>OZ010743.1:43115609-44445609 GCA_963932245.1 Tachinus rufipes | reverse complement strand
GAACGAGCGCCAGCTATCCTGAGGGAAACTTCGGAGGAAACCAGCTACCAGATGGTTCGATTTCTCTTTATTGTATCTACAATGTTGGCTAGTGGAAAAATATTAGGTACAATTCATTTTAGGCAACGGATTGTCAAAAAATATTTTTTTAAATTAAATAGCAAAAAAAGCATGAGTATAGATGAAATTCAACCTAATATTCTTAAAACATTTGCAAATGCTTTAGCTCCCATTTTGACTAAAATGTTTGCCTTATCATACAAAAATGAAACATTTTTAAATTGCTGAAAAATTGCAAACGTTCAACTTATACCTAAAAAGAGAGACAAGTCTGATTTTTCAAATTATAGACAAATTGAATTATTGTCCGATCTGTTTTTGAAAAGCATATTAATTTTCTCATTGTCAAGTTCTTATAACAAAATAACTTTATCTCAGATACTCAATATGGATTTCAATCAACACGTTCGACAACAGATCTTCCGACTTTTATTAGTTACAAATGGAATTCTTCTTCAGACAAACAAGGAAAAAATCTTGCGTTGTATTGTTTTAGATTGTCACAATGTTTACAAGCTTTCTTATAATTTTGTTCGGTCTGTTCAGAACAATTACTGACTAGTTTCTTAAAAGCTTTTTATTAACTGCCTGTTTTGCTTGAATTAAAAACAAGTAGCAGAGTCAACTTTATGGTATTTTCATAGATTAAAAAAGAATGCCACGCAGATAGAGGGAGACAAAAAAAAACAAGACTGCAAATGTATGCAATAGAGGTGATATTTTTTTAATTACAAGTAGTTGTTTTAATATGTTGCAATGACACTTGGCCTTTGTTATTAAAGAAATTGCAATAACCATCTCTGGCGGCTTTTGAATTTACAGATGAATGTCTGGAATGAAAAATTTGCAGTAATACTATGGTATTGCCTGGTTTAAAGTCTTCAGTATCTACAAAGTTTTTGTATATGTACTTTGCGGCTGGTTTCTCGTGCACAACTTAGTTGATAAGTAAAAATTTGTTGACTGCAGTTAACCCTGTTTGGCCATGTAATTTTATGAAATTGTTGGTCAATGCAAAATCTCCAATAAAAACAAATTGTAGTTTCGTTTTGCTATTTGGTAATTTAGCATGTTCTGGGATTTGAAGTAATTTATACGATAATGTTTTTCTAAATGCGGTATATCTCAAAACACCTAAATCTTATACTCGCTAATTAATAAAGAGAATCTATTATAATAAATTTATAATTTGCAACTGCCACCAGTACAATACATTTTTTTTTGTGGACGTAGAAATAACTTACGCATGGCAATACGTTTTTTTCCCTGCGTAAATCCTGTTGTTATAATGTTCTTGTCATACTATTCTAGATTTGGCAATAGTTTGAGGTGGGCTGGTTATAGCCTCGCGGATTTTTATACAGAGTTTCCGGCTTCTCTCTTCTTATAGTCTCTACCTTTGTCTGTCTATTTTGCTATTTTGTATCTTTTTTTATCTGCACTGACATCCAGCTTTGCATTTCTTCTTTTTTCAAATCGTGTGTTATTTATTCTAGTTAGTTGATTTGTCTTCAGATACCTTCTTAGTTTTCTTAAGTCTTCATTCACTTCTTCATCATTGTATCTTCTTTCCTTCATGAATAGTATATGCAGTTTCATTAGTAGTATTCCTTTTGGCAGTCCTAGATTTGTTAGCTTTACTTCCAGTAATATTCTTGTATCTTCATCTGGAATTATTTATTTGTGTTTCCTAGTTGCCAGGTTGATTCTGGCTATCTCAAAAGTTGCGTTATTTGTCAACCTCGAGATAGCGTATCTATTATTTGGTGTTTGCCTTGTTATTTCTGTTATTTTGCATTCCTTCAACATTTTTTTTCTCTTTCTTCTTCTTCTGTAAATGTTCTTCTGTTTTTTTTCTATTTTTTGGTATACAAAATTGTCCTGTCCTTTATTTCTTTTGTTTGATTTTTTTCCGTGTTTTTTATGTTTTCATTTTGGGTTTTATTGTGTGTTTGTTCTGCAATATTATAAAATTATTGGAAATCAGTGCTAAGAAACTGATTGTTTAAAAAAAAAATCTAAAAAATTTGATTGGCAGGAGTAAAAGTTATTAGCATGTAAGAACCTGCAAACAACCTCAAAATAAATTTGACAAAATTTTAGCATTTAGTGCAGTTGAACTTTAAAAAATAAATTTGCAGCAACAATTCTACGCAAGTCATTAGCCATATTTAGTTTGAAAGCTAAATGCAGAGAAATTCAGTGCAAATTAATAATTTCAGCCGCAGATCTACTTCACACATTAGCAAACAAAGACCAATATACAGGGTCGTTAAAAAATTGGGGATTATTTAACCATCTAATGTACGATTGTGCCACTCTAGTGAAATAGTGAATTCACATTAGGTGTGCGAAAATACAGATGAAGTTGAACTGTCAAAATAAAGTAAATAGTTTGGAGCACATTTAAAAAAAGCGGCATATTTAAAGTGATTACATAATCCCAGACATTTATAGAGACTACTATAATCCAATACAAACGAAATTTTCTAACCAATGCGGTTTATTACAATTGTTGGCGTTTCAAACTTCCAATGAATAAACAAATAAATAAATAGTATAGAATTACTTTTTCTTACCTTTATGTATTTTTCCAGGCTGTGTATTAAAGCTGTGCAAGTTTCTATAACAATTGCATAGCACTTGTGAATTTTAAATATTCAAAAGTATTTTCAGTAGCTAGGTAATGTAGTGTTATTAACAAACGCTAGCCTGGAGAATAAGGATTTTGCATAATAGTTTATTTTTTAATTTCAGGCGTAATCATTTTCAGCATCATCAAATGGTATACCGTCTACTTGCAAAAAGTTTCGAAAATTATTTGATTCACTTACTCCTTTATCCATCTGCGACGTTTTTCTTTTTTTTTTTTAAACAAATTTATGTTTTCCAATTATTTACATCAAAACACGTCAACTTTGGCGGTTAAAAAAAAATCTAAAAAATGCTCCTTTTTGCTCAGCCCACTGAGAACAAAAACATGGTTTTATGGCTTTTGCGGCTTATAGACAGGGTATAGACTTGAAATGGCGCCAGATTTGGATTCTACGGAAAATTTCTAATTGATTTTATTAGTAAATTTATTTTTTTGTAAGTTAATTTGGTCTAATAAAGCAAGTAATATAATTTGCAAATTAAATAATTATTTTGTTGTACATTGTGCAGTCTTTTTGTACTGCCTAGCAACATGGCTTGCCTATCGCTTTTTTAGTTTGGCTATATGCTTGATGATGAACACGTCAAGTGTCATAAATTTTTTGATTTAGATTAATAGGAATATTCCGGTCATTTACGATGTGTCTTAGATTAGTTCCGAAAGCTGTCCATTCAGCACTAGTTAATCATAATTGTCTACATGCTCTATAGTCTTATTGTCAACTACTACCTCAATGTCACTGTTAGTCATAAGTTTAGTTTTTTTTAACATCTATAAACAGTCTCATAGTCTTGGGTACATTATTTAGCTCTTCTAGCGCTAGAAATAAAAACATTGTCATTGGCCAACCTTAGATGACTCAGTCAGGTAAGTACCATCTTAATGCTCCTGGTCCATGCTAGCTGTTTAAAAACTTCCTTTAGTGCTAACATGAATAGTTTAGGTTAGGACTTTGTTTATTTACGTAAAATGTTTACTCTCACGTGGAATAACTTTTTTTATTTGACAAAATAGATGCAACATTGTATGGCTCAGCATTTTTATCAAATATGATTTACTGTCAAAAGGTTGTGGCATGTTTGGCATGTGCATTAAAGGATTTATCATAACAACATAATATTTTAGAGTTTAAACAAATAAAACCACATTCCTTGAAACTATCACATGAAGGCTTAAAATATGATATGCCTACACGTTTTGAGAAAAAATAGAAAAAATATTACATCTTTGATTTTTTTCTTGTTGTAAAACCTGCTGATACATAATAAACAAGACTTACAAGTTTTTGCTAATTTGAAAGAAAAAGACAGTTTATTTATTGCAAACTAGATTTTTATAATTGTTCTACTGTAATTAAAAAGTTGATTTAATAAAATACAAATGCTAGTGCACACTAAAACGTCGATTCCAAATCAAATTGTTAGACTTGTTGCTTGTTGCAGGAAAATCTTGTTATAATGAAAATGGGTAATTTCATGTGCATGTATTAGAGGGCATAGTGAGAAGTTTGCTAAAAATAAAACAAAAAAAGTTCTGCTTGTTCGACATAAAATACTTTTTACGTAACATTTCAAAATGTTTCTGTTGTCAGCTGGCTCGGTGTCATTTATCAAATTAATGCTACAGAACAGAACAGTTTCTTAAAATTCACACAGTTTAAAGTAGGTATATAATTAATAATTATACATATTTTAAATAAATAAATTATCAAATTAACGTTGAAACTAAAATTATCAACAATGTAAAGTTTATAAAAAACTAGGCTACTTTAACAATCTCATTTGTAATACATATTGATATTAAATTTAAAAGTTAATTTAATTAATCTGTAAAATAGGATTGTCTATAGTTAGGAAAACGGTAGATTGCTACATGTAAGTTTGTATCTACCTGCCACACAACTAACTGATTGTGCATTTATATTTGATTTGTTCACGGTTGTTATAATAAAATGGCAATCATAATTTTTGCTAAAAAATGCTTATAATAATCATATCGTCACAATATATGTAATGAAAGTGATAAAATGAGTAGCTTGACGCCAAGTGGCACAGATCAAATCACCAGTCAGTGAATTATGGATTATATCTTACAAATAAATATAAATGTATATACATTATGAAATAATTAAATAATTTGATAATTCATTTATTTAAATGTCAAACATAGACAGAATATGTAATTATTATGTTGTTTTAAATTTGGGTATTACAATTTATTTAGTGACTTTTAGTAAAAAGTTTATCTAGTATAATAGACAGATTATTACTTTATGAGGGGATTCAAATTTTTACATATTATTGTCTGAGCTTAAATCTCTATATCTTGTCTGGTATGATGCGGTATTGCATGATAGCAATGATAGCAAAAAACAAATTTAAATAAATAATTGATTAACTTTGAATAAATAATTTAATAATTTTATAATTAATATCATATACATTAATCTCAATCTATTTTAGTTTGGACGATAGAGCATATGTCTGCAATTGCGTTTTAAAATATGTAAATATATGCATTTTAATTAATTAATGCATATAGTTAACTCTGTTTAAACAATTATAGTTAGCTATAGATATAAGAATCTATTATACTATCATTAAATTCGATTCGCCATACGAGTTGATATGTAATTTAGATACAATTGATTTATGTCAATGCTCATTGACTCGACATTAATATCATTATTTTTCATTCAACATTTTTTTGCTAGTTGAATGGATGTATTGTTATTTAACTCTAATTGTGAAGGCAAGAATTATGTAGGCGATTTTGTTTATTGCTGTTCAATTATGTAAATTGTAGACAGTAATCGCCTTCATTACTGAACTTACATACAACAACACTCAACGGTCATAGCAAGCCTGCGATCAAACGGCTTTTGATGTCTACTTATAGTAATCAAACTTTTATTTTAGATTAATTCTAATACCGTTAAAACAAAGAATTAAATGTGTGAACATTTAGATTACATTTATATGTTGAGTTTGTGTTGTAGATACGTGACAGTGTAATGGGAACTCATTACAGAGAAATGTATTTGTAAAACAATGGAATAAAAGTTTACTTAAGTAGATATGGTTAAAGATGTTTAATATGATGTATTCAAATTTAATGTTTTTATATATTTTATGTTATTATATATTTTAATTATGTTTCAAAACATAATTAATAATTTATTTTTGAAAAAAATAGATTGGTTTTTGTAGTATAAATGTTATATTAATTAATCAATAACATAGTAAAAATCGAAAACATAATAATATAAATATTATATAACAATAATTTCTAATTTTTTATTGACAGATTTTCTATTAATAAAATAAATAAATAATATGATTCATAAAGGGTTTTCCAATAAGAAGTTTTATTTTGAAAAGCAGGCTATTTGGTCAGCTGTCAATTTTGAAGCTATTATCTTTTGACATTTGACAAGTAAAAACTACGCCATTATTAAAAATGGAACAATAAACGCTTCAACAACGCATTGAAATTATTATAATTCACTACAAAAATGGTGAAAAATTTTCAGTCAGAGTTCGCAAAACTAAAGCACTTTTTGGTCGTCGTAAAGCACCTTCTTTGCCGGCAATAGTAAACCTGATAAAAAAATTTGAACTAATGGAAAAAGTTTGTGATGTGAAGAATCAAAACCGTGTGCATCGCTTAAAAACACATGAGACTATTGCTGATGTAGCCCGTAGTGTCGATCTTTGGAATTAGACATTCCACAAACGACATTACACCGTATTTTGCATAAAGACTTAAATCTTAAGGCTTTTAAAGTTCAGTTCACACAAGAACTTAAGCTGGTCGATCACCATAATCGTCGTATCTTCGCTGATTGGGTCTTTCAAATGCATCAAAATGATCCGGAATATCATCGAAAAATCATCTTCAGTGATGAGGCCCATTATCAGGCTACGTTAATAAGCAGAATTGTCGCATTCGGGGCTCAAAAAATTCAAGAATGATTGTTGAAAAGTCTTTGCATTCACCAACGTGTCACTGTTTGGTGCGGTGTGATTAGACCCTACTTTTTTGAAAATGAGGCAGGTGTAACTGTTTTTTATGGCCGGCATTGGAAGATATTGATGTGGACGACGTTTATTTTCAGCAAGACGGCGCTACGTGCCACACAAGCAACTAAACAATTGCAATTTTGCAAGAAAAGTTTTATGACCGTGTTATTTTTTGAAGAAGTGATCACAGTTGACCACCAAGATCTTGTGATTTAACACCTTTAGAATTTTTTCTTTGGAACCACGTAAAAGATCCACAATCGATTCAAGACCTTAAAGATGGAATTTGTAAAGTTATCGAAGACATACAGCCGCAAATGTGCAAATTGGTCTTGGAAAATTTCATGAAAAGAATGTGGTACTGCAACCGCAACCGTGGCGGCCATTTGACTGATATCGTTTTCAAATGTTAATGGCATATTTTCCTCTTTACAATGAAATAAACATTAATTTATTTCTCTTAAAAAATATCCGTTTTTTTTAATATCAAAATAAAACCTCTTATTGGAAAACTATATATACGGGTTAATACAAAATATATGCAAAAAGCATCGGAGGCAAATAATTAAATAAATCATATTAACATTTGTACAATGTATCTATATTTATATATATTAATATTGATCCCACTTAATCTACTTATATAAACTGTGTATATACAAGACAAGTTTTGTCTCAAAATCTTGGGAGAAGGACAATCTTTATCTATTGAATAAGGCTTTTAATCAGTTACCAGATGCAGACAAAAACATTGTCAAAGCACAAAACAGTAACAATGTTGTTTAAATTGTTTGAGTTTTTTTAAATGAGGTTTAATATTTGGAATGTTGTTCAAAAGTCAAAAGATTTCTAGCCAACACGCTCAAAGATTTAGAACTTTGGTATGTCTAAAAGATATATTTTATAAAAAAAAACACTTAAGATCTAAAGGTTTTGTTTAAAGGACTTCAAGACTAAGGTGTGATCATCAAGTCATCCGAATGTATGTATGCATTTTTTCACCTTGTATTTGGCAATGGAATTCACAATATATTTCAGAAGCAAAAATCATATTTGACAATAATTTAAATGTGTTTTATTTATTTATTTATTTATTTATTAAATTATTATCCCAACAGAACTAATAGTTCCAACATGGAGATAATATACAGACATAGGTAGATAGATACAAGGAAAGAAAATAATTATGATGCAATAAAATTAAATAGTGAAGTTATGAGATAAGAATAAACAAAAAATATGAATGAACAAAAAATAAACAAAAGTTTTACAATAATATACAAAAATTATATAAAATGTTTGATTGGGTTGTTGTAGTTATTGTACCACAAATGTCACCACCACACATCTACATTAAAACAAAAATTTAATCCTGAAGATGACTAAAAATATTAGTCGAAACTAGTCGAAAATAAATAAAGAACTTAAGCATACAAGTATATAAATTATATTATTACTTTCCCAACATAACCTCAATGTATGCATCTCTGAATAACAACAATAAAAATGATAATGATAAAAATTGGGGAAAACCACTAAGTGCTGGATAGTTAGTGGATTTGAAGTTTAAAACCTCAACATACTGCAATCTGTCATTAAGGTATGACTGTAATAGATTACAAAAATTGTTATCGCATCCAACAACACGTAGTTTATCTATTATAATCTCGTGAACTAATGTGTCAAATGCTTTACTGAAATCAGTATATATTACATCCACTTGTCGCATATCGAGCGATGTGGAAACAAATTCTGTAAAACATAGCAAATTTGACGCAGTTGATCTCTTCTTAACAAAACCGTGTTGGTTATCTGATATTAGACTTTTCACTTCAAAATAAAGCCGTTTTGCTATTGTCCGGTCAAAAACTTTGGCATAGTTGTTAATTAAAGCAATTTTACGATAGTTTGATATGTCTTCTTTGTTTCCCTTTTTGTAAATTGGGCTGATACGGGCAATTTTTAATAGTTTTTTAAAAGTTGAAGTTTTAATATTAAGTTAAACAAATAATGCAGTGGATTGGTTAAAACAGTAGCGCAGTCTTTGACTTAAAAAGAAGGAATGCCATCAGGACCTTACATGTATTTTGCTTTTAGACGTTTAGAAGCTTGCACAACTTTATCGGATTATATGGATTTAATTCCAAATGAAGTAGTGTTATTGACGGAATTAGAATTTGATGGAAGATTTGAACTGTTTTCAAGCAGATAATGTATGACAAAAATTTTGCTTCAGCTGCAGTAGTAAACATGTTTCTGTCCAATGAAATACGGCGTTTTGTTTCTGCTCGAAGGTTGAAATACTTTTGCTGATGATAATTGGTTTTATGTTGACTATATAACTTGTGGTAACGCTTTTTTTTTGCCAAGAAGTTTGCATAAATCAGTGCTGAACCACCGAGGATATCTAGACGACGATTTACGTGGAATTGACATTGGAACATGTAAATTTTATCACAGCATACGTCAACATCTGTCTCAACACACACTAATGACCAATCAGTGTCAAGAAAAGTAGTGTACAAGTTGGATAAGTTAGCTTTTTTAAAACAATATCTGTATGTCTGTTGTAGACAAAACGGCAAATTATTAGTTGTAGAAACTTTAATGTCAAAAGCAAGAGCTGGATGGTGTGTATCCTCAATTACAAATAGGGAATAACAACGTGACAGTGAACATTTAATATCAGAGGACGTTAAAACAAAGACAAGTGTTCTGTTATTAGTATTCAGAATATTATTATGTTGCAAAAGATTGTGATAGTTTAAGAAATTTAAAAAGTTACTGCTTAACTGATCAGGATGATGACCAGACCGTGATTGTTGAAGATTACAAATATTAAAATCGCCTACAATAATTGTATTACAATCATGAATTGTATTAATGCTGATATCAAAGTTTTCTTCGATAAATTCATAAAATGCTTCATGTACAGTTGTTGATTGAGAGGGTGGTATATAACAAACAATTATTAAAAGAGTTAACTTGAAATTTATGAAAATGAATAGTAGCTGCGGAGAAATCTATTTCAACAATTGTGTGCAAAATACAAGACCATGAACCTCGTGATGAAGTAGTCCAGTATATTTCAGAAATAATTTTGGCTCTGGCACTAATCAAATATTTGTGGGAAGAATGGAATCTAGTTACGCTTTGGCAAAAAATACATCCTGGAAGAAGAAGAACCAGTCCAAGATGCTGTTGCGACAAAAAGTAAGTAGAATTTTATTTTATACAGTCCTATTGCTTTATAAAAATTGAAAACTTTATTGCTGTTAAATGTTGTAGTGGTCTTTTAATTCAATAATTTTAATTAATATCTATTCTGCGTACAAAATAAATTCCAACATATATTAAAAATTAAACAAATAATTTAAAATAAAACACCATTTCTTACAATAAATATAAATGTTTTTATTAATGATTTTATTTTTATTTGTATGCAGTTATCAGTAGTAATAGTATAGGGTTTTCCAATAAAAGGTTTCATTTTGATATTTAAAAAAAAGGGTATTTTTTTAAGAGAAATCAATAAATGTTTATTTCATTGTAAAGATGAAGGTATGCCATTAACATTTGAAAACGATATCAGTCAAATAGCCGCTACGGTTACGGTTGCAGTACCACATTCTTTTCATAAAATTTTTCATGACTTATTCACACGTTTGCGGCTGTACGTCCTCGATAAATTCACGGATTCCATCTTTAAGGTCTTGAATCGATTGTGGAGCATTGGCATAGACCTTATCTTTCACGAGGCCCCAAAGAAAAATGTCTAAAGGTGTTAAATCACAAGATCTCGGTGGCCAATTGTAATCTTTAATTTTTCGAGAAATAACACGGTCAGGAAACTTTTCTTGCAAAATTGCGATTGTTTCGTTGCTTGTGTGGCACGTAGAAAATTAACGTCGTCCACATCAAAATTTTTCAATTCCGGCAATAAAAAATCATTAACTATAGCTCGGTGACGCCATCCATTTACCGTAACAGTTGCACCAGATTAATATTCAAAACATACGGTCCAATCACACCGCCAGCCCATAAACTGCACCAAACAGTGACACGTTGATGGATGCATAGACTTTTCAACAAGTATTCTTGGATTTTTGTAGTTTTCGAGGTGAAAATGGGCCTCATCACTGAAGATGATTTTTTGATCAAATTCCGGATCATTTTGATGCATTTGAAGGAGCTAATTAGCAAAGATACGACGTTAATGATGATCAACCGGCTTGAGTTCTTGTGTTAACTTAACTTAAGCTTTGAGTCTTTATGCAAAATACGGTGTAATGCTGTTTGTGGAATGTTTAATTCCAAAGATCGACGATGAATTGACAAACCTGGATTTTCTTCAACACTACGGCCCACATCAGCAATAATCTCATGTGTTCTTGAGCGATGCACACGGTTTCGATTCTTCACATCACAAATTTGTCCCAACAGCTCAAGTTTTTCTACCAGGTTTACTATTACCTGCCGAGAATGTGCTTTACGACGACCAAAAACTGCATTTGTTTTTCGAACTGTGACTGAAAAATGTTTATCATTTTTGTAGTGAATTTAAATAATTTTGCTGAGGCGTGTATCGTACCATTTTTTTACTTGTCAAATGTCAATAATATCTTCAAAATTGACAGCTGCCCAAATAGCCTGCTATTCAAAATAAAACTTCTTATTGGAAAACCCTTTATTTTTATTTTGCAGATGTTGCAGATGTACATACTCCAAAACCACCACTAACCTATAGACCAAAAAAAAAAAGAGAAAACAAACCGAGACATCAGTAATATATAAAATGTTAAAAAAGAATCCAAAGATGTTAAAAGAGAATGAGAAAAATGATCTAGAAATTAAAATTTTAAAACAAGAATTATTAAACAAACAAAACTGTAATAAATAAATAAAAACTTTTTAATTATATAAAAATTTATTGAAATTAATTTATATATATTTATAATAAATTGACAAAATATAGTCTCTTATAAGACTATTTTGTCTTTACGGACTTTACAAATTGTATGCATGTAGATCAGATATTTTTAATAACTGCATCAAAGAAGGAAAAGTTCCTGATGTTTTAAAACTAGCCAGAGTTGTTCCTATATATGAAACAGGCGATGAGAGTGAAACAAATAACTATATTCCAATATCTATCTTGCCAGCTTACTTTAAAAATTTGAAAAATTTATATATGTCAGAATATTACAGTTTCTAGAAAAACAAAATATTTTAACAAAGCAACAATTTGGATTCCAAAAAAATTCAAATACATCTGACGCTATTCATATATTAGTAGAACAGATATCTATTGCCTTAGAAAATAGGAAAAAATGTGCTTGTATTTTTTTTTGATTTAACAAAAGCATTCGACTGTATGAAACATGACGTACTTTTGGATAAACTTTCTTTCTATGGTATAAAAGGACTACCGTTAAATTTAATAAAAAGTTATTTATCAAACAGGCGACAAATAGTAACTTTTAACGATCTTGGAAGCAACACAAAATCAATCAGCGATGGTGTACCACAAGGATCAATTTTGGGTCCTTTACTTTTCTTGTTGTATATAAATGATTTGCCAACCTCTATAGAAACTACTTCTATTCTCTTTGCCGATAATACAACCTTTTTCCAAGAATTCAACACACAACTGGACTTATTAGAAAAAAGTTTGAAATCAAAAGAAGATATGAAGAACTGGTGCGTTGCAAATAAACTTACACTTAACGAGTTTAAAACAATGACACTACAATTCCAATGTTCCGGTGGTTTGGAAACTAAGAAAACTGCAAATTTTTTAGGCCTGACACTTGATAGTATGGTATCTTGGCGTGATCATCTGGGCTGCTAAGAAACCAAATTATCAAAATTCATTTATTTAATAAGAAGATAGCGACAAACAATAGGACACTATGCAGCTAAAATTGCTTATTTCACTCAGTTTCATTCAGTTATGGTATATGCTATCGAAGTATGGAGAAATGCTGCAAAAACACATATCAATAAATTATTATTATTGCAAAAACGAACTGTACGTGCTATTGAAGGTTAGAAATACGATGTGCACTGCAAGCCACTTTTCAAAAAACATGGAATCCTAACCGTTATCTCGGCATTTATATTTGCACAAGTTTTATACATTAAAAAACATGAACAGAAATATACAAAAAGAAGTGAAGAACACATGAGATGTTAAAGAAACCAAGAAGATCTGTCATTGTCATCAGGTAAACTTAGACTAACCGAAAACAGAAGACTCCAAATTCATCTATTTGTTAACAAGTTTAAAATACCTATTAGTAAAAAAACATCTTTTAATAAATCCGCTATATAATATTAATGAATTTTTTGAAATTGAATTTTAATCTAGTATTATTATTTTTAATTTTTTTTTTTTTTACGTAGTTTTTGAAATATATGTTATGTTATCTTATGTATGTATGTATCTTCAAAACTAAATAAAGATAAATATTATTATTATTATATGTAGAAATCGAATCGCAAGGAGTACCAGATGCAGAATATTATCGTAATAGGAAACGCTGGTTCTTATGGAACGTACAAACTAAAAATTAAAAAAAAAACAAAGTTTATAAGTTTAGTGGTGCTTAAGACAATTTTTGCGCGTAAGGTAAATAAAATTTAAATAAACAAAATGGTTTTAGTTTATTACATTTTTCAGCTGGATGCAGAAGATTTTAGGGCCGCAATGCAACATTTTCGATCCATTATACGAGCAAAAAACAATTTTTAGAGTGGCAGTCAAAATAGTATATTTAATTATTACAAGAAAGCATTGTTTGTAGCACTGTGTTTTGCTGCAAAAGCAAAGCGAGAGCAGAAGACACCAAAGTGCTACAAAAGCTTTTTTGCACGTAGTGCTTTCAACTGTTTTAACCAAGTTTTTGGTTAGTTTATTAGTAAAAATAGTTTTTTTATTCTACCTTGTATTATTACGGTCCCAGTGATCTGGTTTCTAGTTTTTGTTGTTGTTTTGTTACGACTTTGTAAACATTTCCTCAGTGCAGTTATTTTATTGCACTACGAATATACTGGATTGCAGTTTTTAGTATTAACTTTTTTTTTTAACTCGTTTTTTTTCACTACTAGATATAGGGTTGTCTTATGTTATTCTACGAGCCATAACAACTTAATGTTTGGACGACACAAATTTCTATACACATTTATTAATTATTGTTCTGTAAAATGTTTTTACAAATATTTAATTAAAAAAATTAGGTATACAACCTTATTAAAAGACATTTTTATTAAAAAAATATTTATTTTACATCAACAAGAAAAAAAATAATTTAACAAACTAAAAATGAACAAAACTTATTGATTACTTACTTTTTGCTTTTATGATTGCTTGTATTCTGGCTGGTATAGTAAAATTGCAGTAATTTGGTGTAAAAAATCTCCATAGTTCTGTTAGGTTTGTCTTAAAATCAAATATTGTTTGCTGAGGATTGTTTCTTAAGTGACCTTTAATATGTTGCCACAAAGTTTCAATAATATTCAATTCTAGGCTATTAGAGGATTAAGACAACTATTATTTCATGATTTTGTATCTTCTTTGCTGTATGGCTTGCTGCACCATCTTATTGGAGTATAAAATTTCCATCTGGATAGAGCTCGTGTATTAGAATTTTCTGATATTTTAGCGGATTAACTATACCATTTATTATATCCATTTTTCCAAACCATTTCCGGACATACAACCCTAAATTATTACTCCTTTTGAAATCTTTACAGTTCTTTTTAAACAATCTGTTTTAAAAGTTTTCGTTTTATCATGACTATTTTTTTGCAATCTCCTACAGATACGTCAAATTTGGATTCATTGCTAAATACGAATTGAAGCATCCTCCGGCAATCCAACACAATTTAGATTTAGCTCAAATTAAACGATTTTTTGTTTTGTTTGTTTGTTAATAGGGGTTTTGTTTTCCTGTAGCCTTCAATAATATAAAATAAAATACATTATAAAAAAATATGTTATTTAATATTTTTTTATTGTTTACCTTATAAAAACTTAGCCTCAACTTATGAATACATTGAATACAACATTCTCGCAATATATTTGCACCCGTGTTCTCATTAAATAATGCCGTTATCTCTCTTCGGTGACTTTTGCATATTTTCACAAACTATTTTCTTGTTCTGCTTGTCATTTTAGAAGGTTGGCTAGTATTTTTACCTTAATTATTGTATCCAGCTGTCTCTCGGTAATACCGGATAATAATCTTCTACCGTTGATTTTGCTAAATTCAAATTATCGCCAATTTTCTTTATGCTTTTTCCTTCTTGATATTGTTTTACAGCAATTTAACGAATTTCGTCTAATGTAGCTTTACCACGACCCATTTTCAAAAACCGACACTATAAATCAATTATTATTAACAATAATAACTTTGATTTTAACAGTGGAAACAACAAAAAAAACAAAAAAACTCACCAAACATTAAGTTGCCAAGAAAATTTGTTTAATTTTTAATTTTTCGTTTTTAAACAAGTTATTTATGGCTATAAATAGTCTTTAATAATGTATCTTAATAAAACCATAAATATGAAAAATAATTACAAACTATTGACAGGAGAATGTGAAAATTAAAATAATAATTATTATCGTCCAAATTTTAAGTTGTTAGGGCTTGTAGTTGTCTCTGTCTTCGCTGTTTGATATTATTTTTGAACAACTATTATCTAGTTATTGTTTTTATGGTCTTCCCTTGCTGCGGTTACTTGTTCTTAGTCGGGAATTTGTCTTGAAACCAGCCTTATCCAGCTTCATTTGAAATTAGTTTTTTTCTATTGTATAGTATGCTCCATGCTTTTTCACAGGATTGTTTTTCTGCAATAAGTTCTGTTACGTTAGGTGAAGTTAGGTTAGGCTAGGTTGTTGTTTCCGGTCTATATGTGGTTACTGGCAGAATACATGTACGCACATTTTTATTTTATGTATCAAATTAACTGTTGAAATTAAGGTTAAGTGGAAGAACATCAATGTGATGAACTTCGCCTTTTTTGTAATTTTGCAAAATAAAAATGAATATTCTTATTATTATTATTATTATTATTATTATTTGTGTTTTCATTAATTGTGAAATTTCTGGATTTTTTAGTATACATCTTTTCTAAACTTTTCCAAACGCAACCCATCTAAGTATATATTAGTCTACAATTTTTATGATGTCAATATTTATTTGGATATTGTCTTGCATCATGATTTTTGTTTTAAATTCATCTCTTGCATACCGCGTTTGAAGCTTGTATGAGTCCTTGTAGCATTGTTTTTAGTTTCCCCATGTCATGGCTCATAAAGACTATTCTGTCTAAAAAGCGTAGGTTGCTTAAATGAACTTTATCTATGTTGACACTTTTTTCCGCTCAAAATAAAGTTTTGAAATGGTTTTTTTTAGAGCAAGTGTGAATAACTTTGGCAATATTGTATTCCTTTGTCGTACTTTTCTACTGATGTTGATTTTATTTGTTGTAGTATCTTCATCTAGTTTTATTTAAAGTGTATCATTTTTTAAGTCAATTTTTGCTTCGTTTGCTTTGTTAATAACCCATGTTGTTACTGAATCAAAAGCCTTTTTGTAACCCACAAAAGCAAAATGTATAAGTATATTGTAATTAGTGCTATTTTCTACTTGGTTGCGTAGTGTTTGAGAGTGTTCAACTGTACTAAATATTTTTCAAAATCATGCTTGGTTTACTGGTTGGTAAAAATCTAGTTTTTTTATTACTTTAGCATTCTGCATTTATTTATCTCGCAGGTAATTTGATTCTCCTATTACTTGTTTGTTTTTTATTTGTAGTTGTGCTGGTTTTATTTTTATTTGGTTTATGCCTGGCCAGTCATTTAATTCAACGTTGTTTGCAGCCCGTTTTGGTATGATAGAGGCGTATAGTTTTGCATTGTCGGTTTTCATAATTTTGTTTTGTTTTGGATTTTAGTTATCTAAGAGCCGGTTTATTTATTTGTTTTGTAAGTTATTGATTAATTACGTGTTTAATAAACTTATAGGTTTTTGTATCAAATTTGGGTGTATTCATCCCAGTTTATATGTCACGTAATTATTAAACGCATATCGTTAGTGGAAGTGCAATAAAAACTTCATACTTTAAGTATAAAGATAAAAGAATTTTATGTTATATTTTTCTGAACTATTATAATTCATAATATAATTAGAATAAACTGACAGATTTGAGATTTTGTACACGTATGAGCACGTAAGAAAGAGAAGGAGATCATGGACACCATCAAAACCCGCAAGCTCCAATATCTAGGCCACATCATGCGGAACGAGGACAGATACGCCCTATTACAAGCCATCATTCAAGGCAAGATACACGGAAAACGAGGACCTGGACGGAGGAAAATTTCATGGTTGCAGAATCTCAGGGCGTGGTACGGTAAGACTTCGAACGAGCTCTTCAGAATAGCAACCAATAAAGTGAAAATAGTCATGCTCATCGCAAACATCCGTAATCGGATATGCACATGAAGAAGATGAGCACGTATGAGTAGAACAACTTTAGTTTGAATAAAATAAAACAATTTTTGACAAAAATGTAAATACGAGGTTTTGCACTTTCACTGACGATATAATGTTTATATACGAGTGGTACAGTTTAGAAAAAAATAAAGCTATATATATTTCTGTGAGATAGCCAGAAATACATTAACTTTTTAGAAATACGGTTGTGGGACTACTGCTTGTTATTATTTGTTTGTGGTTACATTCATGTCAATCAAAACGGCTGAGGTTATGTTCTTTTTGTTATTTTTTTACTAGCGGGTCAAAGTGATCTGTGTAGAAAATAATAAAACAATTTACTATGTTTTTTATCACAAATTACAAACATGGAGATAATCTTGCAATAACTTTTAAAATTGTTAAGACATTTGATATGATATGGCATCTTAATCTTATCAACAAGCTTCATTGTATAGGTCTTAATCATAAATTTGTACATTTTCACAAAAGTTTTCTTGACAATAGAGATATAATTTCTCTTCTCGCTGGAATTGATAGTTTTAACTCTAACCTCAAAACCATAAATGCTAGTAATCCTCAAGTTTCTGCTTTTTTATTAACTTTATTTTTGATTTACATTAACGCTAGAGAATTGCCGAGTTAGTCGCCCCGTCCTGTTGTGGTGCCACTAGTAGTATTGTTATGGAAAAATATTAAATCCTATTACATCTACGAGAATATCAGTAAACTATTCTCTCTAAAAAAATATTAACACGTACAGCGCCGTTTTTAAATTAAAATTAGTTCTTATAGGACAAAACGCCAACCAACTCAATATCCAAACGATAAGATTTTAGTCATTACTTTTTTTATATGTTTAACTACATACAATATTCTATGTCTTCATGTTTTTAGATAAAGATTTGAAGTTATATTTAAAGAGTAAAAAAATAACAAAAAACTAATTAAAAACGTCACTTTTTAAAAATTAATTGCAAAGAAACGACTTATTGCATCAAATTTCTACAAGTTTGAGGACACAGATTGGACTTTCTTCTACAATGTGTGAAAATTTTATTCAATTATATTCAGGCGTTTTCTTGCTGAGTTGGATGCTGTGAACCCTTATAATAGCGCAATAATTCTTCCCCCTTAATGAACTTCTTCAAGTAACTAAAAGTTCTATTTACAGTTTTGCCGATGATAGCACGCTTCATACTTTATACTTTCCAAATACCATTTTGACAAATATGGCAGAAGTAAAGTCTGTAGCCTCTATAAACAAAAACCTCAAAACAATAATTGAATGGGTACTCCCAACATGGCCAATTTTTATATATAAAACTTATATTTGTCCATGTATTAAATAAAAAAACACTACATAATAACAAGACCAAAATAAACAAATAAATAAACAAACATGATAATACACACAAAATAAGATAAATGGAAAGAGAAAATAAAAATGGTGCCCCGAATACGAAGCTTTGCAGCCTACCATATATGGAAACGGTGCAAAGCAGCAGTGGGGAGAAAAAAAATATAATGTTGTAAATATGTAAATATATTATAATAAATTTAGTTAATAAAAAAAAAAAACAAAAAGAAAACAAACAAACAAAAATATTGTTCCCAAGTATGGGGAAGAGAATCCAAATATATACTATTTTTTCTAAATTTTCTATTCAAAAACAACCTTATTGAATCATTGCTGACCCAAAATTGACTAATAATTTAGATACTTTACAACACCAGCGCAATGTTGCAAATCTTTGTGTATTCTATGTATATTTCCATGAACATTGTTCAAACAAAATACAAGACATATTGTCATCTAAACAAATATGTACGAAGCTTGCTAAAAATTTTAACAAATATTCACAGACAATTTTTATTTCATGCATTTCATTCAGTTTACAAATACTAAATTTTTTTGTAACTTTGACAACACAACTGTAAACCTAGTTCTAAGTAGTGTTTGCAATTGATGTGTATTTAAGAAATTAAAACACTTTTAAAAAAACTAAAACTTGCTTGTGATTAAAAATTTGACTAATCTGCAATTAGTGCATAATAAAAACTACAGTTTTAAATATTCAACTTGTAGACGTCTTACAATTTAACTTTTTAGCAATCGTATCATAACTTCTTCCTCTGTGCAGTTTTGTCTATTGATATTACAGCACCATAGTATAATTAAATTTGTTGCAAAAGAAGACAAAATACAAAACTGTCCGCAAGCCAGTACAATGCAAGAAAAAATATTTAGTATTCAACAAGTCTTGAAATTGAATTTGTAAAAAATAATAATTTAAAATTCTTTAAACAAACCTTATAAATTTGGTACAATCACCAAACCAAAATTTCAATATATTTGCAAGAAAGAAAGACAGAAACAATAAGTTTTATACACAGTGTAATTATTTTTAACCTATAAGAACTTTCTACGTACGTAACTGTTTTAAATAATATATTAACATATTGAATAAATTTTAATAACTTTGTCAATGCAATTTTCAAAGAGACAATCAGAACGCCGCTCTGAACAACAAAATGCTAATTAGCACACACTCATGTACCAGATCTAATTATATTCATGTATTTAATTAACGCGTTAATTAAGAGATACCCGTTCAATTATAAATTTAAAAATAAGAGGCATTCGTTAATGAGTTAATTACCCGTAGGAAAGCCACTGTTGATTAGTTTGACTTATTATATAATCAAGCCGATTCACACAAATATTTCTTAATTACTAATAACTAGTTTTATTTATGCAAAAAGCAGAAATCACAAGACATCAATTAATGAACGGTATATATCCATGAAATGATAATTAAAAAAACGATTTTTAATTTAATTGCACATTTATGGATCAAATTATGAAACCGCATGTTGACAAACGTTGACAATAAACGTAATATTTTACGAGCGCAATATATCAATTAATAAATCTCAATAGAAAAAGAATAATATGAATCAAACGGGTGTGATATAATAATAAAATATGGGTTTGACCTCATATGTCTCGGCCCGGCATATATCAATGTGTAAATGAAAAATTACAATAAAATTATTGATGCCAATTGAAATAACACCAATTGATTGACGTTTTATGGACGCAAGAGATGAAGAAAACACTGATCCCACGACATAAATCAATGAAATTTAATTAAAACCTCAAAGATTGGTTAATATCGTTTACGCCTACATTTGGAATCAGACTGGTATCAATTTATTTAATTAATTATTTTAAATTAATTAAACTTGTAAATAAATTGTAATGAGATGAATAATTAACATCGTAATTCCTAGCACATTATCGGCGTTGTTTTTTTTATATTGAATCGATCTGCAAATGTCGTAAAAATTCTTGAACTCGTTTTAATTAATTGGGGCTGCCACCCATTAAACATTAATTACGATCGTGTTGTTGCGATGTTCGAGAGGCGCAATGTTGAAGCACTCTTTTATTTATTTATTTGCAAAATTTAAGTGCTCATAATTTTTATATTTGATATTGGGTAATCTGTACTGGTATAATTAAATTGGACATGCTGAAATATATTTAAGTATAAGTCAAGTAATAACACTTTCTTCAGATATGCATATGGTCACAAATACTTAGTATGTTCATAAAATTAATATATTTTTTTATTTTGTCATGATGTTCATTGATTAATCAGATTCGAATTAGTTAATAAAGAAATAACTAAAATACACGATATTTAATAAAGAAATAACTAAAATACACATTATTTAATAGAGAAATAACTAAAATACACATTATTTATTAAAGAAAAAACTAATATACACGTTATTCAGAAGAGAAACAACTAAAATACATATTATTTAATAGAGAAATAACTTAAATACACATTATTTATCGAATAGAATATACATATATTATATTATTAGTTACTTTATAATTTAGATTTAAGCTTATATTATGTAATAATAATCAACGATTGTTGTTTAAAAGCAGTGTAGTTAGAGTTTTATAACCAATACATTCATGAATTACATACGAGTAGGACGTTATTTTGCATTTAGTTAAAATAATATATAGTATACATTTGATAATAAATAAACTTGTATTCGTTATTAAAAATATAAGAAAGAACAAGGTTACTGTATATAACAGGGTGTTTAAAAAAAATGTTAAAAAATTAAGGGAGTGGTAGTACAAACCACAACAAACAAAAAAATCTTAATAAACATGGGTTGTCATAGCAACGGTTTCGAAGATATGGAACATTATTTCTTTTTATATATAGGGTTTTCCAATAAGAGGTTGTATTTTGATATTAAAAAAAACGGGTATATTTAAGAGAAATCAATAAATGTTTATTTCATTGTAAAGAGGAAGGTATGCCATTAACATTTGAAAACGATATCAGTCAAATGGCCGTCACGGTTACAGTTGCAGTACCACATTCTGTTCATAAAATTTTCCATGACCAATTCGCACATTTGCGGCTGTATGTCCTCGATAACTTTACAAATTCCATCTTTAAGATCTTGAATCGATTGTGGAGCATTGGCATAAACCTTATCTTTCATGTGGTTTCAAAGAAGAAAATCTAAAGTGTTAAATTACAAGTTTTCAGTGGCCAATTGTGATCACTTTTTTGAGAAATAACACGACCAGGAAACTTTTCTTGCAAAACTGAGATTGTTTCGTTGCTTGTGTTGCACGTAGCGCCGTCTTGCTGAAAATAAACGTTGTCCACATCAATATCTTTTAATTCTGGCTATAAAAAATCATTAATCATAGCTCGGTAGCGCCATCCTTTCACCGTAACAGTTGCACCAGTCTTATTTTCAAAAATGTAGAGTCCAATCACACCGCCAGCCCAAAAACCGCACCAAACAGTGACACGTTGAGGATGCAAAGACTTTTCAACAATCATTCTTGGATTTTCTGAGCCCCAAATGCGACAATTCTGCTTATTAACGTAGCCTCCAAGGTGAAAATTGGCCTCATCACTGAAGATCATTTTTCGATGAAATTCTGGATCATTTTGATGAATTTGAAAGACTCAATCAGCAAAGATACGACGTTTATGGTGATCGACCAGCTTGAGCTTTTGTGTTAACTAAACTTTAAAAGCCGTAAGACTTAAGTTTTTATGTAAACAACGGTGTAATGTCGTTTGTGGAATGTTTAATTCCAAAGATCGACGAGAAAGGTTTGTACCTTTTCTTCAACACGACGGGCTACATCAGCAATATTATCATGTGTTCTTGAGCGATGTACACGGTTTTGATTTTTTACATCACAAACTTGTCCAACAGCTTAAATTTTTTCACCAGGTTTACTATTGCTGGTCGTGAAGGTGCTTTACGACAACCAAAAAGTGTTTAATGCTTTGTTAAAGCGTGTATCGTTCCATTTTTAATAATGGCGTAGTTTTTACTTGTCAAATGTCAAAAGATAATAGCTTCAAAATTGACAGCTGCTTAAACAGCTTGCTATTCAAAATGAAACTTCTTATTGAAAAACCCTTTGTTTTTACTGTTCCATATCTCCAAAACCGTTGCTATGACAACTCATGTATGTATGTATGTAAAAAAACTTTATTTTTGAAAATCAATTATTCAAATATTTCTTAACATTAACAAAAAACATTAAATGGGTATTTTATATTTATTTTGGAATAAGTAAGAGATCATAATTGCGACTTGAATTTTTATTTTGTTTGTCTTTTTATCGGAAACGATTGTACTAAGTCGGAACTCAAAGACAAGCCCATGGTGGTTCAGTTTTTGGCCGCTTATTTAAGTGATAGTACGATTTAAAAGATTAAAAACTTCTGTTTTATGTAAGATATGGGCCGCATTATGACAATTATTTAGTCAACTAATTTATTTATTTCTAAAATTTTACAAAATGTTTGCTGCCGCACAAGCTTTTTGTCTATATGAAAACAATACAATAAAGTTTTAATTTTTACCATTCTTTTTTAAAGAAATGAACAGTACCCTTTTTTGTAAAGTTCATCACTTAAAATAAATGCTGGTTATTTTTTAATAACGTATTATATATTTTTTTATAATAAAATATGCAGCATAATTTAGTTTTAACTTAACGTTTTCTATTACCAGTAAGTACTTGTTCTCTTACACTGATAATAAGAAAAAGAAAAACATAAGGATAAGAACTTTTTTCAAGTCGTAATTCCAGAAACTTTGTCACAACACTGAAAAAAACCTTATTTAGGATAAGTTAATAGATATTGAATTTAAAACAGTTGTAGACGTTAAACAAAGTAAGACTCAAACTATATTGGCGTGTTCAATATCTTGAAGTAGGCAACAATATATTTCGGCGTGTTTAGAGAATATAAGTGGATTCATACTTATTGATAGCTAGACATTCATTGAGATAAGGTTTTGCCATAACATAGAATTAGCCATAGTAAATCGAGAGCATTCAAAAAATAAATGATCGGTTGTACTTACTTTACCAAGGACGCAGCGTGGGTTATCTACAATTTTGATTCTGAATATATACCAAGGAAATCAAAAATATCTAGATCTACTTTAGAAGACATTTGTCTATCTAGTTTTTTTTTAAACACGGTTTATGGTTTACCACTTAATTAATATGGTTGAAGTAGTTCTTTTAATTTTGCTAATGAGATTGAAGTATTGTTTTCAAAAATTTAAACTCTCCTGCAGAAAAGTGACATAAAGGATAATGTAATAAAATTTATAATGATATCATTACACTATTTTTCATATCCCAGTCCCGCATTATAATTTGCCCATTCATTGCCACATATTATGCGATCATAGCTTGGTACCAACTGGGAAATGGAATGGGCAAGGTATTACGGAAATAAAATCTTTTAAATATTTGAGATATTTTTTTGCACTAAAACCACTGAGAGCAAACACTGAGAGCAAACACATTAAAAAGATGGCTCAAAAAGCAAATAAAGTAGTGGGACAAGTTTGGGGAATAAGTGAAAGAAAATTTGAATGTATGATAATAAAAAAACTTATGTTTGATAGTTTAATTAGGAGTATGATATTGTATGGGTCAGAAATATGAGAATGGAAGGAACAAGAAAAATTTAAAGCAATACATGTAAAATATTGGAGATGGGTGCTAGGTTTAAATAGGGAAACTCCAGCATATATTGTGCTGTAGGAAGTCAAAAAAGATAAGTTAAGAGTAGAAACAGGAAAAAAAGCAATATGAAGAAAGAATAAGACAGAGACACAAATGTAAAATCTTACAAGAATGCATGAAAGAGAAAATGAAAGCAAGAAATGGAAAGCTAAGAGAGATTAGGGAAAATTATTACAATAGAAATGGGTATGCTAACCAAGAAATTGAAAGAATGAGAGAACCTGGGAAGGAGACATGATACAAAATTATGGAAAAAGATAGAGATATACAAAGACAAGAAAGGAGAATACGAGTGAAAAAGTCTAGGTACAACGCAAATTATGAACATGTTATAGAAAGCAATAATAAAAAAATGATTGCAAGATTTAGATGTGGTAATGAAGAGCAAATGACAAAATTTTGGATGGAAGAAGATTTGAAAATGTGCAGAATGTGCTGAGAGATTAAAGAAACTATGAAACATTTGTTGAAAGAGTGTAACGAAATGAGAGAAGAAAAGATGAGATATTGAAAGGCGACGGAAGAGGGATAGAATGGATATGGGCAATTAAAAAACAAAGAAAAAAAATAAATGAACAGAGAAGAAAATACTTTTAGTTGTGTTAATTTTATAAGGATTAGGTTTTATAATTTTGGGAAGATAAAAATGTATTTGTAAATGTAATTTTCAAAGCCGAAAGACAAGAAATAAACGTATATATATATACTAGACTTTGCTTTGCAAGACAAAAATAATGATATTAATTTGCGTGGCCCAAATGTTGCCTTTAATTATCGTCGGCCTAATGTGAAAAGTGCATAACTCCAATTTTGCTGAAAAAATACTAGACATCACTCAAAAATAATGTTAGGAAGTTTGCACAACTCTTGTCTCCTAGGCAACAATATGATAAATGTATAACTTTCTGTAAACAACATGGTGATTTATGCCGCAGTGACTTTTGTTTTGTTAATTTGTGTAAAATCAACTCAAAGCACTTTTATACAGTGATTGTGATAAAATATTGATAAGTAAGCATATTATATTTATTTCTTATTTTTAAGTAACGGACAAATTTGTTTTTTAAATTATTTTAGATAAGATAGTTATAGGCAGTTAATGTAACTGATCAAGTTAAAGAAGCCACCAGCTCAACAGTCTATGATGCAGCAACACAATCACGCAATAGAGAAAGATGGCGTGGCGTTATCAAACGGGCCACAGCTAATTGAAATGACATGCCAGTCATGGTCACGACTCCTCTGACAAGAGGAAATACGAAGAAGAAGAAGAAGAAGAAGAAGAAGAAGAAGAAGAAGAAGAATGTAACTGTTTGTTTGATTTTTTGTAAACTACTAATTCTTGTTATATTATTAACTAAAACTGACTTGAAATTTGCAGATTATTTTTTCCAGCAAATTTGGATCTCAAATCCAGAAGTTTTAAGTTTTTCGCTGAAGAAAAGAATGTTGTTTTATTAAAGGATATAACAATTAATTAATCTCACACTAAACACCGGTTGGAAAACAAAATGTTATGTGAAACAAAATCAGATGATGATAATATATAATCGGGCAAAGCACATTTATTAAAAGAAGTCTAGAAAACAAAAAAGCTTTTTACATAAAATGACATAAGCAAAATAGCAGAGAAGAATGTAAAGAGACAAAAAGTTCTAGATTCGCAC
The DNA here is from genome assembly GCA_963932245.1 of Tachinus rufipes. NCBI lineage: Eukaryota > Metazoa > Arthropoda > Insecta > Coleoptera > Staphylinidae > Tachinus > Tachinus rufipes. Next base: position 44,419,576 of record OZ010743.1, on the reverse strand, counting down.
AAAAAAAAACAAGATCTACACCATTTCTTTAGTAGCTTGCTTAAATTAGAATTTTACTATTGCCGGAAATCAACTCATTATATTTAGAACCTTGATTTAAAACAAAATCAGAACTGTATGGTGTTGATGACTGGTGCATTCAACATAAAACTGACGCACTCTTGTTAGCTACAGTTTCAAAAATGTTTGAAGATTTAAACTTAGAGCTGTTTTTTCCAAAGAAAAATGAGTGACATTTGTTTAGGGTATAAAACAAAAAAATTAGAAGAAAGGGTATACTTAGCACATATCGCAAAAAAACACGTAATAAAAAAGCAGAAAACAAAAATTTAAATAATAAAATGTTCACAATGGATCTTCAGTCAGTGCTGTTATGTCCCAAATTAAATAAATCGGCTTTCTTTTATCGGACTAACTTGATCATCTAGAATTTTACAATTTTTGATTTAGGTACAAATAATGGTTATTGTTATTTGTGGCACGAGGGTGAAAGGAAACTTAATGCTAACTAATTTTCTTTGATAATTTGTGATTTTTTGTGCACTAAAATTATTCCTCAGCTTGAATCTACAAAACAAATAATTTTCTATAGTGACGGCTGCAGTACTCAAAATTGTAACTGCATTTTGGCAAACGTTCTGTTGAACCTGGCTGTGAAGTTTGCATAGTACAAAAATATTTGAAAAAGGGACACACTCAGATAGAGTGTGACTCTATACACTTTACTATTGAATGTAAATTAAAAGGCAGAACTATTAATGTGTTAGCCGATTGTGTAGCCTTATGTAAATCTACTCAAAAAACTTCTAAGCCGTACAAAGTTAACTACCTGAATAAAACGCATTTAAAAAAAATGTCTACATTAAATTTGATTAAATCTATAAAACCTGGAGATTAAAATTAAACATTCTGAAGAATTTAGAGTCTTGCCAACTAGGCCACAAAGAAATCCACAATACTTACAAATAGATTCACTATCAGTTCTTTATAGAAATAAATTAAACATAAAACAACAGAAATTTGAACATCTTATTTTCTTAAAACAGACAATTAAAAATGATTATTATTCTTTTTACTACAGTTTAAAACATGAATAAATACTATTATTTGTGTGTCTACCGGTTTAGAAATAATGTTGTATGTATCTAGTTAATAAAAAAAAGTTAAATTTTTAATTGTATGTGATTTTTGCTCAACTCCTTGTTAAGTTTTGAATATGGAAATGAATTTTGCACAACTCTACGCTTTGCATAAAAGTATAAATAAAAATCAATACCTAAAAGCATAATATCAACTTGTCCTTTTTGTTCTCATCTCTAATGATGGAATCCATACACCAAACGTTGCTAATCATCGGTTAAGTTAGGTGTTTGAATAAAGCTGAGCCAGCTTTAAATAGTCAATTCCTTAAACATAACATTAATTACGGATATAGGATTAATAAGAAAAAGAATTGTATTTTACTTGTACAGGGATTAAATAAAGGAGTCAAATAAATGAACAAAAAATTTATTGAACAATACTTAGACAATAGGAATATTTTTAACACTGAAGAAAACTATGAAAAGAATAACAAACCTCTTTTCAGCAGATCTACTTTACAGGTACAACGGTTTTTCAGACACCAGCTTAATTATAAGCCTTTTTTTTATCTAAGAATGTAACACAGATTTTTTTTGGGCCAATGTGGAAATAACATCACAATATAAAGTAGCAACTTTTTTATATATACTTTTTTGTGATGAAGCCTGCAAATATTTAAAATTTATCTTATACTAATTTTCCAATTGCAATAAGTTTGAAATTAGGTTCCATGTTTAACAAAGTTTTACTTTTTGGTATGGGTACAATATTAATAATTTTTCAACTATCAGAAATTGTTTCATATTCCAAGAAGATATTAAAGATGCCAACAAAATGTGATGTGGAGAACAAAGAAAATTTATGTAACATGGTTTTTTATGGTTGCCCATGGCTAAATCTTTTTTGCAAGAAAGGACAAGGTTGAATTTGCTCATTTGTATGGGCATTGTGAAAGTACTTAAAAGTCTATTGGCAAGGTTTAGTAAAGTGATTACTGAATGGTGTCAAACGTATAGAGGAGCTAGTTTTGACATACATTTTAACCTTTGATAGATCTAGAATTATTTTTTTTTTAATTGTTGACCGTAGGTAGAAAGTAGTTAAGAAAAGTTAAAAAACAACAAAAATCTTAAAACTTCTACTCGAAAAAAAACCTTTTTCCTTGAAACTTTCTAGCCGTTTCAAATTGAGATAATTTTTCTGTACGGCGAAATAAAATAAAAAAGCGTTTTGTTAACCGCTTCAGAACATTCTTTATTTTAGCATGAACAAGAAACTCTTTTGGCTTTTTGAGTCATAACCAAGAGTTTTAGAGAGGATGTTTTGGCAGCATCCACAAACCTGGTACCATGTTGTTGGTTCTCTGAAAACGGGTACCTTCAAATTTGGTAGAAAGAACTTTTCTATAGGAAACCTTATTTTAGTTTTTACAAGTTTGTTTGTTGTGAAAGTAAATTTTAATGATAATAGGAAAGTGAATATTTCCATAACTGTCTTGCAGTGTTTTCAAATAACATTTTAAAGCAATATTGATAAAAGCTATGACTAGTTTGATTACGTTCATGTGGATGTTTGTTGAAGCCTCATCATTTATAATAATAATACACAAAAAATCCATTGCAGCTTTTTAATCCAATTTGTTGCTGTTGTGATAATGATAATCTTACAAAGATAGTAGGCCTTAAAGTTGCCAACAATAAGACAAGAAAAAAAATGTTTCCAAGGTTTCCATTTAATAAGCGATTAGTAAAGTTAAACATAAAGGACTGAACTATTTCAAAGAATATCATTAACCAAAAAAAAATTTTGAATTAATAAAAATATTACATACTCTACTATAACCAGCCTCTTTTATGTTGTGGAAAGAACTAAATCAAATAATTCCAAAAAGTTTGTTTAGACAAATCCAAAGTTCTCACATTGCAACTGGATTAATCTTAAATTTATTCATCATGCATAACAGTTTTTTGTTATATCCAGTGACGTAAGAAGGTTAGACATAGATAGGATTAATTTGTGTGGGTTGTGACTGGAGAACTGTTCAAAAGCCTTGATTAAAATTCTTACAAGGTTATAAATAATCTAAAGAGGGGTACGCTATGGGTGACCGGGCAGCAATTAAAGAGATATATGTTTTTGATAACAAGATTTTTCTGAAGATTTGTTATTTGATATTTCCGCTTGAAAAATTTCTCTTTGGTCGATTCGTATTTAGAGAGTCAACTGAGCGATTAAGATAGGCAATATAATTTATGTTATGTTATAATAAAGTTGTAAAGAATAGTTGATAACTTGTTTTCCGGGAAAACTAAACTAAAAAGTTTTATGGAAGGAATAACCACAAAAAACCAATTAATTTAAACTGCCGGGCAAATTCAAAGCAAATTCTTTTAGCTAGAGTTAATTTATATTAATTGTTGTAGTGCAAGTTTTTGTGAAATTGCAACATGAAAAATCAGGTTTGCTACAATTTTCAAATTTGTGCTGTTCAGAGCAGGAAGGACATTTTACACTGTTTTTGCACACCTTGGAAATGTGGCTATACTGCATGCAGTTGAACCATTGAACTACTTTGGAAACATACATGCTAATAGGTAAGAATTTTAAATTAAACATAATTTTTTTGAAAAGCACGTAACTTTTAAACGTAACTAATATCATGTTTGATTTGGTTGCCAGTTGTCATACTGAAATTTTATTGATGATATTTGTACTACTTTGCACCATCAATTATCATGTTTGATGTTCAAATTTAAACCTGTTTTCATTTGGACTTTTTTGTTAAACCTTTATTTTTAAGACGTCAACTTTAAAAAAACATTATTTTTGATTTTAACCTTATCAAATTTGCAGTTTGCATTTACCAATCCTTTGCAGAATATGTAATGATACAGAATGTAGGACTCTGAGTTATGACTATTGCGGAAGTTGCTACTAACAGGTCATTAGCGTCAACAATTTTAGAAAAAAAAATTATTCTTAACTCTGGCTTTAACCTTAGTAGCACCAACCACTTTAACATTTTAAATTTTACTACCAATTGCAACTGGGAAAATATTGCGGTTATTGTTTGGTTCAAAACAGGTTTTGGTATGGGCTAATATCTGAAAAAATAAATCATTTTACCAACGGAGTAATAATTCTAATCGCAGGTATTATGATAATGAGTTGTGTTGGTTGAATATGGCTTTCATTAGTATTTATAACGACCATGTCTTCATCATTGTAAGCACTTCCATCACTTTTGTCACTAACGTGGGCATTGGAATCTATGTAGGTAACTAAGCCAAATAAATAAACTTGATAAATATGAAGTTTTTATTCACCCTGAGTTAGAAAATATTAACTTAATTTAAAAAATAAAAAGATGGATGTCATGTTGTGGCATACTATAAAATGAATCTCTAAACACGACTAGTTTGGTCCAAAGATTAAAATTTGTTTGTGTCAAAAAACTTTTTTTTTGTGTCATTTCCAAGTATGGTTTTATTGTTTGTTTTGTTTAGTGGCTTAGAAAAGGAATTTTCTAACAAGTGCTACCTACTAAACCCCCAGTTTTGAATGTCTGGATGTACAATTTTGGACAAACCATAAAGCTCCGAGGAGCATCCGCAAAATCAGACTTTGAAAAGACTCAAATAAATCGAGTTGCTAGTTTGCGGCGGTTCCCCAGACAGAGACTACTGTTCTGCCGCAGCATCAAAACAAAGAGCCATTTTGGTTTTATTGAAAATAGACTGCACGTGCAGTCTGTACGTCATTTTGTTGTCAAAAGATGTTTCCAGATATTTGGTAGCATTGGACAATAGTGTGGAAATTACGTTAAAAAGAACGTTTTCATGGGATAGTCTGATGCCATGTGAAAAAACAGCTTTGCTTTTCTTTGGATTCACTTTGACTTGCCTTCAAAGTTGGTGTAGCCTATATGTAACTACCTTGGGTGATGAGTATAGAAGCACTGTGTAGTCAGCTGGAATGGTCTGTTTGGCAAGATTTAAAAAAAAACCTTTTTGGATGATTATCTTCAGTAAAAAACTTCAAAGTGTTTTTCTAGCACAAATTTTTTATCGGGACCCACTACTTAAAATCCTTTTTGCTCTACATAAACAAGCAACGCCTGACTCGACCGAAAATTGAATTCCTAAGCGATTATTGTAGAAACCCTTTTCAAACAAGTCGTAAGAATAATTAGAAAAGAAATAAAATTAAAATCCGCTGTTTTATTTGTTGAAGTACTCAGATGCAATTTTGATTGTACTTAGTAGTAGCATATTTGCTACAATTGCATTTAATTTTAGCGTAATTGTGTCGAGTGTCTTTACCTTGGAATGGTTCAAAGATCTTTTTGCAAAGGTTAGTGTTTCACGCCTCCAATTTACCAACGACGTTCCTAAATACGTAACAGTTTTTGAGAATCTAAACGCTTGAGTGAGGATGTCGTTTGAGTTAGACACTAGCATGACGTTGGTGTTCTGTTGGGTAAAGAACTCTTCTACTTCACCCATCTAAGCTGAAATTCTGTTGGCATTCCAGAAACAAATCATAAGCAAAGTTTCTGGTGTACAGCCTATTAAAATGGACATAATTTTACGGTTTAAAAAATCTTTTTTAAAGGTTCTGATCTTACATCTTTAAACTGTCAAATTTTTTATCATATTTTGTACTACTAGTACTTAATTGTTTAGACTGCAATATGTCAATATTTCATTAGTGCTGACGAGACAAACGATACACAATAATTCTAGCATTTATAGCATTGCTGATGTATATTAAGTACAAAATGACCAAAATAATGTAGTTGAATACTTTAGTAATGAAACTAGTTCCTTCTACAATTATTTTTATAGACAAAAGTTTGTTACAAAATTTAATTATGCTGCTTTTCTATTTAATTTAAAAAAATTCAAGTTGAATTCTAGACTTAAAAACTGCAAAAATGTTGGTATTAATATGTAACTAATTTTAACAAAGTATGAATTAGCTACAAAACCACTGGACACTATAAACTCACAAGAACATGGAATTTACTGACTAAGTAAAGTGCAAAGCACACGCTACAATCACAATAAAACTAATTTCTAGAAATAAATTTAGGGTTACAATGCAGTATTACAATATTGAAAGTTTGGTTAAGAAAATTTCAATTAATTAACTAAGAAACTGGAACTTCTGACTTCAGACGGTTCAAATTAAAACCAATTTTTTTGAATTTAAGTTACTCTTGAATGTTATGAAGTAGGAATCTCTAAATCAAGAGCATTGTCTTGATCAGACTGTATAGTCAAACTCAAACACATAATATACTTCTAAAATGAAATCCTTACATTTATGTTGGCATATGGTTCATTTTTTCTAAGCACAACGTCAACATAAATTTTATAAAAAAAAAAACTAAAAATATCTGCAAAAAACTTAATACCAACATCAGACAATTGTCCAATCTGCTGCAGAATTGGGAAGGAATTTATCAGATACGACTCCTATAAACTACTTCAAAACTAAGATAGATATATTATTGCCAACAATTTAATAATTCATGACAATGTTCAGTAATATGCAAAATGTTTGATTTAAAATAACGTTAGAAACAGTGCAGAGTCTATTTGGTTCATTGCTGGATTGTTCTCATGACTGACCATAACACGCGAGTAGCAACTTCTTTGACTACGGCAGCGCCAGCAAAGTGCAATCTATTATACTATACACAGTTTCTTTAAGTTTTATGCAATAAATAAGTTTTCCGTCGTTTATTTCAACAGAGAATCATTTGCTCATTTTTGACTAAATTATTTTTACAATTATAACTACTGTTAACATACATAATAATAAAAAACCAATTTTATTGAAAAATTTTCAATTTGAAACTAATTTAATTAAAAAAAAAAAATTCATAATTTTTTTTTAAATTAAATCTAACATATTATTAAACTACAATTGGTTATATCACCAACTAAATCTACAGCACTATTAATTATCCCATTGCAAAATCAAACCTGATGCACTCCAATAGCAAATTCATTATGAAATTGGCGAGAAAGTTGAAGTAATCATCATTATTATATGGAAAATAGTCGAGTTGAGTATAATCACATTTTGATGAAATGAAACACCAAACTTTTCACACTGTTTCAATAATAATAATTGCATTACTTCTTTTCAACATTTATTTCTTTAAATTGCAAAAAAAACAGTCTTGCAATCACTATATAGTTTCGTAATTATAAAGCGTGTAAGTATCTCTATTAATAAAACTATCGTAGTAATTACATTATTTGCTGTGTATTAATATTTATTTATGTGTTAGCCGTGGGTTTTACTACAATTTTAATAAATGCCAATGTGAGCAATCCACTCGAACGGATTTATAAGATATTTAATTGGCGTAATAAATACTTTCTAATAAACCTTAGTGCAATGTTAATTAAAATTGTAAGCCATTTAAACATACACATTGTTATAATGCAAAGATTGAAAAAAATTATATGCACAACTGATTTATATCGTATTGCGTTCATTACACGTGAAATATTGTGTATATTAAAGGCGCGCAATCATAAATTAAAAGTGTCATTGATTTATCTGTTACACCGATATATTATTGCACTTTTGAAAGAATGATTAAAATTCGAAAGGCAAATAAAAAATAATTTATTGGTTTGATATTATTCTGATTCTTAAAATGGAACCGATAAAAATAACAGGTACCTTAGTTATTTGACGTTTGACATTGATTTCTTCAAGTTATTAGTAAATAATTAATATACATCAGAAATACCGCTAGATATTTATATTAATTGAATACTGTTTATATTTTAAACATTGAAGACAAGACAAATCGTACATTATTTCATGAATTATGCATGTTTTAAACTACAACACACCCATGCATTTTGCTAGAAGTTCAATATCATGTTTTTATTTTGAAACGTTAGATATTCTCACAATACATGAAAAGTATCTAATTTGAAATGTCCTGTGTTACATAATCAAACGTTATTGAACATATAAACTGAACGAGTAGGTCGTTACGTACATGACGATGGTGTGGCAGAATGACGGACAAGCAAGTGACAGCTGTCATTGTAAAAGTATTGTCGTGTATCTGCTATACGTGTGCGATTGTTGTCTAAAGTTAGTCTTGTATGGTCTTGTCCATCGCTAATAACGCAGCTTGACATTTAAATTTACCCAACTCATACACATAGAGCGAGAGGCGTTTTATATATAAACATACAACGGAATAATATAATAAGAAATTGCTCAATCAAGTATAAATAATTACATAATTTAAGCGTAAAGCAAGCTGTAATTAGATACAGGTGTTAAAAGAAATAGGCATATTTTATTTTTAAGAATGATTACGATTTAGAGATAAATAAGTTGTTATTAAAATTAATTGAATGAATTTAATAATTGGTTTTACCATCAAAATAACTGGTTTTAATAAAAGTTAATAAATATTATTATAATTTAATTTAAGCAAACAAAACTAAAAACAGTATTGAATTTTTATTATTTGGTAACAAATTATGATAAATACATCAAAACATAACAAAATCAAACAATTTAAAAGTTTATAAAGTTAGAAATTTTAACTACAAAAAGTTGATTAGGAATCGTCTAGACTAAGAAACTAGAAATAAAGTGACTCAAATAATTTAAAATAAAAAAAAAATTTTTTCGAACAAATTGAAGAAAAGAAAAATTTGAACTATAACAAGAAAGAAAATGAAATTGATATAACTAAAATAATAAAATAATAAAAAATAAGACTGAAGGTGCTACAGTATTGGAAAAAATAAAACATAGGTAGAAATTACTATTAAATTTAACGCAGTGCAATTAGTAGAATACGGCATTTATAGCTGCAACTTTTATACGATAGAATAAAAAAAAAAACAAAGAAAAAAGATTTTATTTAAAAAAAGTTTAAATCTGAACGTTTGAATAATACATTTACAAAAATTAAAAGTCAATATTTCGAAATTTTTTGACACTTTGAATTGCATTTTTTAATGAAACTATAAAAACAATATTAAAACTAGAAAGTGCAAGTAAAATTAAAATAACATAAAAGGAAATTTATATCTATAATGATTTTTAAACCAAACAAATTTGTGTGGATATGCTTTAATCAGTTTATAATAGTGACATTCTTGGCCAATTTTATATATTTATATTTATTTGGTATAAGCATTTTCAAAAAAATACAAATTTTTTTATTGGAATGAAGCTTATTTCTGGACTAAGTTGTTGATTTTTGCTTAGTGATCCATATCTCATTGAAATACAACAATTTACTTTGGAAATTAAATTAAAATAAAGTATAGTAATTATACACTAGCAAGCAAAAAATAGAGGTCACTTTAAAATTATGACTTATTTTTGAAATTTTTTGTTTTAATTTCATGTTTTAACTTTATGTTAGCAAATTGTAAACTAAAGTAGGCGTTTAATAATTTATTTCCTGACAAATGTCATATCTATCTGTCAGTTATTATCACCGTGTTACAGACTTTTATGAAACAGCATCCGTTTTGCTCTAATTGAAAACCTACATTTTGTTATGTGCACTGTACTTAACAGTTCATAATGCCTTTAAGCCCTATTGATGTGGCAAAAATTATAGCGTCAATTAAAGATGGGTGAAGAAAACGTAAAACTGCAAGGATTGTTGGTAAAAGCCTTTGCGCTATACAAAAGGTGTATCAGCGTTACTTGGATACTGGCCTAATAACCAAAAGATTATATTCTAGGCAAAAAAACACACAAATTTGCGAAATAGAACAGCTTCTGCTGTTTATCTACAAAATCAACTCCATGAAGTTAGAGATGTAAATGTTAGTAAATGGATCGTTAGGAAAAGGCTTTGTTCGGGCTTCTAGATTGTCTTGTAGAAAATGGCTACAGGTCCAACTTTACAACGCCAATATGTGTTGCTTTTGCCCGAAATTACCGGGCATGGAATAATGAAGACTGGAGCAGGGTACTGTTTTCAGATAAATCGCGTTTTTGCTTCAATGGATCAGACAGACGTCAAAAAGTGTTAGAAAGACGCCGTAAAAGATATGCTTTAGTTTGTATTGATAAGCGACTTCCATTTGGCGGTGGGTCGGTTATGGTTTGGGCAGGAATTTCTACCAAAGCCCGCACATAGTTAGTCTTTATAGAGAATGGTTCTCTGACAGCTCACAGATACATTATAAAGATTCTCAAAGATCATGTTATGCCTTTCATGACAACTATGGGCAAGCGCAGCATTTTCATGCACGATAATGCTGGACTTTACGTAGCCAGAGTTATCAGAGATTATCTGGATGAAGTGGGAACTTTGCGATTTAATTGCCCAGCTCTCAACCCGGACATGAATCCCATAGAACATGTCTGGAATGAGTTTGGACAACGTATCCGAAAGCTATTGCTATTGCAAGAATAGAATAAAATTGACCAAAATGTGATGCTTAATTTAATAAGTGTTCCTTGTCGATCAGTCAATAATGCAAGAAGGGTAATTCTCGTTATTAGTGATAGGTTTTTTTTTTTTTAATTTTTTGTTTTATATTAGTCAGACATTCAAACTTTTTTTGAACTGTAAATTTGTGATAGTTTCAAAATACGCCATAAAAACAAGAAATATGCAACATTGAATTTTTAATTTAGTGTGCAAAATACAGTACAATTGTTTACAATTTGCAAACTGTATGTTAGAAAATTGTAAATAAAAAAAATGTCAAAACTAAGTCATAATTTTAAAGTGACTTCTATTTTTTTGTTTCCCAGTGTATTACATTGTTAGTTTATTTGATGATTAAACATTACTTTGTTGAATAGTACTTATGTACATGTAATAAGTATTTTAAAGATTTTTATTTTTGTCATTCTTATAAATAAGTTAAATACAAAAATAATTAAAAAACTTTAAATGACCGTTTCAACCTTAGTAATAAATAGATAGTTACATTGTGTCTCGATAAAATTCATGCTGTAAAATATTTATCATAATATGTAAACGTTTTACACACAGCAAAGTGATAATTTTGTATTTGGTTTATAGTTAATACGGACGTTACCATATTTAGTTGCAACGGATTCAAAAATTATATTGTAAATAAAAGCTAAACGGTATTAACGCAAGAAGTTTTTTCCTCAATTTATATATTTTTTTTCCAAAATTTGTAATGTTATTTGTATATGCTTTTATTTGTTTTACAAAACGTTCATATTTTGACCTCTAGTCATGCTCCGTTTTCTTCAAAGATTATAAAAAAACCTGTATCTTTCGTTTTATTTTTTTTTTATTTTCATGAATTAAAACTTAACATATTCATAATCAACATTGGGCAATGTAATTTTTGTTGTTTGTTTTATCACTTTAACTGGGTTATGGCTAGTATGGGCTTTATGTAATGTGTAGTATAATCTATTATAATCACAATTTGCATTTAAAGACAAAGCTGCTGCTTTTTGCATCGTGTTTAATATAAACATTTTAATAAAAAGTTTGTTTGCTTCCTTCTATAAACTTGCTAAGTATTGCATTATAACATTTGGCATTATTATTAGTCATGAAATTAACTTTTGCAAATTGTGCGTTAATTTATATATGCACATCAAATATTAGAAAAAAATACCACGTTTTATTACTGGCACCATAGATTTTAAAGCATTACTAAAATAAATTAAGCAATTGTTATGGTACCAAATATGTGGTTTGAGCTATTCAGATCAAGATCTTTTAATTTTCTGTTTTACATTTCTTTGACAACAGCATTTATTAAACACATTATACAAGTAAATTTAATGATTTTTTTGTTCTTGTGGTTTTAGTTTGTAGTCATTTTGTGACACTGTTGCGCGATCACCGAATAGTTGTTGAATAGTTATTTAACACCATGCATTTTAATGCTTTGTTTAAAAGCTTTAACTATTATGTCTGACAACATTTTTGTCAATGTTATTTGTTAGTTTTTTTTTTAATTTTAAAGCAATAGTATTCCGCTTAAGTAGTTCTTTCTGCACAACTCCTCATAACCCAGTACGCCTAATAAATAAATAAATAAATAAATATTTTATTTAAAATACGTACCAAAATGTGCATTATGATTAATTTTGTATAACCTCTTGCACTATCTATCTATCTGCAATAACGACTATAAGATCATCGGTAAATGTCTCTAAAAAAAATAACAAACTGCCAACCAAAATTTTATTTTTTTTGCCAGTGTTTTTTATACTATTTTATGCACAATTAAAGATAATTTTTCATGTTCAAAAGTCTGTGTAATGGAAATGCCGCAACATTTTAAATTTAAATCCATTATTTTTTGTCTTCCAAATTTTTATTGACAACATTTTAAACAATATCAGAAATATTGCTATTTAATGAGATATGTGTTTTGTGATTTAATATTGATTCAAAGAATTTAAGTGTTTAAAAAAACGGGAGTTTTGATCTTGTGACTAAAAAATGATTTAAAAATAATTTACAAAATTAAAGTACAAATAACAAAACTAAATGTTACCTATTTAAATATTCATCAACGTTATCAACGTAGAAAACACGAGTTTCAATCATGACTAAAGTATAGTTTAATAATAGATTCAAATCATAGTAATAAAACTAAGCTTTACCAATTATCTTTAACATCATTATTAGAGAAGTTGAAACTATGTTTTTAAAAAACTTTTATTAAACAACAGATAGTATAAAAGAGAATGCCAGTAAATATAAAATTATATGGTTTTGGGAAAGCTTTACCAGCCTGTGTGTGGGACTCTCACCCAATAAAACCTTATTTCCACTTGGCGTTTAGTGCTCAATTCCAAAATCAGCTGAAAGCTTTGCATCAGGAAGGTATGCCTACATACCTATAAATAAATCTTATCAGTCTTTTGTTTTTATTTTTTTTGTAATCCTGATCCTTTAAACGTACCTCTAACTTAATATTACTAATTTGAGCTATTAAGTATTTTTGTGTGATACTGCTTTTTAATCATTTTCTATCCTTTGTGACCAATGCTTAGCATTATCCATTTACAATTTTGTCTGCATTTCTTGTTTTTTGTCTTTTTAATTATATATTTCTATAAAATATATCCATACTTGTTTTTTTTTCTACTCAGATTAGTAAACAGGAACTTTTTTTTTAGTACTTCATTTGTATTTCTCAAACCATCCAGCAATTTTCTATATGCTGAGCAGCTTTTTTTATCTGCTCTGTGTCTATGAGTTTTTCAACTTGGACATTTACCTCGTTTTTGCAATTTTTAACAGTATGGCTTGTCTTACAGCACTTGTAGTATCATCTTTTTTGTTTTCTTCTTGCAACTTACTTTGTGGCCAAACTTGAGGCAGTTGTAGCATTTTATTTGGGTAAAAAAAAATTGTTTTTCTTCCTAGTCAACCGTATTTTTATTTTTCTCATTTTTAGTACATTTTTTATTTTTGCTGTGAGCAGGCTTATCACCGCATACTTGTACTTATTATTGTTAGCTTTATCTGATACTTTAAACTTTATATTATAGTTTGTGGTTGTCTCTTTCTGTAGTACAGCATATAGTGCTTACTTCTTTTTCTGTGATTACTTTATGTATGTCTATCAGGAAACATAATTCCTTACTAGTAGCAAACTAAACAGATGACTTATTCTTCATTATTTCACGGCAATCTTATGGAATATTATGATGGACAAACAAACAAAACACAAACACAACAAGGGCAGAACACCCTCCGGTCAAGAGCAGTGGCAACATGGTAAGCCCCGCCCAAACCGTCGTAAAGCAACTGCCATAAAACTGCATTAAATGCTTGGACTAAATCTAATGTGCACATTGTAGATTGTGAAACAAGTGGCACTTATCCACGAAGAAAACCGCCCACAAAACAAACATGGCTTATGTTACAATTGAATTGGTGGAACAAAGCCTTGCCACTTTCACTAACAAACTCAAACACTGATTTAGTTTTTAACATAAAAGTTAATTTTTCTAATATTTGTGGTTGAACATAAAAAAAAACCATAATTTGTTTTGACTGAAATCAACGTAAATAATAAAGATTCAGATCGTCTTGATCAAGTATATTCTGATTATCATTTTAAACACTCATTTGTTAACTAACAGGGTGTTTGTGCCTACATCCAGAAACAATAAACATATTCTAGACTGACAACATACAAAATTTAAAACATTAGTTATAATAGCATATTTCTTAAACTAAATCTTCTTGATAAGACTATTTTGTAATTGGCATATACCGTTCTTCAAATAAGGCAACTCAAAACTTTTTTGATAATTTTTTTGAAAGTTTTAATAAGCTTCTTCAAAGTAATTATAAAAAAGCTAAAATCATTTTGTTACGAGATTTTAATATACATAGTACTGAATCGTTAAGTCACTCATCTTCTACAAGACTATCCAAAAACAAGCTATGATTTTTGTTGCTTCTCATTATCTTACCCAACTTATTCAACAACCTACATAGTTTCTTTGTGATGGACTTTTTGGTGAATTAAGACTATTAGATTTGTATTTTTCAACTATTCTAAAGATTACAACAACTACTGTTGAGGATACTTTAGAAAACTCTGATTATTTTCTTATAAGTTCTGTAGTTCAAACTTTTACTTCTTATTACCACTAAATTATTCTAAAATGAGCATAGTAAAAATAAAATAAAAATTTAATAAATTTGATTTTGATACTTATTGCTCATTCTAAAGATCCACATCATTCTGTAGAAAATCTTACAAAAACTATGCAGAATGTCATCAAAAAAGTTGTTCTATTCTCTGTAATTAAACCAAAACAAAAGTACTTGTTTTCAATTCAGACAAAACAGTTAATTAGAAGCAAAATCATTTAAAAAACATCAGTAATTGTTTTAAACAGACCAAACAAGATTATAAAAAAGCTCGTAAACATTGTGACAATCTAATACAAAAGATAAGATTGACAAAAATTTCTATAAAAAAGAAAATGTTTGCAAAGTACTATAAAATAATCAAAACAATCTAGTTACTAATATTTTTGCAAACCAATTTGCATCTCACTTTACAATTATAAAACCTGGTAAAATAATGCGTTCAATTCATTTTAAGCAACGGGTTGTTAAAAGGTATTTTTTTAAACTAACCACCAGAAAGGCATCAGGTATAGATAACAATATATTTATTATTTGTAAAACATTTGCAAATTAGTAGTTAAAAGTCTTTCGGTTGTAGTTTTTTTGAGATTTGATCAAATTTAACAAGTAACTTTTCTTTTTTCTTTTTTTCTACCTATTACTCTTTTAGTGTCTTTTCTTCTGGAGCCCGGTATATCCCACCGGAAAATAATTTTACACGCTATGTGCTATTTTGATTTCTAGGATGTAGAAATATGAGAGAAAGAGTAGCTGGTTCATGTGATGCGTAACTTTTTGTCTCTGTGCAATCCTGTTTTGTCCACGGGAGCTAATTTATTTTACTCCACTACCTCCCGCTTTTTTTTTAATCCGATACCTAGAAAAGCTGATGATAAATAACCATTTTTTTAAATTTGGATTTGGGAAAGCACCTCTAGCCTTACTCACTAAAACTATTTTCTATTAAATAGTGCTAATTTTTGACATTATCACTCCCGGACACACCTTACACGCACCTTAAATATTATTATTCTTTTTTTAATATTTAATGATAAATTTTGATCTTTGTTTCTATTCTTTTCTTTGATCGTGATGATTATCTTCTTGACATAAGCGTAGATACTACTCCACATGCTTTCTGATTTTAACATAGTTTCAATCACGTTATTTTATGTTATTGTTTCATCAATTTTTATTTCCAATTCGAGTTTTGCCTTAGCCCACTTTTTACAATGAAAGAAGAAAAACATATTGTCCATTGTCTTTCTTTTTAACTCTTAGAAGATCTGCTTTAAAGCACCCAAGCCCCAATATTAATATTTTGATTCATCTTGCTTTGCCTAAGTCTTTATTTCATAACTTTTACTATTTTATTATTATTATTTTGGGATTAGTAAGTTACTATGTAGTAATATCCTCTTGTTTAAAAAAAGCCTTCTTATTTTTGCATCATTTTAGTTCTTATTTCCACACTTTCTATAAACTTTCTTATATGTTCCTTTATCTTAAAGTTATGATCAAACCAAATCCCTAAGTACTTTGTTGCATATTTTATAGTTATACTAGTACCTCCTATTACCATACAGGATTACTGCTTCCGTTTTTTAATTTGTAATTTGAAAGCCTTTTTGTTCGATTTTGCTATTAATTTTCTCTAATGTTGCATTTGCAATTGATACTAGGAGTTTTGCTGATTTGAACGCTACTACAACCGCCATGTTATCTGCAAAACAAACCAAGTTTACTTTTTTTGTCACTTTTAGTTCTAGCAGCTTATTAAAATAAATATTCAAAAGTATTGGGTCTAAAATGGATTTCTGTTGTACACCACAGGACATTTTTAGGTTTTTTTTTCACCTATGGTAGGTTTCTATCCAATAAGTAACTTAAAATAATGTTTTTTACATCAGATCTTACTTCAATTTTTAATAAATTTTTATGATACTCGCTATGGTACTAAATTATTTGCATTTTTTATGATTATAGTGATGACATTTTTTATTTTTATTTGCTTAATTTGCATTACATCTGCTGAGTAAGTGCAAGGCGTACAATACGCAACGCAGAGCCTTTTTCGGCAAGCACAAGCTAACCAAAGGAAAACTCAAAACAGTCTCTTTGTAAAAGTTTACGAACTTAGTTGAAGAAACAAAACAACTAGAGAAGAAACAACTAGAAGATCAAGAGAGACTCTCTAGACATATGTAATGCACCTATAATTTATCTGTCAACAATTTTAATTTTTTAAACAGTTGTTATATTGCTATAAATAGTTAAATTATTTCTGAATTTATACAATTTTGTTTATAGAATGTAACAATTTCTTGTAAAGCAAATTATGTACAGTTATGAAGATTGAACTTCAAACTGTTTCTTGATTTACTAGTTACTCTGGATAAGTCTTAATTAAACTGAAAGCATTTATTAGCTTGTATATCATATTATGCAAACATACCAAACTGTCTTTATTTTTAATATACCAATATTACAATAATTAATTCGTTTTGTAAAACTATATGCGAGTATATTATTTATAAAAGAAGCAATATTATTAATAATATTTGTTGAATAAACTTGATCTAATGACCATTAAGTTAATGTAAAATAAATTATTTTTGACATTATACAATTGATAAAATGAATACAATATGAGTGATGATGATTTAGAATGAAAATGTAAATGAAAGTTTCACAAGACTGAATGAAATATGTTTTCCCACCCATCTTAGCCATTTGAGATTATGGACATTAGGTGCACTCGTTTATCATCATCGTCTCCGTCCCGTATGGTACGTGGGTGTGAGGAAAGGCATCAATAAAGCCGTTTAAATGTGCGGTGCGGAGTGTGCGGTGGTAAAGACTTTAAAGAGCGTTATCAGGAGCGCGAGGATAATAAAAGGAGTGCGACTCATAGGTTATCCCTGCTATAATCTGGCCGGGTTATGTAATAGCGCCGGCACAGCGCTGCACAAGAGTGGAGCGGCCACTCTTCAAACCACCAGTCATCTCTCTAATGGTCGAATCGTGCCTTATCTTGTAATATACTTACACTCCTCCATGAAAGAGATACGGGATGAAAATATACGATGTAAATTGTGGCTGTGGCCGGTTAACTCCAAGGTACTTAACTATATGCACGGCACTCATTTAAAACGGTTCCCGAGACTCTGTAATTGTGCCGAGCTGTAATGTAAACGCGCGAACGGCCTGCGGATTTAATAAGCCCGACAATACATTAAGCATTATATATTGCATAAGAGCACCAGATAAAATTATCTCGCACACTACTACAGCAGTAATATACGCCTGCATACTTCCATGCGCGGCTTCCCATTTATCACTAAACGCATGCTGGCACCTTAAAAAAGAGCAACAAAGGGTTTGACTCCTCGTAAAAAATTGCACACCGGGATTTTCAAAGCTATTAAAAATCAATTTCCTCTCGTCATCACATCGTTACATCTAATGTGGGACGCTTAAAACGGCTACTTTCAATAAAATTCAATCAGATAAATTATGCTGCAGCTAATGCATATATCATCATAGATTTTGATTGATGAATCAATATAAAGCAAACAAATAATGTGCCATATATTATATACCGCAGCAAATAATGAAAGGATCACTTTAATATGAACCCTCATTAATAAATTTTAGAAAAGTCTAAACATCATATCTATCAACTATTTCTACAGATTAAATTTTATGTGAATAATTTGTCTTTCTTGTTTATAGCTAGCATTAATCTTACTGTTTTTATTATTGATTATTATTAATGTTATGGCTAGGTTAGTCATTATATGTATATTATTTACAAGAATACGTATACATTTTGCATTTTATAGCAATCTTAAAATATGTCTTAACTATGTCGCAAGTTTATTGCATCAAAAAGGGATTTATAAACCAAATATTATAAAAGCATTTAGAAAACTATAAAAACAATTACAAGCTATCAAAAAAATGACCGTTTGATTCTCATTGTATAATTGGAAGAATGTGGAATACCGCATAAAATAATGTACCAACATTGATTGAGCTCTCAATAAACTTTATTCAATTTGCTATTAAAAGCATTCCGACCGCTACCTTGATTTCTAGTATTGTAACGAAAATATCAAAATTTCCAATTCTACATAATAATAATAATTGATTTATATTTTTAGCAATATATTTAGAAAGGATCAAACTATTTTTTTTTTAGATTTTAGTCAAATTAATAATTAAATGTAGTTGGAAAAAGCAAAAAAAAAAGATTTTTAGTTACTTTAATTCTTTTTAATTATATTTGGATATGGCCATGTGCGAGTCAAGTATATGAAATGAAAATTTGTTGTTGCTCAAATCACTGAAAATGCTTTTCTCTACATCTACATGAATTTTGATTATAAGAATTTCAATCAAAATTTGAAAAAATTTAAGTTTTTTTTTGCATTTTTGATCATTTGTAACTTCTCAGGATTGCATTTTTAAGAAAAAATTATAAAATACTTTCTTCTTCGTTTTTTTTTATATGTAAAGCTGTTTTTATCTATATTTGAGAAGAAGAAAAAATACCTATTATTTTTTTTTAGAAAAACTGTCACTTTTTGCAAAATTTTTAAAATTCAATTAATATTATATTTTAGACAACTTTGAAGAAAAAAACTCGTTATCATTTTTTCTTAAAAAAGCAATTCTAAAAAATACCAAACAATCAAAAAACGTAAATTTAAAATTTAAGCTTTTTTGCTATTTTTAAGTATTTCTGTAGATACATTGTAAGATATTTTGGAGCGTAGCACACGGCACTTCCTGATATTTTTAGGGTATTTGTTTCACATATAAAAGCACGTTTATATTAAAAAAAAAAAGAAAATACCCGATATATTTCTTTAAGAAAAAACTTTTAAAGTTCTAATTTTTTTTTTTTTTAATTTAAGGAAAAAAAAATGTTGGATAATTTTTAAGAATAAAGTCTCTTAAATTTTTTTCTTAAAAAAATCTTGAGAAGTTACAAGCAATCAAAAAATTTAAAAAACTCAAAATATAGATTTTTTTGAATTTTGATTGCTTATTACTCGGAAATGACTTACTAAAAAAATCTGAAAAATTTTACATAATCAAGATTCATGTAGAGAATGGCATTTTCAGTAGTTTGAGCAAAAACAAATTTTTATTCTGTACACTTGACTCATACATGGCCATATATAGTTTGACTAAATGACTTAATCAATTATAATTAGATTCATTCTAAATATACTTGAAATAATAAATTGACAAATTATTTGTAAGCTTGGCAATGTTGTCAAAATTACTGTTTTTGTTATATCACAAATTAGTAGCGTGAACATAAAAATAAGCAATATGTACGTGAATTTACTTAAGACAAAAAGTAGGAATATATATATATATATATATATATATATATATATATATATATAATGTATTTAATTGCCGGATTTGCTCAGTGGCCAAAACTTATATCCACAACGGTCGGCTTCTGGGCAATTCGGCAATTGAGTATAACAATAAAATCTTATGCAACTCATATTGAACTTGTTGATGGTACATAGGTACTAGATCAATTTTTTATCTTGTCTTGGTTCGGTAATTTTAATGTATATTTCTACTAAATAAACAATCAAACTGAGTGGATAATTTATTAGTAAGAGCTTAAGTTTTAGTTTGAAGTTTTATTAATTCGTAAGTATGGAAATCTCTGTTTTAATTTTCATCATCTTTAGAACCTTTGGTTTGTACGTCTACAATACTCTAGTCAAAGTAGCTTCTTACTTCTAAAAAAATACAAAAGTTTTGAATTTTTTTACACTGACTTATAAGTACTTAGTGAAAGATATACTAAAAGTTCTGACGAGTATGACACGAGCTCTAGCGGCAATCACCAAAAACACTTTTTTTGGTTTTTTGTTAATATCTCAAGAACTGTAAATCAAAAGTAAAAGTTAATTATATACATAATGAAAGCTGATAAAATTTGCAATAAAAATGACAATATACATTTTTCTAGTATTCCTAGCGGTTTAAGAGTTAAAGAGCGCTAATGATTATGTTTTATTTGTGTGCAATCTCCCTTGATTTTTAGTTATAGGTCCAGTAAACTCAGCATTTTGATCCTCATTTACAAGCCTTTTTACCGACTGTTGTGTTTCTTCTAGAAGTATAAAGAAATTTAGGTCAACAGGGTCATCATCATCTTTTTTAGGGGTGGAAGTAATGCCATTTTAGCATTTTTCATAGCAGTTGTGGCAAATGTTTGTGCACATTATTCTTGCTATTTAACAATTACATTTGTTTCCACATCTAATTATACATTTGCAAAAAATGAGATTGAGGACTGCCTTAGGTTCTGCTGCGTCTTCTGTAGTTATTGGGATCAACCGGCTGGCTCAAACTTCTAACCCTACTGTTGTAGAGGAAGTTCATTTCCCAGCCAAACCTGGATTTGGTGGTATACACAAAAAACATGCTGCAATGCTGCTCTTTTTGTGGGCGACAGCGCAGAGAGATCTGGTTTAGCATTCAAAACCGATTTGGTAAATTCATTGTAACAATGCATGTTAACGGAACTTTGATTGTGGGGTGCATTGAACAACTCTAGGAATATTTTATTTCTAACTTCAGCTTTATTACATCAGTAATACTTTTCAGTGTAGCTTGTTTCTTGAACAAATTGAAACAGATAAGTTTCCTTTTTTGATATGCAGCGGAAATCGTATCACATCCGCTGCATGAATGCATAATAGTTTGCAATTGCTGACTCGAATACACCTTTCTTTCTACTCTGTCGTGGCTTGGTTTAAAAATAATATTTGCCTTTCAGATGGAGTTAAAGTCATGAGAAGTCATTAGAAGGATAATAAGATCATTTTTGCCAACTATTGTTACTTTGTCACTAGTTAAGGATTTTATGACTCTTGTGTGGATAATCAATTTACCAGCGTTACTAGATGCTTATTCTGTTTTAATTCTATGATCGTAAAGAGCAGTAAAGAGGAATACAATAAGTCTGAATTTATTGTGTTCATTAGAAAAAAAATCATCCTGCTTGACTGTGATTCGTGTTTTGTGTTCAAAGTTTATGTCAACTGACCTTTTTAGCTTGTACTTCGGTTTTGTTAAATTGTCTACTAGATGGTGCCACTGAATACTCATCAAACACAACGGTACAGCTCTTGCCGGCATATTGCTTGAAAACATAGGCAACATAACGTTGGCAAATTGTTGAGATTAAGGATTTTTGGGCTACACCACTTTGTGTAATCATCCAAAACAATGTCAAAATCGAAAAAATTGGCTTCTTTTTGTAGAACAGGAAAAATATCGTATAAGGCAATTTTTTTAAATTTTTTGCATTCCAGTTTTCTCAAATAAAGATAAAGGTTAAGGAGCAAGCTTATGCTATAAGTAGTTGTTTGAGTCCTCATAACTCTGCTTGTTGGTAGCTATCTTTAGAATTATTGTTGGGGTTGATTACCACATTTCTCCATGAACAAAGAAGGTAAAAGGAAGACCGCACTAACACTACAATTTGACGCGTTTCCCACGCGTGTGGAAGGAAGGGCAGATAGTTGGAGTAAAGGGGAAAGACCGTCAAAATGGATGGAAGACCAAACAAAAAACTTTTTTTTTGTTCTTTAGCGCCCTATAACTCTGTAACCGCTGGGAATAAATATAAATGAATATAATCATTTTTATTGCAATTTTTATCAGCTTTTATTATGTATATAGTCTAATTTAATCTCTAACCTACAGTTCTTGAGATATTAACGTAAAACCGACCTGTTTTGGTCATTACCGCTAAAGCTCGTGTCATATTTGTCAGAACTTTTAATATATTCTTCCTTAGGTACTTATAGATCAGTATACAAAGTTTCAAAACTTTTAGATTTTTTTAGTGGTGAGATCATTATTTGAGCATATTTGACTGGACTACAACTAGAAAATATTTTGTGTTTACCGCAAAAAACAATGTTTGTATACTCAAATTTCCATTAATTTCTATATTTATTTATCTATTGTTGTAAAACCCACTGGTTTTTTTAATACAGAAGAACAAAGTTTATCTGCTAAATAAATAAACTTTTTAAAGCGTATAATTTAAAATTAGTTTTTTATCTTTAATCTTAGTTTTTTTTAACATTAACTGTATTTATTGTTATTATAGTTACATGTAGCGCAGTACTTAATCTAATTTTTATATATGAGAAGTTCAGAGCTAAAGTGGTCTAAATAAATGTTTTTTTTTTTTTTAATTATACTATCGAAAAGTTTGCTTTGCGGTGTTGTTGGCGAACTGCGTTATTACAATTAACTATCTGTTACACAAATCAATTGATATCAAGGCTTGATGTGTAATTTGTAATTATGTATTTGTTGTAATACTTAACAATTTTTAGAAACATAATGTTTATTTTTTTTAAGAAATTTTCAATTAATTGTAATTGATATTGATATTGATATCTAGAAAACAACTTCACGTTTCTGTAGTTCCAACAAAAAAAAAACTGTTTTTGAGTTTAATACGTCACTGGTGCGTAAGTGGATGTTTTAATTACGAATAAGCAGAATAAATGATTATTTTTGATAATCAGCACCTGCGTGCAAATACATTGTTTGCTCGGATTCCGTTAGTTTTTATTGGAAAGCATTAAACGACGCTCAGATGCTGTCAAATACGTGGCCTAATCTAAATTAGGGGCAACCCATTTTATCTAAATTATGCTTTATTCTTTTGATGTTGAAATAGGGACGTCTATATTCAAGTGATGTTAGAATAAACATGCGTTAATGTAGGGTAATCCACAAACCGCCAGTTAAGAGGGATTCTTGATAGTAGAGAAGCTATGTGTAATGTTTTTTAATTTATATTCAACGCCATTTCTGAGCCCGTAACAATTCTAAATTACACTGCAAAGCTTGTGTAATATGTTATAGTGTTTGTGCTAAAAACCGTGATGGTGTTCCGCAACGTGCAATTTTGGTGTGATTTTGTAGTTTTTGTTTAAAAATTACTTTCAAAGAAACTTATAAGTTGATAGTTTTGAAGAAACTGTTTGTCTTTGTTCCAAGTGTTAAAATATTAATAACGTGTAACTGTTGTGACGCATTAAGAAGAACGCATCTAAGGCAAGGTATTGCGTTTATAATATTTGTTAAAGAAATGAAAGTTTTGGAGGAAATTATTTTTAAAGTTTTATTTAAAATAATTGATGGTTGTGACCTCTACTACGTGATAATTCATAAAATTTTTAATTAATAAAATAATAAAGCAATTTACTACGTTTTTTATCAAGTTTATTCTCACAAATACATTACTAGTTTTGGCTTTACTAAAACCTTCTACGGATGAAATAACTTATTTCATCTGTGAAATAACTTATTCCAAACTAGTAATGTATTTGTAAGAATAAATTTGTAATAAAAAACGTAGTCAATTGTTTTATTAATATACTTTTAACATATTTGACCGGTAAAACACTTGTCTTTGTCGTGTCCTTTAAGAGTTTGGATAAAATTTAAAAATAATTAAATTCTTTATAAAGGGTGATTTTCTAAGCGTTTCGTTTTTAAAATTAAAAAAAAAAAACAACAAATTTTCAATAAGGAATGAAATATTTATTTGGAGCAATACATCAATGTCTGCCATTTACTTTTTAAATATTATTTTATGTAAATGTTGCCCGCGGCTACGCCTGAGGTGATTTATCCGTAAGCTCCAATTTTGGCATACTTTTTCCAGCATATTGGCTGGTATCTCACCAAAGGCAGCTGTAATATTGTTTTCCAGGGCTGCTCACCAATCTGGCCTCTCAATTGGTCTATGGTATTGCGTGCAGTGTGACACCGTTTTTTTTTAAACCACATGTCAACTAAGTCCAATTCTTCCATTTTGGGCAAAAAAAGTCGGTAAGCATCGCACGGTATCTTACTCTGATGCTGCCGGCCCACAAACCACACCAAACAGTGCATTATTCAGGGTGCATTGGCAGCTCTTAAACTGGTTCTAGTTGCTCGTTAGACCAAATTTGGCAATTATTTTTGTTGACGTACTCTTTGAGCCAAAAATTAAATTCGTCGCTGAAGACAATTTTTCGATAAAAAAGTGGAGGCTCATTCAGCAAACAAACGACGTTGTGGTAGGTTACCCGGCTTCAGTTTTTGCAGCAGCTGTATTTTGTATAGTTTTATACCGAGATTCTTACGTAAAATCTTCTAGTTGGTCGAATAACATAAGCCCAATTGTTGAGAACGGCGACGAATTGACATATCGCAATCTTCATTAACATTGGCCGATACAGCAGCAATTTTCTACTCGGTACGCACTCTCTGCATACGGGTTGGTGGATTAATGTTCAATAAAATAAAACTGGTGCAAAATTTGAATTTTTTTAATTTTTAATTGTAATATTTGTAATTATTATAGAATAGCATCAGCAATTTCAGTCTTAATAAATAAAAAATTAACCAAAATAAAGAATATTTTTTCATTTATCAATTACTATATTTGATTGTCTACCTCTGTAGATATTGCTATTTGGTTGCCAATTGTTATACTGAAGTTTTAGCGATGTTATTTGGTTTCTTTGGCTGAAGCAACATGATGGAGTTAGAACTACTTTGCACAACGAATTATTATCTAACTTGTGTTTAAGAGCACATAAATCAATTATTCAAATTTATCTTTTATCATTAAGCGTACCACCAACATGCACTAATGATGATTAGTGAATATCTGACCAGACCTCCTTTTAACAAACATTCAAATAATTAAGAATTAATTTTAAAATATATATTTATACTACCGTCAAATTGATTTGTTAGAGTGAGAATCGACAATTCGAAAGAGACGCAGGGATACAAGTCAGACCAACCATGCTCTGAAGCGCAGTACGCCAAATAAAAAGCATTTTGCCGTGAGATACCGTTGACGTTGTGGTATGAAATGGTTTTAAACCGTTGCGTTGTCGCGAGTTACCGGTTATTAACTTTTGACTCCGAATGTACCAACCAGCGAGGTGAATTTAAAACCCTTGTTGGGAGCAGTTTAATAAGTCCGGTATGTCAAATTTAAATATGATAACCTATAATAAGATGAATTGTCAAGAATGATTATGAAAATAATTAGTAAAAATTGCTATCAAGTATAAATAAAATGAATATTCTTTGTAAGTAAATGTATATGTAGCAAATATTTTACTAAATTAATAATAATCATAAGAAAATTAATGACAGGTGTAACCGTTTACAACTAGTACGTTTTCGTGAGATTTCCGCGATCACCCAAAAATAGATAGAGATAAAACCGCTGTTTGATCGCTGGTATGTACGGTTTCTCACGGCAAAACGCCTAAAATTAGTTTACTTTTGGTATGTCTGGTGCCCCTAACCAGAACAATTTGATTACGCATAAAGCCTATCTCATATTAACGTTAACCTCATTTACTAGCTGGTGTACCTGTTACGTTGACAAAGAATTGCCAACTGAGCTTTTACCAGGATAAATAGTTTTTCTCTACAATAGTCAACAGCTTTGAGTGGAAAAACCATAAAAAGTGCCTATTTTTTTAAGGTTGCCTTTAAACGCAAATGAGGAGTTACGATGGTAGTCAACAGTACAAAAATGCAGAAAGTGAGGAATCCATTGCATTGAGGATCTCTAACAATTTGCCAAGTACAAATTATTATCACGGCAATTTTTAAAATAAAATATTCTAAAAATTCCCCAATCGGATCTCCGGGGGAGCAATTATAAAAAATGTTATACAAATTAAAATATGGAACGTACGCAGTTTGTACAAACCTGAAAAAAAAGAAATTAATGAACTTAATTAAACATTTTAAGCAGATCAATGCAACCCAGCCAACAGAACAACAATTCTTACTATAGTAATAGAGTGACAGTAATGGTATCAAACAACACAAATAAATTGGTAATAAATTTTATTCTAATATTAAATCTTGTAATGCTGACTCAATATAATGTTCACGGCAGACAAACCAGATAAAAAGATAGAGACTTTCTACAAACACTTTTTGATATCTTAAGATTAATTAAATTACGTAACATTACAATACATTTAGGTAATTTTAACGCTAAAATTAGTAAAAGGGAAAACATGTTGGCAAATATAGTTTTAAAACAAAAATCAAAAGAAGTGACTGATTAAAACAGTTTATCTAAGTCACTAGAGATCAAATTGACTATATTTTAATAAATCAGAGATACAGAAACATTATCAAATATGTAAAATCTTACACGTATGCTGATGCATCATTAGATCATAACTCATTAATAGCCCGAATCAACATCAAACTGAAAAATAAAGCAATCAAACAAAAAACCTACAGCATAGTCATCTCAAAAAAAATAAAAATACAAGACAAAAACTACAAAATAGAATAAACAATAATTTGAACATCTTGCAAACTATACAAACTAATAAACTCTAAGACAAACGCTAATAGAACTAAGCAAAACATTACACACAAAACAACCCTAAAAGTCAGATATAAAAAAATAATTTCTGGAATAATGCCATTAAAACAATACAAAAACAAATACAAAAAGATACAAAAACAAATTTGCGCAGACATAACAAAAACAAAAGAAGAGTAATACAAACACAATTGCGAGGAAATAGTTACAACTAAAATACGACATATTCAATGTGCACAAAAGAGTTACAAAGCTTGCAGAAACACAAAAGCAAAAACAATCAAATGATTTAAAATAGTCATAAAAATTAAAAAAATAACTATTGTTGTGAGAAAAATACATCATATTCAGTATGCACAAAAAGTTAAAAAAAAACTCAGACAACTAAATGATTAAAACGGTAAAATAGTCAAAAAAGTTAAAAAAAACTATTGTTGTTGGAAAAATATATTAAAGAATTATTCGAAGACAAAAGGCCAAGAATTACTACAAGACAACATCCAGCAAAAAATGAACCAAAAGTAGCAAACTAGATAAAGTAATATAAGAAATCTAAAAAGCAAAAAATCATCAGGTCTAGATGAACTACCAGCTGAAGTACTTAAATTAATTAAAGAGGAACATTTCCACATCATAGTAAATCTGTTTTGCACTAGGTGTATACTTAAGAAAAATAATACTAAACAAGTGGCTGACATCAACCTCTGTAACACTAAAAAAAAAAACGCAAAGCTATGTGTGGACCATCGTACAATAAGCCTCATGAGTCATATACTAAACACGTTCTTAGAAGTGATACAACACAGAATATATAGTAAACTAAAAGAAAAAATTTGCAAAACACAGTTTGGGTTCAGAAATGGTCTTGACACAAAAGAAGCCCTATTTGCTATAAACGTCTTGATGCAGAAATGCGTGGACATAAAGCTATACATATGTTTCATTGACTATAACAAAGTATTTGAGTACGGCATAACTGCCTTATAAAAATCTTTAAAAAGTTTAAAAAAAAAGTTTGACACCAGAGACTTCAAAATCATTGCTAATCTATATAACAATCAAAAACAATTTGTGCAATTAGACAGCAGCAACTCAAAAGAAATTAAAATAAAAGACAAGGTCCAACAAAGGTGCGCGTTATCAGCCACCCTATTCAACATATATGCAGAAAAGATCATGAAGAAAGCACTAAAAAACAAATGAATATGAGTAAAAGTCAATGGTATACCTATCAATAACAGTAAGGGTTTAAAACTAGCAACACAAAGAACTGAAGCGGCATGGCTATTGACTAAGAGAAATAATAGAGGAACAGGTAAGATACAGGTGGGAGATCAAGAGATAACCACAAGAAAAAAAATCAAATACCTTGGAGTGACATTCGAAGCAAATGGATGGAATGAACAAGTTAAGGAAGCGGTCATTGGAACAAAGGAAATGGAGAGAAAGCTTGGTAGACTTATGCCAAACAACGGAGGTCTAGGAGAAGAAAACAAAAGGCTAATAGCAACGGCAGCAAGAAGCAAATTGCTATATGCCGCAGAAACATGGAGGGAAGCCATGATAACAAAAAAAAAAACAGAAATAAAGTAAGAGGAGCTACAAGAGCAAGTTTGCTAAGGATTTGTAGAGCTTACAGAACAGTGTCACAAGAGGCAGTAGAGGTAATTGCGGCAACACCTCCCGCGGATATGATGGTGGAGGAAAGAATAGAAATAAAAAAAATTGTAAAAGAAGGAACAAATAAAAAAGAAGCAATGATAAGAGAAAGAGAGAAGACTATGGAAAGATGGCAGATAAAATGGGATACAGGAGAAAAGGGGAAATGGACGAGAGAACTAATTCCAGAGACAAAAAATGGGTAGAAAAGAAACCCGAGACGTGCTATTATACAACACAAATACTGACCGGGCACGGAGCATTTGGAAAATTCTTGCAAAAAATTAAAAAAACTAAGAAAGAAGAAAGGTGTACATTTTGTCAAGAAAAAACCCACGATAACGCAGAACACACTCTAGTAGAATGCGAGGCGTGGGAGGAAGATAGAAATAAACTAGAATATATACTAGGAAGCAAAGTGGATAAAACAACAATTATTAACAAATGCTTTAAAGATGAAAATAAATAAAAGGCGCTAAGAAACTTCGCAACAAGTGTACTAAAAAAAATTGAAGAGTTTGACAATAGAAGAGTATAGAAAAACAAACAATGGAATCAAACACACAAACTAAAATCCATAGAAAAGAAAGGAAAGAGATGAGAGAAGCTAAATGGAAACAAGAAAACAGAAAAAAGATCAAAAAGAAAAAAAGAAAAAAGGACATGACAATTATGCATACCAAGAAACAGAAAATAAAAGAAAACATTTACAGAGACTACGATACCAAACGAAATTGCAGAGATAAGGAGATGGAGAAATATTAAAGGAAAGCAGAATAACAGAAATAACAAAACAAATACTAAATGGTAGATATGCAATCTCGAAGCTGACTGAGGACGCAACCTATCAGATAGTCAGAATATACCTGGCAACGAGATGACATGAAAAGTAGTTCTTAATGGAGATCCAAGAATATCATTGGAGGTAAAACTTACAAATCTAGGATTTCCAAAAGAAATACAACTAATGGAACTGCATAAATTATTCATGGAGGAGAGGGGATACGATAAAGAAAAAGTGAACGAAGATCTTAGTAAGCTAACAGCACATCTGAAAACAAATTATAATTAGAGTAAATAACACACAAATAGGAGAAAGAAGAGAATGCAGAGGTAGATGCCAGTGCAGATAAGAAAAAGCAAAATGACAAAATAAACAGACAAAAGTAGGGGCTATAGGGAGAGAGGGGCCGGGGACAGCATGCGTGCCGCAGATGATGCGTGAAAATCCTCAATGCAAAAACCAACCCACTTCAAACTAGCGCCAAATGTAGGTTAGTTTAGACAGGGACATTATAACAACAGGATTTGTGCAAAGAAGAAAACCGGAAGGTATTACCATGCGTAAGTTATTATTAAGGGCCTCTTGTTCAGAGCCAACACCTCACTATGTCCTAATAAAAAATAATAAAAATAAACAACAATTAACAAACTTAGAAAAATTTTCAACATTGTTAACAAAATAACAGAGATAACCCTAGAGTAGGAATTATCTTTAAATACAAAAAACTAAATTTATGATGATGACAACAACAACACAAAACAACGGAAACTATATACACAACAAACTCATATATAAAGTAACAAATTACTAGTTAGGTTAGGTTAGTTAAACTAAAACAACAATAAGTCAGAGATATAATAAGTTTAAAAATAGCAAAAGCAAACTTTATAAAAATTTGTTTAAAAACCAGATTAACAAAATGCTACATACATAACATACTTTTATATGGAAGATAAATATGAATAATGAAGAAAATGAAGAAAACAGACATTAGAAGGTTAGAAGCATTTGAACCATAAACGTACAGAAGAGTACTGAAAACACCATGAACAGACCGGGTAATCAATATAGAAGTAATAAGAAGAATGAAAAAACATAAGAAAATTATAGACATTATCAAAACACGAAACTTACAATACCTGGAACACATCATGAAAAAAAATACTACTTTTTACTACTTACTTACTTTTTTTACATTGAAAGAAAACGCAATTTATAGCTAATAAACTTACAAAGAATGTTTCAGTTGCACTACAAATCAACTATTTATGTAGATTAGCTGTCTCGAAAGTCTGCATTGCAATGATGATTTTCAACCTTTAGAACGGAGAAGGCAACCAGAGAAGAAAAAACTGCAAAAGTAGAAAGTCAGCCAAAAAAGATAACTTATATTTATTATTTGAGATAAGTTTAATTTAAAATAAATGTGAGTAAAAAGCTCATAGCGCGTATAATGACAAAACTTCTGTACTTTGTTAGTACTATCCCTTTCTATCATTTAGCAATTCTATGTTAAAATAAAACAAAACTGACTAGATATAAAGTGAAGTACCACGTATAAATTTAAAATTAAAAAAAATTAAAATTCTATAAAGATCTTTCCATTAATACATGCTTAATTTCTATCAATTCTAAAAGACTTTTTAATTTGTATAAAACTAAGATGACTGAAATTAAAGGATTTGTACACAGCAGTTTTTTTTTTTAATAATGTAAATTGTAAATTTTATTTTGGTTTATAATCATGTCAACACAACATGCTATTTAATATTGTCACAGAGTTTTTTTATAAACACGGGGTTTTATTATTTATTGCTTATTGTAATACTAATACGATACGGAACATGTATGTTTTTAAAGGTAAAGAAATTAAATTAATTGATATAAACTTCAAATTTGGTATTTTTATTTTAAAGTTAACTTTTTAAAGTAAACTATTTAATCAATACTACGTTTACACTTTCATTTTAATACCTACAAATAGAAAAATAGAAAACTAGAAAAATAGAAAAATAGAAAAATATTATTAATAACTCGTATTGTAACACTATTTTAATTGCATTTATTTTGTTCTTTAACCTTAGAATACGGGACTGTATTTGCCAAACGTAATTACGGGACTATCGTAAATTTTACTACTTAATAAAAACAACGAAAATTGCCGTATCAAACTTTATTTAAAAATAATACAAAAAATAAGATATCAGAACAAACGTTTAAAATCATAAAAGCAACACTTTTTAAAAAATTTCACAACATATGGTGCAAATATATCCTCGGTGTTCTCCGCAAATTGGATTTTTGCACTCCATACAATAATTAGTAGTCATGCGCCTTTTTTTGCTTGGACAGTAGAAGCAAGTCTTCTTATTGTTGTCTTGGGGTGTGTTTACAACGTTTTTCATTGATATACTAAGGATTTCAGCAATATCTTGCCGAAGATATTGAAGTAAAGTTTTGCTGTTATATCTATGCTGCATCCATGGTTTCGCAAGGCAAAGACTTAAATCAATCATGTATTGGTATCTTGAAACTGGTTTTTCGCTTTTTTTTAGCGTATTGAAAGTGTAAATAACATAAGAGTTAATGCTGGCCATATTTATCATCCTATAAAATACACATAATGGCCATTTC
The DNA here is from genome assembly GCA_963932245.1 of Tachinus rufipes. Taxonomy (NCBI): domain Eukaryota; kingdom Metazoa; phylum Arthropoda; class Insecta; order Coleoptera; family Staphylinidae; genus Tachinus; species Tachinus rufipes. The sequence goes on along the minus strand of OZ010743.1, from coordinate 44,387,353 downwards.
CGTGTTTTTCTACTCGAACACATATTTGAACACATTTGGTCGAAGGTGTCCACTCCTGATTTGGTCTCATTATAGTTATGAATTATTGCTGGCTTACCGGTTTCTTCTTGGATCTCTGCCTTCTTATGCATAGTTGAAAGTAGCAAAACTAATTTGTTTTTTCTTGGCATGTAAGGTAACAATGTTTTTTTTTATCAAAACAGAACATTGACGTATTTGCGTTTCGATTTTTTTTATCCAAGAACTCCTTGGGTATTTCTTTTTTTGTTTTTGTGTATAGTTTCTATTATAGTTAATTTGTAAGGATTTTGTAGCAACTGGTCAGCAAGGGAAACCGAGGTAAACCAATTATCCATGGTAACGTTTTCTTTCACATAAAATTTGCTTAGAGGCAAACCATTGCTCTGTGTTTATTTTCCCAAGTAAGAACTTGCATCTGACATACACTTGGTGGCGGAATCGCAAACCATAACAATTTTTATCCCATATTTTGCCGGCTTGTTAGGAATATACATCCTAAAAGGACAGCGTCCTCGGAATGCCAAAAGCTGTTCATCAATGGTGACCTACGAGGTTAGAGTATATGAATTTCTGCACGTGTCAATAAAAAAATCCCAAACTTCTCGAACATGTGTAAAAGGATCATTTACCTTTCTCTCTTCTCGTGTTTCTCTATCATCGCATCTAATACAGTTCAGCAGGTACACAAAACGATCACAATTCATACATGATCTATAAAACTTGCCGGAAATAGTGCTATCAAACATATGTCTTGCTGACAAATGATTATCTTTTTTTGCGGCAGAAAGGATTAAAATACCAAACAAGGCTTTCAGCTCGTCTTTTATCGTTGGGGCAATATTCTGGTGACCGCTGTATTTTTGGGCCTGTCTGGCTATTTCTGCATTTGTATGCAAAATAATATCAAATATATTATCAGAAAAAAAATGTAAAAAATAGTCATCTAGGTTAGAACACTCTTTTGCAGCCCCTTTAGGACCAGCTATAAAATGTATAATATTCCTAGATGCCGTTCTTTTGGATTGTTGAGGTATCTCTGATGACCATTTGTGACTATTTTTGCCTTTTAGTCGTTTGTTTTTCAATTCGATTACATATTTTGAATGTGTACGTACTTGTAATAAAGGAATATCATCTTCATCTAAACGAGGTTCTATTTCTTCTTCAGATTGAATTGGTGTAAAATCTTGTTGGATAAAACAAGCAGCCAAATTAATTTCTTCATCAACTTCACTGTCGGAGGTTGATGATTCAACTTCCAAATTATCATTTTCAAAATCATCATCACAGTCGTCAAGTGGTTCTGGATCACTTTCTACTCCATTCATGACACGTGCCGCTTCCTCCTTCAGTTGTTTAGTAGTTAAAAACTTTCAATTTGACATCTTAATAAAAAAATCACTATATTTATTATAATGTATCTAACTAATAACAATAAAGAAATATCTTACCGTAAGTTTCTATTGCTAAACACTAACAATCGGTACGAAAACTAAGAACCAGTTTAATTTATAAAATGACGTAAACACGGGACTTTCGTAAAATTTACGCCTATATAGCCGAAAAGACAATTTAGGGTTGGAAACTAGAACAACCGCGCACAACACACTGAAGCCAAATACTAAACTAGAAGGTACTCAGTATGGCAACTCGATGCAATATCCGTAAGTAACCAAAAAAGTACGAAGTCTTAAGAGCGTCGTAAAATTTACGAATGACCCGTATTCTAGGGTTAACTGAACAAATAATTCTTACATTGTTTTAAGATCTGATCCAGATTATTCCTTGAACTATGAACTCTTTTAAAACATGTTTAATTTAAATCTTGAGTTACACGACGAAAGATATTCTTAGTAAATGTTGCAAATCAAAACGATGTTGATCCGTTTCACATTTAAACACATCCATAATGTAACGCTTTCGTAATCAGATTCAACTGTTCGTTTACTTCACGATTTTATATTTATATTACTTTAAATTACAATAATCTAATGATATACTTTTATTTTATGTCCATGATTAAATATGTATAAAGAATTAAATGATATTACTAAAAAGACACTTATTTACTCTTTAAAATTATAATTAATCAAATTATTATATTAAATCAAAGAAATATACTTAAATATTTATATTATAGTCGTTGATACATCTGATTATAAGTTTACTATATAAAAATCAAGCTTAATTGGACTAAAACTATATGATATAAATCCATTTATTTATATCATTAAATTGCATATTTATTATATTGACCTTACTCTTACCAAACTAGTCGCAATGCATGAGATAAGAATGTGAATCGTCATCTTTCGAGGTTACATTATTATTACCAATAAGTTTATAACAATATTACCCAAAATGACTGCTTTTCTTAAAAAGTATAATCAAACCTTTCTCTGCAGTTGATTACGGCCAAGATATTGAAGTTTAAGAATTGAAATTAGTTTGTTATAATAAGACGTTACAACGGCCGTTTTTTTTTTGTTATTATAGATTTTTCAACTCAACAATTGAATATTTGTTAATTCGCTTAGTTTTGCTGCCAGCTATTATATCCACAATTTCAACGCTAGGACTCCTATGTTAAACGACGGGGCGTTTTCCACATTGATATTGAGAACCGTAAATGGTGCAAGGGATTTTATTTATTTTTGCAACCGCACAACCATTTATCAATGCAAATCTACCGGACCCGACTCATTTATTCCAATGCAAAGTGCATACAATTCGCATGCATCACGAATGTGACGATTAACAAATAAGAGAGGGAGCAGCGCTTCTTGCGGCTTAGTTTTTTTATTCGCGTATCATTTGATTCATACACATTAAGGTGCAATTTAATATTTTCATGCGGAACACAACTGACACGGAATTCGACTTAATGCTAATTTATTGGGAAGGTTGGTGTTGCCGAGTTCCCTGTGATGGGAAACTATTTTGGTGTGCTGTTTTATTCTAGACATGGACGGGTTGTCTGGTTTAATAATATATTGGTTTGTTCCTGATTGCTTGTAAAGAACTTAGACTGGCTCTATGAAGTTCGCACAGAGAATATCGCATAAGTAAATGTTAGTACATTGCTTATTGACAAGATACATAAACAATTTGATTTCATATACCGACTTATTTCAGAACTTGATTTGTAAATTAATTATATGATAGAAATACGAACAGGAATTAGCTATTTATTATATTTTTTTACCGTGAATCAGCAATGTACCTAGACTCGTCTTAAGAACTGTTATTAAAAAATAAGAATTTCATACGGGTATGTACTTTATTTTAGTTCAATTGTTTAATAATCAATTATTTTAAAATACTTTATCTTTTAGATTTAAATTTATTATTTTGTTGTAGTTTTTTTAAGTAACTATTCTAAAATTATTGTAAAACCACAGTGGTCAAACGTATTCTATTTAAACTGTCATCTGAGGTTATTACTGATGAGAGTAATGACAGTGATGAAAGTGAAACCCACAAGCATAAATCGATTCTTTCATACGTACAACATTCTATAGGCGATAAATGTTACTACTAATAAGCATTACAATATAAACATCAATAAACGTTTTCTTCAATTATATTTGTTATCCTTTACAAACTAATTTATAAATGCAATGATAAGTGGCATACTTCTTAAGAAACATTTTATATTTTTTATAAAATTTAAAGTCTTTACTGTAATGAACAGGGCAGGATTTAAATTATTTCAATGTTAATTTATATTAGTTGCTATGATGACTATTACATTCTTCTGAAACAAAATAGCAATAAAAAAAAATGGTATTGTGGATTGTGTAAGAATTTAAACATAACCTCAAAAGTAAACAATTTCATTAAGTAGTAGACAAACTTCATCAACTACAACTAATTTGATACCTACTAAATCAAATGATAAATTAAAATATTTGAAAGAATTAATTAAACATAAATATCCATTATTTTACGATATTTGTTGGTAAAGATTTAACAATTCTCAATAAAAATTGTACACAAACCCTTTTCTCAACAACAAATTGATCGCATTGCATTAGCCGTACTAGCAACACTAGCAACTTCTATTACGAGTAGACCTACAGTTTTAAGTTGACAAGGCGGATTGGAGAGTTATAAACCTTTAAAATGGTTCTTGTTGTAAGATTTATCTAAACTCTAACCCTAGGCTACTAGATTTTGATCTCTGTAAGAGGTGTAAAGAGAAAGCCAAGTTGGTCTACAAGATTGGTTCTTGTTTTTACATATCCTAGAGGAAAGCATCCAATCACTATTTGACATTCAAACGGCTGCTGAAAGAGTTGTCTTTACTAGCCTCATTTTCCTAGCAATAGAAAAGTCTATCAAGGATTTGCCAAAAATTGAAACAAATTGATTAGATTTTAGTAGAAAGACTAGAAAGCTCAGCCAATCTCAAAATTGAGCCCGACTACAAAAAGTTAAACCGGCTCAATGGTGAGATACCCGCTTTCAAATTTCTCAATAAAGATGATAATTTGATGGATAACTAAAGTCTTTTGAAATAAGCGTATATTGTTTTTTTTTATTTATGGGAAAAGAAGCCATTATTACATTTTGAAAGGCAAAGCTAGATCATTTGTTGACAGCCTTAAACTTTAATGCACGCCGGTCTATGACAAAGAAAGTTTATCTATCTCTACTTTCTGTTATGCTACAACTGTATGTAGAGAGAAAATGACACAAAACTTTTTTTAGTTGTACCAACTCATTTATAAAAAAAAGCTGAAAAAGCTTATAAAGATAACACATTCTTTAAACTTTTTCTTTAGTTTTAAAATATAATATCTGTTATATAAATCTTACCAGTCATGGTACAAATAAATGCTGTTACCTTGTTGTATATATTCAAAAAATAATTTATTATGCGTTTTAAGTGTAACTTACGTAATCATTTATGACATTTTTAAATAATCATTATTGATGTAATAAACGTTTATTTCTTCCCTTTTGAAAATTTTACAACTTAACATAACATTTATCATATAAACTTAATTTACTTCTAATATTACATATAATCTTAATTATCCTAAACCCTGTTTTTAATTAATTATTTTTAATAATTTCAATTTATTTTTTTCTTTCCGTTACCGCTATTATCTATTTTATTCCTTCACTTCTTTTAGTACTTTATTTCTCTTCATTTGCTCTTCTCTCATCTTATTGCATATTAGCATGTGTTCTATGTTTTCTTTTGCTTCTCCACACAGCCTACACATTTTTTTTCCCGTCCATCTAAAATTTGCACACTTTCTCCTCATTTTCACATCTGAATTTTGCAATCATTTTTTTTCCATTCTTTTATACTTTACACTTTCTAGGTACTTTGGTAGTGCATCAGTTATAATATGTACATAATTTAAATTGACCTAGATTCATTTATCTGTATTCAACGCGCTTGTACTTGTATATCTCTATCTCTTATCATAACTTCATTCCACATACTTCTATCTATTTTCAATCTATCTACTTCCTCACTAGCATATCCATTCCTGTTAAAAAAAGTGTCTCTGTTTGTTCCTATTTTTTGCTTTTTTCTTTCATTTTCTTGTTTAGGTAATATTTTACATTAATTTTTTTTCTCACTCTTTCTTCATACCTCATTGCTCGCTTTCCTGCTTCTACTCTTAATTTATCTATTTTAACTTCTTTCATTACAATGTATGCTGGGGTCTCTTTGTTTACTCCTAATACCCATCTTCAGTATTTTGTTTAAATAGCTTCTTATTTTTCCTGCTCTTTCTACCCCCAGATTATTTTTGCACCGTACAATAACATACTTATTACTAAACATTCAAACATCATTCTTTTTATTCTCATACATTAAAATTTTTATTCACCAATTCTCCATACTTGTCTTACCGCTTTATTAGCCTTTTTTGTCATATTTTTTATGTGTTTATTTTTATTATTGTTTGTACAAAAAACATATCTTAGATATTGAAATATCTTTACTTCTTCAATTTCTTTTTTATCTTATTTCCAGTTTTCTACTCCTCGTCTTCCTCTCCCCTTTCTAAACATCATTATTTTTGTTTTATTTACAATATTTATCCAGACATCTAATTATTTTGTTCATTGCATTTGCTTGTTTTGCTACAATCACCATGTCGTCTGCATAAGCCAGCGACCACACTTTCATTCTGCTCACCACCACCCCACCCGTCTGCGTCCTACATAGCATCTCTTCTACATCTGCAATGTATGCCGCAAACAAACTAGGGCTGAGTGGGCATCTCTGACTTACACCTTTTGTAGTCCAAAATTTATCACTCATTTTGCCATTCATACAGACCCTGCTAACTGTTTCTATGTATACTTTATCCATGTTTTTCACTAAATGCTCATTTATTTCTCTTTTTCTCAAATACATCCACGATTTTTCTCCACTCAAATGGCGTTTTTAGGTCCAATAATAATGCATACAACCTTCCTCCCTTTTCTGCTATTTTCTTTTCTACTATATGGTGTAGTACGTATACATTATCCATGGTCTTTCTTCCTTTTCTAAACCCGACTTGTCCGTCTGGCAATAACTCATTCATCTCTAGTTTTTTACTCAGTGTTTCTACTAGTACCATGGCGTAGATCTCGTATGCCGTACTTAGTAACGTTATATTTCTATAATTTTTTGCAAGCTCTTTATTTCTTTGTTTGTGTATTGAACATACAAGACCTACTCTCCACTAACTAGAAAACCCGTTTTCCTTTCATACTTTATTTACTATCTCACTCAGTCTTTTAATCAGATCTTCCGTATCATACATCCATACTTCATTTTGTATTCCATCCACACCTGGCGCTTTTTGTTTTTTTAGTCTTTTTATTTGCTTCCGTATTATTTCTTTTATTATTTTATCTACATTTTGCTGCAGCTGTTGTGTTGTCGTTGGTTGTCTATCGGTTTTTTTGTTAAATCCTTCATATTATTTTAAAAAGTGCGTTCTCCAGTTTTTCATTGAAGTTTGTCTGTTTCCCTTTATCTTTGTTTATGTATTTTTTTGCATCTTTCTCAGAACGTATTTTTTTTATCTCTAAATTTTTTTTTTTAGACATTGCCTTGACTTATGTACATTTTTCTTTGTATACCTTTTGCGCTTTCTGATATTGTTGTTTCACCATTTGCATTTTTTAAACGTTTCTTCTGTTTGTTTCTTTATTGTTGCGTCTGCGATTGTGTTTTCTAATTCGGCTACTTGATGTTCTACGCTTTTTTTACGAAAATGTCTTTTATATTAATTTTGCTTGTACATTTCTACGCTATCTTGTGTTCATACTATTTTTGTTACTATATCTTTTTTTTTTTTTTGATTCTTTGTTTATACTTCTATTTATATACACTTCTACTCTTTCTACAGTTTTAAATTTGTCTATCTCTAGCCACGCTTCTTCATTAACCATTACGTAATCAATTGCTGATTGTCCATTTGCTGCTATGTAGGTATATTCTCTCTCTTCATCTCTTTTTATATTTCCGTTTAATATGTCTCAGCCATTCTCTTCAATTATTTCTATCATTTTTTTCCTTCTTTATTTTCTAGTTTATTTTTTTATTCTATTTTGCTTTTCTGTCCTTCTAATATCTCTAATTGCTCTCATTTTTTTATCCCTCTGTTGTACACCGTAACCATCTTGTATTTTGTTCCACTTAATATAAAATTTTGTTGCAACTCTTTCATTTCCAATTTTACATCATCTTCTTGTGGTATTTCATTTCTTATTCCTGTTATGATACCTCTTTTTGATCTTCCAAATTTTTTTTTTAACAACTGGCTATTATTTCTATCTAAATTTTTTAGGCATTTGATCCTCCATGTCTCTCCACTTCTTTTCATCTATCCATGTTTTCACCATTCCAATTAAATTTTCTTATATATTTTCAAATATCTTTAACTTTGTTGTTTAATCCTGCTACATTTCAAAATACTATGTTTATTTTATTGCTGGTAACTTCTATTTTTGGTCCATCATAGTTAGATTCCAATTTGTAGATTGCTTTTTCTTTCCAACTTTTTCCATTAACGAAGTTTGGTTTAGTTCTTTGTTGTTTGTTTTTACTCCCCCCTCCCCTGTTTATTACTGCTTTTAGTTTTTTGATACTTTTATTCTGCCGTTTTTTTTGTTGTAACAGCGCTTCTCTTCATTTACCATAATTAATCTTTATATATTCCACGATTGTCGTCTTACCTTTTGTTTTATCTTCTTTTGCCATATTTCTTAGTTTTTTTTTCTTTCTTTCCTTGTGAGGTCATTATTGATAAATATATCTCTTTAATACGCTTTTTTTATCATAATTTTTTGTTTATCTTCCCAATTACCTAACTGTACAAATACTTTTGCACTTTCTTTTAATATAGTTTTAGTCTAGTTTTCTACTTTATCTTTTAACGTTGTTCCTTCCATTATACCTTCATTCAATCCCTAAGTAATTACATTATTTTTTTGTTTATTTTGTTGTTGTTTTTCTAATTTCTGTTTTAGTTCGGGAAATCTGTTTAAAAGATTTGTGTAAAAGTGCTTTGGCATAGTCAGCTGCTATATTGTTAACTAGTTTACTGTTAGAAATTCAGGTTATTAAGAAACTGTTACAAGTATTAATATTCATTATAATTTGCAAAGCAGAACAATTAATTATGAATAATGCAATGTGCAAAGATAACAAAATTATATTAAACAAATATTTGATGATGTATACTTGAGGAATAGAATAAACTGCCATCAGAAAAAAGAACAGGACCCAGAATAACAAAGGAAGAAGTCATACACGCCGGCAGAAAATATAAAAAACAAAAAAGAGCCCGGTCCTGATAAAACCCTTAAACTATACAAGGAAAGAAAATTGAAGTTTTAGTAGATTTATTCAACAACATAATTTTCCAAAAAAACCAACTCCAAACAATGTGAAGACCATGGCACAATACCTAAAGTGTCATAACTAAAAACCTTTCTAAAAGTAATACACAAGAGAATGTACAAGAAACTAGACAGAAAATTAAGTAATATCCAGTTTAGATTCAAGAACGGGCTAGGACATGTAAAACACTGTTTAGTTGTAATGTACCTCTACAACGTTGTTTTGATGATAACCAATATGTATATACATGTTTTATTAATAACGAAAACGGCGTGACAAAGTATGACACAAAAAACTAATTTAACTGTTACGGAGAAATAAAACAGACAACAGAGATTTACAAGTTTGAAGGCTTTACTATAACCAAAATGCCACCATGACATTAAAGGAGAAACATTAGAATATATTTCAGTTTTATATTTTAAAGGTGTTCGGCAAGGATGTGTTCTAACCCCAACTTTTTTAATATTTACAAAACCAAATTCATGTTAATATGCAAACACGTTGCTAACAACAACACACAGCTAACGGTTAATCAACAAATCATTAAAAAAGTTTATAAATACATATACCTAGGTACATGAGTAAACAAGAACAATGACTTTAATCTAGAAATAAACAGCAGGATCAAACAAACTTGCAGCATACATTAAAATAAAATGGTTTTTGCTGCAGTAAATATCTTAGTAAGTCTCTTAAGATTAAAATGTTACATTCTTTCTGTACTACTATATGGTATAGAGGCCGCCACGCTTAAACAATACCTAACAAACTAAATAGAGCCATTTAAGATGTGGATACACCGCAGAATCTTAAAAGTACCATAAACCGACAGAGTTACTTATAAAAAGATGTTGAGAAAAATAAGAAAATGATCAACAATTAAGTTTAGAAAGCTTGAGTACCTCGGTCAAGTTATGAGAGGTGTTTGGTACAAACTTCTGTAACTCATAATCCAAGAAAAAATAACTGGCAAGAGAAGTGTTAGAAGTAGACGAATATCGTAATTACGCAATCTCCAAAGTAGGTTTAGATGCAGTTCAAATTAACTATTTAAGGCAGCAGTAAACAAAGTTTAAACTGTCATGATAGTCGCCAACCTTTGTTGCCACCAAGAAAAAGAAGAACGCAATGTTGCATTCACTGCTAACTTTGTCATCTATCTTAACTTAAAGACGTCCATGATACTTAGCCTGGAGCCTAACCAGTTTTACTTTTTTTTTAAATTGTATTATATATTTGGAAGCTATATATGAAAGTGATTATCAATTAGCTTAGTTTAATAAGTAACATTTTTATATTAATAGTTTGTAAACTTGTAAATATAACAATATTTAAATAATTTATTAATATTAAAATAATTAATGAAACAAAAAATAGTATTGCCATCAATTAATGCGGACATTTTAGTATTAAACTGCAACTAGATGTAGATACTAGTTTTTTGTTTCATTATTTATATTATCAATTGTGTTCATAAGGACAGAAATATTTATTCAAAATTGTCTTTGCTATCATGCGATTTGTAGAACCGAAACAATTGTCTATGCTTGGCCGCTGTTTTTTGTTAGATTAATTTTGAATAAATTATTAATTTATTTTCATAATTTATTTGTTATTTTTGAAATGATATACAATATTTTCACTTTTAAATAGCTTCCAGGTATATAATACAAATATAATTTAAAATAATTTTTGTTTTTACAATAATATTAAAACTAATAAAAATCGTTTCATTGATTGACGTATGTTTGTAGCAGACATGTGAAATTTATTGATTGTTAGATATTACATTTGAATTTGATATGTCATATTAATTGATAGATGTATGTCAAAGTTTTGTGATTTGTCGTTTTCAAGTTTAATGAAAGTTACTTTACAAAACTAGTAACTGTCAAATTTAGTAAAACAACCGATTTTTAATTTAGTTGCAAATGTGAAATTTATTTATAGGTGTGACTTGTTGACAGATTTTAAAATATTTTGACCAAATTTATTAATTGTTAAATTAAATAACTGGCAGTAAAATTGTCAATTTAGTAATTTATAGGTGTCGTGTTTAGTTACATGCAGAAAATGTTTATTTACGTATTTATAGGTAACAAATTTATGCTTCTGGTGTACTCAAATTTGTGCTGCAAGTTTGTGAGACGAGAACATTAGTGGACAACAGAAGCGGTCACTGAGCTTGTCCAGTGCGCACAGGCAAAAACATTGCTGCTGTATCTAGTCAACTCGCCGCTGATCGCAACAACTGAACACTAGCAAGGACTTGAACAACTTTTGATTTCAGCAGAATAGACATGACACACAGCCAACTATACATACATCAATAGTAATAATAATCAAATAATAAATAAACAACATTCTTCTTTAGACTAAACAAAAAGAACATAAAAATCTTAAAACTTTACATTGTTGGATTTATTGTGCCTTCTTTAATCTTTTTAAATAATTTCAGTCTTTTCTTTTTCAAAACGAAATTCATTTAATTATCTTTGCTTGCATTTGCTCGTTATTATCCCACTTTAGTTCATTACATACTTTTACCCAATGATTCCAAGTCTCAATTCCATTATTTTTAACCTTTTTTTTTTTCATTGACATTCCACTCTTCATATACATTTTTTTTCTTGCCATACTACATTTCTTTCCATTTCTACTAACTTTAATATTTCTTTTATTAAACTTTCATTGCTTCTTAATAAAACTTCGTCTTAAATTTTAACAGCCCAACAAACTTTTTTGCGCGTTAAGTTTGTTAATCGTGCAATTAGTTGTTTTGGGATGTCAAATGACCTGCACGGCCGTTAAATTTTGTTTGTTGTGCCGCTAAATATTAATGCTATGCAGACAATCCACAAACAATTTAGGTACATAAGAATAATATTAGTCAAGCTGTTTGTGGGATAGAGCTTAAAACTATCAAAAGTGTACTGAAAAATTGGACTACTGTCGTGCCAGGCATTGGATAAAATTGAATTTAATTAAAATTATCATGACTGCTACCTTTATTTCCGGTAATGTAAAAAAACAGAAACTTTGGTGACATTCCTATTTCTACATACAATTTGACAATCAATTTATTTTCTACCAGTACTGTCAAAAAGTATCAAACTATTTTTGTCAAAATATATAAGCCAACAAAAAAAATAATTATAAAAAAAAAATAGTTTCTAGGTACTTAAAACATATTTTAAGCTATTTCCAAATATAATTTGAGTAAATGACTTTGATAAAATATAGTTTGATCAATTCTAAATGTACTGATTCAATGACAAATATATAATTAACTTAAAATTGATTAAAATAATTATAAAATTTTGCAATTGATAGTTATTAATGTATGTACATATTTGACAGATAGATCTAAATGACAAGTTAATGATTTATACATCTTAACTTAGTAATGACTTATGTCATATTTATTATTATTATTGAAATTGTTCTCAACCAACACGGTTTTCGAACTGGCAAATCGACATCTTCCAACCTTTTGTTGTATGAATCTTATATAACAGATGCGCTCGAAAACAGATTCCAGGTAGATTCAGTTTACACTGACTTTTCAAAAGCTTTTGATACCGTTGACCACAAGTTACTAATTATGAAACTACGTGGTATTGGAGTTAATGGCACCTTGTTACTGTGGATTCAATCCTATTTATCTAACAGATCTCAATTTGTGCGCATTGGTCAGTTTGTTTCTCGTAATATTGATGTTACGTCGGGTGTTCCACAGGGGTCACATCTTGAACCTTTACTGTTCAATATCTTTATCAATGATGTGGTACACTGTTTTTCTAATGCGCGTTGTTTATTATTTGCGGACGATATAAAAATCTTTATGAAAATTCAGTCTTTAGATGATGCTGTACTACTTAATGAAGACTAATAACTTACTACTTAATTTAAATAAATGCAAAGTGATGACATTTTCTAGACGTCAGTCTACGGTGATGTATGGTTACTCTCTCATGAATGTAATGTTGTTAAGAGTTAACACTATTCGTGATTTAGGCATTACGTTTGGTTCAAGCCTTTCATTTACACTACATATTGATACTGTTGTGGCTAAAGCTTATCAACTTTTAGGATTTGTCAAGCGTAACTCTAAGGAGTTTTGTGACCATCGTACTCTAATTATCCTTTACAACGCTCTAGTACGTCCTCATATTGAGTATTGTTCCAATGTGTGGTCACCATACACCGTCAGTAAAGGAAAAATTGAACAGATTCAAAAAAAGTTTGTTCGTTTTTTGGCGTATAAATGCAACATTGCAGGCAGCTACACGGAACTGCTCTCTACATTTAACATGACCAGTCTTGAAAAAAGACGTTTTAATTTAGACGTGAGACTAGTTTTTAAAGTGCTTCGTGGGATTATTGACTGTCCTGACGTGCTCAGCTCTATAGGTGTTCATGTCCCAGCTCGAGTTTTACGCAATGACTATTTATTTCATATACCGTTCAAACGCACTGATTATGCGGTGCACTCTGCATCTACACGTATTTTGCGGCATGCCAACGAAGTTAAAGTGTATTTTTTTTAAGATTCTTTTAATACCCTGCGACGTGCACTTGTCACCCATACGTGACCTTTTTTTTAAATTTTCTAACTATTTAAGTTTTATTCTCATTTTTAATATTAGTTGTTTTATGTTTAATTTATGTTTTTTAAATTGTAAATATATACTTATTTTGTAATTTCCGTTGACTAGTAAATAAATAAATAAATATTTAGTGATTGACAGTTGCCAGTTTGGTGAATGATAATTGTCAAGTTTAGTAAATGACATGTTGCAACTATAGAACGTTTTTAAACTTAATGATTTATAATTGTACATAATAGAGATTGTATAACTATAATATGTATTGATTGACTTCAGTATTCATGTATTTATATAAAATTAACATGTATTAGCTTTAGTGTTTAACAGTTTAAGGAGTGAAGTAATTTATATAAACGAACAAAAAAAAAACAGTATGTATTAAGTCGGCTAGAAAGTATAAAAATCTAAGGCAAATAGTCTCTATGAAAAAAAAAATCTTACTTAGAAATAATCTATATGTAGAGCTAAAATTTTTTTTATTCATTTTGATGGAGCGTTTTAGTTGGGCTGTCTCAAGTACCTTAGAGAGACTCAACTCTTTTGAATAGGCTTATGAGGATAAGTTCAATTAATTGAGTCACTGTGCAGATGATATAAATTGAATGAAAATGATGATGAAATTATTAGACCGTAATTAATGGTCAGCACATATAACAAGATGAACATCATAATTTTATTAAAATTATCCAGTGTTGTTGCTATTTTGGAGAGATAAGAGTGTAGGATTTAATAACAGCATCGTATCAAAGGCAATGTATCTACTTTTGCATATAGAAGACTTGCAACAACCCTGTTTGCTATAAAAATCCTAGTTAGATCACTAGCCTATTAGTAAAATTGTCATTTAAAATTAACAAATAAGTCGTTTAAACATTTATAAACTAAATAATAATTGAATATAAATAGTACTACTAAGCTTATATTTGTAATATAGTACATAGTAAATGTGTTTTATTTATCTTAAAATAAACTATCACATAGTAACGACCACCACCATTCAATTTTCTTTATTACTACTATGTACTACTACTACAAAATAAATTTATTTCTATTTACATACATGATTACTTTGTTATATTTAAAACTATGTTATGGATGAAAAAAGGGTTATTAACCCGCGCCTTACCACCAAAAAATATATGCGGCAAATTTATTTTAAACTGAGTTATTATTTTAATTTTACATATTTAAAAGTATAAAAAGTATTTATAATTTCCGGAATATTAAATGCAAAAAATATTAATTGAATCGCGGAGCTTTTTTAATGCTTATTTAATAAATGCATTTTTTTATTTGTTTAATACATATTTTTAATTTAATTATTCTTTGTGCCAACCAGTATATATATATATGTAAAGTGATTAATTCCTGCTACCGTATGCCAAATATAAAATTCCCTACAAAAACTTATAGCCTGCAATTATAAATTCAAATGCGATTGTGTTAAGTTCGGCCCTGCACAGACCATCAGCAGGTTTTTTTTAATTTCGTAGGAACGTTAGTTGTGGATTCCTGTTGGATGTGTCGGCAAGGCACAGAGAAAGAGAGAGATTGTAACGCGGCGCTCGTGAGCAGGCTCAAGCAGGCAAGTCGCTCACCTAACAGGACCACACACGTTGAATCCGTTCTCCCCCTTCACACCGACCCGTCCCTTACCAAACCTCATACCTTAACTACCTTCCCAGCTTGATACGTACTCGAATAGATGGCGCTGCATGGATAATCACCACACCGCAGCAGGAAAATAATAAATACGAGACTCGACGAGAGCATATTATTGCGTATTTCAATCAGCAATGAATCACAATAATAATAAAAGATAATAATATCCCCGAGATTTTTTATTGCGAGCATTTCATTTGGCAAACTACAATAAATTCAAATTAAATATTAATTCCCATAAAAAATACTTTATAATAAGTATACAAATTCTATTAAATTTATATTAGTATTGTCAAATTTAAATCAAATTAAATACAGAATTCTTATTTAATCAGAGATGAATCGGTTGTGATTACATGACGTTGTGTGATTTGGAAATTATCAAAGCGGCAAATTTTGTTATTTGTAAATTATAGAAACATTACAAAAATTAATTAATTACAAGGAATGAAATTCTAGGCTAGACAGACGTTAAATTTGAATAATTAAAATGCTGAAACTCGAACATAAGATCAAGATAAATTGGTTAATTATGAAGAACAGGATGATTGGACTTGGAATTATCATTCTTGGACTTTAATTTGAGAAAGAATTTTTAGGACAAATAAAATGTGAGGAAGGCATTAAATGTTAATTAAAATGGTCTTGTTATTTATTGCATTAATTCCCATTAAATAAATTTGCGTGGTAATTATAATCATTCGATAACAGGTGATTTCACGACCACTATTTTACTTTGTAACTCATTTACTTAAGCAATTTCAAAAGTTTTTGTTATAATAAATTAGCTACAAAAAACGAAGAAATGTTTTTCTTATTGTACTAAATTAGCATTAAGCTACTTAAAACAAAAAATAAGAATAAGTATTGTTCATGTTGTCTCTATAACAAAGTAAATCAATTGAATCGCTTTATAGTTAAAAAATAAATTGTTAATTTTATGCTTTCTTTATTTCTTTTTGCATATATTACAGCAATTTGATATTGAACGACTCAAATGAAATATGATTACATCGATTTTTTAGAACATATTTCTCTAGAACTCAACTCACAGGTGTTCCATGAACGCGAAAGAGCATTTGCGCTTGCTAACTATGTTATAACTCAGCTATGACACTTTTCCTGAATATACACGGAATTTAGAACATAGATATTTAAAAACTAGATATCTCGTTTTCTTAATTGGATAGTTTATTTAAGTAACAACATTAAAAGGTTTTATTTATTTATTTGTGCAAAAACGCTCGTCGTAATTAATTAAAATTTAATTTTTTTTATTTAATTAATTATATTTTAAAATTGATATAAGTATAAATTTGTCATTTTTTATAGTAAATTATAGTAAAATGAAATTCCATTATTATTATATCAAAATGGAAAAAGTAAAAAAAAAAATCAATATACACAAAATAAAATTATCAAGACACATTTGTACTTTTGCTTAAAAATATTATGCAAGAAATTAAGCTAAAATAATAACTTTAAACAATCTGCACAAATTATTTCCGTAATTAAATAATTTAAAATAATCTTTAAAATTGCTTCTTGTTCAATTGACAATTAGTTACAAGTTCTACTAGTTTGACTTTAGATACGAAATCGTCACTATTAAACACCTGAAATAAGTTTGTATAAATTAATATTATTATATTGAATACCAGCATTGTACGCACAAAATAAACAAATTTATTTTGAACTAATTCATTGGCCGCGTTCAAAACGACTCATCATGCGTACTGAACGCGCTCGCTGACTACCGCTGAGCATCGTTTGCTGGCAGCGCTTGTCATTTTACTCATCATACATTGGTTGCTGACCAAGTAACTCATCAATCAGTGATTGATGAGTCATCGCAGGCAACTGATGAGTCGTTCTAAACGCAACCATTAAATCAAAAATAAATTTCTAATGAGTTTGACTCGCACGCTTTATCATAAAAATTCTACTAAAAAAAGTACTAAATGAATCACCCATTATATGTAACTATATTATTAATGTTTTATTCTTACCATAAATTATTTTGTTGTCTTTGTTGTAATTGAACATTTCATATTCTAAATAATCTAAACAATTTAATATATATTACAGATACAAACCAATAAGTAACATAAATAATGAAATAATTTAATGATAGAACAGAATCTGTGTGCTTTTTGCATTTTTATTTGTAATTTGCCGCTTGCACCATCTCGCTTAAAACTATACCATAATCAAGTATTACTTATATCCAAGTTACGCTTAAAATTGTAATTTGTTGCACGACTATATTTTAAACTTCACTCACGTAAGGTACATGCGGCAACACAGCAAAATTTGCTTTATTCTGTTTTTGGCAGCAGATATTTTTGTTAAATTATTCAAATTATTGCTATTTATTCTTAAATATTTTAGCGTCATGGCATGTACCCTTTTGAAATAAATATAAAATAATTATATTTTATAAAATATAAGTAAGTACCGACTTGGTGATTGTACTTGTATGTGTGTACTATCCACTACTCTTATAACTATAGGAAATGAAAAAAATATTAAAAAAATCATTGTGTTTGCATTATTTCTTAAGAAGAATTTGCAAGTTTGATAAAATCTGGAAATCATTTTGCTATTGCATTTATCAAAATGACTATAATGCAGAGTGACTAGGTTTTTATAATTAAATAAAAGTATAAAATGATTTTGTTGTATCTTATATTTAATTTTTGGACACCCCCACTTTTATTTTATTTTTTGTTTTCAATAATCAAATTTGTTTGCAAAGTGTGCCAAAACGTCTTTTTTGGAAGTTTTGAGATCAAGTTTTGCATAAGTCGTTTTTCTCTCCGACGAATCGTTTTTGAGATATCGTTCTTTTTTCTAGATTTATTTAAAATTAAATTGAGCTTGTTTAACTACTTCTTTTTTGGGCAACCGACAAGCGCTTAATTGGGTTTTGTTTAACTACTTTATTTTTGGGCCACCGACTGCCTCATCAACACAGGACCGGCATCGTCTAGATCAGAAAAACTGGCAAAATTTGGGCTCTAAATTGCAAAACAAATCTTCCTGGTAATGGTATTAAGAAAGTTGTCATCATTGCAATTGTGAGTTACTATGTTAGAAAGTGATGGTAGAGGGATTTTATATCACCATCACTTTCTTCGATATTAAAATTTTGAAAGTTTAGAATAGAAACTGTTAATTTGTTAATGACAAACACTTAGGCGGGTGACTGGGTTATTCTAGCACATAAGTACGGATGGCATGAATTGAAGATCCCGACAACATTTGTTAGTTATTAAGAAATTATCTTCTCTGCAAGCGTTAAAACTTTCTATGTTGCAGGAAGTAATGATGATGTCCAATCCGTTAATAATGCACTCTTGGGCAGGCGCATTGGTCATTCCAGAACATGAGGAGACAAGCAGTTGAACTGGAGTATCCCCACAACTACCCAAATGTCAGTTATCAAAAAGTTGGGAACACTCTAGAGCATGATTACGGGTGGGTAGATCAAACTAGAGTAAAATTGTTTAAAATTTTTTTTTTTTTTAATTTTTAAATAACCATTTTTTTTTCTTATATAAAATGTTTTTAGAATACAATTCTATGTACAAATATATTAATTAATAAATTTAACTTACAGAAGGTCAATTTTATTAATTTTACTTATTACTATTATTTAAATAATTAATTTAACCTCCAAAACTCAAATTTCTTGTATTTAACAAACATTTTTTCAAAATTGTGTCACTGGAAAAGAGTATGTCTGGTTAGCCTGCTATAATGCAATACGCTGTAGACATAGTTTCCTAGACTTAGAAGGTGCTTGTCTGTGATTCTGTGATTTGCCCATTTTTACACTTGGAATAGTGAAGAATACACACTTCAAGCACAATTTTCAAATGTTTAATTTTAGGTTATATTGAACCCTACATGCGTAAACCAAACTCAAAGTTTGATTTCATTCTTAAATTGAAAATAACAAAAATGAAAAAAGGTCTCACAAAAACTTTAAGTCTTACTGTGAAATAGCTCAGTTATAGAGCGTTAGCGTAACACGCTAGCAGTCCCGGGTTTGATCCCCGAATATAACTAAAATAATAACTTGATTTTTATCTACCGGGGTGATTCGGAAGTTACCTAATAAACCGTTGGTCTCATCAACTCCTTTTAAAAAAATTGTTAGATATCTAGGGCAATGTAAAATAGCTGTAAAACGCGCAATAAAGAAGAAGCTCTCGTAAAAGTAGAGTATCGTGCTTAGTCTTAAAAGTAGTTCAATAAGATAGATAACCATAATCTAAAAACAACAAAAAATTTGTAGATTAAACTAATTACTACAATAAAATCATATTTTTAAGTTTAGTAAAAAAAAGTAGTTTAACTTTGGTGTTAAATTTGTCAAATTATTCAAAACAGAAAAGTGATTTTTTTTTTAAATCAAAAAATGTAGCTTTAACATCAAAACTTATTTATAAACAAAGGTTTTGAAAAATTTTAACGATTATATGCATGACTTTTTTGAATAAGCATAAGATTGTATTACCAACAACTAAATTTATTTACTTTTGTAAACACGCGTTTAGACTGCGATTCAGTTTATTTCAGACTTTATTTGACAGTTTTTGCACAATTTGCAAGACATTGATAACATTTTCCCACAACTTCAGTTCTTTGTTCATTTCTAAAACGTTTTTTGGGTTTTATGCGTTTCCAGACATCATTTTACAGTTTATCTACAATTTTACAGTTATGCAAAATTTTGAATTTGTTGTGTATTTCTACAATAATTTGACAAATTATGCATTATTTGCAAGATATTAAAAATATTTTTTAACAACTTCAACATTGTGCATTACCAACAAATATTATTTACAATTTGACACTTATGCACAATTTTTAAAACATTACGAACGTTATTTTCTACATATTAAAAAATTTGTGCATTTCTAAAACGTTTAAAACAAATTGTACGTGTTTAAACAGATATCATTTACCATTCATTGAAAATACATTTGTCATTTGAGGAAGAAATTCTGGCATTTAAAGTCAAGATGCTGGCTTTGAGTAGACAGAGTAGTTTTTTTGCGTACCCAAATTCCCGTGTTTTGAGTTCAATATAACTTATTTTTACCTATTCTAAAGAGAGGAAAGCTAAATCTTGTTTTCAAAGACTAGTGACTTTGTGTACTCAAACTCTCTACCACAAGACTATAATAATTTGTTCTTAAAAAAAAAATTACCTCTTAAACTAACTTTTAAAAACTACTAATCCCAACCTGTTGGTAGGTATAAACGTAAATTGTGGAGCAAGAGGCAACAATCCACGCAAACCAATTACAAGGTCATACATGGCTTATCTTACAATTAAATTGGCAAAACAAGGCTTTGCCTGTTTTACCAACCAATTTAATTGATTAAACATTGTTTAGTTTGTGGCTTAAAAGTCAATTTCTCTTATATTTGTAATTAAAATAGCAATTTAAAATCTGTTTATCAGCATCTTGAACATAAAAAACCTCATAACTTTTTTTTGACTGAAAACAAAGTAAATTTAATCTAGTAGATAATGCACAAACATATTCTAGACTGACGGCGTACGAAACTCATTCGGCATAGGTTATAATAACATATTTTTTTAACTGGATTCTAAACAATTGAAATTTTCCAAAATAATGTTAACTAACATGTTTAGAAATGCTAAACAATTTCTTTAGCAATGTTTTATGAAATTTACTGATTGATTACCGACGCTCAATGCATTTTCAGCAGTACCTCATTATTTTTGAATTATAATTTGCCTACAAAAGTAGTTTAAGTTACAAGTAAATATTCAATCAACTAGTTAAAAAAAATGTGGTTAATTTAGAACAATTCGCGTTCTTTATATGTTGTTATTTAAATATTAAATAAACCTATATCAATATTTTAGTTTTATTTGTTTATCATTTAAAGTCAAGCAAAACTTTTGTTTGTAATTTTTTTATAAAATTAGAAATAAAAAAAGTTTTTTCTCTTATAAAGTCAATACGGAGTCATACTAGATGTCTGCACCAAATGTGCTCATAATACCAGATCCCAACAAAACAAAAGTGCCTATGCACTACCAGATATCGTGTTGCATACAAAAGTCTATGCCATTGTTTCATCGTATGTAACACGGGTTTCAATAGTGGTTAGTGAACGTATATAACTATCTACTAACACAATTTATTTATTTTTTAATTTTTTAACTAAAAATATATTGATAGAATTATCTTTATATGATTTTAAGCCATATTTCTGTCCAACTTTAAATTATAGACTCTGTCATTTTACATAATTATAAATTAAATTAAATAATTATCAACTTCAACTAGGTTAAAAACTTTAAAGTGTTTGTTTTTTGAAAAGATTTTCTTTTAATTTCACTTTTTAATGTAGTTTTAAACAATTAAAAAAGCATAAGCATACCGACCGCTACTTTGATTTCCAGTATTGTAGCTACTTTGGCGTCATTCCTATTTTCACATATAATTTGATAATCAATTTATTTTTCTACTAGTACATTCAGAAAATATTAACTATATTTGATCAGAGTATTTTAGTCAAATAATAATTGAAAATAGCCAAAAACTATAATCAAATACAGAAAATAATGCGCTTTTAGGTATTTTTAAACAAACTTCAATGCTACGTGCAAATATAACGTGACTAAAATATTTTGGTTAAATAATTATCAAATTAGTAGAATATGTAAATGAATAAAAATAGGAGCTAAAAAAATCATGTCATAAAAAAAATCAGATTAATTTCAATTATTTAATCTGATGCAAATACAATCAAAAAGATGTAATAAAAGAATTAACATAAAACAATATTCTATTAACTTTAAAATCTACAGTTTATTATTTTGATTATTTCATTCCAAACTTATCCGTAATATCTATTTAATATACAATATAAATGTATGGGAACCCAATTTCTAACTGCATGTTTAATTTATTTCTAAATAATAATAAAAGTTTTTGAATATTTTTTAATCTATATAGTGACGTATTATGATTTTTAATGCGTGCCTTGTTTTGTGTTTTTGTTTTATTATTTTAAGAACCGCAAGTTGCAATTGTTGAAAAATTCTTTTTATAAAAACAATACAAAAATACAGAGGGTTTTATTAAAAAAAAATGATGAAACGTCATGTCACAGAAAATAGTCTCTAAAATAGATTAAAAAATATATAAAAACTTTTATAAAGGTCATTTTTGAAATAAATTAAAAATGCAGCTTGAAATTTGAAGGTAAAAAACCTTTGTTTTAAATTAATTGTTAATTATTTAGATAAGCAAAAAAATAATATGTTATTAACAAAAAACAAATTAAAAATAATTGACCCCGACGTGATTTGAACACGCAACCTTCTGATCTGGAGTCAGACGCGCTACCGTTGCGCCACGGAGTCTATTAAAATTAAATATATTTAAATATCCTAGCAGTTTTAGTCACAAGTTTTATGTTTTTGAAAAATGTAGACAAGCAAATCAATTTTTGCGTTTGTAAAAGAATTAAATATGTATGAAGTTTGACATAAGTAATTAATTTTGAAATTTTGTTGTAATTTTTTTCTCAGTCAATATTTTATCTTTAAAAACTGACTTAATATATTTGCAATAAATAACATAGTTGTATCAGTTGCATGATTCTACTTTACAAAAATGTGATTAACTTTATAGAAAAAAGTTTATTTTTACATTTTAATTTTTTTAATAAACAAATTTTTAACATTATCAATAACTTCTAATATTTGTAGTAAAATAAAAAATCTGTTTAGCAACATCATAAACATAAAGTAAAGAATAAACATTTAGATTGATTCAAAATAGAAGATTTTAAATATTATCTAAAATGCTTTGTGTCTATATCTACAATAATTGATAATATTCTAACTGACGGTTTTTAAAAATTAAGATACTTAGGGCCGCTCTTACAATTGTCAGATAACTTATACCAGAAATAAATTTATTTACAGTATATACCTGGTATAGCATTAGTTATGCCTTTGTTGCAGTCTAGATAACCTATTGAAACGTCAATAATGACTTATAAACTGACGTATAAAACATTTATATGCAAATTTGTTGTGCGTATTACTTGGTTACTATACTAGAGATAACTACTGCTCCAAGCACCGAATAAGTTATCCCTGGTTTATTTACTTCAAAACATACAATTAAAATTTTATGAAATTGCCAGGACTCCTAAAGTGTTTGGGGCCATTGTAAAATTATAATCACCGACATACTCGAGTAGAATCTCTATTCAATGAATCCCAAATTAGAACTAGAAATAAAGACAAACCACTTGAAGGTCCCAATGATTAGGCCAATCAAGGAAATAATGCTCGACGATTATCAATTTTCTTCTGTGCAAAAGTTTTTGCAACAAATCCTACTTTAATTGTAACGCGTTTTTGCATTTTAAAAAAAATTATTTATTACAAAGATGGCCGTTTCTGGAACTGACTTATAAATTGACGTATACGTTGTTCATACGCTAATTTGTTGTGCGCGTTACTTAGTTACTAAACTAGAGATAAGTTATAAGGGATTGTAAAAGCGTATTTTTATATACTCTTTAGATAGCGATATTCCTTGTTTAACCGACGACTGTAAAGCGGCACTTACACTGTTGTTATTCTCTAGATTAGCGGTTCCTAAATTTTTTTTGCCGCGGTAACTTTGACATGTTAAAATTTGTTTGCTGCACAGCTACCCTTAAAGCAATTTTAATATTTACTTCGTTGTCTTTAATGCAATGAATAAAACTGTTTGGTACTTAACTTTATCATCAAATCTCTTGACTCAAATATTTTCTTTTTATATTTGTTTTTATGTATGCGTACGTTGAGAATGCAGACTCACAGAGATAAGTTTGAAGTAAAACGCACAAATCTTTGTACAGCATTGTTTTCTGAATACACTTGCATTCAAAACTTTTGTTGGCATTTTTCTTTTTTACATTTTTGTTTTAAACTGCTGTCTTTGCTGATTTTGAGTATTTTTATTTGTCATTTCAGTATGTTTATGTTTTAGGTTGCAGAAATACAAGTTTGCCATCTAGCTGTAGGAGTCATTAAAATCAATTTCGGGATAATAATAAATAGGTTAAATGTTGATCTTATTTGTTTTGACAAATTCTTGCTACTGAAAAAAGTTGGAGATGTTTCTGTTCTCAATACACGATTTAAAAAATGTAATTATTTTTTGAAAAGTTTTATTTTTTGCAATTGTGTTTTTTCTTTACTTTGAAGTAGTGGTTGTATTTAGTTGTTTTTTTAATGTCAAAAAGGTAAATTTAAGCAGTCAATCAACATCAGTTAAATGTTAGAAAAAGTTTTTTTTTTATAGCCAACGCATTTCTGGCAAAAAGTAATAGTGATCTAAATTTAATTTTTTTGCAGTAAGTTTTAAAGGTTTGTTTGAAACGGGCGGCTCTTAACATAATTATTATCTTTACAGCACCATCTAATACAACTTTTAAATTTTGCAACATTCTTTTAGTCGCCAGAA
Organism: Tachinus rufipes; assembly: GCA_963932245.1. NCBI lineage: Eukaryota > Metazoa > Arthropoda > Insecta > Coleoptera > Staphylinidae > Tachinus > Tachinus rufipes. The sequence continues at coordinate 44,362,661 of OZ010743.1, read as the reverse complement.
AATGCTAATGAATACTGGTTGTATTTTCTGCCACTTGCTTTATCTTAATCATGTCTTCTTTCACTTTTCAACCATTGCAGCTTTGAATATTTACACACTTGCTTTATTCAAAATCGTTTGTTTGTAAGTATTTGTCAATGGCTTTACAATTTTGTTGCCAGTGGTATACATTTTAAGCACTTTACTTACTATCAAATTTTTTATTCTATTTGTATTTCAAATAGATACCTTACAAAAAATAGCAAGTTCCGCAATGTCAGATCTTTCGTTTTTAATTCTCTTCTCTTTAGTTTTCTTCTACTATTTTTTTTCCGAAATCGTGCAAAATAGGTGCCGGAATCTTTTATTCTCTCTTTTTAGCAATAACTTTGTGGTTAAAGCGGTAATCCACAAAATCAAAACTTACTAAATTTTGTGTAAAAGGTGTTCAGCAGATTTGTTATCAGGATAATAGCTACCAAGCAGTAGCTACGCAAACTATCAATGTTAACACAATAACCGGTAAAGTCTACTTTTCCAACTTTACATGTATCTATCAAACAACTATTGACTACAGCCGCACTTCTCATACGCTCACGGCACCCAGTTTGGGAACCAATGTTCTATAATAACTTATTGAAACGTCAATAGTTTGTTTATACGACAAAAATTTGAGCAACAAATCTTACTTTTTTCTTTTATTTATTTTCACAAATGTAATATATGTGCGGCGCTTACAAGGCATTTTGTATTTATTTTCTTGATAGCGTTATTCTTGGTTTAACCAACAATTGTAAAAGCGGATCTTAATAAAACATTGGCAAAAGACTACGGTCGATAGCCGTTTGTACAAAACATTTTTTTTTATTTTATGTATTATACTTGTTCAATAGTGTTATAAATTACTTGTGCAATAAAAAAATCAATATTACAAGAAATTTAAAAAATTAAAGATAAAAAACAGTTTTTTTGTTTTATTCTTTTTTTTTGAAATATATATTAAAAAAATGTTGTTTTTAAAATTCGTAGAGCATGCTAAATACTTACAATTTTATTAATTTTTTTGTTAAAATATTTAAATAATTGCCGTAGCGTCTATAATAGTAGAGTTCTCTCTGGAATTTTATAGAAAGGGTAGTTATCAAAAAGCTTTTTATGTAGCAGAACATTTTTTTGCAGCATTTGAGGCGGTTGATTTGAGCATTTCAAAACAATTGTCTGTATTTTAAAACAAATCTGCATATATTAAAAACTGTGACTTTTTACAGTACGTGCTACAAAAAATATAGTAATGAAGAACTAGCATTATTTCCATCTTCAGAAAGTATGTACTTGATCTTTGCAGGAACTCAATTTTTCAATATGAACTTTCTATGGAATAAATGAAAAATTATCCTTGATATCAAAACCGTATAAGAAAAATACCGACATGACATTTGATTGTCAAACAAAAACAAAAGTGCAATTGCGGGATTTGCTTCTGACTCACTGGTTATAAGATTCTTTAAAAAAAATATACGAAAAAAAGGCTTTTGAGAAAAAAATTACGAGTCATTTGCAAAACTATAGCAATGTCTTAAAGTTCATTAGAACAAATATTTAATATTTATATTAAAGAATTTGTGGTAAAAAACTTAGTTTGCGTTTTATTTTATTATTATTATGGATTACCACATAGTAAAGGTCTTTCACCATCCTTTATATAAAAATAGTTCAATCTAATCTGCTTCTAGTGTCTGTATTTACTTAGTCTATCTGAACATATTTGAAAATAAGAATATTCTTTATAAATTAGTTAATATAATCAATAAAATTGAATTACACGATTTCTGTAATTTAATTACATATGTCCCCCATAATTTTATTATAAGTTAATTTAATTAATAAGGAATACAATTTTATAAAAAAACACCTGCTTCATTAAATACATTTATTTGTAATACTCTAGAAATTAAATAAAAAATGTACTTTCTTTCCACCTGCAAATACAGTACTTACATATCTATGCAAACTGTTATAACACTAAATAATTTACCAAGAGATTAAATCTTAAGTATGAAACTCCTAAAATTTGCTGTTAATTATCTTGACATATTAATTACATACTACTTAATGACCGGCAAATTAACTTGCATATTTTACTTACGTACGCGATATCATCGTATATGCAGGCGCGCTTTGTGATTCTCATTTGATTCCGTTTCATCTTACATGGGGAGACTTATACGTGAGAACAGCCCTTTCTTTTTATTCCGGGAATGCAGGGAGTGTTACTTGGAATTTTTAAATAAATTCTGAGGACCTTTTTTATCTTGGCGTCGGATCAACCCCAGCGTTTTCAAATATATAACCTGACGAATGTACCACCTTACAGTAAGGATTTATAGAACCTTCTGAAGTGAAATATTGTATTTAAAAGGAAAAAAATTAATACTAAAATGACTTCACACATCAGGAAGGCTATATGATATTATATTTATTATATAACTTTTATTACTTAATTTAATATCTTTTATTTAAATTATTGCGGCTATTTATTATTATATTCTAATTTATAATTTTAATTAAAGTCAATAAACTGAAATGAGTTTTCTCTAAATCTATTATAAATAATTAAAAAAGATACGTGAAGCTAAGTTATAATAATATATTTAACAGCGTATTGCATACAAGTTAATAAAAATAAATTAAATTGTATGCAATTCTACGCAGATTGCACCGATAGTTCATTATACAACATACAAAATTTAATACTATAGGTCTGTTCCAACATACGATTTAGACAGTTTGCAAACCGTCCAAACTGTGCACATAAACAAATATTTGTCATCTTTATGCAATCTTTTATACACAGTAATTTGTTTGTGTGCATAGTTTGAACGGTTTGCAATCTGTTCAAATCGTATGTTGGAACATACCTTATATAAGTTAAACGTGACAGGTCTAACAATGTAGACTTTAGGTATAATCATTTTTCTTGCATCTGTTATTGTTCTTATTTGAAAGTTTTGTTCAGCAGCAGCAACTGTTTTTATGAACTAAAAATGTTTTGAATTTATAGGTTTATTTGGAATAAAGTATAATTTTGTGCATTCTTATGAATAACGACATTAAAACGTATATGGCGTTTTTGGCTGTGACATTTGAGGTTGTCTTGAGCTGTCTCGAGTTTTGACGTTTAACTTTGCCGGTATATATCTCTCCATCCTACAATATGGCGATTCTGAAAAAGCACGTCAGCCAAACATACACAAACAGTGCGCAAAGAGTGATACAGCTAAAAATGCCATTAGATTTTGCAAATAAATACTCGCTCTAAAAACTTCAAAAGTTTTGGAATTATTGGTGTTGATTTAAACAAGTTTGTCATTGTTAACATTTGTCTGATTATATATTTGTCCAAATTGTGATTTTTGGTTTACAAAGTAAAATACAAAAAAATGTTTACCTGGTTATATTTAGGTAAAGTACTACTGATGTTATCTATTTGACATGAGTGTTTGTAAGTGGCAGAAGCACGGTATCGCTTAGATGCTATTAGAGTTGTTTTGCGTGATTTGATTTTAAAAATAGCTTTTTTTTGTTTGTCTACATTACGATTTTTTTAATCTTACGTTTAGATAAACGTGTGTTAGTTGTTTAAACTTAATTTGCAAATTTAATCTTGATCAAACAGCGTTTATGAGGTCTTTAGTTTTAGTTTAGCTAGCTAAAATGCTTTGTTGTGAAATTTGGGTACTTATGGGTTATCCGTCGGAGCCTGTTTTTTACATCATTTTTAGAGTCCCCTGCATTAAATTACAAATTACGTCTACAAATTAAAAAACATATATATACAAAAAATTAAGTAATAGTAATACTATAATTTAAAAAAGTTTTGTTCAAATTTGGGGTGCTGCTCTTCTTCTTCCAGTCATTGTAATTTAATAGTATTTAATATCTCTTACTTATACCTATTACTTCACATTTATGAAATTTATGTATTGTATACATTGTATTTGCGTCTAGGTAAAGCGACTGAGGTTGTGTTAAAGATAAATAATGGACTAGTTATAAATTGTTAAATTTTTGTCGATAGAAAATATAAGTAAATCTTTACCTTGTTTATTGAGATACTGACAACTATAGCATGTTTAAAGGGCTGTAAAATATTGTTATTTACACACTAGTAGTTAAGGCCTTGAGATTGTGTAATAAGTGTTATAACACTGTTTCTGGCAGTAAGGAAGTAAAAACCAAAACCATGGGTTGCACAATAGCTAAAAATAATTGTCAAGCTTACACAAGCCACTTGGGCCTTGTAGTTGTATGCAGAGCATCTTACATTAGTAAAGAGCAGTTGTAAACACACTGGTATTAGAGTACACTTTAGGGATGTGTTAATTAAGTGACTAAAATTGTGGTATACTTTTTATTGATGTTATGATGGGGGTTCTGGCAATTTTATATGCATATGTATGCAAGTTTAATTTATAGAGAAACAAAATAATTTATAAACGCATTTTTGGGCCATGTTTGTGATTTGAGTTGATTTGAGTATATTTTGAATCACTGGAGAGATTAATTTATTATTTTTAATTCCTGTTTCATTTAAGTGAGTTAATCAATCTTTGTTTATTGTTTTAAGATCAAAATGGTAAACGGAAAATCAGCATACCTTAAAGTTTTTTGTATATCACTTGAGTTGTGCTGTTCCAATTGTGACTTTGTGTCTATCAATTGTTTTTCTTTTTTTATTACTTTATGTTTATATTGTTTGTTAGATTTTTGTGTGATTGAGATTGCTTTCGGGATTAGCGTCACTTGCGACGATGGGTTATTGATATTAACTGCGTGATTGTAGGCTCTTGTATTAGCGTTTCAACAATCTTTTTGAGGTTCCTCTATGCGTTTAGATTTATGTACAGATTTTTGATTACTAAAATTAATGTTTTGTTGATAGTTGTTTACATTATGTCTTATTTTATTATTTTATACTTTTTATTAAGTTGTAGGTTTTGAAAAACAATTATTGTAAAAATTTTACTTTGTTTTATGATTGGAAGTTCTAAAGTCATTCTTTGTACTCAATTCTTTTTTACACAATTTTAAGTTTATTATGATATTTTATACAGACTGCATGAAAATATAAATCACAAAAGTGTATATATTTTGCAGTAAACTGTTAGCTAAATCTATTTCTATAATTTTTTTTAGTGTAGTATGCTCATAGATATAGTGTCTTTACGACATGGGCTTAATTTATCTCAACGGATTATTTCAACCAATTATGATTGTATTATTACCTATTTTTAAGGGTGAGCAATTGGTACAGTGTCATTCAACTTTGCACGCTATGCCATTTTTAGCACTATAGCGCTGTGGAATTTGTACTGTGCAGCATTGTGTTTATGTACGTTAGTTATGTTAAAAGTAGAGAATCTGTTATTCAAACACAGCGTATAATTTGTAGACATTTCAATATATAAATAAACAAAACTGTTGATATTAAGCTATGAATAATCTCTAATGGTTGTATCAACGGCCTCTACATAACCCTTGAGTGACGGTCTGGTATGTTGTTGCTAAATTGGCTCATATTGCTACATTGAAATAATTACCAACTTTCTTGTGCCAGAACTACAGAGACGGAGAATAGATATTGGGATGAGAGTGTAATGAGAGTTTTAGGAAAAAATTATTTTACGGTTTGGCAATGTACTCTAGCATCGTTTTCCTGACCTAACGGTATGTGATTTATTTTGTAGGATTTTCTGGACTCCCGTGTCTATGAAGATAAGCTCCAAATATTGAAAGATGATATTTGTTGTAAATTGCAGAGAATTAATCCGAAACTGTTGAAAGATGTTATAAACAACTTCAAATAAAGCATTTAAGAAGGAGGTTATTATTTAAGTAAAGCTATTTTTTGCAATCAATTAAATAAAATGACATTTTGTAATAAACATTTTAATGTTAATAAACAAAGAATTTACGTAAAATTAACCGAGTGCTTATTATTTTAAAACCATGCGGTTCTTTTGAATCACCATGTATATGTTTTCCATAATTTTTTTAATAACTTACATTTAATAATATCTTTATCTAACAAAAACTATTACAGACAAATAAAGACAAACAGAAAATAGGGTTAGACTAAAATAAAATATTTTTTTGGAAAACAGGCTATCAACCTTAATCTTTTAACAATAGCAATAAAATATACAATTGATAACCTAATGATAACAAAAAAATAAAGTAAAAAAAATGACACAAAAAGTCATACTTTTGTGGTATAATGTTGTAAGACATGTTGGATAATTTTGTAAGTTAGTCATTATAATAATTTATATGAAGAAATTTTTTAAATTTTGCAATAATTGTTTGGTTTCTAGTGATTAATAAATTGTGAATGCTAAAATTACTTAGATTATTTGCAAATTTTATTTTACTAGAGTCAAATAAAATTTGTTTTTTGTTTTTTGTATAGAAGATTTCATGAAGAATTGTGGAGAAGGTTGTTAGAATGTTGGATTTTACTGATAAATTGAAAGTAACTTTGTGAATAATAAAGATGCGTATGTCAAAATTGGAACAGATAGTCTGTAAATATGTGATGCATATTTAATGTTAATTTCACTATTTTTTGTAAGGAATTAACCAAAAGTGGTTGGCCCAAAATTTAGTTTTAGATGACGGCTCTATGCCAAACAGTGTCAAATGCTTTGTTTATTTTCTTAAACAAATGACCCAATTGCTTGCTTTCAAAGTAAGATGTTTGAAGATTAAAAGCAAAAATGGTTAAAAGATAGCTAGTTGATGTGTTCTACATAAAATTAAATTGAGTTGTGAAAATTTTATTAAAGACAAATATAGAGCACTTTGTTTTCTACACAAGATTCAAATCGTTCGTAAAAAATTGGAAGAGGAGTTATGAAGCGGTAGCTAGATAAATGGGATAGATTAAATAATAATAATAATAATAATATTATACTTTATTTCTATTATATACAAATCATATAAATAGAAAAGGGCAAAGTTCAAACTGGGTGTGCTCTTCCACTTAACCTTTTTAATTTTTACAATACTAATTTTGATCTAAATCGGCTTCAAACTGCTTTTTCTTCTATCCTTTTTTCTGTGCTCTATTCAATATATGGTTAAATCTTACATTTATTACTGTAGGTGTTGTAGGCACTCCAATTACTTTATAATTTGATTAGCAAAAAATTGTCAACTTGACATTATTTCTGAATCATCTTTAGAGATGCAAACTATATTCCTATTTTCTATTTATTTAAAAAATATTGTTTTTAAAACAAACATTTTTATAATAAACTTGTGGTTGTCTAGTCAGTAAATCATGTCCTAGTGTTTAATTTTTGTCCTTATTTAATACGTCGTAATAATCGTCTTTGTCAATTGTTTTGTTTATAAAAATTACATACGACTGATTATAAAATAAATTATGATAAATATTATTGTCTTAGTTTTGTCAAAGTTATCACAGTCTAAAAAAGCAAAAACTTCTTTAAATTGTTTTTGAAAGATAGATGCAATCAATGTTGGCGTCTGACATAAAACTATAGGGTTTTCCGATAAGAAGTTTTATTTTGATATTAAAAAAAACGGGTATTTTTTAAGAGAAATCAATAAATATTTATTTCATTGTAAAGAGAAAGGTATGCCATTTACATTTGAAAACGATATCAGTCAAATAGCCGCCACGGTTACGATTGCAGTAGCAGACCTTATGTTTTACGTGGCTCTAAAGAAAAAAGTCTAGAGGTGTTAAATCAGAAAATCTCGGTGGCCAATTGTGATCACTTCTTTAAGAAATAACACGGTCAGGAAACTTTTCTTGCAAAATTGCGATTGTTTCGTGTGCGCCTTTATAATGACAATCTGCGTAATATGCGTAATATTATTACAACTGTACATAATGCATTCATTAAATACCAAACTGAAGATTTTAAATCTTTGCAAAATAAGTTAAGAATTGAATACAGAAAAGCAATAAGAGATGCAAAAATCCATACTAATAACGAGTGTATAAAAATCAAACAACAATTAGAAATGTATGTGGAACTTAATAAATAACAAACGAAACAACGTTTACCATGATGAAATGCTAACTGCAATAACTGCAAGTGATTTTAATGTATATTTTGCAAACGTGGCAAAAAATACAGAAAATCATTCAAAACACAATCCAAGACGATCTTATTATGTTGATGTCGCATTAGGAAATAAGATTGACATTTGTTTTTAAAGAAATTTCTTGTTTGAAAGTTAGAGACATAATAAGTTAAAAAATAAATCATCAATAAACGTTTATGGGCTTAAGACAATAGTGCTTAAATCTATATCTTTGTCAGCCATTTATACGCCACTGCTGGCGTCTTAGCCTCTTCTCTGCTTGTAATGCTGGCAACTTACATTACAAGGGACCTACAGTTTTAAGTGGATTCCGAACCACTGGAGAGAATACGTCACTCCTCAGAGAAGGTTTTAGCCGTAAAACCCCACGCTGGCAAGGCGGGTTGGGGAGTGGGAGAGCGTATAGAAAGTGAAAAGTATATCACGGTATATAGAAATCGAACCCACGATCTTCGGTACAGCGGCTGGATGGCCTAGACCACTGCGCCACGCTCACTTAAATCTATTAAAGACGTAATAATATATCCGTTGACAAAATTAATTAATATTTGTATACGTGATAGTACATTTCCGGACTGTCTTAAAATAGCAAAATGTGTACCATTATTTAAGATAGGCGACATCGTCAACTTAAGTAATTATCGACCAATATCTTTAATACCTGTAATCTCAAAAATCTTTGAAACAGTAATGTTAAAACAAATTTGTTATTTTTTTGAAGATAATAATTTATTTTCATCTAAACAGTATGGATTTTGTTCTGGCCGATCCACTATTTTGGCAATAATAAAATTTGTTGACAATATACATAATTCTATTGAAAAAAAATGCTATTCAATTTCTAATTTTATTGATTTATTAAAAGCATTTGATTGTGTGTTCCATTCTATATTACTACAAAAATTATATTGTTACAACTTTATGCCAAGTAGCTGTAATATGATAATGTTTTACCTTTGAAGCAGAAACAAGTAGTTGCGTTCGAAAAAGAAATGTCTGATGAAATTATCATTGATTGCGGTGTACCTCAAGCATCTCATCTAGGTTCAATTCTTTTTCTAATATACATTAATAATTTTCTTTTTTTGCTCCAAAACGCAGATGTAGTATTATTTGCAGACAACACGACAATGTCAAACACATCTAACTCTTAGCAAGAGTTATTATTCTTAAGAAGAAAATACATTAATGAATGCAAAAAAATGGTTTGATAGTAACCAATTATGTTTAAATGAGTTAGAATTAGCTAGTTCTACAAAATTTCTTGATCTTAACATTGATTGTCATCGCAATATGGAATATGCACGGTAAAATTCTGTCTGGCAAAATTTAAAAAGAAATGTTTAGCTTTTTAGAAATTAAATGCGTTGTCATTCACTCATATTATATGGCATACTAGTATGGGGGCACTCATCTATAAGCAATAAGATATTTGCACTACAGAGAAAAGCAATTCGAGTAATTTCCAATATATTTTTGATTGTTTAATTTGGGTAAAAAGAACACAGTTACTCAATAAACAAAAATTTCCACAACTACAAAACAAGAAAAAACAATGATATTCGTCCAACATTTTCAAGGCTAGCAAAAACGCAAAACGGAACAACTTATTACGCCCCAAATTGTTTTAATGCTTTTCCAAGTAAAGTGCCTTGTTAAAATTTTAAAGCACTAATGAATTTTTTTATAGCACTAATGAATTTTTTTATCATGTTTATAACTACAATTTTTAGATAACTTACTGTTTTTTTTTGTTTTTAATTTATAAAGGTTGATTTTATAACTATATTTTTAATTTTATTAGTCTATGTATACTTTTTTAATATGTTTTATATGTATATTTGAATTTTATTACCGTTGTATATTTATTTTAAATGATATTTTTAATTATGACAATTGTAAACCTTGTAGGTATTAACAAGAAATAAATATGATTATGATTATAATTATGATTAACATAATAACAACAAATTATATTATGCTGTTTGAATTAAGTGAGTTTTTGGTTTACTTTAAATGTATTGCAGAGAAGTTATTTTTTTTAAAAGCGGATAAGGTTAGATATAAATTAAAAATGTGATTGCTAAATGGTCGGAGTAATGATTAGGTATGACATTGAATGGATGAGAAGTTTTATGCTTAATATGAGGTCTAAAAATTTAAATAAAAACGTTCCTGCATCACATTGTTTTTCGAGGTTTTGATCGAGAAGTATGCATTTTTAAGAAAACAAAATTGTAGTACAAAAGATGTGTTTTTTTTTTAATTTTGCGTATTTCATCAAGAGACAGATGACAGATGACAGATGACAGATGACAGATGACAGATGACAGATGACAGATGACAGATGACAGATGACAGATGACAGATGACAGATGACAGATGACAGATGACAGATGACAGATGACAGATGACAGATGACAGATGACAGATGACAGATGACAGATGACAGATGACAGATGACAGATGACAGATGACAGATGACAGATGACAGATGACAGATGACAGATGACAGATGACAGATGACAGATGACAGATGACAGATGACAGATGACAGATGACAGATGACAGATGACAGATGACAGATGACAGATGACAGATGACAGATGACAGATGACAGATGACAGATGACAGATGACAGATGACAGATGACAGATGACAGATGACAGATGACAGATGACAGATGACAGATGACAGATGACAGATGACAGATGACAGATGACAGATGACAGATGACAGATGACAGATGACAGATGACAGATGACAGATGACAGATGACAGATGACAGATGACAGATGACAGATGACAGATGACAGATGACAGATGACAGATGACAGATGACAGATGACAGATGACAGATGACAGATGACAGATGACAGATGACAGATGACAGATGACAGATGACAGATGACAGATGACAGATGACAGATGATGACAGATGATGACAGATGACAGATGATGACAGATGATGACAGATGACAGATGTGATTGTCTCAGTGGTACAATTAAACAAACTACCATTTGCCATTGTTTAAGATTTCTTCTAGAGAAGCAAATCACTATACCTTTTGATATGTTTCAATTCGCATCTATTAAAAATTGAGTAATAGGTATAATGAATTATTATCAATTTCTTTATACTTTGCAATCTTTGTTAGTAAACATTAAAATATTAACAAGTTATGTTATTATTTTTTTCAGATGCTTGTGGGTACCTAATTCAGACATACAAAACATGCACGGAATTTAAAAAGCAGATTTTACCAACCTGAAACTATTATCGGAACTAGGAAGCACTATTGTTTTACAACAGTAGATAAAAATAGAATAGATATTAAAGGAACGTTATTTAATGAGCATTTGGTTAAAATCAGAAAAAAATCAAATAAAAACAAATAAAGAAAAAAAAAAATACAAAAAGTCGCTTGAGAATTTTACAACCATTTTTATTCTTATTTTCTTAACTTTTTTATGTGATACGTAAAATTTTAATTTTTTTTGTATAAATTATTGTACAATTTTATTATTAATATAGATTATCGTTATCTTTCAGTCAGGTTCTATATCCAAATTTTCAGAATTTATTTATACATGTTCGAAAAATATTTTCCCAGAATTTAAAATTATTTTAAAAAAATCTTAAACATTCGGAAAGGGTAGGAAATAAAAAACATTTTTAGCCTTTGTAAATCTAATTATAGTGTAACCACTTTGAAGTTAGATCAGATTTTATAAAATGATTTTACAAGCGGTATACAGGATGTTTAAAAAAGAAGGTAAAATATTTGAGGGGGTAGTACAAACCACAACAAACAAAAAAGTTTTAACAAACATGGGTTGTCATAACAACGGTTTTAGAGATATGAAACATTATTTATTTTTATTATTTTTTTTTCTTTATTTTTTTATTTTGCAAAAACGAGCATTTTCTTATTACAGTTGGCTAATGTTTTATGAAATAAACATTCAGTATTTCACAGTTGTTGTTAGTGCACAAGTTTTCATTGCTATGGCTGAGTACTCTAATGCAGAACTATCCGACATGCCATTGCCATCAAAGCACGACCTTTTTTTATGTAGAAGCTTATCCAAGTTGCAAGATTACTTTACATTGTATGTTTGGAAGAATTTACTAGAGTTGGAAAGATACTGGTTTACTTCAGAAACAGTGTTATCTTTCCGGCAGATCAAGGTTGGTATCTACTTTTAGAGCAGAACAAGAAATTATAGCATGGATAGAGCATAATCCAGGGACAAGTGTGCGAGGTAGAAATTGGTGCTACTCTTGTTTGATGAACTCTCCACAAGCATCATGCTCTATCCATACCATGTACAATGAGTACAGGCCTTAAACTAATCATCAGGCACGTTTGGTTTTTTGTTGCTGGTTTCTACGCAAAGATGCTAAAAACCCGCAGTTCTTTTTACGGATGAAGCCGGGTTCACACAAAATAGAATTGTTAATTTTCAAAATGCACATCGTTAGGCTGACAAAAATCCTTAAGCTGTAATTGAATGTGGACATCAGACACGTTTTTTATTAAACATTTGAATGGGTATTGTAGGCGACAAGTTTCTAGGTCCGTTGTTTTACCAAGTAACATAGGTGGGTAGGAAGAAGCGGACCAGTTTTATGGCTAGCTAAATATTTGAAATCATTATTGTATGCTACTCTTGTAAATAGCCTTGTAGAGCTGCACTTAAAAATTAATGAAAGTGTCAAAAAATCCGAGCCATAAGAGGGTTTTAGAAAGAGTTCAAATGTCTTTTAGACTTCGAACATCTTCTACAAGGAGTTTATAAATAAATGGGATTATGTAATCACTTTAAATGTGCCGTTTTTGTTAAATTGTTCACTAAACTATTTGTTTTGACAGATCAACTTTGACAGCTGTCAAGCAAACATATGAAAACATATGTAGTATAGTGGACGATTTTAAAAAGGCGGCATATTTAAAATGGTTACATAATCCCATTCATTTATAAACTCCCTGTATAACTCTGTTTTTTGTAGAAATATATAAAAAATAATGTTTCATATCTCCAAAACCGTTGCTATGACAACTTATAATTATTAAGACTTTATTTATTTGCTGGAGTTCGTAAACTTTGGAAATCCTTTTATTTTGGTTTATACTTTCATGTACTAAAATTTGGCGCAATTCTGAGACATCAAGTTTTTGAGAATTGTACAAAAGTAATGAAGCTAACCACCATATTTATGTTTTTTGTAGAAAAGGAATTCAATTCCTCTATATCTAAGACTCATTAGTAACATTATTTCTTTATTCTTTAAATGATTGCATCAACAATTTTAAAAATATGCTAAAATGAAAGAGTTATAGATATAGAGCAATCTCTATAGTTTTGATTAGCAGGATTTTGAATTAAAGATCAATTTTTGAAATAATTTGGGATTTACTAATAAATATTTTACTATTGCTGATTTCTATACTGATGTACAGTTTTACAATTAGTTTACAGGTACGATAGTAAGTGCTAATGGTTCTCTATTTACATATATTGAATTTAGAACACTATTTATTCTAATAATTGTTTAATTATAAAATTTCAAAATATACTACAACGAAAATTACTTCTATTATGTTAATGTTTGATTGTTTATTTAAACTTTGTCTTGATGTAAAGAATATTTTATACAGGCTGACAACAAGAAAGTTGATGATGAGCATAAATATTAGTACAACTTAATACAAAATAATGTTTACTTTAAAATTGTATTATTATTTGTATACTTTCAAAAATTTTTATTTACTTTACTTTGTTTAATAAATTTTTAAAAGTTATCCAATAAACAATATACAGAAAATATTGTAAGACAGAAGGAAATTTTTTATGATAGAAAAAACTATTTGTTAGATGAAGTTGAAAGATACTGATCTAGGCTAAAAGAATTTCTTTTAAGTATATAAAATTACAATAAACATGTAGTTATTACAGAAGGATATAAAACAACCAAATAACTTTTTTTACCTTGCAATATACGAAACTGCTAACAAAGTAGATGTTAAAATATTTTGAAAATTTAATTATACTATACGATTATAACTTTAACTTTAACACCAACTTTAACTAAACAATAACAATACATTTTTTAACATTCCAATCACCAATTTACAACTAGAAATAAACATTATCAAACAACTAGCTAAAACAAACAATCTTGTTACAACAATTGATAAAATAATCAACAGACACAAACAAAAGAGAGAAACAAGAAACAACACTACTCACAAATAATATTAAACAAAAAACTTACCACAACAATAGCAACAAAATTGAAAAAAAAAAAACACTCAAATTTGACATCAAAACATTATTATCTAGAACCAACACAATCAAAAACTTAAAATGCAACAACAAACACAATAATTTAAATAAAAATCTTATTGAAGTCTAGAATTTATAAAATAGAAAAAAATAATTTATAAATTCACTTTCAACAACCCTAATAGAAAATAAGCAATTAAGAATTGATAACGAAATACTGTAGCAAATATAACTGCTTCAACAAACAATTAAACACCAATTATCAACATAGATAAACTAATCTCAAACTAATCAAAAATACAATAAAACTTAAACATTAGCAAAATAGCCCATGATAAAAAATCAATATATATATATATATTTTATGATTATAATTTTTTTTATTTGTTATAATTAATTATCTATATTATGCATATATTTCATTAGCTGTTTATAGCTTTAATAAAATACATACGTTTTTATTCTGATAATAAAAAGTTTATTTTTATTTTTAGGTACACTGAATCAATTTTAAATTGATTCTTTTTTGTTTTATTAAAAAAAAACATGTGCAAAACATACTATACTATACTTATATACGTATTGTAATATACTAATAATAATAATAATAATAATAATATTTATTAATCCAAAGATCATTGATTACATAATATAGGACAAGTCAAACTAAAAGTAAGTAAAAATAAACATACAGGTTTAAAATTAAAATGTAACATAAATGTTTAAAATTAAAAATACAACATAAAACATAATATACATAATCTGCACATTTCAAATCATGTTAAAACTATTGTCTTCTAAAAATTCATTTATAGAGTAATACGCTTTTTGTAATAATATTTTAGTAATTTTTTATTTAAACTGGCTTAAATTTAATTGTTTAGTTTCTGCTAGTAGTTTATTAAAAAAAATTATGCCAACATATTTTGGGCATTTTTCATAAAATTATAGTTTATGAATAGGGTATTCCAACAATGTAGTACCATGTCTAGTGTTGTATATTTTATTTCTTCTATTTACGGTTTGGTAGTCTAATATTTTGCGTTTGACTATACACAGTCAAAATTTTATTTTCAACAAATAATGTTTTGCAGTGAGAATTGAATTTTAGATTTAACATTATTCGAAGTACTTTCTTTTGTAATTTAAATACACGTTCTACATTACTTGAACATCCCTATATAATAATACAGTATCGAATAATTGATTCAAAGTGCGCAAAGTAATACATTTTTAGTATACATATATCTACAAATTCTCGTAAACGCAAATGCAAGTTATTGTCTTTAAACCAATCATTAATGTTATTTAATAACTCACTTGCTACAATTGGAATTTGATTTAAATTTTTTGATGATATAAGTAATGATGTGTCATCAGCATAAACGACACTATTTTGAATTGCTAAATCGTTTATATATATATTATAAAAAGAAGAGGACCTAAAACTGATCCCTGTGGTATACCTCTTTTCATATACAATGTTTTGGACGTAGTATTTTTTATCTGAACATAGTGAGGACGATTGTTTAGATAACTACTTATCCACTGTAAGCTTGTACCTCTGACACCATATTGATAGAGCTTAAAAGTTAAAAGTTTATGATCAACAAGATCGAAAGCTTTGCTCAAGTCAAGAAATATACCCAAACAATGATCTCCTTGATCCAAACTTGCGTAAAGATTTACAAGATATTCTAAGATAGCGGTTGTTGTTGATTTATGTTTTAAAAAACCGTGTTGATTCTTATTAAATAACTTAAAACAATAAAAAAAGTTAGTTATTCTTTCCGCAACTATACTTTCTATTACTTTTGATAATGTACTTAATATCGCAATAGGTCTGTAATTTCCTGCTTTGTTATTATTTGCTTTTTTGGGTACCGGAATAAGTTTGGTTTGTTCAAGAACTGTTGGAAATATTCCTTGGCGCAAAGATTCATTAACGATGGATGTAATTGGAGTTACTAAGAATGGTATACAGGTTTTTAACAGGTTAGCACTTGTTCCTTCTACACCCGCTGAGTTTGAATTTTTAAATTTACGAACAACATTAATAATTTCACTTTCAGATGCTGGTTGAAGAAATAATGTTTTAGAATGCAAAGGTATACTTGAAAAATGTGTGTCAATAGTTGACTGTGATAGAGAATCAGCAATTGTATTAAAATTGTTATTCAAATGATTTGCAATTTTTAATTGATTGTGCTCTGTATAATTTTGAATTTTTAATGAAGTTATAGTTGTGTCAATTAAATGGTGGGTATTTTGATTAATTATATTCCACGCTGTCTTGATTTTATTTGTTGAATTAGCTATTTGTTCAGTATAAGACATCTTTTTTGCAAGAATAATGACTTTTTTATAATTTTTTTTATATCTATTATAATAATCTTTTAGATATTTGTTACCATTTTTAACATATGTATATAGTAATTTAAGTTTTTCGGACGATGTCTTAATTTCAAGTGTAATCCAGTTGTTGCTTTTTCCGACAATACATTGCGTTTTTAATGTAAATGAAGATTCATAAAAACTATTTACATTATTTAAAAATATTTGACATTTACTATTGATATCAGTCAATGAATTTATTATGTTCTAATCATTTTCTTGTAATAAATTATTGAACGTATTAATATTGTCAGTGTTTTTAAAATTTCTGAAATACCCAAACTTACTATCATTTTTAATGTTGTATTGCAAATCAATTTTGGCAGTTTGTAGATTGTGATCACCTATGGCGTTTTCTAGCACTTTGCATGTTTTATTCTCAATGTTATTACTGATAAGAATATTATAAAACAATTTTTAAGTCGCGTTGGTTTATTAATATGATATTCAATATTATAGGATTCGCTGCTTACTATCTATGAGAAAATTAACGTTAAAATCGCCACATAGTACAATTTTTATATCTGTTTGCTTATATAAAGTGTTCAGTGTTTTATCTAGTTGATGAATAAATATGTTAAAGTCGCCTTTAGTACTTCTATAAACACACAGTACATAAAAATAAATAATCTTATTAAAAACATTACTTACGCCTAAATCTAATTTAATACCACAACATTCATAATGTAATTCAATTGAAAAATTGCGCAACTCAGTCAAAATGCTTGATTTTGAACTCTTTTTTAACATAATTAGACTACCACCATTTTTATGAATAGTTCTTGAAAAATGTGATCCCAAAACGTAATCAGATATTACTAGTTTATATATATTATTATTAGTAAACCAGTGTTCAGTTATACACAAAATATGACAGTTATGTACGTCGAGAAAAACTTTAATTTCTTCAATCTTGTTTAGTATTAATTGAATATTTTGATGACTTATTATAAAGCTACATTCTACTTTTGACGTTTTCCTATTTCTAAAAAAAATGCTTTTTTGAGTATTTTCAATGTTTACTGATAACGAAGTTTCTATGTTTAGAAGAGGGCGGCTAATATTGTTTGATTTCAAGATATTTTCTTCCACATCCCTGGTAGGCGGCGTCCATAAATCAGTCGGTAGTGTTTCATTACATAGTTGAGAAGAATTTTGTTGATTTGCTGTGGTAATTATATTGCATGTTTTAAACATGATGGCTTTTTTTGCTGCTTTATCAAAATGAACACAATTATTCTTAAAATGATTCATTAATAGAGTGTTTGTATCGAAGTATTTCATATGATTTTTATTATGTAATGTTTTAGAAATATTTAAATTATAATCATAAATAAAAGAGTTTAATCTGTGCTTACTTGTATAAGGGCATCCAAGAAATAAAACATTGGTATGTCGAGTAGAATTAATGATATTTGATATAAGTGTGTGTGATAAATGTTCGTTTCGTATTGCATTCATTTCTCCAGCAAATATAATTAAATAATCATTTTTGTCAAAGTTGTCTATTCGTTCTTCAAAGTTATTAAGAATATGATTTAAAGTTGCGTTAGGTTTTATAAAATTACTTATTTTGTATGTTTTTTTTGGTAAGTAAGTGGTTATCAGTTCATTCACTTCTCTACCATTTTCGTCAGCAAGAATTAAAATGTTTGATATTTTTGATATATTTTTAATTTGATTAAGTTCTACATTGCATTGGTCGTTTTTTGGTATGCTAGAATTTATTCTGTTCTGATTATTAAAAATATCTTCTTCTTCTGATACATCATCGTTGTCAATCGACTTTCTACAGTCTGCGGTTGTATAGTCTTTATCTATATATTTACATTTTTTGCTTAAATTAAACAGTTGTTTTTTGACAGAACGTAGTTGCAACTTGAACTTTTCACAGCTGTCGGTGCTTGATGCAGAGTCACTTGAATTATCTTCATACTCTTCTGGAAGATAACTTGAGTTTATTACTTCTTTTAATTTGTTTACTAAGTCTTGCTTATTTCCTTTTTTTATCGACTGACCTTGCTTAACTAATTGACATTTTAAGTCAGATACTTTTAAGGTATTAATTTTTACAGGCATGTTTAATATTAAATAATAAATAAATTAATTTTCTTTTTAAGTAATATCTTTTTTGGACAAGTTAGACAACAAACACAATTTTACACACTCACATGGCCGATTGTGGTGACTAACATTTAACAAACAAGAGGGCCACGGTAGTAAGGGTAAAAAAAAATTTACAAAGAAACGTACACTTTTTGCAGGATATTACTTAATATAACTTACTTTATAATAATTTCTTATATTATTTATTAAACTATTAAAAAAATTATAATTAAGAATAAAAGATTCATAATTAAAATTAATAATAACATTGAAAAATAAAGATAAAATAATCTTATTAACTTCCTGGGACTTGAACCACAAACGTGGAGTTCTAGAGGCGTGCAACTAGCTCCCTTGGCTATACTATTATATTACTTCCTTCATTTTTATAATGACTAAGATAAAATAAATATTCTGAATCACTGAGTTTAGTATTTTGTTAACTGCTTTTTTTTATTACTGGTGAAAACAATAGTGTCTAATAAATCAAAACACTTTGCGGTTTTTACTTAATTTACAAAAACCCACAAAAAGTCATAAATGAGATAATAAAAAAATTGAATCAAATCAAAATTTTAGTTACCTCAGATAAATAACCCTTGCGGTTTTCATGTACATTGTTACTTGAAACTTATCTTGTCCCGATGGCAATTCGCTATAAATTCCGCCTGTTATGGCAACATAAAAAGTGTTGATTTGGCGGTTGGACTGGCACATGAAGAAATTTCGCATCCGGCACTGGGAGCTATCGATTCCACAACTCGGGGTGCGCTCTGATTTTATTTACAAGTGATGTAGAAAATTGAATTCCGCACCCTCTTACAAGGTGTAAGATTCCGCCGCCCCACCAATCAATCGATATAACAATATCAGCCAAGCTGATTCTTCTTATAGAGACAATACGTAAGGTTGATTTTCGTTTGATGTCAGAGCAGCCCTGCCTCGTCGGAAAAACTCAATTCCCTTAAAACTAAAGAGTGTTTGGTTTAATCGGATATACAGATAGGTGCTATGTCACGGGATACAGGGGATGTAGTTTGGAGGGCGAGGGCGAACATCCCGGATAAGTTTCACGCTTGTTTTCCGCCACCGTGCATCCTATTGCTTGATTTACAAAACAGGAAATTTAATGTTATCTATCTATTTAGAGATTATTGGAGACTCATGCATGTTCTAGGTAATATAAAAAGAAGCAAATTACTTTAATTAAATTATGTTGAATATTAGTTTCTGTAATACACTTTGACATATTTAATACAGTATTAATTAATATAGTCAAATGATGAAATCAGATAATTAATTCTTTACAAATTTTCAATTAGATGGTTAGCAAAATTATATACTCAAGTTTTTGTTATTGTTTCTAAAATATATTAAAAAACATAAACAGTGTTTGTTTTAACTATTATATTGGAGACAGTAGCAGTAGCATACATAATATAGTTATTTTATATGCACACAAGTATTTTTTCAATTTTAAAAATTGCATCCGTTTAAGTTATTAACTGTTTTCAAATCAAGATTTTGATCTACTGAAGTATTAAACAATATTCACGCCAACTCGTTATCATATGAAGTATGTCAATCTAATGCCTGCATATTCTGTTAAAATAACATGATAACGTATATCTAGAAAAATATCACTAACATAAAACAAAAAGTCACATAGCATTGCAAATTATATTAATAAAATGTTTAAAGAAGAGCAGTAAAAACTACATTTGTCCAAAATAGGTAATATGATATATTTTATTACTAAGCCATGCATTTCGAAAGTTTAAAAATGGAAAATGTCCTCAATAATCATAAAAATAAGATAGGATTTAATTGACTGTAATATTAGAGATAATAACTTTACAATATTTTTATAAAAGTTTTGCTACAAATTACTTGTAATTAAATAAAGAAACCTTGTTACAATGTGTAAATACATACAAAAACCTATTGATTAATGGCAAAATAGTAAACTATTTACTTATGTATTAATAAACAGTGACATGAAAAACTATAATTAAATTCAAAATTATAAAATACATAATGGATGCTTTTATATTTTATCTGTACAAAAAACTATATATTAGAAGTAAATCAATAAACTTTAATCTGTGTTTCATCATAATCTCACCATGGAGTACTCATAATCTATGATCTAACAAAATAAATAATAAACAAACAAGAAAGAGTTACGTTTTAAAATATCTTAAACGCCCTTTGAATATGTATTGCATTATAAATATTCAAAACTAATAAAATATAAAGGTAGAGAAATTTACATGTATGTAATGTCCGCTTCGACAAAAGATAAATACCTATGAATAATAATAAAATAATAACCAATCTCCATAATATAATATATAAAATATACCTAATGTCAAGTTAAAGTTCAAACCCACCGAGGAAATGCGCGACGTCAACATTTAATATAATGAAAATTTAAATTAAATTTTAATGCAAAATGTTAAATATTTTTTGACTTATTAATTAAATGCATTATGTTTCTGTCATTGATTTCACTTCAATGTTGTTTAAAAATAATTAATGAATGATGTTTGGAACCTATCAAACTACTAATATTTACTATTAAACAAATCTAGTAAATATACATTCAACCAGGATCATTAAGCTAAGGTTTGGCATGCCATATATTGATTAATTTATAATTTATTATACTAACTGCATTTTTCTTACAACATTAAAGTTAAAAGATAAATTATGTAACACATCTAAACAACTATATTTATATATTAAATTAGAAAGTTTATAGATTAATAAATTCCTGATATTCATATTAATTTTATTATCCAATAAATTAACTTAATTTATTCATTAGTTTGAATTTCAATACTCGACATTTCAATTGGAATTGGGTTGCTCTTATTTTTTACGAGCTTATTGGAGGGCATTAATAATGAAGGCGACATGATTGATTGATTGGTTTATAATTGGAATTGGTATTTCGCATTAATATTTTTACTACTGTAAAGTTATGCGGTGTTTCGAATTTAACACCAAATGAAAATAATGAAAACCAGTAGGAATATTGGTTAAGAAGTAAAAGTGCATCGAATATGAGTATGTACTTTGTGGTCGATGTATATTGGCTAGCAAATTGCTTTCAATCTATTTGCAGTTAAATTTAAAAATACCACTGAAACTAGTTAAATTTAAATTGTATTTTTACAACAAAGAAATGTTGATTAAATTTCAATAAGATATATATGTTTAATAGTAGTAGTCATATACACTCAGTTATATTAAAATATTGTTTTCAAAAAAATAGCATAAATAGTTATATAAGTAATATACCTACATATAAATGAAACTAATTAAATAATTCTATAGAGAATTGGGATAGCCTAAAGTTCATTTTTTAATTTTAAAATGCAATATTTAAAAATTATTTGACTTGGTATGTCATAAATAAATATCTTTAAATTTCACTCGCTGAAACTAACACATTGAAGACAAGGCTTACACAGTCTATGGACATTGAACTTAAATAGTTGCGGATTATAACTTTTGAAAAAGAATAAATAAATAAAGTTTGATTTAAAAGTTCTACTCTTACATTTCTGCACAGTCGGTGAACAATTGTTAGAATTTTTAGCACGTCTTGTACTACGAGTAAATATATTGTTAAATATATTTTGTGTTTTTTAAAACAATGTTTATAGACAATGCAAAAATCTACAACATTACGCTTACGTTGCAAAGTATCTATGCCATTAGTTAATTGTGGATCGGCAATAAATTAAATAACTTGCTTTGAATAAAATTAAAGCTGTAGTTTTAGACACACCTCCTCATTCTTAGAAATAATATTTAATACAAACATGTAACAAAATTTGTAATAACTTTTGCAGGCGTCGTCATAAATTCAGATCACAATTTGCTGGTAACGTCTGTTAAAAGAAACTATTAAAATTCAAAGCGTCAGAAAAATTAGATAGATAAATTACAAGATATCAAGACAAGACAAGAGATAAGCAAATTGTTAGAAACAAAACTAAGTAAAGAACAAATAAGGAAAGAAATATTGAAAAGGAAAAATTGAAACTAAATAGACTATCTAAAAAAGAAAGATAGATAGCAGATAAATTGTTGAATATATTAAAAGTAAGGAAATACAAAAAAAAAGCAAAAGCAAATACAACCAAATAATAGGAAGTTTAGAATATAAATATGAATTGCCTAAGAAAAATGGTTTATCTAAGAGTGAAATCAAATTAAAGAACCTGTTAAAAAACACTATGTTTTGACTTTATAATATATATATATATATATATATATATATATATATATATATATATATATATATATATATATATATATATCTATCTGTTGGGGAGCATATCGCGGCCGGGCTTGTATGGGAGCTTGTGGCGCATGCACACGGCAGACCGCCCGCCGGGTTTTACGGTCTGTAAATAAGAAAAGGTCTCCATTGTATTGCTTTAATGGCACAAGCTAGACATAATTATTTATTTTTATTATTATTTCGTTTTACAAAATATTATTTCTTCCTTAATCAAATTTGTTTGTGATTGCAGTTAAATTTAAATGTCAAAATATTAATTATCATTTTATAAAGATGAATTTTAAAGATTCTCGTTATTAACTTACGGATATAATTAAAATTTGTAACATCTATATTTAAAAAAAGTAAAATAACAATACTGTTTCCAACTTGATTAAATAAATAGATTAATTAAATCAATCAACAACAACTTTATTTGTGTGTTAAATCATTTTTGTATTTAGTGTATTTTTCATTGCATTTTACAGTTTGGTCTATAAATAAGAAAAGGTCTCTATTGTATGCTTTAATAGCACAAGCTAGACAGTGTAGTTGTTCTACAGAATATTATTGCTTGCCTACATTTTTTTTTTGTAGTTACACTTAAATTTAGATTCAACATATCATAACAGATTTCTTAAAAACAAATGGATTTTAGAAGCTTGTTTAAAGACTAACAGATGTAATTATTATTTAGTAAAATATTTATTTCAAAAACTGAGATATTAATGGGTTTTACAACTTGATTGAATAAATAATCTAATTAATAGACATTAGCAATAACTTCAATTGTGTTTTAATATTATAAGTAATTACGTGAGAATACAATAGTTGTTTAGTAGTTTAGTAGTTGTTTACATGTTTAATTGTTTAATGCACGTACTAAGAGTCAGAGTGGATTCATAAATCCGAGATTAATTTTGCTGTTCTTTGATTAGCTCTAAACCAATACACGGATATTGTGACGGCAACTTTAGTTGCATTGAGCCAATGTATTCCTCGCTTAATTCTCGGATCGAGTTGAAAACTATACAACCATCAATATGCAAATAATCTTGGGTGGTCCCAAGATTATTTAAGTCTAGAATTATATTGACGGTTGCATAGTTTTCAACTCGTTCTGCACCGTCACAATATCCGTGAATTACCTTAGTTGTTCAGTAGTTGTTTAATAGTTGTTCAGTGGTTGTTGTTCAGTAGTTGTTTAGTAGTTGTATAATAGTTGTTTAGTAGTTGCTCAGTAGTTGCTTAGTAATTGTTTAGTTAATATGTAGGAGTTGTTTAGTTAATGTGTAGCAGTTTTTTAGTTTATGTGTAGTAGTTGTTCAGTAGTTGCTCAGTAGTTGTTCAATAGTTATATAGTAGTTGTTTAGTAATTGTGCAATAGTTTTTTAGTAGTTGTTCAGTAGTTGTTTAGTAGTTGCTCAATAGTTGTTTAGTAGTTGTTTAGTAAATGTTTAGTAGTTTTTCAGTAATTGTTTATGAGTTGTTCAATAGCTGTTCAGTAGTTGCTTAGTAGTTGTTGTTCAGTAGCAGTTCAGTAATTGTTTAGTAGTTGTTTAGTACTTGTTATTTAGTAGTTGTTGCTCAATAGTTGTACTGTAATTGCTTAATAGTTGTTTAGTAGATATTTAGAAATTGTTCAGTAGTTTTTCAGTAGTTGTTTAGTAATTGTTCAGTAGTTGTTCAGTAGTTGTTTGGTAGTTGTTTAGTAGTTGTTTACTAATTCTTCAGTAGTTGTTCAGTAGTTGTTCAGTAGTTGTTGAGTAGTTGTTTAGTAGTTGTTTAGTTGTTGTTTGGTAGTTGTTCAGTAGTTGTTTAATAGTTGTTTAGTAGTTGTTGTTTAGTTGTTGTTCAGTTGTTGTTCAGTAGTTGTTTAGTAGTTGTATTGTATTTGTTTAGTAGTTGCTCAGTAGTTGTTCAGTAGTTGTACAGTAGTTGTTTAGTAGTTGTTGAGTAGTTGTTCAGTATTTGTTTGGTAGTTGTTCAGTGGTTGCTCAGTAGTTGTTCAGTAGTTGCTCAGTAATTGTTACGTAGTTGTTTAACAGTTGTGTAGTAGTTTTTCAGTAGATGTTCAGTAGTTGTTGTACTCAACAATTGTTGTTTAATAGATGTATAGTAGTTGTTTAATAGTTGTTCAGTAGTTGTTCAGTAGTTGTTTAGTAATTTTTAGTAGTTGTTTAGTTAATGTGTAGTAGTTGTTTAGTTTATGTGTTTAATAATTGTTAAGTGTTTGTTTAGTAGTTGTTTAGTATTTGTTTAGTAGTTGTTTAATAGTTATTTAGTAGTTATTTAGTAGTTGTTTAGTAGTTGTTTAGTAGTTGTTTAGTAGTTGTTAAGTAGTTGTTTAGTAGTTGTTTAGTAGTTGTTTAGTAGTTGTTTAGTAGTTGTTTAGTAGTTGTTTAGTAGCTGTTTAGTAGTTGTTTAGTAGTTGTTTAGTAGTTGTTTAGTAGTTGTTTAGTAGTTGTTTAGTAGTTGTTTAGTAGTTGTTTAGTAGTTGTTTAGTAGTTGTTTAGTAGTTGTTTAGTAGTTGTTTAGTAGTTGTTTAGTAGTTGTTTAGTAGTTGTTTAGTAGTTGTTTAGTAGTTGTTTAGTAGTTGTTAAGTAGTTGTTTAGTAGTTGTTCATAGTTGTTTAGTAGTTGTTCAGTAATTGTTTTTCAGTAGTTGTTTAGTTATTGCTTAGTAGTTGATCAGTTGATTTATTAAAATTGTTAATTTAGTTGTTTTTTTTTTCATATATAATTAAAAGAAATGTTACTGTTATTTATAAAGCCTGTTTTATTTATCTAACTTTAGAATTTATAGCAATAAATAGTTTTAAAAACATGATATAAAAAATATCGTTTTTGAGTTCTCAAAAACCAAGTACTAAGTAACTAAGATATTAGATTCTGAAAGAAAACCATTTGAACAGGTTTTTGGGGAAATATAATTATTATTTGATAATTTGTATTCTATGTTGATTCTATGTTGAATGTTCAGCCAACCTAATTATTTACATTATAGTAAATGTTTAATAAATATGCAATGTTTTATATTAACTATTGATAAAATATTTGAGAAAAAAAGTTGTCATTTGATAAAGTATAAAAACAAACTAAAAAATGACAAGCCATATGATTGAAGACAAATTATAATTTATAGCTCTACAATATTTTTTTTTTTTTTTTAACATTTTATTTTAATCTGATTATGTTTTCCCCACATTTTTTCAATTTCCTTAAGTCGGCTTTTGTTAGTCTAGCCAAATACTTATCGATTACCGTATTAGTAACGGTTCCAATATTAATACTCAGTAAGGTTTAATAAAATTAATCTTTTTGTATTATATTATTCGGCACCAGCAAAGTAAAACTAGATTATTCAGAAACGTCAGTCGTGTTGCACGTATTTTAGCGTTGAATGCACATTTTGAATTTTTAAGTTCAGATTTTGGTAATTCTTATTGTTATTGTTGTTATTATTGTTATTTTTTTTGTGATAAGTGATATTGTTATTATTGTTTCATGTTTTGCTTTTAAAGTGACATTGTTAAGTGTTATAAAAGTTTTGGACAATGTCATCGAGAACGAAACACCTGTAAAACTGGCACATGCCGTGCAGAGGTAAGTTATTTTAATATTATTTATTTTGATATATTTTCAATTTGTTTTTAATATCATGTTTTTGTATCTGTTTGGGTTAAAATAAATCACTTCATTATGATTTAAAAGTACTTGATTTGCATTTTTGTCATATTATTAATAATGATTCAATTTATATTTATTATTATGGATAATATTACAATTTCTGTATAACCAAGTATAATCATTCATTTATAACTTTTTTGACATTGTTTTTAGAAATCACAGATATTTTAATTTGCTACAATAATATTGCCAATACAAATGTTTTGATTTAGGGTTTTTTTGTAGTTCAAGTTATATAAATTGCTCTAAAAATAGCATTAAACCTTAAATATTGTTAATTTATATATTAAAACTGAATTATTTGTATCAATATACATTTGCCATTATAACCTAAAATGTTTATAATATAATTAGGTACTTGATTTATTTATAAATAGTTATAGTTAGGTTTGTTTATTAAAAATTATACAGACCGGTCTGTACATTAAATCAACAATTAGCAGATTACAGTATATTTTTAAAAAACATAATTTTTATACTTGTACATCAAATATATGCAGATCATATCAAGCTTATTTTAATTCAGTTTTAATATGTAAAATAACAATATTGAAGGTTTAAAGCTATTATTCGAGCAATTTATATAACTGAACTACACAAAAACTCTAAATTAAATCATTTGTGATGGCAATATTATTGTAGCAAATTAAAATATCTGTAATTTCTAAAAAAAGTTATAAATAAATGGTTATATTTGGTTATACAGAAGTTTTATAGTATTATTCATAATAATAAATTGAATTATTATTAATTACATGACAAAAATGCAAAAGAAGTACTTTTAAATCATATTGAAGTGATTTATTTTAAAATAAACTGATCCAAAACTATGATATTAAAAACAAATACATATATCAAATAATATTAAAGTAACTTACTTCTGCACAGCATGTGCCAGTTTGAACAGGTGTTTCGTTTTCGACGACATTGAATTCCAAAACTTTGCTAACTCAACAATATCACTTTAAAAACAAAAAATGTAACAACAATAACAATATCACTTAAAAAAAATGTAACAATAATAATAATAAGAATAACCAAAAACTAAACTCAAAAAGTAGATACAGCGCTAAAATACGTACAACACGACTGAAGTTTCTGAATAATCGAGTTTTAATTTACTGGTGCCCAATAATATAATACAAAAAAATTAATTTTATTAAACATGACTGAGAATACCGCACTAATCCGGTAATCGATAACTATTTGGCTAGACTAACAAAAGCCGACTTAAGAAAGTAGAAAAAATGAGGGGAAAACATAATCAGATTAAAATAAAATGTCTTTTTAATAAGATCAAGTAAAAAAGATTATTGTAGGGCTATAAATTATAATTTGTGTTCAATCTTCAATCATATGGCTTGTCATTTTTCAGTTTGTTTTTATACTTTATCAAATGACAACAATTTTTCTCGAATCATTATCAATAATTAATATAAACCATTGCATAATTATTAAACATTTACTATACTCTCAATAATTAGGTTGGCTGAACATTCACCTTGGAATACAAATTATCAAATAATAATTATATTTCCCCAGAAACGTATGCAAATTCTTCTCTTTTAAAATCTATTATCTTAATTTACTTAATTTTTGAGAATTTAAAAAAAGCTATTTTTTATAACATGTTTTTAGAACTAATTAATTCTATAAATTCTATAGTTAGTTAAATAAAACAGGCTTTATAAATAATAGTATCATTTTTTTTTATTCTGTATAAAAAAACAACTAAATAAACAATTAATAAAACAACTGAACAACTACTAAACAAGTATTAAACAATTACTAAATAACTGCTAAACAACTACTAAACAACTACTGAACAACTACTAAACAACTACTTAACAACTTTTGAACAACAACAACTAAACATCTACTAAACAGCTACTAAACAACTACTAAGCAACTATTGAACAACTACAAAACAACTACTAAACAACTACTAATTAACTACTAAACAACTACTAGACAACTACTAATCAACAACTAATCAACTACTAAACAACTACTAAACTTACTAATTAACTACTAATTAACTACTACACAACTACTAAACATCTACTAAACAACTACTAATTAACTACTACACAACTACTAAACATCTACTAAACAACTACTAAACAACTACTAAACAACTACTAATTAACTACTAAACTACTACTAAACAACTACAAAACAACTATTAAACAACTACTAAACAACTACTAAACAACTACTAAACAACTACTTAACAACTCTTTAACAATTACTAAACAACTACTAAACAACTACTAAACAACTACTAAACAACTACTAAACAACTACTAAACAACTACTAAACAACTACTAAACAACTACTTAACAACTACTAAACAAATACTAAACAATTACTAAACAACTACTAAACAACTATTGAACAACTTCGAAACAACTACTAAACAAGTAGTAAACAACTACTGATAAGTTATTGAACAACTATTAGAAAACTACTAAACACTTACAAAACAACTACTATACAACTATTAGGCATCTACTAAACAACTATTAAACAACTACTAAATAACTACTGAACAAAAACTACTAAACAACTACTAAACATCTAATTAACAATTACTAAACAACTACTAAAAAACTACTGCACAATTACTAAACAACTACTAAACAACTACTAAACAACAACTAAACAATTATTTAACTACTACTAAAAAACTATTGAACAATTACTAAACAACTATTAAGCAACTACTAAACAACTATTCAACGACTACTAGACATCTACTGAACAAGAACTACTTAACAACTACTAAAAAACTATTGCACAATTACTAAACAACTACTAAACAATTTTTAAACAACTACTAAACAACTAATAAAAAACTACTAAACAACTATTAAACAACTACTGAAAAACTACTAAACAATTACTAAACAAATATTAAACAACTTTTAAACAATTATTGAACAACTCTTGAACAAGAACTACTAAACAAGAACTACTAAATAACTACTGAACAACTACTGAACAACTACTGAAAAACTACTGCACAATAACTAAACAACTACTAAACAACTATTGAAAAACTACTGAAAAACTACTGAACAATTACTAAACAATTATTAAACTGCTACTTATCAACTATTTAACAACTTTTGGACAACTACTAACCAACTAATAAACAACATTGACTAAACTACCAAACTACCAAACTACTAAACTACTAAACTACTAAACTACTAAACTACTAAACTACTAAACTACTAAACTACTAAACTACTAAACTATTAAACTACTAAACTACTAAACTACTAAACTACTAAACTACTAAACTACTATACTACTAAACTACTAAACTACTAAACTACTAAACTACTAAACTACTAAACTACTAAACTACTAAACTACTAAACTACTAAACTACTAAACTACTAAACTACTAAACTACTAAACTACTAAACTACTAAACTACTAAACTACTAAACTACTAAACTACTAAACTACTAAACTACTAAACTATTAAACTACTAAACTACTAAACTATTAAACTACTAAACTACTAAACTACTAAACTACTAAACTACTAAACTACTAAACTACTAAACTACTAAACTACTAAACTACTAAACTACTAAACTACTAAACTACTAAACTACTAAACTACTAAACTACTAAACTACTAAACTACTAAACTACTAAACTACTAAACTACTAAACTACTAAACTACTAAACTACTAAACTACTAAACTACTAAACTACTAAACTACTAAACTACTAAACTACTAAACTACTAAACTACTAAACTACTAAACTACTAAACTACTAAACTACTAAACTACTAAACTACTAAACTACTAAACTACTAAACTACTAAACTACTAAACTACTAAACTACTAAACTACTAAACTACTAAACTACTAAACTACTAAACTACTAAACTACTAAACTACTAAACTACTAAACTACTAAACTACTAAACTACTAAACTACTAAACTACTAAACTACTAAACTACTAAACTACTAAACTACTAAACTACTAAACTACTAAACTACTAAACTACTAAACTACTAAACTACTAAACTACTAAACTACTAAACTACTAAACTACTAAACTACTAAACTACTAAACTACTAAACTACTAAACTACTAAACTACTAAACTACTAAACTACTAAACTACTAAACTACTAAACTACTAAACTACTAAACTACTAAACTACTAAACTACTAAACTACTAAACTACCTAGTTATGTTATTAAAATTTTAGGTTATAATGGCAAATGTATATTGATACAAATAGTTTGAAATGTTTAGGCCTACAACATTTAAAATTTTACGTAAATAAATGGTTATTTTTTTATTATTGTACATTTAAATGCACTTTGTAATACAATGTTTAAACAATAAAAGTATACAAAATTCTTTACGTTATAAATTAATTTTTGAGCAACTTTTACTTATTTATTAAATATTATTTAAAACTTAATTATAAATTAAACAAATAAAATTGTCATGCATGAGTCAAGTGTATGAAATAAAAATTTTGTTTTGCACAAACTACTGAAAATGGCTTTCTTTACATGAATCCTGATCATGTGAATTTTTTCAAATTTTTTGAGTTAGTTATTTACGAATAATGATAAATTTTATGTGCAAAAGATACTCTAAAAATTTTAGGATGTGCCGTGCACTACGCTCCGAGATATCTTGCAATGTATCCACAGAAATACTTAAAATTTAAGCCTTTTTGGCAACTTTTAAACGTATTTGGCAATTTTGTTGATTGCTGATGTTTTCCAAACTTAACGAATCATAAATTTTATTTTCCTTTTCTAAGTTATAATTTTATTAAGTGCTGATAATTTTTAAACTTAACAAACTACATCTGTTCTATTAAATTTACTTGCAATTGTATTTTGAATAGTACGACTACGATTGTTACTAAATTAAGAGTAAAAATATAAACAAAACTTATTTTTATTATTATTACATTTATTTAATTATGTACCGCAAAGTTTTTAAATTAATCAAAATTATTCTACTATAAAAATGGCTTAAGGTCGCATTTATTATAACAAAACATTTGTGGACAAAGAATTCGAATTGAAAAGGCTTTCAACTGAAATAGCAAACACATTTATTATATTACAATAGAGCACGATGACAGATATATTGCAGCGAAACTCAACAAAAAATAATATAGGCAACGCAATCGTGGCTGCGAGATGCTCACATAGAAGGAGAGTCATATGACGCCGGCCGCGACGTTACCTTTTGGCCGCTACATGCTCCCATCTAAGAGCATATCGGTTGTCATAAGCTCCCATTAATATATATATATATATATATATATATATATAAATCCTTTATTGGCATAATTATGTTTGTTTGTACATATCAGTTAATAATAAACAAATTAATTTTCTATGTATTTCTACCTATATAACAAATATTCCGTATATACCCTTTAAAAATTAAACAATTATTTATTCTTTCCATTTAAACCATCACCTATTTATTTCACTTAATATCTTTTTAATTATATATTGTCCTTTTCCATTTTCATTAAGTATTTCAGACGCACTCCAACCTTGTATCACTTTTCCTGCTATTCCACCACATTCCCGAATCCAATGTTCTATTGTGTCCTCCGCTTCTCCGCTTCTCCGCATAACCTGCATATTCGGTGCTCCACATCAATCCATAGCTTTTTTCCCCATTCTTCGTTTCCACATCTAAATCTTGCGATGTTTATTTTATCTTCTGCAGAAATATTTGGATTAAGAAGATACTGCGGAAGCCTGTTCACTAAAACGTCTTTGTACCACGTATTGTATGTTGATTTTTGTATTTCCGATTCTCTTATTTGTCCATTCTGTCCATTTATTGCATCTGTAATTTCTCTTAAAATACTTTGACCTCTACTTCTTATGCTTTCACACCACTCTTCTGATATTCCCAGACTTTCTAGGCACCTTTTTTGTTCATTTGTCCACCTATTTTTGTTGCTTCCTGTTTGTGTTCTTTTTCGTTCTTGTTCTATTTGTATTAGTATGTTTATTTCTTTTTGTCGTATTTTTTCTTCGTATCGCACAGCTTTTTTAATTGCAGTTGTAGCCATTTCGTCCCTTTGTCCTTCTTGCATAACAATGTATTCGGGCGTGTTTCTATCTACACCTAATGTCCATCTAATAAATTTGTGGTGCAGCTTTTCTATTGGATCTCTTTTTTTCCAACCCCATATTTCAGCTCCATAAGTTAAAATACTTCTTACTACGGCATCAAAAAGTAGCATTTTAGCTTGGTAATGTCCTCCTAGTTTTCTTTTGCCAATGCTCCAAAGTTCCCGCATTGCTAATTCAGCTTTTCTTGTTATTGCTTCTATATGAATTTTGTGTGTGTTATTATAGTCAAAATTATATCCTAAATATTTGAATTTTTTAACTACTTCAATTTTTTCCTCTCCCCAATAAAACTCTTCTTGTTTTCTTCCGTGTCCTTTTTGGAATACCATAATTTTTGTTTTTTCTGTGTTTAGCTTTAGTTTTCTTTTTTCCAAATAAGTTTTAAGTCTTTTCATTACTTCCACCATTCCTTTGTAATCTTGTGACATTACCACAACATCATCGGCGTAGCTCAGACTCCATATTTTTCCTCTCCCAAACACAATTCCTCGTCCATGTCCTTTCCTAAGTGTCTCTTCTAGATCTGCAACATATATATTAAATAAGGTTGGGCTTAACGGACACCCTTGCCTTAATCCTCTTTCTGTTTTAAAAGTTGACGAGGTTTTTCCATCTATTTCTACTTTATTATTTGTTGTTTTATATATGTCTGCTATGGCTTCTATTAGTCTTTTGTCTATGTTTTTGTCTCTTATTACTTTTATTAAGTTATTTCTGTTGATTGAATCAAAAGCTGCCTTTAAATCAACAAATAGCGCATACACTTTGCCTTGTTTCCTTTCCATATTATGTTTAACGCACCAATTAAGCGTATATGTCGCATCACTTACACCTCGCTTTTCTCTAAAACCCATTTGTGTATCTGCTAGTATTTGTTTTTTCGTCAGTTCTTTTTCTAATCTATTTTTAATTATTCCTGCGTATATCTTATATGCTGTGTTCATTAAGGTTATTGGTCTGTAATTGTACGGTTCTTTTTTATCTCCATTTTTAAAAATTGGTCTTATTAGTCCCATTCTCCACTCCTCCGGTATGCCTTTAATCTATATCTTGTTTATGGTTGCGTGCATAGTATGTATTATTTCTTGTGTCGCATATATCCACGCTTCATTTGGTATGCTGTCTTCTCCTGACGTCTTTCTCTTTTTTAGTAATTTAATTTGGTCATCTATTTCACTTTTTAGTATTTCGCTGTCCTGCTCTAATCTTTCGTTTGTGTTTTCTGCTGCTATACCTATTTGCTTATTTTCAATTTCAATTCCTTCCATTGTTATCATAAAATAATCTTTGAATGTTTCTACTGATATGTTATTTGTCCCATCTCTCATTTTGTTTTTACTTTTTTTAATGTACTTCCATAGGTCTTCTTCTGTTGTTATACTTTTTATTTGTTCTTCTTCTATTTTTTTCCATTCTTTCTTTTTTTTTCACATAATTTTTTATATTCATTTTTTTCTAAAATAAATTTTTCAATTGTTGCTTTATCTCTTCTTACTTTTTTTTGTTCTTGTCTCATTTTTTGTTTTTGTACCTTGCAAGTTTGATCGTGCCAATCTTCTTCCCTTTCCGTAATTGATATTTCTATTTTTACTATAGAATTAGTCATTAAGTCTTTTAGGTCTTTCCACGTACCACTCTTGCTAAACATTTTTTCTCTTAGCTTGATCTTGTATTTTTTTATGCTTACATCATCCCATATCATTATTGTTTTCTTTTCTTGTTGTTTAGGTTTTTCATACTCTTTCTTGTTTTCTTCTTCTTGTATTGTAATTTCTAAAGGTTGATGGTCGGACTCAATTCTTTCACCTATTTTAAATTTATTTATGAGTGTACTCCCTTCCTCGTCAATCATTGCATAATCTATAACGGATGCTCCTGTGGTGTTAATATATGTCCATTCGCCATTTTTATCTCCTTCCCAATTACCATTTAGCAGATTCCAAGCATCTTCCTCTATCCATTTTATAAACTTTTTCCCTTCTTTATTTAAAATTTTGTCTTTTGATTTTCTTGTGTTATTATCGTTATCAATTTCTGGTTTAATTGCGTTATATTCTCCAATTCTGGCATTAAAATCGCCTCTTATTAAAATAGCAGTGTCTTGTTTGCTGTCTTCAATATCTTTTTATATTTCTTTTTTAATATCCTCCATACATCCTTTATTATATACTATGTATATATTCCATAATTTCCCATTTATTGTAGCCTTCCTTTTTTGGATTGTATCGTTTCTTTCTTTTTCTGTTTCTTTTGTTTTAAATTCTTTTTTTATTCCTGTTAAAATTCCCCCCATAGCTCTGCCCTTTCTGTTTTCTTTTTTTGCAGGTGTATTTTTCCATATATATCCATCTGGTAATGATTGTTCAATTTTTTGCCAGTTTTTTTCTTCAATCCAAGTTTCGATCAAGCAGATTATATGGTGTTTTTTTAAGTAGTTCCAAAAATCTTGTTTTTATTTTTTAATCCTGCTATGTTCCATATACACATTTTTACATTAGATGTCATTTTGTTTTTATCCTTTCCTATAATGTTTATTTTTGAAACCCCACCCTCCCTTTTTCTACCTCTGTCTAGTTTTTTGCTTCAAGTTTTTGAGTGTTTTCATTAAATAGTTTCCACTCGCCATTTATTTGAATTTTTCTATAACCAATCTTTACTCTATTTCCTTAAATTTATTTCTTCTCTTCTTATATTTCTCAGTTTTTTTTGGGTTTCTCTTTCTTTAACAGTGAGGTCGTGTTCAATATATATCTCTGTGTCTTTTAGTTTAGCTTTATTTTTCATGATGTATTGTTTGTCTTCTGTATTGGTCAATCTTACTAATATTGGCCGTGATCAATGTTCTATATGCTTGCCTAGTCTGACTGCTTCTAATATCTGCTTGTCTTCAAATTGTTCTTTTATCCAGTTAACTACCATCTGGTGAGTGTTTTCTTTTTCCGTTTCATTTAATCCTTGGATTATAACATTCTTTCTTCTTTGTTCTCTTTTTTTTTTCTCAATTACTGCATTTAGTTTAGTCACTGTTTCCATTATTTCTTGTTTTTCTTCAATCCATTTACGTTCTATGCGTGAATTGTTTTCTGATATTTTATTAATATTCTCCTCCAATTCAGCCGCTTTATTTTTAAGCACTGCATTTTCAAGCCTTATACTTTCCAGTTCTTTGAATATCTTATCACAATTTTCTTTCCACTCTTTATCAAACTTATCTTGCCTGCACTTATCTTCTTTTTCTTTTTATCTATTCTTTTTATTAATCCATTCATTGCTTCCAGTATTGCTGTTGAATTATCTTGCAAATCTCGCTGTGCCGGGCTATTTTTTAAACGTTTATTTCCTTTGCTCTGTATCGTTGTTTTTTCTTGCCTGTCATCCTCTTCTACATCTGATCCCATCTTTAATTTTCTATTTAACTTGTTTATAAAGTATTACTGCGCAGTCCGGCAACGCCGCTTTATTCTTAGCGCAACCTATCCTTGCCTGACGCTTGCGCACCGCTTATTGATTACTTAGCAGCTGATTGATGTACTTGCCGTTTTCGTTTAATTCTTTATGTGGTATTCCTATTTTTTGTCTCTTGCTTATTTACACTCAATTAAAAACTGTTTCCTTCACTTTAATAATTTCTTTTCTTAATATAACTGTCACTTTACGTCTTTGTGTATTTTCACTGAATGTTACTCCTTGTTGCCAGATTTCCAATTTCCCATTTCTTATAATAATAAAGTATAGAAAATATTAGACAATACGCAGGCCAAGACAGACTAACTAATTGTAATAGAAAAATATTTGCCGATAATCAACTCAAATATTTAAGATTTCACCAAAAAATCAATTGCAAAATAGAAGAACATATAAAAAAAAGCAGTTTAATTTTGTAGCTACGTTAGGGCAAGACATACATTGTTTTGCTTTCAAGTCATGGTACAGTAATGATTTTAAAAAAGCGTTTGACCAGGTAATGTTGGAGTAAGCAATAGGCTAATATATTCAAAGTATATATCTGCATATCTTAAATTCTTGAGTGGAATATCATTCATTCTTATACCTTATGTCTTTAGTAACGTTTTTTTAAATATGTCTTTAGAATAGATGTTAAATATAAGCGGGGACAGTAAACAGCCTTGCTTTAGACTTCTTTGTATGTTTACATATTACGTGAAACTATTGCCTACTAGGCATTAGCTCTTTGTTGCTAGTAGATATTTGCAATTTTTTGGTAACTTTTATTGTTAATGCTGGTTCTAATATCTTTATCATTTTATTGTGTTGCGCTTTATCAAAACTCTTTTTTAATAAAACACAAAAAACATTACGATTTACATCTCGTCGTTGCTGTACTACGACTTGTAAGTAAATTAGAGCTTTTCTGGTTGTCACGAAAGCCAAACTGCGTTTTGTTGAGTTGGGTCACACTGAAATAACTTAACCTCAAATATTCAGTGTGCAAAATCTAAACAATATTAAGTATTTGAAATAAAGCTATTTTATTTTAAGGTTTTAACAACGCAGAAATTAATATATTTTTCAAACATTTTAAAAGCATGCAATTAGCCTATATTTTGATAAATTAGATTTGTGTTACTTATTAAGTATAGGTTAAACATTTGCAATTTTTCAACAGTTTGGAATTTTTGTTTTTTTTTTATTGTAATGCAAATATTTATGTTAGAATGGAAACTAATTTATTTGCAATTTTTTTATTTGTAAGAAAAGAAGTATTAAATGTTTTTTTACTTTGCAATAAAATTTTTGTTGTTTATAAAAAAATAAAAAAATCAATTGTTATTCGTTTGTTTTTTAAAATGTTTTTTCAAAAAAATACAACTAATAACTTTTATCTGGGAAAGTATTTTTAATGAGGCTTTTTGCATATTATTTTTAAATTAAGTTTATTAAACATTCTAGTAATTAAAAAAATAAGATTATTTGTTAAAAGTAAATTACTACTTTTTTTAAACCAAATTATATTAAATTAATATAATTGTTCCAGGTTTATTTGTTAATTTAGAGGGTGTCAGAATAGTTTTTTTTTTAATAAAAATTTGTATAAAAAATAGTCAAAAGTGTTTTTTGTTTCTTGATATCATTTAATATACTACAAAATTGTGTAAATAATTGTGTAAGCTGCGCATAATCTGTACGTTTATACGGTATATGAAATAAATAGTCATTGCATAAAATTTAAGTTGGTACATAAATATCAATTAAGTTAATCCACTAAAAAGAATTAATAATTGTAAAAAATAATGAAGCACGAGAACCACAAAAAAAATTAGAGATTTTATCAAAAAAGTTAGCTCAAGCAGATAAAAGTGTACAATTTCTCGGTATGGTTATTTTTTGGCCTTGAATTAAAAAAAAAATGAAGAAACAGGTTGCAAAAAGTTTAAAATGTAACAGTTAGTGAGAGATCCGTAAGAAACAAACATTAACATTAAAAATATGAAGAAAGAAGCCAAATCTTGTTGACCGATGAGTTAATATTTTGTCTTGGATTTCCAGATGGCTGTTATATAATAAGAAAAAAATTTGTAAAAAAGGTTACTTAGTGCAATATTGTGTCAAGACTAAGTTTTGGTAATTGCTCGGTAATTATGTAAGATTGCATTGGCTAGGAAGCTTGCAATGAGTTAGTGCTTGTTAATGGAAAAACATTCACTGCAGATTGTTATATTAGAAAGATTCTAGATTCAAAAGTTTTATGTAAGTGTATGATATTGCCCGTCTTCACATTGCCAGAATTGTTAGTAAGTACTAAACAAATCTATATCATGAGTTGGCTTGACTAAAATATTTTGATTTACATTTGATTAAAAATGTTTGGAACATTGTGGGAAGACAAGTTTGAGCTCAAATTTCTGTAACAGAATTTTCATTAAATATGTACGGTGTTTAAATGACTCGTACCGTATAAAACTACAATTTTTGTACATTTCATCGATACGGTTCAAATGTACCTTGTACTGACTTGCTAAAACTTGGTTGTTTCAACTTACTCGGCGTACATCATATAGTTGCAGAGCACGTAATACGCGTCAATCAGTAGTATGCAAATACAATTATACGTTAGATTTAAAAATCCCTGTTATAAAAAACTCAATGTTAAACTTTAGAGATTTCTTGTCAGCATTAGTTGAAAAAGGTATTTACATTTTGCAAGAAATGTATAGATACATCGTTGGAAAGCTTTTGATAAACTCTATCCACTAAAAAAACAAGAATTTAAAAATGAACTATTTAAAAATGACAGCTCATAATGTGAATTTTATGTTTTTTCCTGTTGAAATAAAAAAAAAATTAAACCAATTAATTTTATAGATTTCATCCTTCTCAAAATGATGGTGTTTGTACAGTGTCTCTATTACTAACGGTTTTTGAGTTTTGATTTTTTAGTGCAAAAAATCAGAAAATTGTAAAAAAAAATTATAAATGTGTTTTTTTGACCTTTATTAGTAATTAATAGTAATTAGTTCACTGAATAATTTAGATGCCAGGAATACGAATTTGAAATTTAAAAATTTTGAAAAAAAAATACTTTATTAGATTTTTATCTGGTAAAAATACGATAAATCGTGTTTTGAGCAGTAAAACCATTACAAATTGATAAAAATATTATACCTACTCGATATAAAATTTTCCGTAAAATAAGAATTTCAATATTTAAAAAACAGACAAAAACAGCATAAATGACAAAAGAGTGGAAAAATTGATTTTTAATAAATGCGCACAATTTGCAAAATTTCTAAAAAAATTATGGATCTAGTATTTTTAATTACTTATAAAGTAAAAAAAACAAAATTCTATGCGTTCAGAGGTTTAGATAACTTAAAATTAATTTCCACCCTTCTAGAATTTTTTTAATTGTATACAAGGTTTGAGTAGCTACAAAAAATTGTGTTTGAAGACCACGCAAAACCTTAAATTTATAATTTTTTTTAGAATTTTTTATTCAATAGATGCGTAAAAAAACGAGAAAATGCTAATTTTCTTTTTTTTATGCTAGAAAAGTAATTTTTGAGGTTATTTGGATATTTGTGATGGGGGGCATTTTACCTATGTTAAATAAATATAATATATTTTAATTAGCCGAAGGAACCCTTTGATTGGTTTTGTGGTTGTTTGAAAACTTATGAAGAATATATTTGAACACTTTTTATACTTTAAATTTTTTGATATGACAAACAATCGTATTTAGAAGTAGTAGATAAATATGCATTAACTTAATATTAATTATTTATTTGTGATTTGCTTCCAGCATATTTTTTAATGACAAAGTATCCCAAGGTCTACTTTAAATTTTAATAACTAACTTTTTTGTATCAAAAGTCATATCAAATTGTGTTATATATATTTTACTGATGTTTGATTACGCCATCAATGAAATTAATTTTATTCGGTTGTATTGGTGTAGAAAAAAGTGCGAGACAATCGGCAAAAAAACATTCAACTGCTTTGTAAATTTCTAAAAAAAACTTTCTTACAATTTTGCATTTTGATTTGTATTTCCACTCATATAAAATTCAAGTCGTTCACAAGCTAAAAAATCTAAATAAACCAGTTTGTGGGGCTTTCTGCAGGCGGTTTTTGCAAATTTTTTGAAATGATAAAAATCAAATAATTTTTTTATTAATTTTAGTTGAAGCTCATTTTCATTTTAGTGGATATGTTAACAAGCAAAACTTCTGCTACTGGCTAAAAAAAATCCACACCGGCTTGATAAAAAACAACTTCATGGTTGTAAAGTTACCGTTTGGTGCGGTGTTTCAATATTTGGAATTGTAAAACCATATTTTATTAACAAAAATTACTAAACGGTTACCATTAAGTCTAAATGTTACATTCATATGCTA
Organism: Tachinus rufipes; assembly: GCA_963932245.1. Classification (NCBI taxonomy): domain Eukaryota; kingdom Metazoa; phylum Arthropoda; class Insecta; order Coleoptera; family Staphylinidae; genus Tachinus; species Tachinus rufipes. The sequence continues at coordinate 44,321,743 of OZ010743.1, read as the reverse complement.
AATTTTTTTTAAGGTGAAAATTACGCAAATTTGGACAAAACAAAGTATGGATTCAATATTTTTTGCCAGTCAAAGAATTAATAAACTTTACATAAAACATGCGTAAATCTAATAATAATTAATAATAAATTAAAACCGACAACGTTAAGTACACAATTATTATTAAAAAAAACGTTTAGTGCAAAACAAGTATCCACTAGTTTTAAGTTTTTTTTTAAATAATTTAGTTAATTTTATTAACTTTATGTTGTTTGATAAATGGTTATAAACAATCGCAGATTTTAGTAAAGAGTACTTTCAAAGTTATTAATAAAAATTATATTATTAGCAGATTTGATAGGATATTAATACGTCATAACAAATTAGCAAGCTAATTATTAAATCATCTATAATAACTTCAGTAACAATTTCTCGCTACATTCTTCCACATTACAAACAATTTAGCACTGTCTCGGAACTGTAAAGTGTATTCAAAACTACAAATGTTTTTAACATTTAAAGGTTATATGTGATAAATTATAATTAATTATATATGCAATTATTAGAAGAATGTTAATTGGCCGTAATAGATATTGCAAAATAATACTAATTAAAATTAATACCTATAATCTCTTAATTTAATGTCCAATTGATAGGTAATTAATATTTATATCGCTTATTTAAAATTGCCTTTCAGTGGTTAGTTTTTATACTTTTCAATTCATTATATTGTTATAAAAAATTAATTGCGTTGTTTATTGCTTAGTAATAAATTTTATTAGTAAATAATCATCTTAAAGTAGATTTAACTAATTCTGACATGTATAATCAGTATACATACACTTGTGCACAAAAGTGTTGTGTTTTTCTTTTTTAGTAGATATGTATTTATTTTACTATTTAGTAAAGTAAATAAAAATAACTTAGATACAATTAATACCAAAACAGAAGAGACGTTTTTATTCACTTTACCATAAATTATTAGCAATTTTCAAATCAAAATGACAGACGCTGCTATATAATATACTAATGCTAGCTACATTTTTGTTCAATAAAAAATAGCAGTATAACACACAAGATGATTTTTATATTATTAATTAATTTTGAATAAAAAAATTATTTAAAAAAATGTTAAATGTAATATATCATTACTTTGTTAAAGTAATAATATCATTGTTATTATTTTAATTATTATGAAATAATATAATAGCCAAACACTGCACTTATAACTATGTTTACAGATTAATAAAAACAACATGTAACAATTCAATGATAATTTGTTGGTGTCGGTGCGGTCAACATGTGCGAGAGAAACTTGCTCGTAATCATATAGCAAATCAGAAGCCGTATTTTGCAATATTGTAACTATAACGTTTATCGCTTTTAATAATGTTGATTAATTAAAATAATAATTCCGGTAGTCTTTTTTTGTGCTACGACACTATCTAATTATAAATAATATAAATTCAATCTTAAACACAATTTTTTTTCTCAAATATAGATAAAAACGTGCTCTTATATTTGCAAAAGATACCCTAAAAAAATATTTAAAAATAGCAAAAAGGCTAAAATTTCAAGTATTTCTGCAGATACATGGTGAGATATTTTAGAGCGGCACTTTCTAAAATTTGTATCATATTTTTTGCACATATAAAAGCGCGTTTTTATCCATATTAAAAAAAAAAGAAAATACCCGTAATCTTTTTTTTAAGAAAAACTGTTTTTTAAAGTTCTAAAAAATTTTCAAAATTTAAAGAAAAAAAATTTGTAAAATATTTATTATTCTTTAAACAATTTTAAAGAAAAAAGTTTTCTACAACTTTTTCTAAAAAATGCAACACTGCTGTTACAAACGATCAAAAAATGTAAAAAACCGCAGATTTTTTTGAATTATTGCTCAGAAATGGCTAACTAAAAAACTTGAAAAAAGTTTCATTAGGATTTATGTAAAAAAAAATTCTGTCATCTGTCATCTGTCATCTGTCATCTGTCATCTGTCATCTGTCATCTGTCATCTGTCATCTGTCATCTGTCATCTGTCATCTGTCATCTGTCATCTGTCATCTGTCATCTGTCATCTGTCATCTGTCATCTGTCATCTGTCATCTGTCATCTGTCATCTGTCATCTGTCATCTGTCATCTGTCATCTGTCATCTGTCATCTGTCATCTGTCATCTGTCATCTGTCATCTGTCATCTGTCATCTGTCATCTGTCATCTGTCATCTGTCATCTGTCATCTGTCATCTGTCATCTGTCATCTGTCATCTGTCATCTGTCATCTGTCATCTGTCATCTGTCATCTGTCATCTGTCATCTGTCATCTGTCATCTGTCATCTGTCATCTGTCATCTGTCATCTGTCATCTGTCATCTGTCATCTGTCATCTGTCATCTGTCATCTGTCATCTGTCATCTGTCATCTGTCATCTGTCATCTGTCATCTGTCATCTGTCATCTGTCATCTGTCATCTGTCATCTGTCATCTGTCATCTGTCATCTGTCATCTGTCATCTGTCATCTGTCATCTGTCATCTGTCATCTGTCATCTGTCATCTGTCATCTGTCATCTGTCATCTGTCATCTGTCATCTGTCATCTGTCATCTGTCATCTGTCATCTGTCATCTGTCATCTGTCATCTGTCATCTGTCATCTGTCATCTGTCATCTGTCATCTGTCATCTGTCATCTGTCATCTGTCATCTGTCATCTGTCATCTGTCATCTGTCATCTGTCATCTGTCATCTGTCATCTGTCATCTGTCATCTGTCATCTGTCATCTGTCATCTGTCATCTGTCATCTGTCATCTGTCATCTGTCATCTGTCATCTGTCATCTGTCATCTGTCATCTGTCATCTGTCATCTGTCATCTGTCATCTGTCATCTGTCATCTGTCATCTGTCATCTGTCATCTGTCATCTGTCATCTGTCATCTGTCATCTGTCATCTGTCATCTGTCATCTGTCATCTGTCATCTGTCATCTGTCATCTGTCATCTGTCATCTGTCATCTGTCATCTGTCATCTGTCATCTGTCATCTGTCATCTGTCATCTGTCATCTGTCATCTGTCATCTGTCATCTGTCATCTGTCATCTGTCATCTGTCATCTGTCATCTGTCATCTGTCATCTGTCATCTGTCATCTGTCATCTGTCATCTGTCATCTGTCATCTGTCATCTGTCATCTGTCATCTGTCATCTGTCATCTGTCATCTGTCATCTGTCATCTGTCATCTGTCATCTGTCATCTGTCATCTGTCATCTGTCATCTGTCATCTGTCATCTGTCATCTGTCATCTGTCATCTGTCATCTGTCATCTGTCATCTGTCATCTGTCATCTGTCATCTGTCATCTGTCATCTGTCATCTGTCATCTGTCATCTGTCATCTGTCATCTGTCATCTGTCATCTGTCATCTGTCATCTGTCATCTGTCATCTGTCATCTGTCATCTGTCATCTGTCATCTGTCATCTGTCATCTGTCATCTGTCATCTGTCATCTGTCATCTGTCATCTGTCATCTGTCATCTGTCATCTGTCATCTGTCATCTGTCATCTGTCATCTGTCATCTGTCATCTGTCATCTGTCATCTGTCATCTGTCATCTGTCATCTGTCATCTGTCATCTGTCATCTGTCATCTGTCATCTGTCATCTGTCATCTGTCATCTGTCATCTGTCATCTGTCATCTGTCATCTGTCATCTGTCATCTGTCATCTGTCATCTGTCATCTGTCATCTGTCATCTGTCATCTGTCATCTGTCATCTGTCATCTGTCATCTGTCATCTGTCATCTGTCATCTGTCATCTGTCATCTGTCATCTGTCATCTGTCATCTGTCATCTGTCATCTGTCATCTGTCATCTGTCATCTGTCATCTGTCATCTGTCATCTGTCATCTGTCATCTGTCATCTGTCATCTGTCATCTGTCATCTGTCATCTGTCATCTGTCATCTGTCATCTGTCATCTGTCATCTGTCATCTGTCATCTGTCATCTGTCATCTGTCATCTGTCATCTGTCATCTGTCATCTGTCATCTGTCATCTCTAATCTCTCATCTGTCATCTCTCATCTCTCATCTGTCATCTGTCATCTGTCATCTGTCATCTGTCATCTGTCATCTGTCATCTCTCATCTGTCATCTGTCATCTGTCATCTGTCATCTGTCATCTCTCATCTCTCATCTGTCATCTCTCATCTGTCATCTGTCATCTGTCATCTCTCATCTGTCATCTCTCATCTCTCATCTGTCATCTGTCATCTGTCATCTGTCATCTGTCATCTGTCATCTGTCATCTGTCATCTGTCATCTGTCATCTGTCATCTGTCATCTGTCATCTGTCATCTGTCATCTGTCATCTGTCATCTGTCATCTGTCATCTGTCATCTGTCATCTGTCATCTGTCATCTGTCATCTGTCATCTGTCATCTGTCATCTGTCATCTGTCATCTGTCATCTGTCATCTGTCATCTGTCATCTGTCATCTGTCATCTGTCATCTGTCATCTGTCATCTGTCATCTGTCATCTGTCATCTGTCATCTGTCATCTGTCATCTGTCATCTGTCATCTGTCATCTGTCATCTGTCATCTGTCATCTGTCATCTGTCATCTGTCATCTGTCATCTGTCATCTGTCATCTGTCATCTGTCATCTGTCATCTGTCATCTGTCATCTGTCATCTGTCATCTGTCATCTGTCATCTGTCATCTGTCATCTGTCATCTGTCATCTGTCATCTGTCATCTGTCATCTGTCATCTGTCATCTGTCATCTGTCATCTGTCATCTGTCATCTGTCATCTGTCATCTGTCATCTGTCATCTGTCATCTGTCATCTGTCATCTGTCATCTGTCATCTGTCATCTGTCATCTGTCATCTGTCATCTGTCATCTGTCATCTGTCATCTGTCATCTGTCATCTGTCATCTGTCATCTGTCATCTGTCATCTGTCATCTGTCATCTGTCATCTGTCATCTGTCATCTGTCATCTGTCATCTGTCATCTGTCATCTGTCATCTGTCATCTGTCATCTGTCATCTGTCATCTGTCATCTGTCATCTGTCATCTGTCATCTGTCATCTGTCATCTGTCATCTGTCATCTGTCATCTGTCATCTGTCATCTGTCATCTGTCATCTGTCATCTGTCATCTGTCATCTGTCATCTGTCATCTGTCATCTGTCATCTGTCATCTGTCATCTGTCATCTGTCATCTGTCATCTGTCATCTGTCATCTGTCATCTGTCATCTGTCATCTGTCATCTGTCATCTGTCATCTGTCATCTGTCATCTGTCATCTGTCATCTGTCATCTGTCATCTGTCATCTGTCATCTGTCATCTGTCATCTGTCATCTGTCATCTGTCATCTGTCATCTGTCATCTGTCATCTGTCATCTGTCATTTGTCATCTGTCATCTGTCATCTGTCATCTGTCATCTGTCATCTGTCATCTGTCATCTGTCATCTGTCATCTGTCATCTGTCATCTGTCATCTGTCATCTGTCATCTGTCATCTGTCATCTGTCATCTGTCATCTGTCATCTGTCATCTGTCATCTGTCATCTGTCATCTGTCATCTGTCATCTGTCATCTGTCATCTGTCATCTGTCATCTGTCATCTGTCATCTGTCATCTGTCATCTGTCATCTGTCATCTGTCATCTGTCATCTGTCATCTGTCATCTGTCATCTGTCATCTGTCATCTGTCATCTGTCATCTGTCATCTGTCATCTGTCATCTGTCATCTGTCATCTGTCATCTGTCATCTGTCATCTGTCATCTGTCATCTGTCATCTGTCATCTGTCATCTGTCATCTGTCATCTGTCATCTGTCATCTGTCATCTGTCATCTGTCATCTGTCATCTGTCATCTGTCATCTGTCATCTGTCATCTGTCATCTGTCATCTGTCATCTGTCATCTGTCATCTGTCATCTGTCATCTGTCATCTGTCATCTGTCATCTGTCATCTGTCATCTGTCATCCGTCATCCGTCATCCGTCATCCGTCATCCGTCATCCGTCATCCGTCATCCGTCATCCGTCATCCGTCATCCGTCATCCGTCATCCGTCATCCGTCATCCGTCATCCGTCATCCGTCATCCGTCATCCGTCATCCGTCATCCGTCATCCGTCATCCGTCATCCGTCATCCGTCATCCGTCATCCGTCATCCGTCATCCGTCATCCGTCATCCGTCATCCGTCATCCGTCATCCGTCATCCGTCATCCGTCATCCGTCATCCGTCATCCGTCATCCGTCATCCGTCATCCGTCATCCGTCATCCGTCATCCGTCATCCGTCATCTGTCATCTGTCATCTGTCATCTGTCATCTGTCATGTGTCATGTGTCATGTGTCATGTGTCATCTGTCATCTGTCATCTGTCATCTGTCATTTGTCATTTGTCATTTGTCATATGTCATCCGTCATCTGTCATTTGTCATTTGTCATTTGTCATTTGTCATTTGTCATATGTCATCCGTCATCTGTCATTTGTCATTTGTCATTTGTCATTTGTCATATGTCATATGTCATCTGTCATCTGTCATATGTCATATGTCATATGTCATCTGTCATCTGTCATCTGTCATCTGTCATCTGTCATCTGTCATCTGTCATCTGTCATCTGTCATCTGTCATCTGTCATCTGTCATCTGTCATCTGTCATCTGTCATCTGTCATCTGTCATCTGTCATCTGTCATCTGTCATCTGTCATCTGTCATCTGTCATCTGTCATCTGTCATCTGTCATCTGTCATCTGTCATCTGTCATCTGTCATCTGTCATCTGTCATCTGTCATCTGTCATCTGTCATCTGTCATCTGTCATCTGTCATCTGTCATCTGTCATCTGTCATCTGTCATCTGTCATCTGTCATCTGTCATCTGTCATCTGTCATCTGTCATCTGTCATCTGTCATCTGTCATCTGTCATCTGTCATCTGTCATCTGTCATCTGTCATCTGTCATCTGTCATCTGTCATCTGTCATCTGTCATCTGTCATCTGTCATCTGTCATCTGTCATCTGTCATCTGTCATCTGTCATCTGTCATCTGTCATCTGTCATCTGTCATCTGTCATCTGTCATCTGTCATCTGTCATCTGTCATCTGTCATCTGTCATCTGTCATCTGTCATCTGTCATCTGTCATCTGTCATCTGTCATCTGTCATCTGTCATCTGTCATCTGTCATCTGTCATCTGTCATCTGTCATCTGTCATCTGTCATTTGTCATCTGTCATGTGATACGTAAAATTTCAATTCTTTTTGATTATTTATTTATTTATTAAATCTTTATTTACATATTAATTATATCTATTGCCCGTATGACACTGATCTATAATTCTTTATTGAATTATATACATATATAAAAATATTTAAATCTTAAAAAGTCTGTAAAATGCACAAATAATCATCAATATTATTGTAGATTGAAATTTTAAGAATATTTTAAGTTTTTCTTTAGAATTAACACAAAAAATGTACGAATTAACAGTTTTTTAAAAATAGTTAGGTTATATTAGAAATGCTATTTCTCACATGTTATGTGTTAATTATAAAGAAAACCTAAAAATATTCTTAAAATTTCAATCTACAATAAGATTGATGATGTTTTGTGTATTTTACAAACTTTTTAAGGTTTAAATATTTTTATATATATAATTCAAGATATAATTATTGACAGTGTAATACGGGCATAATATATAAAACATCAAAGATCAGCTTAAAACTGTTCTTCCACTAAACTTAATGAAATATAAATTCAATCTTCCATCTTTAAATCCATGCTCTATTTGTCCTTCCAAACAGGTATTATTTCAATATTTTTATTGAAATACACTTCTCCTCCAATTACTAATAATTTTTGCAATAAGAACGATATAGCTGTCAATGTGACAATTACATAAATTATTGAACAATTTAATTATAGATTATCGTAATCTTTCAGTCAAATTTGTAGTTTTTTTTCTATGTGCCTTCTATCGATAGCAAAATTTGAAAAAAACACATCAGTTCATATTGACAGGAAATTTTCCGTTTTTTTTTTTTTTTTGTTAGGCGTAGGTGGGGAATCTTCTAAAGACTTCGCTCCCAGGACGTGTCGGATTCACCTTTTTAAGGGTGCCTACCGACTAAACCCCATCCATCTGGGAATTGCCTGGAAGTTCGAGACCTTTCGGCTCATGTACCTTCCGTTTTAAGATGTGTATGCTGGAGGTTGTTTAGGAGTCGCCTTATAGGCCAGGTTGGGGTTTTGTTTTTGGATGTGGTTTTACCCACGCTATGTTAGGAGTAACTCGGCTACTATTGAATTCACCGATCGTTTGTGGACAAAATCTTCCCGACCTGGTTTGGCAAGTCTTGCCAGATCGGGATTGGAATGAACCGCGAGGTTTTTGAAATACTTTTCGGCCAAAGCTTCAAAATGTTGACGAAGTGGAAGAATCTCTAGGTCAGTTCGAATGTCCAGATTTCGAACGTACCATGGAGCTCCTGCGAGCATCCGAAGAGTTTTGCTTTGGAAAGCTTCTAAACGATTTAGGTGGCTACTTGCCGCCGTTCCCCAAATGGGGGAAGCGTATGTGATCATCGGTTTAAGTGACCAACGCCGAGTGAAGAGTACGGCCTTGCTTTTCTCTGGGTTTACTCCAAAGTGCCATTTTTCCATCCAATCTTCCAGATCGGAGGTGGCTTTTTGAAGACGTAAGGTGATCACTTGAGTCGACCTTGAGGAGTAGATAAGTGCTGTATCGTCAGCGTATTGAGCCATTTTAACCCCGTGCATGCGCCCTGAAAGCATGTCGGCTACATACAAGTTAAAAAGGTGCGGCGAGAGAATAGAGCCTTGAGGAACTTCGGCCTCTATCTGCCGAGAAGTAGAGATGTGGTGGTCGAGTTTGACTGCCAGACTTTTGCGTTTTAGATATGAGGTGCTAGTCTTATAATACGCAGTGGAAATCGTTGTTTGATTAGCTTTAGAAGCAGTCCCTTGTGCCAGACTTTGTCGAAGGCTTTTTTGACGTCAACTAAGATCACTCCCGTGGCCTGTTTCTGTCTGAAACCTTCGAAAATGTGGTCCGCCACTCGGTTGAGTTGATGTACGCTCAAGTGTCCCCATCTGAACCCATGTTGATGGGAGGGAAGAAGATATATATATATATATATATATGTATACCTTCGTAGGTATGCGTGGCAGACAAATAATTGATGTTATTTGCCTTGAAATCGCTAGAGATTTCCGGAAATCTGTGTGGTCCATGGCGGCTGGAGAAACGGTGGTTGTCTCGGCGGACCGAGTGCAGCTGGTGACGTCTTCGTCGTCGCTGCTGATCTCCTCCATTTCCATTTTGTTGTCGCTTTCCGCTTCTGAAGGGGCGGGGGCGGGGTGGGGTGCGGTAGTCGCTGAATGGGAAGAAAGAGAGATAGTATTAGAATTAGCATTAAAAGTTTTCTTTTTATTCTTAGTTTTGCCCTTCTTCTTGAGGGTCTTCTTGTAGGCGGCAAACAGGTCCAGGTCTTTGTCATCTGATGGCGGCAGCGAAGAGGTAGGGGCCTAGGCGGCTAGCAGGGCCTTGATGGTAGCGGCCTGTTCCGCGTTGGTCGCTGTTAGCGACGCGATTGTCTCTTGGAGGGCTTCAAACTTCTTCTAGAAGTTCATCGCCATGGTCTTCAGCTGCTGCTGGAGCTCCGTCAGCTGTCCCTCCAACATCTTCACTTCGGCCCTGGAGTCGGAGTAACTCTATTCGAGCGACGTCTCCCTGGAGCTGTGGGCGCTCCTGGGTCTTTTTTGCCGGTCCATCTCCAGTTGCTGGGACGCGGCGGACGTCTGGCAGTTGCTGGGACGCGGCGGACGTCTGGCTGTCGCCCATTGCGACGGTGGGTTTCTGAAAGAAATTATTTTCCGTTTTTCCAAGCAATTTTCCGTTCTAAAACTTTATTTTCTTATAAGTTTTGAAAAAAATGAATACTTGTTGATCAAAACTTAAAAAAAAATGTTCCAGCTACTTCTAGTTCCATATCCCAACGTTCAGAATTTATTTATACATGTTTAAAAAATATTTTTCCAAAATTCCAAGTCATTTGCGTGTTTTGTCAAAAATGGCCAACTTTAAAACATTATATCTCCGGAAGTACTTGAGTGATTATAAAAAACCTTAAACATTTGGAAAAGGTATTAAATAAAAAACATTTTGAGCTCTTATAAATTTATTTATATTGTGATTTCGCAATGTAGCACAACTTTGAAGTCAGGTCATATAAAATAAAATGTGTTCACAGTTGAAGCGGTATATAACAATGTATCTACAAGATACCTAAATATGCAAATTTTTCAAATCAAAGTACATAAAATAACTTAAATATTTATTTTTTTTTAAGTTATTTTTTGGCCTTTTTAAGAGTCTAAAAAGAGCAAAAAAGGGTCTAGAGAGCTAAAACTGATTTTTTTTTGTTTATACTTTCATATACTAAAATTTGGCGCAATTCTGAGTTTTGGCACATCGAGTTTTTGAGGATTGTACAAAAGTAATGGAATTACCCATATACAGTGTGTCCTCGGATAGGGGGTACCCAATAGAAAAAAAAAATTTAGGACCAAAATTCATTCTTTATAAAAAGTTCTGCTTGTTGAGAAAATAAATTGACAATAAGAAAATTGAAATAATCAAGAATGTACAGGATGTTAATAAATTAGGAAAGTATGAAAATGCTTTAAGGGATAAGTACCATTATTTATTATTTTTATAAAAAATTAACGTAAAGTCTGAATAAAAACCTCTGAAGTAAAAATTCAAAATTTTTAAAATAAAATAATAACAGTGGTTTTTATTTATTTACATTTTACAAAAAAAAAAACATGATATCTATTTTTGTACACGTTCATGATATGTCAGATTCTAATTTACATGTGTCAGTATTCTGATTTCGTAAAGGCATTTTTAAAAATGTTAATAATAGTATCTTCACAAAATAGTCGTCATTGAGCTTACGAGAATCTTAATTTCATAATAAACAAACAAAGTCAACGTTACAAAAAAGTTAATGTATGGTGCGGATTTATTTATTATCGGATCATTAGAGGGGTGCCTTAAAACAAAGGGTTTATTCAGATAATCTTCCACATACATTAAAACAACGCATAAAAGAAGCAATCCATGATCTGAATGTGCCGCAAACCATTTGTAATGTGTACGGTAGATTTGGGTAGTATAATTGTTAAAAAATCAAATTTTTATTTTAAACTTTACGTTAGATACAAACAACTTTGTTTTATAAACAATTTGTACACACCTTGTACATGTGAACTAAAATTTTCTTATCGTCAATTCATTTTCTCAACAAGCAGAACTTTTTATAAAAAATAACTTTCGGTCATAAAATAAATAACAAAGATTTTTTTTTACCCTCACCTGCAGACACACTGTATATAAAGATAATCCAAGTTGTTCTTTAAAGCATATAACAACATCATTAAATTATTATTTTGTTGAGAATTATAAAAAAATTAGGATAGGTACATTTACATTCTTCCTGCCTTAGAAAGTTCTTGTCTTTTAATTTTTGATAGGTCGTCATCTTTTTCTTGCTTTTTACCGTGGCGGTCCTAATTCTGCCGTCTGTCCCTGGTTGCACTTTTGCATCTAATGTAATGGTGGCATATCATTTTTTTTATTAGTATTAAATCATTTTTCTAATTGTATTTCATTGTTTTTCTTCTACTTGGTGCGAGATTGAAGTTGCTCTAAATTTTCCTTACTTTAACGATTCCAGAAGTGCTGCTGATCATGATGTTGAAATTTTAAGAGACGGTTTTCTTTTAAGTGTAGTAGAGATGGTTTTGCTAATGCGGTAAGCCGATCTCTAATTAAAAAATAGCCTAAAGTTAACACTTTGTTTGTTGGATCTTCTGTCCGACGTGAGTTTAGGATTGCTTTTATTTAATATAATAGGGTTGTCATTTCTTTATACGTAAGTAGCGTGATGCTGCTTTTTATAATCTTCCAATGTGTAGAGCTCTAGGTGGTATGAAATGTTATTTGATGTTTTGTCTTGTTAAATTATTCAAAATGGTTATTTGGTTTATTTTCGATTTAAATAGTTTTTTTAACTTATGTAATTTTCAATTAGCACCTGTAAAATTAGTCCCGTTTTTTAAATACTGGTTGCTGAGATTTTTTTGTCTTGTAATAATTTTTTTTTCAAAACTGCCAAAAAGGATTCAGTTGTAAGTGTATAGTCTTTGTAGCTATGCATACAAATACTGCATTGTACGCTTTTGCTGTTTTCTTGCTTTTTGTAATTCGTTTTTTTTAAGTTTATAAGGAATTATTGTGGCCACGCCAGTATTTATAAATGGCCAACTTTGTTGTACTGATGACTTGGCAATATTCCCATTTTAATTTCATATATATTTGGTTTAACGTGAAAACGCGTTATACACTTTTTAATAACATTATGTATAAACTTTCTTCCTCCAAGAATTTAATATTTGCACCAAATTGTAACTAACGTTGATTGGACTCCAGCATGGTGTTGCCGTTAGTAGGTATCATAGATTATCAATTGGGACAATCCGTAATTTTGAGGAAGTAGTATTGGATGCTTTTTATTAAAATGGATCAGTAATTATTATTTTTTTTTTAAACTGCCAAAAAACATACAGTTGTTGATGTTGTTGTCAACTCCAAGTGTGTGTAGCCATGCATACAAATACTGCGATGTACGCCTTTGCTGTTTTCTTGCTGCTTGTAGTTTCTTATTTTATGTTTATAGAGCCACAATAATCTTTGCCGGTATTTAATGGCCGGTTTTTTTATAGGCAATATTTCCATTTTTATTTCAGATACTTTTAGAGTAGCATAGAAAAACTGTATACACCTTTCTATAACATATGTATAAACCTTTTTTTTTCTAAAAATCTAATATTTGCACCAAATTGTAGCTAACATTAATTAGTCTCCAGCAGCCGTTGGTGGGTATTATGGATTTTCAGTTGAGACAATCGGTGAATCCGTAGAAGTAGTATTGTATGGTTTTGATTGAAATAAATCAGTAATTTTTGCAAACAATCATCTACTAGTATAATGCTATTCTCGTCTATAAATGGGTCCTTTTTACACTTTCCTTTGTTTTTACTGGTATTATTTCATCACTGAATGCGGTCTGCTAATTGATTTTAATAATTACTAATGACTTAGTTTGTTGTAACAAATCGTAAACAGTATGCGTATGCATTTTGTAATCTTTAAACATTAGAAAATTGTTCTAATGTTGATTGTAATAATACTAGTTTGGTCGGTTCAACTTTAGCTTTTGCAAATTTACTTATAGGCCAGTGATTTTGATCGTTGGTGAGTTAAGCAGGACTATTTTATAACTCATTGGATTTAATGTTAGAAATACTGTTGTTTCGTGATATAAGATTATCTGGATTGTCTAGTCCAGATATATGTCTTTCTCTGATTGCAGCAACCCTATTAGTTACCAAAACGTTAAATAGTTTGTCATTTGTCTTCAGTCTTGATCTAACGTAGCACAATAGATGAATCTGTTTAGGATGTAACATTTTTTTGTTTTTTTAATCAATGTCTGGATTATTTTTTGCATTAATTTGGCTAATAAAAGTGCACCACATAATTCTAGCCGTGGAATGATGGTTGCTTTAAAAAGTGCTACTCTAGATTTTGAACACAGTAGTTTTATCAATGATTCTGTCATAGAATAAGATTTGGCATATATTGACACACTATATTAATAACATCGGAAAATTCATGTACGTCAAATTGATCACAATTATTTTCAAAAATATGTTTTAAAAGTGTAATAGATTCAACTTGTTTTGAAAGATTGTTCATTTTGTATAAATGTGAGTAGGAACTGATTTGTCCTATAATAACTGCAATTGCCAAACTTTTTGCTGTTAAAATCACGGGGCCAATTAAACTTAGAAGATCAAATATTTAGGCAATTTGTGATAGGATGCTTTTTTCAGTGAACTTTGTAGATTGTTATTGGTGTGTTCAAATTGGAAAGCATCTTTAGTTGTTGCCAATTGCACGCCTAATGTTTTAGTTATAGAGTAAATCAAGTAAAAACACTGCACACTGTAAGAGTTTAATCAAATGTATTTTTTAATTTCTTTCAAAACCTATATGTGAACGCCTGCAATTAGGTCAACTACGTAAAATCTCTTAAGATTACCTTAACTGCTATTGGGTGTTGAACTTTGGATTCTTTTGCTACAATTTGCAAACACTTCACAGCTAAATATGGAGTTATAGATGTACCATACGTAACAGTTTTCATTTTGTAAGAGCATTATGGTAGGGACGGATAATCTTTGGGATCGTTGGGATGAATTGATATTTGCCAGTACATTTTTGCAATATCTGCAATCACAACATAAGTGTAGTGAGTTTTTGAAACCTCAATAGGATGTTAAATAGATCACCTTGTAACCAACCGTGGACCAATCAGCAAATTATTTTTAGATATTCCTGAATTGATTTTAATTGAACCATCAAAAACAAATCTTAGTTTGGTGATTGATTCTTTTATAACACCGTGGTGTAGAAGATAAAAGTGATTGCAAGTTTTCTGACTATTGTTTTCAATCAATTTTATGTGACGCATTTCTATTAATTTTTTAATGATTGCAGTATATTCATCTATATAAGTAAAGTCTTTGGCAAATTTTCTTTCCAAATGTTCGAATCTTTTTTGCTGTAAGTCTTAATTTGCCAAGTATTTGGAGTGTCGGTTTGAATAACAGATTTACAATAAATCTGCCGTACTTGCTTCTATTGGTATGACTTTTAAAACGTTTTTTACAACATTGTTCCAATGGTGTAAGGTTGGTCAGGTTTTGCACTTTTTTTAAATTGTTTTATTCATTAATAAATTACAATATGACGATGCTAGAGAGTGTTTGGTTTAGCAACTTCCGGCAATTATCCATCCAAAGTAGGTTTTTGCAGCTACAAATGTTGATCCGTTCGTGCAGTCTGACCGATACATGAGAGCGAGTTGAATGCATTTCAATTAATAAATTGATTTTTAATGAAATATAAAAACACAAGACTGCTAACATTATATTATCTGGTAATTTCATATCTTTAATGTTGATTGTTGTATGCCAAATTTTTGTAATTGAAGGTATTATTAAACAATTGTTTGTAGCGGTATATGAGTATGATTAAAGGTTTGTTGTGCATTTTCTTGTAATGTTTGTTAATGCTTTATTTATTTTATAGACTGGAAAATTTATTTTAGACGTATTTAGGTTCAGACTGTTTACACAACTTGTTGAAATAAAGTTTGTGCTATCTGCTATCTTCAAAAAGAATTGTCAGTTAAGAGAAACACATATGCGGTTTCATTGGTAGTGATACATGATGAGCATTAATTGATTCTTCATATTGATTGTCAATATGCAATAGTGTGTAATGCTTATTGAAGCATTTTTTGCATGTTTCAGCTTTGCAATGATTTACCATGTAGTTTGGTCAAAAACAATTACTAAAAAGTTACAATCTTTTAATATCCTGAATTTGTTTTTGTTCACTAAGGTGCAAGAAAATTGGACATTGATTAGGGTAGCGACTTGATGGACAACTAATTGCTTTTATTGCTGGTAAAGTATTAATGGTTCTAGGTTGATGAGTTATCTTGGAATGAATGTGTTGATTTGATAGTGGCCTCCTTGATAATTGTAGTGACTTTTAGATTTAGCATTTATTGTTAAGAAACTGCCTCCATCCAGTTAATGATTCTTTCTATTTACGTTTGGTTTCAAAATCCATGTTTGTGGAAATAAAGTAAATTAAAATTCTATCTTATTGATTAACTGGATTAGTGCTGAGCTATTTCATTAAAAAGTTTTCAAAATTAAAAATTGCAAAGTACTGGTTGTAATTCAAACAAACCTCAAACAAAGTTTGTTATAATAGTTTGCTTATTATCAAATTTGTTCTTCAAAAAATTCCAAGCAATTGTATAATTATGTGCTTCTTGTTTCAGTGATAAATAAATATAGAAATAGAAATAGAAATTTGGTATTTCTGAAAACCCGTTGTTATCATAAAATTTATGAAGTATATAAATAAAAAAATGACACCCAATCTTTATTTTATTGTTGGTAGTCGGATTGGCAATTATGCTGCTGGTCAATTAATAGAGTTTTGGTCAATTTCCAATCTTTTTAACAAGCTTCCCCAATACATGGAAGTTTTGTTCTTAAGTATTGTGTAATCACTTTAAAGAAAGATTGAACACATAGAAATCTAGACCTCGTGGATCAAATTTCTTTAAAATTTAACAAAGTTAGAACGGTTTAAACAAAGCATAAATTTGCAGTTTAGCTAAATTTACGGGTTTTTTTAGAATAATGTTTGAAGCTTAATATATCAAAATGACTGCCCCAACATTAAATAAACAAAAATGGGTTTTAAAGTACATGTAATAAAAAATATTTTAAGCTATTGTGGACCTTCTTATTTTGATATACAAAAATGTGCGGTTTGCCAATCTTTGAATATTAAAAAACTCTTGATAATGCCCGATATACTATTTCTTATATAGATAACATTTTTTCTTGTGCTTTAAAGAGTATTTACTGAAATTTTGATTAAAAACGACATAGGGTGACAGCGCTTTGACAAGACCAGAAAATTACAAGTTTTAAAGATTGCAAAAATATGTGCAACTTCCTGCATCAAAATAGTGGTGTATACGTATTGATTCTATAAGTCTTGTGTAATCACTTTAAAAAGAGATTAAACACAAAGAAATATAGACCTTGTGGATCAAATTTTCTTAAGATTTGACAAAGTTAGAACGGTTTTAAGAAAGCAAAGTTTTGCGATTCTGCTAAATTTACGGTTTTTTTTGGAATAATGTTTGAAGCTTATTATATCAAAATGACTACCACAATATTAAACATAAAAATATGAGTTTTAAAGTATATGCAATAAAAAATATTTTGAGCCATTGTTGTTTTATTGCAAAATTTCTGATTTTCAAATGTGTGTCATTTTGAACAGGCAATATTCTAAGGTCCAAAATTTTGGGAATCTCATTTTCTTCATCCATATTTTGATTTCTGAAAATTTGAGCAAAATCAAAAAGGTTGACTTTTTCAAATTGGTCAAAAAGTAATGGAATTACCCTTATATATACAAAAATAACAAGTAAAAACATGTTAACTAAGATCTATAAAAGGTAGTAATAAATATAAAAAGTTAGTCATTAAGTAATTATTCCACTGGAAATTACATAATGTAGATTCCAGATAGCTGTATCTACACATACTAAGCAGCTGAAAAACAGTCAAAGTGGTATTTTTACTTGATATCCTTTATACAAAAATGATTACAAAAAATAGTTGACATATACATACGAAAAGCAATGAAAAGCCAAAAAAATAGACCGTCTCGTCCGTCTCGTCCAACAATGAGTCAACTCTATGTTCAGGAACCGAACTGTAACCATAACAGTATATAGAAAGACTGTAAAAGCAAAGGTTGCAGGGAAGAGTTGTATCACCCTTACTGTGGTGCTTTGTCATAGACCATCTATTATAAATATTCAACATTTAGGCGTTTTTGTTTTAAGCCAATGATCTTACTACCGTCGTACACAAAAAGTTTAGGGCAACAGCGTCAAACAACGCACTAAATGCCGTAGAATAGTAATGCGTAAAAAAAAGTCTATCAGTAAACCTAAGCAAAATACCAATTGTACCGTTTATAAGACGGCAAAACACCACAGATCTAATACCGGAGGATGTATGAAGCTACGCTTCCAATGACAAAAAGAGTTAAATAACCGGGTATTACACTTGACACTAGACTAAACTTCCACACACACCTAAATAATATAACCACAAAAACCATTTGGGTGCTTTTTGCAACCAAAACAATTGTTAAAAACACATGAAGACTGACACTTAATATTAATATAACTAGATGGTTATATACGGTGGTTGTAAGACCCTTTATCACATATGAAACGTTTATATGAAAAAAAAAACCATTTTTAAGTGAACGGTTAACAAACTAGCTAAAGTTCAGACAAATGTGTTGCAGAAGAAAAAAAAACATAACAGGTTGTTTGATATGATAATACCTCAGCAAAACAAATAGACAAACAAAAAGTACCTGGAAACATTTAAGACCAAAACAAAGTTTTTCATGCGGAGGTGGCTGTCTTCAAGTAGTGTGTCAATGACAAATAGTTGAGACGGGACTTTTTCAAATTGGTTATAGCCTGCATAAACAGTCTAAAAGCATTAGCCAAAATCTGCAAAGTTTGTCAAACTTAGATACCAAACACCAAAAGATAAAAGAAAATCTTACAGCAAATTGGCTTGCCCAAAAAGGATCAAAAGAGATATTAACTGGACTATATCCTGCTTTCTAGAGCCCATACAAGACCGAAAAGCAAATAATTTGCAGCAGACTTGAGGCAAAACACAGCAATTTGTGAAAAAAAAAATGTAAAAAATTGAGAGACTCAAATATCTTTTTAACAAAGCTGTTGCATAATATTAAAAGTTTGGTAACACAAATGAGTCAAGCAGACTACAAAGGCTTACAGGATTAATAACCGGTACAACGTAACACATGCACAGAATGGGAATTGAAATAGATCCCTTATGCCGCGGGTGTATGTAATTTGCTGATTGAATGCCAAGCTTATAAATATAATGTTTAATTAATAATAATTATATATGGAAATAAGAATGACAAGTAGATGTTTACATTACAATACTGGAAATCAAGACAGCGGTCGGTATGCTCTTAATATTAACGTGTGTTTTCTCGTAGTTTATATTCAAATTGTTATTGTAATATTGCAAATTAGAAATAATTTAGTTGTCATCTTAAAGCGTTATTAATTAATATATCAATTTTAATAAAAGAGATAAATACGCACTGTTGTGTATTTTGAATGTATTTATTATTTTTTTTTATAATTACATTAATTATAGAAAAAATAATGAAATGTGATGCAGCGCCTATGGTTTTTTTTTTAATATTTACAAATATTGTTCATTTAGGTTACTATACATAATAAATTTTATTTTTCAACTCAATCAAATAATAAATAAATACGCATAGATACGTAATTGAATTAAGATATATACGTAAATAATAGTTTAATAAGCTAATCATATTATAAACATATCAATTAAACCAAATAATTAAAATAAATAATTTAATCAATAATTATATAAATTTTAATTATTTGAATTGTTAAATAAGTTAATGCAGATTTAAAAGCAGCCATAATAATAAATTTAAAGAAAAAACGGCAAATTGGATCATTGCCAAAAATGTGTTATAATTAAAAATTGCAGTATGATCAATATATAATATTATTTTAAAATTTGTATTTACGCAGCAAAGATATAAGGTCATGTAATGCCAGTATTTCATTTTAATCTATAAAAGATTTATTAACTAAGTTACTGATTAGCAAAGTAATAAAATTGTTATCTAATTTGAGTTATAATAAAATTTTATGTACTAAAAATAAATATCTGGAGTTAATTATAGAATTTGTCTACAGTAATCAGTAAAAATAAAAGTGCAATTTAATAAGCATAGGTTCCATGGTGTAATGGTTAGCACTCTGGACTTTGAATCCAGCGATCCGAGTTCAAATCTCGGTGGAACCTTTACTTTTTTAATCATTAATAATAATTGATTTCGTTTATAAATTAATTGTCTTATGATATTATCACCTACTATCTAAGCAGTGACTAGATTTTATAAATATTATTAAACAAAAATGTTTTAAATATTTATTATTTTGTACTAAAAAGCCTTTTCTAAGTATTAACTTCATTTTTTTTTTCTGATACAAACAGAATTTGTAGAAAAGTAACTTGGCCCATAAGAGGATCAAACCCGCGACTTTTGCGTTATTAGCACGACGCTCTAACCAACTGAGCTAATGGGCCAGATGATTTTAAGAATCTTGTCATAAGATACAATGCGTACCCTTAGTTTGCTATTTAAAATTATAATTTAAATTATTGTATTTATTATCAAAATAAATGTGGTTAGAATAATATATAAACAATCTTTTGTGTTTTCTTTCTCACTCACTCAAAACTAAAATATCATAAGAACGTATACAAAATAATTATTTTATTTATCCTGCATATTTAATACTACCAATAACAGTTTTATAAATGACTGACACGTTAACTAAAATGTAGACAAAGAATATTGTGACTCAAAAACTTATTGTAGTGCATCTAATTTAAAGTGTTTGTATGCATAACCGTATTAGAAAATCAGTTGTGCTATTAGTACTAAACAAGATGTGCACATTATCATACAGGAACAGTTAGCAAACAAACATAAAAATTTAAATTAGTTTGAAAAGTTATCTGTCTTGTTTTTTTTTACGCAACTGCATACAAAATCACCATCTCTAATATGGTTAAAAACATACTAAATTCTAAACTTCTAAACAATCTGTAAATAGTTGTAAGCAGTATTAGAAAGTTTAATGTATAAAATTCTATATAGAGTGTGTCCACGGATGGACTTAACGTGTAAACACTTTTATTGAACATTTTTCGTAAAAGCCATTCTTTAACATTTCTGATTATTATATAAATACGATTTACGTTGAAAACTCTAATTTTCTTGTACTAAAAAATATAAAAATAAAAATGCAAAACAAAAATCTAAAAAATACATTTTTATAAGAGTATTTAACTATGATAAAATTAAAAAAAGATTTTTTTTTAAATTGAATATCTTGAAAAAAAATTGTGTTTATTTAACTTAAATAATGATGTAGGCTAAATAACAACCAGCAAAATTTTATTCAACATGAAACCCTCCTACTTCAACACATTTTTTCATTGTCTTTTAAAATTCATTATAAACATTGTAAATAATGACCGTGGCATACACTATATGCTTAAGATAACCCTACAGAAAATAATCCATTGCGGTTAGGTCTGGAGACCGAGCTGACCAGTGTATCAGTCCATTGCAACTCACCCAATTTAAAAAATGTTTATTAAGCCAATTTTTAACAATCAAGGCACTTTACGCTAAGCAGCCATTCTGCTGAAGTATCCAATTTATTCTAAATTCCAAATTTTCTTTATCCAATTGAGGCCAAAATAATTTACTGAGAATTTCTAAATAATAATTTGGGATTTGACCTTCTTTTCAGAAAAAATAGACTAATTACTATCGTAGATTAACGCACACTATACTTCAACTTTCTTAAATTTCTGTCTGTACAAATACTAAAGTGTGGATTTTTTTTGCTCAAAAGCGACAATTTTGACTAGAAAGTAACCTATTTGTTGTGAACGTAGATTTGTCCCTAAATATGATAATAATAAAAATTACGGCGTTCAAGTATGCGTTCACTCATTAATAAAAAGAATTCTAGTCGGTACAAATCATCGTCTTCTTGAAGTTTATGAATAATGGTTAGTTTAAATGCATAAAATTGATTTGTAAACAGAATATTAAACACGTGACTTTTAGGTTTACTACCCAGCTAATTTGCTCTTGCTCTCCATAGTCCAGTCAAAGTAGTTTTCACCTCTAAAAATTTTTATTTTAAATTTTAAAACTTTGTACACTGATTTATAAGTACCTAGTGAAGGATATACTAAAGGTCCTGACGAATATGACACGAGCTCTAGCGGCAATCACAAAAAAACATGTCATTTTTTTCGGTTTTTTATTAATATCTCGAGAACTGATAAAATTTGCAATAAAAATGATCATATACATTTGTCTAGTATTTTTAGCGGTTACAAACTTTCTTCTTCTTTTTCTTCTGGTGCCACTCCTATCGGAGATTGGATATCATCAAAGCTAATTTAGTTTTGTTGGCAGCACTTCTAAATAGTTTGTTGGAGCTACAGCCGAACCCTTCCCTTAGATTTTGCACCCATAATACTCGTCTTTGTCTTACGCTTCTCCGTCCTTTAATTTTCCCTTGAGTTATATTTCTAAGTTTATGTTGTTCTGTTTAAGTGTCTATGCTTCTACTCTATAAAGCAAACCGCTGAAGACATAGCATCTCAGCATTCGTCTACGGAGAGGAAGGTTTATATCGCGGTTGCATAATATTTTTCGCAATTTATTAAATGTTGACCGGGCACTTTCAATACGACATCTTTTTTTTTGTCCATGATCGGAAGAGCTATTGACCCATGCTCTAAGGTACATGTATTGCGTAACCTTTTTGATCTGCTCCCCATTAATGCGTATATCAGACAAGTTGTTCGGTGACTTGGAGATTTTGGAGGTTTTTCTGACGTTCATTGTGAGACCATAATTGTTGCAGTGGTTGTTCATATTTTCAACTAGTTGTTGTAAGTCGACTGCATTTTCTGCTAGGAGTACAGTATCATCCGCGTACCTGATGTTATTTATGGTCTCTCCGTTTATTACCATTCCTTCCGTTTTTTCTGAGAGAGCTTCTTGTTTTGCTATATACATTAAACAATAGTGGTGATAGTATGCATCCTTGACAAACTCTTCTGCGGATTTCAATTTCCTCTGAAAGCTCATTCTCTATTTTGATTTTAACTTTCTGGTTCCAATACAGATCAATGATTATCCTTAAATCTTTATCATCTATTTCCTTGTTCTTCAAGATTTTTCTAAGTGTCGCACTTTGTTGAATGCCTTCTCGAAATCTATAAAACAGGCATGAATATCCTGGTTCATGTCACGGCATCTTTGGTTTAGCACGTTAAGGGCAAATAGTGCTTCTCTGGTACCCAATCCTTTCCGGAACCCCATTTGCGTTTTACTGATATGAGTCTCTAACTTCTGGTAAATTAGAGTTATAGAGCACTAATGATTGCGTTTTTTTCAAAAAAAAAGATAACACGACACAATATGTAATTTATTGAAGATACCAAAGCAAGAAAAAATAAGTGTATTTTTTACCATCATTTGTTAGATACTTGTAAATCAATATTTGACAATGTTTTGCCTACACTTTTGGATACGTTGGATTATTGTAAGAGAAGGGTTATACATTTGCAAGAAATGAGATTGAAGACTGCTTCAGGCCTCATATTTGACTGGACTACAAAGAAATTGGTAGTTATTGTTTTCTGACTCTAACACTAAATAAAAATGTTGCAGCATATAAAAAGTCTTATTTTTTTGTTTTTTTCTTGTTTTTAACATTATCATAAACATCAAATGTACATATGTACTAAATTTTTTAAAACTTTTACAGATAATTGCACACTGGGAAATTAACGGTGGAATACTTTAATTGCGTATTTATAAAACACTTCTCCAATACAGTAAATGTGCATTACTTAAGAGCAATAATTTTGATTTCCAATTAGAATATGAAATTTTATTTTTAACATTAAATATAAGTCCCTAACAATAACTCCCACAAAATAAAATTGTAGCTAGAAAGAAATATCGACTTCTTTCTAGCTTTTTCATGCAATACTTAAAAAAATGTGGATTTACAAAATGTTAGGTTTCAATATTTTTAAATTTTGTATGCACCCTGTACAACAAAATCAGAGTTTCTCAATGTAGTTTGTTATTATGACAAGTAGGAGTCAAAACAAATGGTTTTGGTAGAGAAAGGCAAAATAGTAATTTTAGTCAACTTATCACTTAAGACCTTTCCAATTTTACATAACAAACTATCAACAAATAAAATTGAGTATTATCTACTTTATGTAATGTTATCATTGCCAGATCATTTTTTTAAAAAAACATTGATTGACTCTATATGTTAATAAATATTATTTAGCTTTAATGAATAGTTTTTAACAAGCAATTTATTCCTCAAGACGAAGTAAAGTTATTATTTATTATCTTAGAACTGCTTTGTCACACATAATAATATTTAAATTATGTATATAGTAATAATATTTATGTTTTTTGTTAATTGATGGTAAAAATCAAAGTTTAGTGCTCTATCTTTGTCAGTAAGTTTGTATACAAATAAATTAATATTATATTATTGTTTATAATAACTATTAGATCCAAAAGAATGAATTCTCTACAGATTTTCTAATCTATATGAAAATAAAATCGCTCAAACGTTTATAAAAGTTGTAGAATTTGTTTACAAGTAAATTAATCTATGTACGCAAACAGCGATAGAACACTAAAGATTAAATTCTCCAATTATGAAAATATCGATAAATAATAATTAATGACTACGAATATATTAGATAATTATGTATAGGGTTTTCCAATAAAAGGTGTCATTTTGATGTTAAAAAAAAAACGGGTATTTTTAAGAGAAATTAATAAATGTTTATTTCATTGTAAGGTATGCCATTAACATTTAAAAACGATATCAGTCAAATGACCGTCATAGTTACGGTTGCAGTACCACATTCTTTTCATAAATTTTTCCATGACCATGATAACTTTACGAATTCTATCTTTAAGGTCTTGAATCGATTGTGGAGCATTGGCATAGACCTTATCTTTTACGTGGCCTCAAAGAAAAAAGTCTAAAGGTGTTAAATCACAACATCTCGGTGATCAACTCTTCGAGAAATAACACGGTCAGGAAACTTTTCTTGAATAATTGCGATTGTTTTGTTGCTTGTGTGGCACGTAGCGCCGTTTTGCTAAAAATAAACGTCGTCCACATCAATATCTTCCAATTCCGGCTATAAAAAATCATTAATCATAGTTCGGTAGCGCCATCCATTTACCGTAACAGCTGCACCAGCCTTATTTTAAAAAAAAATATGGTCTAATCACACCGCCAGCCCAAAAACCGCACCAAACAGTGACACTTTGAGGATGTAAAGACTTTTCAACAATCATTCTTGGTTTTTCTGAGCCCCAAATGCGACAATTCGACTCATCACTAAATATGATTTTTTGATAAAACTCCGGATTACTTTGATGCATTTGAAGGACCTAATCAGCAAAAACACGACTTTTATGGTAATCGACCGGCTTGAGTTCTTGTGTTAACTGAATTTTAAAAGTCTTAAGACTTAAGTTTTTATGCAAAATATGGTGTAATGTCATTTATGGAATGTCTAATTCCAAAGATCTACAAGGAATCAACAAACCTGGGTTTTCTTCAACACTACGGTCTACATCAGCAATATTTTCATGTGTTCTTGAACGATGTGCATCGATCGATTTTAATTCTTTACATCACATACTTGTCCCAACAGCTCAATTTTTTTAGGTTAGGTTAGGTTAGGTAATTAATCCAAGATGCTTAAAATGTGCAAAAGACTATTTTATACTTGAATGCACAAAAATAAAAGAAAAATCATCTGTTTGTGTAAATTGCATAAGATCCCACCTTACAAATGCGTTAGTATGTCCCGTATATTAAAAAATGCTGCATTTGGATAGAAGAGCAATGAAAGATTGGCTACAATAGACAAATAAACATCCAAACGACATATATTCTATCACCGCTTTCAATTCAAAATGCCTGACTAAAAGAAATCAATCAGAATGAAAGCAATAGAGTTTTTCCAAAAACAACAAATTGTAGGTAGTTCTTCCGGCAGCAACAACATTAACCAAACTTGCAGAACGAAGTGATTTTTGGTCTACAACCTCTGTAGCCGGAATTACAACTAGGCTTTGTGCCACTGAGCCGGCTTCCTAGGCTTACAAAGGCTACTTTGTGGCTTCCGGGAAAACCGAATGTTGTATAGCTGGTTATGAGTCGTTTGGGAAAGCAGTGCCAGTAGCTCAAAGTATACGATTGGTGCATCTTCCACACTGCAAAGTCCAAGGAAACGGAAGGCCAGTTCCTTGTTCTAGAAACAGGTGAGGAAGATGTACGCACACTAAATGGTAAGGGAAATCTGCTAAGCTATTTGTTTAGCAATTCTACCATCAAAATAACAAAGTATGTGCGGCCGCAGAATGAATCAATAGAAACAGAAGTGATTGATCCACTCGATCAAAACCGGGATGGAGACGCAATACTGTCCCCAAAGTTGACCAATGACGCGACACATTAATGTTATACAAAGCAACCTGCATCACTGTCGAGTGGCCGTAGCAACACTAAGCCGCGAACTAGAATTGATGCAGGACACAATAGCCTTAATACAAAAACCTTGGATCATACAAGCCGGGGTTTGAGGATTAGGCAAACTAAGTGGGAAGTTATTTTTAAACCCAACTAACGGTAAGTTACGGAAGTGTATATACATACCCAAGCACATAACAGCGTTTTTTATGCCACAGCTTTCAGACAGTGGTCTTACAACCGTCAGAATTAGCTCGGCAGACAAACGAAAGCCAGACACCATTGTGATTGGCATATCTCGCGCACGACATACTACCTCCAACAACATGTGTGACGCCAAATCCTATCATATTGTCTATAAAAGTGAAGACACAAATGGCGGGGGTAAGCAATTAAAGGACACAATTTTATTATTAGTACTAACCTAGAAATACTAAATCGAGGCGTTGAACCAACGATTGTTACGTCCCGCAGCCAGACTGTGATAGATATCATACTGGCAACTCTTAGCATTTTAAGCAAAATCCACGACTGGCACGTATCTACGTTGGTCGCAATGTCAGATTACAAGTGGATAAAATTTAGTGTAAAACATAAAAAAAAAAACAATAATCAGGTTCTACCAAAACTCGAGGCTGACCGATTAGGCTGCTTTTCAAGACAATCTACCGCGGAGTTTAAGTACTCGTGGTGATTTAAGTAAACCTATTAGTGTAAGTTGGAAAATTCATTAACACGAGCGTACAAGGACTCGTGCTCACTTAAGCTGGCTACCAAATCCGACAACATCATATTTTGGTGGTGTAAAGAACTTGACCGGCATAAAGAAGCTGCACGGAATTCCTTCAACAAAGCAAAAAACTTAAAAAACCATTCAGACTAGATGTTATACAAAAATGCCCAGAAAGATTATAAAAGACGCATACGTCAACGTCAACGGGAAACTTGAAGACCTTTTCGTAAGGATGTTGAAAACACCTCAACTGTTGCAAAACTAAAAAAAATGTATCCAAGGATTTCCAACAGCAACTGGGTTGCCTAAAACGAATTGGCGGATCATACGCAGCCAATCTATCGGAAGCAACGGAGATACTTCTAGAATATCATCACTTCCCAGGCTGTACCGCCCCGAAACAAGTCTGGTCCAACGCTACGATTCTAGCTCCATTAGAGAAGAACTGGGTAGTTGTTTGCCAGTTTGTTGAGGAGCGTATAGCATGGGCAATTAAAAACTTTTCTTCATATAAAGCGCCAGAATTAGATAGAGTTTTTTTTTCACAAAAATATTATACTAAATCACCTGGCAAAAATCTATAGTGCATGCATTGCTTTTCGATACATACCTATAGCATAGAGAGAAGTAAAAGTTGTATTTATACCAAAATCACAGACATTAGAACAATTGTACAAAAAATTAATAGGAAAGGGCTCTTATTACTAAACTAATACACTCAAACCAACATACATACACCCACCTGCGCTTTTGAGATAAAAATCTTCAGAAAAATAGAAACTGCTCTTGCAACACATAGTGTAAACCCCACAATTAGTGGATGGAAAAAACTCATGTTGGAGAAAAGAGCCGTTACTGTTAATGTGAAGGATTTGACGGTCAGGAAAGTCGTTGTTAAATGATGTCCCCAAAGAAGTGTATTATTTCCACTACAATGAAATATAGTAGTCAATAGCCTTCTACGGCTACTTAATGATAATTATTTCTATACAATTGATTATGCAGATGACATAACAATCCTACTAAGTGGTAAATTTGAAAGCGTACTCTGCAACTTGACGCAAGAGGCTTTAAGAATAATCAAAAATTGATGCTAAAACCATGTTTTTACTGTGAACGCTCTAAAAACCAAACTGGTTTTCTCTAAAAAAAAAAATTGGAAATCTAAAATTACCAAAAGTCCTAAATACTCCACTACTGCTATCAATCAAGGTATAATATCTTAGGGTGGTTTTTGACAATAAGCTCACATGGGGACCACATCTAAATATGAGATGCAAAATAGTTTATATGTCTTTTGGCATTGCAGACAAGCTGTGAGGAAAACATGGGGACTGTCTCCAAAGATAGTGCTATGGCTGTACACAGCCGTTATAAGGCCTATGATCACATACGGGGTATTAATATGGTGGCCAAAAGCTAGACAAAAAACGTCACAAGAAAACTGAATCAGTTGCAACGAATGGCATGTCTAAGTATAACAGGTGGCATGCAGACAACACCAACTGCAGCTATGGAGGCAATGTTGTGTCTGCAATGTTGTAAACCGCAAAATATCTGGCAATGTCCAAATTTCAACGGATAGTAGAGCGGCTCTAATTGCTATAAACAAGCCTATCATCACATCAAAGCTAATTTTTGATGTCATTGTGTTCTTACTTTAGCAGCCTGTGGAAACAACATTGAGCTGGTCTGCGTAAAAGAACACTCAAACAAAGTAAGTAACATTCAAGCGGACAAGCTGGCGCGTAAAGGGTCAACCCTCATAGCGTGTAGTTCTGAACCCTGGACCGCATTAACACGCAAAAGCTTAAATAATCTACTAAAAATTAACACACACAATGCACTGAGACGGCGTTGGGATGACACTCCGGGCTGCAGACAGACAAAGAAAGCAATGACTGCTCTAAACGCTAAGACAGCCAATTACTAATTGCGACTGTCCAGAAAAAACTTGCAACAATGCCAACGAAAGAAACACATGCACACGATTAGTATTGGTGATAATCTAACGTGTAGAGAATGTGAAATGGACGACGAGACAATCGAGCACGTGCTATGCACATGCCCTGCTCTCTCATACGATAGAGAGTCCATGTTAAGAAGCTGCTGGCTTGACATGGCTAGTATAAAGGAGACCCCTCCAAGCGATGTACTTGCATACATCAGCTACACAGGGTGGTTGAATGCCAAGACAAAGGTGTAAAGTCACCACAGAAAAAAGTACAAAGGGTCTAATGAGGCCTACGTGTAGTAGACTTTGGTTCACTCCCCAACTTTCAATCCAGAATCTAGAACAAGGATATAGTTTGTTAATGGGTGAATTAAACAAACATTTAAAAAATAACAAATTAGAAAGTGACAAAGTTACATTTTTGAATTTGTAAGCCGTTTTAATAGATAATTTATATATAACACAATTATTATAGGTTAAGTTAAGTAGATTAGTTTATATATGTATAAATTTGCTTAGATTAGATTTAAGCTAAAAACCACACTAAGAATATTTAAATTAAAATGTCTGTTTTGGGAGGTATTTATGTGAGTTGAGAAAAACATTAAAAAAATTAAGTTTTATTTTTTAACGCCATTTTAATATCTCTGATAATAAATTTTAATTAATTATTATGACACTGTTATTGTTTTATCACTTTTATTTATTGACAATTTCTAAGTTCAGACCGGTTTTTCTTAAAACAAAAATAGAAACATCAATTGGCAGCGTTTTCAATATTAAACTTGTTTTTGAAAAACATTATAAATAAAATATAAAAATATTTTGTAAAATGTTTATATTGTAAAATATAGTTGAACTTGAAACTCATTTAAAGTAGATACTGAAAAAAAATGTTTTTTTTATTAGAATGAATCTCATAAACAGTGCCTCTAGGTATATGAATGCAAAAACCTTGAATGCGGAAAAATTGCAAATCTTGTTATTTTTGACATTTTTTTATAAAATTTTGAGTCTGTCTAAAAATATTTTAATGTATTATGACCGAATTTAATTATTTTTGACTTTGACATGAATAAAAATTTGCAGTTTGAACAAGTTAAGGTCAAATTTTGTTGCTATTAAAATTGACTTTTGTGACAATAAAATATTTTTGATTTTTTATTATTAGTTTTGCACTTTTCAACTATTTTTGGTCGGATTTTGGTTGTTTTTTATATAATTTTAATATGTATCGATCAGATTTTTTTTTACATTTTATTAATTGAATGTTGCAGATTTCAACAGTTTATGGCTAACTTTTGCTGCTTTCCAACAATATTTTGATGTTTTAAGATCAAATTTTGTTAGTTATAAGTAGAATTTTATGTTTTTCAACAAGTTTGATAGCCATATATTTGGTATATTTTCACAATATTTTAATATTTTATGACCGGATTGAGCTATTTTTATCTTTTTTTTGTTTTTTTTAATAGTTTGTGGTTTATTGACGCTATATAACAATAATTAAATTTTACTACACGTATTTACTATTTTTGTCATTTTATACATATTTCACAGTTTTATTGGGCGCATTTTAGTGCTTAAAATTTTTATGATTAAAAATAGATTTTATTAGTTTTGACATTTTATATGTAGTTTTGCACTTTTTAACTATTTTTCGCAGGATTTTAGTTTTTTATTTTAATATTTTATGACCAGATTTTGCTATTTTTGACTTTTTATGAATAAAGTTATCCACTTTTCATTGTTGATGATCAGACAAAAAAAATGATAAAATTAAGTACCTACACTTTTTTCTTAAACCGTGTTAATATACTTTGCGGCAAAAACTGAAAATTATAATTACGCCACTGCTCACAATTTTTTTTATGCAGGTTTGGTTTTAAAGATAACATAATTGAGACATATTTAGATAAGTTATTTACATTAGTTATAAACTTAAGATCTATATTATATACAACTTTATCAATAAAAAGATTTAATACATTTACATGCACCAATTTAGTTTAAAACTATGTGAAAAGATAATAACTGAAACAAATAATTTAAAATAGTTCTCGGACATGCAAATTAAGTCCAATACTATTTAATAACTATAATGCAATTATAGAGTGAAAAGCAATTTGCACGCAAACTAGAGGTATATTTGTGGACAATATAGTTGTTAAAAACACTAAAACATTTAATTAAAGCACTACAAGTATATATTGCAATCAATTATGTTTGAATTTGGACAAAAATTTACAAATAAAGTTTTTCTTTAAAAGAGAAGGAAAAATTGGTATTGGAGCTTAGATACACTAAATAGTACTTTTAAAAACTTAACAGCTGCTTATAGTAGATATGCAACAAAAATATGGCATAATAACTAGACATGTAGACATATCCAAAAGAAAATATATGCAAAATAAGTTTATAGATTTCAGTAAAAAATAAAACAATTATCTTCAATGCAAATGTTACATATTGTGCTTAGTAATGTGAATTATAAATATAAATACTACTAACAATAATTTATAAAAAAAGTATAATAATAAACTAGTTGTCTGAACAAATTAAATTTAATCATACATACGTAGTGCAAATTTTTGGAATAAATTATTATTTTCGTTTTAGATTGTTTATTTGTGATTTATTGATATTTATAATATATTGTCTATAGAAAAATTCTCTTCGTTATACGATATATAAATATTATTTATTGTTTTTTTTTTTTTATTATCTAATTAATATTTATATGTAATATCAAATATAAGTAAGTACTTTGATATTCAAATGATATACATTCTTGAAAGTATGTTGGCAAAGTAGCCAATTTATGTTGTGAGATTACTGCCATTCGTGCAAAAAAAAAATGAAAAGCAACACAAATAAGATTACATTACAGCACAATATTTTCATATTGCATTGTGTGTATCATTGTGGTATCATAAATAAAAGTTAATTTGAAAAGAGAAATCCCCAAAAACATGGCACTGGAGAGTATATTATATACCTGGAATTTCGTACAATTTTCAAGAGAATTATAGGTGTCAAAGCATATGCCGCCTGCATTATCTCGATTGGACGGATAGCAAGGACGGCAAAGTGCAAGTGAGACCAACAAGGAAAATACGTCCTCTTTTTATTTCCACGTCCCGATAATTTATTAAAGAAGAGATGGCACTATCGACTCAGGTGGGCCGGTGGCGCGTATGAGATGTGATCTGTGAAGGTATTGTTAGTCTCCAAGATGGCATTGTCATCTCTAATCCCCGTGGTGACAGAATAAGTCATTCACTGTATTCTACTCTTTCAATCTCTTTCACAAATACGGTCTACAGGTTACCCACGCACTCCCATTTCAATCTCTTTACCTTTACAACTATCTCACGTACACTCATTTATCCAATCGCCATCATGTGTGGTATGGAATAGTACAAAAATCAATCTGCTACTCAACCTCCGCACAGTGAAGAAGTAATTAAAAAAGCCGCACACGTTTCACGTTTATTTTCTAGCATTATTACAAATGCCACAACAATAAGTCGTATTCTTTGATTGGCTACATTTTCCATAATATTAATTACATTCATAATTTATACCCAGTTTTATAATTTGGTCGATCAATCTCTACGCTTTGTTTAGTGGGCAGTCATTAAAGCCAACCGGCAGCTGGAAATCCATCAGAACAATTTAGTATTGTCTTGTATCACCTTATAGATTTATCTATTATGTCTCGCATAAAGGCTAAGCATTAAATTAGTGACAAAGGGCGCTAAAAGAATGTACGGGAACGTACACAAATGGTCCTTCAGCTTGTTTTATGGGGCGCAGATAGGAATGCGTGTGGGGCGGCTGCTTTTAGTATTTTTGGAATTTCTGAATGTTTATAATACATTTAACATGAAAATAATAGCGAACGATAGGTACCTGCGATAAGCAAAACATTGGGTTTTATTTTATTTTAATGAATTACAGATTTTAGATTGTATTTAGGGAATGGGCTAGCTAATCAGCAACCACATGGCAGATTGATGGTCTATACATACCGCAAAATAGATAATGGTCAATTTTACGATTTGTATGGTATTTTATTATGGTCGCATTTTATAATAGAATGTTTAATTAATCTTGTTATTATTTATTTATTAGAAACCTAAATTAAACCTCATTAAAAAGTTTGACAGACTGTCATTTTTCCAACCAACCGGTCGACAAAGTATTACTTTCAAACCTCGAGTTTAGTAGTTATTTAATTTTCTATTATGTAATATGTAATGTTATAATCTTCCTATGATTACAAACATTGTACATGTATGAAAGTAATTTAGTTAAGAAAAAGCTACAAAATATTATTTAATAATTACGTAGTAAATACAATATTTGTTTATTTAGATACCTTGATAGAAAGTTTACATTATTTTAAAATAATTAAAATCTTTCCATTCTGCAAGAAATAAACAGTTTAGTATCAGCATCTTTCAATAACTCAGTCCATTCTCCATTGTGGTAGCACTAGCTTAATTTTTGAAAAAAAAAAAAACTTAATTAAACTAAAAATTTAACTGTTACTTGTTGCAAATTAAACAAAAATCAGTTATAGTTATATTTTATAATAATATATTTTTTTTAAATATGATAATAGCATGTAAGATAGTAGTTAAAATAATTGATAAAATATTTTAGAATAGATAAATCTGTATTTCAACAACTAGCTAGCCCCGCCAGTAAAGTTTTTAGGTAATCTGACTTTTGTATAAAATTCTTTGCATCACAAACTTAAACAACTTTCTTTAACACAAAATTATATTAAATTTTTAGAATTTTTCAGTTCTAAATAAATTAATTGTAAAAGTATTAATCTTTGTTATCAATTACTAAACAATATTTTTGCCATTAATAACAAAACAATAATGTCTATGAATTCTAAAAAAAACCTCATAGTCTCTATTTAGAACTTCTAGTTTTTTTTTAACAAAGCAGAGAATAAAAAAAACAAATTATATTATAACGTATTCTAAAAAAAAAATCTAAAAAAATTGTGCAAAATTTCCAAATCTACAAGAAACAGTTCTGACCAACTAAACTAGATAAGAGTAACCAGATAAAGATAAAACATAGTAATAAGCAGCAGTTCTACCAATACCAACTGAAAAGCCAGCAAAATTTTCCAATGCGGAAAGCAAAGAAAAACCACCGCCTAATTTTTTTTAAGACAAACAATCATGACAAAAAATAAAATAGCAATGGCCCCTAATTTGTGGCAGACTTTAAATACTCAAACGGGGCTTAGAATACTTGCGATGAGTAATGCTAAAACTCATTCAAAAGTGAAAACAATTTATGTCTGGGAAAATACATAAAACAATGAAAGAAATCGAAAAAAGGAAAGATAGAATTATGAATAAACAAATCAACTGTATATTGCTTTGGTAACGACTTGGTAAACCACTTAAAGTAACAGTAAGCAAAAGCACAAGTAAAATAAATTTGAATTACGTATCGCACTTGGACAAAACAACGCTACTCCAATGCCCGTACTAATAGTCGGAGATTAATTCTCGGATTCATGAATCCGAGATTCATTTTGCTAATTGTTGATTGGCTCTAAGCAAATTCACGGATATTATTAGTCGCGATCGACCAATGCATTGCTTGCTTAATTCTCGGATCGAGTTGAAAACTATGCAACCGTCAATATAATCCTAGATTCAAATAATCTTAGGTCCACCCAAGATTGTTTATTAGTGTGTCATATATTAATTCTGACATTTGGCAATAAAATACATTGGCCGATCGCAACTATATTGACCATCACAATATCCGTGAAATGGCTTAGAGCCAATCAACAATTAGCAAAATGAATATCGGATTCATGAATCCGAGAATTAATCTGTGACTATTAGTACGGGCACAAGTAAAGCAGATTCATTAATATCATATAAATTTACACCAACAATTAAAAAACCGGAAGCAATAATAACTAACTAAACAAACTGAAATCCTCTATTAAGAAAATTAAACTGGCGTTCTTAATGGTCTGACTTACAAATTACGGACTATTATCTGATAAAAGTATTTTGGAAAACTCTTATTTGGTAGATAAAATTGTTTTGATGATGTTATATTACCATTTTTGTCTTGCTTTGGGTGGCATTGATAGAGTCGCTTTTTTGTTAAATTTTTGCTTTAGATGTCATTTTGTGCAGTGGAAGAAAGCAAATTGTTAGATTAAGT
Organism: Tachinus rufipes; assembly: GCA_963932245.1. NCBI lineage: Eukaryota > Metazoa > Arthropoda > Insecta > Coleoptera > Staphylinidae > Tachinus > Tachinus rufipes. The sequence continues at coordinate 44,286,848 of OZ010743.1, read as the reverse complement.
AGCTAGTAGTAGTCATTTTTGGGTGGTAAAAGCTTGTTCTTTATCTAAATAGCGGAATTGACTATTTTGTCTCTTGAGTCAAAGGACTAAAACTTTTTAATTACACCCGTCGATTTGTAGTACAAACGGTAATTCTTGCCAATTAGAGAGGTTGAGTCAGTGCTGATTTTACGGCTTTAAAAGCTTTTTTTTAGTCTCAGTTCAAATAAATGTTTTTTTTGCTCAAAGCAGTTTTATAGAGATGGTATTTTTGAGAATTCTGGAACGTATTCTTGAACCTTAAACCGGCAGAGTTGTTTTTTGTTGTAAGGTTTTAGATAGTCGTAAACAATGGTAATCTTCAAATAATTAAAAATTGAAGACCTATGCCTTTTCACTTCGTAATTTTAGTCTGTCTGTATTTTGTAAATATTGCTTTTCTGCTTTCATTCCTTAAACGTCCACACTGGGCTATTGTTTGGCAACTTGATGGAGTTGTTTTTTTAATAAAGTAGTACACCTCCTTTGTTAAATCGTTGATAGAAAGATTATTAAAAAATACGTAAAAATAATACACGTGTGTGTATTTTCAGAAAGTGATCTTTAAGCAAAAAAGTAACCTATGTCAAATTTCAGCCCTTAAGAATAAAAAAAACACGTGTAACACTGCCTTTGAAGTTTTGAAAGTAAACCTATTACCTCAAATTTTTATCATTTTTGTGTAAGAGTCTAATTTTATGTTCAAAACTTAAAATATAATAAAACATGTTAATTAAAAAAATAAACAGAGTATATTGATGCAAAGTTTCATGTAGAATCTAATCAGCAAATACTCAATTGCTTACTTGGGGACCCAGGGTATGCATCTGACTCAAACCTGAAAGCTATGATACTTATTATTATATTAATTTTGAAAATTCAAAGGTAGTGCGACACGTGTTCTTTTGAATCTTAAGGGCTGAAATTTGACATGGCTTACTTTTTTTGCATAAAAATCACTTTCTGAGAATGCAAACACAAAAATTGGACAAAGAAAAATTAAGAACTAGTCTAGTGTGTACTCGTGTGTGCTTCGCTTAGATTTTGACTTATAAATATAATACGTAAAACCATCATAAAACCAAACATAAATGTACTAAAAGATCCAAACCAGCTTAAACAACTAACAACAAACCTGAATAACAAGTTAAAAAATAAACAAAACAGAAGAACAGTTGAAAACGTGTGAAAACAATTTAACCAAAAAACATTTAGTGACAACAGAAGGAAGAAGTAAAAAGCTAACAAAATATTGAAACACAAAAATGAACAACAAACATAAAAAATCTAAACTTTTAGAAATACAACAAACTGATCTCAAACGTAAAAAGGAGAACTATAAAAGCCAAAGAAAACTTTGTTTTACCTACAAAAATAGTAAAAAAATCACTGGCAATTTTAAAAACCACACAACACTAAAATTTATAAATAAAACGGCCATTTAATGACATGTTAAGATAAGTTAAGAAACAAATTAACAAAATACGTTCGAAAACTATTTAGTGACAAAATAAACAGACCAAAGCTAAACAACAATACTTTCCCAAACTTTAATAAATCAGAAGTTATTAAAGCACCAAACTCAACCAAATAAAGCAAATCCGCAAGTTTAGATAATATTTATATTGAAACCCAAAAACATATACATGAAGAGAACATTGACTGACGTTAACTTATTCAACAAGATATTTGACTGTAATGACATACACAAGATTAGCTGAAAACAATATTAATTTTTTTTCCCAAAAAAATAATGTTGATTAATTAGCCGGATGAGCGAAGTATTAAAAGTATTCTTAAAAATATTACACAACGTATATATATCTGTGTTATTGACTACTTTAAAGCGTTTGAATGTATAAAGTCTTGATCAAAAAGACATTATTTTTATAAATATTTTCAAAAACTTATACAAACATAAAAACAATATGACCAGCAATATACTAATTAACTGGAAGGAACAGAGAGTTAATAAAAATTGTTAAAAATCAAAACTTTTTTGGCAAAAAAATCTTTTTAAGTAATTAATAAACTAGCCTCTTTAGCAATGTAGAAAATTAAATAGTTACAGAAAGATATAATGCAAACTTATTTTTTTTATAGATTAATAGTTTTTGGAATAAAAATTCAATTCAATTTTGGCAACTTCAGAAATAAATTATTAGCATACGCTAGTGTTTTTATGTACATTTTTTTATTTCCGAACTAATCTATTAAAAACAATTTAAAATAATATAATAAAAAAATTACAATAATTTATAAACAATTTTTTTTAAACTAAAGTTGTAATTATATAAAAACGACCATTTTTTATAAGCAATTAGAGTTTTTCATTTTGGTAAATTCTGCGGCATTACTTTGTATAAAATCTTTCCCTCGAATTAAAGAAAAACGACCATAGACAACGCCATGTGTTTGCTGATTAGCAGCATTTGAAAATTGACCCAAATTTTGTTAAAAATATAAATTTTAGCAAACAAACAAAATTGTCAGATTTAGAATAATATTAATACATACAAAATACACACACAAAACGCATCTAGAAAAACTCACTGTTTGAGCGGATTTTAGTCTAGTGGAATCATCGGTTTGTACTTCTTCCAAAACAAAACTTTAGAACAATTTTGAACAATACCAATACATACGCAATACACAAACAAAATGCATCTTAAAAAACTCACTGTTTGGTGCGGATTTTGGTCTAGTTAAATCATTGGTTTGTACTTCTTTCAAAACAAAACTGGTTTTGACATAACCGTCAAAACTGAACGCTCCAGATTGATGATAAGTAACTTTTTGTGGCATGAACTGTATGATATGGATACTGACAACATGTAATCCCAACAGGACAAAGCTACGTGTCACACATCGCATGCTAAGGTAGACATTCTGAATAAGCAATTTGAAAGCATGATTATCTTGTACGCGACAATGTTAACTGGTCACCAAGATTGTGCAATGTAACGCTTTTGGACGTTTTCCTTTGGGTTGTCTTAAATTGCAGAACTATGCAAATAAACAATAAAAATTGCTGTCCTTAAAGTCAACATAACAAATGCCACCAATCAAATTTAACCAAATTTATGCAACAAAGTCATTAAGAAATAGACATCTTAACAACAGCACTTATTTGAGAGGTCCAAACAAAGCCGCGGTAGACATTTAAAAGATATTATATTTCATATTTAATGTTATATAATATTCATTCAATAAAAATTAAAAATTAAAATAATAATTTTAATTATCATGCAAAGTGTCTGTTGTTTTGCAATTGAAATTAGATCGGTTTATTATTAATTTCTTCACAACTTACGACAAAATAAGTCAAGTTTACATAAAATTGTTGGGTCACTCAACTACTCAGATTACAGACAGCCGTCAGTCGAAAATCTACAAAACTGATGAGTTGTTTTACAACGTTTATGTTTTGTAGTTCTAGTAGGCAATTGCCTTTGTATCTCTTTAAAATATTTTTTGTTTTGTAATTAAAGAAAACCAACAGGTAAACTGTGTTGCTGCGATACTGAATTATATCTAATAATCTTTTTAATTGAGGTTTTAATCATAAAAATAACATCTTTGAAAAGCTTTATTGCTTTGTAAATGTAGTCTTTTAAGATAAAGGATAAATCGAATGAACGCATGTTGTTTTGCAATTAAAAATTTCAACTTTGATGTTTCTAAAAATTGATATATATATATATATATATATATATATATAAATCTAGGACTTATAGTTATATAAATGGTTTAAAATTATAGACTAATCTTAATTACACGTAAATGTCTTGAGTTGCTTTGTAGTTAAAGTAAATGTCATCAAATAACGTGTGTTTTTAAAATTAAAATATTTTAGTTTTAAGTCATATGCAAAAATTGCAACAGAACGACTGAAAAAGTGAAGATGTGATTAATCCGGTTTAGAGAAATTGCAATTTTGTTGCAAGTATCCGGAAGTACTAAGACTATATGCATAGTGTTGGTTTGTGCCTAAAATTAACTTAGTTTAAACACACACACGTAAGTACTTTAAACAAAACATAAGCCTAGCTAGCTATGGAGTAAGTTTCTTGTTTGGTAAAATAATAATGTTTTTTTTTTTAAGTTTTTTATTTAGAACTTGATAAGAAACCTATTTCTTTTTGGTATCAATATGTTGATGATATCTTAGCTTGTTTTAAAGGTACCACACGTCAATTAGACATTTTTATAACTTACATCAACAGTATTTATTGCAATATAAAGTTTAGAGTAGAGACCAAAACACAAAATAAACTTAACTTTTTAGATCTAACGATATGTCACAATAATAATAATCTTTCATTTGATATTTTCCGTAAACCAACCTATACAGACTCAACCATTCTGTTTAACCCTGTACACCCTAGCAGTCACAAATTTGCAGTCTTTTATTAACACTAAATTTTTGGCTAAAGAAGTTTAATAAAATCATATCAATAAGTCATAACAATAGTTTTTCAAGAAAAACAATAAAAAGTATTATTACTAAAAAAGAGATTAGCTTTACTATGCAGTTAATTTATCCTAAGATAAAAGTTATGAAACCCATGAAATATATTATAATAACTTTTTAGTAAATTTAATTATAAAATAAAACATATTATTCAACGCTAAAAACCGTACAGACACAATTTAGCATAAAAAATGTATGAGTTAAGTTTCAATGATCAAACAGATTTCCAGATATCCAAAATTTGTCACCTGGAACAATGTTATATACCAAATTTGAACAACCCCATTTTTTTTAGCATTTCCTTGCACCACTTGACACGTGCCTGTTTTTGTTCTTCTTTTAAATTGTGTGGGATCCAACGACTGCAAAGCTTTCTGACATGCAAATGATTGTGCAAAATCGTATGTATTTGTTTTGCTGCAATGCCTAAGGATGCCTCTATCTCATTATAAGTCACATGCCGATCTGACAAAATTATTTCACGCACAGCATCAATATTTTTTGCGGCAACAGTACCATAGTTTTGGATGGTGCTTCATCCCCAAATAACAAACTAAGTTAAACCGTATCAAAAATCATAAAAAATTATTACTCATTACTAACATAATTTTTTGTAAATAAATAATTCAATTTAATGTTTTTTTGGTGGTAATAATTTACTTTAAATGTTTTGAAATAACAATTTTTTAAACAAGAAACAAAGCAAAACCAGTTATTTTGGATCTCCTTGTGTTGTTAATCAATTTGAAAAATCTAATCTAAAGTTACTTTAAATTTTATTCTTTTAATTTTATAGCTAAATTTTCTGTTCCTATTTGTAAGATTTAAATTTTCAAAACAGGTCTTAAGTTGTGTGGCTTAATCTATGATTCAAAATTTTTTTTATCCGTCAATATAGCCGACAGTTTAATAAAAGTACACACAAAAAAACTTTTACCTCCGCTTTTTTTATCCACTAACTACTGATATACGCAATAATACTAAACAGTATTATTCTATTCAACAAAACACAGAAAACAGTAGATTTAAGTTTTTGGAAAAAAATCTTTTGTTTTGTAGGTATGTTTGGAAGTTAAGGTCGTTACTTGCTGTTGACGCGACGCTGCAGGAAAAGCTGACAAAGCAAAATATATTAATGATTAAAATATAGGTGGTTTTGGGTTTTAAATAAATCTTTGTAACCCAAAACATAATATAGAGTTTGAACATTTATCTCATCAATTTAATAATGCAAAAAAGTCTTATTAAAAATTGTATTTATTATTCATTTTAATAATCTTTATACGAATCAACACAACAATACATTTTATAAGTATGTATAATAAGTATAATAACAAAAACTGACACATGAGTAATTGTTGCTTAAAATAAACTAACGTAAACATTGATTTATCTCAAAATACAAAAATCACTTTATCATTTATGTAATCAAATTGAATGAAAGCTACCGCGACGTCCAGAAATATATCTATATAGTTAATACTGCTTAGTTTCATAAAGTAGAAAGTAGATTTAAAATTAATTAATTGTAAATTAAGAGAACATTTTCATATATTAAATTAAAAATAGAGTTACAAATTTATGAGTAAATAAAAATATTTAATAATAAATATGTCAAATAATGTAATTAAATTATGTTAATGTTTTATAAAAATTAAAGTAACATTCTTTATAATGTCTAACGTTGTTAAGACATAAAATATTTAATAATAATTACTATTTCAATTAATAATATTTAAACAAACCTAGTTAAATAAATAACATTGTTGAAATGCAGCGAAATGTTCGTTTTATATTTCCATGATAAAAGTTCTTAGAAATATCAGAATTGATACAATATTATTTTGTTATAATAAATATAGATCTTGCAATATATACTTAACTGCAATTAGTTTCATGATTCTCCAACCATCTGTAAGAACCTTTTCCCAGAATTAAAATTGATTCTATAATTTAATGATCGGCTCCATCCAGAAACACTTTTTCCGTTCCCATCGGCCGCGTAATTTTTTCCGATTCTTTTTTCACGTGTACAGTCGACTAAACATAATTGAAATTAAAGTGAGTCGAGTGATCAACGGACGAAGAAAAAAGCCAAGAAAAGGAAACAATACAGTTCATTGCGAACGAATTTATCTAAAAGCGGAATGGAATCAAAGAATTCGTTTCGAAGAGTGCTGCGAAGGGGGAGGCGGCGGGTAAGACTCGAGAGAGCAGAAAAAAAGTCTAAAATGATGTAGCAATCGTTGTAAACTGTCTTTTCCCAAGAATTGAACCCTACGTGCGCTGTCACGGCTATGTTTTATTACTTCGGCTGGTTTAATTGTTTTACTCCCAAAGTGGATTCGTTCGTTCTTTTCTCTCTCAGTTTTTCCGCCGCCTCCTCCTCGCCGGCTGACGGAGCCTTTTGTCGACCATCTTTTGTGTTTACATGACCGCTCAACATTTATACAGCCATCGGTCATACTTCGTTGAGTATGACTTCAACGGGAACATTTATTGTTTTTAAATTGTCCGTCTAAATTACGCCTGTCACACCTCGCGACATAATTTCATTACGCACACACGCTATGCCTTCTCTCCCGCTTTTTATTTTAAATTTTAATTTCATTATAATACAAAACTTGACAGCCTTAATTGGATCAACAATGCACGTAAAAATTTATAATAGCAACCATTGTTTGGATAAATGGCTTCATTTTAATTTTAATTAAATGTGATGGTTATTTGATATATAAGTAGTTTTCAAATCATGCGACGTCCTTAATAGGTTAATATGACTTCAAGCTGAATAACTACTATTAAATTCATTATGTTTTCAAATTATATATTTCTGCACCATTATGAAAATTATATATACAGGAATAATTTATAATTTATCTTCTCTTGGCTCTGTCTAATAGGTTTTAGTTTGTTCGTTCGAATAAAATTTCCGCAATATTCTAAAGCTTCGTATGAAAAATAATTTACTTACTATGAATAATTGTTTGTAAACTATCAGATTTGTGTACTAATTAAAGTATATATTTTAGTACTTTTTGAAAATTGTATGAAATTTATTTTTATCAATTAATAAACAGAGAAATGCTTACATAAAATAGCAGTAACAATTTATTGTTGTAAAATAATAAAACGCAATCAATTATTGATTTGTTTGCCATTGGTTTATTTAAATAATTTAACTAAATACAATATTTGAATAGCCTTTCCAATGTAATTTAATGTCACTTCGACGTAACAGAGCTGTTTTTACTATGTGTTGTTATTGCATTAAAAAACGTACGGTTTATAATAATAATAAATATTACATGAGAAAATTTTGTTTTGATATCTAACCAGATAAATTTTACATTCTTGCAATTTTGAATCAAAAATTATTTTGGAGAATATTGCTTTAAATTATCTTAGGCACAGTTTATACTTGACTATTGAAAACTATTCCATGTTACTTATTAGTTAATAAAGGCATTTACAAAATAGGTGTTCATATCCAGCTTATAAAATATAGTTAACACATAAAACTACTAATACTAATAATAAGAATACAATTACACTAAAAAAATTTAAACAAATAAAAAAATATATATATTAATCTCATTAGCATGCCGCAACATTGTCTAGACACAGACGGAGTGCTGGGCATAATCTGTACGTTTATACGGTATACAAAATAATAAGTTATTGCGTAAAACACAAGCAGTGACAAGAATACCAATTGAACTAAGCAAGTCAAGTCAGCATAATATTAGTATGAAATGTAAAAGCACTTCATTTTGTTAAAAATCCAGGTTATGCTACTTTCTCTTTAATATAAAAAAATTGTTCTATTGCTAGTTCTTTATTTTAATTTTTTTAACAAAGAATAATTGACGATTAATCAAATTGATTGATTGATGGTTTGGTTAATTTATAATATAAAACTATTATTATTATTATTATTACTACTACTTTTATAGACAACATTTACAACTTTCATTTTAAAGACAAAAATACACTTTTTGTGTACAAATATTAACCTACTAATGGCTTTACAACATGTTAATGAGTACAAAGACAAAACTTTGCTTCTAAGACAAATCTGAAAAAAAACTTAAGTGGAGGCTGATACAATTTACAACAAAATAAATTAGAGCCAAATATTAAAATTTATACATCAATCATTTATGACCAACTTAAAACTATAACTATAACGCAATAAACTTAAACAAAAGCTAGATTATTGTCCACTAAGCCATAAAAAATAGGTAAAAAAAGGTTATTAAAACCGTGGATAACTAAAAACGTTATACAAGAAACGGATAAATTATTTAAATAATGGAAATTTTTATCTGGCAGAAACACCGATCCCAAGCTTAAAAACAAAACATAGAAGAATTACATTGAAATAAAAAATCATAAATGCAAACAAGACTATTATTGCAGATTATTTAAAAAAATAATAAATATAATAATAATATGAAAAATGCATGAAAAACTATCAATAAAGCATTTCGAAAAGAAAACAGTAACATTCAAGATCCTTTACAAATTTTTAAAGAAAGTAAACAAAACATAGCTACTAAATTTGCAAAAACATTTTTACAACAGGTACAAGACACGCAGCATGATTGCAAAAGTTATTTTCACTCTACACATTTAACCATCCTACTTTTATACATTTTCAAACGGCAACAGATACTAATATAAAAAAAAACACACTATAATGAGTTTAAACAGTATCTACAGTGCCTATATTCTCTCAAATAACAGGTGCGATAATAGATATTTGTTCTCAAGTACATATTCAAAGGCAGCTTGTGGTAAAATATCAACCCTTGGAACAAACAAAAAATTATGTCCACTAATTGTTTTAAATATATAGTGTTTTATTCAGCATTTAATAGCCTCATCAATAACAAGAGAAAAAATACTAAACAATTTAAAAAGAGCATCGGTCATTCCAATCTATAAAAGAAGCACCTCTGCATTAACAAAATTATGATCAAACATATCAAAATTATAATGTATAACTTTTTAAAATTAAATAATATTATTAACCCAAACCAATTTAAAATTGTAGAAAGAAGAAGCAAATGCAACCTTCTAAAAAAATTTGCAAATATAGTAAACAAAGAAATGCGTGTATTTGTCAACTTCACCAAAGCCTTTAACAGTATTAATCAAAACCAGTTAATTAATATTTTAGAAAGGTACGATGTTAGAAGAATAGTGTTAGATTGGTTCATCAGTTATCTCAGCTCAAGAAATTATTAAGTAAAAGTATGAGACTGCTTTAGTAGTTCAAAAAAAATAAATACTGGGGTACCACAAATTAGCGTATTGGTTCTATATATTATATGTAAATGACAACAAAAATTGCTTTACAAACTGCAAATATCATATTAAATCACAGCACAATAGAAAAAATTCTATCACTAACCTTCAATTCCACTCAGACAAATGTCTTCAAAACACTGAAGTCACTTCAAACGTAAAAATGCAAATAAAAAATAGAGGAAAAAAGAATAATAAAAATAAATAATGTTCCATATCTCCCAAACCATTGCTATGACAACTCATGTTTATTAGAACTTTTTTGTTTGTTGTGGTTCGTACTACCACTTTTTTAAATATTTTTTATTATTTTTTGAACACCATGTATAGAACAATTTGATATTTAGTTTTTTTATGTTTTGTAATTATTTTAGTTTTAAGGTGAGTATGCATGTCTAGCATAGATTTAGTGGCGCCAATAAAAACAGGAGCGCCAACAAAATTAAATCGCATGTGTAAACAGTTTTTAGTTAGATTTTTGTTTTAATTGAGGTCCTAATTTGTGTTTATTGTAGTTTATATAGTTTATTATGGCAAAAAAAGTGATCGGCAGAAGTGACAATCAAATTTCTTGAAAGCTATAAATCTTATCGGTGTTTATAGAATGTACATATGCTTATAAAAACAAAGATAGGCGAGAAAACGCTTATCAAAAATGTTGCAAATTAATGGATATTGAAGACTTTGAAATTGCTGAAGTAAAAGTAAAAATACGTTCTATTAGAAATGCGTATGTTTTAGAATTAGCAAAAATTAAGAAAAGCCAACATTCCGGAGCAAGTACAGAATAGAATTTAGAATAGAATAGAATTTATTAATTTTTTCACAAACAAAAATGAGTTACACAAGTCATACAAATATAAATAATGTACAATAAAAACAGTTTAAAAATAGTAAAAATAGACATTTACATAAACGAATTAAAATCTCTATTATTTAATGAATAAAAATCATCAACGTTAAATAATTTCAGATCAATAAGCTTCCTCTCAGCAATTTTCTTAAATTTTTTTATTGGCAATAATTTAATATTCATGGGCAATTTGTTGAACAGATTTGGAGCATAAAAGTTAGCAGCGGTTCTACTAAATGTATACGGGCAAAACGCTGTAAAATATTTTGATTATGACGAGTATCATAATGGTGATGATCCGCATGTGTGACATATGAATCCGAGGGTGTTTTAACTTAGATAAGACATTTGTATATATATCTAGAAGGTACAGTTAACCTACATACCTAGGTTTTTGAAGTTACCTACAACATCGTCTCTATAGTTCAGTCCACAAATAAAAATATTCTACTGGCATGAGGGCTATGACCCAAAGCCAGTAAGCCATAAAAAAAAATTGACTAAAATAGCGCAAAATATGCGGTCATAAGAGCAAAATGTGAAACTGTTTTTTAAAGATTTTTTAGAAGAAAAAGGTTTTTTGAAACTTTGCTAGACACATGATTTACTTGACAATCCCATTTAAAAATAGGGTCTAAGTGAAATCCTAAAAACGTCACCTCTTTGTGACTGTCATGCAACTCATGAGACTTAAGCAACTTCATTAAGAGAAAAACGATTTGCTTGGAACCATAATATAGCAGAGTGCAATGCTTTAACCCATGTCAACAATCAAGTCGGATTCATTCTTGTTATGGCAATACACCGTAATATCATCTGCGTATACGATAGAGTTTGGGACTGCATTATTAAGATTGTTTATATATAACAAAAACAATGCTGGTCCCAGAACAGAACCTTGTGGCACACCATACTGAATACTGCCTTCTGTTGATTGATTGCCCTTATAATATGTAGTTTGAATTCTTTCTTGTAGATAGGATTTTTATTATTATCGAGACCTTTATACCATAACGGTAGATTTATTTTTTCTGAATCCAAATTGATTTTTATTCATTAAATTGTTGCTTTCTAGATATGTGTTTAACTGATTATGCAACAGAGTTTCATAAACTTTAAAAATAATTGGAACCAAACTTATTGGTCTATAATTATTACAGTCATCTACAAAGCCTTTTTTAAATATAGGTACTACCTTAGTGTACTTAAACAATTCCGAAAATTGACTAAATGTTATAGAGTGATTTATTAATTTAGTTAATGAAATAATTAATAAATCCTTAACATGTTTTATAATTTTTGTGTTCATATTATATATATATATATATATATATATATATATTACATTTGTTTTTTAATAAGACTATTGCATTATGGACTTCACTAACACTTACATTTCTAAAACTAAAATGACTAGTACTCCGGAAAGACATATATTCATAATCTAGCTTATCAGGTATAGGGAGATTATTTAAAATATCATCATCTACGGTTGTAAAATAATTGTTTAAGCTTTTTGCCGTCAAAATACTTTCAGCATTATTTGTTTTTATATTTCGGTTGTTATTTATTACATCCCACATAGTTTTGACAGAATTATTAGAGTTTGATATGTAATCTGCATTTGCAGAGACTTAAGCTTTTTTAGTTCTGTTTTATATAGAGATCTGTAGTCATTATAAATTGACTTATTGGTTTCAGAAAGTGTTGAAGAATTATATAAAAAGTTTATCCTTTCACGCATATCATTAAGTTGATTATTAAACCAATTTATTTTATTTTTGTCATTTATAATTCTTTTAATTTCAGGAAAACAAAGTTTGATACCCGAGTTTAAAATATTTATAAATTTATTAATGTTTTCATTTACATTTATGTCAAAGGCATTAACAAATTTTCAATTTGTTTGAGCTAGCATCTAATATAAGCTCATCAAACCAGCTTGTGTTATAGATCTGCACATGACTGCATTTGATTTAACTTTTGATGATAAAAAAAAACGTACATTTCTAAAATAATAGCATTGTGGTCTGATAACATTAAATCTGAGACAGACACATTAAAATTTATGAAGTTTACAAACATATTATCAAGACAATTTTGTATTTTCAAAAACACTTTGATTTGGTTTGCACGAATGCATAAAGTCTAGAAAGTTTATTGTATTATTTTCAGTTGTATTAAATTTTACCTTAAATTCTCCGTTAAAAATAACATTTGAGTTTGTAAAATTGACGCAATCAAATAGTTTATTAATTACTTCCATAAAGATATCAATATTTCCATTTGGAGACCTATAGGTAGTAATTATTAAAACATTATAAATAGAAATAAAAGCAGCTGCTATTTTGCAATGTAATTCAACGGACATCATAACAAGATTGATTCTTTCTGTGAATTCTAAACCTATTTTAGTTAGAATTAATGCTCCGCCATTTTTTATTGTAGTTATAATTATCAAGTTTTAAATTTGCAATTTCATCATTATTTAAAAAGTGTTCGCTAAAACACAAAACACTAAAATTATTTTCACTTACATTTAAAAACATTTCAAATTCTTCAATTTTATTCCGTAAAGAGCAAATATTTAAGTGAAGGACATTAAATGTGTCTGTCTTTGTTATTTTGATTATCTCAAAAAAACTGAAATCTGGAAACTTTAATGCCCTTAGGCCAAACCTCCGGGTTCATAAGGTTGTCGTTCAAGTCAAAAGAAGCTCCAAATTTAAAGGATTTAAAATTCCCTATGTTTGGGAATTGTTTAAAAACAAAATTTTTTGTTTTTAAGTTGCGGGTTGAGATACTCAACTAGTTTATCAGCCGTGTAAATATTTTTTTTACTTTACTGACAAAAAACCAACATTTCTTTTCGTCTGCCATGTCATTTTTTTCACCAGACCCAACAACTTTTTTATAAAATGGATTTGTTTTATATAAAAGTTTAGTATTTGCATTTTTTACAGGTGCTGTAAATTCGAGTTTGTTGTTGTTTATTTTCTTTTGTTTATTTGTATTTTTCTTTTGACAATAGTGTATCCCTCTTTATCAACATTGCTGCCAACGCTGGATACATTATTTTCATTTGCTTTCAGATTTAAAGGAATTACAGATTCCTTCACTTGTTTGTCACACGCAATATTATTACAGACTTCTAGAGTCTGTTTGTCAATTAGGAAAACTTCTTTTTTGTACGATTTAATTTTAGTAGATAGCGACTCTAACAATTGTTTTCTTAGTATTAATAGTTTATCTTCTAATTGTTGAATTATGTAGTTTTTATGTTTAATTAATCTTTTCGGATACTTGTTTTTTTTTATTTTTTGCATTTCTTTGCTAGATGTATAGTTTAATGTTTCACTAAACGACTCGTCCAGGTTTACATTATTTGTTTGGTTAAGTTCATGTTTGGAACAGCACTTGTAGGTTAAATTACCTGTAGAAGTTATAATTGCATTTTTTAGACGCTTTACACAACTAGGGTGAAATACACGGTCACAAGCCACACACTGTATGCCTTCAACGGCTTTCTTTTTACATTTACAGAGAGTTTCAATACTATTTAATGCCAAGTTGATAGAAAACTTTTAATTATTACTCCAATTATTTATACAAACTAAAAGTACCATAGTTTGCAGTAGCGGAGAGAATATTGAAGCATGTTGTACAAATAAGAAAAACACAGGCATTACAAATTGTAAGTTTATTTACATTCTATGGATTATTTATCATTTTCATTTGTCAAAGAACAGCTCCGTCACCTATAAACCAAGTAGCTAACTTATTTCTGAGCTCTTCGGCTTTTTTTAAATAATAACAGCTTTCGGCGGCTGATCTTAAATCTGTGAGTCCTTAACTTTGAATTTTCTGTCTCCACAGACTTTCTACTAGTCCACCAATTTCAAAATCTTTTACCTCTACACTGTTTTGGGTTATATATTCATCAGATGTGTTACGCAACTAGTTATGTAACGCACAAGTGGTTTTTACAAGAATGTCAACTTTTTAGGGAGATAATGCAATGGGTTTTTTAAATATACGAAACTGAGAAACAAGCAATCCGAATGCGTTTTCTACAATACGCCGAACACAAAAAGCCGGTTATTATTTTTTTTTTGTGTTAGAAGACTATGGTGTGAATACGGTTTTAGTAATTTTCATTTTCACCTACAAGCAGAGTATTTGTGGTAAGCTTTACTAAATTATTTTTAATTGCACTCTTTAAACTGTTTTTTTTTTAATATTCTTCTATCAGATGCTCTTCCGTTTGCTTCCACATCTATATATTCAAAACAGTATTGGTCAACAACTAATGCAAGCAGTATAATACTGAACGTTTCCTTGTAGTTGTAAAACTTTTAGCTTGAATGGAAAGGACTTCCTAATATAAATGTTTTTCATCTAAAACTCTAGCATAATTTAAAACATTTTACTGTGTGGAAAATTATTGTATAATATTCTTCCATTCTTGGTCAAAACTTGGCACCTGAAAATAATAACTTAAATTATTTTAGTACGTATTTTTAAAGATATCGGGTTTTTAATATTTATTTATTTTTACAAAATTGAATTACAATCTCAATTGGATAAATCTCTAGAAAATACGAAACTATCAAGATATTTCCGTCTTTTCCAAATGAGTCAACCGTGGCCAGAAAACCAATTGCACAAAAACTAACCTTGAACTTTGCAGTCCCAAAAGAAGTTTGAAAAAAGACGAGTAGCACTGATAAAGCTATACAAGGGCTACAGAAAATTGCACAGAAATTAGATAAAAAGCCTGAGAAAGAAAAAACAATGAGTTTGATTGTTTTGGCAAGTCGGTAGCTTCTTCGTTAAAAAAGCTACCGGAATCAGTTGCTTTGGAATCAATGGAGTACATACAATCTTATTTTGTACGACGACGGTTATCAAATACCCAGCATTCCCAGCAAATATCACAATCTTCCTCATCTGCTTCATCAAGTAGTTATGAATATGCTGCAAACTTATGTTTAAACCATTCTTACAATGACGCTAATAGTTAACAAAATCAATCAGATCTGTTTTCAGAGGAAAATAATGCTTCAGTCTAACCCCATTCTTACTACAACACTAATACTGATTTAAATTTACGTTTGAATCATCAGCAAGAACAGTCAGATCTGTTTTCACAGGCAATAAATGCTTTATTGTATAACGACAATAATTAAAAAAATGTTTGTATTTGTTAGCATTATTTAATTTAAATTACAAACGTTAAACTTTTATTTTCTGTATATTATTATGTATCTGTTTTCTTTAATAAAGTCTTTTAACGCCTCATAAATGGCTTGGCAAACTTCAGCAATAAAATTTGAAATTGTGCATTTTGGCACACAATACAAATATTGCAATAAAGCAAAAGAATCTTTTGTTTTGAAATATGTTAATGTCACTTATAATTTTAATTGTGGTGTTAAAGCATCTCTTATGTGGGTATCCATTTTTATAATACGTTGAGTCACACAATCCAGAAGAATATCAAAATTTTGGTTGACGACTAATCCATGGTTTAACCCAAACACAATCTTTTTGTCGTTTTTTTTTGTATTTTTTTTATCTTTTTTTTTTACTAGAAGTTTTGCGACTATTTTGCATGCTTCGGAAAGTTCACTTGACATATACGCGCACTGTAAAATATACTTTAAAAATTAAACTGGCGTGTTACTTATTTTTGTTTTTACACATGTAGTGTAAACCTTAACAGTAGTGCAAATGGAACCGGCGCAACTACGGGCGCCACTAAATCTATGCATGTCTAAGCTCAACTGCATTCTTATTTGTAATATTTGCAGTAACTTAGTAAAAAAATAAGGAAAGAAAGAAAGGTATAGAATTAGAGTATTACCTCAACTAGATTCTGAAAGTAAAGTCAATACAAAAAAAAATATATTCAGAACAACCTTACAAAGTATAGCATCTATATAAAGAAGAAAACTCAAATTTATCAATCAAAATAAACATATATAGGGGTTTTTAATAAAAGGTTTCCTTTTGATATTAAAAAAAAAACGGCTATTTTTTAAGAGAAATCAATAAATGTTTATTTCATTGTAAAGAAGAAGGTATGCCATTAACATTTAAAAACAATCAGTCAAATGGCCGCCACGGTTACGGTTGCAGAACCACATTATTTTATGAAATTTTCCATGACCAATTTGCACATTTGCGGCTGTATGTACTCGATAACTTTACAAATTTCATCTTTAAAGTCTTGAATCGATTGTAGAGCATTTGCATAGACCTTATCTTTCACGTGGCCCCAAAAAAAAGTCTAAAGGTGTTAGATCACAAGATCTCGGTCGCCAATTGTGATCACTTTTTCGAGAAATAACACGGTCAGGAAACTTTTCTTGCAAAATTGCGATTGTGTCGTTGCTTGTGTGGCACGTAGCGCCGTCTTGCTGAAAAAAACATAGCTTGGTAGCGCCATCCATTCACCGTAACAGTTGCACCATCTTAATTTTTGAAAAAGTAGGGTCCAATCACACCGCCAGCCCAAAAACCGCACCAAACAGTGACACTTTGAAGATGCAAAAACTTTTCAATAATAATTCTTGGATTTTCTGAGCCATAAATGCGACAATTCTGTTTATTAACGTAACCTCCAAGGTGAAAATGAGCCTCATCCCTGAAGATGATTTTTCGATGAAATTCCGAATCATTTTGATGCATTTGAAGGACCCAATACAAGATACAACGTTTATGGTGATTGACTGGCTTGAGTTCTTGTGTTAACTGAACTTTAAAAGCTTTAATACTTAAGTCTTTATGCAAAATACGGTGTAATGTCGTTTGTGAAATGTTTAATTCCAAAGATCGACAAGAAATCGACAAACTTGAGTTTTCATAAGTTCTTGACCGTTGCACACGGTTTTGATTCTTCACACCACAAACTTGTCCCAACAGCTCAAATTTTTTTACCAGGTTTACTATTGCCGGCCGAGAAGGTGCTTTACGACGACCAAAAAATGCTTTAGTTTTTTGAACTGTGACTGACAAATTTTCACCATTTTTGTAGTGATTTTTAATAATGGCATAGTTTTTACTTGTCAAATGTCAAAAGATATTAGTTTCAAAATTGACATCTGCCTAAATAGCCTACTATTCAAAATGAAACTTCTTATTGAAAAACCCTTTAGAAAAAAATATTTAACACTGATTTCAATAATTTGTTCTATTAACCTAAAAAAACAGATGCAATTTTTGCAAAAAATAATAAAATTAAAAAAAGAGACAAAACGCAAAACAGATTCGAATTGCTTAATAAAAATCAAATCTACAGTAATTCTTTCATTTGATTTGCAAACAAGATTCGTTAGAATTTGCTGAATATTTTTAAGGTTTTGGAAAATTTAGGTTTTGATGCACGATTCTGTGGATCTTAAAAACGAATCATTTTTTTTAAACACTTGTGGCTTAATATATGTAAATGCATTTTTTATATTTTTAATAAAACCCTATGCCAAGATTTTAAACTTAAAAAGAAACCAAAACATTAAAAATAAATAGTTTTAACATACTCACTCTAAGCACAAAGACTCAGTCCAAATCTTGTGTGCTTAATATCTGGTTTGGTAAAATTAGTAGATTACGATCACAATCAACCCAAAACTGAATTTTTAATTATAGTATGAAAAATTTAAATTAAATTAAAAACGTCCGGTAGCTTTCAAAAATTTAACCTTTTTGGTAAGCTTCAAATACTTTAGAAAAAGTATCGAAAAAAGTGTCTGTGATATTTGTGCACAATTAAATTTAATTTGCATTATTGTAAAAACAAATTTTTTTAATAATAAATTAATACAGACAATGGCATAAAAATACATTAATTGTCTTTAAACACATATCTGGCTTTGCAAACTCAATACTTTCAGTAATATTTATTACTTATAAAATAATATTTTTTTTATAAATTTAAATGGTTGTGTTGTGCCATTTAAGATAGTTGTATTAAACCGTACTTATATTTTTTACATTTTTTTAGCATGTGTACATGTCAGTGTGAATTTAATCTTCTATGGTCATGGCTGCAAGTTTTGTGTTTAAACTAATTTTACTAAAGTTTGGCATATAATTTAGATTAGATCTGCCAAAAAAGTTTTTTTTACTGCTTTTTTGGGTTTTTAATGTTGCTTTAAGACGTTTTATCTCTTTTTGTAACTTATTACGCTGAGTAGTTTTTGCAGAATTTTCTTTACTTTAGTTTTGAGTCGGGAGTATGGCAGAAAATACATGTATGAATAACAGCGTTAAGTTAAGCAACGGCCAAAGCGGTAAAGACTTATATGGGTAACCAACAAAAAGTGATGCAGAGCATAGCGCGTAGTTTAAGTGTTTTACATAATTCGTTTTTAAAGGATAGTTTTTAGGATGCTAAAAATTTTTAATCTACAAATAGAAGTACAGTTTCAGAAATTTGGTAGTGATGCATACAGAGTGAGAGTGAGGTTGTCTAAACCACATTTTTAACTAGTTTTTCAGTATTTATTATTGTTTATTGTTAGGGTTGGTCTGTGGAAATACGATGCGTCCCATTCTATGTTTAATAGATATGCAAATGGTGTTCAAGTTTTTATGGGTTTTGTTTGATAGGCTTAACTTTGATATAAGAATTTGATTTTAACAATTTGCACCATCAAGTTCTATCAAAGTATAGTAAATAAAATGTATATGACAAATTTTTATCGAACTGGCTTTCATTTTCATTTTTTTTATTTGAACGCGTTTAATAATAATATGTTTTATAAAATTAACTTTTAATTGGGTATTATTATGGATATAATTATAAAACTGACTTTTATTATGCAACGTTTCTTGTAATAGATTTAAAATAGAATTATTTTTTAAGAAAAGGTAATACAGTTTATTAATTATTATTTTAATAAACATATGCTGCAAGATAGAAAAAGAAGGAATAAGGTTTTGTTCAAAATTTACATCATACTTATCCCAAAATATTGTTTAAATTATAAAAAATAAAATTAATACAAACATAAAAAAAATATAAAACTTCTTTGTGTTTCCAGTAATAAATAACTAATAAAATAATATCATTTAAATATTTCAATTATTTTTAATTTTTGTTGTCTTAGGATGTTTACTGGTTATATAGCAATCGTAAAATTATACAACTAAGGTAACATAAAACTGCTTCTCGAAATAAACAAATCGTTTTCAATAAAGGTTGAATTTTTAAAAAGGGTTGTTTTTTTAAATTATTAACACAATTCTAAACGTAATTGCAAAATAAAGCAATATTTATAAATAAAACTACATGTGTTTATAAATAAATTATATTTATAAATAAAGTTTTTTGTAGTACAACTTTTTTTTTTTTTTTAATTTGTTATTATAAGTTAATAACATATGTCTAAATGTAACATCTATAAATTAAACAAGAAAAAATTATAATTTTTTTAATAAATTTAAAAAGATTATCGTATTGAGCCATTTAAAATTACCATAACAGAAAACAAGATGTCCCACTGTGTCAAACAATAAAAGTATTTCTGTATGTGTATATGCAAAACAATAGTTTTATGGCTATTAAGGTATCAACAAACTTCCTCAGAAACTTCACCATAGATCTACCTGTAAGTTTAAAACCAATTTAACATGGTGCGGATTTTTAAATCGCATAGAAAAATCGGAAACACTAAATTTAGTCGTGCAATGCGTATCTAAAGTATATACAACCTACCTGTCAAAATATTACAAAATATTTGACTCCCTAAAAATACAAAGCATACCTATCCAAACCACACTTCGATATATTCTACAGGTATTTTAACAAACAGAAAATAACTGGTGGATTGCTCTCCGGAGACGTACCGTGGTAAATACGAATTTACGCATTTTCAGATATTTTTGTATAAGGTATACAATACCTTTTAGTCCCTGTTGAACTGAAAACAATGCGATAAACAATGAACCGAAAAAATCTCACCTTGACACAGTGAGAGGATGACTTTTTGAGCGGGTGTGTCTAAAGGGCTTACCGATTTAGTTTGGTTTACAGATAAATGTGTTGAGTTTGTAAACAAAACACCGGGGAGCCAATACAATTTATTCAGCCTGTTTGCTTCTTAGACAGGCAAATTAGCTTAGAGAAAAAAAATGAGGCTGACGATAAGAAAATTCGCGGAAGACTATACCGAAAAATTGGAAACAAGCGTAGCTTTTAAAATTGAATGATAAATAGAGAATATGATAAATGAGTTGAATTTGACAATGATTATATTGCATTGAATAATAAATTTAAAAAAACAAAACGTATTTTAACTTATAGCAATACAAATAATGTTATGTTAATTAGGTAAATTATTTAATCTTAATTATTAAATTTAAAAAACAAATAAAACTCATATTACAAACAAAAATAAATTCACATTAAATTAAAGAGTGTTTATAAAAATAAGAAGAAAATAACTCGGTTTCAATTTTTTGTTGTCACAACAATAAAACATTCTCTTTGTGTAATATTTATGACATCCTTCTAAATTTTGCGTTTTACCTGTAATATCTACCGTTTTTGGCGATCCCAATAAACATATTTGTTCTATACAATAAAATAATGCTCTTTGAGTGGACAACACTAATTTACAAGCGGCAATATAATAGCACAGAAGTCAAATCAATTATTGTTGATATATTACCCGTCATAAAAATTAATATAAAATACATAATAAATATTATGCAACTTTTGAAATAATTAACTTTTATTCAATTATCGTTAACTTATAATTTAATTATATTTTTTATCGTTGTAATAATGCTCATTGTAAATCTGATTTAAAGATCTTAATAAAAAAATAAAATTTATTATTTGCGCTACAAAATTATTATTTATTGAACACGTATGTACATTCTTAATATTATTTATTGAAGACAGTTTACTTAAATAAATTCTACGCCATTTCCGTGTTAGTTAGTCATCCACAGTAGTAACTCAGTCTACTTTATTATACTTAAAATTATATCATCTTAATTGGCATTTATAATACGTGTAAGTTAATGCAATAACAAAATAATCATTATGCTGTAATTAAATTGAAATTCCTTGACATATTAATGGTTAATTAGTTTATATAGACAGTCGGTTATGGAGAGCGACCGCGTTTAAATTTTCCTAAAGCAAACGCAATGCTGTGAGATCTCTGTTAGAAATCAGTGTTTGCAACAATTATTCCATTTTCGTTATACGGAGATGCTTATCAGATCGAATTAATCGTCATTTCCGATGAAATAATTAAAGTTGCTAATAATTAAATCTTGTATAAGAAGACGGTTATTTGTTTGTGGAATTCTCTTAAGAAATAGATGTGTTCACACACTAATGAAAATAAAGCACTGCTAATTGTCAAATTTAACATATTTCATTAATTAACGAGAATTTATTATTCCACCTGGTATCTTTTTGTTGTTTATTGTACTAAGTAATATATTATAAATGTTATAAATATTGTAATTAGTGAGTACTTTAATTTATAAACGCAAAAAAGTAATTAGTTCACATTGACTTTAAATGTGTAATAAAATATTGGTAAGAGCAAACCAATTAGTGAGATAAGATGACAGTTAAAGACCTATAACAAATTTTGATGGTAATTGAGAGTTTACGAGTATCAATAAATTATTTTGCATATGAACGATGACATGAGAAATCGTATAAACAGTTTAAACAGAAACATATGTTTGTTCTGTATATTATTTTAATTACTTAGTCAGTTCTTTATGTGATAGGAAAAAATTGAATAAGGTATTGACTTTTCAGTAAATATCAAACAAATATTTAAACACAATTAATATAATTACGTGCAGCTATTATTAATTTTAAATATATATAAAAACATTAGAATTGAGTGAAAAAATATTAGTAAGAGGCTCAAGTGTAATTGTTTTTGCGTACTTGTATGCAATTTAGTCTTAATAAATAGACATTTTGTACAGCTTGTTTAAGGAAAATACCAAATGAAGAAAAAAAGAACAACTTTGTAACATGAAAATTGCAATAACAAGAAGAAATACTAATTTTTTAATCAAATTTCTCAAAAATCTTTGTTTATCTAGAAAAATTGTAAATGATCTTAAAACTAATGTACCGTATTGATATATATATATTCTTAAAAAAATCTACTTTAACATTGTTTGCATGCCGCAAAATACTTGTTGAGTGCTGCTCACAATCTATACGTTTATACAGTATATAAAATAAATAGTAATTGCGTAAAACTTGAGCTAAAACAATACCAATTGAGCTACATTTTATTCATAAGAGAATAACCATACACCACCGTGGACAATTTTTTTAAAAATTTCTTTACTTTGCACTTATTTAAATTAAGTAATAAGTTATTAGCCTGGCACTAACTAGAAAAAAATCTGCACTTTTTTATAAGTAGTACAGTATCATGCAAAAACTGAGTTTTTATAAATATTTTTATATTCTTAGCAAACAATAAACAACGCGCATTAGAAAAACAGTGTACCACATTATTAATAAAAATATTAAACAGTAGAGGTACAAGATGTGACCCCTGTAGAACACCTGACGTAATATCAATATTACTTATAAAGCACCAACCGATTTGCACAAATTTAGATCTGTCAGGTAAATACGATTAAATTTACAGTAACAAGGTACTATTAACTCTAATACAGCGTAATTTTTTAATTAGTATCTTGTGATCAACGATATCAAAAGTTATTATAAAGTTAGTGTATATTGAATTCACTTAAAATCTGTCCTCAAACGCGTTATATAAGATTAATACAACACAAAGATAGAAGGAAAACTAGTCCGTGCACGGCTTCGATAGCGTACAGTCGTCTTCTCAAAACTCTGTGTCTAAACAAGTTATGTGAACAAAATAATATAAGTGTATAATGTGCCAGAAAATAAGTGACTTAAAAACAATATAACTACTCCACGGCAGATAATCAAAAGAGAAATAACAACCTCTTTCTGAAAACAGCAGCAGCAAGTCTGACGATAAAGGCACAGCTCACCAAAATTTAAACATTACTCAATTGAAACACTCTCCCGCAATCTACGTTAAAAGAAAATCGGCTTGGAGAATTATCCAAAAAAAAAACTGAAAGATCTTAAATTTAAAGCCAAAATTAAATGCATCGTTATTACCACAAAAATTTACCCCAAAACATACATTAACCACTGGCAAATTAAAACCTATCTGGACAACAAAAGTTATTGTTCTCACACCTACCAACTGGCAGAAGACAAAACCTACAAAGTTGTCAAAAAATACATTCATCTCTGTGAGCCGTCTACACAATAGAGAAAAAGTTTACTCACTCATGTATGTCCAGCTTGACCAAGACCCTACAAACAACAAAATCATGAATATGACGCACATCTTTGGCTTAAAAGTCCAAGTAAAAGAAAAGCTAAAGTTTAGAGAGGCAGCTTACTGCCACAGATGCCAGACGTATGGTCACTCCCAAAGAATGTGCACTAATAAATATGTGTGCGTAAGATGTGCCCAAAACTATCTCAGCACATTGCACACTGCACGTTAACATCGGCTGCTAGGGACAAAGCCTTATGCGCAAACTGTGTAGGTAACTATTTGGCAAGCTATAAGCAACGTCCCAAAAACAAAAATCCAAGTTGGAAAAACTGGCATATAATCAGACACGCCCAATAAGATATGATCAACCAAAGCTTCGCCTTCAAACAACTTCTTACGTTAGAGCCGTCTAGCATCCGACGGTAGCAGAACTACAACAACCAGAAAACAGTTCTTTTAAAAATTACTTACTCAAGGTCATTAATTTTTCCACCAACGACAAAGATTTGATCAAACAAATCCTTACAGTCGCTCTATTACAATTAGCATAATATCAATACACAATAACGTACTATCTATAAGCTTATGGAACTGCAACAGCTTTTCAAACAAAATTGATGAGCTGAAACATTATCTAACAGAACAACAAATTGACATTATACTATTATCTGAAACAGGCCTCATAAATAAACATAAAATAAAACTCCTCAATTACAACAGAGACAGCAAAAGAGGAAAAGGCACTGCCTTGCCGATCAAACAATTAATAGAACAAGCAGAAATTGATTTGCCAAAAATGGTACACTTTGAAACCACCGGGTGATCATTAACTTGATATCCATCGGAAAAGTTGAAATTGTATCCGTTTGTCAACCACCATCAAAACCACTTCACTACGCTGTATACGCATTCAACGAAAATATCCCAACCATTCTCGAAGGCAACACCAGAGGCAAATCGCTGTTAAAATACAGCAAACAGCACAGAATTAGAATCTACAGCCCTGACACGCCCACATTTTTCAGTGCTCATGGCTATCTACCCAACATCTTTGATAGTGCTTTTACAAATCTCAAACAACCCAAACCCCAACTTTAACAACTGCTAAAGACAGATTAACTGGCCAAACTTCACAAAGCATATGCTAGATGAACTAGGCTCAATATTAAACACAAATGCAGATAATAACAATGCAGTCCTAAATTTAACATTGGCTATACAAACTGCCTAACACAAAGCTACAACAGTTTTTCAATATAGCACTAAAGATCCACTAGAATTACCAATTTTTCTGAAAAAAATCTTATTGCTACGAAAAAGCAAAGCAAGACAATGATTCAAGCGCACTAGATACAAACAGGACAAAAGAAATGCTTGCATTACATGCGTTAAAAAAAAACACAAGTGATATTTCCAAAATATAAAATATTTCCAAACGTCTAAGAATGAACCAAGCCATCATCTCATCTCTGCATGGCCGCAATGGTATGGCTTACATTAAAGGAAAAAAAGCTGAAGCCATTGCCATGTCCTTCAAAGATTAGTGCAGCCTTGCTTATGACATCCTTGTTACAGACATCATAAAAGAAATCAAAAATAAAGTTGAACAACATCTTCAAATAACTAAAAACCAACCACTACAACACACTACTCCCAAATAAGTGGCAAAACTTATTAAAAACATAAAAGCTAAATAAGCTCTAAGTCTGAACAACATCTCGTACAGGGCAATCAAACATCTACTAAAGAAAACAGTCGTCTGCCTTATCAACATTATTAACGTCATACTGAAAAATGGCTATTTTCCAATTAGCCTACTAAACTCCTTAAGCAAAATTGCAGAAAGAGTAATTCTTTTCATGATTCAACTTAATATGGAACAAAGCACCAACATTATTCCACACTACTAGCATAGTTTCAGGAAAGGCCAATCAACATCTCATTATCTGGCCAGAATCACCGATTACGTCAGCAACACAGATTTTTGTGCAAAGAAATCAACAGGTGCCACATTTTTTGACATAGAACAGGCCTTCGACAGAGTATGGCACCAAGGTCTCATAGTTAAAATATACCAACTGGGATTCTCTAAGCAATTAGAAAAAATCATCCACTTTTTCCTAACAGGAAAAAAATTCTATCAGAATTGGAAAAACACTATCTAGTATAACACAGATTACAGCAGGTGTGCCACAAGAATCGACCGACATCGGCACTATGAGTCCAATACGCCGACGATACTGCAATTCTTTATATTAGCTTCAGCTACACAAAGCTCATCACAAGCAAACTGCAGCATGCCGCTAACCATATTTCTGACTAGACAGAAAAATGAGGCTTCAAAATTAACCCAGCAAAGAGCCAAGCTATACTCTTCTCCAAACAGAGAAAAGAACCTTACAACAGCATCACAATTGACGACACTGAAATACTATGGACAAAACGGGTAAAAAATCTCGGAATCACCATGGATAAAATACTCACATGGCAAACACACATACACAAAACGTGAAAAATGTCATCATAGGAATCATCATGAAGTTATTCTCACTACTCTCAAACAAATAATATAACGCTTAAACACAAAATGCTACTGTATAACTCAACCATCAGACCCCAACTAACGTTATCTGTGTGAGGAACAACTGCAAAGACTTAATGTGTTTAGCCCTAGAAGCTTAACAATCAAACTGCCTTCGTATCATCACCGGTGCCCTATGGTACATTGAAAACGTCGACCATCAAAAAAATCTAAAAATTACTACTCTCAAAGAGCACATTATAACATCCGCTCAACGGTTTTTCTAAGTTCATGACAACCCAGGAATCAGAAGCATAACAGACAACTTACCACAGTATCGGAAAAGATACAAAAGACCCATAGACCTAATCTCTCAAGAAACATAAAATGACCTAACACGCAGTAGTAAGACTACCTGCAAAACAGATATACATTATTAATTAATTAACTTAAGTGGAAATTAACCACGCAAAATGTAACACCGCCTATCAAGCAAACTATACGTCAGCAAAAAAATATGGAAAAGATCTCGCTAGCTTGCAAACAGTCAAGACTAGTACGGCAAAGTTGGAAAATGTTGATTTTCCAATTTAAAAACCGTGCTGATTGAAAGCAATTTCTTATTGGAGATATAAAAATATACAATATTTTTACCCTTGAAAATTACCTCGGCTTCCAGGTATATAATACAATCATAATTGGTTGTTAATAAAATAATCCGTTGAGATAAATTAAGCCTATGTCGTAAAGGCACTATATCTATGGGCATACTATAACTAACTTTCAAAAACTTTTAAAACAATCGATAAATCTTTTCTATAGTTTATTACATCAGTTTTAACACCAGACTTATGGATTGAAGTGATAAAAGCTTGTTTTTAGCAAGTAGGAAAAGTATTCATAACCAAAAATAAGTTAAAAGCCATAAAAGCCGGCAGAAAGTAAACGCACATTTATTAAAAAAAAACAGTTAATTTATTATGCCCTGAACAGTTGTTAGATTTTATTCCTGATAGTTTGTTAAGAATATCAAATAGTTTCCACTTTCTTAATGTGATCAAATTAACACATGTTAGCCAATTGCTATTTTTATTACATATAGCACTAAATTTGCAGTAGTCAGCTGCAGATTGAGACAGCACATAAACTTTGTGAAACTTTTTTCAGTAAACACATGATTTTTTTGTGAACTAAATAGAAAATTTACAAGTTTTTTTATAACACGTATTTATTTTATGCACATAAAAATCAATTGTGTCAAAAACTAAAGAATAAAAATGTTACAATAGACAAACATATTATCCTACCTTGTATTAAGGAAGGCATTATTTAAAGAAACGTAATCAGCATCTTTAAAGTTATACTGTATCACATTATCTTTGTCACACCAAATGTTGTCTGGTGCATTATGAAAAGAATCAAGTTTTAAAACTAGACCTAAAGCAGGATGTTGAAGATTGCATGGTACAATAGAAAATAGCAATTTTGTAAGATTCAAGTTTAAAAAAAATGTCGAAGGCGCAAACAATAAATTTAGCAGAACTAAATTTATGTATAGTATGTAATTTAATTAATGAGAATTAATATACCTAAACGTGTTAGCAACTAAAGTATGTTTAGAACAAGTGAATTCCGTTCTTACACCAAATTCATTATTAATCTACAACGTTTGTTGCAGTTCTTTTTTTAAAGAGCAATGACTACTGCCCGTACTAATAGTCAGAGAGATAGATCCTGGATTTATGAATCCAAAATTCATTTTGCTTTTTGTTGATTGGCTCTAAGCCAATTTACGGATAATGCGACGGCAACTTTAGTTGCATTCGGCTAATGTATTTCTTGCTTAATTCTTGGATTGAGTTGAAAACTATGCAACCATCAACATTTAAATAATCTTGGGTGGTCCCAAGATTGTTTGAATCTAGGATTATATTGACGGTTGCATAGTTTTCAACTCGTTCTGCGCTGTCATAATATCCGTGAGTTAGCTTAGAGCCAATCAACAACTATCAAAATGAATCTCAGATTCATAAATCTAGGATCAATCCGAGATTTAATCTCTGACTATTCGTATGGGCATAAATATTTTATATGAATTATTGAACACGGCAATAAGAACGCCTCCGCCACGTAATTTTGATGTTGTAATATAGATACGATCACACTTTATACTACACTTTGTAATTTAAAGAAACTTTAGTTCTAAGTTGGCAAATCAGCTTATTAGCCACGTTTCACTAAAAATAAAAATATCATGTTCTATTAATAATATATTGGCATTTAAAGTAAACTAGTCCCCGCGCATTTTGATAAAATATTTTCACATTTTTTAAATTGGTACAACTAGAAGTTTTATCTAAGGCAGATGCAAACAATGTTGATAAAAATAAACCTTGAGAAAGTTTGAAGTTTGGCAGTTTATGTTGAAGATTGCCTTGTGTGCTTCAAACAATTTACAGCCAAATCATTTATTTTGGCTTAAAATTGTACAAAGCACATTCTATGTTAACCCTCACAGCTCAACATTGACAGCAATGTTTGAAGTAAAGCAGGTTTAAATTGTGCTTAGAGTAGTGTTCAACAATAAATTAAGGTTCTATTTAAAGATCCATAATAAGGTTTTGTCAAAAACTTAGTGAATGGCAAAATGTTGAGTTTTCAATTGCAAAGCCTGTGATTCATTGTTCCATTGTTTAATCTCTGTTCATAACCAAATTGTAGTTACTCAACACAATGAGCTGGGAGCAAAAGTAGACAAGCACCAGATTTTATTGACAACAACCCGTATCATTCAATCTTTGGTGAATGGTTTGTCCAGAAATTGGTATAATTATAAACATTTTCTACTTGAACACAATTATTGAAAATAAACCACATTTGCATAGTGTAGATAACACCACTAAATGGTCTTCTTGCTAGTTTGTGGCACGAGGTCTGCTTAATCCTAGATTTTTTTGTGTATTTCCTAGTATGACAATGTAGTTGTATTACGTCTTGGATAATACTCTTGTAAATATTAAAAAAAAACAGCAACATTAGACATATCAAACATTGCTTCCATTTTGGTTCAAAGTTACTGCGTGAGATACATTTTCTGCTTGCATTTTGTTAACTAATAAAGGACAATACTTACAGTTTAAATGCTTTTTTAACACAATGATAAAAAAATGGAGTGCTGTTCACTTTTAAGTTTTGCAATATTTGTTTTTTTTTGCCAAAAATAAATTAAATCTTTACTGCTTTTTTAATTTTCAATTCTTAATTTATAGATAATGTTTTATGTTTTGTAAAATGGTAACGGATATTTAATTTTTACTTACTTTAAATATGTAATTTTAATATTTTATCTGAGTATCGAAATATATGCAGTGTATGACATTAAATACGTGATTATTTTCTTTAATGGCTTTGTTGCGTAATATTCACTTTTTGCACGTGTTTAATGAAACGTATGAAATGCAAACTTTTCCGTAGCCAATAACAGTTGAACAACATATTATAGCAAAAAGTTATAATCTATTCTATTTATTCCAATTCAAGGTTAAATCCACAAAATAAATTTACTTACCGACAAAGAGTTATTTGAAAAAAATAACAAAAACATTTAACAATAAAATAACACAATACTGTTGTATGTACAAACCTACAAATAGAAAACACAACATATAATACTGTAAATGAAACAGAAAGCAACAAAAAACAGTAAATTGAAAAAAGTTAAGAATGGTTACATATTTCCCAATCACAGATGCTATTGAAACGGCTTAAACCAACTTCGGTACGCGTGCCACTTTTGACAATACATGTTTCGAAGAATTGTCTTTCTTTTGTAAAAGCGTACTTTTACATTGTACAATTTTAAAACTGTTTACTATAAACAAAATCGAAAACAAGGAAAGTGACACCATTATTTTAACATAATTATAAAGAAATTGAAGTAATTAGCATGGGCAATGAATAATTATAAATAAAATTATTGTTAAAACTTTTATTTGTTAATAATTAGTGTATTATTGTTTGTAATAACTACATATAACGTGTTTTAATAGTATTACAATTAAAGTCGATTGGACTTCAATATTGAGTAAGATTCACAATTTTCTATTTATTTTGTTTAATATTTTTATTCACTTAGATATTTACGGTAAAGTATGATTATTACACATAACCAAAATGTAAATCACAGATTTACCACTCCAAACCCAAACGATCTCGACCTGATTTAAGATTTAATGTATGCTCATAAAGAGTTAATGTGGCAATGAATAATGAAATATAGAATTACTTGAATTGTAAGTACTTTTATAACATTTATAAATTTCTGTAATGACAGTAATAAAATTAAAAACTTGATAAATGTAATTTAAAGTATGAGCAAAAAGACCTCGGTCAACAGCCCTTGTCATATTGAAACTGTCAGAATGTAATATGTGTAATTATTAATGTCTGTATATAAATATAAAGTAGATATATTTACTAGTACTATAATCTAAATTAACCATATTAATACATCTATAACAGACAGGTAAATTTTACAACTAATTTTTTTAAATAAAATTTTGTTTTATTTACTAGTATGTATTCATTATTGTTTACATATTTATGATAGTGTGTAATATTAAGAATAAAAATCTGTTAATAATAAACAATTATTTAAAAATCTTCCTAAAATAATATAATTGGTAATATTTAAATTTTGAATATAATGTGTTTCCGTAAGTAGAATAAAAAAACTATGAATAAGTTTAGTTTCTATCGAGTGTAATTTAATTTTCAGTATATTTTAGATTAAATTTTCAATATTATTATTTACATTAACATCCTTTTGATAAAGTTATTTTATTACAGTAACTAGTTACTTTAGACAGTGTGCAAATCATACTCATATTATTCTGGATATTAGAATTTTGTAATTATTTTGAGAAATAGAAATAAAAAATTTAACAAACAACATTAACTAGAGATATTCGTTCACAGTTAAATAATCAAAAGTTCATTGTTTCCAACAAAACTATCTGTATCGTACTTAATTCTACAATAACTTTAATGCAAGTAGGTATTTTACCATGAATAAATAAGTGTTATAAAAGTTCTTATAGGTATTCTTCTTCAAAAGTTTTTTTATTTATTTAATTTTTATGGTTAATTGTTATATTATTATTCACTTATAAATGTCATATGTAAATAATGTTTTTATCGTACTTAGATCTATCAATTACCCAACCAACCCAACCCAAACTATATGGTTTGATAAATTTTGCATAATAAATAAAAAAATTATGCATAATTACCTTTAATTATATATTAATCATTGGAAACTGAAATATTTGTATAATTTTACTGACAATAATAAAATTTAAATTAGGCTAGGTTAATATACGCTAGGAAAAAACGACAAAAAATAGCAACAAAAACTAATAAAACATTTCAACATAATAAGTAATAAAATGGTCAGGATATTATACAAAAGATACAATTAATGCAATTTGTTGTGCAATAAGTAATCGCATTATGATCAGGCTAACAAATGCAAACAGCTAAAATAGACTATCAAGTATTAAAGTTTGCAAACAATCAATAACAATAAATATTCAGAAAATGTTTTATTTTTTAAAAACAGTATAACATGTGGCTTATCTTAAAAACCAGTTAGACTAACTGCATAAAAAGAATAAAATTAAACCTTGTAACTTGAAGTATGCTGTGATCAAATTTACCCAACAATATCAAAAATATTAGACAGACATGTTCCAATGTCAATTCCACGTATATCGTAGTCTAGTTATCCTTGGTAGTTCAGCACTGATTTATGCAAACTTCTTGGCAAAAAACAGCGTTACCACAAGTTACATAGTCAACATAAAACCAATTATTATCGGCAAAAGTATTTCAATCTTTGAGCAGAAACCAAACTCCGTATTTCATTGAACAAAAAAATGTTTACTACTGCAGTTGAAACAAAATTAAAAAACAATTCAAATCAATTTTGGTTGTTTCAAAACAGTTCAAGAATTCCATCATTTTAAGATTCATAATGAAATTATGACGTAAGGCCAACAAAAAATCTTAAACTCATTTGCAAATTTTTTAGTAGTGCTTACAAAACTTTAAATCGTCTATCAAATTCTAATTCCGTCAATAATACAACTCTATTTAGAATTAAATCCATATCATTCGATAAAGTTGTGCAAGCTTCTAAACGTCTAAAAGCAAAATACACGTCAGGTCCTGATGGCATTCCTTCTTTCTTAGTCAAAGACTGCGCTACTGTTTTAGCCAATCCACTGCGTTATTTGTTTAACTTAATATTAAAAACTTTAACTTTTTCAAAATTATTAAAAATTGCCCGTATCAACCCAATTTTCAAAAAGGGAAACAAAAAAAACATATTAAACTTTGCCTAAGTTTTTGAACGGATATTAGCAGAACGGCTTTATTTTGGAGTAAAAAGTCTAATATCAGATAACCAGCACAGTTTTGTTAAGAAGAGGTCTATTGCGTCAAATTTGCTGTTTAACAGAATTCGCTCGATAAGCATTTGACACATTAGATCACGAGATTGTAATAGACAAACTACGTGTTGTTGGATGCAATAACAATCTTTGTAATTTATTACAGTCATATTTTAATGACAGACTGCAGTATGTTGAGGTTTTAAACTTCAAATTCACTAACTATCCAGCATAATTTTTATCATTTTTATTAATGAGATTTGCAAAACTTTAAAAAATCAATGTCTACTGTATGCTGACAATTTAAAAATATTTTTTACAATTTTATCTATGGTTGATTGCATATCCTTTCAATCTGACATTCAAATGTTATCTTCGTGTTGTAAAACAAACTACTTGCAATTAAATATATCAAAATGCTGTACGATGACATACTCTCGCAAAAAATTAAATACAGTTTTTGATTATACTATTGACAACCAACTTTTATCAAAGATTACAGCTTACAAAAACCTTGGTGTGCTGTTCGACAGTCAATTAACATTTAATAGTCACATAGACAATATTGACAACTCAACATTAAAATTGCTGGAATTTAATATTAGGTCAGCAAATCCATTCTCTAATAAAGAATCTTTGCACGTACTCTATTTTGCTTTTGTCAGAAGTAAATTAGAATATTGTAGTACGGTGTGAACTCTTTACTACGCAACATATTCCTGTGCTCTGAAAAAAGTTTAAAGACGTTATTTAAAGTATATGTGTTACCAAGAAGATGGCCACTACCCGCCTCGTGGTCGTACAGATTATGACGTCTTATTAAGCCGTTTTGATTTTGACTCTCTTCAAGATTGTCGTAGATGCGCTGATATATCGCTGGCCACTAAGCTGGTTTGCGCAGATGTGGATTGTTCAATCTTACTAAGCAGTTTGAACTTCTATGTACCAAGACTAGCAGCTAGATACCAACTAACATTTACTTGTTTTAGGTAGCATGAACATATTGAATAATTAAATTTCTATGCACATGTGAGTTATGTATAATGCTTGAGTAAATATTGTTTAAAAGAAAAGACGTTGCAAATCACCTTGTTTAGGGTAGAAAAAAGTAAGATTTTTACTTACAAGTAAAGCGGGATTTTAAAAAGAAAGTGTTTGTATAAGAAACATTATAATATGTATAAAATAAATAATACACAAGTTAAAATTATTTTTTATTTTGTTATCTTGTGATATTTGTAGTAATGGTTGAAATAATTATAAAAAAATAAGCATGAATAATAGCATATTATCAAACAATGCAATGAGTGCTATATTACCGAAGATAACGTTTATTACACAATCAAGCAAAAGTAGTGAGTGTTGTGTGCTATAATTTATTTACAACTATAAAAAAATTAATTATAAAATTTAATTTTAACGTGCTAAGTATGACGGTTAAAATAAAATATGCATATTAGTTAAAAGTTGTAAATTTTATTGCTACTTTAGTACTAGTTTGTTAAAAACTTTTATTTATATATAATTGTTAAAACTTGTATATGTTTTTATTTTTAATAAACTTTTATATTATATTAAGAAAATATAAAATCAACTAAACTTAAAGAATCAATATACAGGGTGTCCGGAAAATACGTGTACAACGTTTGACGACAGACTCCTGACGTCAAAATAGGTCGATCTAAGCCGACTTAGTTATATCCAAAATTGTCTCGTTTAGCCGGTAGAGGGCGTCAAAAAAAAAACAAAAGTATAACAAAGTTGAAAGTATCTATTGTAAGAAACTAAGTAAAACAAAAACATTACTTAAGCAAATGTGTAAAATGACCGCCATCTTGCTGAATACACTTATTACCACTCTTTAAAAAATGATATTGGACCCTATCTAGTGTCTCGGGATTATTAAAATGGTTGCCTGCATTTAAAATCCGCTGCAATAAATCATCGCGTGTGTTTACCGGAGTCTTGTAAACTTCTGTTTTAATAGCGCCCCACAAAAAAAGTCACTCATATTTAACTCAGGAGAACGTGGTGGCCATTTTACTGGTGCATCATTGCCACTTCCAATCCATCGGTTGGGATATTGATGATGTAAGTATTGCCGAACGGCAACGGAAAAATGGGGCGGGGCACCATCATGCATATACCACATTTCCCTCCGAAGTAAAAGGGGCAAATTCTCCAGAAGAATTGGTAATGTGTCTTGCAAAAAATTTAAATAAATATTTCCATCTAACCTGTCTGGAATAACAATGGGACCAATAAGGTAGTGATCAATAATACCTGCCCAAATATTAATTTTAAATTGATGCTGATGATGTGCAACTTTAATGGCATGTGGATTTTCATCGGAATAAATATGTTCGTTGTGCAGATTGGTTACCCCAGATCTTGTAAAGCATGCCTCGTCAGTAAACATAATTTTTCTACAAAAATTTGGAACAAGGATTCTTTTGTTTCTAATAAATTGACAAAATGTAAGCCGCATGGGGGGATCAGTCGGTAAAAGTTCCTGGACTTTTTGTATGTGGTAAGGATGTAACAACTGTTCTCTTAAAACCTCATTGACAATCGTTTTAGGAACATTTAACTCACGTTCTAAGAGACGGGTACAGGTACTTGGTTCTTCTTCAACTCTTTCCAGAGTCATCTCTTCTGTTTCCACAGTTCGAGTTGTTCGCATACGACCCCTGCCTTCAAACTTTTTCTCAAAACTGCCCGTTTCCCGAAGATGACGCTCAATATTGGCAAATGTTTGGTGGTTTGGTATTCGACGGTTAGGAAACCTCTCCATGTAAACCCTAACACTCTGACGCCCATTTCCTTGACAAAACCCGTATACCAGGAGCATGTCAACTATCTGAGAGTTTGTATAATTTTCCATTTTTAATGGTAAAATGAACTTGTAATTCAAGAATGTTGATTGTATACTTGAGTAAATTTCATAGACTGGTGACAATTTGTCAATAGTTGTCAAATTATTAAACGCCATAGCAACAAGGTCACTTAAAAAATTATTGTTACAGGTAATTTCTTTTTAATATTTACAAATTTTTGACGCTCTCTACCGGCTAAACGAGACAATTTTGGATATAACTAAGTCGGCTTAGATCGACTTATTTTGACGTCAGGAGTCTGTCGTCAAACGTTGTACACGTTTTTTCCGGACACCCTAACTTATCAAAGTAGTATTTTTTTACACTAGAATACTACACATAACGGCTGCAAGTGTTAAAAACTACAAAATGTGTTTTGTAATAGGATTTATTGAGTTATTTTTTGAGTGCATTTGATATTTGAGTTCATATTTGTAATTTGAGTTTAGGTTTGAGATAAACCCTTTTGTTTAATAAGAATAAATGTTGATATTGTTATTATTTATTTAATAAAATGTAATTTCAATTCAATTTTGGCTATTTGAATAAAGTTATAAATTTCTTAGTAAGTTTTGGGCGCTTAAATATCAAGGTCTTAACATATAAATAGAATTATGTACTTTGTTTTGCTAAACCTATGCAGTAACCAGTTTTAATCAATATACAGAGTGTTTTTTAACTAGAGGCAAAAAATAAAACATTAGGTACATTTTGTTTTGTTTTTGAGATAATCGACATACATATTAGTTTGAAAACTTTTTATTTAGCAAAATTTAAGTAAAAAAAAAACATTTGAAACAATGGTAACAACAAAGAAAACAATATTACTTTAATAAGTTCTCAAAATTGCCACCATGACCGTTGATGCAAGCTTGACAACGCACTAAAAAAGAATGTTTTTTGAATGTGCAATGCAGCATTCGCAATTTTCTTTTGCAGCTGCTTTACGTTCTTTACTGGCTTTGCATAAACCAATTTTTTCAGGTGTCCCCAAATATAAAAATCCAATAGATTAAGATCAAGAAATCTTGCAGGCTAGTTTACTGAACTTTTTCTACCAATCCAACTATTATTAAAATTATTGTTAAGCCACTAAACTACATATCGCCCAACATGGGGGAGTGATCTATCGTGCTGATACCACATCCTGTTACGTATGGCAAGAGGGACATTGTTATCCAGCAAATTTTCCATGTAATTTTTTTGTAAAATTCTGCGTATAAACCAGAATGTAAACGAGGTGGTAAAATTTGAATTGGCCGTAGTTGCCCATTAAAAACCCCATACCATGTGTGAAAATCTTTATTGATAAGCTTGTACTTTAATTGCGTACAGATCATTATGTATGTATATTGTTAATGCCATCTCTCGTGAACATAGAATCATCGCTCCACAATATTGAACTAAAGAAGTTAGGTTCATGTTGATGTTCAAGAAAATGCAAGTCGTCGTGCTGCGTTGCTTGGTTGTAGGTGCTGTACTGTTCGATAATAATATGGGTAAAGAATTTTCCTATTTAAGGTTTTTCAGACAAAGTTTTTAGATAGTTGTAAACGGGCAAAAGGTCTTTCATCAAAAACTGCGTCAACTATTTGTTCCTCTTCTGCCACGGTGTGTTGTTGATGTGGACCTTTACTACGGCTATTTTTAATTTCAAAGTTTGAAAAAACCAAGGTTTTTAAGTTTTTTTTACATTTTTTGATCAATTGTAACTTCTCAGAACAAGATTAAAAAAAAAAAAATTCTTTAAATTGTCCAAAGAATAAGTTTTTATAGTCAAAAATTTTGTTTTTTAAATTTAAAAAAAATCGTAGAACTTTAAAAGACTTTATTCATTTTTTTTTCAATTATAAATAAAAACGTGCTTTTATATGTGCAAAAGATACCCTAAATATTTTAGAAAGTGCCGTGTGCTACGTTCCGTGATATCTCTTATCATCATCATCATCACTGTTGGACATAGGCCTCCCGTATCTCACTCCATTTATCACGGTCTTGTGCAACTTGCATCCAGTTCCTTCGGATGCGCTTAATATTGTTGGTCCACCTTGTTGGAAGTCGTCCTCTATTCCTATATGCGTCATCTCTAGATTTCCATTCCAATATTTTCTTTGTCCATCTACCATCTCTAGTTCTGGGTAGATGTCCAGCCCAGTTCCACTTCAGAGCGGATACCCTTTCAATAACATCTGTTATGCCAGTTCTTTGGCGAATAGTTTCGTTTGGAATTATGTCTCTAAGCAATATACCCAGCATAGACCTTTCCATCGCACGCTAGGCAACGCGTGGCTTGTTTGCAAATGTTTTTGCTAAAGTTAGGGTATCCGCTCCGTATATCATAACGAGTAACACGCATTGATTAATGGGTATCTCAGACTTAAAGATGTCCCTTAAGTTCCCAAAGGCCGCTCACGTCAAGCTTATTCTCCTGAGAAGTTTGCTAGTTTGGTTGTCTCTGGTTAACCGTACTTCATGGCCAAATACCTAATTTGTAGAATGTCACTTGTTCTATTTGGACGTTGCCCACTGAGATATGATTGTTTAGTACCATATTTGTCATAAATTGCATTTTTGAGAAGTTGATTTTAAGTCCAACATCTAGTGGAGCACGGTGCACTCGTTCTAGCATAATTTAAGCAGTCAGCAATCAGGACAGTGTCGTCGGCAAACCATAAATGGTTTAGGAACTCTAATATTCTAATGTATTCACAGAAATACTTAAAAGTAGCGAAAAAAGGCTTAAATTTTAAACTTACATTTTTTCATCAACTTTTCAGGATTGCGTTTTTTTTTCAAATTGTCTAAAGAATAAGTTTTCATAGACAAAATTTGTTAATCTTAAATTTTGCAAAACTTGTAACAGTTTAAAAAAAAAGATGATAGGTATTTTCTTTTTTTCTCAAGTATAGATCAAAAAAGGTTTACATACAAAAGCACGTTTTGATCTATATTTATTACTCTGAAATGGCTCATTGAAAAATTATGAATATGCATTTTCAGTGGTTTGAGTAAAAACAAATTTTTATTCCGTACACTTGACTCATACATGGTCATATAAATATATATTTATTTCTGTGTTTAATGCTATAGATGTTTTGTTAAAACTAAGCCAACATCATAAGACTTATGTGAAATATGTAAAATGTGATTGATACTAAAATTGACATTTTTATGTGTAATTATGTTTTTAGTAATTTTAAATTTGCCTACTTAAACGCAATCAATAATTTTATTATTTGTTGATAGGACTGCACTTTTTTGATGTTGATATGTGTCTTAATGTATTTTACTCTGTAATATACTATGTTATTGACATTCACAATACTTTGATTGCTAAGCTCAGTGCTTAGGTTTTTATCGCGACATTCTTTTTTTTTTTTTTTTAATTTCCTGCAGTGTGTAAAAAACTTTTTGTCACAGCTTATTTTTCTTTTATTGTGAGAAGAAGAAGAATTATATATTCAATAATCCGCTCGATAGAATGTGTAGATTGCAAATAGTTTACCAATTAATTTTAATATATGTTGTGTATCAAGTCAGCCGAGTTATGCTAACTAAAAATCTTATTTGTAATCTTTATTTTTATATTATAAAACATCATTATTTATGTATATTTGATGTAGATGTATAGTATGCCTATAGATATAGTGTCTTTACGACATGACCTTAAATTATCGTAACGGATTATTTCATTAGCAACCAATTATGATTGTATTATATACCTCAAACCCGAGGCAGTATTCATGGGTGAAAATATTGTATATTTAAATAATATTTTCACCCTTGAACATCGAGGTGTTATAAGCTATTTATGGTATATAATACAAACATAATTGTCTCTTCAAGGCGATTAGTAATGAAGTAATCCGCTGAGATAATTCAAGCCACTGTAGTAAAGACACTATATCTATGGGCATACTATAAATGATAATATTTTTCTACCGTAAATAAATTACTATTATTATTATATAATAATAAAGTAGTATAATGTTAATTGAAAAATGTAGATTTGATAACGTTGATACTCAATTTATCAAAACCAGCTGAGTTTAAGTTTTTTCATATTTTTAATTATTCTGTCTAGTTCATATATATTGACTGGTGTTGTAAGTTTATAAAGTGTTCATTAAAGTAATTTCATACATGTAAGTGACATAGCTGTTTATCATATTCTAGAAATTTTGTCATTGCGATATTTCTTTTTTGCTAGGCTTATTACATTTTTGTATAATTTATAGTAGTTACTGATGTCAGCATTAGATTGAGCAAGCTAAACGGTATCTTTAGTCTCTGTGAGGAAATAATAATGCCCCATCTAATCCACTTTGGTTGCAGTCGTTTGTCAATCTTTTAAATTTTATTAACTGGAAATGATATTGGAAAGTTATACAATAATATTTCATAAAATGTATCAAATTTTTTATTTAACTTAGTAGCGTTCTAGACAGATACTCATGATTCATTATACAATAATTTTTGAAAAAGTTTTTTTATTATTTTCAGTAAATAATCTACGAATAATATAATTCTTAGTCTGTAGTTGTAAGTAAATTGAATTGATAATACCTACTTGCGCAGTATGACCTAACAAGCCTGAATGTACAATTTGACTTTGTTGATAGCTATCATTGAAGTTAATAATATTATTATCAACAGTTTATCTATTCATAAAATAAATCCATATGAAGTCACAATATCTAGGAGTTGTGTTGTAGATGTTTAAGGTTTAAGTATATCGATGTTGATGTACCGCAAATTATGACATTTTTGTAGAATAGTTTAATAATAAATATTTTGTTATAATGCTAACTTTGAAAAAAAAAAATGTTTATTAGCAGATAGACTTTTGTGAACGCAGAGTATTATATATAGTACTTGATCATATATAAATAAAATTCCTGCTGTTAATTCAAATTGTTTATCATATTAAAAATCACTTCTGCAACAGTAAGCAACAGTGTTTTAGTTATTTATACGCAAGTTATCTGCAACTTGGTACACGCAGTCTCACTTAAACATATCACATCAATGATATTTTGTATGAGAAATACTACACATTTATTTTATTAGTTATACAGCAAGAATTTTGATATGCTAAGTTTATTAAAGACATTAATTTATTTTTTATGCAGTCAATAAAAATTTTAATTGTCTTTAATTACATCTACATCTAGGTTTAATTAACTATCAGAACTGTATCTGAAACATTTGAATAAATCAAATTATTATAATTTACATTATAATAAAAACCTGTTATATCGCTATTTAGTATTATATTATATCAATTGAATGAGTTATTTCATCAACTAAAGTAATCTTACTTGCATTTGACAGTCATATTTTTGTACTTTTAATTAAATAATTTTTATAATAAACTTATTTTTTTATAATTGCAGATAGATATATTTTGAAAACAGGAAAATCTTATATAACAGGTACTTTGTAGAAATATTGTTGTCTATTAAATATTTTATAAGTTATATTATTCATGCATTGAAAATATTAGTTATTTATTTCTTTCAATAACTACTAATTTTAGACGAATATTAATGCGTTTACATTTTTAATGTTTGCATTAACAAAGATTTTTAGTTGAATATTAATGTAAATATAATAAAGTGAATTTATATTCTAAAAAAAAACAACTTTAACATATTTTTTTAATTCTGTTTTAAAATTGTTTTTATAATGGCAACAGTAAGATATTTACCAAGCTGAGTTTATATAATTCAGTGTTTTTTCTCTCTTTTAATAAATTTCAATTTATAAATCATTTTAAATAAATATAATCTATTGTTGAAAAAATATTATTCTTGTTTTGTAACTATATTATATAAAAAAATCTGTTATTTTTGTTTCATTTTCTTTTTCTTTTTTATAGTAAAACGAGTTGTTTTCAACTCACATTTTAAAATAAAATAAATTCAGTCGTTCTGGGTCTTCTTAACGGAGTACATCATATTAAAATGATTTATATTTGAATAAATTTTTAACTATAAATGTTTTGTTATGTGCTTATACACAGAAAATAAATTGGTAAGCGTTTTGAATTAGATATTAGTTAGTTTTAATTAAATATTGTAAATTATTGACCTTCATTTTAACTTAGATTATGTTCATATATGTTTTCTTTGCCATTTGTAGAGCTGATGAAGAAAGTAGGCGTTTAAAACTTTATAAGCATCTTAGTTGCCTTTTGAGTTATCTTACTTTCATTTGGACAAAAGAAAAAAACACTGAATAATTCAAAATCATCTCATTATATGAAAGACTCTTCAATTTAACATATTATATTATACATTTACCTGTCCTATTTAAATTGACAGACAGTTTTTAATAAATAAAATTTTAAAGTTTACTATTTTATTTCAAGATTTGGTTATATTTTTAATAAATCAAATTTATATTGACATAATTTTTTTTTTTTTTTCAAAAAAAATACGTGAAGTATGAAGATTATAGTTAGGACAATAATGTAAATATAAACAGCACCCGGATAGAACACATAAAAAAGATAAAGTATGTTTATTTGATTTAAAACAATATAATAAATTCTTTGTGAAATTAGGTATGAGTTATGTGGAAGAGCAGCTAGTGAGCTTAACTTTGCTCTTTTTAATATGTAAAATGTAACGTTGAGTTAATAATAAATAAATAAATAAGTAAATAAACTGTTTTAATATTATTAGCAAATAAATTGTCTGGAAAAATAAATCCTAGAAACATCTGAACAATGAACCCTAACTAGAACTATCTCAAAACCACAAAAAACTATTTTGATGCTTAAATAAAAATGATCGTAAAAAATCTGTTTTTTTTTAATAATTTTGTATGTGCTTCAGCTTGTTCAGTACAGACGACTAAAATATAGAAACAACTGAACTTAGTAAAGAAATAATACATTAAAAAAATTGAATTAAATTTTAAATGTACATTTCATGTTTTACTATCGTATATATGTTTTGTATTTTTTTTATATTTATACATGTTTGATGATGGCTTTGTAAAAGGTTGAAACATGTTACTGTTTTTTAAATATATTTGTGATATAGTACATAGTAAATGTGTTTTATTTATCTTAAAATAATACATATATGTAATTTTTTTTAAGCATTTTTTTTTTTTTTTTTTAATTTATAACAATTTGATGTATTAGTTTTATAATTTGCAAGTCTTTTATGTTGTGTAAAAAATTAATGTTAATAAACAGATTTTATAAAAATAAATATTAAATTTTTTTATTGTTACTCAATATCAATTGATTAATGCATTTTAGCCTATATTCTTTATTAATTATTTATTCATAATGTAAAGTGCTAATAATATTTCCTTATAATATAAATATCTATTCTTACTATAACAAAGATTAATTTGTAACAAATAATAGCCTAATAAAATTACACGAAGATTAAAATATGATTAAAACCACCATGATTCCGCTTGCAATTAACAATAGTGTAGAAAATCTGCCCGTCTACCTACATTAATCGAAACCGGCAAATATAGATGTATACGGAATGAGGCTGAACCGTTTGAAATCTATCAATTAGTTCTACCGCATTGATAAAACCATTATCGAAACCACTTATTAATCCATACCACTTATATGCAATATTGAATTACAACGTTTACATGGCAAGGCGCCGCCCAGCATCGTCCAAAACAAACAGACGTACGTCTCAATCTCGTCTCATCTTGCCCCCACCAAGACAATACAGCCAACCGGCTCGGGATTTCAGTAAACCGCGCCCACTTTACCATTGGTAGATGGTTAATCTTGAGTGAGATGTAGCGCGCGTTGGTAAAAAGAGTGTGGTTGAAAAGAGAGCGTCAGAGCGCAGGGCGCTTGATCGATACTCGACGAGGACGGATAGAGAATCAAGCGTGCTACGAAATACAGGTTTTTTTTACCCCAGGCGACGTTGATTTTATTCTCATCCTATACGTATCTATTAAAAATAATTGGGGTTATTTATATATATATATATATATACATTTTTTAATATTAACGGTTATGAAAAAATATTAGAATAGAATTCGCGCGCTGTAATATTTTAGTGAAATAATAATATTATAGCAGATATATTTAGAAAAAGGATGAATATATACGATTATATTGGGTAAGAGTGAGATGGATAGGTAAGGGTCATCGATTCTGTAAGAATTAGAGTGAGAGAAATTACGGAGTCGGTGCGAGCGAAATGGGTGCAGTGGGAGGGGCGGAGCTTACATCTAGACTTCAAGTAATAAAGATGACTATTTTGAAAACTCACTCAGTTTGACAGGGTACTTAC
Source organism: Tachinus rufipes (assembly GCA_963932245.1). Lineage (NCBI taxonomy): Eukaryota > Metazoa > Arthropoda > Insecta > Coleoptera > Staphylinidae > Tachinus > Tachinus rufipes. The sequence continues at coordinate 44,242,716 of OZ010743.1, read as the reverse complement.
ACAAGTAAGCACTTGTTTAAGTATACTTAGAGAGCAAGTGTACTAACTATTAAGTGCGTGTAACTTACTCTTTAACTGTTTATACAAACAAGAAGTGCTCGTGGACTTTCAATTTTTTTTTATGTGTATGAGTGTATGAAAATTTTTGTGAAAATGGCATTTGAGGATAGGTCGAGCCCTAACACAGCGACAGGTCCCAGCTCTGAGCGCACACAAAATGCAATGAATTCACCGAACTCGCCGGAGTCAACAAGAACGTCGTCGTTTACGTGCACAACTATTCCTCAACCGCAAAGTTACATTTCTCCACCTACATCCCCAAACACACATCCTTATATCATTCCTAAAGTGGAACACGAAAGATCCTTCTTGAGAATTACATCCTATGCCTTATCTAGTCCTAAACATGAAAAAGACGACGATTCACAAAGAAGTTACAGTCCAGGTATGCAGAATTATAGCCACTCCGAGGCTTCCACATCGCCGCCCCCAAATGAAGAGCCAACTATACAGACACTCAAGTATTCAATCACGAATATTTTACAACCCGACTTCGGCAAATCGGCAGTGTTGCGTACTAAAGTAACACCGAAGATCAGTTTTAAACCCTACGAAAACGACAGTAAACCTTTCGCTACAGCCCCGTTAGGAAGTTTATGTCAAGCGTTCTCGCAAATAGGCAAAGTTAACCGAACACCGGAACCGATTCCACCGCCACGTGAAGAAACCCCTCAGCCCTCTGCGAGTGATGATGATACAAAAAGCGAGGATGGTAAAGTTCCGACCTTGTGGCCAGCATGGGTCTACTGCACTAGATATTCCGACCGTCCCAGCTCAGGTAGGTTTCATTTATAATTTAATCATAAATATAATATCCTAAATATATTGACGTGTCATCGCGTAAAAGCTCGAATTTTTCACTTTAATGTTGCGATCGATCATCAGTCAACAAACCCATTGTTTTAAAACTTAGCCAATTAGTTATTTTGGCTACCGGTCACAACTGATTAGAATCAAGCTTGTTACCATAAACAGCCCCATTGTTTCCAAATTAAAGAAACACATTAGTAGTACAAAACGCAACTCGATCCATTAAACATGTGCGTTGAATGGCGCTGGTTTGGTTGCCTATATTCGTGGAGCGAATTAGCCAAAATTAATTATGACATTGCTGGTTAATTATGAAATATTCAGTAGATGCACGAATTACATGCCCCGGGTTGTTTCGTGATTCGGGAAAAGGCGATTAATTCAATTAATTAATGGCGTGATAGTTTTTTTCGTGTAAAGGTTAACATCGGTTAGTAGAACTAATTAAAGAATTTGATAGTTTCATTAAAAACTCAAACAAATTGAATAACAAATTAGATGAGCTTAAATGTCAGGAGAAATTTAAATATTAAAATAGATTAGAATTATAAAGAACTAGTAATATTTGCTATGTTTTAATGTGCTTCATTTGCTCCAGTTAATCTACAATTAGCATAAAGTTTATTACTGGCGTTGTGCGATAACACGTTTACAGGTTCATTTTAAAAAGAATTATTTACCATGAGAAGTAAAGGGGGAACGAAAATGTGCTGATTATACGTTCCACTGCTACTGCAATTAATGTGGAAGCAGTAACTGCTGAACTTTAATAAATAATAAACCGGAATAAAGCCTCATTTACAAAATGTACAATTAAAATAATAGTAAGAAAATGTGCAGCTTGCGTAATTACAGTAGCATTGCAATTTTCCTAGTGTTATGAAATTAACATCTCGCCACTATTGTCTATAATGTTACGAGTATGGATAATTGGGGAAGCTAACTATATATTTATCTACTAATTAATAAGGGAGCAATTAATAAAATTAATGGTTGCGTCGTATTTATACTCGGGTGTCATTATATCGTTATTATTAGATGCGGATTTCTGGTGAAATATGCACTAAGCACGCGATTAATAATTATTTAATTAATTTACGCGATCGATGAGGTAGGGTAGTGTGAATATCCAGAAATAACTTTAACAGCCAACATTTTAAAAAGAACTTATCGTTGCGATGACATTTTAAGCGCCGATTTTTTTCAATTACTTTTAATTTTAAGTGGTTCAACGAGTGATTGATGCACTTTATCGACATTAAACTTAAAATCTCGTTGAAAATCGTGTTATTGCACACATGAAACACTATTTACAAAAGCATCATCAACACAGCAGATGCATCTGCTACTTATTTATAAACACCACAAAATTCCGTTTATTAAAATCATAACGCGTTATTTATGTGTGAACATCCCCTAAAATAATCATTTTAATAAGCCACATAATGATTATTTGAATGGGTCGTAATGTCATCCCTGTAGCAATACAGGATATATAAGGGTCCCCTCTTTTAAATAGCTCACTAATAATGTGAGCGCCTTCTGTTCCCAAAAGGATAATATATTTTAACTAGGTTAATAACGGCCTAATGTCCCTTCTATACTTGTGCTAAATGGCACCACACAATTGTCCCAATTAGTAACAAATGTCCACCCCAACTATCATGAATAACCATTTGAAATTAAATTGCAAATATTTACGGTCTTGTTTCTTCTATTACAGGTCCTAGATCACGAAGGGTAAAGAAACCAAGTAGCGGCCCTAAACCACCTACCGAGGATAAACGTCCCAGGACTGCATTTTCCGGTGCTCAACTAGCAAGGTTGAAACATGAATTCGCTGAAAATCGCTATTTAACCGAACGCCGTCGGCAACAACTCAGCGGTGAGCTAGGATTAAATGAAGCTCAAATTAAAATCTGGTTCCAAAACAAACGTGCGAAAATAAAGAAATCTTCAGGACAAAAAAATCCACTAGCTTTACAGTTAATGGCTCAGGGCTTGTACAATCATTCAACAGTAGCTTGCGATGAAGATGATATGCCATTACCACCGCAATAAACTAAATCACTAAAATCTCCAAAACAAAACCAAAAAATTGCCATACAATCGCAAGGAAAATATTATAATAATCCTAGATCTCAATGTAAATATTAAATTGTAAATAGTTATTTATATGTTGTATAAATGTACAAATAAAAAAAGCTTACGTAGACCTGCTATTTCTAAGGGCATTTAAACGGCTTACGCAATCGCAACATTTGGGGGATGTTTTAATCGCTACAAATAGTAGTTATCCCAATAGTCTTGCATAATTACACACTTGAGAACGATTCTTCGGTGTTTTTAGGCGTACAAAATTGTTGCGTCTTTTAGTTAGTATCCCACGATTTGTTTAATTTGTGTAGTTGTAAATGTATTATAAACGTAGAGTTTTGATTGCGCGACAGCCTTACTACTTATAGACTGATTTAAAATTAGTTTGTCGAGCCTAATGTTTGATAATATATGTGCAATGTTTTTCTCTCTCGATATAAATGTTTGTTATATAATCTAAGTGTAAATATAATGTTATTAAAGTAAGAGCTAAATGTTCTTCCAATTGAAACCGCATATTATTTATCCATTATCCTTCTAACCTTTATTTATAAAGAGTTTAATAATAATAATATTAAACTGAAAACGACTAAGTTTCTAAAAAAAATGCATCATTAAAGTTTTTAACTTAATAATAATAAATTACTTTATGTTATTCAATAAAATTGAATAATGAACCCAGAGAAGTATAGGAATAGGAAGGTAACAACATGTTTTTGCAATTTATAAAGGAAATTAAAAATAACCAATTAATATAATATGATAATAAAGTACAATGTATGCTTTAATGGTGTCATGTATTAATTTAATTATACATAATTATAACTTTTGTATTCGTTTTTTCAAAAAAATTATTTAAAATAAACGCAGAAAATGTTTCCAAGAAGACAAAAAACAAAACAAAAATAAAAATTAATAAATCAATATATACATACACATTTGTTGTTTTTACTTAATAAAGCAGCAAGCTACTAAGCTTAGTTGCTAACTAAAATCTTGTAGAAGAATTGTCTTGTTTTACATATGACTAAACATAACTTATTTGTCAATTAAGTTATTTTGTACAATGACATTATAAGCATTGTAAAAAAATAATCAAAATTGAAGAAGTAATAGGCATTAATGTACAATTACATCCGCGCAATAAAATTTATTTAAAACATGTAGTTCAGTTTAATTTAAACTCAAATCAACAATTCAGATCCTACTATAGAATGTCAAGAAATACAGCAAAATATATTATAGATCTCATTAGAGAGAGATGACTTCACTACAATAAATGGAAATAAAGATTGTCCCTTACCTACAGATCTGCAATATATTGCAATGATAAGGTATTTTTCAAAAAGGGGCCTATGAAGCCGATGTTGGTAAGTAACTATTTTTGTAATTTTATATTTAACTTATTTTACTTTTTTTAATAAATAATACTATTTTGATAATATCTTAAAAATCTTATTTGTTGTATACTTTATTACAATTGTAGTATATAAAAATTAACAAAAAAATGAGTATTATATAAAATTTATACAATACTGTAAACTCATATTTTTTTATATTAATAGTGTTATTTACTGCAATACTATCAAATATTTGGTTAAAACCTATAAAAAAATAACTCAATTATTTTATTTTGTTTATTAATTTTAGCGAATAAGCATGGTTTTCATTAACCAACTCTTAGTAAGATAATTAAAAGAGTTGTTGAAAGCATACCTCCCCTAAGGGAACATTTTATTAAATTTTCTATTACTCGGGAAGAAATGCAGTATATTATAATATATTGCACACACATCAAAATAAAATGCCCTGAAAGAGAATTTTATTCTACATATGAATATAAAAAGAATATCAATCTCTCAATGTGCAAGTAGTTTTAAATAAAAACCTTAGATATTGTTGCATGTAGAAGAAACAGTGCACATGACTCCCAAATTTGTGATGATTCTGAATTATTAATTGTAAAGTTCTTCCTGAAGATTTGTTATTAACACCACTTTTAAATCCGTTCACTAATGCAGAGGCGTTACAACAGTCATATCAAATCCCGAAATACTGTTAAACGTCTAGAAAAACAAAGGTTTTTTTTAATGGAATAAATTTAAATTTAAAAATTGCAAAAGCTGGATTTGTTGCATTGGCAGTTGTGCATAATACTGTTTGGATGGTGTAAAAATTCACAATTTAAAATACATTAATAGTCTTCTTAGGCTAATATGCCAACAATCTAAAAAAAACAATTTAAGATTATATAATTTTTAGATAATGATTTAAATGATGCGGATAACAATGAAGATGGACATATAACATAAATATACTTAAAAACATTGGTAAATTTGCATTTTGTTTTTTATTTTAATAATTAATAAACTTAAACTAGATAAGTAATATATTTGTATAATACTGTACTCTAGAGAAATATTATGTTAACTACAAACTACTGATTTCATTTCATTTGTGAGTTAAAGAATTTTATAATTAGGCGTAACATTAATTTTTAAATTTAGCATAATGGTACTTCCTTTTATGCTACATTTTTAATAGATGCATTTCTTTCACATGCTTTATAAGCTGATTAATCATTAATTGATTCAACTCTAGCATTCTTATTTCATACTCAGACTTCTTTTTCTTTTTTTAATATAATAGATGTTATTTTTTCAATTTTTTCAATTTTGAGTGTCACATCTATGCCCTCTTACTGCATTATTAAATTAAATTGTTAATTATTAACTTGATGCAACTATAGTTGGTCCGTGTTAAGACTGCATTTGATGTTGTTATAGCAACTAGAAAACAATGATGTGGTTGGCTTAAAAGCTTTTTCAATTTAAAATAAAATAAATAAATAAATAAATAAATTCAGTTAACGGTTTTCACTATTTACAATTCATCGATTTTTTTACGATATTGTATCTATGTTAACGTTACAAATACGTACAAGTTATGATATGTATTTTAATTTTATAATACAAACTGTTGTTGAACGTATAGTATAACCTTAAAAAGTTGGATATACTAGATTAAACGTCATGCAATTTTAGGTAATTTTTTGATAAATTTTATTATTAGTAAAAAAATAAAAATAACTAAAAATAAACTTAAGTAAATACATCTCTACTAAACATATTAATACTTAATTAACAAGCAATCAACAATATTGGTTTAATTTTATAAAAGAGTAAATAAATAAAAGTTGGTGCATTCTATTGTGAATAAACAATTTGCAGCTGTTGCAATTACGGCTATGTGACACTGATTTAAGAAACCACATTCATGAAGCATTGCAGTCTTAACGCAAACTAACTATAATAAGTTTTTTTTTTAATTTTTATAAATATTTTTGTATTTTAACGAGTGAAATCACACTTGCTGAAACTACCACATTGAAGAATAGACTTTGATTATTTGCGGCTGAATACTGAACTTTAAATGGTTAAAAAATCTTTCTTAAAAGTTTTGGTTCTACATTTCTAAACAACAATATTCAATACAACGACAAATATAAGTTTTATATATTCAAAGTTGAATAAAAGTAAAAAAACTTTTTACATCTATTAAGAAATTCTAATTTTCTAAACACATTTAAAGCTAAAATATCAACAACATGATTGTTCCTAAAAAGATTATGTAAAATTGCAACTTATAAAACACAAATTGAAGAAGATTTAGATATGGTTTTGTTGTTTAGTTTAATATTTGGTACTAATGATACTTTGGATTTTGATTTAAAAAGAGTAAAAAAATTTTTTTAGTTAAAATTGACCAAGTCAATATTTGAATGAGATGGGAGTGCCAATATTTGAATGAAGCACTCCCATCTCATTCAAATATTGTTTTGAAATCTTTGTTTATAGATGCTACAAACTCTAACCTAAAAATTTTAAAAGATTCTGCCATATTTGTCAGGGCAAAACTTTGAGCAATACCAGCATTTATGGTTTTGGGGTCAGAATTAAAACTACAATTAATTCTAACTATAATTTTTTATTGTCAAGAAATATACAATGGGGCTTCTTAATAAGATTAGGAAGACATACCTTACTAAATGCTTTGGAAATCTAGAGCTATTGCAAGATTTTTTCTTAATTTTCTTAATCTTAATACATATTGAGTATCTAAAATTAAATTATTTTTATTTAAGAACTTAACAATGTGGAAATTAATATATATTTTTTTTTATTTTTTGACAGATTGTACAATAATGCAGTTGGTCTATAATTTAAATTTCTTTTTAGGTATAGGTTAAACATTTGCAATTTTCTAAAGAAAGACGTCCTGGTTGAAAAACCTACGACAGTGGTTTGGGGTCAGCACTACAACTCTTTTTTGTAGAGCTGTCAACAAGACCCAAATAATGTTGATGATCGCCAACGTTCGTGGAGGACAAGGCATGTAAAGAAGAAGAAGAACAATTTAAGAATGTTTTTTTATGATAAGACAAATATTTTAGTTAAAATAAAAGCTAATTCATTCCAAAATGTTTTAAAAATAATAAGTAAAATGTTATTTGCACCTGATGCCTTTAGTAGATCAATTTGTCGTTTTAATTAAATCAGGCTTTTTATCACAACAAGTTTATTTAGCAGCTTATTTTGAAAAATATACAACTGAGCTAGTTCTATGTAGAATTATAACTTAAAAAACAAAATTACATTTTTTCAAGGTGGTATATAAACATTTTATGATTCTAACAAAATGTGTGTTTGTCCGCTTCAAATCAACACGGTGGTAGAAAAAGTTATAGTAAAATACATTTGCTGCAATTTTTGCAAAGATTGTTATATTTTTTAAACAAAAACGGCAACTTAACATTCTAGAAATGTAAATATTTTGAGATTTAATTGTTGTACATTTATAATTTCTAGATGATCTTACAAGTACTTAATAGTACAAAATAATAAAAATTTATTTTTTTACATTATATAATTTTTTTTATACTAAAAGGATAAAAGATGTAATTGTAAAACCAAAACTTATTTCTTAGCAAAGGATACTTTGCGTGATGCTAAGTATCTCAAAGACATACAAGTTAAAAAACTTTAAAGATAGAAATGAAACTTGAGGAACAACAAACTAGTTGATTAATCGAACAGAGCCATATGTTTTTTTTGCCAAAGGTGAACATCACATCACGGACTTAGGGTAAGACTATTCTTTTTACTCAAAAAAGGCTTTACCTTAAAATTAAAAAAAAAAACTACCCGCCGGGTATCAGTTATGACTTCATTAATATTTTAGTGTCACTAAAGTTTTGATCCAGGTTTTTAATTTTTTAAATTTATTTTGCTTCTTGTATCTCGTCTCAAATAAAGCTCTGATTAATACTTTTTTTTTTCTTTTTTCATATTTTTTGTTAAATCTTTTCAGTACAATTTTTTTCGCTACATTATTTTTTGTAGCTTTGTTGTGGTTTATTTTTGTTTAGTTATCTTTACTTTTCATGTTAGATTTTGTATAAATAGTTGCTTAATGTTTAATATTTTTGAATAATTTTTTTTTTTTGGAAAAGTATAAGAGTATTGTTACACAATATTAAGTGATGCTTGAGATAATAAAATCTATTAGCAGATAGTTTTAATTTGTATTTCATTTACGCGTTTTTTATCTGAAATTATTGTCTATCCATATTCCAAAATATGTTTGCTTGGAGACCGTTTTTATGTGCTCAAGACAGTTCTAATTGTTTGGTGTTTGAACATTCTGCAATCATTTTGAATTATGAAAGATTAGGATGGTGTGTTTGTTCTTATTTCGTTGATGTAGAGATACTAGGTATCAAGTTTGGTTGTTTTTCTATTTATTGTGAGTTCTTTGTTGTGGGCTTATGGTTAAAACTGCCAAAATTTTGTTTGCATTTTCCGTAGTGCTGTTGTGCATTTTTATAGATTAAAACAATTATTGTATTATTCAACTATAAAAAGTATTTATAGGTTTCAAATCATGATCCTACGTTGTTAACATATACAAAATTGGTCCCAAAATACTGCCCTGGACACTCCTGAAAAAACAACAATTCAAAGAATTGTTGTTATTTCACCTAGTTTAGACGTTATTATCATTACGATGATTTTTTCAAGAATTTGAACGGTGCTTTTGGTTTGTTGAAACCTATACTGATTATATTATTATCTATTTTTTTTCTTCAAAATGCCCTGTTAATAGTCTTTTAATAAATTTCTCTAGTATATTTAATATCGTGGGCAGTATAGAAATTATCTTAAAGTTTTTTGAGTTATTTTTTTGCTTTTTTACTTTTTTTAAAGAATTTGGCGAGTTTGGTAATTTTTTTATTAATAATTAGTTTGACTATGTTTGTTATTGGAGATCCTATTTTTTTTACGGTGTTTATAAGGTTTTTTGTTTTATTCTGTTATGACCAGTTGGTTTTGCAGAATTTAAGTATAAAATATTTTTTTAAATATTTTTTTATGTTGTTTGTAAACATACTCTATTAATTAGGTTTGATTTATTTGTTTAAATTTTCTGTACAATATTTTGACGCAGGATTTGGCAAGATGTTTAGTTGGATTTTAAAATGTATCAATAAAATGATTAATTATCTGGTTGGTATCTAGTTGAAATGTTTTATAATTTTTTTTGTTTTTTGCATTATTTTTGTGCTTTCCAAATGTTTTGTTAATTATGTTTACGTTTCTTTTATATTAGATTAAATTACATATTAAAACCGTATTGATAATTTAGTATTAGTTTGCCGTTAAACGATTCCCGTTTTTTTTTTCAAAATCATAGTTTCTCTAAATTTATTCAACAGAAAATCGAAAAAAAGGTAATTTTGAAAAATCTCTATTTTTATAAATTTTAAAATTAGAATGACATTAGCCCATTTTTATAATTAAAAAAAACAACAAATCGTTAGTATTTTTTGTTTCTAGTTCTAAGACTATTAGGTTGTGGTCTAAGCTAAGGATGTTAATATACACTCTGATTGGTAAAACATCCAGTAACTTTAGCTCTAGTTGTAGCTAAATTGATTTTTTTGCATTTGTTGTGGCAAGATAGATGTTTAGAGTTTATGTTTTTTTGTAAAATAGTGGGAAACTGAATTGTTAGTATTACGTTAAGGTCTGTAAGTAAATGGTGTTATAGATGCAGAGAACCTTAATAAATTAAAATAAAACACACAAAAAGGTTTTTAATATTCATGAAATTGGCTTGGCTTTGACAGATAATTTTATGTCATTAATGTTTGAATATGATTTCGGGCATATGACCGCCGCGGCTGGAGCGTACATGGCGTAATCTGGAAGTTTAATTTTCACACATTGTTTGCAGTAACTCTGGCTGTATTTCGGCAATAATGCGTTGAGTGTTGGTTTTTAAGTTTTTAATTGTTTCTGGTTTATCGGTGTAGATATGAGACTTTACATATCCCTAGTGAAAATAATCTAATGGCGTCAAATTGCACGAACAAGGTAACCAGGTCCATTTTGTAAAATGTTTCTTTCAGTAAATTAATTGTATTGCGCGCTGTGTGGCATGTGGTGCTGTCTTGCTGAAACCACATGTCTGCAAAATTAATGCTGTCGAATTGAGGCACAACAAAGTTGGCAATCATGTCTCTGTACCGCTCACCGTTCACTGTAACGTTCCGACCATCACCATTTTTGAAGACATATAGACCAATGATTCTACCGACCCTTAAAGCGCGCCAAATGGTAATTTTTCTAGATCTATTAGTGTTTCGACAATGGCTTGTAGAATATTATCTCTCCAAATGCAGCAATTTTGTTTGTTGACATAGCAATTTAGCCAAAAGTACAGATACATTGATTGCAATTGATTCAAACTCTAGAAGCATTGTGTGAGATGTGGATTATTTTAAGAATATCACTATACTACAACTTTATAACTATATATAATAAATAACAAAACAAATGGCTGTAGTTTATCTATAAGCGTTTAACGGTATCAATAGCAACTAGTAAATATTTAATTAAACTAGATAGAGCCACAACTATTAATCTCAATATCTATTTTTTATGAGTTAGTAAAAATCATGTACAAGAGTAGTTTTCCTAAGCATTTTCTCAAAAACTATAAGCTGTATTAAAAGCCATATTTTCAGACGGTTCCAAGTACCGTTTTTCTAAAACAATGCCCCATGGCTCTAGAGTGCTGTCTAATTTCTTAAAAAAATCATTTGTTTTTTGATACTTTGATACAAAATTTATTTTAATAATAAAATGTTATTTTTTTTTTTAATGTTGTGTAGTTTAAATATTACAAGCTAAAGAATGTAACAAAAAAGTCTAAACTGCATTAAATAGATATATTAAAATATCTGTTTTGTTTTTTCTTTAATGACATCCATATTGTTTTTTTTTAATTTTTAATAATAGTTCAAAAATAAATAAATTTTAATAAAAATAAGCAATATAACTTTTTAATAATATAATTATTTATGTAATTATGTATTTATCATATTTAACTTTTAAACAAAGCAAAATACAAAAAAAAAGATGTATTGCATTTTGTTATTACAATTAAATTGTTTTTTAATTTCTTCAAAAGATAAAATATAGATAGCGCTATAACGCTCAAAACTTTTATTTAAAAAAAAATGCAATCTAATAGCTAGGCTCTAAACCTTTAAAATGCCGTTTTTTACTTCATAACTTTGAAAATGTTCTATCGTATTTTCATCATCCCCTTCAAACAAGTCGTAAGGCTTCTGGGGCAATATAAAATAGCTGTAAAACGCGCAATAAAAAAAAAGAAAAAGATTATTAGTTAGTTTTTAAATGGTGCAAGAAAACAAGTGTTCTTTTAGATAAAATACATAGATGGCATTGCAGCGCCCAAGCGCATTGTTTCAGAAAAAAAAAACGATTTGGACAGTTTGCAAACCGTTTAAACTATGCACACAAACAAATTACTGTGTATAAAAGATTGCCTAAGGTTGACAAATATTTGTTTATGTGCATGTTGGAACAGACCTAATATCACCATCTGAAAGATTGGTTTTAAATCTACAAAACGTTTTTTACTATTTTTTAATCACTTCAACGTTTGTCACGCTTTATATATGATAAAGATTTACATTTTTAAATTTATTGTTTTGAATACTGATATTTTTAATAAAGATGTTTTATAAATACATACATTTACTATTTTTTTTCTAAAATAAACGTTTTGAGTAGTTTGTATTTATTTTAATTGTGTTATTTGTAAACAAACAAAATGTAAAATTTTGTTGTTTGTGTTAATGTGTCTAGGTTTTGTTGGCTTTTATCAATAGTGCATATAGTTATATATATATAGAAGAGTGCTGACGTCCCGAGTATTATTGTAAGTGTAAAAGTAAAAACATTATTGATTTAAATAAGCATAAGCATTGTGCTCAAACAATTTAACACATGGTGTAAAAAAATTTATTAAAATTCTTCAAAAACAGTGATTGTTAACGACGTACATAATGAATGAGTTGTCTCAACTGGGTAAGATCTAAATAGTGAAACAATTAATTGTAGTTGGTTAGAAGTTTGTTGGTGGTTTTTATAAAATTAAACAAATGTGGCTTCTGTACTAATAAAAAATAGCTTATATAATATCACTTAGAAATGTATACTATTCCTTGGCTTATTCGGCAATGAGTTACAATATCTTGACATAGGGACAATGTACCAACACAAACAAAGCTATTGTAATACAAAAATAACTTGTAAGACTTTAAAAATAAGTCCAAACTACTTAGAAACAGCATGTTTCTACATTTAAATTTAAAAACGTATTAACTATCACATCTATTTATTTGTATACACTACAATGCTATGTGTTCAAAAATAAAAGCAAGTATCAATTAATAAACAACGTACACAATTATAACACAAGAAATTAAAATAATATATAATTACCAAAATTTAAGCTTACATCTTATAAAAAAATCACCAAAATATGCAGGTAGATACTTCTTTAAGATACAAAGAATATTGAGACAATCAAATCGCCGCAATTATTTAAAAATTGTTTAAAAAAATATTTAGATTAATGTATAAACTTTATTTAAATTTTATTTTATTATTATTATTATTAAAATAATTTAAAAAAAAATTAGAGTAATATAAAATAGATTAATAATTAATTGTAGCAAAACAATTGTTTATTATTATCAACAATGATTTTACAATTACTGTTAAATCTAACAACTTATTTACTACGTCAAGAATTTATTTTAAGTGATTTTATAATTTTAATTACTTTATTTTTTGGTTCTATTATTAGTAACATTTTGTTTGTTTAAAAACATTAGATTATTATTTTAATTTCCGTTAACTTTTTATTTAAATTAAGAACTAATTTTATATTACAAATAAATTAAATACAAAGGTGAAACAACCTCTAAACAGTGGCGCTTCTTTAAATCTAAAAAATCAATTCCTTATTTAGAATTGCCAATACAACTTTTCAGCTTGATCAAATCGTAGCATTGAGAATAAATAAGCAGCGGCACTTTGTATAATTTCTTGTTTGTTACATTGTAAGCCACCCGGTGGTCCATTGTCGCCTCTAAAATATTTATTTAATATTGAAAAAAATACTTTTCTATTCACATCAATAAAAATATATTTTTATTTATTTAAAAATAAAAACATTACAAACAGACGATGGTTAATAAGAGGTGTTAATAAAATCAAGCTTGTTAAATAATTAACATTATTATTAAAATGATTATGATATAAGTTTATTTAATAAAATTTTAATTTTAATGTTATAACTTGTATTTTCTAGTTATTATCATATATAAGTAAATATGCAGTTGACACTGGCCTTATGTCAGAATCTCATCAATGCTACAGCAAATTGAATAAAAATTTCAGTTATAGAACATTTTGACTCATTGCTCAAAAAATTATATTAGCAATAATTTTTCTACTATTTGGTATCAAAATAAATTTGGTATTTCTAAATTATTTTCTTTGGACATTTACAAAAATTATAAAGTTATTTTTAATTTTTCATAAAATATTGCACCTAAACTTACAACAACTGAAAACAACACAACATACTAATTAAAAAAATATTCACCTTTTATTATTTATCAATTTGCTATATTGTAGCAATTTTGTTGAAATATTTATATCAGTTAAACAAAAGTGAAACATCAAATTTTAAAATAAAAACATTGTTTTTTAAGCTTTAGAACAGATATTTTTTTTTTGTTTTTCTTTTACTTTTTTTTACTACATTTTGCACATGTTGCAATACCTAGACACCTAACTGCCGTGGGTCCGAAACGTTCGCATTGGAAACACCTCACTGAGTTAAAAATAAACGAGCAAACCGGGCATGTATTATATGCTACTTCTTCTGGGAGCCGTTCAGAATTGAAAGTTAAGATAGATATTGCATCTTTGACTTTAACATTCTTTCTGCGGGGGAGGCATTTTTTAAATTTTGGCCACATTCCAAGCATTTAACTATCAAATACTTTACAAACATTATAGTTTTATAAGTATAAATATAAATAAAAAACTTTTGCGAACACACAGAATACTATTGGGTTCTATACCGTAGTACAATGTGAACCTTTTATTTATCATTACATAAATAATTTCTTACCCTAAAGTTAACCATAGCAAATCGATTGATTAAAACTGGGTTAAGTTTAATCTTTTGTTTTACCAGAAGTTAAAGCCAAAGTAGTGTGTTGGAACTAACACTCTTTTAAACATGAGTATTAGCAACCTGGCTTTTGGGTCACCGCGCACGGCAAACACGCAGGTAAGTTTAAAGTACTCATAATTTTGTTTTGTTTTTTGCTTTGATAGTTTGCAGTGATCAGATATATTTGATGATATTATTGTTAGAGCTTTTGTTTGTTATATGTTTAGTATAAAGTTTTTTCATTTTGATAAGGGTTTTTTGTGCAGTTTTGCATTTATGTTTTGTTTACTGTTTCTGTTCTAATAATATGTTTTTATATGCATATGTTTTGTTATTATTATTGACGTTTAAATCGCCTATTATTATTTGAAGTTTTTTTCTATTGATGGTATTGTTTTTTTTATTGTGTTTCATCTTAAAATCTTTGAAGTTTATCTGTGAAAGTTTGTATATAAAGATAATTACTCTATTTTTTTTTTAGTTATTTTTTAGTATTTTTTTAGTATACATAGCAATTCCTGCACTTTTAATGCTCCTTGAATTGTATTCCGCATGGTAATTATCTAATAGCTGGCAACCTAAAGTACAAATATAGATAAGGCCCGCAACCCTACCTGTAGGTAGAAAATAATTTTTAATTTAATATTTTAATTATTAACAGTTTTGTCAAGAATGTAGAAAGTGTACTATTTCTGTACTTATTTAATATGACAGCAAAACAGGAATCTCCTGATTTATACAGATAAGTAGTTAGAAATGGGAAGCTTAGCTTTTCAGATAGTTCTGACCAACATGTTTTAAGCTGTGGCGTAGCTAGAATTTCTGGGTCTCACCGCAAAATGTTTTATAAAAAAACGTACACAATTTTGTTATTGTTTTTTAGTCCGGTCATAAATTATTGTGCAAAATTCATTTCTATAAAGTAAAAAATAATCCGGTCAAAAACTATTTAAATTTTTTCAAAGTGCAAAACACTTTTTTATAAAACGGGTGTTTTTTTTTAGATTTAAGCAAGACATTGACTCAGTCAACTCAGAGAAGTTGTTGCACAAATTCGAATTCTATAGCATAAGAAGTGTAGCATTAAATATTGTTAAAAGCTACTTAACTGTCAGAGAACAGATTGTCTTTGAGAGTGGAACTTTTTTAGGTTCCGTGCTGTATCTGTTGTACATAAATGATCTTGTATGTAATGTAACACTAGCAAGGACATATGTTTATACCAATGACACAATACTCATTCAAAGTGTAACAGCTTCTGTGATGAATGGGTTAAGTCTTTTAGAAGAAGCAAAACAATCGTTTCATGCAAATAAAAATATAAGTTAAATAAAGCAAAAACAGAACATATATACTTTTCATTTCTTAATGTAAATCAATAAAATTTTTGGGTATTGACTTAGACAATAAATTATCTTAGCAACAGCATGTGAAATTGTTGTCCACAAAATTAAACAGCAATATTTATTTAATAAAAAAAATAGATAAAAACACGGATTTAACGATTACCCGAATGGCTTATTTTGCATTTATTCAATTTTTAATTGAGTATGGAGTGCTGCTGTGGGTTAGTTCTTATCATGCTAATCGAATTTTTGTTCTACAGAAGAAAGTTGTTAGTGTAGTTGAGGGTTTTAGTTTCAGAGATACGTGTAGGTCTCTATTTAAAAAAAAACTGGATTTTATGACTGTTGCAAGTTATATGTACTAGCATGTTTGGTGCATGTGAGAGAAGGTATAGATGCTAGAAATTACAAGTATCAAAATAAATTGCATACTTATTGTACCAAATTAAGTAAAAACATCTGTATTGCAGATTAACAAAAACATTAAATTTGTTCCATTATATGTCAGAATGTATAATATTTACCAGCTAAAAAATTTAAGTTATCTCTAAAAATATTATCAAACCATGAATTATATCATGTTAATAAATTTTTTTTATTTTAATTTTTAAATTGATTTGTCAATGTTCATAAGCACGTAACAATGTTTTCTTTTAATATTAACTCACAACTTGTACCTGGCGTTTTTGTACTACATTATTTTACTATTATTTTTATACAAAAACAAATAAAGTCTATCTACTTATCTATCCAAAAAAATATTCAAATTGAATCTTGGATAAAAAAAATTGTCCGAAAGCACAAAATCCAGCTACAAACTGATAAAAAATGTAAAACGTTTATAAAATTTAAAAAAAACATAATCTGGCTATAAAATATCAAAATATTGTTAGAAAACACTAAAATCAAGCTATAAACTGTTAAAAATTCTATTTATAAAACGTCAAAATAGCGAAATTTGGTCATAAAACATCAAAACATTTAGTTATAAACTGTTGAAAAGTGCAAAATTGAACTTGATATAATAATAATAAAAAGTCAAAAATAACAATATCTGGTTTTACAGTATTGCAATATTGTCAGAAATAACTAGAATCTAGCTGAAAACTTAGAAAATACTAAAACTAATTAGTCAAGAAAAGCTAAAAATTCCAGTCATAAAATATTATAATATTTTCAGAAAAAAACCAAAATTTGACTAAAAACGGTTCAAGAGTGCCAATTTTTATTTAAAAATTGTCAGACAAAATTCGGCCTTGAAAGATCAGAATAAATTCAGAAAACACTAAACTGAAACAATAAACTGTAAAAAATAAAGTTTTAAAAATTGCAAAATCCGGCTATCCGGCTATGAGATATCAAAATATTGTAAAAAATAGCAAAACTTACTCCTAATTAATCTGTCAAAAGGTGTAAAATTGTATTTATACAATGTCAAAAATAGCAAAATCCGACAATAAAGTAAAAAGATATTCTAAGAAAGCATCAAAATTTAGTCATAAACTGATAAAAATGCATAATTCTATTTATAAAAAGTCAAAAACAGTAAAATTTGGTCATCAAATATTGACATATTTTTAAAAACACGATACAACACTTACAGCTGTTGGTAATAAATGGGCAATTTCATTTCAAACGGACCAGGGGAGTTGCATTGAGAAATTTGCTTTAGTATTTTTTTGTTTCTATAACTTACTAGTAGTCATTAGATCGGTTTATAAAAGAATTTTTTTAGTTTTTTTGTCGTTTTTTAACGTAATCGCATTTATTGAGTAAAAATTGCAAACTTAACTTAAAAAAAAAATTTACTAGTGAAATCAATCATAAATTATTCGTAGAATCCAAATCTGGTGCTAATTTAAGTATATACCTTATCTATAAGCCGCAAAAGCCATAAAGCTATGTTCTCAGTAAGCTGAGCAAAAAGAAGCATTTTAAAAAAAAAAAATTATCCGTCAATGTTGACGTATTTTAATGTAAATTAATTGGAAAATATAAATTTGTTCTGTGTATTTGGGTTTTAAAGGCTTATTCTTCAACATAAACTTTTACAAATACACGTTTAGCCCCGCTCAGAAAAACAATACACAAAATATTATTAAAAATTTGAACTTTATGGACAGTTTTACATAGAAAATAGTCAGTGTTGTACTCATCGTCTATAGAAAAGTCCATCTAGAAAGAAAATTAATAATTTTTTTATATTTACAAAAAATATTATAAACACACTAGGGTGTGGTTTAAATTTTTTTTAACAAATTTTGATAAGCGTCGGGTGGCTTTATGTTAGAATGCCAAAAATAATAATAATCAAATTTTGGCGCCGATAGATCGAGTCTAAATTTGTGCCGCAAGCGCAAAAACTATCAAACAAAGAGTAAAATGGCCCAAAATTGATGCAAGCGGCATAAAATGTCTTTATTAAACTTTTAAAATAATAAACAAACAAAATATTTTTTAAGTAAAGAAAAAATGTTTTTTCTTTCTAGATAGGCTTTTCTGCGTCAGATAACACAACACTGACTCTTTTCTATGTAGAATTGTTTGCAAAACTCATATTTTTAATACTATTTAGTGTATAGTTTCTCTAAAAACTGATGTGTTTGTAAGAGCTTATGTTTTTTCGAGATTTACGCCCCTAGAACCCAAAAACACGAAACAAATTTATATTTTTCAATTAGTTAACATCAACATACGTCAACTTTGGCGACTAATTTTTTTTAAATGATTCATTTTATCTAGCTTAATAAAAACTTAACATGATTTTATGGCTTTTTGGCTTATAGACCCCCTGTCTATAGACTTGAAATGGCAGATTTGGATTCTACAGAAAATTTTTGATTGATTTCACTAATAATTTTTTTTTTACCTAAATTTGCGATTTTTAAACAAAAAACGAAATTAAGTTACAAAATGACAAAAAAACTAAAAAAATCGTAATTTTTTTAAAGGTTTTTATCTCAATGCTCCTTTCCCCCTGCTTTGGTCCGTTTATAATGGAATTGCCAAAATATGAATTTGTTAATAGGTTCAATAAAAAAAGCAATAAACTTCCATCTAATTGATTAATAAACAACCTTTTATGCCTAAATGCTGCTAAAACTACAAATATTACATTTTTTTTTTTAATCTGAACATGAGCTAAAAACTAATTCTGCAAAGTATTTAGAATTTTAATTTGATACTAAATTAAACTAGAGCACACACGGCGACTATGCCTCAAATAAATTAAGTTAATCTAATTTTATTTTTTGTTGCTTATTACAAGGATTTGTTCCTAATGATTGCTTCAAAACAATATATTTTGCTCTCTGCTAGAGTCACCTTACCTACGGCATGACACCATCATCTTATTTTCTCTTCAACGTTAAGTAATTAGAACACAAGCTCACCTGCAATATTAAAAATGGTGTAAACTGGAATTTCAACACTTTTGCTGCCAGAGCAGACACTGGTGTTTGCTAGCAATTCTACCGCCACGGCGGAGAAAGGTGTCTGCAATGGTTTTCTTACAACTACGCCAAGAGAACATCTTTTTCTTACTTATACTTTCTTTGGGTGTCTGCCGTGACCTGTGCCTATATGCTGCATAAAGTGGTTTATCAATTGGCAAAAGTTTTCATGTATAAAATAAAAGTCTGTTATTTGTGTCCGCTCTGGCGTCTTGTAAACACGAATTATGAATAGTATCGAGTCACAGCGAACTCTAAATATAGAATGTGTACGTGCAATATGAAATATAGTAAAAAAACAGTTTTATTTCGGACAACTGTGTTTTATTCATTTATATATTAAAAATAACGGTCAACAAAATAATACATAAACAAATATAGCAAAAAAGTATAATAAATATAGCTACGATGTTCACAAAATACTAAACACTATAATGCATATTGAAGAGTTGAGGCGGTATTCATTGTTAGCGTCATAAATCTTTTTTTTTGTTAAGTTGCAACATTTACATAGTGTTTTATGTAAACATTTCATTTATCGTTTTTATTCAGAAATTAGTTGAAAAAAACGTGTCCCCTGACTTTTTTGTGTCCGCTATTGTGTCCGCTATGGCGCAATCAGGAACAATATGTGACCGATAAAAGTGTCCGCTATGGCGCACTGATATTTATTTCTTGTACAGTTCTAGGGCGGAAACCCGTGTCCGTTTTAATTATTTGTTAACAACTTTAACAAAAATAAATTAATTGAAAAATTAAAACTAGATATTAAAATTAAAAAACATGCTTAAGAAGCCACCATATATGGCTCTGTGTGATAATTTTCAAAATCCGCCTTGGCAGCGAATGTGTTAAAAGTAATGACACTTCTATTTCTGTACATATATTACTGCATACAAAACTAGATACAAACAATTACTAATTAAGCCAGTTTGGCTAAAAAAAACTAAAATAGTGTACATTATTATTGTGCCAAGTTTATAAACAAATTGCCACAAGCAATTAAAACCCAAGCACCTAAATTAATTTTAAAATGGATGCAGGATGATTAGAACATCTTGCACTTATTTTAAAAAGTATTTTACTCATTTGACGATTATTTAAGACGCAATTTTAGTTGGACATTAAAAAGTTTTTTCTCTCTATTTTAATGTTCAATCTACATGTATTTATATTTTGTATTTTTATGTGTGTGTACATATATATTTATTTATATTATGACAAGTGTATACTTATAGTTCTAACATAAAGAAGTATCTGATTCTATTCTAGTATTTTAAATGGAACAAAAATTTAGCCAAACGCGATAGAAAACTGCAAAATACTTTTTTTACAAAATTTGATTATAAAATTTTAAATATTTTTCAGACTTAAAAAGTATAAAATGTTTCATAAAATTTTAAAAATAGCAAAATCCAGCAATAAAATATGAAAAAATTGTTAAAAAAAACAAAATCCGACTACAAACTGTCAAATAATGCAAAATTTTATTTGCGAAGTGTCAAAAACAGCAACATCCCGCAGATTTTAAAATAAACATCAAAAAGGCCCTATATGCTTGTAGGTTCTTCTGCATTGTTTATGACACTCATTTTAGCAAATCTTCTTTAATACTCCATTACTTTGCATTTTAACCAATTTTTCTTGTAGTTATTAATTTCAAAACCAATTTCATATACTTAAATGAGTTTCTAACCCAACTTACTTCTCAATATGAATATTTCTTGAAATATATTTGTCTATTTTATTTTCAAAGTTTTTTAAATATTAAAAAAATAGACTTCTTCAAAATAATATTGTTGTTGTTAAGATTTTCAAAAAAACAAGTTTAATATTGAAAACGCTGGCAATAGATGTCTTGCAATTTTGTTTTGCTTATCTCTACTATAGTACAGTTTTGATTTTGTGTTAAACTATCCACTTGTTGTCATTGAAGCAAGCAGCACATTTATGTTTTAAGTCTGTCAAAAATATTTTACTGCCAAACAGCAAATATATTAAAAATGCATTGAAAAATAAAACTTTATCTTTTTTTTTTAAGTTATTTGAGAGTTTTCCACAACCCACCCAAATACCTCCCAAAGTTAAGAATCACTGATCTTATGTATAAAATTTTGGTTGTATTGTTTTGACCAGGTTTCCGTTGTGTTATGTTTTGAGATAACCGCCGCGGCAGAACTGAGCAGTAGACCATTTTCGAGAATCAATTATCAAGTATCAATTAATTATCAAACCACTTTAAACAAGTCGTAGACTTACTGTGGCGATGTAAAATAGCAGTAAAAAGCATAAAGCATAAGTATTTGCGCCACTGTTTCCAGCGGTATTTTGGCGATAACTTTGCGAATGTTCTGCTTTAAATGGTCAATTGTCTGTGGATTGTCAGCATACACCTTTTTCTTCAATGTACCCCACAAAATAAAATCCAGCAGTGTCAAATTTCAGCGGCGAGGTGGTTAAATTACATTACCAACACGGCTAATAACGCGGTTTTTAAATTTAATGCGCAGAAGATTGATTGTGGCATGTGCAGTATGGGATGTTGCCCCATCTTTGTTTAAACCAGAGCTGCTGTAGATTAAGTTCCTCTAATTTGGGCCACAAAAAATCAGTGATCATGCCTCTGTAACAATCTCCAGTAACAGTAACGTTAACTCTATCATCAAATGACTCAATAAAGCCACCACTCCAAAATCCGCACCAAACGGTAAATCGCAATGGAAGCATTGGTTTTTTAACTATGGGTTGTGAATTTTCCAAATACTTTAGTTTTATTTGTTTACATAACCTCTAAGATAGAAATGGGCCCCGTCCAAAAAGATAATTTTTTTGTTAAAATTAGAGTCAACATTTAATTTGTTTAAAGCCCACTGAGCAAAGCAAAAACGGGCATCAAGGTAGGTTATTTAATTTTTTTAAATGAGTTGCATTTTGTACGCAAACATAGCAAGGTCTTTGTGAAGAATTCGCTTTTAAGTGGTTTGCCAAATATCGAGTTGCTGACTTCTGCGCCGAGTTGATGTTTCTGGGTGCTCGCGTACTAGCCACAGAAGCGACAATTTTGCAGAACGTTTTGGATGAGCATACTTGATACGTGCATTGTCTACCAGCATTCCAGTTTTACGCACTTTGTATACAAACTTTCCTATTCCTTCGATTGATGGCGTTTCATTTCTTCCAAACAACGTACGCAATTTTTGCGCTGTTGGAGACAAATGAGACTTATTTTCAAAATAAATGTTTAGTATTTCAAAACTGAGAAATTGAGACGCAAAAATTGACAGCGTCGGTAGAAACATGTGATTCAAAATTCAACTAAAATATGGCCCATTTTTTATAATAATTTTATTTTTAAGTTTTTTGTTATAAATTTAATTGTCTATCTACGAGCAAAAAAACTTACCACAATACAAATCACCATTTTTAAATTTTTTTTTAAACTAAATTAGTTCTAATTTTTTTTGGCCACATTTTTTCTGATTTAGAAAGGTCTTGAACTATTTTAATTAATTTATAGATAGTAAAAAACTGATGTTCTGATGTGCTTTCAAATTTGATCTTAAATTATATATTTAAATTATGTTCTGTTACATCCGTTACATCATTGCTTATTATTAGTTATGTACAAATGTAGCAAATCACAAAATTATAGACTCATTTTAAATAATTCATAAGTATTAATCCCAATACATTAATAAAATAACGCAATATCAATTAATTGATGCTTTTACGTAATTTGTTTGGTGGCAAACATAATTTATATCGAATCAAATATAAATTAAATCTTATTAATGGTCTGTCATCTCTGGCATATTATATCAATTCACAGACGAACGCTACTCGTAATTGATAACATTCAATTAAAATCACTGTAATTACATCTTCTGCCGGGTCTTAACTGGCTGCAATTTAACTTGAACAAAACAACAAATCTCTAACTACGGCAATTAAATAAACATGAAATTTTTACTTTAATATATTTTTGATTGAATGATTGTAAAATTTTAATTGCGCGAAAGTATAACCGTAATTAGTACTATTGATTGAAATGAAAGATTGTACACAATTTATATTTGTTTCTGTCAATAAGATAGGAAACTATGTCATCTAACTAATTCAATTATGTAGTGGAAGAAGAAATTTGATTAAGCGGATTTATTTAACCTCTCTTTCGTTCTGAGTTGACAGAGTTGAAAGGTCAAGTCAATTTTTCTTAATAACCTTCCCCTATCGACAAGGCAACGAATGGGAATCTTAAATCGAGCAATGACTTGCCGCACATTCGTTAACGGCCTTATTTTTTATACCAATCTGTGGACCCACATAATACAAACTTTGAAACACGAATATAATAAATCACAGTTTACTGAACGAGCACAACTTTCCGAATTGGACGCACGTGATTTATAAAATGTTGTACCCATACTATATTGTACTTCTTAATCTAATCGATACTTAATTATCTGAATGAGATGATCCGTTTGCTTTTTAAGAAATTTTGCAAGTCATACCCTTATTGCGTTTTATCAAATTTGATTGAACTTTTGTTTTGTAATATAAATATGATGATAATGTGTCAATAGGGGATGTCAATTATTCAATTAACAAATTATAGCATATGAAGTGAACTTAAATTTAAGTATTGAAAATCATCTCTATTTCTTAAAAAAAAAAACTAGTAAATAAATACATTTATAAAACTAAATCATTAATTTTATTAGTTATTTGTTAATTGTTATAATATGCAGTTATTCAATCCTTAATAATTTTTTTTAAATAACATGCTAATTTAAATAAATACCCAAAATGTAACTGTTAAAATTGCCACTTCCAATTACAAAGCCATACCTCTTCGGATGCTTTATGCCCTAACATCGCACTAGTTAGGCCCCTTTCTGGTTCCTCATTAACTCAAAGCGCGACGTTTTCCCTAATTATAACCTATTTCGGATGCTACACATTTTTGTATTAATTAAATTGATTTGGGGCGGCCACCGCTGCTTCTGTGCAAAGGAGCATGTGGAAATCGAAACACTTCGGCTTTCTCATAATTAAAAAACGGCAAGATAATTAATTTATAACTTCCATAAATAATTGTCGCTCATAAGGAATTAAGATGTCCTTAAGCTTTATTTATATTGAGCAACACTAAATAAATATTGTGTGAGAATATCGATGGAGAATATTTTATATGAATATTTCTTATAAGCTTTTATTAATAGATTTTAAGTGTATAATTAATTAAGATAATTATATTTTATTTTGATTTATTCATATTGTACAATCTTAAATTATATAAATCTGACATGAAGTGTATTAATATTATTAGAAATTGTTAGCTCCTAATTAATCAAATTACATGACAAATACGTTTGATATTTAATTTCTTACTTTATTCACTACGAAATAATCATTAATATGTTGCGTTTAATATAATCAATCGGAGATTGTTTGTAATTACCGGATATTATCTTTTTTTCTCATTTCTAAATTTAATAAATTGCAACCATATTGTAAAAAAATAATGTTTATTTAATTTTGAATTTAAAAAATACTTTAATTAGCATAAACAAAGTATTATTCTATATCATATAAAAAAATATAATAAAAACAGAAAACATATTATAACTATTTATCTTTTTGATTTGTTTAATAAACTGTGTAGGTAATAGCATTTAGAATTGGAAAAGTTTATTACTGCTATTACAACAGCATTTATTAAATGTGCATGCGTACACTTCTACAAACTTCTTCTTTTACTTTTTTAATAATCATATTTTTTTTTGGAGAAGGCAAATTGGTTCTTGGTTGGCGACCATACGAGAGGGGAGCCTACTCTCGTAGCGAGCATATGGCACTATAAGAAAAAGGTGATGCTGTAATGCCTAAATAACACAACTATTAATGTATTTTGAGAAGTTTAAAATAAGTGCAATCAAATAGTGACAAAACGCAATGCAAATATATGCACAGTGATATTTTAATTACGGTAGATTGTATTTACAAAAATACAATTGTTAATAAAATGTAGAAAAAAAATAATTTGTGCTAATAAAAAACTTATATACAAATACAGAACTTAAAGCCAGTCGCCACTCCAGTGGGTGGAAAACTTATTCTCATTTATTAGCATTTACACATTGACTGATTAAAAACCGGTTTTTCAATTTTTGCTTAAATTAAGATTAAAGCTTAAGTTTTGTGTTTTTTCATAAAAAAACTGACTGACTTTGTCAATGTAACTTGTCATAATACAGTATTTCTATTACAGGAAGTACATGAAGCGTCCGCAAAGCTAAAGAACAAAAAAACGCCGAGACCAGACCGGATACCTCCCAAGATTGGTAAAGAAGTAGTAAAGGCCGTACCTGGATATCATTCTAAGAGTGATAAATCGGAAATTTTAATATGACAGATTTACCAAGGTATGGAAGGTGTCAAAACTGGTTCTTCTTCAAAAACAACAAAAAAAGACAAACAAAGCCCCAAAGTATAGGCCAATCTGCCTAATAAATACTTTGGAAAAAATATACGAACAGCTAATTGCAAGTAGATTGACGGAGGAGGTGGAGAACCAAATATCCGACAGCCAGTTTGAGTTCCGGAAAAAAAGGTCTACTATCAATGTTATGAGAAAGCTGATGGACACGGTAGAAAACATTAAAAAAAAAGCCTACAAAAACAGGAAAATCTGTATGTTTACCACGGTGGACATCAAAAACGCCTTTAGTACAGTTCAGTGGGAAAGGTGGTACAAACACCAATCAAAATGAGAGTGAGCAAGAAGCTCATTAAAGTAACTCAAAGTTACCTCCACAGCAGAGAACTGCTTATAGAAAAAGAAGGAAAAAAGATGTTGATCACGTGTGTCGTACCACAAGGCTCGATCCTGGGTCCTCTACTGTGGACCATATATTATAACAGCGTACTGGGAGTAGTTTTGCCAAAGGAAACTACGCTGTTGTGCTTTGCGGACGACACCGGCATTATAACAATGGCAATAGGGGAAAAGAAACTGGTGAGTGTGACCAACACGTCGGTGCAAAGGATTAAAACAAAAATGGAGGGGCTAGGGCTAGAGATTGCCGCTCAGAAAATGGAGGCCGTCATTCTGTACGGAAAAAATTTACCTGCGTGGACAATGAGGAAATTTGGATCTGTCGACTATTACCTGTGTCAACTTCTGAGCGGACATGGATGTTTTAGAGCGTATTTAAAAATATTCCACCGTACAGACAGCGACAAATGTGTAATGTGCCATGTGGAGAATAGCCCACAACACACTTTTTACGCCTTTGAGTACATGCTGTCTAGTGAAGCAAAGTGACTCCGGGTGAAAAAATTTGCTAAAGAGGTGGTCTCCGCAAAGGAGAAGAAGAAGAGAGATAGCAAAGTCAAAATGTGTGTATTTGTAAAGGTATGCGATTCCGAGAATACAAAGACCACGCCAAGTGGATAAGTGGTTTAGTGGATGAATGCTCCACACACAGGCTGATAGAGCTTCCCCATACCACAATAAAAAAAGGTTAGGTGAGGTTAGGTTAAGTTATTTTAAATAATATAATTAAAATGGTTGTCATCAAGTTTGATAATAAAAAAAAAAAAAAAAATTTTTGAAGGGCACTTTACCATAAGTAATCTCTTGTTATATCAAGAACACATTATAAACGCTATAGAATATAACCAACAAGTAGACGCTGTTTATGCCAAGACCACACTATTTTAGTTGCTAAACTAAATGTTGTAGGGTTAAGTAATAAAAATGTTAATTGGATAAAAAGTTACCTTCAAAATAGATCACAGTGTATTAAAATAAATAACTGTTTGTCAAAACCTGTCCCAGTAACTTCTGGTGTATCACAGGGTTCACAATGTTGGCCTTTGTTATTATAACATATTTATTAATAATATAGCGTCAATAATTGTAAACTGCAAACTTTTACTTTTTGCAGATGATTTAAAATTATTTCTTAATGTAAGTAACTCAAGCGATTGTGTTCTAATTTAAAATGATATAGATCAACTGTCCTTGTGGTGTACAAAAAATAAGTTAGATTTAAATGTTAACAAATGTAAATCAATTTTTTTTTTGTTGAAATAAAAATGCTATTGTTCATACGTACATATTAAACAATAGAGCACTTAAGCAAGTGCGTGATTTAGGTGTTGATAACAAAATGACTTTTAATAGTCACATACAAAAAAATTGTAATAAAGTACGCAAAATGTTAGGATTTGTTACTCGATCTTCTGCAGAGCTACAAGCATCAGCTACTGCAATACTATACAAATTACTAGTAAGATCTACTCTTGAGTATGAATCGGTTATTTGGAGTCCTTATCAAAAAGGACTTAGAAATAATATAGAAGCCATCCAAAGTTTTTAAAATACTTAAGATATAAAACTAGTTATGTTTTGTTATTAAAACAATTATCATCAAAGTTTAATTTAGACTTATGTTTGGTAAATAAAATTGTTAATGGTTTCATAGATTGTCCGGATCTGTTGGCAACATTTGATTTCAATTTTAACTAAATTAAACTTATCCTTAATACTAACTTGTTTAAAGTTAAGTTACCTTAAAGTTATGAAACGGTGATGACCAGGTCACAGATGCCAGCGGGTAACAGTGGATCAATGGGACCGTTACCATATGATTTATTGTGTTCAAATTTTGGTTGGTGACGGTGGGTGTTTGATTGAAATACCTTAAAGTCAGTCAAGAGTCGGAAAGTAAGTGAAATATCAGCGGTTTTTTTGAACAGGTAAATGTAGTCTACACGTGATGACAACAATCTTTTTCAATCAACGGTATGACCTAATGTTGGTATAGTAAATACAACTAATGTGCTTTTAGAACATGCATTGTATGCTTTCTTAAAATAAATTATTGTTGAACTGAAAAGTCATAAATAATCTAAATGCTAAATCTATTTACATGTTCCTATGTTCATTGCTAATTGTCATATTATTGAGTTCAATTAAATAGTTATTTTTAAATATGCAGGTGAAAACCTAAATTATTCATCTTTATTATTTAAAAAAAATAATTATCAAACATACTAACAAACAGACAATATTATTAATAATGTAGTACTCTAGTAAATTTAATCACAACCTTTAATATTGTAAATAAATATGTTTAATTGCTAGGAACTATCTCTAGTGATCAGGTTAATTTAGTAAGTATTCTAACATATACACTTACAACTTTTTTTAACTAAAATTTATTTTGCTAAAATAATTTAGAAACTCAAAAGTCAAAAGCAAGACTCGGACATGACATGGACCCGCAGACATGGAGCCATACGACAATAAATTTCTGCTAAACTAAGTTTAGCCAATAAACTTGGTAGAAGATAGTTGCAAAAACCTGGTACCCAAGTTAATAAAAGCTTTCAGTATACAGCAGACAATTACAGTAGCAACATTTTTTAGGAAATTCACTAGATAGACTAATTTTGATGATTTAAACTAAACTGTTAGAAAAATTAATATACGCGGGAATTTTAAATTTTACATTTTATTAAACATTCACAACTACGAGCACAACTATAACAATAATTGTTATTTAAAAAAAATAAATAAAATTTTTTAGTTGTTGTTGTTTAATGTTCAATGAAGTATGACTCTTACAGTTTAAGCAAATATTTTGACAAAAAAAATATATATAATATAATTTCAAAACTTAATAGACAATTGAAGGTTTTAAATTTTCATTTATTTCTTTAGACTGGAAATTGTTTCTATATATAATTTGATAATCAATTAATTTTTTAATCAGTAATATATTTGAAACAACATAAGATAGCAAAAATTATTAAAAATATATTAAAAATATATTGAAACACTATTTTTTTTTATTGTTATTTATTATAATAAATTAATATTAAAATTTATAGCGTAAAACTTATTAAAATCGTGTAGAAAACTTAATTTAGTCAAACATTCAAAAAACGGTTATATCAATTTATTATAAAGTTATACAATACCTATCATTATTATTTTTAAACAGTTTGATGCTGAGATACAATTACATACATAAATGTAAATATTGTTTTTCTTACTTGTTTCTAACAGTATTTAATTTGAGTAGTACTAAAACAAATATTGAGAAATAGTATGTCACTGTTATGATATTAATAGAACACAAATAATAATAGAATTTCTCTAGCCGAGCTATTAATAATCTCTCATATAAAATTATTACGCCGTTTGTATACTGATTTGTTATTTGCGATAGGTAGCGTGGCCGAGCGGTCTAAGGCGCTGGTTTAAGGCACCAGTCTCCTCGGAGGCGTGGGTTCGAATCCCACCGCTGCCAAATAATTTTTTTAAAATTGATTTTTAGTTTATGATATCAAAAAACATTGAGCTTTTCTATGTTTATGATATAAACAAAATAATATGTTTAATTAACATTTAAAATAAAATTTAAAAATAAATATAAGCTATTTTGTACGTTTTGTTATATTCGCATAATACCTGCAAAATATCTATTACGCACGTAATCATGAAACAAGTCAAAGGTAATCTATACCGTAAAAAAAGATAATACAATACAAAAACGCTGACTGGCGGACTTTCAGACATGTACTAGACAGACAAATAATTATTAGAGGACAATTAGACAGTATAATGGAAATAGACAGAAGCTGCGACATGCTGACAAAGACAATAATAACTGCCAGAAATGTTGCAATAAAACAAATAAAAGTACAAACTTTTAAATCAAAATTAAGTCAGACTGCAAGAGATTTAATAAAAAGACGCAACAAAGCTCGCAAAAAATGGCAGCAGACAAGAAACCCAATAGACAGACAAAGACTTAATGCATTTGGAAAACTTGTCAAAAATACAATTTACAGAGAAGAAAATGACAGATGGAACAAAAAACTGACAAACCTTTCCACTATCGATAATTCATTATGGAAAATCACTAAAGGTTTGAGAAGATCTTTCGAACCAATTCCTGCCCTGACAGTAAACAATGTGACAGCACTAACTGACAAGGACAAAGCCGAACTGCTGGCTAAAACTTATAGACAGATTCATATCAGTGACAATAATAACTCGGTGGAACAAGACAACATCATTCAAAATACTTTCGATTTCATTCAGACAGACCTAACAAACCCAACGGACTATTGTAACCAACTTACGTCACCTACAGAAATAAGACAGATTATAGCAAAATTAAACACTCGAAAAGCTCCGGGTCCTGACGAAATTACAAATTTATTAATTAAATATCTGACAAAAAAATCAATTGTTCAACTTACTCATATTATTAATAATATGTTTAAGCTTTCATACTTTCCTACCTCTTGGAAACTGCCAACAGTTATTCCAATTCATAAAGCAGGAAAACCTAAATCAGACCCCAACAATTACCGACCGATTAGCTTACTGAACGGCCTCGCCAAAATAGCTGAAAAAGTAATCTTATTTAGAATTGACAAACATGACAGACAGGAAAATATAACTATCGACCAACAGTTCGGTTTCAGACCAAGACATAACACGACACAACAAGTGACTCGAATGGCTCATTCCATTCTGTTAAATTTTAACAAAAAGAAGGTCACATCGATGGTCACTATGGACATCGAAAATGATTTCGATAAAGTTTGGCAGATTGGACTGATCCATAAAATGATACAGTACAAATTTCCGCAATGGATAACAAAACTTATTCACAATTATCTTCAGGACAGAACACTTCGAGTGCGAGTAAACGATACCCTGTTTACTTCAAAACATATAACAGCGGTCGTACCACAGGGGTCGATCCTCGCACCCAGACTGTTTAATATTTTCATTAATGACATTCCGATCAACTTTAATACGAATACTGCACTGTACGCGGATGACACAGCAATATATGATCACTCATTCAGCGCAATTGTTGCAAACAAACAGCTACAAATTCACATGGATTACTTACTCAAATACTATAACAAATGGAAAATTAAACTCAATGCCTCAAAAACTAAGACTATTACATATCACAGAAAGTTTACAAACACTAAAATTATACAACCACTTACCATTCAGGGTGTCGTTGTAAGGCCTAAAGAGTCGGTCAAGTATTTGGGGGTAACTCTAGATACTCGCATGACCTTTAGAAACCACATTGAAAATATTCTTCGTAAAGCCTACGGTTCATTAAGAGCACTTTATCCGCTCATGAGCAGTAAAAATAAAATGAACGTCACTAATAAAAGGCTAATCTACACCTCAATTATTAGACCACTCTTAGTCTATGCTGCTCCAGTGTGGTGCCATGCATCCAAAACTAACAAAATTAAACTGCAGCGCTACCAAAATAAAATCTTGAGGCTCATATTAAATCAAGACAGATATGCCAAAATTGTGGATTTACATAGAGATGCTAAAATGTCATACATTTCAGATTATATAAATGAGATTGGTCAGAAATTTTACATGAGTCAGTTATCCCACAACCCTCTAACATCAACTATCACTAACACTAGATCTAACAACACAAATCCTCCTAAACACAAACCAGCTTACCAACACCTTTCAATTTTCGACATACAACTCGATTAAGTAATTATCAAGTAAATATTCCAAGCAGGTTTTTATAAGTTCTTTTTCCTGCAAGAAAACCCTCTCTAACCTAAACCCACCCCCAAATCCCTAAAGATATGTATAATAACTAAGTATATGTCAATAAGCTCAACAATATTTAAACAAGCTAATACAATTGTACTGATAGTTCTATATGAACAGGAGCTCTACAAATATTAATTACCATAACAGTACCTTTGTATATAATTTGTATTTTAAGTAAATGAACGTTTTTAAATTGGAATTGGAAATTGGTTTAAGGCACCAGTCTCCTCGGAGGCGTGGGTTCGAATCCCACCGCTGCCAAATAATTTTTTTAAAATTTATTTTTAATTTATGATATCAAAAAGCATTGAGCTTTTCTATGTTTATGATATAAACAAAATAATATGTTAAACATTTAAAATAAAATTTAAAAATAAATATAAGCTATTTTGTACGTTCTGTTATATTCGCATAATACGTGCAAAATATCTATCACGCACGTAACCTTGAAACAAGTCAAAGGTAATCTATACCGTAAAAAAAGATATTGTTTTATTTTCCAACGCATTTTAATATCTTTGATGATATAATTTTAGTATTGTCGTATCACTACTATTTACAGTCTCAAGTTTAGAGCTGTTTTTCTTAAAACAAAAGTACAAATATTTTTTACAGATAAAAAACACAAATATGCTAATTATTTTAACAACAAGTAGATAGGAAAATTGGCATATTTGAGTGATATTTTCTACTACTTAATTCAGTTGAAATTACATAAGAAAGAGAAAATTGCAAAACATCAACTGGCAGCGTTTTTAATATTAAACTTACTTTAAAAAGATCTTAATGACAACAAAATTCTTGTAGGAACTATGCATATTTTTTTGTATTTGTAGTAGTATTTGAAAACGATTAAAAAAAAAAGGTATATTCTACTAAACGTTTATAAAAATTATAGTTGGCTTAGAAACTCATTTAAAGTAGATTATATGAAAATGATTCAGATAAACTACAAAAAAAAATGTTCAAAATGCAAGGTAATTGATGCATTTTTTGACAGTTTATGGCTTGATTTTGGTTCTATTTAACAATATTTTTCATATTTTGTAACTTTAGTCCATGCAAAACCGCGCTGGACTTATAGTAAATAAATACACACGTTGTTCACGTGCACAGCTACAGGGACAGGGTTGCAAGA
Source organism: Tachinus rufipes (assembly GCA_963932245.1). Classification (NCBI taxonomy): domain Eukaryota; kingdom Metazoa; phylum Arthropoda; class Insecta; order Coleoptera; family Staphylinidae; genus Tachinus; species Tachinus rufipes. The sequence goes on along the minus strand of OZ010743.1, from coordinate 44,209,545 downwards.
TAATAAAAAGTATATTATGAAGATAAACACTAATTAAAAAGATATTTATGAAGTATAGGTTCAGATATATTAATGAATATTAGGAAAGTACAAAGATTACATTCATAATTAGGGTCCAAGTCTAATATTTTACAATTCATAAAATCTTACTTTAATGAAGTCTAAATTAAGCAGCCAAGCTTTCTGCTAACAACCAATTGCACGCAGGCTTGTATGTGTTCTCGTGCTGATCACGAGGTCTTGTTTACATGCTTTTAGTATAGCGTGGTTTTATAGACTATAGATTTAGCTACTTTCAAGATTTTATAATTTTTTGGATTTGACAACCAACAGTGTGTGCCGGATTTAGATTTTTTTTAATAATAATTTTTATATTTTAAAGTAGTATTTTGCTGTTTTTAAAATTTTGTTAAAAAAAGTACACGTTTTAAAAGTTGATAGTTGAATGTTGGTGGTTATTAAGAACTGTATAAAACATCTGGCCGGATTTTGCTGTTTTGACATTTTATAAACAGAATGTTGCAGATTTCAATTGAATCGGTGAGTGGAATAACCATATAACTTCAAAATCTTAGTTTTGGGGAAAACGATAAAATCTGTTTAGTAGAAAAAGTTTACATGTGACAACAATTTAATGAACAAAAGAGTTGTAAAGAATGACGTCCACTATAAGAATGTGAACAAACATTTATTATTATTGTATTACAAACACCTGGATATTAAAAAATGTGTTGTGGAGTTATACTATTTTTTCACTCAACTTTTGTTAAATGTAAAAAAAAAACACAAAACTGCTGTTATTAAAATCTTTTTTTATTACTATATTGACATATTATTGTTTTGATTGATATCTTTAATTCTCCTGCTCTTCGTTACTTGTCTCCAAAGACATAATATGGTAATAAAACTAAAGTTTTGCCACTCATGTACTGCATCACTTTTTTTATATCAATAATCTTCTTCACATTGATTGGTTATAGAACCTTGTAGACTGGACATTGGGCAATGTTCGGCTTATGTGGGGCTTCAGCACTTTAAAAGTGTTCGTCAAAAGTCCTCCAATATAACAACTACTAGCGTGGAGCTGTCGTAGATAAACTGATTGTACGTAGAAATGGTAAAGGTAGTATTAGTATGTTTTTGACCAACAGACTTATAGGTTTTTTATCATATTTTTGACAACAGTCTTTGAAGTTAATGATATTCGTGTAGTTCATTACATCATCTTCTGGTAGATAAATGCGATCATGTCTTCTGAACACTCGTTTCACATTTCCAAAATCTCGATCACATGGCAAAAAGAAGTGTCCGCGAATTTGGAAATATTGATAAATTTTACAATAAAATAATTATTAACACGTTAACTCTAGCCCTCTAGCGGAAGCAGCTATCTGGCGCGCAGTATCAAATCATATTCGGTGGAAAAACAATATAACTACCGGACTTGTACCGTTTTTTCACTCAACACTATAGTAGACGACCTCGTACACGCGCACAAAATGTGTTAGTTATACTGTTTTTAGGTCATTGCATTGGGCTTCGTTTAAATAGGATTTTTTGCTATCTCAGTTTAAAAACCGTCATTTTGGAGTTACTGTTTTTCCACTCACCAATTCAATTGTTTTTATTACTTTTGACATTTTATAAATAAAATTTTGCATTTGTAACAGTTTATGACCAAGTTTATAGTTTATAGTTAATACATTTTTTACTGGGTTTTGGTTAGTAACATAATTTCAATACTTTATGACAGAATTTTTTATTTTTGATAAATAAAATTTAAACATTCTGGTTTCTTAATTGAGCCTTAAAATCCCTAATTTTATTTTTTCTCAAATTACTATTTTGTGGATAATCTATTTGATATTTATTATGTTAAGTTAAAAAATATCTTTCCGAATTACCCATTTTGTAACGGCTACGGAAACATTGCATATTAAGCAACAACATTCACAATAGTAAAAAAGTAATCAAATTTTTATTCTTTATGAAAATAATAAGTCTTCGATTTTTTTGGTTCATTACTTATTTTAATGGTTAATTGGTACTTAAATGCAGAAAATGTATACAATTAGATAATTTTAACTTAAAACAAAGAAAAAAAAGCAGTGGCGTAGCTACATACTCATATTTAAATTATGTTTTACTGCTAGGTTTGATTTTAATTAAGCAAATGACGTTCTTAATGGATTCAGTAATTGTTAGATCAAGCGCAAACTTATCAAGGCATTTGTTTTAATATGTTATAGGTCTATGATCACTTTTAAATTTAACACCCGGTAAATTTTTTTATTTCTTTATAATGTATGTATGTTTAATTTATTACTTTTAAAAATTTTACAATCTATTTTTTAATCATCTATTTTATTGTAAAATTAAATTAAATTAATTATAATGTCGTATATTGCAACCTCCAATTAATATAATACTTAATAAACAAACAACTTTCTTTTAAAATTATACGTTAAAGGATCCAAAAATATGCTGTAGCTGTAGGTACACAAGTAATTTATTAAAGGTGAAATAAAACATCCATTCAAGAATCAAACTATTTTTCACTACACAAAGTAAACAAATGGAAATCTAAATACTAACGCTTACTTAAAAAATCCTCGAATTCAGCACACGTGTTTATGTGCCTACTAAAATATTTAAGTATTTATAGTTCTATTCATAAGAAATAATATATTTTTTAGATGATATTTTTTGTATATTTTATAAAAAAACTGGCAAATCAAATAAAAAAATTATACACATTTTTTCTAACTGTGCCTTCTATCGACTATGATCGACCAAAAATTGTTTCCGGCGATTGACTTGTGGAGGCCACTATACAGTATATATGCGTTTAAATAATCAAAGAGTACTGACAAGCAAAAACTGTCACGGGCAATACCGGAATTATATATTTTATCTATTCATAGTATAAGAAATGGTAGTAATTCAAGCGCGTCTTCAGTTTGCAAAAAAAGGAATTGCACACTTCTAGCCACCGATGCCATTAGATAGCAAGGGCTTGAAAACTTGTTCTTAATTTATAATAAATAAAATGTATTAAAAAAATAACAAGAGGGTAGCACTAATAGTGCAGAATCCCATCCCGATTATAAACCGGACAGGAAGAATGTTAAAAGGGTATCTATCAAATCTTCTATCCTTCGTAGGATTTATGTATAACAGAATGAACATTTTATTTACATAGGTTTAAAACAAATTATGTTCAGACAAACCGATCGGTAGTGCCATCTTTGTATTACTTTTTGAACCAATTACTGCATTTTGATTATTTTGTTTGTTTTTTTTTTCTTTTTTAAATTAAAATCAGTTTATTATCTTTTTTTTTAGGTTTTGTTTTATTGTTTTTGTAAAACTTTAGTTTTTGATTTATCATCAACTTTCTTATTCTTAGCGTTATCTGTGACCGCGGTTTTGATACCGTATTGGTTACTATATTTTTATATTGCGGTGTTGATGCAAAACTTTTACCAATGTTATCGATTACAATATTTGTTTATATATTTCCGTCTTGTTTTATTTTGGAAAATGCAATTTTTTGGTTCTAAAACTTTTAAAGGTTAAACATTTTTTAGTTGATGTTTATATTTTTGAGAACATAGTTTTTAAATAAATGTTGGCCATGTTTAACTTGCAAAATAAACTATTTTCACTGACAAAGTGTTCATATTTTTTCATCAAGATCAAGATCATTTACAATTTTTAATCGGTTTCGTTAATTTATTGATAATATAGTCGCTCAACTCTATAAGATCACAGCACAGTATTTTACTATTGTCAATGATAACTATATCACTAAAAAAAAACAAAAAACTTGTAACCACCAGTCACCAAACATTTATATTATTGATTATTTATTGCATTTAAGTTTTACTATAATAGGCGTTGTTATTTTCTACTATTTTTTTCTAAACTTATCTGCTGCCGTTTTCTTGATCGTTGCTTTGACTTTGTTTGATTTAATTTGGTACATAATATTTTGCATCAGCATACTACCGCTACAGCCTGCTATTGGTTTTGCTTATCTATCAATTAAACCTATACATCTTACATACAGCTTTGTTATACACAATTCCAAAACCTTTTTTGATTTTCTAAAAACTGAAAAAACTTCTAAATACTATACTGTACTCAAACAGGAATGTATATGCTATATTTATTAGCATGATTTAATAAAAAAATAATTAATAATACATACTTAGAAAAACCTCAAAGCTCTTAATATAAAAATAATTAATAACATACAATACGTGTGGATGATACAGTTTAGTAATAACAACCAAAAAAATATACATTTTATAAGTTAAATAACAGAAAGTAGTGATTCTGTCATAGTTTAAATATTAACCAATTTATGATCATAAGTAAATCCCATATTGAAAACTGTCATTTCATCGTCAATTTAAAAAGTTTAAGTAAACAAATATTCAAATCTTTGCACTACTGTAAACAATCATCGGGTTTACTTTTGATATAAAGATCCGTATAAAAAAAGCAAATAATTCAATAAAATGTGCTCTACTAAAAAAATACGTTTACAAAATAGATACAGAGATGGAAATTTTAGGCTATTAAGTGTTTTCTTTATTTTTTTATTAGACTAAAACAGTAGGCACTAACCGTTACTAAAAAACTAAAAATATTTAAATTGTAATTATAAAAGATGGGCCATCTAACTTTTGGAATTTGAATCTATATAAATAAAAAACTTATAAATATTTTTTTGTTTGTTAGAAAGATTAGTCATTTTCATTTAAGAATGAAACACATCATTCAAATGACAGCCACAGCTGGCTTGACAGTAACCCATCTAATTAACCCAATTTTTTAGAACATTTTTTATTGTTTGAGCTCTAATTGCATGAATTACAATTTTGATTTCGTGTTTCAAGGCATCAATTGTCTTTGGATGGTTATCGTAACACTTATTTTTAAGATCTTCTTACAAAAAAAAATCCAACGGGGCCAAATCACAGCTTCTAGGCGACTAATTGACATCAGCATTTTGGCTGATTAATCGATTTCCAAAAACAGTACGCAAAAGATTGATGGTTACGTTGGCTCTATGGCAAGTGAAACTTGTTGAAACAAAATGTCATGTATTTCATAATCTTCAATTTGTGGAAACAAAAATTTGTTTAGCATAACACAGTAACGTTTGCTATTAATGGTAACGGCGCGTCTCCTTTCTTATTTTTGAAGAAAAATGGTTTAATAATGCCGCCGTACCAAAAACCACACCAAACGGCTACTTGTTGTGGATACATAGGCTGTTCAATAGTCATGTGTAGATTTTTTGATCCTCAAATGCGACAATTTTGCTTATTGACATAGCCTCTAAAGTAAAAATTAGCTTTATCGGAAAACACAATTTTTTAATAAAAATGCTCATCTTTGGCCAAACAATCTTTAGCCCGTTAGGCAAACTGAAAACGCATCGGATGGTCATAAAATTTTATTTTTTGGACTAACTGAACTTTGTAAGCATTTAAACCAAGGTCTTTATGCATAATTCTCTTCAGAAAAGTGCAAGAAATGTTCAATTCCTAAGAACAATAACAAGTTGATGTTGATGCATGTTTACACACACTCTGAGCAATAGCATTAATCGTAAACATGTTGTTTTATCTACTAACGACCCAGTTTTGCTTTACAAATTGGGCCACAAACTGCGTTGAAGGCACTTCTTTTCTATCAAATTTGTTTCGTAAATTTCTTACCGTTTGAGTAAAAGACTCGCCATTTTGGAAGTAAGTTTTCATTATTTCTCAACTTTGTTTAACTGTAAAACGTTTCATTGTGTAAATGTTAAACATAAAACTAAATTTTTATCAACTCATAAATGTCTTATACTTTTGAAAAACAAAATAATCGGTAGATCAAATTCCAAACGTTACATGACTTACCCTTTATTTACAAAATATTAAAAGTTTTATAGAATGAAGACAAAAAATTCTCAACTACAAAACGCAGAAGAAGAAAAGGTCATTAAAACAATAAAATGCAAAAAATTGGTTACTATAAAAATACTATCGTGTCTAAAACATGTGGAATTTGGTTTTTTGCGCAACGGTATACAATATAATTATTGCCAACATAGTAGCTAACATACGGATTGAATAAAAAACTATAAAAAATGTATTGCCAAACAAAATGTAGGTATTAAACGTATTAATATATTTTGCAATTCTGTATTGAAATGTCAACATTTTATTTGTCATTATTAATGTTATATTGATTTACATTTTTTAACATGTTTTGAAATGCTGTTTTGTATATAGTGAAGGGCTGCTAAAGCATTTTGGTAGATGTTAGACAGGATTTTGTCTGTCCTAAATAAATACAGAGTATCAGGTAATTTTAAAGTGTATTATAATTTGTTACTACTGTCGAATTTTACATGATTATAAGAAATTTTGACTTACAATCAACCAAATACAAAAATCCTTTTCGGTCTTTGAACCGCTAAATCGTTGTTTTGGTCCTCATTTCATAGCTAAAACAGATGGTTTTGGTAGAAACAAACAAAAAAGTTTTTTTTTAACGTCAAAATTTATTTCTTAACTTGTTGCATAAATTACTATTATCACGTATATTTTTCAATGTTTTAACTACTAAACTTATATTTTATAAATACATTTATTTTAATATCAGAAGTAAAGGTAATTATTTTGTATTCTGTTTTCATATTAATTGTTTTGCATTGAATGCACTTTCATTAATAAAACTTTCAGTTTGCTAATGCTATGTTGATCCTAGAATAAAAAAGTAAATATATTCAAATATCAATCAGTGTAAATCAAGTGTGAGCCACGTCAGGTGTATGCTTTGCTAAATTGTTCCTTAAATGTATAAATACGCATTGTTAACTAACTACACAAAAAATTAAAAAAAACATGATTTTTTTTTTTAATAAACCTTATTCTAATAGCGGATCTGAATGATTACTATATAACAAACAAAATCTAATAGTGTAAATACTTACAAACTTATAAAATTGATATATTATAACCATATTCTTTAAGTCTATTTTTGAATTTGCTGTGTATATCATAATTTCAAAGCATAATGACTTATGATTGACTTTTGGAACGTGCTGACAATCATGAAAAGAGCAATAATGTAAAAAACCAAGTAAAAAAAACAAAAGAAAGATAAAAATTAATAAAAAAAAGTAGTTAATACTGTTAAAAAAAGCCTACCTTGTATATTGATTAAAAAGGTCAGAGAGCGCCAACCAATAAGATCAAAATAACCAATGTCATGTATTTGTAATGTAAGTTGCTAGCATTACTAGCAGCAGTGTAAATAGCTAGCGAAAGAAAGAAAAGTCGTTTTTGTCTTATAAAATTCATTAATTTTGTTCTAATGCTAAAGATATTTGCCGTCTTATTTAAACATTACAAAGTACAGACTTTACGTAGACCATGTGAAGAAATAGCTACATAATTTGTGAACAAAAAAATGTACTACCATGCATTTCTAATTATTTTAGTTTGCATTTTAAACCACTATTAAAAGACACTTGTCAATTATATATTTTGATGTAAAATATTTTTAGTTTTGTAAACAACAATAAAAAAAAACTAAGATTGACAAAGAAATAAATTTTTATAGGGCAGACAACTACAAACAAAACATGGGAATTTATAGCTTTAATAATAATAAAAAATCCAGCAATCCAATAATAGATTGACCTGTATCATGTAAATTTATGTTTTTTCTGTTGCACTCATAATTTTGCTCGTTTTAACATCTTTCATTTGCGTTTATATTTTACACATCCTATAGGTCAATCTGTTTTAGGATTACTATACATGTTCATGTGAAAAAAAGTATTGGAAATCCTATTCTATTTATCTATCCTATATTCAATCATAGTCACATCTTTGCACCGGCCAGCATAGAAATAGTAATCACAGGTTTTTTGTATCTAGTTACAGTTACTTGCCAAATGACGTCAAGTTTTTGTTGTTGAGTTAATGGAAAAAAATATAATAGAAATGAAACAAAAAGAGTTTCTTTTTATCAAAATATTGAAAGATTGTATTTATATTTGAAATAAAAAAATAAATACTAATAAGGGTAAGGTAACTGGTTGAACATAAAATTTTATGACTTAAAATATTACAAAAATAAGACAAATAAAATAATTTATAAAAAAACTTGATGAAGAAGATGATGTTTTATTCTATGAGATCAATATTTTAAAGCTGGTGTCAAAAGGGTGCTTCCCAATTTGATTAATGTTGTTCAGAATCCACTGTACCCAGAACGTAGATTTGTACAAAAAATAAAAAAGAAGCAAATGTTTGATCTACTATTGCATATTCCACCGCATTACCATACGTTCTACAAGAGTTTGCCAGTAGTAAAAAATGTGACAATAAAAACTTCAACTTTTTGAAACGTATATCAAATGCAGGGAATAACAGTGCAATAAACTTTGTTTTTTTTTTAACTTAAAGCTAATTTGAAACACAAAGAAACAAATAACTAAAACATTCATATTCCTCGTCGTACTATATGATGCAAAAGCCTGGACACTTAAAATACTAGACAGTAAGAAAATCAATGCTTGCAAAATGTGGTGTTGGAAGCGCATACTCCAAGTTCCCTGAACGGCCAGACAAACAAACGTGTCTACCCTCAACAAGATCAAAAAACCGCAGCGACTCTCACAAATTGTATACTTTCAAATTCTGAGATACTTTAGGCACGTAACAAAGAGAGAAGACAAAAAATTCAAAATACTGATACTTCAAGAAAAAATGGAAAGCACAAGACCAAGAGGACGTTTCCCAAAATATGGTCAAACCAAATAAAAAAATTAACAAACTCCACTCTAAATAAGGCTACCAAGGACGCCAAACATTGGAGCCGCTAGCATGATATAGTTTGCAGAGCCACTGCTCCTTCTAAATAGCAAAACATGACCACGACTCTTCTGCCAAGAGACAACTGAAAAAGAATAAAATCTTTTTTAAAAAGACAGTAGTATTTCATTTGCAATGTTTGGCTTTTTATATCTCCATATATTAACAATAATATTATTATATAAATAATTATAATTTTCTCAACGTGCGGTACAAACAATAAGTTTTTATAGTAGTCAAATCTGTTTTGTATTTTAATAAATTTGTTTAAATAATAGAAATTTAAATGTTTTATTTAATTAACATTACTTATCATATAAAATATAAAAATAATTTGATTACCACGCATTTTGAGTTTTATAATTTAATTGCTTATTAATTTTTTAATGTGTTGAAGAACAATACAATAAATTATCTATTTTATCTTTTCATCTATCAAATATAATTATTTAAAACATTTTTCTTCTTTGCACTTGCTATACATTTTTCTTAATCATTATTATTTATAGCTTTATTAAAATTTTAAAATATGTGAACTTATTTAAAAAAACAGTTTTAATTAATTTAATTTAGTAAAATATATTATCATTGTTCTATTTATTAATGTACATAACAACCTGTGAATCTAATTACTAATAAAAAATATTCATAATTTTATTAGTTTATATCAACACATATGTTTTGTGATATAAAATTGTGAAATATTTTTAGCTGGTAGAAAAATTATTAATTCAAAACCAATTTATACTAATAGACTAATTACATAATTTTTTATTCAACATATTTTGCAGCTTAGAGTGATTTCATTTAATATACAAGAATCATTTGAGCGGTGAAAGCCAAAACCCCGAGTTCATCTTTCGTACGTCTCGTTAATTATTCATGGAAATTATCTCCGTTCCTGTAAATGAATATCAAATGAAGCATATAAAACAAAAATAGCTAAAAGCATAATAAATCATAAGCTAATAAATCAAGCACGGGCCGTGCATATGTATTTTACCTCCGCAAAGCAGGAGCTGAACTCAAAGTGTAATTAAATTTATTAGCGGTGTCATCTAGATCTAGTAGACCGTGTCTGCGTGTCACATCATTAACAAGATGAGGACTGTACTAATGAGAGCGGGGCCCTTTCAGCTTTTAGCAGCACCAAACGCTATCATCCCGTTGCTGTCTTTTTTCTTTGGATATAATTATATACACTCGCATTGTTACTATTCGTCTCGCTTCTAATATCCTTTTTTTCACTAATGTGCCTTTTCTTGATAATACTTCAAAGTCTATTAATTCCCATTATTCTTTTCACGGTTTTTGGCTACCAACTGTAATATTCTAATGGCTTAGCCAGTCATGTATATTGCTATTTACTTTATTATTCACCATGATGAGTTCTACAGTGACTTTTGTAATTGTAATTTATATTTTAAATAACCAATAGAGTTAAAGATTATTAATAGAGAAACGCATCACAAGTCTTGTCGTCAGTAATTTATAAATTAGGTTCTAAATTGGATGTATAATGTAAATAAAGTAATGCCAGTACATGTTAGCTAATTAGCAAACTAGAACAATTGAGTGAAAATTTATATAAATTTGGTATAAATTTTCTATTTAATTGGGTAGATTGGAATTTGCAAAACAGAAAGAAAATTTCGAAAAGAGGTAATTAAGAAAACATTAGAATCCTTTTAAAGTAAACTCGATGCTTGGCTCTTGGAAACTATCAACAGCTACTCTTTGAAAGTAATGTTTCCAGTTCTTTTGGCAATTAGAAGGAGTATTCGTATATAAATGGAAATAATAAAACTTAATTAACGACGCTAAAGATTATATACCGCAAACAATTACTGATTTATAGAAATGTCTCAATGTTGCTAATATATAAAAAAGATTAAAAAAAATGCAATTATATAATTAATTGCTATATTGAATACAGCAATTAGAGAATATAACTATTTAGTTTACTTCCTGTGGAAATATATCTTTAACTTGAACTAAAAATATTGCTGTTGTATGAACGAGTATCTTTATAATCAAGTTTTATATTTGTATTGTGATTGCTTGCGTATTTAATTTTTATATTGTTGTTGGAGTTGAAGTTATGTAAATAATAATAATTTAAAAGTATATTTATTTTTTTACAACAACTCTACTAATTGTCAGTGAATTTTAGACATCTGTAGATAATATCAGTAGTTACTTGACTAGATGTAACTATAATCTAATAAAATATGTTTTAAATTATGTTTCATTTATCTAATAATATGTTACTCATCCATACAGTATTGAAGAGTTAAAGAATTTGTAATTTTTTAAATGTAAATGTTGAAAATGTAAACAATATATCCCAAAGGTAAACAAATAACTCCGCTTTATCTTATAAAAAAGAAAACAAATTAAAATCATTTTTTATATCTTACACTTTTAAAACTTTTTAGTTGACTATTATCATCATAGTAGAATTTATTTTGATACGTTACTATCATTACATATAAATTGATGAAATTTATTTTAAAATTTAAGGATGATTTATTTAGCAAAAAAAATAGGATTTATTTTCATTTAAATGTTATTAAGCAAAACTGCAGCATGTAAAGCTCGCAATACTTTTATATTATTAAAGAAAAAAATAAAATATATCCGGAACGTGTAACAGGTGCAAATTTTGAATTCATGTTATTGCACTGCATGTGAGCTATATTGACTTATTTTATAGCCATAAACGTTTTTTTAAATAATATAGTGCCACGTGCCACACATGTTGTAAAACATATTTCTATGCAAGTTCTCCAGTAATATATATAGACATAATAGACAGCAGAATATGAATTCAATTATTTCTGTAACATTAATAATTTTTTTTTAGTTGAGAAGTTATAAATAACTTTAATAGCTCTTACTGGCAAATTGACAATCAAGAGTAATAACATATTAGTGCTGTGATACTTTATGTTATCATTTGGTGCGTGTAAGACTCCGGGAGCGGACTGATTAATCAATAACCAATTTATTGATACGTCCTGAATGTACTTGTTTAAAATAATCATTCAAGCATTTTTTATTTGACTTTGGGTGACAAGTTAGGTTATCTTACGTAAACATATACTTATTTAACTAAAAAGTTGTTCTACTTTTATTACAATGTCGGTTGTACAGAACGACTGATACATTTGTAGCGGTTTTCGCTATATTCGTAGCGCTTGCTTCCGATTGGTTCTGCTTTTTAAACCATTACACATGTATTTTATGTAAATTGCATCTTCATTCAGTAAGAAACACATACACAGGTTTCAGGGTATGCACCCATCATCAGTGTGCCTAGCATCTCACTGGTCGAAGAGACAATTTACATAAAATCACAGTAACTATTAAACTATTTATGTTTACTAATGTGTCAAGAAGAAGAAGAAACGTTAAACTGTTTGTGTGTAAAGGAGATTGTAATACAGTTAAATCTTTACACGGACATAAATGAATGAATGTTTTTATGTTATCTATTTTGTACGCTTTTAGTATGCTCATTTTTAGCCTTTTTTTTGCATTGGTGTATGAGTTTTATGTTGTTGTAATTCTTTAAGCAGTGTTTGTCTATGTGTAGGTGTTTAGAAAATGTGGATTTATTGTTTTTTGAATTGTGTTCTTTATTTTAATGCTCTGCCTGTTTGCCGGTGTAAGTGGCATTGCAGTCTTGGCAATCTATTTTATAAATTCCTGATTTTATTGAGATATCTGTTTTTTGTTTATTATTGCACAGTATGTTTTTTGATTGTATTGGTTGTAGAAAAAGATCTTTTGATGTCGTATTTGTGTAGATTTTTTTTTAAATTTGTTGCTAATATTATAGTTTGTAAGCTTTCTGTATTGTGTTGTTGTGTGTTTGTTATTGTGTGTAAGTGTTGTGTTGTTATTTAATTCCATTTTGTGTTTGTGGCTGTTGATTATTTTGTTAATTGTTGTAACGGGGAAGTGATTTGTTATGGCTAGTTGTGTGATAATGTTAAATTCATGTTGGAGATTGGAAGGAGAGAAAGGTAAAACAAGTGCTCTATGTGTAATTGAGTGAATGGCTGCAAATTTATAGTTGATGCTGTGATTAGAGCCGAATGAGATTATTATTCTAGGGTTTGTAGGTTTTTTTATATATTTTAAAATCTAATTTGTTGGCAGTTTTGAAAATTGTGAGGTCTAGGAAATTAATTTGATTGTTGTTTTCTATTTCTAGAATGAATTGGATGTTGGGGTATAAACTGTTTATAAAGTTATGAAAATCTGTTATGTTAGATGGTGGTTCTCTAAATATGCAGATAATGTCATTAATGTATTTTTGCCAAAAAATGATGTTGTTGTTGAATGTGTTACTGCTGTTGATGATAATTTCTTCTTATAGTGTATTTAGAAATATTCTACCTCTTCTAGTCTGTTCACTAACTTTCTATCAACACTCACTTTTACTCACCTTTAAAAAAAGTGTAGTTTTAGATACTTTTTTATACACATTAAAACAATATTTAATACAAGCACGTATGCTTATATGTTTTATAAACAAACAAACAAAATAATTTATTGCATCTGTTCAAAATCTTAGTTTTCTAGATGCATGTTGCAAAAAAATATTAACGTGATTGTAACTTAAAAAAAAAATTGAAAGAGATTTAGATATAAATTTGTTGTTTAGTTTAATGTTTGATACTTATATTATATATTTTGATTTTGAAACAGTAAAAAGTTGAATCTTTAAAATTGATATTGATTATGTTATAAAATGCTTTAGTCTGATATTAAGTGCTTTTTGAAAAGTGCTTACACATCAAGATAAATAAAAATACTCACCTATTTGTAAAATATAGTGCAAATTTTTAAATTAAAATTTACTTGTTGCTGGTTTCAACTTTATACATTTATAAATAATTTTGAAATATCACTTTTAAATTTCAAACCATGATTGGATGTCAGAAGAAAGAAAGAAGTAACATTTTTTACTTCAGCTTACTTGCATATTTATAAATGGGACGGTCTATTAAGTAAGATAAAGTAAGGTAACATAAGAATAATTAAGAGTAAAGGAAAAAGAAATGCAGTTGTATTTATAAAGTATAAAGATATATGATATGCAAAACTATTAATTAAATTAGTTACTTAATAAAAATCATTAATGTAAATTAAAAATAGTGTCGGCAGAACCATAAAGCACACCAGCATTTATAATTTAAACCATTAACTATTCTAACTATATTTTCTTTGTTGTCAAAAAAGCTGTTGATAAAATTTATAAATTATGTAACAATAAAATTTGTTAATAAAAATGTTTTTTAATATTTAACTTTCAAATTACTTTTTTTGTTATCTAATTTTTAATTAATAATAGTTATATTGTAATTCATTGAAGGAAGTTTTTTTAGATATTTAACAATGATTGAATTATATAAATTGTTTTCTTTTATTTTAATGTATTTGTGAAACTTTACTTAATACTGTAGTCAGCAAAGTGGTGTTTTTATGCATTGTTTAAGTATCTGTTTTTTTTTTAAATTTAGAACTACTTCATCATTGTCTATAGTAGAAATCTGTTAGTAGATAACATACTATCATGTTAGAAATTTTGTTGTCAAACTATTTAATTAACATTTTTATTGAGTATTTGAAATAAAATTAATTTGTTCTAAAAACTGAACAATGTAAAAATTTATATGTTTTTCAAAAATCTTAGATAGATTAAACAGGTATGCAATAGAATTTCAAAAATCGAACTTGTTTTTCTTTTTAAGTATATGTTTATCATTTGCAAGTTGAGTAATTGTTATTAAGAAATCAATATTTTTTTTATGTTAAACTTTATTTATTACTAACAAAGTCAAATAATCTGTAGTCAAACGTTTTGATCGATATCCATATTAAGTATCTGAGATAAAGTTATTTTGTTTTAAAAAAAACAATTTGAAAATTATTACATTTTTCAAATTTTTTTGACAGATTGGACAATTATGCATTTGACCTACAATTAAAAGAATTAGACTTGTCTTCTTTTTTAGGTGTAAGTTAAACATTTGCAATTTTTCAACAATTTAAGAGTGTTTCTTTGTTGTATGATAAGAAAAATATTTTAGACAAAATGGAAGGTATATTATTAAAATTTGTATACCTGGTATATAATTTAAGACAATTTGTAAGTAAATTATTTTACTATTAACCGGCATTGTAAGTACAACAATAAGAGTATTTAAAATAGTAAAGTTAGATAAAAATTAGTTTGCAAAAAATATTTTTATTTGGATTGGTGGCCTAATTATTTTAATTATTTAACTACATTGCAATGAATTTATTGTTTTGTAAATTTTGTGTCCATTATGGAAACTTGATTTGTTTCTGTCAATCCTATCTGTTTTAGATTGTATTAGGTTGCCACTATGCTTACAAACTTTTTTATAATTCTGAATATTTTATTTAGAATAATTAATGGTAAGTTTAAATATTTTCAATTTCTACTGTTTGTTTTGTTTAAATTGAGTAAGGGAGGGGTACTTTAGTTTTGGTTTAATAACAGAGACTAAAATTTTCTGATAATTGATGTAAATTTTTCTGCTGCAATATGTGGATTTTTAGAATATAAGCAATAAGTATCAAAAATTAAATTATTATTTTTTTTTTAGTTTTACTTTGTTTATTTTAGAACAATAAATATAAATAGATAGATAAATAATAATTGAAAAACACACATCTAATAACCTTGGTTCACCAAGAAGTCAATCACAAAAAAAATAAGTGAGTGGCTAAATAAACTGGTTAAGATTATAAGAAGCAGCAAACATTATTTCTGACCGGATTGTATATTAAAAACTTATAAACAATTATTTTAGCGATTTTATATTATTTATAAAAGGTTTAAAAAAAAGGTTTTATAACCAATGAGTTACATTTTGAGCTTCCTGTTTAGAATATTTTTGTTGTTTGTGGATGTTTGTTAACAGATAAATATTTAAAATAAATATCAAAATTTATTAGATTACAACAATTTAGATTTTTATTGTGATTACCTAAGTTTTGTCAAAAATATTGAATGTGGGGTTTTCTATGCTCAAGAATGTGATAAAGAAAATTTAAATTCTTTTTTAGACCACAAATACTAGAGAAATTAACTTCCAACTATAAGTCTAAGCTTTATGATAATAAATGGTTAGTGGAACAGACTAGGCTTTGTTCTGCTAATTTAATTGTATTATAAGATATGTTTAAACTTGTAGGCGGTTTGCATAAATTAGTACTACTTGCTTCACAATTTACGGTAGACTGAGCTTTTTACTTATTAGTCTCACTCTAAGCATCTTATGTAACTAGGGGGCGCACAGTGGAGTCAGTTACTCTAAAAGCTGGTATTAGTTTAAAAATTAAACTGCAATAAACATATTTGTCTTTATAGCCTAGTGTAGGGCCTGTAAAAATGTGCGTGTGTCAAAACCGATAACGCCTTCTTTGGCCTTTGCTGCAGTTAAAAAAAATAAGTTTTAAAGATTACTTTTAGCGTTGTGTTCAAAACAATTTGTCAAATAAATTTTAAAAACTGTGTTTTTTTTTTTAAGCCGCTCTAAATTTAACTTTTTTGTTATGGAGCTGTCAATTTTAGATATGTGTTGAATATTCAGTAATTTTTGTTTTGTGAAAAAGTAGTAACACTTAAATAAAAACGTTTAGAAGTTATCATTGAGTATTTTTTGTCAATTTTTTTTGCAAATAGCAACAAAATAAAAATATTAAAATAAAAAAAAAAAAATTGATTATCTAATAATACGCAGAAACAGCAATGACGCAAAAGTTGCCGTTTTTGTTAAAATACTATAAATCAAGGTAGCGGTTGAAATCGTTTTAACTATATGGCTGTCTTTTTTTGATTTTAGCAAATTTTGCAAATAATTATTTTTCTTGGTTTCAACAACTTCTGGTAATAAATTCACAACTTAAAAAGAATTTATGAATGTTTTTGAGAATATCCGGACAAAATTAAATTGATTATCAGTTCATTTATTAACAAACCAAGTTTAAGAAATGTCAAAGTGTTCTAAAGAACAATCTAATTACCAAAATATATCCCTTTAAGTCTAAATAAGTCTGGATGGATGAATGTAAGAAGATCAAAAGCTAGATTTCTTATAAAATATAGTTATTGGCTAAAAACATGAAAAAAGAACGGTAATGAGCGCACTAAGCTTATAAAAACGAAATGATGTAAGATTTTTATCATGTTTTTTTTGGTTTTTGTCACCCTAAAAACTACCCTATTTAATCTAAGAGATTTGTTTCACTATTTGTTCGTTAAATTGTAGGTCAAAGTCTATACAAATCCAAAGTTTTAGAAATTTACTAAGCCATTTCTACTTCCATCTCCTAAAAACTACCCTAATTTATTAATAGAATTTTTTAATCTTTTTTTTTTGTAATTAGTTTTATAAAATTCAGATTTTTTGACAAAAAAATGGTTGTTCTGCCTCACTTTGAAGCGTAGCAATTAATTTTTTCCATCAATTATTGACGTTCTAAAAAGTTTTCATTATGTCTAAAATCTACAATTAGTACAAATTATTGTTATATCATAACCTACTTGGTAAAATGAGTAAATTTACAATTTATTTGCCTATTAATTTTAATGCTTTTTTTGTTATTCTAAATTTACATTTAAAACACAAATAAGAAATGCAGAACAATAAGTTTTTATAAATGATTGCAATCTCATGCAAACTATTTTTCTATCTGGTAAAAGACACATATTATACTTATATGATTTTGTTATTTCTAAAAAAAAAGATTATTTTTATAAAATTACAAAAGCGAATAAAAATATCCTTTTTAAATAAAATGTTATTAACTAAAGTTGTGATTGTGTACAAGGTGCAGTTATAACTACAACTTACATAACTTGAACTAAGCAAAACTTAAAAAATACTTAACTTAATATGACATATGGCACAACAAAGTTGTTAAACGCTCTAATGTAAAACAATGTAACTAAATTAGATATATAAAATATATAAAGAAGAGACGCAATGTCCTAGTTTAGAATATTTTTTCATAAATTTAATTTTTTTAATGTAAATTAGATATTATAAAAACGTACAATAAGTTACATAAATGTATCTGTATTGTTCAATTTGTATACATTAACTATAGTTTAAACATTAAAGGCTATAACCAATAAAAAACATATTTAGTTTAAATTTGAGTGTGCCAAATTTATTGAATAACGCTTTAATCTCAGTTTTGGATAGAAATTTACGCTATAAGGATAATCTACTTGTTATTATATCAATAATTGTTACTTGTTTTTTTTTATTAAGTTCAATGATAATACTTCTTACTTTATTATAAACTCAAAATTAAAAAAAAAAATACATAGCTATGATATGTACACTTGTAAACTTGCATTGTACTTTTACATTTACTTATCCGTGTTTTTTTGCTCTTGCACTTGTATATCTCTATTTGTCATCATAATTCCTTTCCACATACTTTTTCTATTCATTCCTGTAAAAAAATTTTTTTGTTGTTTTTTTTATTTTTTTACATTTTCTTATAGTCTTTTCTTTTAATCACTCTTGTAATATTTTACATTTATTTTTTTCTTTAATATTTTTTTCATTCCTGATAGCACGACTGCATTTACTTCCAATTTTTTTTTTTCTAAAATATTTTTTTAAGCATATAATTATTTTGTTAATTTCATTTGCCATAAGCTAACAACCACTTTCTTTCTACCCATTACCACCC
Source organism: Tachinus rufipes (assembly GCA_963932245.1). Classification (NCBI taxonomy): domain Eukaryota; kingdom Metazoa; phylum Arthropoda; class Insecta; order Coleoptera; family Staphylinidae; genus Tachinus; species Tachinus rufipes. Next base: position 44,190,901 of record OZ010743.1, on the reverse strand, counting down.
CACTTGTTTGCGTTTTACATAGCATCTCTTCTATATTTGCAATAAATGCTTTTGTAGTTCAAAACTTATGATTTTAATATTGACATAAACCCTGTTAACTGTTTTTATGTATATTTCTTCCATTATTTTTTTAATGCATCTTTAGTTTCTCTCTGTTCACACTGTCAAATGTCACTTTTTAGTCAAAGAATAACGCATACAACTTTTTCTTCTTTCTGCTATTTTCTTGTCTACTATATAGTGTAGTATGTATACGTTATCCATGGTCCTTTTTTTTTCTAAACATATCATTTATTTCTAGTTTTTTACTCAGTTTATATTCTAGTATCAAGGCGTAGGTCTTGTGTGTTGTACTTAGTAACGTTATTTGTGTATTAGACATACAAGACTTACTTTCCATTTATTAGTAAACTTTTTTCCCTTTTACATGTCATGTATTATCTTCCGTACTATACGTCTATGCTTCCCTTTGTATTCTATTCAGGTGTGCTTGGAGCCTTCTGTTTTATCTATTGTTTTTTGTGCGATCTTTCATAAAGTTTTAAGAAATGTATCCTTAAGTCTTTTATTAAAATTTGTTTGTTTCTTCTTCTTCTATTTTTTTTGTTTTGTTGATGTAGTTTTATGCTTCTTTTGTTTAACGTATTTTTTAATTTTTTTTTATCTCTATTTTTGTATACATCTTCTCTGCATTTTTCCTTGTATATTTTGATATTATTGTTTAGTTACCTTATAATTTTTTTTTGTGCGTCTTTTGTTCTAATATTTGCTTTTTCCACATATACCTCCTGATTGTATAAACGTTTTCTCTAATGTCTACGTTTTTTTCTTCAAAATGATTTTTATATAAATTTTGTTTTTTTTATGCTTTTATTATATACATTTCTAGTAGTTGGTATTTAATTTTACTCTTTTTCTAACATTAAATTTGTCTATATTTTGCCACGCTTTTTTATTTGCCATTACGTCAATGACCGATTGTCTCTTTGTTCCAGTGTAAATATATTCTCTTTGTCTTCGTTTATATTTCTAGTATTTCTATTTTTTATTTAATTTGTAGTTTATCTGTTTACTCTCTTTGTGTTTTTTCTTTCTGCTATACCTACATCGTAACCATCTTGTATTTTGTTTTACGTAGTATCGGTTTTTTCAATAAAAACATAACAATTTTGTATTTAAACAAAACACAGAATAATTAAGATGTTGGGCTGAAATTTATTTTAGGTGTTGTACACATGTTACAAATATGTAATGTAATTTGATCTTGTTTATATGACCACCGCAAGCACGATGACAGCGATCGAGACTTTAAAGCCAATTTTTTACTATTCTTCCACACATTGGAATTTTTGCGTTTGATGTTGATCTTGAGTTTTTTTAACGTTTTTGGCTTGTTGGTATGTATGGTATAGTATGGTACTTACGACTTAACGTGACTCCATAAAAAGAAATCTAACAGCGTTAAATTGCATGAGCAAGGTGGCCATTCGACCGGAGATTACACAACTACTAAACACCAGCTTTGTGGCATGTAACGCCATCTTTTTAAAACCACGTATCACTGATGTCAATTCCATTTAATTCCGGCTAAAAATAGTTTTGCAACATGACCCGGTAGCAAACTTCATTGACCGTAACATGGCGACTATTTTTAACCACTATTTAGATCCAATCACACTTTTGACACGGTCAATTTTTTTGAATGCAATAAAGTTTCTTGAAGCACATGTGGGTTTGTTGTTGTTCAATAACGCATATTAATGTTTATTGACAAAGCCATTAAGCCAAAAATAAGCTTTATCGCTAATGATAATTTTTCAATATTTTTCAGGATTTTTTAAACTGCAGAGCCTAATCGAAGAAGTTTTGGAGCTTGAAATAATCAAGACGTTTCAGTTCTTGACTTAATTTGATGAATTTAAAATGTGCCACAATGTGGATTCAAAAATTACCAGTTGTTCTGATCGGAGTGGAAACAACTGATTTGGCTCATTTTAAACTAAAAAACTTACGGCTGTGATTCTTTTGGTATTTTGACCGGTGCGTTGTTTTACTGGCTCAGGAACATTCTATAGTGAATATGTTGACTCAAATTTATGCACTATAGCATGCACAGCTTTTTTGGTGGAACGATTATTACAACCAAAAATTAACTTTTGACATTTACCGCCAAAACTCAAAAATTTGTGTAGTAACTTTTAATAATTTTGAAACGTTGCTCGTTTGTGAACACTATAATAAAAATATAAGCCTTGACTGACGTTTTAACATTGACAGATCAGAAAAAAATTTAAGAGTGCGTTCCGTATTTAAATACAAAAGTGTTATATTTTTATAAAAAAAAAAAATAATACTATATATTATGTAAATCAAGTATATTTTACCATTTTGTATTGGGCCATGCCTGAGTCAAGTGTACGGAACAAAAATTTGATTTTGCTCAAACTACTGAAAATGCCCTTTTCTACATGAATCCTGATTTTAAATTTTTTTAATACGCCATTTTTGAGTAATAAGCAATCAAAATTTGAAAAACTTCTCAGGGTTGCATTTTTATTTTATTTTAAATTTACATTATTTAATTGTTTGTGACTTCTTAGAATTGCATTTTTAGGAAAAATTATAACAAACTTTTTTTTTCAAATTTGTCTAAAGAATAAATTTTTAGAAACAATTTTTTTCTTTAAATTTTGAAAATTTTGCAAAACTTTAAATGAGTTTTTTTTTTAAATATAAATAAAAACGTGTTTTCATATGTAAAGCACGTTTTCACCCATGTTTGGAAAAAAAAGAAACCACTTAGCACTTTTTTAAAATAAACTGTTACTCAAAGTTTTGCAAAATTTTGTCTGTAAAAACTTATTGTTTAGACAATTTTGAAGAAAAAAATTTGTTGTAATTTTTTTATAAAAATGCAATCCTAAGAAGTTACAATCGATCAAAAATGTAAATTTAAAATTTTAATCTTTTTCGATATTTTTAAGTATTTTTGAAGATACATTGTAAGATATCTCAAAGCGTAATGCACGGCATTTTCTGGAATTTTTAGGGTATCTTTTTTTAAAATGTTTTTTAAAGTTCTGCAAAAGTTTCAAAATTTAAATAATTTTAAAAATAAAAAAAATTATTACAAGAGTAACTAGAAAAGTTACAATCAAAAAATTTAAAAAAATCGATTTTTTCAAAAAATTAGGAATCAGGAAAGAAAGGCATTTTCAGTGGTTTGAGCAAAATCAATTTTTATTCTGTACACTTGACTCAGACATGGCTATAGATAAAACATATTTTTATACATATATAATAACAAGATAAGTTTTAATTAACTTTTTTGTTCATAAAGGAATTTAAATTTCAGCTGTATATTTTTATTTCGAATCAAAATATAATTTCATATTTATATCAATTAAATATATTAAATTTTAGGGTATTTAGATATTCTATATATTATTTATGTCAAAAAGTTTATTTATTATAAGAATAGGTTTTAAAAATAGAATTATAAAAACCTAAAAGATTGATTTTTTACATTAGTCGCAAATAATGTGTGTGAGATTTTATATTTACTCACAAAAACATATTTCTATTTTGAGCAGAAATAGATATTACAAGCAAAATCGTCTTGCTGCACAGAAAACACAATCAAATTTATTTTTACAAAAAAATTGGCATCCACAGTAAAAAATATAATGTTTATTCGTATGTAAGTACTATAGTGACTTGCAATTTAGATTTGAGATACATTAAATGAAAGAAAAATTCATTTGATGACTGACATATAGGGTGAAATAAATGTTTTGCTTAAAAATATGCATACTATTTCTACAACCCCTTATTCTGTTTAGATGTGATGATATCTTACAAGGGGAGAATTTAATGAAAGAAATGCATGTATTCTCAACCATATTGTATATTTAAAAGTGTTGGGTGATTGTGAAAATAAAAATTAGTTAATATAATGTAATACTTACAACAAATTACTCAATTGAAGTTATTTTTATAATAATATAAACATTTTACATTTTACACTAATTTTTGAATATTTATCTAAAATTTTAATTTAAAAAAAATTGTTAAATCAGTTTACTTAACATTCAATTATTAATTATAAGGTTCAAGAAATTAATAGATCAAATTGATATTTGAAAGATAAAATTAAACCGTCGTTAAACTTAAACTATTTTTCCCAAATGCAATTTAGATTATATTACATATATTAAAATTCTTACAAGATTAAAAATTAGTACCTACTCGATGAACATTGTAAATATAATAAACAGCTTGCATGTAAGAAGCATTTTTATGCAATCACTATTAATGTTTTCCTCCTTTTTAAATATAGTAATTTGTTATAATAATTTTAGTCTAATTTTTATTTAAAAGGTATACAAATTAATATATTTCAAACTTTTGGAAACTTAAATCTCTCAAGTGAAGAAATGTGTTCTTTTGTGACAAACAAAGCCTAGAATGAAATAATTGATTGGGGTTCTTAGTTGTATATATAAATAAGGAGTGTGTTCGGAGCCGCCCTCGAAATTCTGAGACCCTAACAAACGCACAGTTGGGCGGCAGTTGTCATGTGTCTTGTTAACATTTTTGGCGCTAGTGTCGGTGTCCAGTTGCACTCAGTTGCTCTCAGTTGCACCGCTGAGCCACTGACTGTCGCATGGGTGGTCCATCTGATTTATACATCTCCCGACATCATTTAAATTAAACGTAGAACGCATGCATCTCTCTCCGACTCCCTATTACAATCCTGTTCATTATCCTTTGCACCGTTTTTTATAAAATTTTCGGGCGGCTCGGGGAAAAAATACACGGCAGTTAGCGTTCACGCCTGTGACATGTTTAATTGCTCGCTATTATCGCTTTGATGAAAATCTTTTATTATACACGCGCTAGAGAGGGATGGAATCAGTTGGAAAAATCCAAAGCGCTTGCATGGCCTAGAATAAAAAATCTAATTATAACCCATTTAGGTTCACTTTTATGGTCCCGAATTATTTGTATACATACACATTAAAACAAACCGCTAAAAGATGTTAGATACAAACGCCGTTAATACCGCACCAACAATAAAAGCACATTTACATAATTGCTGGTGTTTCGTATCAAATATTTAATCTCACGCCGACAGAAATACAATTGAAAACTGTGTTTAGGAATTAGAAAATTATTATTACACCTCATCAGAACTGTTTCTGATTTGATATGATGTCATGTTGGCTTTTTGACGATCATACCTTATAATAATGCAGATTTTACTTACCAAACTGTAATTACACTTCACCCTAATAGTTTGAATACAACGTGTAATAATAATTACACACATTACTTATTTTTCACAAAAGTACAATCACATAAATGTATATCATTAAACGTAATTGTTGATAGAAGTATTCAATGTTGTATTATTTGATTGCAATAGACATTTCTGTAGACAAATAATTAATTGATGCATTGGAAGGAAAACAAGAGTTGAGCAATTAACGCTATTATTTTCTTTAATTTATTTAAAACTTGCATAATACTATATAGAATCAAAAACCAATACTTCTGATGTTAAACAGAGTGTTTACATATATGTAGATTTACTTATTTAACTAAGAAATCTGGTTTTAGTTGTTACTATACAGAGTTAGTCAAAATTTACAGAAACACCCAATTAATTCTTAAACCGTATTTTTTTTTAATTTTAAACAAAAGGTTTTGTTTTTAAAGAAACTAGTATTTAAATATATTTTTAATATTCAGAGTTTTTATTTTATTGTGGAAATTTGGTAAACATTTTTCAAATAGAACACCTTATATATTTTTACATTTTTTGGTTTTAAGATTAATTCTGAGTATTTTTTGCAAAATTTTTGAGTTAAACAAACTCCTTTAAATAAAGATCACTTTCCATTAAACATACACATTTATTTTAAACAAACAGATAAAAAATCAATAACATAAAAAAAATAACAAAACAATCATTAAATCATTAAAAAATATAAGAATATACAGAGTTTTATTTAAAAAGTTAAAACAATAAATACTCTTCATTTTATTATGAAAAATTGGTAAAAAGTTTACCAAATTTCCACAATAACATAAACACCCTGTAGATTAAAAATATGTTTACTTTAATAGTTTAAAACCAAAAAACTTTTGCTTAAAATTTTTAACGGTTGGAAAATTATTTAGATGTTCTGGTAATTTTGACTAACCTTGTATATGCAAAAGTTTAAAAGAAGTAATTATACTAAGGGCCGTAATATCCACCTCTTAATAAAGTACCTAATAAAGTATTAGCAGAATAACCTAACTTTTTATTTAAATTATTTTATTAAAACCTATAGGCAGCCAATTAAATATATGATTATCATATACATTTATAGCAAAAAAAAACATTAAGCATATAATGTACTAGCTGCTCAGAAGTGTTAAGAAAATAAATAAAATTTAATTAAATTAAATGTTAGGTTATGTAGCTAATAGTTTATTAGGTACTTTATTAGGAGGTGGATATCACGGCCCTAAGTTCAATTATAAGTTTGGCTTTTAACTTTATTTTGAACGTATCCATGACAACCGTTCATCATTTAAGACAAAAATTAAGCATACATTTCTTTGAATGTTGTTGAATTTTAAACAATTATTTAATAAGCAGACTAGTCGTTAAATAAGTTTGCACAGAAATATAATCAATTAAATTATATACTACTTTTTTTAAGACGTAATAAGGTGTTTGCTTCAATAAGTAGCTCTTGAAAATGACTAGCGCATGGCAATACTTTTTGGTTTTTTTTCTTTGCGTTGGTCCTGCTGTTAATTTGTTCTTGCCATTGTCACTAATGTGGTACTAGTTTAAGGTGGGCAACACATGCTGTCCCCGGCCCATCTCTCCCTATACCATTTTTTTCTGTACATTTTCTTACATCATTACACATTTCAGACACCCATCTTTCCTTTTTCCCATTTTTTGCTTTATTCAGCCTAGATAATTGCTTTGTATTTTTTTAGCTTTTCTATATTATCATTAACTTCTTCCTCGTCGTATCCTTTTTTTTTTATAAATATTTTGTGTAATTCTATTATATGTTAAATATATTTTTTAGAATCAAGAATCTTCGTTGGAATTAGTTTTTTGTGTTCCTTGGTTGCCAGATATACTTTGATCATTTTGAAAGTTGCATTGTCTGTCAACCTCGAGATGGCGTATCTGCCGTTTGAACATTGTTTAGTTTATCCTATGGACGGACCATTCCTTAATAGGCATAATTGTCTTGGTTTTCTTGTTTTTTTTGCTTTTATTTAGCTTTTTCTTTCTTTGTTTTTTGTAGCTTTTAATCTGTGTGTTTTCTTTTATTTTAGTTCATCTAAACCTTAAAGCTTCAAACTCCTCTATTTTTTTTCGTCAGTACTATTGTTGCATTGTTTCTTAGTGCTTTCCATTTGTTTTTGTCACTCAGGCATATATTAATAATTGTGAATTTGTAGATTTTGTTTTTCAATACCCTTTTCCAATAACTTTTTCTTTTTTCTTCTTCCTACGCTTTGCACTGTACTAGCGTATGTTCTGCGTCGTTAACTTATATACTTTTATGCATAGTCATATTTAGTATCTATTAAAGTGCTGCTAGTGAGATATTACTGTTATGCATAGTAGTATTTAAACGCTACTAAGTAGTTACTAAAGTTGCCATCGAGGTCATTTTAAATTAGTTGAAAACAAACAAAAATATCTTTTTTTTTAAAGACGTACAATAACAAAATATGCATTCAAACAAAAACAAATAAAATTTTGAAAAAAAAAATTAAAATAAACAACTTTGCAATCGCAAAAAAAAACATTGTAGTTTTTTATGCAAGCAGCACAGTTTGCTGAAAAATTTCTGTATATAAGATCTGCGTTTTTTTGGTTTCTAGATTGCGCTTGTTTTGCCAGTAGCGTACAAACGTCATTTTGCAGAAAAAAAGACGGGTACTTTCTGAATTAATGTTCAAGCATAATTTTTGTTTTTTGCTGATCTACAAACTGTATTGGGTTTTCGAATGTTTTGCGCAAATTTTATTTGCTAAAATTGACCAATAAATACTGGCGTTGTTGGTTGAAATGTACCAAAATTGCAAAAATTTGCCTAAACTATTGCATCAAATGCACATACGTATTTAAAACAGTAAGTTCAATCTCAAATATTGTAGGAGGTTTAAATACACATAATAATAGTAAATTATTGACCAAAGTTTGTCAAAAACCGTATTTTTTAAACAAAAATGCATTACTTATAAAACTTTTTGAAAACTAAAGGGTTCAGTTTTTGGGCATGTACTTTAGTGCACTGCGGTATATTATAAGATTGAATATTACCATAATTTCCTCTACTATGATAATTACTGACGTTTAAAAGAACAAAAAATCCGAGGTAAAAAACACTTTAGCGGGCAAGGCACTTCAATTCTAGTGGGTTCAAAGCAATACACGTCAATTTTCAAACTGGCTTAAATTAAACAAACCTTTCATTACCACCAGAGAGATACAATAACAACTGTAGTTTTAATTTTCATAAACTGCTTTATATATCAGAAACCAACGGTTTGCACATCAAATTAAAATAAACCGGACTTGTAAACGTAAACTAATTTAAATTTTAAAGTTTTGCCATTTGTAATTTTAACAGTTACCAAAAACAACTTACTGCATTAATCTAGCATCTACACAGCAAATTTATTGATAAATCTAAGATTAAATTGACCTATGTATTACAGTAGTGCACTAGCTAGGTTACGGTCAAAAAAACATTCTTAAAAAAGTTATTATACCGTAAGACTCATACAAACATAGGATTTACTATAGTTAGGAGCAAAGCAATAAATATTTTTCTGATGCCACGTTTATGAAAAAACCTGTACACAACTACAGCAAAAAATTTAACAGCAAACTAACCTTAAAAAAATCTTACCCAAAACAAACTAGACAAAAAATTTAGTTTTTTTTGGCCAGCAGCTGAAAGTCGGATTAACGTCATTAGCATATATAGTATATAAAAATGTCGTGCAAAGCAAGTGTTGTGTGGTTCCATTGTCAATTACCACAAACAGTGATTCATTTTAACACTGTACAAAATTATTTTGACATGATTTACAGATAATCCTTAAACTGTGCAGAGTTTAAAATTTGAAAGAAATTTCTAATAGAACATTACCCAAATACAACTTACACGTAACATGTAAACCGCAACATAGATGCAATTATAGACAAAATAGATTGTCACTGTGGAACGCTACTTAGAAACAATTCCGCAATACTAAACTTTACTTCTATAGTTAATTACAACCTGGATCAAATATCCAACTGACTGAATGTGACTTCTTTAACTAAATCAAAAGCTAAATAAATGTTTACAGTTATAAATACAAAAATAAATTTTTAAGTACAACACATTTAGCAAATCCGATGCTTAATTGTGAATACTATAGTTGTAAGCATTTTAAAACAATGCTATATCATTTTTGTCTGGTAAAAATCATTTAATAGGTAACACTGCGCTAACGGTTTTTTTTTTAAATCCGTTGACTTTTGAGGCGTTTTGTTAGTAGTTGTTGGAAATTTAACTAATTGCGCTTAAAATAGGCGTTCCTAAAATTTTGTTTATTTGATGTCTAAATCTTTTTTCATTAAGTAGAAAAACTGATACCGGTCGCCAGAATTGATGACCATACGGACATTATAGCGTTTTCCATAACTCTTGCCAGAACTTCCAGCGATAGGTTTCCGCATTTTTAACGGATATTCTATTTGAAGGCTTTAAGAGTCTGAGGTTTGTTAGCATAGACTTGTGACTTTAAGAAATCCCTAAAAAAAAAATCTAGAACGGTTAAATCGGACGAAATGCAACCCTCAAAATTTTGATTGTAGGTCGTGCAGTATGCGCCGTTGCTCCGTCTTGTTAAAACCACATGTTTTCCAGTCCCAATTTGTCTAGTTGAAGTAGAAAAAAGTTGTTGAGCATGGTTCGGTAGCGCTCGCAGTACACAGTAGTCGTTTGGCCCGCAACGTTTTTAAAAAATCAAGACCTGATGACGCCTCCAGCGTAAACACTACACCATACAGTAACTTTGAGCGGGTGTAATGGCTCTTCGTATGTTATACGTAGATTTCTGGTACCGCAGAAGCAATAATTCTGCTTATTTACGTATCCACAAAGATGAAAATGAGCCTCGTTTGATAAAAAGTTGTCTTTGTTGTTGAGATTCAAGATAATTTGAACGTAGGTTACACGCGCTTGGCGGTCAACGGCTAGTTGCTGATGCACTGTCTGCACTTTGTAAAGGTATCTTTAAGTCTTTTACCAAAATTTTCTGTAAAGGCACCCGATTGATGCCCAATTGCGTGGCACGTTGTCTGGTCAATACTTTGGGGTCCACTCCGACATCTTCAGGCACAGCCGCAATATTCTCAGCAAAACGGCTGTTCCGGAGCCGCTCAGACTTGACAGCTTCTTGTGTTGACCCACACTTTTCTAGGCAAGCAGCTAAACGCCGTAGTGTGTGTCCGGTTGGTGTCGGACGACCGGGAAATCTACGTCTAAATTTACGCTGCGCCAACACGACTAAGTTATTATGCAAAAAAATTGAAAAATTTATTTTAAATTGTTTACATCACAAATATCAAAGCAGAACTGACATTTACCGCCATTTGCAAAAATTATAGCATCTTTCGATAGGGTGGTAACTTTTGCGCAACCTAGTATATTATATATTATATATTTGTTACGTTCAATTATTAAAATTTTTGTATAAACGGTAAACCTCTCATCTACTACACCGTGCGTATACGTCGTTTATTTAATTAACTTAACACTAATAAATAATAATAAAAATAACAATAAAAAAACGGCCGCATCACTTTACTGCGCAAAAATTGCTAAAACTTCTTTTTTTGTCCTGTTCTTTCCTCACTACCCAGTGTTTGGTTAGTCCGGTATATTTTGTCCTCTCGCATCAGCGCAATATTGCTACAACTCGGTATAGATCCCGCGCGCTTTACTATAAATTGAATCTGCACACAATTTTTAATATATGCAATAAAATTAGCAAACATACAATTTTTCTCCAGCATAAGATCCCATAGGTCGTAATGCCACTAAAAAAATAAAAGCTTTTAGTAAAAGAAGTATAATCAAAACATAATAATAAAAGTAACAGTAAGAACACAACACAAATTAAATTAATATTGTCTATATTTTATTAATTATAGAACTGCAAAAACCAACAATCAGATGTTTGTTGAATTTTATTTATTTATTTTTTTTTATTATTTAACGTCGGTCTATTTCTTCTACCAAGAATAATTACCGACGCCAGAGGTTAAGATTACCACATCTGGGAATTTTGCCGCAAACTCAAGAATTATAATCTAAATTATTAGGTTCTTTAAGGTGCACGCAACATCAAGGCAGTACACGGGACCTACTAAATTTTTTTTTATCCGAAAGAAGGCGTACTCTGACCCTCTAGATAGGGGGCTTGAGACTCAAACCCAAGACCCTTGGTAGAGCAGTTGAGTACGCTAACCACTACACTACCCGAGCGGTTAGATGTTTGTCTAATTTATCAGTTTAAAATGATTGCCTGCATACCGTCAATATCTACTTGTATGCTGAAAAGCTTCTGTCTGCATCAACAGATACCATAGAAACATATTTAAATTTGAATGTAATTGAAGGATTTATTTGAAATGTTTGTTGTTCCTTTCTAACACGTTGAAAATTGTTTCTAATTGTTCAAAACCTTAATTTATCAATAAAATTTTACAAAAGCAATCTTAGCGATAACTTAAAAATTATTTAAAACTATACAAATATGCACGAAATATACAAATAATCACCAAATATGCAAATATGCACCAAATTTGCATCAAATATGCACCATTATGCAGCTATTATTAAAATATGCACAAAAACTCAAAAATATGCAAAATATGCAAAAAAATATATCAGTTTTATCAGTTGTTTTCTTCTAATTTGTGTAAATACAAAATCATTCAATTGGCATTTAAATATTATAAAATACGCAAATGCATAAAATCTCAGCTTTAGTTATCACAAAACCCAAACTTCAACTGCTAGTGTGTGAATAACAATCTTTTACAGCTCTCCAAGCATGCTATACTAATCAGTATTTCGATAGCCTTACTGCCATTGTACTTTGTACTACACACCTTTAAGACCTCTATTCGTCTATATGTGAATAACCTTTGATAGCTGAATTAAACCCCTAAAAGCTTCTTACCTATTGTAATGTAATTAAATCTCTTTGTTTCAAAACTTGTAAGGTAAAGATTTACCAATACTTTTCATCAATAAGCATTACAACAATTTATTAATGCTTGCTAATAACAATGTTTGTGGTACATTAACTATTATAAACAATACTAAGAAATAACATTAACCGCTTTTTAAGTATACCTCAATTTTTTTTTACTTTAAATATGTCAGTACCAAAGCCGAGATTAATGAGGCTATAAACAGACTAACATCTTAAAATCAAAATTAAAAAAAAAAGACATAGAACATCTCAACAACCAAGTGGCAAAGTATTCTAATATAAAAAATAAAACTTTAAAAATTAACTCAAAAATGGTAAAGAAAATAAAAAAAATAAAGACAAAATATAAAGAAATTATGAAAAAGTATCGAGTTGCATTTTATTTTCAGGCATTCCTTATTCTAATTTTAGACAGCAAAACAAATATAGAAGAAGATAAAGTATTAGCAAAAAATTCTGAAAAAGTTTACAAATCATGGAGCTAATAAAAAATAAGTAAATTAAAATTAAAAAATCTGTCTTAAAGAGCAGAATGTCAATGGAGATAAACAAAATAAGTTTAGCTCAACCAAATCCAAAAAAAATCTACGCAATAAGTGTGGATAAAAACAAATAAAAATAAAATAAATATAAGAAAAATTATAAAAAATCTAAATATGCATAAAAAGTATTAACTGCATCTAATGCGGAAACGATTAAAGAGCTAAAAACAAGAATAAATGTAGATAAGTAGGCATTCAAATACAGAAAATAATCTAAACAAACAATAGAAACATCAAGTTGAGTCTTGTATGCAAAAAAGACGGTAAATTTGTAAAATAATGTGGAGAACTAATATGAGAGAAAGTGTGGGTGTGTAGCAGAAAAGAAGTATGCCTACTGCTAAACTTATACAAAACAACGGATGAAAAAAAAAATTAAAAGCAATTAGAATAGAATTAGGGGAAAGAGTAAACACTGAGGATCTATAAATAAAATTTAAATACGCTGTGGTTAGCTTACTTACGGTAAGCACAAATAAACTGATTCAGAAAAGTGTTGGATAGGTAAAAGATAAAATTAAAAAGTTTACTTAACTAATAAGGTGTTAACTACTTTAAATTTTGTCATATAACAAGATTAAGAATAAACTGCATTGTTGTAGCTGAAAGATAATGGAACACAAAGAGATGATAGCTAGAGCTATCATCTGTTTTGTATAGGAAAACTAGCACAAATATGAAAAAAACAAAGGTGATAAGTAACGGCAGCAATAAAAATTCTGCAAACTAACGCACAAAAAAAGATGGCTACATATTCCATAGCAAGTAAATGCAATATTGACATAAGTGATTATAAATGTTTGGGATTATGTAACCATCTAATGTACGTTTGTGCAGCTCTAGTAAAAATGCGTAAATAAAGTTGCCTATCTTAAGATTCAACAATAAAAATATTTTCATATATGTACATTGTTTACATGTTTATAATTATCAGTTGTAAACAAAATAATAACACAATATACATTTTTATAACCTTGCTTGCTTGACAGCTGTCAAAGTTGAACTGTCAAAACAAAAAGTATAGTGGATAATTTAAAAAAAGCGGCATATTTAAAGTGATTACATAATCCCATTCATTTATAAACTCCCTGTATTATATCTGAGTCAAGAATATGACCAATGGCGGACAGATAGTCAAATGTGAAAGACACAGGTAAAGCAAGATGAATAAAATCCTAATCCAAGACGCACAGTAAGGCAAAATAAATATTTTTGTTGGCACAAAGATTGTAACTTAGAAAACTAGTCCAATTTAAAAAATGGATGTACTTTTAAAAAATAAAAAAGAAATAGCTTAGTAAAATTCTGAAATTTTGAATTTGTACAAATTTTGACTTACAAATTAACATCAAAATAGTAAAAATCTTTTAGTTAAAATAAGGTAGTTTTTAAAAATATGATAATAATTATACAAAATACTGTTTTCTTGGTGTATTTATTATTTTCTTAAATAGCAACGTTTTTTCTCTATATTTTAGCCAATCCATCTTAACTTAAATTTAGACGTACATTGATATATTTTGCAATTTAGATAGTTTATATATTCTTTAAAATATATTTTTAAAATTAGGTTTGTTAAATAAATGACTAATATTTGTTTTAATTTTGTCTACAACTTTTCAAAACATTGATAAGTTTTTCTTTAAGTTATAAATTTATTGCCAAAAGTTGTTAAAACCAAGAAAAATAATAATTAGTAAAATTTAACCATTGAAAAAACCGTCATATAGTTAACTATTAAAATTAAATATGCTAGATATGGTGTTAACACATAATCTCAAGGCTTTTATTACATATGTGGTTAAGTAAGATTTTGCTGTAAGCACAATATAACTCCAACGTTGCACGCTACAATTATCAAGTACCTCAATAATCCCAATGCCAACATACTTTGTTTTACATACTCCTAAAACTCTTTTTGGCTTCATCTGTAAATAAATTACACTTCTATATTAATCTGTCTTTAACACAATCTCAGACATTCTATCTGTATGTAAATAACAATGGATATAGTAAAATAACTATTATAAACAATTCTATGAAATGACGCTAATCACTTACTTTTTAGGTAGACTTCAATTTTTGTGAGTTTAAGCATCCCGTATTTCTTTGTGTTACTTAAAACACACAAATTGAAGATAATTTTTTTGCAAATATCAAACAAATCAGTTTTTTTTTGTCACCAGATTTTTTTTTAATTTTAATTAAAAATAATTTTTAAGTTTTTTATAAGTTCTACATAATACATATTTAATAAATACTATATAGAGCTATAATTATTTTATTTATATATATTGCTGAGTATTTAAAGGAAATTTTATTGATTGCGCAATCCGAAACATCTATTTTCATTTAATTACGTGATTTTAATACAATTTGCATGTTTTAAATTTAAACTGAAAAGTGCTATATTGCTATACAAATTATCAATTTACTATTTTTATTTTTGGCTAAATTATATTAAAAATTTATTTATTTTATTCTGTCAATCGACACATTCGAAAACAAATACAAACTTTTTAATAAGAATAATTAAAATATATAAGTAATATAATTTAAAATTTATTCCTTGCTTGCTTACTTATCTCAATTAATGACTAACTAATACTTTTAAACACCCAGCATAATATTGTTATTATTAAGTAAAAATGTCAGTTAAAATATATATTATATTAATTTATGCTTGTTTCATATTTTTATGATTATAATTAAAATCATATGTTGTAACCTTTTGACCACCTGATTCTAAATTTATTTAAAATTAATTCAAGAATTGTTATTGCGATGAAGTTAAACAATATAATTTCCGTTGCATCATAGTGGTTATAGACTAATTTAGAAGGAAATATAATTATACCCCCATACAATGATATTTAAGTTGCAAGCTGGCAAATATAAAAATAAATAATTCTAACAAAATAATAGGAACTACCCACAGTTAAATGATTTGTTTGCAATCCAGTTTATTCAAGTATTATTCTCATCAAAAGTAAATATTTATCATCATGTCACTCATATTTTTATGGACATTCCAAACTCAAACAGGTAGTCATTTTACTGTGAACAACCCCTTCACAAGAAATCCACTTTATCCACTATAACCTAAATAAAGCAGGGACAGGTCCCGAGGGATCCGGAATCGTGAATGTTTTGTCAACAGAGCACAAACAGATTATGACAACTCAATACGACACATTTACGGAACCATTAATTTCCTCTTGGCGTTGAATACGTTTTGGTTTTTCAGAGAGAATAAGAGTAGAATAATTTTTCATGTGTCAGAAAACGCATAAAGCAAAATCCAGCACGGTGGCGAGTTGTGTATGTTTTGCGAGACACGTATAAATTCTATTATTAATGGTTTTCTTAATGATTTTTAAATTTCGGGATGGACCGTGAAAACGATCAACCCACTCGAGAGTTTGCACACGAGAAAAATCGTGCATCATAAAAAGAAGCTAAAATGTTTCTTCCTGTAATTTATTAGCGTTCAACCTTTCTATTCATCAGTTGCAGTAGTCCATCATTTTGTATATTTTTTTTATATTTGTGACAAGAGCCGTGTCATTATTTTAATGTACATGTGTATAGCATAAAAATATAAAACTTCTTGTTCATTTTGTAATTTGTATTTGTTTTTAGATTTACAAATTTTATTATTGGGTTATATATTATAAAGTGTAATCATTTATAATATACACCTAGTACTTGTTTTTAATTTAAAATGTCATTAAAAACTTGTAGAAATTATTATGTCTATTCTGTCATATAAATAAGAGCGTAGAATTTGCTCATTTATTTTTTGAATAAAATATTTTATACTATTTAAGATTATTATTTAACAACATCTTTTAACAGGGGTTAGCAACCTTTTTTTGAGTAGAAAGCAATTTTTTGAATAAAAGTTAAGTTAGTTTAGTTTTTTTAATAAATTCTACCCATTGTTGATATTATGAGATAGTTTTGACAATTTTTTGAGAGTTTTTAGCCGTTTTTGCTTAAACAGGTTTTGTGAGCATGGAAATTTTGCACAATTTTTAATTATTTGTTTGCCAATTTATGTCATTTTATAACGCGTTTTTTAATAGATATTTTATTTTTAAAATCATAATTTCTACATGTTGATTATTTTTTTAGCATTGTCAATTATATTTTCAATTGTTTAATGTAATAATTTGACTGTTTGTGCTATTTTCAATAAAATTTATGAAAAAAAATATAAAATTTTTACACAATATTTAAATTTTTTAAATTAATAAATAGAACTTTTTTAGCAAATTTTACACAATAAATTGTTGTTTTTTTAATGAATAAATAGTGCTTACCTTTTGATGATTGTATAGAATAAATGTGTTGTTTTTGTGCTATAACAAGTTTTTCTGTGTAGTTTTACGCTACAAATGGGTTTTCTAGAAAATTTTGAATATCTGTGTAAATTTTATGCAATAAATAAGATTTCATATTTTTTTATAAAAAAATAGTTTTCAGTTTCAATAAATAGAATTAAGTTATTACATTATTACATAAATAATAAACAAATAAAAGACTCAGCTGCAACTTCAAGTACAAAAAGCCAAAGGTTGCCTGCCGGCTTTTTTGCTTTATAAATCAACTTGTAAATTTGACACACTATTACAATAAAGACAAACAAAAATAGCAAAACAATTTTATTAAAAAAATACTAAATTTAATTTATTATCAATAGACCGGTTAAAAAAGTATGTGATTAATAACTTTTTTTAACAGTCACAATAATTTTCAAAAATATCTTTATAAATATAATATTTATTGAGTAACAAATTACAACATCAAAAAGAAATAATTTTTTTTATCCATATTTGGACAAATTTCATAGTATTAAAAAGAAACATTTGATTAAAATTTGAGTTAATACTGCAGAGCAAGCAAACCTTTTTTTAGGCAAAACGAACATTTTTTGTGCTAAGACAGCAACACCTGCTTGTCCAATTAAAACAAAAGCCCCCTAAAAAAGATAATTTTAAGTTTTTGCTTATCCAAACCTTCAAAATTCAAAGGAATTTGGGGTCAGACCTAAAAACTACTTCTTAAAAAAAGGGTTGTAATTAAACTGGAGGTGTTTAGCTGTACTAACTTGTCGCTTTTATAACAACAAAAAGAAAAAAATTGAAAGGTAGGTTTCTTGTTGTAGGTATATGGATGGAATGTGTTATAAAGTTAAGTAAAAAAGATAGCCGAGTAAGCTATATGTTCCTTACATTCACAAACCACTTATTAAAGTAGCTTGGCCACCGTCTTATAAAAATTTTCAATAAAATAACAAAAAGCTTATTTATCAACAACAACAAAAAAAACATGAAAAACTTTTTGCAAACGTTTTGAAAACATTTTCTCAGTTGCAAAAACTAAAAAATTGTATTGAAAAACCTTCAACAACAACTTGGTTGTATAAAACGCTCAAACGGCACATACACAGCTAACTTTTTAGATGCAACCAAGATACTTTTAAAAACTTATTTCCTAACCTATGTCACCCCAACACATGGATGGTCTGACGCTGTAACCTTACCCCTATCAGGAGATTACTGCACACCAACTTGTAAAAGATACGTATATTAAAAAGCAATTAAAAACTTTTCACTAAACAAGTCAGCAGATTTATAAACTTTTTTTGGTTTCTTTGCAATGAGGCAAGAATGTCATTTTAACCTATTTTAATCCAACACAATAAAATTTATGATAGACAAAAGAACTGTAACAGTTACTTTAGAAAACACAATAGCCAAGAAAGTGGTTGACAGAGATTGTTCTCAGGGAACAGTACTATTACCACTATTATAAAATATTGTAAAATAATTAACATTGCATATATTATAAAGCAGTGTATTCGTCAAATTGTGGAACCACTTATAAAGGGTGAGCAATGTAATTTGAACTACCGTTTTTAAGTATAATAACATTTATGAGTTAACAGAAATTTAGTTTTATGTTTGATGTTTACAAAATGGGACGCTTTACAATTGAACAAAGTTGGAAAATAATAAAAACTTACTTCCAAAGTGATGAGTTTTCTACTCAAACGATAAGAAATTTAAGAAACAAACTTAATAAAAAAAAGTGCTTTCAACGCTGTTTGTGAACCAATTTGTAAAGCAAGTTTGCAAAACTGGATCATTAGTGGATAAAACAACACGTTCACGTTTTTGTCCAGTGCGCTTAGCGTCATTGGACCTAAACATTTTTTGCACACCTCTAAGGAAAATTTTGAAGGCTTACAAAGTTTAATTAGTCCAAGAAATTAAGCTTTATAACCATCTAATGCGTTTTCAGTTTGCCCAATAGGCTAAAGATCGTTTGGCCAAAGATAAGCATTTTATCAAAAAATTGTGTTTTTTGATAAAACTCATTTTTATCTCGAAATCTATGTCAATAAGCAACATTGTTGCGTTTGGAGATCAAAGAATTCACACATGAGTATTGAACAGCTTCTGCATCCACAACAAGTAACCGTTTGGTGTGGTTTTTGGTCCGGCGGAATTACTGGGGCAAATTTCTTTAAAAATGAGGAAAGAACCACCGTTTTCTTGTTTCCAAAAAATACAGAGTATCAAATGGATGACAGTTGGTTTTAACATGACGTGGCCACTTGCCATACAGCCAATGTAACCATTGATCTTTTGAGCACTGTTTTTGAAATTGAATAATCAACCGAAATGCTGATGCCAATTGGCCGCCTAGAAACTGTGATTTGACCCCGTTAAATATTTTTTTGTGGGATGACTTTAAGGATAAGTGTTACGCTAACCATCCAGACACGATTCATGCCTTGAAACACAAAATCAAAGTTGCCATGTATGCAATTGTAGCTAAAAAATTGGGTTAATCGGATGGGTTACTGTCAAGTCAGCAGTGGCAGTCATTTAAATGATGTTGTGTTTCATTCTTAAATAAAAATGTCTAATATTTGTAATAAACTCATAGTTTTGAAAAAATATATATCAGTTTTTATTTATAGCTGATTCAAAATCCAAAAGTTAAATGGCCCACTTTTTATTATAAACCAAGCATTAGAGTATGATGTTTTTTTTTATTTGTTTAATAATTGCATTAATTAAACTTTTATTTAAAAGAGAGCTTCTAACAATACAATCAACTATATTTTGAATGCACTAAACAAAAAAGTTATAGCTATGGGCAAATTTGTAATCTTAATTAAGTAAGGCATCATTTATCAAATAGGCGCCAATTTGTTGATATCAACAATTTTAAATTACAAAAAAATTAAGTTAATGTTATAATATTTCACGGATTTAGTTGGGTTTGACTTTAATTATTGTTAGCAAACGTAAAGTATATAACAAGCTATCAAATAACTTAAAAGTAATTATAAAACTACATTTATTAAAAAAAAAAATTAAATATTTATTATTAACTAAAGCCTATTACTTGTTTGAAAAATTTATTAATGATACATTGTAAACTAAATAGTTATTACTGACGATATTTTGTAAATGTTTTTTTACCTAATAACTATTATTATTATTAAAATTATTAGTACTAGACAGGCTAACTCAACAACTCAATGACAGTGGTTCTACACAACTGACAACGCAGATAATACAACAATACTGCTAAGTGGCAAATTTAAATTCATACTCTGCAGCTAAATGCAAGAGACTCTAAAGGTAATAGAAAGTTAGTGCTTACGGTTAATTCTCAAAAAACTAAACTAATTCTCTCTGAAAAAAAAAAAAAGATATATGAAAAATTGCTGTAAAAAACACTTTTGCTAGGAACGCAAACAGATATCATGCCACTGTACTTTGTATTAAAATTATCCCACAGTGTTCACACACATAAACATAAAGCAGATTAGAATAATACCTTTAAATCTATACCGATGACTCAAAAACTCAACATTGTTATCACAAAGGACACAGACTATTCTCTAAACAGAGATAGCGGGAATAACTCATAGAGTAATGGAAATAGTTACCCGAGAAAAATTTGGTAAAAACGTTAATATTAAAAATAGCAAAAAAGCTTAAATTTTAAATATTTCTGTAAATATATGTATTGTAAGATATCTTAGAGCGTAATGCATGGCGTTTCCTGAAATTTTCAAAGTATTTTTTGCACATATTTATCCTTATTGGAAAAAAAGAAAATACCCGTTATTTTTTTTTAAGAAAAACTTTATTTTAAAGTTTTGGGAAATTTTTGGCTGTCAATTATTAATCTTTAAACAATTTCGAAGAAAATTTTTTTTCAAATTTTTTTCTTAAAATAAAATTCTAAAAAGTTACACAATCAGTTAAAGTAGCAACATACATTTAAAAAAAATAAATTGGAATCTTTATAATATTCTTAATACAACCATGTAAAATAATAATATACTTTCATAACAAAATTTTATAATAGATTTAAAAAACATAATGTTTTTTATTTAAAATAATCGTAATTGAATAGTTGGCATTAAAAACAAGTAATGTTTATTTTTTTTAGTGTATTTATGTTCAAAGTTAACTAAAAAATAAGTTTTGCAAAATTTTAAAATTTAAAAAAAAATATGTTTGTGAAAACTTATTCTTTGGACAAGTAAAAAGTTTGTTATAATTTTTTTCTCAAAATGTATGTATGTATGTATTTCTGTGGATACATGTAAGATATCTCAGAACGTAGCACACGGCACTTCTTAAAACATTTAGGGTATCTTTTGCACATATAAAAGCACGTTTTTATTTATATTTAAAAATAAAGAAAATACCTTTTAAACTTTTGGAAATTTTTAAATTTCAAAGAAAACTTTTAGGTATGAAACTTATTCTTTGGACAATTTTATTGAAACATTTTTTTAATAATTTTTGTCTAAAATGCAATTTTAAAAAGTTACAAATGATGAAAAAATGTAAAAAAACTTTTTTTCAAATTTTGATTGCTTATTATTTAGAAATGGCTTAATAAAAAAATTTAAAAAAATTTATATAATCAAGATTTATGTAAAAAACGACATTTTCAGTGGTTTGAGCAAAAACAAATTAACATTCTGTACACTTGACTCATACATAGATACATAGTTATATAGAATTTTCTAATAAAAATTTCCATTTTAATTACAAATAAAACATTTATTTATTTATCTAGTAAATGCACGTTTTGACTTTGTAAAGAGTTATTTTTTTGAGAATTTTTTTTTTTCACGTAACCCCTAACAGAGTTAAACTGCACAACCTAAAAGAACAATTTATTCAAGTTTTGCAAAAAAACGCGCCCAGATATTTGTGCAGCACTACACATGTTTTACGGTTTTAGTGCGCCATCTTCTTGAAAATGTTGAAAATAATTTTTCTAAAAAGGTCAGACTTCTCTGACTGCATTTTTAGCAGGCAGGAAACAAAAGTTCTACAACGTCAAGTTGTTTATGAAAAACCGGCTTCAAATTCTAGGTCATTTGCATAAGCATAAAGACTAAAATCTTTATGCTGTATGCGATAAAGGCTAAACTGTGAGATTTTTAATTGTTGTAAACGTCTAAAGTATTCTGCAATACTGTTAGCAGCATTGGCAAAGTTTTGCGCTGACCTAATAATACAAGTTTGAACTGGCAATTTTACATCAGTAACTTGATGATTTAGCTCAAATTTTGCAATTAGCTTTACAATAGCTTTGTGGGAAAGTAATTCTTACTTACCAAAAAATTCCACAAACTGTGCAAACTGTCTTGGCAAAATTTTAAAAGGGTTTTTTTTTAATTAGATAATCTTATATAAAGACTTATTTACTTTAAGCCGGGAATACACATGCCAGTTACTTGCACACTTGCATACCAGCTACTAGCACGTGTATTTTGTTAAATGACATGCCTTTAGCTGGCATGCAAGTCGGTTG
This sequence comes from Tachinus rufipes, assembly GCA_963932245.1. Classification (NCBI taxonomy): domain Eukaryota; kingdom Metazoa; phylum Arthropoda; class Insecta; order Coleoptera; family Staphylinidae; genus Tachinus; species Tachinus rufipes. The sequence goes on along the minus strand of OZ010743.1, from coordinate 44,168,180 downwards.
CACGAAATCAAAAAGATTTGATTTTTTGGTATGCAATGTGCAAATAAGGTGGTAGGTGACGGCAAAAAGCATACCATAAGGCATGTATGAACGCACACGACAGGTAGTGGCATGCAAGTAGACAGTAGCTGGCATGGAGGTGACTATTTGTATTTTTGTTTCTACATTTTATTTTCAAAATGAGCAGATAGGGAAATAAAAAACTTTTAAATTTATTAGTTTATATAAAAAAATGTAATGAAAAATAAATCAACATGTGACAATGCTTACAAAAAAATATAAGAAGAAATGAATTATTATAGTTTGACAAACAAATGACATGTGTATCCCCGCTTGCCAGCTACTTGTCTTAGCAACCTTGCCATGAGCAGCTTGCATGCAATTTTATTTGCACATGTATTCTCACTGTGCTATTAATTGGCACATGCCATTTTTGAGCATGCAAGCTACTTCCCAAATTTTATGGCATTTGTATTCCTGGTTTTACTTGATTTTTTAATGATATGCTTTAGATTAATAATTTTTTCTTTGTGCTTTGTTTTTTCACAAAATTCTGTGTATTTGGGAGCATATTGTCATTGCAAGGAGAGCATTTCAACCTTTCAATTAAGATATTGATGCAAATTTTACTTGCATGTGATAAAAAACAGTTAGTTGATAGTTAATACATCTTTTTGTAGAACTTTTTTTTTAATTAGCAAAGACTTTGTTTATGACTCTGTTGTCCATATCTTTTTTACAAAAATGATAGAAAATGTTGACATTTTTTTGTAACTGTTTTAAATAACTTCTGCTGTTTAACCATATATTCTAAAGAACTTGTCAGGCTTTAATTTTTTAATTGTGTTTCTAATTTGTTTTTTTCTATAAATGGTTTTTACTTATTGCCTCATTCTGAGTAGTCTACGTATGAGGCATAAATATTTGATTGACTTCTTTTACCAATTGGAACTAAAGATGTTGGTGTTCATGTAAAATACTTGATTTCTATTTTTCTGCAGTTTGTTTGGATTTCTGATGAGTTGTTTGCATTTATTTCTTTTTTGTGCAGTAATTGGACCTTTGCTTTTTTACTTGCGCTGTTTTTTTACTAAAAAAATAATGTTATTTGTCATAATAGTAATAATAATAATTATAAATTTATTAAAAGTATTATAAAGTTTAAACTTAATAAACTTAAAAATTAAAAACTATAAACTATACAAACAAAACAAAATTATATGAATGTGTCGTAGCAGTATAACAGATTTGACATTACAAATACAAAGCAATAAAATAATTACATCACTCTCAAGTATACAACATCAAGTAAAGATTTAAGTTTTTGAATAACTCTAATTTAATTAATATATTTGTAGTCAGATGCTATTTATATTTTTAGTTCCAAAATTTAATAAAATAAGATTTTTTTACAATTTTTAAAGCGTTTATTAGACAAGCATCGAAACTTTACACGAAAACAAATAATAATTAAAAAAAAAAACATGCACATAACCTTAAATTGCATACTAGTAAACATTTATTCTAAACCAAATAGATTGCAAAAAATAAAACCATACACATTATTTTATATCTATCAATCCGGGGAACACAGTGTGTATAAAGTATTAAAATACTAATTCTAAGTTAATTTTATTTAAGTTCATTTAACTGTAGTTATACTTAAAAATAAGTAAAAATATGTTTAAAGACATTTGAAGTAATACACAAAAAAAAATTTTACTTATCGTGTCTTTAATCAAAACAACACTTTGGCAATTGGTGTTTTTTAACTATAAGCCACATGACTTTACTTAAGACACTACAACAATGATACTTTTTTCATAAGAAATCTACTACAATATCACTTTTATGTTTGACAGAACTTTGGTTAGATTACAAACAAAAATAACTGCAGCCCATATTTTTTTTCACAGCGGTAAGTACATTGTTTTGTTGTTTATGAGTATCGTTAGTAGTTTGACTAATGTTAAGACTATAGATAAAAATCCCAAAAAAACTAATTACATTTTATAAAAGACATAGCAAAACTATAAAAACATAATACATACAAATAAATCTTATATCGTTATGCATTATTGGAAGTAAACTTTCTTAATCAATAAACGCAACAATGTTTGTTGTACTAAATAATACTTACTTTATAACAATATAACTGCTTTTATTTTAATACGTTTTAAAATTAAAGAGTAATTTTTGTCAGTCCGTTTTCACATTTTATATGTTAAACATATTTATAATTGTCTTTTTATTAATAGATATCTGCTTCAATAAGGAGTCAAAACTTATCAACAGATTGCTAGTTGTAATTACAAATTTTTTAACAAAAATAATTAAAAATCTGGTAACAATAATCATTGCAGAGAATTTGTTATTTTAAATTTATCAGAAAATTTTGTTATAAAAGTATATTATTATTTTACATGATTGTATTAATATAATAAAAATTCAAAAAAATTGAAAAAAGTATGTTGCCGTTTAAAAAAATTAAGTTGGTTACCATAACAACTATACCAAAAATAAAAACATACATGTGTGTACCCGTCTTTATAATATTCAAATCATTTAAAATGGTTTTTGAATCATATAAATCGGTTAAAAAATAACGGAGTTATTCAGCCGTACGTTTTTTGTCTAACACTCTGTATATCTTTATTCTCTACAATGATTATTGTTACCAGATTTTTAATTATTTATTTAATACAATAAAAACAACCTAACATATTAAAATTTTACGTATAAAAAACATAATCTACCATGTATATATTGATGCGTTAAGAATATTAAACAAAGAAATATAAATGACGTATACAATATAACAACTCAAGAAATACAGCGATGATAAGTGATGTAATGTTAATTTATAAATATATTCATAATTCATAATTCATATTTATGTGCATATTTATAAATTATAATTTCTTCACTTGTGATTATAATTATTAAATAGCAATAAAATAATAAATTTCAAGATTAAATTATATTATGATTTACGAACTATGAAATGTGATCATATTGTTTCTAATGATCTCATTAAAACCTGTTTGTTTTTTATTTTATCTATTTTAATAAAAAATTTGTGATGGAACAATATGTTAAACATTGAATTTAAACTAAATCATGTGGAAACTTATAAGCAACATATTTCAATATTTATTTAGTAGGGTGCTACCGCAAGTGATTTTAAATTATGAAAGAACATTATGAAAGCACACCCTAGTAAAATTTTTGTCGTTATTGCGATTTCCAGTAAATAAAGCAGGAATGGACGAGTATATCAGCGAGTCTGCAGGATTGAGTGTTGAGGAGATTGTGTATATAGCGTAGGTTCGGGTGGCTGTAGACAGCCACTTTGTTTCCTTCGCATATAAACAGCGACTATACTAACCTAACCAACCCCCAAACTGATCGAATGATTTAATAAAAGCAACCGAAGGGTGCACGAGTGGTATTCAATTTAAAACTTTACGGAACGCGTGACAAATCCGTAATTTGCAATCATTTTGCCTGTCAGCGCGATCACTTCGACTCCCTGATACGGATAATACTTCAAATTCTTTAATTTCAATTAGCTTCGCGTCAACGTCGGACGATTTTATTATTTCGACATCAAAGCGAGCATTCATGCGACAGGAATTAAGACCCCGCCGCTGCAGAGAATTATATACTAAATTATATGACAAACTTGATATCTGTTGATACATGGAACTGTTAATGTGAAATGTTTGAGTAATTCTATATAATTTTGTTGTTTTTCAACGTCTTGTAATTTTATGAGAATATATTTGTTTTTATTCGACTGCATACTATGATTAAATTTCTAATATAGTTAATCTTTTTTGCAATACTTTAATAATAATGTTGTTGCTAATAAATAATAACCTCGTCAACTCATATATAATTTAAAATTATGTTTGAAATGCTGTTAGATTGCTATATGAGCATAACAGTTGCAACACATGACTTGTTAAATGATATTAAAAAAGAAGATGGTAATTTAGATTGATTTATATTTAGAATATTATTTCCAAATACAAGTAACACATTATTATTATAGTATTAACTAACAGTGTGTTAGTTATAAATAATTTTGGAATAGAAAAAGCTATAAATTGGCATTTTACGTTTTGATATATTCTGATGGATCCTCTTTTTTGCTTATTCAATATGAATATCAATTTTAATACTAAAACTATAATTAATAAGATTATGAAAATGTTCTAAAAATGCTACAATGTAAATATTAATGTTATATTAATTTTTAATAAAAGTTTATTGTTTACTTTTTATTAAGTTTTATTAATTTTAACAAAATGTAAAATTAATTTGAACATTTCATAAAATATGTAACATGTATGTATATTAGACAAGTTTGTAATTTTTGTTTGTGAATTTTTTTTTGTGTGTACCCTCAGAAAGCAATCTTTATGCAAAAAAAGTAAGCCATGCTAAATTTCATGAAGCTTTTAAGATTCACAAAAACACGTCGTACAAAGATTTAAACAAACGCGACAAAGAAGTACTGGAGGAACTAGAAAATCCTTTAGGAAATGAAAGGTTTCGTAGAGAAACGATCGTAAAGTATCACCAAACCTCCAATAAAGAGCGGCAATAAAATAAAAATTATTTGCTAACTCATTCTTTTATATAAATGTGTATTATCATTTCGTACAAATTGTTGTCCTTGTACATTTTTGTGTATAAATGGACAAAACTAATCGTGTTAATAATATGTTAAATTTTGCCCGATTGCTATATTTAGTTATAATATAGTATTTGTTTATAACGTAATAATTGTTTTATATAACTAACAACACTAAACTTTGCGTTTTAATCATGTCAAAACCTAATGTACCTTTAAATTTTCAAAAGTAATATACTTAATAAGTATCACAGTTTCCAAATTTGAGTTAGGTGCATACCATAGGTCCCAAGAAAGCAATTGATTATTTGCTAATTAGATTATACGTGAAATTTTACATCAATATACTATGCTTATTTTTTTTTTAATTAACATATTTTTATTAGAAATTATGAGAATTTGAAGCTATTACCTACAAAGTATAGCCGTTCGATCACTAGTAGAGAGAGGGAAAGGGTAGTGTTGTGTGACAAAAACAGAGATACCGACATTGTACGGCTAAACGCTGGCTTGGAAACTCTAGTTATAGAACTCTTTTGGTGGAATTTATAAAAGTTGATTAACGTTAATCAGCATTAAATGTGACAACATAACTTCAACTGTCAAAATTATTTTTATTAACTCAATATAAATACTTGATTTGAGTTATCAAATATTATTTTCTTTTTATATCTGATAGTTATATATTGTGTCAAGCTTGTCTTTGTGCTAGCATTACTATAAATAAGTTTGCGGTTGTCAAATTTAATCAACAACTTACTTACTTACTTTAACTGGCTTTCATGAATTCCAGCAAGAGTGCAACACGTGCGTGTTTTTTTAATTTTTAAATAAGTATTGAAATTTGGCATGAGTTACTTTTGTACCTCCTTTTTTTATTTTTCAAAAACTTGCAGTTTTTTATCATAGTCAGCTGATGTTTTGTGAAATAAACATTGAGTATTTGACTGTTGTTAACAGTGCACAAGTTTTTGTTTGCTTTGACTAGTGCTTTGGAAACGTATGTGCAGAAAATATCAACCAAATTAGAAACTATTGCTCTTCTTGTTTAGAGCATCCTCTACGAGCCGCTGCTTTATACGTACCATATACAACAAGTGCAGGTCTTAAACTCACTTGATTATCAAGCACGTATAGTTTTATGTTGTCGGTTTCTACGCAATAATGCTAAAGACTCCCGTTTTCTTGCCAATATCCTTTTTACGGATGAAACCGGGTTTACACAAAATGAAGTTAATTTTTACAATAGGAATGTTTGGATCGACAAAAATCCTCATGTTCCAATAGAATCCAGACATCAGTCACGTTTTTCATTAAACATTTGGATGGGTATTGTAGGCGACATGTTTCTAAGTTCTGTTGTTTTGCCAAACCGATCAGCAGGCTCTGCTTACTTAAACTTTTTGCAGAACACAATGTATAATCTTTTTGACAACATTAAAGACAGAGAGCTTAAAGCCAAAATTTACTATAGTGTTTGCTTCCGCCTAATTAATCTTTATATAATCTTTTTTTTGTCAGCAAAGATCCATCCAATATTTGCAGTTTGATTTTTTAGTACAAGAGCTAGAAGCCAAAAAAAAAAAACCATGAAAGTATAAACGCTAGTTTTTTAATATAACATTTTACTAATGGTACACATTAACATTCTATAATCAGTACTTTTGTTGGGAAAAGTGCCATTGGTGTTCTATGTCTTTTTTATTGTGCGTTTTTACAGCTATATTACATCTTTTTAGAGTAACTTCCAAATTATCCCAATAGATAAAAAAGGGTTTTGTGTTATTAATATTATGTCTTTTTTAAATAGGTATTTTTTAAAAAATTTCAATTTATAGATTATTTTTCAAAATTTGCAAAAAAATGTATTTTTAGCAATTACGGAGCATAAGGTAAAAAAATTAAAAACGTACGTGCAGAAACAGTGAATAGAAGTGTCATCTATCACAAATTAAAAAAAATGTTTTAGTCGAAACTTACATACGCTTTGACTATAACAATTTTTTCAGAAGAATTCAAAAATGGTAATCAAAAATAAGGAATATTGTTTAAAATTTTATAGTTGAGTTGATCTTGTGCATATATTTTATTATATAAGTTATGTAGGTGTATTAATATACTTTTATATGCTGTGTAATTTATTATTTTGTACAGACCGGTTTCGGCTGTTAGGCCATCTTCGGTGTACTACAAAAAGAAAATTATTTAATATATAAATATAAAAAAATAGAAAGACTTACAATTGTGATTACATATATTTTGATGTTATGAATATGATATGAGTAATGGGAGGTGTTAGTCCAGGGGTGCGTTCCAATTTAGAGAGTGTAGTTTGGGCGAACGTCCTGACGTAAGACGTCAGAACTACGTCTTTTCTCTTTTAAAAAAGAACGAGTTTGTCAGTTTTTACCTTTTGACATCTGTCAACTGACTAAACTTATCAAACATATTTTGACTTTATAAAACTGAATTTATAGTAACTATTAAAATAAATTTATTGTAATAACTTATAATTTTATTTAATAGAAAAAACTTTTTTTTATAATAATATTACTTCATGACACACTAAAGAAACATATTTTAAATCTTTTGCGCCTAGTAGTCTTTACCCATCTCTGAGAGACGGGTAAACTTTTTTTACCCGGGCGTTTTTCTCATGTATTTACGAACGACTTAGACGAACTTCCTCGGACGACGTCCTGCATTTATGAACGAGCTGTGGTAAAAAAATAACGCCCGGACGCGTTTCTCCTCTAAATTGGAACGCACCCCAAGTTGCGTAGTTGGTGGTTGAAGTTACTATTATGTGTGTCTGGTTGCATAGTTGGTGGTTAAAGTTACTATTGTGTGTGTTAGGGGTTATTGGCTTGTGTATTTTTATGTGGTTTAAGAAATGTGTATGTGTATTGAAATGTATTGTTTAATTGTTCGTTGAGACAGTTGTAATTTTTGTTGTTTTTAATATTGTCCATTTCGTATGCTTCCAATATGCTCATTTTAAGACTTTTTTGCATTGGTGCATAAGTTTTATGTTGTTATGGTTGTTAAAACTGTGTTTATGTATGTTTAGATAAAGTAGATTTGTTGTTTTTTAGAGTTGTGTTCTTTAATTCTGTGTTTTAGTGCTCTGCCTGTTTGCCCGATGTAAATGGCTTTGCAGTCTTGGCAATCTATTTTATATACTCCAGATTTTATTAAGATACTTGTTTTTTGTTTGTTGTTACATAACATGTTTTTGATTGAGTATTGGTGGTGGAGAAAGATCCTTTGATGTCATAACTGTATAGTAGTGTTTTTTTTTTTATTTTGTTATAGTATGTGAGTTTTCTATATTGTGTTGTTATTTAATTCTATTTTGTGTTTGTGTTTGTTGATTATTTTGTTGATTGTTGTTATGGGGAAATGGTTTGTTATGGCTAATTGTTTATTGATGTTTAGTTCATGTTGCAGATTTGTAGGAGAGAGTATATTAAGTATATTAATACACATACATAATCTATAAAAATTTATAGTTGCCTTCAAAAAATGTTTTTAGCATTTGCAAAATTTATTAATTTTGCCAAAAGCGGATGTTCAGCACAAGGACCTCCGGATGTAACTAGTTTTTAATTATATTTTTCTAAATGTATAATACTTCTTTTTAAATAGGTGACCGTTTCTCTATTTTTTGTTTAAAATATATTGATTTATATAAAGTGATAAAAAATCAGTTTAGATTTGTACATGAGAACAAATATAGGTATAATAAAAACACAATCAAGTTTATTATATTTGCAAAACAACCCAACTTGCACCAAAGTGGCCGCAACTGAGATGGGAACCTTAAACCAGTAACTGCTACGTAACTGCCACTAAATCTGCGACTTTAGTGAATAAATAACTTTATTTAACAAATGTATAGTTGCTGCTACGTAGTTTTTATTAGGAATGGCTACTTTATAGTTATCTTACTTCTACGTAGCTTTCCCGGTAGTTGGGACGTCGTAGTTACCAGTGGCACAACTTTAAAATTTTTAGAATTTAACGGTGGCAAACAATAGTAGCAACGACTACCTAATGCTACTAAAATGCTACTTTAAAATTTTAATTACTTTCAAGTAGCATTGATAGTTCCCGCGACGATTTCGGGACGTTTGCGCAACTTTAACTGCCTGGAACTTATAAGTAATATATTTTAGTGTCAATAACGTTGTCGTTACCTCCAGAGTTGAATGTAATTGTGCTGTAGGCTACTACAAAGTCCGTGTTACCTCTCAAAACCACCATAAAGTAGGTTTCACCATACAGTTCCCAATATGCCAATATTAAGGAGCGGTGCATAATATTATAAAATTAAAAAAGTTAACCTAAAAATGTGTGCTGAGTGCAGCATTAAAAGTTAATTTAATTCAACATTAGGTTGTGGTTGTACTTGACACTTGTTGAAAAAGCCATGTAAGGTTAAAACCACCCAGTTCAAGTTTCAAAAACTTGTTTTATTTATACTTTTATCTGATAAAAACCATGTCAATAGTACTGATTTTTTTGTAAAAATAGTTCAGACCATTACATTACACTCAATCTACGTTTTTCTTATTTAATCAACTGTTGCTATTTTTTAATTGTTTTAGAGTAAGCAAACATTTTGTTTGCAAATTCCACGTTGTGATTTATAGATGCAATTAATAAATTTGTTGATTGATAAAGTCATAATTATTAATTAACTAGTAAGATAACAATATGTATAAAAATTAGATAATAGTATTCTTTAGTTTTATTATTACGAGAACATGATTGTAAACAAAACATTGTTGTATGGTTTTAATTACAATCAAATGCACATAAATGATGAATTTTTTTGCCTAATTTTATCTTTACAGATAAAATGGATAAACCACCAATTATTTTTATTAAACATCATAAAAATAAAATTACAAAATTTGTTGTTTTTTTAGTATATTATGTATTACCAATACATGTATAATTTTATTTGACTTGAACATATTAGCATTTAACAAATGGTCGTTAAAGATTCCAACAGTAATTTGTTAAATGTGAGTTGAGAGACCATTCAAATATTCGCTGCGGACCACCGGTGCAGTATATTCATGATTCATAAGGAATTACATTGAAGTATGTTATACATATAAAATTTTAAATAAACCAAATATTAATTTAAATTATACAACATGTTTATAATTTTAAGTCTGATTTCGATTGCATAAGTCGCAAAAAACCTTCATTTATTTCTGTAAAATAATGTTATTCTAATATAAATACTATAATATTTTATTTATGTATTTAATTTTATAGGTGATTTTGTTTAGCCTTGTCAATATACGATTGATCCTTGTGCATCTCATGCCTATTTAATGTTGAATCAAATGTTTTATTATATGCATTATTGAACGTATGTATGTACTTGCTTAATAACAAAATACCATTTTTTATAGATGTAATTATTTTGTTTTGCTCAATGACACATTGATAACATATATAAAACTTCAAAGTAAAACTAATACAATACAAGGCTATTATTTCAATCTAAAATTAACAGTGTTATTTTTTTAACATTGTATACATCATTATTGTATCATAAACATTGTTATTTGCGTGCAAATAAAGAATCTGAGATTGTGGTAGTAATGGACTAGTTATAGATTGTTATAATATTTGTTGATAGAACATATTGGTGAATCTTTACCTAACAAGTATAAAAAAAATAGATTTAACTACACAATGGCGAATAGAGCTTTAAAGGTTTTTTTCAGCTATTAAAAGTTATTTACACATATACCGAGAAGGTTTTAGAGGTGCGTAGTATATTGGCAGTAAAGTAATTAAGGTACTGATAGCTGTAGCATGTTTGAAGCTTAAAATGCTGTAAAAGATTGTTAATCACACACTGGCAGTTGAGACTTTGCAGTTGTATTATAACCAAAAAGTTCTATAACTAGAAATTCCAAGCCAGCGTTTTGTCGTACAATCTCAGTATCTTTGTTCTTGTCGCACAACACTATACCTTCTCTCTCTCTACTAGTGATTGAGCGGCTATACGTTGTAAGTGATAGAGAAACGTCATGGTGCAACAAAGACAAAGATACTGAAAGTGTACGCTGCTTATACATTTTTTAAACGACAGCTTGGAATCTCTAGTTATAGAACTCTTTGGTTATAACACTGTATCTGGCAGTAAAACCATATACGTTACAGTCAAAAGCATGTTCTGTACTGGCAGTTGAGGCTTTGGAGTTGCACAGTAACTGCAATAAGTTATCGACCTTTTAAAGGCTAGTTGGTCTTGAAGTTGCATGCGAAGCACATTACATTAGTGAGAAGCAGTTATAAACTCACTGGTATTAGAGTATGACTAGTAGTGTGGTGTGTTATGTATTGATGTTATGATAAAGATTCTGGTTTACAAACTATTAGATGTTATGCTAGAAAAAAAAAGTATGTTAGCTAACTTTACAGAATATATTAGTAATTGTGTGCAGGTTCAATTTATAAAAGCGCGCGGAAACGATAGCAAGTTGTAGCTAATGCAAAAAAACAAAATGGATCAAACATACTCAAGCGCAATGAGGCAAGAATGGGACAAAAAATAAATTGTTAGTGCTTTTTTCGAAAAAACTATTTAAAAAAACGTATACGCACGGTGTGGTGAATGGAAAGTTTAGCGTTTGTTGTGTCAATTATATAAAAAAAAATTATATAACTGAGCGTAATATAACATATTCACATTTATGTAATGTTGGAAAATATTCACATTTATGTTATGATTAAAGTATAATATACAGGGTGTCCGGAAAATACGTGTACAACGTTTGACGACAGACTCCTGACGTCAAAATAGGTCGATCTAAGCCGACTTAGTTATATCCAAAATTGTCTCGTTTAGCCGGTAGAGGGCGTCAAAAATTTGTAAATATTAAAAAGAAATTACCTGTAACATAAATTTTTTAAGTGACCTTGTTGCTATGGCGTTTAATAATTTAACAATTATTGACAAATTGTCACCAGTCTATGAAATTTACTCAAGTATACGATCAACATTCTTGAATTACAAGTTCATTTTACCATTAAAAATGGAAAATTATACAAACTCTCAGAAAGTTGACATGCTCCTGGTATACGCGTCAGAGTGTTAGGGTTTACATGGAGAGGTTTCCTAACCGTCGAATACCAAACCACCAAACATTTGCCAATATTGAGCGTCATCTTCGAGAAACGGGCAGTTTTGAGAAAAAGTTTGAAGGCAGGGGTCGTATGCGAACAACTCGAACTGTGGAAACAGAAGAGATGATTCTGGAAAGAGTTGAAGAAGAACCAAGTACCAGTACCCGTCTCTTAGAACGTTAGTTAAATGTTCCTAAAACGATTGTCAATGAGGTTTTAAGAAAACAGTTGTTACATCCTTACCACATACAAAAAGTCCAGGAACTTTTACCGACTGATCCCCCATGCGGCTTACATTTTGTCAATTTATTAGAAACAAAAGAATCCTTGTTCCAAATTTTTGTAGAAAAATTATGTTTACTGACGAGGCATGCTTTACAAGATCTGGGGTAACCAATCTGCACAACAAACATATTTATTCCGTTGAAAATCCACATGCCATTAAAGTTGCACATTATCAACATCAATTTAAAATTAATATTTGGGCAGGTATTATTGATCACTACCTTATTGGTCCCATTGTTATTTCAGACAGGTTAGATGGAAATATTTATTTAAATTTTTTGCAAGACACATTACCAATTCTTCTGGAGAATTTGCCCCTTTTACTTCGGAGGGAAATGTGGTATATGCATGATGGTGCCCCGCCCCATTTTTCCGTTGCCGTTCGGCAATACTTACATCAACAATATCCCAACCGATGGATTGGAAGAGGCAATGATGCACCAGTAAAATGGCCACCACGTTCTCTTGAGTTAAATATGTGTGACTTCTTTTTGTGGGGCGCTATTAAAACAGAAGTTTACAAGACTCCGGTAAACACACGCGATGATTTATTGCAGCGGATTTTAAATGCAGGCAACCATTTTAATAATCCCGAAACATTAGATAGGGTCCAATATCATTTTTTAAAGAGTGTTAATAAGTGTATTCAGCAAGATGGCGGTCATTTTACACATTTGCTTAAGTAATGTTTTTGTTTTACTTAGTTTCTTACAATAGATACTTTCAACTTTGTTATACTTTTGTTTTTTTTTTACGCCTTCTACCGGCTAAACGAGACAATTTTGGATATAACTAAGTCGGCTTAGATCGACCTATTTTGACGTCAGGAGTCTGTCGTCAAACGTTGTACACGTATTTTCCGGACACCCTGTATACTGACATTGACATAATAAATTGTTTACATATAAACTATTGTTTGAAAAACTGCTAAAGTAGATGTTTATATGTTTTCAAAAAAAAACAGACTAACAAACTAATATACAGTGTGTTCACGGATAGTTTTAACTATACGTGTAAACATTTTTATTGTACATTTTTTTGAAAAAAAGTCATATTTTAACATTTTTCTTGCTGGTTATATAAGGTCTGTTCCAACATACGATTTGGACAGTTTGCAAACCGTTCAAACTATGCACACAAACAAATTACTGTGTATAAAAAAATGCCTGAATATGACAAATATTTGTTTGTGTGAACAGGTAAGACGTTTTGCAAACTGTCCAAATTGTGTGTTGGAACAGACCTATAAATACGATTTACGTTAAAAAATTTTGTTGTACAGAGTCTAAAAACTATAAAAACGTAATTTTGCAAAATTTTATAAATCAAATATTTTTATGAGACTTATAAATACTACACTGGCCAGCAAAACTAAGGCACCACTAAATTATATTAAATTATTTTTGGAAATTGATATAAAATTAAAACAATTAAACAGTTGTTTTTTTTTTATTGAAGTCTGTTAATCTTATCTTTATTTTGTTAGAATTCAGATAAAATTTGAATTAACTTATTTTTTTTTTAGGTTTTATTGTTAAAATTTATCATTTTCACTGAAAATTTACATTTGTGAGGTATAGTAAAGTAAAGTGTTTATTATAGAACGCCAATCTAGAAATTTGACCGCCGAAGAGTGTGCTCAGGCAGTTATTTTACTGGAAGAGGGATGAAGCTTTTAAAGAATTAGACAGAGATTTGGTGTATTGCATACATCCGTTTCCCGTATGATCGAACGTTATAGAGAGACAAGTCAGAACTTAAAAAGACCTGGTCAAGGCAGACATCGCATAACCACGCAAGTACAAGACCGTTTTTAAGAGTCTCTGCTTTAAGACAACAGTTTGTGACAAAAAGATTGCTGCAGCCACACCTGCAGGAAACAGACAAACTCCAAATTTTAACTGATACTGTTTGTCGACGCTGATTGTGCAAAATTATTTTAATGAGGTTGGAATTGAAACTATGGATTGGACAGCAAACAGTCCTAATCTTAACCTTAATTTAGAATGATTGAGATATGATCTTCCGCTGTTTTCAAGAACTTCCTAACCCTCCCAACACTTTGAATGGGTATACTGGAGATATTGTCCAAATATGGAATAATTTAGATAAAAACGAGATATGGCCCGTAATTTTAAGCATAAATAATTGCTGCCGTGCTGTTATTTAAAATAGAAGAGGAAATACCGGTTATTAATTATTTTAAACTTAAGTTAATATTTTTTTTATTTTTTTTATTTTCTTGTTTTTTTTTTTAGTTAGAATAAGGATATTTACTAAAACTTATATAAACATAATACTTAGAACTTAAACGTTTCTTTCTTTGTTTTATATATTTTTAGGGTCACTCTTGCTTCCATTGCTTTGTCTACTTCATTTTCCCATTTTTTTTTTGGCTCATCTCTATTTTGATTGCTTATTAAGTTCTAATCAGCTTTTATTCCTATCCACTTACTAGTGCTTGTCCTTGTTTGTTCGTACTATATTAGACTCTTTTCCTCTATGTATTTTATTATGTTGGATTTTACGCATTTCTTGTACAGGATTTTTTCATTTTTTATTTCCTGTCACTTTACAGCATCTTTTCTAGTATTTCATTTCCATTAAATGCATTTTGTCACTGGTTTTTTTGTTTGTCACATGAATTTTTGGTATTTATGTCAATATGCTTCTGATTACTGTGTTGTAGATTTTATGTTTTGTCTGATTGCGTATGTTCCTATTTTATATAATAATTGTATATTTTTTGCCTATTGTCTTTAAAAATTCTACAATTTAAGATAACATTTACCATATAATTTAATTTACTACTAATATAATATATAATCTCAATAACCCTAAACCCTGTTTTTGATTAATTATTTATTAATTCTGTTTCGATTTTTTTTTTCTTTTTGTTACCGCCATCATCCATTTTAATCCTCTTCCATCTTCTTTCAGTACCTCATTTCTTTTCATTTTCTCTTCGCTCATTTTATTACATTTTAGCATGTGTTCTAAGCTTTTCCTAACTTCTCCACACATCTTGCACATTTTCTTTTCTTCTTTTTTCCAAAATTTGCACACTTTCTCTTCATTTCCACATCTAAATCTTGCAATCATTTGTTTTTTTAATTTTTCATAATTTACATTTTCTAAGTACTTTGGTAGTGCATCTGTTATAATGTGTTCATAATTTGATTTCATACTTTATTGCACGCTTTCCTGCTTCTACTCTTAATTTATTTAGGGTTTTTTTGCTTACTCTTAATACTCATCTTCAGTGTTTTGTTTAAATAGCCTCTAACTTTTCTTGCTCATTCCATCTCTAAATTTTTGCTCATACATTTTACTAAACTATCGAACATCATTCCTTTTATTCTTATTCATTCAAATTTTCTTTCACCAATTTCTCATACTTGTCCTACCGCTTTATTTGCTTTTCTTGTCATCTTTTTTATGTGTTTATTTTTATTATTGGTTGTACAAAAAACATTTCCTAAGTATTTAAATGTTTTTACTCTAAGTCTTCCAACATCCTTTCCAAAAGTCATCATTTTTGTTTTATTTGCATTTACTTCCAACTTTTTTTTTCTAAAATACTTATCCAAGCATTTAATCATTTTGTTCATTGTTCCAGCGACCACCCGTCTGCGCTTTACATATCATTTTTTCTACAATCTGCAATGTATGCCGCAAACAAACTAGAGCTGAGTGGGAATCCCTGTCTCACACCTTTTGTAGTCTAAAACTTTTCACTCATTTTGCCATCCATACAAAATCTGCTAACTGTTTCCACGTATACTTTTTCCATTTTATTTTTACTAGGTGCTCATTTATTTATCTTTTTATCAAATACATTTTTTCTTCTCACACTGTCAAATGCCGCTTTTATGTCCAAGTATAACGCATACAACTTTCCTCTTTTTTTCTGCTATTTCTGTTTCTACATTATGGTGTAGTATGTATACATTATCCAGAAGGACTATAAATTTTTTTTTAAACCCTGCCTGTCCGTCTCACAATATTCCTTTCATCTCTAGTTCTTCATTCAGTTTTTTTTTTTTAGTACCATGGCGTAGATCTTGTATGCAGTACTTAGTAACGTTATACTTCTGTAATTTTCTGCAAGCTCTTTGTTTCCTTTTTTGTGTATCGGACATAAAAGACCTACTCTCCAGTGACTAGAAAACTTTTTTTTTCCATACTTCTTTTATTGTCTCACTCAGTCTCTCAATCAGATCTTCCGTACCATACATCTATGCTTTATTTATATTTCATATACACCTGGCAAATTTTGTCTTTTTATTTGCTTCCATATCATTTCTTTTGTTATTTCATCTACATCTTGTTGTTCCATATAATGAAGTGTGTAACTTCTTGTTATTGTCGATTGTTAGAGATTTTGTATCACGTTGCTAACCGTTTCAATATATTTCATTTTTATATAGTTTATCTTTATTCCAGCTTTCTGGTATTTTTTATTTTTAATATAAAAAAAAATGTAATTAATTAAAACACTCAAATTAGTATTGAGTTACATGAAGTAATTTTTATAATAGGTGCTTAAAATATCCACCTTCAACTTCAATGCTATAACTACTTTGTGTTATTATTAATTGCGATTTAGCTTTGAAATGTTTTGGACATATTTATATCTTATTTGGTCATACATTATACGTGTTTGTTGTATAAACAAAAAATATTATATGTTGTACTACTATGCTAAAGTAAAGCATAGCCCTATACTATTAGTTAGTTTGCATTAATTAACGTTAAACCTCAAGGTTTCAATTTGTTGAACTTTTTATTAATGATGTCTTGCTTTGATGTAAATTAACATTTTTGATAAATACAGTTGATCATAAAATATATTGTACAATAAATAGCACTACAAGAAGATCTGTTGTTTTTGCTTGTTTAGTGAATGTACTTAAAATACCTTAAATTTAAATATTAAATGCAAATTAGTTGTAAGAATTTTAATATAATATAATGTATAATTAAATCTTTTTTGATTATATTTTGCAAGAACTATTGATGCTAATTTTACCTTTAAGAATTCTTCTTCTTTATTGCGCCTTTTACAGCTATTTTACATCACATTGATTATATTGATTATTTGCTAAGTTTCTTAATTAGAAATATCAGATTGTTTACAGATAATAAACAATACATACTTAGTCACGCCCGTTTCTTTTCGAGGTAGGCAGTAATACTGTACAATAGTCAACTTTTGTTCTTACACACTACATTATGGTTTTTTCTTCCGCAATGTTCATACATATAGTTATGCATGCTTTTTTATTCTTTCGACTTTGTTTTGCACACAATTATCTACAACATTTAACAAACTTTTACTACCTCGGCATTTTTGTCATAGATTTCGTTACTCAAGCTTATTGGTGTTACCTTTAAACCAGATTGGTTTATTACTCACTTATTTTTAAGTCTGTTTATAAAAGTTTTTCTAAACACACATCTTAAGTACCCCATTTCAACCGCATTTATTTTATTTTTGCGTTTCTCTCAAAGTTGATACTTTTATAAACTACCATTTTTGCTTTGTTAAGCAATACTTTATTTTGTCATATTCTTACTTTCAACTACTTTCCCCAATGCATTTAATTGTCTTTTTATTTCTTCATCTAAACTAACATTTTTTCCAAATACACAAAAGCTTGCACTTGCTCTAAGAGTTCACTGTTTAACTTAATTCTACAACCACTGCTTACTTTGTTTTTATTAAAGATTAAGATTTTAAGTTTTGCTACATTCATACAAAAGTCCAATTTATTTGATTGCATTTGTCAGCATACAACAGCAATCTTATATTTACAATACTCATTCGTACACCATTAACATTGACACCTTGTTCTATGTTAAACCAATTGTTTAATTCACTATCTATTCTAACGCATGCCATAAAAAATATAGCATACTCTTTTAAAACATTCCATAACATATGTTTGTTTTCTCAAGCATATGCTTTCTCTAGATCAACAGACACAAAGTCCATATTCTTCTTTACTGTCATGCATTTTTCAATCATTTGTTAAAGTGCAAAAATATGGTTCATGCAGCTCTTACCTGGCATAAAACCACACAGCACTTCTTTCTTTTTATGAATTGTTATTTCTATTTTAAGCAATATTCTTTCAAACGCTTTTGCTAGAATAATCAACAAACTAATAGCACTATAAAGTTTACTTATTTTTCTACAAAATAAAATAATTACAATATCTTTCAAATCATTTGGCACTGTTTTTTCTAAAGCACAAACTAAACAAGTTAATCAATCTATTAGTAAGTAATAACCCTCTTAGTTTAGATTTTTTTTTCATCGCTAAGTTTACTTTAAGATTTTATTTAGATTCTGCCAAAGCTTTACATTCTCATCTTTAACATTAACAGGCGCATGCAATTCCATTAGAAAAAAATGACTAATTCTAATTTTTATATTGTGTATAAAAGGCTTAGAAAACCTTAACCTTAAATTGTTGAACAATATATTTTCTGAGCTTTCTCTGTTATCTTAATAAAAGCAAAAAAAAAACATTTTTTGCAATAACTTAGCTTACCGACCTGCCACAAAAATTGTAGCCATATAAATTTTTGTTGCGTTTCTTACAATCTACAAAAAAGTAAAAAACAAATGATATATACTTCTTAAGATTGCATTTTTAAGAAAACATTATAAGAACATTTTTTCTTTAAAATTGACCATAAAATAAGTTTTCATTGCCATTTTTTTTATTTTGAAAATTTTGCAGAACTTTTTCTTAAAATTAGATGACGGGTATTTTCTTTTTTTTCAAATATGGATAAAAACGTGCTTTATATTTACAAAACATACCCTGAAAGTTTTAGAAAGTGCCGGGTGCTACGTTTTGAGATATCTTACAAAAGTTTCTAATAATTTTTTTATAAAAATGCAATCCTAATGATCCAAATGATCAAAAAAGAACAAAACAAAAAGTTTTTCAGATTTTTTTAGTTGCAAGCGTAAAGAAAAAACGTAAAAAAAACAGAGTATTTTCAAAACTGTGAATATTTACAGTGCGTGTTACAAAAAATGTAGTAATGAAAGACTAACGTTCTTTCTATCTCCACAAAAAGACAGGTAGACAACCACTGAATAATAAGCTTGTTTTTGATTGAAAAATAAAACGGCAATAAGCAGACAAAATTAATTAATTTAGAATGGAAAAGTTTAATAAAAATAATATTGTGTCTTGACGCGACAATGATATAGCTTTTCTAATCTTAAAGCAAATATAGTAAGTATTTGATCTTTTGCCACAGCAGTTAAAACTATCATAAATGCTATTTGCGTGTACATACACTACTAGCTAAAGGGACTAAAAAAACAATTTAAAAATATTTACTTTTTTTAAATGAGCATGTATTAATTTTTTATGAACGATTTGAATCAACAAATAGATGAAAAAAATACACTTCAGCAAATTAATTTATAAAAGATGTAAAAGCCGTTTTCTTGTCTGTAATCATTACGAAAATAAACGTGGTGCATTAAAAAAATGAGTTCATTGATAGTTTAATCAATTGTTTGTTTCTTCTTTGTTAATTTTTCCGCTACAGATAAGTGTTTTCTATCATGAAAATTGATCCAAAAACTTCAAGCTAAATTTAATACTTTGGAACATTTGTTTATTTAATTTGTGTGAGTAATGTAGAATTCAACTATTTAACAAATTAACGGTTATAGAACATTTTACGCAACAATATTAGCTTCAAAATTAGCACAATTTAGCATAATTCAATACATTTTTACAAAAAACATAAATCATCGGAGTTACAGTCTATAAACTTTGTCAACGTCAAAATTGTATGTCAACTTTTACGCGACATTGTATCTACCTCAGACTTAATTTGGCTTTACTGGAAATAAAGTTGTTTAGCCAGAATTCCATAATGGAATGGTTTTATGAAAAAAATAGCAGCTAATGTGCAACACCAATACTCAAGATTTATTTGTTTTTAGTAAATGTATCAATGCCTCGCCACCGGATTACAACACTATTCTTACTTTGCTTCTTGAAGCTGTCAAGAAGTTCAAAGTGATGTTATAAAAAAACTTTTTTGTTACAATTGATCAACCATTGTAGAAGGCGTTAACTCAACACTAAATTAAAAAAAAAAAACTATGTAAAGTTTACCAGATTTCATCTATAAATATTTTTAATGCAAACAATCAGTTATCATGTTAAGCACTAGGATTGAAAAAAATTTAAAATTAATCTACGTAAAAAACTGTGTAGACAACGTTTTTTTAGTCATGTAAAAGCTCTCCGTCCTTATATTTTGTCACATAAAAAAACGTACTTAGAGCCCTACCTTTATGGTGGTGTAGAAAAAAAAGTTTGTTCTTTTATGTTCAACATCTACGTACGTACGTAAAAAGTTATATAACCTAAATTATAAAACGTAAAAACGTAACAAAATTTACAATTTTTTTATCATGTCAAAAATCCAAGTTATTGCAAAAACTCGTTTTTTGCTTTTATAAAGATGGCGGAGAAAGCTCACAAAAAATCTTGGTCGATAATTTAAGTTTTCTAAGCTGACACAATATAAAAAATTGAAAAAAGTTTTTTGAATAATAAATAAAAACACACATAACGTAAAATGCAATGCAGTATCTACTTTTTTTTTCGTACCTTAAAGCTATATTTTCGTTATTTTCTACTAACTTACTAACAGAAAATAGTTTGCTTTGTCTCTCAAAATATTATGTTGATAAATAATTATCTTCTGATTTTGTGCATTTTTTTGTTGTTTAAATTTGGCGTTTAATTGACATATGTAATAATATATTTTTTTTTAATGCGGTTAGTTAATTAAAATGCGCATCAAAAGCTATACACACATACGTCACAAGTTAGAAAATAGTGGGTTTTTGAGTTTTGATGATTTAGCACATCTAACAGCTGTAGAAAACGATAACCAGAACACTGGCCGAGAACTTCAACACCAAACAGTCTACGATTGTTTGTTATTTCAGAAAACTTGGCAAAGTCTAAAAATTGTCCAAATATGTCACAGTTTTTATAAATTTGTATTAAAAAGTTTGCGTGCAATTTATATTGTTTGTGTTTTTGTTCTTGGTTTATTTTTGAATTGTAGATCTTTCATGGATTATTATGAACTAACACTTGTTTTCAGCACTTATATGACCTTGTAAAGTCTATTGTTTATTTTTAAGTTTTTTTTATTTAAATTATTTGAAATACATAAACAATTAGTCTGTTTTAGTTAGTTATTTTATTTAAAAAAAAATAGGTTATTTTTATATTTGTATATCATATTATGACATATTTAAATAAATATAATGTTTGACCTGACAAATTAAAAAATAAATATTATTAAAACACTTTTATGTCATTTTTTTTGCAATTAAAATTTAAGATTATTAAGCATTCCGATGATAAGAAGCAAAAAGACTCACCTATAACATGAGCCCCAATGGTGAAAACCAAATGGACTTTAAAACAAGCACCCTAATGGTGAGCAGCTAAAAGATATCAACTAAAACAAGCATCCCAAAAAGAATAGAAAACTACAAAGTTAATGGAACAGATATTGGAAAAGCATAAATCTAAGAAAACATCACCATCATTAAGTATAGAAATACATTGAGCGCAGTTTAAAAATCCATAACAGTTGACAACAAAATAAGCAAAATAACTATCATAACAAATAACAGTTATGCCTAACTCCTCATTTAGCCATGCTGCTGCGAGCGATTATAATCGCCCTGTAAAATTAGTTTACTCTTTGGATATTTGTCAGCAATCAACTGAATAACAATGATCTAAATATTTATCACATGCCAAGTTAAGTGGTAAGTAAACTACACTGAGAATATATGATACAAACTTAAATTTAATAATTACAAACAAATGTTCAACACATAGAATTGTAGGTTGTAATAAAGTACAATAAAAACAAGTTTTAATAGCGGCTCCGTCAAGCTTAACGCTTAACCAATTAATTGTAGCTCCGCATCGCTGATATCGATTAGGCCAGACTTCAGTCAGTACAATAATATCGTAGTTAAATACAGCTTCAGCTAGCATAAGTTTTTTGAGCTTAGTTTTTAAATTCCTGACGTTTTTGGTAATAAATGGAGATTTTGCTGGTGTTCTTGGTGACGGGTTTAGATTGTTGGCTAGATCCAAATTTTGAAAATTTATCAAAGATAAAGCAAAATAATTAATAATTTGCCCATAATAAATTTCTTGACCGCTATATTTGCAAACCAAAAATTCTTACAAAGAATGGATCGAGCATGATTAGTTAGAATAGAAACTTTAAAGCTGCTATAGTTTCTAGATTTTACTTGTAAATCAACAACATTAAAAGATATCGTGGAAAAATTAGCTTTAATATAATTTACAATATCAGTTTTTTTAGTTCTACGTTTAGAAACGTGTACGTAGAATGTAGGCACGTAAGCCTGCAGTTTTTTATTAGTAGGACTACAACCAAAGATAGTTTGACTTTTTGGCTAAGTTTTTTATTAGTTTTTCCCTTAACAACAGGGCTTGCCAAAGAAGGAAAAATTGCAGACTAAATCAATTGCACCGTTTCATTGGTGAGCAGCGCTAGTAAGAGCTGTTAGTTGCTTACTGCGAGTTTTGTACTGAAGAATAATTTAATCTTTTTTGGCAATCTTCTTATCAAGATAGGTAATTTTATCTAAAACTAATTTATTGCTCGACCGCAACTCATCACATAAATTTGGTAAAGAGTTATATTTTTTTCGTTAAGTTTTAGAAGTTCGGAATCATTCAACTCAAATAGAGTATTGCAATGGCATTTCTTATAGCGTATAGCGCAATTGTTATGGACTCTCTACAATTGATTCGAGTTGTACCAGATTTTGCAACAGTTTTGCACTTAAAATAAATTAAAAAAAAAACAGGATAAGTTGATACAAGAACACAATTTACTCCGGTGCGGTCCACTAGTGACTGACTAAAAAAATACTGGTAGACTACGGTAAGGTTACACAACAGGCAGTAAGATTATAAAAATAAATAATAAAATCACACGTTAAAAAGCAGAAGTTACGCCACTGGTATAAATGTTAACAATATGGCCACAGAAAGCGCGACAAAACAATAAACGAAAAACTAAAATACTAGGTTAAAATACATTTACTATAATAATAATAATAAAAATAGTTAAAATTGTACAGATAACTGGTTGCTATTAAAATTACCAGCAAAAATGACAAGATCTTTAAAATTGTAACATAAAACTGCACAATTTAAAACTAATAACATAAGGCATACACAGTAGCGTACCCATATTCAATAAATGATTTTTGAACAGTTTTAAGAGGGGACTGGGGGGAGCAACTTAATGACTAGCCGGCTCCATTAAATTGGCTTTCTAGCAAAAAAAATATAAATTTAAAAACACTAAATTAATGCGCCCCTAATGCGTTCTTAAGCGCTGTAAAAAATTGTTAATGCGTTCATCTGTAAATATACCTTTTCCTAGTTAAATTTTACTATTTAAATATACAGATTAATGCACTTGATATGCGCAAAAAAAAAATTATCACCATATTAATGCGCTGTTATGCGTTGCTCAAAAAAATTATGCGTTTATCTGAAAATAACATTTTTAGGTGAGAAAAGAGCAAACATAATTAATTAGATTAGTTTTATGCGTTCATTAGTTTTACGTGGGAGAACCAATTTAATGATTAGCCCCTCTCCCTAGTACTTTTTTACAATTTTGAGTATAGTATATTATTGCGCTTAATTACTTTAATAAACTCATTACGTTGCTTCCCCTACCTAAAGCTATTCAAACATTATATTTAGAAACGGACGCATAAATTCTTTTGTGGCGTATAAGAGCGCATGTCGAGCACATTAGTTTGATATTTTAAAAATTATAAAATTTTTAGTGGAAGGGACTAATTAAATGGAGCTTAATATTTTTTATTTTTATAAAAATTTTATTATTACCACAAGGGTCCCATTTGGGACCTGTCTTATTTTCAATTTTTATTAATGACATATCTGATATTTTAAACTGTCACCACTTGTTATTTGCAGATGATGTAAAGGTATATCGTAGAGTTAGCACTATTGCTGATTGTCTTACCATGCAAAGAGATTTACTAGCGGTCAATAAATGGTGTGTTCTTAACCACATGGATCTTAACATAAAAAAATGTCAGTATATATCATTTACAAGAAGCAAAAATCCTGTTAATTTCATCTATATTTTGAACGGTACCGGTTTAGAAAAAGTTGACTCAATCCGTGACTTAGGAGTCTTGCTTGATTCCAAACTGTCATTTAATCTTCATTTAGATTTTGTTATTAATAAAGCTGACAAGATGCTCGGCTTTCTTAAAAGAGCTACTGCTGATTTTAGTAACATGCGGGCTCTTCTTATCTTGTACAATTCTCTGGTGAGATCACATCTAGAGTATTGTAGCGTAATATGGTCCCCATCCTACCAAACTTCTATTGACAGATTGGAGTCAGTTCAAAATAAACTTTACAAACTAGTATCATATAAACTCAGTCTTACTGGTGTGTATTTATCATCTGAAAATATCGGAATTTATTTGGGATTGTCTGCGTTGGAAAAACGAAGAAATGAAATGGACATGAAATTTTTGTTCAAAGTTCTGAGCGGGCTAATCTGCTGTCAGCAGATCCTGAATATGATAGATATTCATGTTCCCCAACGTGCGGTTAGGAATTGCCCTTATTTGCATATGTCCTTTAGTAGGACTAACTATGGTCGGCACAGCTCACTGTCTCGTATTGCACGACACGCTAACTATGTATCAAATGACGTCGACTTTGTTGGTATTTCATACGAGAAGTTCATTGCTAACTTAAAGAGATTATCGTAACACCTTAGCCAATGTGTAGGAATGTATGTATGTATTTATTCGTTTGTTTGTCATACTTGTAATCACTGTTTGTAAACAATTTTTATGTAACTTAACATGTAAATGCAGATGCGTTATTAAATTATTATTATTATTATTATTAAACGAGTATTTATAAGTATTTGTTTAATAATGAAAGTATTACTTAATTATAATTTTTTTATTGGGTTGAGACTGTGGTGTAGCAAGGCCAGATTGTTGATAATTGAATTGATAAAAAAATTAAGCATATATAGATTATACTTTCATATAAGTAGGTAGGAAGTTTAAATAATTTGTACTATTGCTTATAATGTCAGTACACTTCCAGAAACAATTGAATGATTTACGGGAAAAAAAAATCAAATTTTTTATGTAAAATTTTATTTTGCTAATTGATCTGAATAGAAAACTTTTTTTTAAGTACCGGCGTTAGATGTTTTTTTCAAGTTTAAAAATTATTTTGTGGTACTTTTTTAACTTTAAATGTGGTTGATTTTAAACTAACTGTTTCTATCCAGGCTTGAAGTCTTTTCGTTTTTAATTTTTATTTGATAAAATCTAAGTCCATGTCAAACCTTAAGTAAAAAAAGCCGCAAATAGAGAATGTAAAACTGATAACATGTAGTGTTTTTCTCAAAAAAACAAAACGTTATATACTTCTTATTGTGTTTTTTGCAAGAGTCACAGAATGTTTAATTTTTCATGTAAGTAGTTGTAGATATACTGATGCAAAAGCAAGCACACATTATCACTTCTATTTTTGCCTACTGTTTCTGGATGGAAGTATAGAAATTACTTTCATTTGAAGATAAAATATGCAGATTAAAACTGTATAACAAAAGTTGTCTAGAATAATATATATCGTTTGTTTAGATAATTAGAATAAATAAGTTTTTAGTATATTCTGTACATATCTTGACATATGTCTTACTAGTCTTGTTAGCTTTCTTTTTTTGATTTTAGAACGTATTGACTTTTAATAAGTATACTTTCTTTGCATCAAGTGTTTTTTGAATGGTGTTTGAGTTGATCAACATTGCTCCCTCATTAACCAGTTTAGCATTTAACTTTTAATAAGAGTACCTTTTTTTGCTTAAGGTTTTTTAATAAAATTGTGTCTGATTGACTACATTATCAGATTCTTTAACCAGTTTAGTTTGAAGGACCTAAACATTGATCGACTACATTGTCAGATTCTTTAACCAGTTTAGTTTGAAGAACCTAAACATTCAGTGTCACGTGTAAAATATGTGTTGAAACTTGGATAGTCAAAACTGATATTAAAATTTTAGTTGAAAACAATTCTATAGTTATTATACAAAAGCAATATGTTGAAATACTATTTCTAAAACATTCTATATATTTTTAAAATATTAAGATCTTTAAGTAAGTAAGTTTTCTTTCTTTTGTTTACGCTATAATGGCTAGATCTTTTTTTTAAATGCTGAAATCTGTTCAACTGCAGCTCCGACTACTTTTTGTGCTTACTTTTGCAATCTTTAGATGGACTTCCAGACATATTTAAAGAATTTTAAATGGTTTGGATTTTTTTAAGGTGCTTTTAGCATACTTCATTGTTCTTAGAACTATCAGTTTTACTTGTCAATCTCACTCAATATTTGTATGATAATTGATTAAAGCTGCTTACTTCATTTTTAGTTTTTGTTGTTGTCTTTTTTGAAAGGTTATTAAGTATAATAAAGCTTGATAAGTATACTTTTTGTTCGGTGTAACAATGCATCAAACTGATATTTTTCATAAGTTTTTTTTAGCATTGTCTTCAACTTTAGAAAAGCACTTACATTTGCAATTATTGACCGTTAAATGGTTTTAAAGACTTAGTTTCTTTATTACATCACTGGCTATTTTATGCGTTTTGCGCTTTTTTGAAGTATTTTCCTTCATTGCAGCTCTTTTACCAATAATCGGTTTTACTTTAACCCAGTAATAACCAAATAAATGAATAACACTTGTAACTTCAACACTACTGCGCATCCTATCTATGACCAGTATTCTTTACATATAATAAATAAATATATTTGGCGATAAATTCAAATTTATTTATTTTTAATATTGAATTAAATGCAAATTATTAATATAATAAATATTCAAATAGCCAATTTGTCACAACGTGTGATCAAACGGTGTATAGTTGGATGGACTCAAATGGACTTTCACCTTTCACTTAAAAATAAAATAAAAAAGTTGACCTGCTAATTAATGTTGATAGCAAATAGAAAACAAAAAAAATACGGCCTTGAAAAACTTTTCTGTATATTTCAGCACTTTTTAATACTACTTTTAATTTGAAACACCCTGTATAACACAAACTTTTTTCAAAGCAATTTAAGTCTTTAACATATTTTATTTTAGAATAACCTGAAATTTTATTAAAAATATTATTTATTAAAATTAATTTAATTAAAAAATATATAATTTAGTTAGAAATAAAATTTGCATATATTTCACAGCTTCATAATTACAGCAACATTAAGCCACCGTTTCAACTTCTGAATGCAAGGTAATTCTGTTTACATTTCGGCAGAGATCAATAGACACATTTAAATGATCCTGCAATTCACAAAATACTCATCAGTCTCTTTATAACGCGACAGATATTAATATCCATCTCATTTTTGAAAAATCCATTTCTATTTGCTTTAATCTCGACAAGATTAATGGGTCTAGTCTTATAAAAAAGCACCCATTCGATTTTAATGCAGCCAGCCAGATAGGGTTTGATTGGCGAGTGTGCGATATGCATAGAAAAAATAAATAAATTGCCGTACAAAGTAATAATCTGCGTTTGTATGTATGTGCGTACAAACCCATAAATATGTAGGTTTTCATTCCGTTTGATTTATTCCTTGCAGAGTTATTTATAATTTCTGACGTTTATAACATTTGCTTTATCTACTTGTTAGTACAAATGTATCTTGTCCAGGGATACACACACCAGAAAAAAATATAATGTGAACAGCAAACACTTAATGTGGTTATTGACGTTCATGATATAACACTTATATAATAGATGATTACGCTTTAATCGAATAATAAATTATAATTTTACTGCAAAAATTGATACCTAATATATCAATTAAATTTAAAAAAATGTTTGTTTTATTTTTAGGTTCATTATTAATTTACGATTATGGGTAATATTGCGGAATTTTAATGACTATAACAGTACGCAAAAATCACGTTATGAATATAATGGAAGTGTAGTTAAATGGTATGTGGTTTTTATATCATTCACCGCGATTTCGTCATATATAAATATATTTTTTATCAAGAGGCAATCATTATAGACATTAAATATACATGTGGAGAGTACATCATCTTCTACGAAAGAGACCACACGTCATACGTAATGGGCGAACTAATGAACACATTATTTACTCGGAGCTCTAACTAAATGTAGCTGTGTAAAGTTGTCCAAGGATCAGATCAGTTCACAGCCTCATCTACGTGTGTGGTCCGAGCTATCACATGTAGCATATCCAGCTATATCCTCTACTCACATACCTGCACACACACAAACATTATGTGTATACAGATACAACGTTCACCTGTATATGTGACTTGTAATGTAATGGAACTCCCGCTCATCATTCTACTAATGATCCTGTGTCTATTTTATTTTACTATTTTAAATGTGCCACACATTTCTTTTCCGATGCTAGTTTTCAATTACATGACACACTGCGAGGCTGTCATTATGCAACCGCAACATTATATTTTAATTTTATTGTTTTCTCTTCGACCATTAAAAAAGATACACTGTTTTTAAATAATAAAACAACACAAATGTAAATAAATATATAAACCATATGTTTGATATTAGTGGGAGTTTCAATAGAAACCAGCTAGTTTGTGCTATTTTTCTAGATTTATTTTGTGAGGTTTATATTGAAACATAATTATTTGTCTATTTTAAGTAATAAACAATTATTTTTAGTGTTCCTTCTACAATAATCTAATGTTAGATTATAGTCAATATTTCTAATAATTAAATAGAAATGTCACAATATTTAAATTACGTGTACGATTATTTGTAGTTTTAGCATAAAACCGAGTATCACATTTCTTTGACGCCACTCACTTTGCAGTTTCTTATTTTATTAAAATCAATGACAAAACTTAATATTTCAAACAAAAATATGCTTTTTTTAGTAATAATGTGAAAAGTACGCTACGGTTCACCATATTTCATATTCTCTACAAAGAAAAATGTGTTTTGTATATTTTAAAAATTAGCTTATAGTGAACTCGGTCGAATGCTTTCTCACAGCTTATGAAGCAGACATATACATTTGCATGCAAAATAGTGCTATACAGGTTTCTATGCCTCTTTGAGAATCCAAATTGTTTATCTGCTATGTTGTTTTTGCATCATGAGTATAGGTTGTTAAGTAAAATCTTTAAGATAATTTTAAGGATATGACTCATTTATCTAATTAGCCTAAAGTTATTGCTCTTGCTGGCCTAACCTTTTTTGGCTGCTATGAATAGTGATTTTGACTAGTCTAGCTAGGATAGGAAATTATTTGAATCTGACGCCTTGTTACTTTTGGCTGGCTTTTTAGATGGCCTTCTCTACTTCCGCATTTAGTATGGCTGAGCCTGCGTTTACATTGTCAGTTACGGTAGCATGCTCTATGTTCTTACGGTTGTTGTCCTAAAAGACATCTGATATAGTTTTCCCATTCTTTACAACGCTTGTTATTTTTGCTAATGATGTTTAATTAGTATAGTTGGGTGTTTTGTTTTCCTGATTCCTGTCGTTTTTTTTTCTAAGTTTTCTATGTAGATAAAGATTGTTATGTTTTTTTTGTAGCTGTTCTATTTCTGTGCATAAGTTACTGAGCCAGATTTCTTTTGCTCTTTTCATTTTTGATTTAATCACTTTATTGACATTGCTGTACTTTCTTTTTGAATTTTCTACGCTGGTCTATAAAGCTCAGAATTTTTTTTGTTATTTATTTTTTTGTAACTTTTAAGATGTCTTTTGCTGCGTTTATTACCGAAGTTCTAATGCTCAACTATTATTCATTTTCGCCTTGGTCCCGAGTTGCTGTTTCACTCATCTTGTGTGTTTTGTTATTAACTTTAATTGTTAGTCTTTTACGTATTTGAAAATTTTTTAGTGGTTCTATTTTTTTCCAACTTTGGCGTTAAACTTCATATTTTTGTTATCTTTAGGGTTTTGTGTATTTGTTGGTAAAAGATGATTATTTTTTTGTCTATTTTATCTGCCGTTGTAGCATAGACCTAGATAATGTTGATATTAACGGGCTGTGCATGCAGTTGTATTATCATTACTCAATCTGATATTGGTATAAATTAAATTTACCAAATCTATATTTTGTTACTAAACAGGTTTCTTAGTTTCTTAGTTTCTCTGTTTTCCTATTTTGTACAAAGTTGCGACATATCATGTAGCAATTTTGTGTGAGCTCTTGGTTTTTATTTTGTTTTTCATTTTTGAGTTATTCAAGTTTTTTTTCTCCAAAAATACGAGTAGAGTTAAATATTACTGTCTGGATAAATTTCTTGGAAAAATCAGTTTAAATCTTTAATTCAGTGGTTTTCAGTTGCATTCTGTAATTATTTGCCGTTGATCATTTTAATTTTTATTCAACCGCTTTTAGGGCTTGTTTCTAATCCTAAGGGTAAATGGGTGCTTTTATTCTTGCTAGTTCTTTCACCTGTAGCAGTTGGCCAGAGTCTCGTTAGTTATCCATATATGATTAGTGTCCATTTTACCATGATTACATTTAATATGAGATTGTAAATGAACTAAATACTAAACCGTGTCAGTATGTATAGCGCCTATATTCTCTCAATTAACGGGTGCGATAGTATTATATTAGTGTTTTCAAGTATATATTCAAAGACAGCTTGTGTGGTTGTAGCACAAGCGTAAAAAAGTTAATAAATGTTTTGCATTCAGTTTTAATAGAACGCTAAGTAAAATATCGTACAATTATGTTATTGATAACAAACAGCAGAAACAAGTAATACAAATTGAGTGTAATTTTTGATTTTAAACTTTGGTTTAATTACATAAGTAATTGTGCTAAAAAATGCTAGGGCTTGTATGTAAGATAACAGCTGATCTATCACTAAATAAATTTGGTGCGCTCTTATTTACAGTACGGAACGTCAGTCTGGTACTTTCTACAAAATGCATAGTCAAAATATTGAACGTATTTAACATATTTTTTTCTGTTGTTCTATAGACCGGCTAAATTTATGGTTAATTTTGATTGCAATTACATTGCTTTATTATACATTTTACCTTAAGTTACTTGTATCTTTTTTATTTTACATTTATATTAGTAAACGATTTACCAGGCAGTCGTCATTATTTAGAAAATTCACACATTATATTAATTATGGATTTTACAACCCAATTGGTCGAATTATTTTATTTGTACTGTGAATAAAGAGTTATTATTACTAAAGATATTTAAAAGCAAAAGCGCTTAGGCAATTGTATTAATCATAATGAAGATTGCACAAAACACGATGCAAAAAGAAAAAAATATTAGTAAACCTAAGTAAATTGGCGGTCGTCCTAATTACAAATCAACAAAACAACAAAAATCTGATAAACTTAAAAATGTATGTATGGAAATAAAATACTTGGAATGTATGCTTGATGTTAGGCTAACCTTCAACATTCACTTAAAACATGTAACTATAAAAAGCAATTTGAGGCACATATAGGTTAAAACATATTTTATAGTACAACTACTAACTAGGTAAGTTTAAATGCCATAAAAACATTGCCCAGTACATCTATAGAAGTACTACTCTTGCAACCACTACAGCAGTTAGTTTTAATGATTGAAGCAAGACATACAGACTACAGATAAATAAACACACTTTAAATCTCTGGACTCATGTGACAATATAAAAAAAAACAAGTAAACAATTGAAAGATACCCGGGCATAGTTAATAAAACCAACTAGTACACAGATAGAAACAAAGTAGTATCAACGCTGGTATATACAAATGCAAAACCCAAAAGAAGCAGATTTTGCTATCTTTGAGCAAATATGCATTGGTTTTTCTAAGCAGAAACGGTTTATAGTGCATAAATAAACTAGAATCATTGGCAACAAATAAAGTATCTCAGCTTTTGACATTTAATTTGAAACCAAAAATGAAATAATCTAAAACAATCTTGAAGTTGAACACAGAAACTTATAGACAGTCTAACAAAAAATAGAACAAATTATTAACAAGTTTATCACAAAATACTAAAGCCAAGGTAATAATAATACGTTTATTTCTTGCTTTTGGCCTTGAAAATTACATTTACAATTACATTTATAACTTTCCAAAATTATGAAACTTAAAATTCTTATAAAATTATTTTTTGTTACTTTTTTTTCTTTTAACTTAGGGCCGCTTTTACAGATAACTTAAACCAAGAATAAATTTATCTACAGTATAAACCTGTTGTAGCATTAGTTATACCTTTGTTGCAGTCTAGATAACCTATTGAAACGTCAATGATGACTTATCAACTGACGTTATAAATCATTTATACGCAAATTTGTTGTGCGCGTTACTTGGTTACTACACAAAAGATAACTACTGCTCCAAGCACCGAATAATGGTTTATTTTCCTCAAATCATACAATTAAAATTTTATAAAATTGCCAGGACTCTTAAAGTGATCGGAGCCATTGTAAAATTTCAATCACCCACATACTCAAGTAGAATCTCTATTCAATAAATCCCAAATTAGAACTAAAAATAAAGACGAACCTCTTGATGATTCCAATGATTAGGTCATTCAAAGAAATAATGCTCGACGATTATCAATTTTTTTCTATGCAAAAATTTTAGCAACAAATCCTACTTTAGTTGTAACGCGTTTTTGCTTTTTCTAAAAAATCATTTATTACAAAGACGGCCTTTTCTGGAACTGACTTATAAATTGACGTATACGTTGTTCATACGCTAATTTGTTGTGCGCGTTACTTAGTTACTGTACTAGAGATAAGTTATAAGGGATTGTAAAAGCGTATTTTTATATACTCCTTAGATAGCGCTACTCCTTGTTTAACCGACGATTGTAAAAGCGGCCTTTATTCCCCAAACTTGTCCCACTACTTTATTTGCTTTTTGAGCCATTTCTATAATGTGCTCGCTCTCAGTGTTATTTGTGCAAAAAACATAACCCAAGTATTTAAAAGGTTTTACTTCCGTAATAACTTGCTCATTCCATTTTTAGATTTTTATTTTTTGTCTCCCACTCCCTTTTCTAAACATCTTAATTTTTCTTTTATCTACATTCACTTCTATACTTTTTTTTTCTAAAGTATTTTTCAAAACTTTTTACCATTTCTTTCATTTCTTTAGATTCTTTTGCTAGAATTACCATGTCGGCTGCATATGCTAGCAACCACACTTTTTCTCTACCGACTACTACTTCTCTTGCTTAAGCCAACCTTATTTTTCTTTACATCTGTTATGTAGATTGCAAACAAAGTGGGACTCAATGGACTTGTCTTATTTCTTTTGTTGTCAAAAATCTTTCACTCATTTTCTTGTTAACCCACACTCTGCTTGCTGTTTCCTCATACGCTTCTTCTATTCTTCTTAAGTGCTTGCTAATTTTATTCTTTCTCATACAATTCCACAGTTTTTTTCTATCCACACTATCAAATGCCGCTTTTAGATTCTTTTTTCTGCTTTTTTTTTTCCACAATATGATGTAAAATATATACGTTATCTATGGTACATTTTCCCTTCCTAAAGCCGGCCTGCCCGTCTGGTATTATCTTATTTATACCCAGTTTCTCATTCAACTTTTCTTCTAATCGTAGATCTTGTATGCCGTATCCAGTAGTGTTACACCTCTGTAGTTATTTACTACTTTTTGGTTTCACTTTTGTGTATAGGACCTTCTCTCTATTAACTTGGAAACCCTTCTCCCTTTCATACTCTATTTATTAACTCACTCAATCTCTCAATCAGCTCTTCCGTACCATACAACCACGTTTCATTTTGTATTCTATCCATACCTGGCGCTTTTCTTTTATTGTTTTATCTTTTCACGTTGGTTTTCTTTAAAAAAATTTCCGCTTGTAGAATTGGCTCTTGTCTGTCTAGTTTTTCTTTGTTTTTTTTTTCTCCTCCAAACAAACTCAAAAAGTGTTTTTTCTACGCTTCCATTGGTATTGTCTCAATATCTTCCTATTTTCTTCTTAGTTCTTTATTTGTGTATTTCCACGCTTTAATTTCTATTTTTTTTTATAAATTCACTTTTAGCTTTTTTGCACTGATTTTTGTATGCCTTCTATTTTTTTAGATATTCTTTTTTGTGCTTTTGCTGTTTTTCCAGTGCTATAACATCTTTCTAACTTATAGTTTTTTCTTAGTTCATTTGCTGTTCCAATATTTGCTTTTTTTAATTTTTTTTAATTTTCTTTTATGTTTTTTTTACTACCGCTTTCCTGATTGTTTCCTCTAATTCTCTCATTATCTCTTTGACATTTCTTCTGTTTTCTCTAATTCTTGTTAGATTTTTTTTGTATGTTATGACACTTTTGTTCCGTCTATATCATCCTCTCTTTTTCATTTTCTTGTTTTCTCACAGTTTCCCCAGTCAAGCAGAGTTCTAATATTCCTACTTTAAAATTGTCTGTTTCTTCCCACGGTTCCTCAATTACAACTACTTAGTCGTACGGATAGTCAATGTAAGTAAATTTTCCTTCTTTATCTTTTGTGATGTTTTCATTTAAAATGTCTCAACTCCTCTCTTCTATCATTTCTATAGTATTGTTTCCTTTTCTGTTTTCTGTGGTATACTTTAATTCTGTGTTTCTTGTGTCATTTTGTTTGATTTTTTTTTCTTTTTTTTCAATTTATGCGTTAAAATCCTCTTCTTTAATCAATTTTCTTTCTTCTGTTTCTGGTATTAGCGTTTTTTACTTCTGCCTAGTGTTTTTTATGCCTCTGCTATATACTGTTATTGCTTTATATTTTTTTCCTTTCCTCAAAAACTTTTTGTATTCTCTCATTTTCAATACTCTCATCTTTTTCTTGACTTATTTCTTTGTTTATGCCAGTAATTTTGTCTCCTTTGGTCCTTCCTTTTTTTTATATATATAGCTAGTTGGCATTTCCAGATGTATTTGGCTGGCATGTTGAACTTTAACTTTTCCCATTTCTTGTTATCTATCCATGTCTCACTATCATTCCAATTATGTCAAAGGTTTTTATGTACTCTCAGAACTCGTGATCTTTGTTGTCAATCCCAGCTCTAAAACAAAATTCTCCTAGTCTGTTTTTTTTCGCTGTCTTTATTTTTTACTATTTTTTGTTTTTTTTTATCCTGTGTATCTAAGTCATGTCCTTGGTCTTTGCATGCGTTGTCTACTTTTTTTGTGTTTATGTTACTAATTTCTTTTTTGCTTTGCGTCTGCTCTGTTTTAAAACTTCTTGATCTAAATCATTCCAGTTGCATCTTATTCTCAATTTTTTGTATCTTACCTATACTCTTCTGCCTTTTGATTTATTGTATATCCTTTTTTTAACGTCAAGTCATTTTCAATGTATATGTTTGTGCCTCTCAGTTTGTTTTTGTTTTTCATAATACTCTGTTTTTGTACCCATGACTCTGTTTTCGCTATTACTGTTTGTTTTTACTTTCTTTCTCACTGAATTTGCAGAAATTATTTCAATCTCTATTTTTAAGTTTTTTTGTATCATTTCTTCTATGTTTTTTTTCTTTTCCTCTATTCCTCTTATTACAAACTTGTTTCTTCTTATTTCTCTTTTTTTTGTTCCTGCTTGTCTTCTAGTTTTTTTTTCTCTACTTTTCATTTTTCCCAACTAACACAATTAATTTTTAAATATAACCTTTTGTAGGCATTAGAAAAAATGGTTTTTTAAGCGATTAAAATTTTAGAAATTTTAAAATGATCAGTATTTGAAGCGTTCACGTTGATATGTTGATATGTATTTTCTTGTCGGCACTAGAAGAAATTAAAACAGGAGATTAAAATTGTTTGTGTTGTTCTTTCATATCATAAAGTTTTTAAGAAGTGAAACCAAATAAATTAAAAAACTGTAAATTTTTCTAAACAAAACGTGCATTTTTACTATCTGTGAAGATCTTACATTGTTTCTAAAAATTAGGGTTTTTATTTGAATAATCTAACTAAATTTATTAAAAAAATTGACACAATTTAAATATTGATAAATATAATGTTGTACGCTCGTTTTGTGCTATTTCTTTTATCTACTACCTGTCACTATGACAGTGCATAAATGTTGCTGTCTGGTATTGCTGTGTTGAGTGTAGAATTGTTTTTTATAATAATAGTGCTATTTGACACAAGAAATGTCACTATTTAAGTAGCAAACAGCATGGATTTAAGAAAGGAAGATTTACAATTACAATTATATCAGTCAGACATTCTTTACATTTTTAAAAATGAATTACAAATAGATGCCATATACATGGATTTTAGTAAAGCATTTGACCGAGTAAGCTATACAATTCTGGTATCCAAATTAAAATTACTTGGGTTCAACAATAAAGTTATAGAATGGCTCTACAGTTTTTGTGTTGGTAGGACTTAACGCGTAAAGTTGAAAAGCTATATTTTAAAGCCTGTTTAAGTTACACAAGGGTCTCACTGTAGACCCATTCTATTCTTGTTGTTAATTAATAACTTATGTGACACTTTAACCAACTGAAAATGTTCATTAATTTGTTAGATGATTGTTTGTTACTTCAAAGTAATTTAAACAAGATAAATGCGTGGTGTAATAATAATTATCTATTTTTAAAATTAAGTAAGTATAATTCTATATCTTTTTGAAAAGTGCAGGATCCAATAAAATTTGTTTACACTATTGATAATACTCCATTAAAATCTGTAAGCAAAGTTATAGATCTAAGTGTTATGTTTGACTCAAAACTAACATTTTGTTTTCATTGTAATATTATGTGCTAAAAGACTTGGGTTTATCACAAGAATAGACAAAGTTATCAGTGTAGATCCCTATATGGTCTTAAACTTATACATTGAAAATTGAGAAAATAATTAAGTATGTTTAGGTCAGGGATCTAGCGGGCCACAGATGAGGTCCACCTCAATCTATCCAATGATCGTTGAATGTTTTGTTTAAAAACCGGCGGACTTCAATACTGAAATGTGCAGGTGTACTTGGAAATTTTGTTCACTTATTGTGTGTGGATTTTCTTCAGCTTATAAATAGTTGTTTTACAAAACCAAATAAAATTTCTTGAAAAATTTGCTTTATCAGAAAATAATACTTGTTGATTAAATAAAAATTTTCAAGAAACATTTAAAGATACCACTGACAAAAATTTACACGTAATTGAAAATGACGGGAAAGAAGGACTTGTACTCTTTGAATATAGTTTGGATATAATAAATAATCTTTTAAGATTTTTTATTCCAGAACACGCGTGATTGCCAAAACTGACAATATTTTTCTTGTACTCGTACTAAAATTATTTTCAACAACATTTAAAAATGTTTCCTTAATTTACAAAGCCTTAGTATCTTACGGTGCTCTTGTTACATGCTTTACTTGGTTAAAAGTTTCAGTTTCACATAGACAATGGTAAAAATGTCTAACTATTCGGCATTACACGATTAGGATAATAATGTTGATTCAACTTTCTGGCTTTGTAAGTATTGGCTTTTGAAAGCTTGTACATAAAATGTATGTCTGCATAATCTTCATTTGTAAAATTGACCAAATCAATTTTAAACCAAAGATTAACACAACTTGTCAAACATCATTCAAAGATACAATGAAAACCATTTTGATCCTGTAAATTTAAAATTGTGGAAAAAAGGAAGCACTTAAAACATAACTTTATAGAAACTTTTTGTATTAGAATCAGACAAGAAATTTTCCTGTGTAATATTCTATCGAAACTAATTAACACCCTGTATACTATACAATTTCTTATTGAGATGATATAGTTTTGAACAGGCAATTATTAATATAAACAAAACTAAATTAATTCTAAACTGTTTTTTACTTGTTCAGTTGCACTGTGGTGCTATGTTATATAAATAATGTAATTAAACATTAATTTCTATTAGTCTGTTGCAATTATGTTGTCAGATAATGGACATTTTATTCAAAAATAAAACACTTACTAAACTTTTAAACGTTTTTATTGTAACGCAAATATTTAGTGATAGTCATAAATGTCATTTATGTTTTAAGTTGTATAAAACAATAAAAACTTTCTAAAAAGTTCTTACAGACAATGGCAACTTTTGCGAGAAATTTGTAACTTAAGAGTAACTTGAAATTGTCGATTTTATGGCATATTTAACGTGGTATCGATTGATCGTTTAGCTTTAAGTTATAGAATAGAATAGGCTAATGATAAATGAGATCTTGTATAACTTGAAACAGTAATTGTCCAAAATTGCTAACAAAAGTATATTTTACAAATATCAATCATATTTGTAATTTGTATTAATAAGCTTATATCGTTAAAAATATTTAATAAATATTTACTTCTACATCTTACAAAGTATTTAAATTCATTTACGTTTCTTAGTATTATATTAATAAATTTATTTTTTATAAAAATGCAATATAAATTTATGATTCCTATTTAAATTACCATAAATAGAGTAATAGGAATTCTGAGATGTTGGTAACATCAAAACATCATTTTAATATTTTACCGCGAAATGGAAACAGACGTTATGACATGTTTGCAATAAACTGTGTAATAAATTATCAACGCATTAATATAAAAATTATATTATTAATCAAATTGTTCTATTTGTTTCGACATCATTTTTTAAGTATTAAGGTTTATTATATTATTTTAATATTAAAATTTAAAAAACACTTGAGTATTTCGGAATTTTTGATAGAGTGATGTTTGTGCATTTTTATCTGTGGTTAATAATTTTTTCGGCTATCAGATAATACATTTAAAGCTGTTCGGGAAATATGCTACCATACACACTATCCAAGCTTAATACAATAACTTGACTTTTGGCTTTTCTACCAGACACATAAAAAATATACTTAAAGATATTTAAAATGATTTTGCAGAAAATGTCATTGCTATAAAAAGTTTTAATAAATGCTTTTCTTAACATATTTAAAAAAATTAAATTTTAATATTTTTCTCCAACTATTTGAAAATTTCTAGACTACATTGTGAAAGAATTAACATTCTTTTCAACTGAGACCAAGGTATACTGTAAAGATTCAGATTGTTTTAATCTAGTAGATTTTGGTTATTATCTTAAACATTCATTTGCTGACCAAGTTTACATCCAAAACAACAAGCATATTCTAGACTACAACGTATAAAATTTAGGGCATTGTTTAAAATAGCATATTTCTCAAAATAAATTTTTCTAATAATACTATTTTTGTTATAAGGTAATTATAAAAAAACTGAAATAATTTTGTTGAGAAATTTGAATGTACATAATACTAAATAGTTAAATCACTTATCCTCTACAATACTATCTGGCCAACAAGCTATAATTTTTGCTGCCTCTTTCTTATCTTATTTAGCAACCTCCTTATTTTGTTTTGCAACAAACTTCTTAGTGAACCATGGTTATTAGGTAAGTATCTTTTAATATTATTATAGAAACTACAACAACTTTTGTTGGAGCTGCTTTAGGTAACTCTAATCATTCACTTATTACTTACATAGTTAAACTAGCTCTTCTTATTACTACTAACCTAAACAACGCTTGATCTATTATTATTTTAAGATAAATATATTAAAAACTAAAAAATTAAAAATAGATTTTAATATTGAGTACTTATATTTCAAGGCTGTAAATATTATAGCAGAAAATCCCACATAAATCATTTAAAAATCAACAATCAATTTTTTGTTTGATTTTAAACAAAAGTTAGTTGTATAACTTGTCTTTGTTAATTTTTTGCTTTTTTTATGTTATATACCCTTTGTAATTTTTTCAATATATTTACTTACACATCGTATATTTTATATATATTTAGTAGATTTTGTAAGCATGTTTATCTGTTTTTTGTAATGTAAAATACTTATTTTAATATTATAATCGTAAAAGTCAATAGTTTACAAAAAATAAAAAATAATTTTTTTATCAGTTAGTGCTGCAACCTATTTAGTTAGTAAATCAAGTTATCTTAATTATATAATTTGTTATAAAAATATTAAAATGTTGAATTGTTAAGTTTTAGAAAAACTCTTTATAGGGTAGCCGGTGCAGACCGATACGAATAATTAATCAGTATTAACTTTGTAAAGTATTTCCATAAAAATTCTAAAACTGCCGCTTAGATATAATAATTATAATAATAATATCTATAAATAACTATGTAGGGCAGAGACGGTTTTGCAAAAATAAACGTATAATATTGCAATCCTTTGCTTGCAGTTTCAGTACGCACAATTAAACTGATCTGATTTTTTAGGCGCACTAATTATTTATTTAATTTTTTGTTTATAAAAATGAATATTTAATTATAATTCAAACAAGTTCAAATAAAAACAACGGTAAAAGATATTATTTTTGAAAATTATGTTGTCCAAGTGGTGTCCTAGGCGGGCAATATACATGTTGAGAGGTTCCACAAAGTTTTTGGCCGCTCTTGCCAGCATATCTTAAGAGATTTCGGCAATTGCGTCTTCAATTGCATCTTTTAAAGCTTTGTAAACCTTCACTTTTGAGGTATCCCTACAGAAAAAACTTAGGGAGCCATAGAACATCCCCTCGCAACAAGAACAGGCGACCGGGAAACAACTGCTGCAGAAGATTGCGTGACCAACAGGCAGTATGAGTCATAGTATTATCTTGTTGAAACCAGAATGCGTCAGCAACATAATCTTCCGTTTTGGGCCTTAAAAAAATCTTCAACATCTTGCAACAGCGAACAGAATTTACAATTACAGTTGAGCTTTTCTCAAAAAATAAGGCATAATAATAACGCCTATAAAAGACACAACGTACCACACTGTCACTTTAGAACTATAAAGTGATCTTTGGTAAATTTCTGGAGAATTTTCAATTGCCCAGTAAGGAAAGTTTTGTTTGTTTTTTGTGCCAGAGAGGTAACAATGCGTTTTGTTGTTAGTCCACACAATAGCGCCGGAGGTACAGTTGTTATTGCATTACAATAATCATCTTTTAAGGGTGTAACTTAAGGTCTATGTGTAAAATTTGCCGTATTGAGCAGGACGCGTCAAAAATAGTTCAATAGACGCTCTAACTGCCGCGATGTTTTTGGGTATTTTTACATTTTTAGGTCGCCTAACTGGTTTATTACAAAGTCCAGTCTTCCTTTCATTATTGATCCATTTTTGAATGCTTTTATGGTTAGAAACTTTGTCGTGACGAGCGTTTTTAAAAAATGTCTCAACGTCAAAGTCGCGTTGCTCTCTACTGAAAATTGCGTTATTGCACCGACCTAACCACTCTTTCCTCTATTTTCAGGTAGAAGGTGGCTCGTCAGTGATTGGTAGAAACCAAAGAGTTCATTCTGCCCCACTTGTATTATTCAAGTTTTGTGACTGGTAAATTTATTAATTGTAGTTTATTTATTGTTTGTTGTTTTTATGATTTTAACGTACATTTCATCCGATTAGTTGTTGTATTGACATTATTTAAAATAAATTGCCAAGGTAAGTTTGAATAAATTTATTGACGGCAATGTATGTAGTACATAACTTTATTCAACTGCCAGCAACGGTTGGAGTTTAAAATTTGCTTAAACGATTAATGCAAAACTGTTTGTTTTTTACTAATGGTTGCAGGTAGGTGTTTTAGTTTACATACATCTTATTATGTATGTCTTCTCTTCATTTAAACAGCGCTGTAGCTAATACCCCTTCTTTAAACCTTAAAAATTTAATTAAAATAATTAAATAAACTGATACACATTTAGTAGCGTAGCTTTCTGTAAGCAAGAGCACTGCAACAAAATAAAAAAACACCGCTTTTTTTATACCGATTCTAAATATTTGCAAAGTCAAAAAATTATAAATATGGCAATGTCTCTAGCTTAAAGAAAACAGTTTTATAATGATTATAATCAATGCTATTGTTTAAAACTAGTAGAAATTTTACAATTTAGGGTTATTTAATTTCAAGATTGGCATAATATAAAATAAGACAAAAAAAATAATTTAAAGCAATCTCCATTTTAATGTGTTTACAGAAAGTACGTTAGTAATAACGGTTACTTTTTACATGTTTTCATACGTGTTTATATTGTTTGTTTTTAAAAGAAAAAGACTTTTGATTTAAATCAAAGTATACAATAAAGAATCCAATCTAGTAATTTTGACAATCAGCTCACACATTTATTTGCTGACAACAAAAACACTTACGCTAGCACTCGCATTATAAAGAAACTCTTACAAAATTAGGCATTCAATAAACAAGAGATAATAATTTTAACCCGAATTTAAATGTAAAATTCGCGTAACAAAAGTAGAAAAGTTAGTTTAAAAATAAATG
Organism: Tachinus rufipes; assembly: GCA_963932245.1. Taxonomy (NCBI): domain Eukaryota; kingdom Metazoa; phylum Arthropoda; class Insecta; order Coleoptera; family Staphylinidae; genus Tachinus; species Tachinus rufipes. Next base: position 44,125,671 of record OZ010743.1, on the reverse strand, counting down.
AATGGGTAAAATGTTTATAGTGTAACTTGCAAGAGCCTTAGAGTTAATTATTTTGACTTTGATGCATATTGATTACATTTCAACAAGAAAATCTTACTAAGGCCAATTAAAAGTCATCAAAACAGCATTTACTGTTAATTCACTAAGCAAAAATACTTGTACTCAATTTAAATCAAACAAACAGTTAACAATAAACAATTCCATCAATAATCAATTAATTTAATCAAGATTATAAAAAAGTCGTCATTGCAACAATTATCAGTTTTTATAAAACAATAAACTTATTACAAAATAGTTTTTATAAAACAATAAACCTATTACAAAATAATCCGAAATCAATACCTTTTCTTAAAAATTATCAAAATATTTTAATTTTTAGTTTGCACCAACTCTGTTATATTAAATTTTCTCACAGAGTAGCTGCAATGCCAGTTAGTGTTAAAATTATTAGTCAAATTTACTTTAAGTAAATAAAATACTAGGAAGGCATCGGGTATATATAAAACCTACCAAAATAATAAAAAAACTCATGTGCGCAAAATAAAACAGAAAAAAAAAACATTACGGATTTATTAACCCTTTTAAGGGTCACAACAATATCCGCTTATTTAATCTTTCTAATTTTTTGTATATTTATTTATTTTGATCATAAGAATGCTATACATACCTCAAAACATGTTTTTTTTTAACCAGTAAAAAGGTTAGAAATTGTAGCCCTGAGGCTACATTGACCTTTAATAATACATTTTGTAGGTACTTTTACAATTACATCAAACATTGGTGATATAATAAATATGCACATGTAAACAAAAAATATCTGCACTTATTTAATTTTAATTATTATGAAAATGATAAAAACAGTTTTTATTTGGTGTAAAACAGCATCTCGTATTACATTTCTGATATGCGACAGTTGTAAAACCTTTTGGTGCAGTGTCGACATCTTCCTTTTGAAGTGTGAATTGGCTAATGTCCTACTTCATCTTTTCTTGTCACATTGTCTGGTCTGCTTTTTACTGGTGTATTTATTGTTTCTATCGTTTCTTTGGATGGTCGTCCTTTTTTGTTTGTTTTACCCGCGTGTTGAAGCGACTCTCCTAATTCAGCTCAAAATAGTTTTAATAAAATCGGTTTTTGTTTGACTTCTGAACAACTTTTTTTGTATACTAACACACATATCTAATAAATGAGTAAATATGGGAAAGTACCATCTTCTAGCTCTGCCTGGACTTCGGTATAATCCTAAAAGAGCATTTGCTTTGTCTACACCTTCCTAGTGTTTGTTATATTGAATAATAATAGTTGGACAAGGTATATTAACTTTTCTTTTGTCATCATTACTAAATCTTTTTAAATTTTGCAAAAGTTTGATTCCACAGAAGGTGCTTCCTAATAGAACACATTTGTTATCTCGCCATTTTACGACTATAACTTTCTTGTTTTTGTCTGTTTTATAAACAAATGACCCTTTTGGTCGTTTTGATAAAAATATCAGATTCTAGAGGGCAACCGGCAATTCTATTAGACCTAAATGTGCCCAAACTTAAAATTATCTTTTAGATAGGACAGTAAAGGCAAACTACTAAAATAGTAATAAAAAAAAATAACAGTTTTTAGCGGATCATGAACTGCTTTACACAATGCAATTACGACTCCTGCACCAACACCTAAATCTTTTTCTGTATCATCAAGTTCATTAGTAGTGCCTTTTAACTCATCAAACGTATATGAACCCTGATAAAGAAGAAAATCAGCAATTATTCCTGATACTCCAGCTCTAACAAAAAGTTTGAAACCCCATTTATGTGGTTTATTTTTTATGTATTGTCTTAGGTTTCCAGCAAAAGTACATTTGTACGGTATTATAGTTTCGTCTATTAAGAACTGATTTTCACTATGGAATTTTTGACAATTGGCACAAATTTTTTCTACAAGGGGCCGAATTTTATAAAATCTATCTTTAGTCAAGGGAGTTACGTTAGAGTTATTGTTGAAATGTAGATAACGTCTAATTGTTTTAAAACGCCTAGCAGACATTGCATCAGCTATTTGTGGAATACGTGTTTTTGTGTTTCTTTAATATGGTTGTTGTTTGAATTGTGTAAAAGTTCATTTTCCGTTTCTGCTGCTAGTTTATTTCTAAACTTTGTAAGAATTACTTCGTCAGTATCTTCATCTGACGAAGAATAATCTGATACGTCAGATAAATGAGGCATTTTTGGCACAATTATTGTTATTCTAGCTTTCCCGTAAAAGCTATGAGGATTTATTGGCGGAAGGTTATCCATTTCAGTTATTATCTGTATAACAAAAAAAAAAATACTTCTTAGAAGTCAATGTTGCTTTAAGGCTACATATAAATTGAAACTAAACTTACTTAAAATCTAATCATGCAAATAACAAACTAATATTACTACATTGAACAACCTTACATAAAATATTATATATGGTAAAAATGTAAGGATATGTTACATTATTACTTACCAAAACTTTGTTTTATACAGAAATACACTAGAGTAAACACGTGCACAGACGAACGGCAGCCATTAAAGTCAGTTTTTTAGTTCAAACTTTTTTTGCAGAGATGGAACTAAGTGTTACATTTATATAAAAACTACTACGTTGTACCGAATACGTAGCTTACAAGCTACAAGAGATGCTTTAATAAAACAACAACCTTGAAAGCTTTAGAAAAAGTAAAAGCAATGACAAAAGAAGTAATAAAAAAGCACAGCTTAGTGACCAAAACAGATAGATTCAAACTTTCCAGAGTGGTACTCAGATTTGCGGACAACGTAGCACTTGTAGGTAGAGAAGTAGACATAGAAATATTAAAAGAAAGACTTACACTGACAATAGATAAGATACAAATATGGATGAAAAGTAAAGGTTTAAAACTAACAACACAAAAAAGAAGCGGCTATTGACTAAGAAGACAAATTGAGAAACAAATGAAATACAGGTAGTGATAACTATTGGAAATAAAATAAAAATCAAGTTTAATAGATAGCAGGTAAGTCTAGAAAAACAAATCAGAAAGCTTATAGCTACTGCAACAAGACATCAAATGTTATACGCCGCAGAAACATTGAAAGAAGCTATAAAAACAACAAAAAACAAGAATGAAATAAAACAAGCTACAAAAGCTAGCATGCTAAGAATCAGCAGGGTTTACAGAATGGTGTTACAAAAGACAATAAAGGTAATCACAGCAACACCTTTTGCAAATATGGTGGTAAAAAAAGTTAAAAATAAAAAAAAATTGTAAACAAAACCAGAAAAAAGTTGCAAAGACAAGAGCAAGAGAAGAAACAATGCATAGGTGACAGAAACAATAGAGTGGGAAAGGAGGAAAGGAAAAATTGTAAATCAAACTCAGAATTTTAAAAAAATGTTAGAAAATAAACGTGCTATTATCCAACACAATAATGACAAAGCACGGAGATTTTGGAAAGTTCTTACAAAAATTAAAAAATATCAAAAAAGAAGAAAGATGTTTATTCTATCAGGAAAAATATACCAGATAACGAAAAGACACAAGAAAGTAATCTCAGATTAATAGTAGAGCGCTTGAATATTATGCAAGTTTAGTCACTTAATAAGCCGTTACAGACAAAATTATAGAGAAGCTATAATATATAAAAAGAAAGAGACCGGAGACAGCATGCAAGCCGCAAATGCTGCTTAAAAACCCGCAAAGCAATAACTGACCTACTCCAAACTAGATTTACAAAGACAGTTAGTCAACAACATACATCTTCATAAAAAAAAATTAGAGATTGAAAAACGTTAAGCTAAAGAGTGTTTTTTTAGAGAAGGCAAACTTTAAATTAGCACTATTCTTACACGTGACAGCTGATTTGACAGTTCTTGGTTGTTTTGAGGGTAGCATTTTACTCACGCCGGAGCAACGTTTGCAAATTGTTCAAATTGTCTCAGAGCGATTAATTTGAAAAACTGTGCATTGTTTTTGCAATACGTTTAATCTAAACGATAATAAGCATCTAGTGCGACGTCGTACAGTGCGCACACAAGAAGCAATTGATAATGTGCAACGTAGTGTTAATGATAATCCAAATGTGTCTATTTGTCATCGTGTTCAACAATTAAACTTGTGTCCATCCACTTTATAGAATGTTTTGCAAAAAGATCTTGGTTTACGAGCTTACAAAATTTAACGTGTACAGGAATTGAAGCCATACGATCATTGTTTGCGCCGTACATTTGGTAATTGGGCCAAAAAAAAACATTGCAATAGATCCACAATTTTATTTAAAAATTTTGCTCAGTGATGAAGCACATTTTTCGTTAAATGGTTATGTCAAAAAACAAAATTGTTGCATTTGGAGCAATAATAATCCAAAAACCATTATCAAAACATTATTACATCCAGAAAAATTTACCGTTTAGTTTGCTTTATGGGCCGGTAGAATTATTGGTCACAGTCAACGGCGAGCGGTATAGAGACATGCTTGCCAACTTTTTTGTGCTTCAATTAGACAGCATTATTATTGCAGACATGTGGTTTTAACTGAACGGCGCCACATGCCACACAGCACGCAATACAATTAATTTACTGAAAGAAACATTTTATAAACATTTAATTTTACAAAATGGATTTGTTGTTAGGGATATGTAAAGTCCCATGTCAACACCTATAAACCAGAAACATTTGAACACTTAGAAGACAACATTTGATGCATTATTGCCAAAATACAGCATAAATTACGGCAAACAGTGCGTAAAAATTGGACCTCAAAATTACGCTATGTACGCTCAAGCCGCGGCAGTCACATGCCCGAAATCACATTCAAACATTGTCATAAAATTATCTATTAAATTAAGTCGATTTCATGGATTTGTAAACATTTTTCTGTGTTTTATTTTATTTTAAAGTTCTACAAAAAAACACCCTTTATGTGTGTGTAGTACAGTTAAATCCTTACACACACAAGCAACAGCATTTTTGGCGCGTATTATTTGAATAATCTAAAAACAAAAATCTTGAAACATTAGTGCATGTTTTACACAATGGATGGAGAGGCAATTTACATAAAATGAATTATTTATTAAGTTTAAATCCAAAATTAGTTATTTCTTGTAAAACTTGATCAGTGTTATTTATTTTGTGCGTATTATTAACTAAAGCTGTTATTTTTGTGCAAAATATGATGTGTGACTTTGATTTACTACAGTTAAGATGCAAGTTATTTTAATTGCACCCGGTTATAATTTTATCCATATTTTTGTAAGTTTTATTACATTCATATATGTTCTTTATTGGCAAAAACACCTTTAAATCATTGGCAAATGCTAGATACTTATATTTTGTAATCAAAACTATAAATAATTAGCACGCAATAGTATTTTTATTTATACAATCTTACTTCTAAATGAATCAATTAAAAACATTAATAAAGATATAACCAAAAATCAAAATATATGAATTAAACAAAAGTAGACTACACTGTGGTAAACTTTGCGGAACACCAGAAAAAAAAACCCTAATTTCTTTAGAAATAAAATTGTTGATTTTAACACAATTCGTTTGATCCGATAAACAGCTTTTTATCCAACTAACAATATTAATCAGCTTTCATTAAATTAAAAGTATAGAATATTACATTACCAGATTCTAGAAAACATTACTTTAAAGAAATGTTTCACACCACTTAGATTTTATCTCTCCAGTGTTTAGTTTAGAATAGATTGCTACTGTTCAAATTTAAGGTTTTTCATGTTGCGTATTAAAGATTAAAACTACTTGCTAGACCTTTTTTTAATTCTAAAATAGCGGATAAAGTTTTATTTTTTGTTAGTTGTTTTAAGGTTAGATGTTTCTGGTTTGTTGATAGTGTTGTTTAAAAGATATTGCTTAAAATTAGTAAGCATCCGTTGATTATTTGTATAAATATTGAAAAGTACAGATACTTATACACTTTATGGTGCTAGTTTATTGTTTTGGTTTCTTCAGCAACTGATTTTATTTTTGAGTGTACGGCATTAATATTATATACCTTTGTTATTAGTTTCTAGTTGTTTATGATATTATAAGCGACAAATAAATGTACCAAAACTTACATTTAATTGCGTTTGTGTGTTAAAGTTTAGCCTCATCATGATTTGTATGATTTGTTATTTTTAATATTTTGCAGTCGTTTTTTTCCGGATTTTTTGGTGCGCAATTTAATTTGTATTTACTGTTGTCATTTTTCTCTTGATCAAGTAGTAAATTGTTATAAACTCATTAAACATTCTGGATGCTGACCAAATAAAAAAATAAGTTACTACTATCACTAAATTTGAATCTGTTTTTTGCCTGAATATAATTAAGGTTGATCTAATTTCTTGTGTTTTTTTATTAAAATTTACTTGTTCAAATAATTTATATTCCTATTAATAAATTTGATACATGATCGTCACATATATAATGAAGATATAATGATTTATTTATCATTAAATTTAATTGTAAAAAGCTTCTCACCGTATCAATTAAATCCACAATAAATTCAATAGAATTTCCATATAAGTAAGCAGAGAATTAAAAGGTCAAACAAGCATACTGTTTTGCATAACTAAAACCTTTTTTATATAATTACCTTATTATTTTTTGAGCCACCCACATGTAAACATCACTTTAAAAATATCTACTATGAAGTCATTGTGTCTTTACATAATAACGAGATAAGTGATTCGGGCGTACCGTTAAAGGCCGATAATAACTTCTTAAACGCCAGATTTCAATATGTGTAATTTTAGACATGGGTTTCAGGTTACCTTATTTTTATTGTTAGTCATTAATTGATACAACTGGTCATCAATCTCTCTATAAAAGAGCCCCGAACTTAACCATTAAAAGTGTCCGCGTCCGTCTCTGTGTACATATTTTTTCTACCTCTCACTCTGATTCATATGTATCCGCATCCAGAGCTGAAAAAAACACGTATTAAAAGTGGACCCGGTGTGACGATGTCGATACTAATCTAATCTAAAACTTCATTAAATTCAAGCCTGTAGATTACATTACAATACTTTTGTCCCCTTTGGCTTTGTGCAGTGTCCCCGACTGACTCCGGAATTTCAAATATTTATCGGTATTTACAAATATATGGGGAGCTCAATGTAAGCTTCGATTATGTAGATTAATGCTATGCTTTTTAAATTAGATTTAATCGCTCTATTTAAAGGTTCAAGGTATGACTAAATTTTTTTCTGCCGGGAAAAGATAATTAATTTTAATTAATATCATTCTAAATAGTATATTTAAATAGAAGTTTAATAATCAATAGCTAAATACTGATTTTAATTAATAAACAAATTGTTTATTTAGCAATCAATCTTATAAATGTCAAAAGAGAATGCTATTTTGTCAAAAACTAATGAATTTAAAATTAATTAAATTAGCATTAATTAATTAAAAAATTATGAACATAATTATTGGTAGGTACTTTTACATAATTATATAATCAACTATATTTTTTTTGCAATTTTCTTTAGTATATTAACACGTTTCGCTCACGCAAATGTAAATTATTGATCGTTCGTATTTAATTAGCGAATCGTTTAGGCACTTCAATAAGTAAATTAGAAATGTTTGTATTTTGCCTCCTCCGAGCTCCGTTTGCAGCAGTTAAACGCGCTGAGGGATGAGGATTTTTAATAAATGCAACGGACCCACCCTTACCCTATCTATCCCTATCCGCGTGACGGCGATGGAGAGTTCGTGCAACGAGGGTTCAAGTATTTATGACAGAAAAAGCGCAACTAATTATGTGTAAAAAACGGTTTAATTACATTTCATTTTCATTACAGTTTTTATTGCGAGTTTAATTATAGCACAGCGTTAGTTAGTTTTGTTCAGTGAATATATTTAATACAAATGTAATTACTTCACATTTTCTCAGTCGCTTGGGCACCCTTAAACGTTAGCTAATTGTTGTTATTTATAAATAATAACACATGATTATTATTAGAACAATATTCTTGGTAATTTTTTATTCCTGATAATTAACACATTTGGCATTAATGAAAGAACTACATCAAAAAGAAAATTACTCAAGTTTTTATTATTGCTACATAGTTTTATTACTGTACGTTTTTTATTTTTTTATTGTAATATTTCACATAAATTAATTTATTTAATAATATTTATCTTTATCTCAAACCTTTATCTTTTAAATAGTTTAAATGGCATGTTAACTCTAACTAACTAACTTTTTTATAAGATTTACTATTTACTTATTTAAGAGCTTGTAAACATTGCAACAATTTTATATATACTAACAAAAGAACAAAGTCAATCAAATTTTTCGGTTTTTTGCTGTATCATATAAAAAAAGACTTCCAAATTGTTGAAAAGTTTCAAACATGTACCTAAAAAAAAAAAACTAAAACTTAAAAATATAATAAAAAACATAAAATTATTTATAAACCAAAGTGCTGTTCAAAAATATTAAAAAAGATCAAAACACAAATTTAACAAAGTTAAGCAACTATAATCATGATGACCTCAGCACACAATAAAAAAAATTATGTTTTGATGAAATATTAAAACAATTTACTATGTTTTATCACTAATTTATTCTTACAAATACATCACAAGTTTCAGCTTTACTAAAGCATTCTACATACAAGTAAAATGATTTAAAAAAATAAGCTTACACTATTTTACATTAAAACAAGAACTTGAATTTAACCAAATTGAGTTGCTTATAGTCACAAAATATCAAACGTTTAAAATAACAAGCTTTTTTAAAAACAAAATTTTAAGATATACTATTATCAAACCGGCAAATTATTGTTTAATTTTTTAATTAAAACAATTATAAAAAATATATTTTAGATCTGTGTTAATTTTTATTGTCAAAAAACTTTATTAGTGCTAATAGATCAAAAAAGCGCTATTTTAGGGGGAAATTTGCATATAACAAATATAAAAGGTAGTCTGATTTTTCTTCTAAATAATATAAGTTTGTGGAGAAAAATTAGTTAATGACGTTGCAAGACTTTTGTTTAATTTTTTTTATATGTGGTGTCAGGAAAGATTTACCAGCTTGTGTGTGAGGCTCTCACCCACTAAAACCTTAATTAAACTTGATGAATATGTGACTAACTTAAAATTTAACCAATTTTTTTTATAAGTATCTTGCCCGGACGCTAGGATTGCTACACATTATGTTTTTTATTATATTATACCTACTGGTCAACATGTTTTATTATTGATTTTGTTTATCAAGCTCTTTTTAAATCTTTATCTCACCTTCTTTGCTACTTTGTTATAATTTTTTTTACGGATTACAATTTTTTGCTTTAGGTTTTTATTTTAAAAAAGTTTTTTGTATTCTAGCATAAGATCAATGTGCTACATTGCCAAAATTGTCAAGATTGTCTCTGTTGATATAATCTAATTTCTACTAAAAACATTTAAGTTGCAACACTAACATTTATACATAAAATAAAACGCGCCAAAAATGTCGTTGCCAGTCCATGTAAGATATAACTGTATTACAGCTTTTTTTTACACTCAAACAGTTCAACGTTTCTCCTAATAGGAGGCATTGCGTTAACACTTTTGACACATTACTAAACATAAACTGTTTAATAGATACTGTAATGTTATATAAATTGCTTCTTTGACCAGTGAGATGCTAGGCACACTGATGATTGGTGCATACCCTGAAACACAAGTATATGTGTCTTTTATTAGATGAATAAGCAATTTACATAAAATATATCATTTTATTAATTTTGAACTAACATTTTTTTATATTTCTAATATCTTAACTCTTGTTTCCATATATACACCAAATAAAATCACGGAATGCGCCACAAAACTTAGCTATTTTTTTAAATCAGATGTTTTAATGTTTGGTATTATCTTTTCTAACGTTGTTATAACTGTTTTAGCTTTTTTAGTAGTTCTTCTGACCTGTTCTTTATTTTTTATGTTATAATTAAATTATACTTCTTAATACTTTATTGTTTCTTTTAACTTTATTTTTGTTTCACCTAATTTTAGGGTTAATTGTTTTTTTACAAAAATTTAAGTTTTTATTTTTTTTACAATCTTAAGCTCTTTTTACTCAATTTTGTTTTTGATTCTTTTGAGTGTTGTATTTTCTGTTGGTACCAGTTCTTCTTTTGACTTTGTGGTAATAATTACAGCCAAACACACTAAATAAATTTTAACTTTCATTTTCAATACTAGCACGTCATTGTTATAGATATTCCAAATCAGAAAGCCTAGTTGGAACATTGCATATTGTCAATAAATGTTGTTTTTACCTATTAGGAGTTTTTTGTTTGTGAGGTAGTTAAAGAAGATTTTTTCTTAACTTATTGCTAACTTTAATTTTTAAACGTTTTTATGTTCCAATCTACATTACTGTGTTAAACGCATTTTATATTTATTGTTATTACTAGAGATATCTTTTGTCTTATTTTTAATCTGCCACTTTTACTACCTTGCTTATTGCACCAATTAAAAATCGTTTTTTATTAATTCAAATTGGTTATCTCTCAACTTTCTTTTAAAATCCGCTTACAATTAAATGTTCAAACAATTTAAATTAACTAATTGTCAGGCTGTAATTAATAGGATTATTACTTTACTTATTATTTAACAAAACAAGCTTGGCTTTTTTTCTATTGCTTTGAAAAAATGGTTTACTTTAATTATTGATTTATTATTTGAAACATCATTTTTGGTACTAATTTTACAGTTTTGCTAACAATTTTTGACGGAATATTATCTAGCTTTGAGGTCTTATTTCTCATTTTTTTCTGTTTTGCATCTGTTAGAATTAGGTTTAGATTAAGCTTTTTGACACAATCCTAGAACACACGCACTTCTCAACTTTTTTGTTACATAGATTTTGTTACATTTTTTTTAGCATTTAGAATGACACATTTGAGTTTATTTGTAAATAAGAAACATCCTATTTTAAGTTGTTTTTTTTTTTATTTTGAGGCTTAAATTAATATTTTTTGAGCTGAGTACTTCACTCCTCCCATATACTTTGTTTTTAATTGTAACTTCCTTGTTGTTGGAAAACAATTAGTTTATTTATTATACACACCACTTGACCTAAGTTTTTACTTTTAATTTTGCTTTGCTCTATCACAACAAATTTGTTGTACTTTTAAATACCTTAATCATTTATTTTTTGATAATTATTAATTATATTTACTGCTCATACACATTGACACATCTATTAAAAAAATTTCTTACAAAAATTAGAATTTTTTTGTTATTTATTACTATTAAATCATGACTGATGAGCCACACAGTCAACATTAGACCTTTAATGTTATCCTAAGATTCACTCCATATTTTTGCTTTTGCGTTAAAATCTTTTTGCATTTACTATTTTTTTGGTTTGTAAGTTTACACCATTTTCCAGTTCTAACTGATATATTTCAAATTTTTGCAGTATCTTACTTAGAAATCAAGATGATTAAGACTACTACTTCTGAGAATTTTGTCGCAATTTTAAGAATTCTAACTTAAATTATTAGGTTTTAATATTTGTTAGTTGTATATTTAGATTGCCACAATTTGGCCCTCGTCTACCAACCAGAGGCCAGCAAATTTTTTTATTTATATTTGCGTTACTGACGTTAGTTGAAGTTTTCACTCATATTTTCAATGTGTAACATATTTAATAAGTAAATAAAACAACTACTATGTTTTTACCACTAATTTATTATTGTAAAATTATATATAAGGCATATACAATTTTACAAAATACATTTCACGACTTAAGTTTCAACGTTTTACGGTCATTATCAAGTGAGGAACAAATGAATGAAACAATACATACATATATATATATATATATATATATATATATATATATTTTTTTATTTAAATTTATTTTCGGATTATCCCGCGTTTTCTTTTTGAGTTGGACTCGACGTTTCGGCTGAATCTCATCAGCCATCATCATGAGATATTTATTATTAATATTTATTAATATACATCAATATGACATTGATATATAAACTAATTTTGTTGTCAAAGCTAACTTTCAAGAAACTTTATTGTGTGTAAAGTTTCTTTGTTTGACTTCTGGTAGTTGGTCTATTAATTGATCCTTCTACAGTCAAAACTTGTAAAGGAACTGGTTGTGATTTGGATGCTGTAATTAAATTAGTTGTTGTTGGTAAAGAAGCTGTTAGTGGTTTTTTTAAATTTAATTTAGTTGTTGCCAATGCTGTTTTCCAAGTAGATGGTAAACGTAAAGCATCATCTCTCTTATTGAGATTGTCTGGTCTTTTTTCAATTTCGATGGCTTCTCTAGTTATTCTAGTATGAAAATGATTAATTTTTGCTAAAATTTTAGTTCCTTCAAAGTTAATTTTGTGATGACTTGAATTTACATGTTCCGTTAAAGATGAAGTAGATTCATTTTTTTGAACTGCTCGAATATGTTCTTCTTTTCTTGTGCTAATTTTGCGGTTAGTTTGTCCAATATAAGATCTCGTACAATCTGCACATGGAATTTCGTACACGCCTTGACTTTCTAAAGGGATAATATCTTTTGGGCTTTTTAAAACTTGACTTATTTTTAAATTTGTATTGAAAACTGTTTTTATGTCGTATCTTTTTAAAACTTTAGAAATTTTGTTTGTGGTACCTTTGACAAATGGTAAAAAAGCGTATTTTTGTGTTTCATCTTTTTCTTTGTCGTTGTTAAATTAAAAAGGATGTTTGATAATTTACAACTTGGTCTAAACGCGATTAGTTGATTTTGTTTGCGAAGAATGTAAGCGATTTTGTCTGTGGTTTTACCAAAATAAGTTAAAGTTGAAAATGAATTTTTATTTATATTTGAAGATTTTGGATAAATTTGAATCATTGTATTTTGATAACGTTTTTTGTTTATTAAATTTTGAATAAGATTTATTGGAAAACCATTCATTATTCCAATTGATAAAATAGTGTTTAATTCTATGGTAAGGTTATTAAATGATAATGGTATTGAAAAAGCTCTATGTACCATAGAATGAAACGCAGCTAATTTGTGTGACATTGGATGATTTGAATTGAATGGAATAGTAGAATTTGTGTTTGTTGGTTTTCTATATATATTAAATTCGATTTTGTTATTTTTATGAATTAATGTGAGATCTAAAAAGTTAATTTGATTGTGTTCTTCAGTTTCTAAAGTGAATTTGATTTTTGGGTGTATGCTGTTAATAATATTTAAAAATTGATTAAGTTGACGTGCCGTACCATTAAAACAGGCAATTATGTCGTCCACATATCTATACCAAAATGAAATGTGTTTTTTAGTAAATTCTTTTTCAAAAATGTGTTTTTCAATTTGTGACATAAATATGTCTGCTAACAGGGGGCTTAATGGAGAACCCATTGCTAAACCAGTATCTTGTTTGTAGAATTTATTATTAAATTGAAAATAATTTTGTTTCAAGCAAGTTTCAAAAGCATTAAAAATTTCTGATTTTATAATTATGTTTAAATTGTTTTTATCTTAAATATTTTGAATAATTTCAAGGCAATCATTTGTAGGTATATTAGAGAACATACTAGTGACGTCAAAAGATACAAGTTTGGAGTTTTTTGGAGTAGTTATTAATTTTAAGTGTTGAGATAAAATTAGAGAATTCTTTACTGAGTATTTTGAGCTAAAATTTGAGTATTTTTTAAAGATAGTATTTAATTTGATTGCTAACGTACGTGACGGACTATTTATATAAGAGACTACTGGTCTAATAGGGTGATCCGGTTTATGGGTTTTAATCAAACCGTAAAGTTTGGGAGCTAACGGATTCATATTACATATTTGAAATTTTTCAAAGTTGTTTACAATAATTTTAGTATTTTCCAATAAATCTTTAATTTGAGATTGATACATATTTGTAGGGTCTTTCTTTAAGAGAGTAAGGTTTTCAGTTTGAATAAATGTATTAACTTTGTTAATATAATCATTTTGATTTAAAACAACAACTGAATTTGATTTATCTGCTTTTGTTATTATTAATTGATTAAGTAAAGTTTTTGATTTAATTGATTTGATAATTGATAAATCTGATGGTGGTTTTTGAGATAGGCTATTTATTACGTTTGAAATATGAGCTCTTGGAATAAGGGGGTCATTTACTTTTTTAAGTGCAATTTCTGATTCTATTACAGTTGTTGTTTTTACTATTTTATTGTTAATGTAAGGACTGTAATTTGGATTATTAGATAAAAAGGCTTCTTCCGGATCATTAAAACTACTAAGCTTAATCTTTTAGAAGCCGCCGAAATTTATAAACATTCCCATAATCCGCTCGTTAACCTTTTGAACGAGCAAACCGATCTAATTCAGTATAATCCACCACTTTTTAATATCCTGTAAAATTCCTTGTATTCTCCTGCCAATTCACCAATTGCTCTGTATATATATATATATATATATATGTATTGTTTCATTCATTTGTTCCTCACTTGATAATGACCGTAAAACGTTGAAACTTAAGTCGTGAAATGTATTTTGTAAAATTGTATATATTATGCCTTATATATAATTTTACAATAATAAATTAGTGGTAAAAACATAGCAGTTGTTTTATTTACTTATTAAATATGAAGTACCACATAGTAACCGTCGCAACCATCTTGATGATGTAATATATTTTATCATACTTATAAGTTTTCTTTCAGTCTGCTCTGCAGTTCTTAGCATCGTGCTCAAAATTGAGGATACAAACTTTTTTATTTTACTTTTGGTCCACTTAATCTTTACCTTTACTAATTTAACTAATTTGTTTGTTAACTCTATGGATAAACTAACTACTGCATACTTTAGTTTTTTTGTTTGCTTGAAATTTTTAATTTTACGGTTTTTTGGAAAAAAAAAATTTAATTAGGTATACCATTGCAGCTTTACTCATTTTTTTTTATCTATTTTGGAGAATATTAAACTTTTGTCTTTTGTATCATAATTACAGTAATTTTAACATAACCGTTATTTGTCTGGATTATCTTTTAACAATTATATTGTTTCAATAATTTTTGTATTAAATATTTTTATTATCTTGTTTTTGTCATTCTTGTTTAGTAACACTCTAAGAATTTTTTTGTTTATTGACATTTAGATAAATTTTATCATCATCACAATTGTTTAAAACATTTGATCTTGAAATGCATAACACCATTTAATATTTGCTAACTTAATATTAATGGTGTTTTATCAAGAAAAAAAAAACAATTAGGGTAAAGTATACAATTGTTGACCAGGATACAGTTATTGGCCCTATATTTTTTAAATTAAAATAATAAGAAACTGATGTCATCTAGTGCATAAACTCAGTAACAAAACTATATGGGTGTTATTTTCAAACGTGATGGTAAAAATTAGTATTATAATATTGTCACCTAGAAATTTTACCGCAAAAGTAAGTTACTGCTGTCAAAGTCGCTATACGAATTCCGCCATTTGTGTTGGTATCGTTAAGGCTGAGTACAAATTTATGGTATGTATTTATTGTGATCTATTTAATTTAACATTACAAACAATTAAATTCTGATTGATATGTGGTTGAAAATTATAGAAAAATTATTTATAACCTAAAAAGTAACGTGTTTACTACATTTATTTGGGCAGCCAACAGGTAACTAGAATAACTCTGTATTACAGTTATTGGCCGCTTTGTTTTAATGTAAATGCATATAATTTTTATGTCTTTCTTTATGTATATACAAATAAAATTTACAAAATAAGCTTCTATATAGTATTTGGACCCTTGTCAATAACTGTATTTTATGTGTGCCAATAACCGTATATGTACGTTAGAATAAAAGAATAGTTTAAAAAAATATTCATGTTAAAATGAATAACTCTTTTTTTTTTTAAATAATATTATATTCAAACCTTTCTAGCTATTTTATAAATAGTGCAGATAATATAAGCCCAAGTAAATTTTTTTTAAAGTTTATTTTTATTAATATACTTATTATGTATATTAATAAAAATAAACTTTATTCTTAAAGATATAGAAACAAACAATAAGATTAAATGTGTGTAAATAAATAGATAAGAATAACGTCACAAAAAAATAGATACATTTTGATAAATTTCTATACTATGTTATAAAAGTAATTAAAATATTCATTTAAATTATAAGGTTCAATTTTAATTAGTAAGTTTTTGATAGCACTTTTATTTTTCGATAGTTTTTTAAGATCGCGAAGTTTTGGTTGAAGTTTGTTATACAATTTCATTGAACAATATTTCGGAGTTTTTTCAAATAACGCTAAGCTATGTTTAAGATAATTTTAAATCTTATTTACATTTGTTGTATCATGCACGTGCTTGCTTAGATGTTCGGAGAATGTTAGTTGATTTTTGTATATACATATATATATATAAGAGGTATTCAAAAATATAAGATGCAGTGAGTGTAGGTAGCCTTTTTTTTAATATTCCTCTGCAAGTTTGTCTAAATGACATACTAAACATTACTCTTACAGCTCATTTTTGAACTTTAAAAACTTTTTCAGCGTGACATGATGATCCCCAACAAATTATACCAAAACGCATAATTGAATAAAAATTGGCATAGTATATAATTTTTATTGTTTTATCATTTATATACGATTTTAGTGCTCGGAATGAAAAAGTTATTTTGTTTAGTTTTGAAATTAATTCTGTAACATGGTATTCCCAATCAAGGTTGCAATCTATTTGAATACCAAGAAATTTGCAGTTATCGACATAATTAATTTGGGTTTGGCCTAACTGGATACTTTTTTGTAATTTTTTGTTCTAAAGAGCATACAGTTTGTTTTATTTTTATTTAAAAACAATTTGTTTTTATTCAACCAATCATGAGACCTTCCACCATTTTAATTGAACAAAAAGAACAAGTTCTGATAAACCGGATATTTGAATACGCAAAGAAGACATCTGTAAAGCAACTTTTGGACTATGTACCGCGCCCAAACACTTTTTACAATAATCTACTAAGAAGTAGATGGTATAAATCGTTTTTGCAACGCCATCCATCAACATCTGAAGCTGTAACTGCAGCGTTATAAAAAATTAGTGAGTTTGATATTAAAAAATGGTTTGGCCAAATTGCAAATTACCTTAAGGAGGAGAGACTGGACGATATTTTGAATGATCCTGCGCGTATATTCAACGGCGATAAGACTAATTTTCTTCTGTGTCCTAAAAATAAAAAAGTATTAGTTTTAAAAGGAGCAAAAAATATCTATAAAATAGACTCTGCTCAAGCAAAAACATCACTCACTGTAATGCTTACTTTCAGCGCATCTGGCCAAACTACACTACCATTAATAGTTTATTCTTATAAGAGGCCCCCAAAAAAAAATTTAAAATCTGTGCCAGTTGAATGGGGTGTTGCTTACAGTGATTTGAGTTGGATAAAAATAGAAATATTTTATGAGTACATTGCCAATGTTTTACATCCTAGTATAAAAAAGTCAAATTTTACATTTCCTGTACATAAAAAACATATGATTTTTAGAAAGTATGAAGTATAAAAGGTGTTATCATCTGCAAAACCATGAATAAAACATTAAGTTATTTAAAGATATTTATTAATGTAAATCAAAAATAAAATTGACAAACGAGCAAAATCTTGAGAAACTTCAAAATTATCAATTCTATCAAAACTATAATTTAAGTAAAATAAAATAAATCATCAAAACTACAATTTTTTTATTGTCAAAAAATTATTGATCAGGCTTATAGATTTGTAATTAAAACCTTTACAATATAATATGTCACCATATTTAGCATATAGCTACATATACAAAAGAAAAAAAATAATACAGTAGATATACAAATACACACATTTTAAAATATCGTAATGTTGATTAAAACATATACATATTAAAAAAAAAACAAAATAAAATTATGGTTAAAACTTTCTTAAATATAGCAGATAATTAACTTTAAAATTAAAATTTCTATTATTTAAATTAAATTTACTTATCTATTGGTAATAATATGACCATAAAATGCTTTTTTAAATTTATTGATATTTTATATCATTGTGCAAATTATTAAACTTAACAAATTCGTTATAAACCAAACAGTTAGATGTGGCAGATTTTTTACTCATGAATATCAGTGTTCATATCACTGTTAAGGTATTCGGGCAACATTTTATTTAAAAAATAAACAACATAGTATAAACATAAATTATTTCTGAGATTGACAGCCAATTTAATGTACTCAGCATAAGAGAAATTGGTGTATACTTAATTATTACACTTCAAAATAGATACAATAGAGCTTGTAACTAAAATTAAAATGTTACACTCTGTCAAATGAATATATCTAGAACTACTGCAGGATTTTTTCCATGTTTTCTAAAATAGTCAAAAGTTTTAATCGAAATCCATATTGATTATCGGAGATGAATTTACTTGTTCTAAAAACTGACAATATGAATATTTATATATGTTTTAAAGATTTTTGACAGATTAGATAAAAATGCAATTAGTTTATAATTTCATGAATCAACCTTGTTTTCTTTTTTAGGTATAAGTTGAACACTTGCAACTTTTAACAATTTGGAAATGTGTTAATTTGGATAAAAAGCAAAAAATTTAGTCAAAATGGGAGTTAATGTATTTGCAAATGTTTGGACAATGCACAGGAAGGAATTGTTGTCAAAGGAAAAGTAATAAACAACTTGCGTTATGCGGACGATACTGTTCTACTGGCAGGAAGCGCTAATGACTTGCAGGCGTTACTAGATAAGTTGTGGCTAAAAGCAAATAAAAGGGGTTCAAGTTAAATATCAGCAAAACCAAAGCTATGGATATTAGCAAGAATGATGAACTTCCAGCAAACCTGAGTACAGGCAACCAACAGGTTCAGCAAGTTTCCAGTTTCAGATATCTGGGATTTTTATTAAGTAATAAGTGGGATAGCATGCAGAAAATGAAGTCCCGCACCAAGCAGGCTAGAGCAGCATTTAGCAACATAAAAAAGGTGCTTACATCTCGTGACTTGTCAATATCACTACGTATTTGTTTACTACGGTGCTACGTCTTTCCAATTCTGTACTACGGAATGAAAGGTTGGACTTTAACAAAGGTAATGTGTAGCCGACTTAAAGCGTTTGAAATGTAGTGCTACCGTTGTTTGTTTAAAATATTATGAGTAGAGAGAGTTCGAAACACTAATGTGCTTGCCTTTTCCGTATCTTGCAGAACATCATGCAAGGCAAAATCTAAGGCAGACAAAGTTGAGGAAGAAGACGCACGTTTTAGCTGAAAAACCTGAGAAAGTGGTATGGTGTCAGTTCAACAAGCCTGTTTCGTGCCGCTGCAAATAAAATAAAAATTACAATTATGATCGCCGACGTTCTCGGAGGAGATGACACGTAAAGAAGAAACAAAAATTTAAGAATAATAAGTGAATCTTTATCTACATCTGATACCTTTTTGGCATTTAATTTAAAAAGAAACCCGTTGCCTAAAATGAATTGGATCCATTATTTTACCACTGGCCGGCATTGTAAGTACAACAATAGAAAGATTTATAATAGTAGAGTTAGATGCAAATTGGTTTGCAAAATTATTATTTTTTTAGATTAGTAACTATATTGTTTTGATTATTTGAAAATTTTAAATTACATTGCAATAAATTTATTTTTTTATAAACATTTTTGTTGTTTATGATAAACTGAAAAATTTGATTTGATTTGTCTGTCAATCTTTTTAAGTTTGTCTCAATGTTTACGAGTTTTTTAAGTGATAAGGTTTTTTTTGCTTTTTATAAACTGCCTGTTTTGTTTGAATTCAGTGTAAATTCTTTTATTTTAGTTTAATAACAGAAAATGAAACAAATTTGTTGATGACATTCTGAATAATGTTTGAAACTTTTTCTGCTAGAATATGTAGATTTTCAGAATATAAAATAAAAATTAATTTTGTTTTTACTATGTTCATCTTAGAATAATGATAGATGAAGCCCGGTTTAGGTTTGATAGTAATAGAAAGATAAATTTTAATAAGAAAAGTAAGAAGCAAATAATCAGAATTTTTTAAACCAGCTTGAACACTAGTTGTTGTAATCTCTGAAATAGTTAAAATATACAGATCTAATAATCTTGGTTTAACAAGAAGTTTATATTCAAAAAAATATGTGGTTTGTTGAATAAGTTGAAAAAGATTATAAAAAACTGTAAGAAATATAGCTTGTTGTCTAGATAGTATTGTATAAAATAAATGATTTAACTATTTGGTATCATATTTATTAAAATAAAATCATTCAACAAAATGTTTAGCTTTTCTATGATTACTTTGAAAAAGTTTGCAAATGCCATATTTGGAAAATATATGCTTATTACAAAAATAATCTTATTGGGAAGATTTTGTTTATAAACTATGCTATTATAACCAATGTCCTACATTTTGTACGTTGTCAGTCTAGAATATGCTAGTTGCTTGTGTATGTAGACACACCTTGTTGGTTAGCAAATAAATGTTTAAGATAATAATTGCAGTCTATTTGATTAAAGTGAACTGGTTCTTTACTTTTTATTTTGTTTTCACTCAAAAAGAAAATATGAAGTTTTTTAACTTAAGATGCTAATGAACAAAATTCAATTTTTTTTAGACTACAAATATTTAAAAAAATAGTTTTAAGCAACTAACTAAGTTGGTGTTTGGTTGATTGAATTGATTATTAAAAGTGGCAACGTTTTGTTCTGCCAATTTAATCGTACGATAAGCCATGTTTGACCTTGTAAGCGGTTTTCTTGTAGATTAGTGTTACTTGCTTTACAATCCACGGTAGACTCAATTTTGTACATATTAGACTTAGTTTATGCATCTAATAAAACGTTAGTAGTTTTATTGATGACTTTCTCCAAATCTACAGCCTCTGCCATCGTATTTGAATGAGAGGCTGTTTTACGTTTAGAATATTTATATTTAAAACAAGCCACCATGATACGCAAACAGGAGCGATTGTGGTAAGCAAGGAAGGTGCAACTTACGCCGACCTATTAATACAGGCAAAAATTCAGATGAAAGGAACGATCTTTAAAGAGATAAGAGAAACTAGAAAAGGAAAGCTGTTACTAGTAACAAAAGGGTCAAAAACGGAAAAAGAAATAGAAAAAGTAAGAGACGGAATGGAGGGTTTTAATGTAAGAAGAGCAAATAATGACTCTACAGGAGAACTAGATTTGATCAAAGGTATAAGCCCAAAGACAATCAGAAAGAAACTGATTGAAGAAATCGTGGTAGAGTAGGCAACGAAGATATCACAATTATATCTATAAGGAAAGGGTACAAGGATATACAAACGGCTATAATCAAGACAAACAAATAGACAGCAAGAAAACTAATAAAAAAAGGTAGCATAAATATAGGGCTTTTAAAATGCAGAACAGGGAATGTATCGGATAAGAAAAGCAAATGTTATAAATGCTGGATGAAAGGCCACATAGCGTCGGACTGTACAGGGGAAGACCAAAATTATGCAAGACCTATTGATGTCAACAGCGGTAAGAAGAAAAATAGACAAAGTAATAGTAAGTGAACCAAATAAAAACAAACTAAGTGGAGAGTGGATAAAAGATAACGATTCAGACTCAGCTATCCTAGCAAGGGATAAGTGTAGAGATAAAGTATACAGGTGGGGAACACCCAAGGAAGGAATATGGAATATTATCAGGAGTGGATAGAAGAACTAGAACACAGCTTGAGGAAACAAAAAAGCAAACAAATTTTGATAGGAGGTGATTTCAACTCAAAATCGCCAAGATGGAAAGAGGCCAAGTGCGACAGGAAAAACCAAATTCTTGAAGAGATAATAGCAGCCGTAAATCTTACAATATGCAACCAAGGAGATAAACCAACGTTTGTAAGGAGAAGATCCAAATCGTACATTGACATTGCCATAGCAACATAGAAAACGGCTGGAGTAGTAAGGGGCTGGACAGTAACATAAGAAGAATTGCTGAGTTTACATAAGAACAAACAATACAGCACAAACGGAAAAGGGGAAAAGGAAGACAAAAAAAATGGAACATAAAAAAAATGGACAGAGAAAGGATAAATAAAGTTATTGAAGCAGAGAAAGTGACTGAAATCAAGAACATAGAGAAAAGATGCAAAAGGTGCTTGGAAGTTGAGGAAGGCAGCGGAAAAATCAAATCCGAGATACAGAGAAGGAGGAAGAAGAAGACCGTACTGGTGGTGCAAAGAGGTCAAGAAAAGCAGAAAGAAAACAATACAAACAGCAAGAAAAGTCAAAAAACAAAGAAACAGAGGAGAAGATTCTGATGAAACTGAAGAAGAACTAAAAAATGACAAACAGGCTTTAAAGAAAATAATCAAAAACAGTAAGAAAAGATGCTAAAAAGAAATGTTAGAACCCATAGACAGAGATCCCTAGGGCAAACCATACAAAATAGTAATGAATAAATTAGGAGAAATGAAGTCAGTGTGCTTAAAGGAAGAAAAAAACAAAGTAGTAATCATTGAAAAATTGTTTTCCACTGAAGGAATGGTAAAAGAACCAGCAGAAATAGCTGACAAAACAAAAGCAGTCCCTGCAACAGTGAAGAAAATAAAACAGATTATAATGAAACTACTTAATAATAAAGCACCAGGTCCAGACAAGATAACAACGGAAATAGTGAAGGCATTGCTAGGGGAAAATGAGATAGAGCTAACACAAATAATAAACAGATGTCTGAAGGAAGGAATTTTTACGGCTTGCTGGAAAGATGTAAACTTAGTACAAATTGAGAAAAAGAAAGAAGCAGGAAAAACAACGACGTATAGACCAATATGCCTGATCAACACATTAGCAAAAATTATAGAAAAAGTTGTTGTGAGGAAAATTGAACAAAAAATAGAAGAAAAAGAAAGATGGGAACAAGAACAATATGGATTTACAAAGAGAAGAACGACTCTAAGAGCCACTGAAACGGTAAAAGCATAGCAAAAAAAGCAAACAGTAGACCATGCAGAAAAAGACAACACTGTGTCATAATAGCGCTAGATATACAAAATGCGTTCAACAGCATACTAAGGGAAGCAATTATTGAAAAGGCAAAAAAAGAAAACTAACAAATTAAACTACCAAGATAATATGGAGCTACCTTCAGGAGAGAAATCTACTGATCAAAAATGGAAAGTTTATGCTGACTAGAAAAGTACCACAAGAATCTGCACTAGGTCCTAAACTAAAGAATTTAGTTTAAAATCAGCTACTCAAAATGCGGCTGTCAGAAGGAGTGATAATAACAGCATTTGCGGATGACGTGGCTCTGGTAGGTAGAAATATAGACATAGAAGTACTATATAAAAAGTTAAAGTTGGCAATAGAGATGATAAGAAATTCATAAGAAATAATAGGTTAAACCAGGTTCCGCAAAAAAAGAGAGGACAAACAGGGAAAGTAGAAAAATACAGGTAGGTGAACAAATAATAACTATAAGAAAAAAATTATTTTTTTTTTTACACTTGAATCAACAGAATAGAACAGAATCAACAGGTTAAGGAAGCGGTAAGAGGAACAAAAAAAATAGAAAAAAAGCTTAGTAGGCTTATGTCAAACAAGGGAGGATCAGGAGAAGGGGCAAAAAAGTTAATAGCAACTGCGGCTAGAAGTAAACTATTGTATGCCGCAGAAACATGGGGAGAAGCTTTGAAGACAAATCAAAAACTGAAAAAAGTAAAAGGAGCTATGAGAACAAATTCGTTAAGAATCTGCAGGGCATGCAGGACGGTGTCGCAGGAGGCACTAAAAATAATTGCGGCGACACTACCCGCAGATTTGATGATGGAAGAAAGATTAGGTATAAAAAAAATGGTAAATGAAAAAACTTGTAAACAAAAAGCAAACAGAAAAGCGAGAGAGAATATGATGGAAAGATGGCAAAGACAGTGAAAAAAAAAAGAAAAAGGAGAATGAACAAGGAAATTAATACCAGAAATAAAAGAATGAGTAGAGAAAAAACCGATGACGTGTAACTATACAACACAACTACTTACTCGACATGGAGCCTTTGGAAAGTACTTACAAACAATAAATAAGATGGAAAAAGAGGAAAAATGTGTATTTTGTCAAGAAGACACGCATGACGACGCAGAACATACGCTAGTAGAGTGCTTAGCGTGGATGGAAGATAGGAAAACGTTAGAAAAGGTATTAGAAAACAAAGTAGACAAATCTGCAATCATTAAAATATGCCTGAGTAACAAAAACAAATGGAGAGCACTATGAAACTATGCAACGACAGTACTGAAAAAAAAAGAGTTTGAAGAGTTGAGATTTAAGTAAACCAAAATGAAAGAAAACAGAAGAACTAAAATGATACCTAAGGGCAATGCAAATATCTAGGTTGAATAACACAAGAATGGGAGGAAGGAGAAAAGAATGCCAGTGTAGAAAATAAAGCAAAAAAATGGAGTTGGGCCGGAGACAGCATGTGTTGCCGCAGCAGATTGCGTGAATTTTGCGAGGCCAAAACCAGCCCACTTCAAACTAGTATCACTTTAGAGACAATGACTAAGACAAATTAACAGCAGGACTTACGCAGTAAAGAAAACCGGAAGGTATTGCCATGCGTTAGTTATTTTCAAGAGCCATTTGTTGAAGCCAACAAAAAACAAAAACTACCGTAAGGTAGGGATTAGTTAGTTGTTATGTTAAAAAGTAAGTTTTATAAAGGATAAGATAGGATGGTACTGAATAGGTACGCAAAGTCACTAGTTCTTAAAAGCTAGATTTAGCTTTCTTCTCAAAATCCTGGCTTCAAATGCCAAAATTGCGGCTCCGAACAACAGGTTCTGCGGAAATGTCCCTAATAAAATTATTTTGCGGTTGCATAATGTTTTTTATTTTAATAAACTTACTTATTTGTATTTCCATTAGGTGATGGGTTTAAGAATGTTTTTAGCCGCGTGGGTAAAACAATCACTAATTTTGTCTGCTAATATATTACATTGAAGCGTTTTGTGTTAAAGTTTGTTTGACTACTTGTTATTTTTGCATGGTATTAAATATTTTTTATAATTAATGGATGATTGTGTACTTCTATAAACTTGCGTCCTTATATGTTTTAGAATAAACAATATAGTACGTGCATTTACTAGTATTATTAAATTTTATTTGATTTTTAAAAGAGATTTTTTATATACCTCAATTATGTTTATTATTACTTTTTGGTTGTCCGATGTGTTAATAAAAGACTAATCTAATAAATTTATAAATAGTAAATTTATGTTTATAAATAGTTAAGTTATATTTTTAAGTTTTAGTTAGAACTATTTTTGAACAAGTTTAAGTGTCTACTATATGCTCCTTATTTGTTAGTCTTACTCTAAACAATTATTATGTTTTTGGTTAGCTTGAAGAGGCACTAAGTAGGTAGTACACATTTTTTTAGTATATAAACGCTTTTAAAATGGTGCATAAAATGTAATGAAAACATTTTAAAAATTGCCAAACCAAAAATTGGTTAAACACTAATATTCTTAGCTAATAAATTAGAAATAAATTTATATGCCATGGCTATTTGTATACTTATAAACATAAGCAACAAATGATATTGGCCGTCTTTATGTAGCTGTGCATGGAATAAATAGTAATGTTACAAAACACACGTAGATACATATATCTAATTATATTAATATTTTTATCAATTTTTTTTATTATTGTTTTATATGATAAATATTTGATAGTTTCATAGAATCAAAAACCAAAATATTGAATATATAAATATTTTCTTAAAAACCTTTTTCGTTTTCAAAATGCAAATTAATAGAAAACTTGTTCCGAAGCAAGTAAAGCATTCAGGCAATGGAATAAAAGTTATTCCTTAATATGCTTTCATAAAATTGCTCACATATGTTGTTTTATGTCAAACTAATTTAACTTCTAAATAAATAAAAAAACATTAAACTTAACATTGCATTTATAGAAGACAACTTTAAAGAAAGCAAAGTTTAAAAACTTTTTTATGTGGCGTTTTTTGAATATCAAATTTGTCTTCAACTTTAAAATAGTTTCTGAAAATCACGGCTGATAAAAGTTTAAAATAAGGTTTTTTTTACCTTTTTACAATAACATAAAACTGTACTAGTAAAATAGCCTTATTTGAAATCCTTTTCTAGTTTTGTAGCAAATGGCAAGCAAAACGACATTTCTTACTTATAAGGATACAGAAATATTTCTATATTACCATTTTAATTAAAAAATAAAATAATTTCATAATAAATTAATTAATATAACCAAAGTCAACTTATAGAAAATATTTATCAATATTTAATTAAGAGCGAATTAATATGAATTTTCTAAATATCTGAGAAACTATTAATTCCTGATCCGGGTGCCCACCTTCCTTTTAAGTGAATTGAATTTAATTGACGTTATAATTATAACTTCCAATGAATTACGACATAACTTGTTATTCATTTCACTCGGGTTAAAATAAATGAGTGCCATTATTTCTCAGAATAACATTATTCGTTCAGAGCAGTTAAAATCTCGTAATTATAACCATATTTTCTGATATAATAACGAAAGCAATCTTTATATGTTGAGGGTGGTTGAAAATAAAATAAGTGTTTATAGTTGGTTGCGTGTCAATGGAGCATAAACTGTCAGGGTGGGTCAATATGGAATGGTGGTGTGGTTTGGTGTGATATAGTAAGCGAGCAAATAGGGAACACTATATAATAGGGTTGGTCTTAATTGATTTATAGACTAGTTACATATTCCTTAATTCCAATATTATCAAATATGGGTGCGACTACGTGTCGCGCTTATAAAGAAATAAAAACACAATAGGCCATTGTGTGCGACTCTTAAAAGTTAGTTGTAACGCAACCCTTGGTTTCGAACATGTGCATATCAGAATTCAATCGGAGTTTTATATAAAAAAATAACGCTTTACCACATATTTTATTTATGAGGTGCTAATCTGCTTAAACACAAATAATTCAAGATTGTTAGACAATTCGTTGTGTTTCTTTTGACATAATAATGAAAGACAACTGGATATAATATGATATTATTATATAAATATTTTATTCATAAAATATCATTTTAATTGCATTCTATTGCTGTCATCTCACAAGCATAGAGATGACAGCAATAGAATACTGCCTACTATTATTATATTAATTTATAAATATTGTACGATTCAATTAGCTTTTATATCAAATTGTTCGAACAGGTGATTTCAGAATTCATACTTAAAAATATGCATTTATGCGGGCGCATACAGTTATATAATAGTAGATTTGTATATGATTTCGCAACGAGTTTTAAAAATTTGTCATTGTATGCATGAGTCCAACTTTAAAAAATAAAGCCAAAAGCAATTATTTTTTTAGCGGCGGTTAAACATATTTAAAAGTTGGTATTTAATACGGAGTCTACGTCGTATGTAATATTAAGACGAGAAAGATAGAGAGAGAGGGTAGTAAAGAATGTTGACATTTAACAAATAACTAAAAGTTGAAAATATAGTAGTAATATACTGACTTTCATAAAAAACACAACACACAGAAGTTGTTGATTGACTTTAATAATTTTTTTAAAACAACCTATTTTGATAAAACAAAAAAATTTAAACAAAATCTATACATATAAATTATGTGTATTAAACAAGCTATTAGTGTAATAACTGTAAATTTTTTTATTAATTTGTCTACTAATGTTTTGTGTGAAAATGTAAAAATGCCAATAGTTTGCCAACGTGCCGGACTTTCTTAGAGATATTGCTGGTTGTGTTAATTATAATGTAGCAACGGTGTTAAAATGTTGATCTAGATATTTCGATGAAAAGATCTGGACGTCCCCGGGTGGCTACAAATCGTAAAGAACGCCGTTTATGATTTTAGGCAGACATATTTTCAACACATCGCTCAATTGCACTAGATTGGATGGAAGTGCAAATCACAGAATGTCAATGTTTTCTGTTTATTGCCGGATAAAATCTTATAGACTGCATTAGCTCTATCTATTTTTGGGTCTTCTTCTTACTTTACTTTACCGTACTCATAGACTAGAATGGAGCAACAAAAATGCAAATTGGGCTTAAGAATAGCAACAAACTGTGTTCAGTGACAAATCTCAATTTTGCTTGTTAGCTCACGACAGTCAAAGGAGAGTCAATTGTATGCAGCGAAGATTTGGAACGCAACACAGCGCTCACACAAGAAGTGTAACATGTTATTGTACCAGATAAGATCTTGGTCTTCATTAATAGTAACTTAAACGCAGCCAGTTACATACTAATGCGCTGAAGCTTGTTTCATTTCCGTTTTTTTTGGAAGTAACGAGAACAAGGGTACACAATTTTTGCAAAAAGCTAATATTGTTGTCTTTCTATAGCCTAGTTGGTCGCTAGATTTGTCACCCATTGAGCATGTTTGGGATATGATCGGTAGTAGGCTGACTAATTTACCACACCTACCAAACGACGTGCAGCATTTTTGGCTGCAAATTTAGAATGCTTAGAATGATATACCGCAAGAATACATTGATTACTTGATTGACAGTATGCCTCGCCGTTTAAATGAGTGCATAACAAATTAAGCTGGAGCAACTCATTATTGAAAAAAAATAATTTATTTTTGATTTAAATTTTTAATCAATTTGTTTGTTTTGTCAGCTAAAGCATTTTGTAAAAATTTTATGAAAATTAGTGATCAACAACTTCTGTGTTGCTTTTTTTTATAAAAGTCAGTATATAATAAAGGATATTTCAATAAGAACATAACAGTTTTGTATTTAAGTAAAACGCAAAAAAATTGAGATCGAGCTAAAATTTATTCCAGAATTTTATTCTTAAATGTAACATGTGTACTACATTTAAGAATAAAATTTTATCTCGTTTATATGACTACCACAAGCACAATAGCAGCAATCGATTCTTTAGCCAATTGGCACCTCTTTTGCACACATATCGGGCCGTTGGCAATTTTATTTTCAATATTGTTTTTAAGTTTTTCTAACGTTGTTGGCTTATTGGCATAAATCAACAACTTAACGTGATTCCATAAAAAAGCTAACGGCGTTAAATTGCATGAGCAAAGTGGCTATTTACCTATTTTTAAGATTACACAATTACCGAACTTTTTATTTAGTAGATCAATTGTTTGAACAGCTGTGTGTCATGTAGCGCCATCTTGTTAGAACTACATATTACTAATGTTAAGTTTATTCAATTTTGGTCAAAACTAGTCTTGCAACATTGCACATCATTTTTATCCACAAAAAAATACGGTCCAATCACACCTTCAGCATAAAATCCACACTACACAGTCACTTTTTGTGGATGCAATAAAGTTTCTTAAAGCACATGTGGGTTTATTATAAACATAATAAATAATAAACTGCAATCAGCAATAGCGTTGGAATGTGGCAGGTCTAAAAAAAATTAAAAACAGTCAATGTCAAAGGTTAAAAAAAAAAATTTCAAACAATTTTATATTATTTGTTAGAGAAATTGAGTTAGAATTAAACAGTTGATGCCAGACAAATTCAAATAAATGAACCAATGCACAGTGAGAACAAAGAAAAAAAGAAAGGTAGGCTGCTTAGTTAATAATAGAAGCCGTATCTACATTTTTTCATATTTCTAGTTTATGACGACTACAACTTTGTAATTGTTAAACCTATTACTCTGTTAAGACTTCAAGTTATATCTGTTAGTATTATATCTTTTAGATGTATGTAATTTTGTCGTATCTACAAAACTGACGTATTTGTTAATTTACGACAATTTATACTAACAGTAAAAAGCTTATTCTAACCTTACTTTTTAGTGTTTTATTATGACTATGTCATGGTGTAGTAGTGTTCTTAAGAAGGGAGAATAGTTGCGCTATTATAAGGGTTTTCAAAATTAAACACAGCAAAAAAAACGCCCGAATATATTTTTTACACATTATAGAAGAATCTGTGCCCTCAAACTAAAAAAAAAATAATTTGTAATTAATTATTAAAAATGTTTTTGTTTAGTGCTCAATTAATTCAACATCTAAAATAAGTAATGACTGAAATCGTATTGTTTGAATATTGAGTTAGTTGGCGTTTTGTCTTATAAGAACCAATGTTAATTTAAAAACGGCGCTGTACGTGTCAACATTTTTCTAGAGGAAAAAAGTTTATCGAAATTCTCGTAGATGTGATTGGATTTTGTATGTAATGTTTGCTGATAATATTTTTTTATAACAATACTACTAGCAACTCTCAATATTCTTAACTGTATAGTAAAAAGTAATGAGCATGGTGAACTGACATATATTGACAAAAAAGTTCAGTAATTGATTACATTTTGGTAGATATAGTAACAAGAACATAAATATGGAATTAGGACAGACTTGAACATGAGATTGATACTGATGATAAAAAAAAGATTAGTTTAAAAACCAAAAGACAGCAAAATGCAAAAAAGAAAAATGACAATTTGCAATAAAAAAGCTGTTAAAAATTACCAAAGAACACCGACAAACTACCCCTGATACAAATTGTATCGATGAAGGATTTAACAAACGACACAGAAGTATGGTTCAACAAAAGCTGTAAGTAAAAAAAATATAAGAAAAGTTAAAAAAAAACTAAGACAAGTAAAAAAAACCGTCAAAAAAATCAGTCAAAATAAAAAAAATGCCAAAAACAAAACTGAAAAAAAATTAATAAATTTGAATAAATTGAAAATAAGAAAGAAGTATGTTGTAACATAAAAAAATATTAGGAAAAAAATGTCCTTTAAACTAAAAAAAGTAGGAAGTTAAGTGGTAAAATAAAAGTTGCAGCTAAAAAAAGTAAAGATTGTGCTGTTCAAAATTATAACAATGTATAAGTAAAACCAATAAATTTTTTTAGTTCAAAGATAAAAAATAAAATTTTTACAAGAAAAATATAATATTTTAATGAATTTGGGTTATAAAATTTATGATAGCTACTAGAAAAAGTTAAACAAAAAGAATAATTTTAAAAATTTAAACAAGATTCCAAAAAGAAATAAATTACTGAACAAATTATGTTGTTAAATTATATTATAGATTAAGAATTAGCGCTTTCTTAGCAATTTCAAGATAGTAACTACATTAATAAAAAGAAAATATTGATAAATCACATGAAAAGCATAGAAATATCTAAAGTAAGAAAAGCAGTAAAAGAAATAAAGAGATTTGGTGTAGAGTAAACGTAGGTAACATAGGTAACAAAATGAAACAAGAAACAAAACAGAAAAAGTAGTAAAAATGGTTTTTGGTTTAAACAAATGATGTGATTATTTTAGAAAACTTAAGTAGTGGCATGCAAATAAAGGTATAGCGCTAAAAGTATCATTTCATTGCACCAAAAAAGTAAACTTTTTTCTGCCAGAGGTAGAAACACATTACAGACAGTGTGTGAGTATCTATTTCTTCTAAACCACCCACTAATAATATATGTGTTAACAATTTGCTTTATATATAGTCACTAAGCCAAAAAGCTTGTCAAGGTTAAGATAGTAATTTTTAATAACAGACGATTGTGTCAAACAAAATGTTACGGCAAGTTAGTAAAAAAAAGTTTTAGTTTGAGTTTTGCATTCTTTGTTGTTCTAGCATTTTTGCAAATTTCGGTAAGTTGTTAAATAACTTTTTTGCCTGCCTCTACCAAAAACATAATTTTTGGCCCGCATATGGTCAATGGGTTACTAAACTATTTGCGGTATTTGATTAGCTGTGAATCACAATTTTATATGTACACGTCATACTTTAAAATCTGACAGTAGTGACAAATTATAATAAACATTGAAAATAATGTTTTTATTTAAGACAGATAAAAAAATATCAAGTGTAATTTGTGCCAAAAGGCTTTAGCAGCCGTTCGCTTTAACAGCTCTCACTCGCTTCGCTAGTTTGTGCTGCTAAAAGCGGCGAGTTGCATAAGCATATTTTTCGCCCTTGATACACTATATACTATTGAAATTGCTCTTGTTTCTGATTTTTTTTCCGTATTTATTAATGAAAGAAATTACTTCTAAATAGTGTTGACTATGATTTCTTGTATAATATGCACTTTATGATCTAGTAAATTTGTCAGTTTTGAAGTTGTTTATTATTATTATATTCTTCTTAGCGTTACGGCTATCCACAACGCTATTTTGACTTTGTTTGTTGCAATACAAAATAGTTTGATGGTAGTTCTGTTGAATCACCTTTGTAAGTTCTTTAGCTATAAAATCCTTTTTTGCCCTGGTCCTCTCCTGCCCTCTACTACTTTAGATGTCTTATGATATGTTCTAAATATATATCAGAACTGCGCTAAATTTTAGTACATGAAAGTATGAACCAAAAAAAGGATTCCCAAAGCTTTAGCTTTTGGGCCCTTTTTTGCCCTTTTTAACTTAAAAAAAAGCCACGAAATGCATAACAAAAGAAACGGCAATAACTATATATTATTATACTTAGCTAAAATTAACTATTTAATAAATATATTGGGAGAAACAACAAAAACAAACATACAAAAAATACAAAGACAACAAAACAAAATTCTAAAAATAATACACAAACTACTAAAACTAAC
Source organism: Tachinus rufipes (assembly GCA_963932245.1). NCBI lineage: Eukaryota > Metazoa > Arthropoda > Insecta > Coleoptera > Staphylinidae > Tachinus > Tachinus rufipes. The sequence continues at coordinate 44,093,125 of OZ010743.1, read as the reverse complement.
ACCAACAGAATAATTATACAAAATAATTAACAAAACAAAGATAAACAAAAAAATAAAAATAAAAACTAATATACAAAATTAAAAATAAAGCAATTAAAACCAACCTCCAAACAAAAACCAACAAAGAAATTTATGAACATAACACTAGAAAAAGAAGCAATATACATGTACACTCAATAAGTGCAGAAAAGGCAAAACAAACAAAACTAGGCAATGAACTAGTCACTTGCCTGAAAGTATTAAGAAAACAAAGACTTATAAAGAATAAATAAAATAAAAATAGATAATACACACAACAATAATAAGAAATAAAATTAATTAGAAACATAAAATGGTGCCCCAATTACAAAACTCTACAGCCATCCAACAACAAAACAAAATAAAAAATAAACTATAAATAAGTAAATATGTTATAATAAATAATTTAAAAAAAAGGTGCCAAAAAAGTCGTTTAAAAAGGCTATTTTTAATTTATGTTTTCTCAGCTCTGGAAATATGTACCATTACGTATCCGGCGGCAAATGATTTGTTATTTTATGTACTTTAATCTGAAAATTTTGCATATTGAAGTATCTTGTAGATACATTGATATATACCGCTTTAATTGTGAACACATTTTATTTAATTTGACCTGACTTCAAAGTGGTGTCACATTGCATAATCGCAATGTAATTAAATTTACAAGAGCTTAAAATGTTTTGTATTTAATATCTTTTTTAAATGTTTGAGGCTTTTTATGATCACTCAACTACTTTCAGAGATATTTTGTTTCAAAGTTTGTGACAAAAAACGCAAAAATTGACATTTTCAAAAAAACGTAAAATTTTTCTATCAAAATAAAATGACTTGGAATTTTAAGAAAATATTTTTTCTTTGTCTTCTTAATATGGCATCTCCTTTCAAGAGATTTGCAATCATGATTGCTATCTTCACCTTGGAAGCGGCAGTTCAAAATAACTCTTGGGATGTGTTATTATACCATTCTCTCAGATTACGCAGTCATGAGTATCTGCGTCTACCGATGCTTGCCTATTACTTTTCCTTGCATTATCAGTTAAAGCAGTTCATACTTTTTCTCTCTGAATATATGGCCTAGATATCCTTCTTTTTATTGTGTGTATGATTTTACGTTGTTTGCTCGTACGTTCCATTAATCTAATGTTTGTCACTTTGTATTAATATTCTTTGAACATGTACAAATAAATTCTGAAAGTTAAGATATGGAATTCAAAGTTTGAAGTAGCTAATATGAGAACTAAAATTTTTAAAATTTTGTTCCTGCAGCACATTGTTTTTCAAAGTTTTGATCAAGAAAATGCATTTTTTTTTTAAACTTATAAGAAAACAAAGTTGTAGAACGGAAATTTTTTTGTTGATATGAACTGATGTGTTTTTTTCAAAATTTTGCGTAGTTTTATCGCTAGAAGACACACAGAGAAAAAAACTACAAATTTTACTGAAAGATAACATTAATCTATATTCATAATTAAACTGTATAATAATTCAAACAAAAAAAATTGTTTTACGTATCACATAAAATGAACTCCGACAGTAAAGCAGAACACTGCACAGTCTACAGAGATCAAAACAACGTTTGATTATTACAACTATGTTTACATTATGTAATATATTATATAAAATTAGATATACATATATATGTATATATATATATATATAAAATTTTTCTTAAATTCTAAGTCATTTTATTTTGATAAAAAAAATTTACGCCTGTTTAAAAATGTCAGTTTTTGCGTTTTTCGTCAAAAATTGCCAACTTTGAAACACTATATCTCCGGAAGTTCTTGAGTGATCATAAAAAACTTTAAACATTTAGAAAGGGTATTAAATAAAAAACATTTTTAGCTTCTGTAAATTTAATTATATTGTGATTTTGCAATGTAGCACCACTTTGAAATTAGGACAAATTAAATAAAATGTGTTCACAACCGGAGCGGTATATATCAATGTATCTACAAGATACTTTATATGAGAAATTTTCAGATTAAAGTGCATAAAATAACAAATCACTTGCCGCTCCAATTAAGTAATAGTCTAAAACTTTTTATCTACTAGAGAGCTTTTGTACTCATTAATATGTTGTGAAGTCATTAGTAGGTTAATGTTAGTATCACCTATCAACACAAAAGATGTATTCTTGTGTTGGCAAATTGTAATATAATTTATTTTTTTTAAACACCAATTGTTATGATTTTTTTCAAAGTTGTAAATGTATAATAAAAGTAAAATGTAAAAAGTTCTGGTATTACTGACAAAAATATGATCCATTCATGCGCAAACATTTACGGCAACAAAAACTGCAATCACAAAATTTCACTTTATATTTATTAAAAACAAATCTGATATTTGAGAATTACTTAACACATTAATTAAAATATCTTTAAAATTTAACAAATAAAACATCAGTGGGTTAAACTATTACAGTAAAATCAAAATTTAAGCAGTCTGTAAACATTGACTTTAAATATTTGCAGTAAGTCTTAAAAAATACTAAATTTGGAAATTTATTCTATGTGTTGTTAGTCTGGTTAAAAAATATTTCTTTAAAAAATGTTTTCTTACATCTCTGAACTATCAGTAAATATTTGTTAAAACTTTTAGCTAGCCTTAATACTATGAAATATCTGTAGAAAATACAAAAATCTGCAACATTACTCCAATGTTCTAAACTATGTAAGTCGTTAGTAAATTTTGAATTGGCAATAATTATAATAACTTGTGTTTGAAAGATTGTAACTAAGATTAATCAAACTTGCAGCATTTATAATAATTATTGTGTTTTGTACATTCTATTAAGATATAGTGTTTATGAATATTTCAATAATATAATACGTAAAGTTTAGATTAAGTATAAGTTACTTTAAAGTTGCCTGAGATTATTCAAATTAAAGCCAAGAAGATTTTTGAGTGTATATAATAAAGTACACTGAAATTAGTGAAGTACTTGAAAGCTGTAGCATGTTAGTCCGCTGCTAAACTACTGATCTGTAAAAAAAGTTTTTTATACACTGCCATACTGTGGACAAACATTTGAGATTTTAGAAAACAACAATGACTAACTAAAAATTGTTAAACTTATGGCGTTTTCAACTGTGACATTTGAGGTTGTCCTGGGGTGCCCCAAAATTTGGCGTAAGAAGAATGCTCTTCACCGATGCATATCCACCTATCCTACAATATGGCGTTCTAAAAAAGAGCTTTGTCAGCCAAATACAAAAATATGAACTAAGGGCACCTCAGTGAATAAAAAGTAACACAGCCAAAAACACTATTAGGCTGGCTGCTTAGACCTTGGGGTATGTAGAACACAGTACAATAGTAATGAGAGATATCAGAGCATACCTATTTGCTATGAACGTATACATTTTTTCGGTTTATGAATTTTGTAAATAGTTTTATTTATTAGCACTAAAACTATTTAATTTTATTAATACATTAAATAAATCTTGTTAAAACTACGATATTATTTATAATCTATTCAAAAGCAAAATAACAATAAATATAATAAACGGCTGGCGGTTTGTTTATATCTATGTTGAAATACTATTAAACGGCAATTTCATTAAACCATGCAACAAACCAAAACGTTTACGTACATATGTAGGTATGTATCTTGTATTTATAGTACCATGGATTCATACTCACTGACTTTTCAAACTTGAAAAACTGCATAAAGATATTTTGCATCAATAAATTGCTACGTGCAATTCGAACTATATTGATCAAAATAATATAAACTGGATTCCTAAAAAAGTTCTACGACAAGCTTGAAATAGAATTAAATCAAAAGTTCTTTTACTAGATTTTTTTTTTATTTTCAATTCTACAATGGTTCAGCATTATTTTAAAACAAAAAAAACAAAAAAAATCGGCTGTGGGCTTTCAGAGAAAAATCATTTTTTATTTTTGTTAAATACTTTTTAAGTTTTTAATAAAGCCATCTCTAAATACAAGTCAAAAGCATGTAGTAACATTTATTGGTTTTTATTTGGATGTCATATGTCATTTACAATTGTTTTTGCACTCTCGGTTTGTTTTTAGCCAAGGTATTTTGTGATTATATTTAGTGTAAAAATGCCATATAAAGCTCTAAGCCAAGATGAAATCCGGTGCAAAATATGTTTATTTTGTTTTCGAAAACACAATCAAATGTTTGTTATTAAAAAACATATTCAAAATCTTATCTTATCTAAATAATTCTTAATAATGATAAAATACCTACAGTTTTATGTAACTACTTCAGAAAAAATGTGTTTTGAGCAAAAACTGAAAAGAAAAGAATTGAATCTCCAAGTTTAGCAATATTTATACTACAAGAAAAGTTACTAGATCTAAAAATAATTTAAAATAAAACTGCAAAGTTTGTGATATAGCACGCTAGAAATCTATTGATTTATATATTAGAAACCCCTTTAAAAACTAATAATAAAGCATAAAATTGACAAAAATAAAAATCCTTTACTCTCAAATTTGTTACTTTCTCAGTTACATGGCAGAACTCTTCATTTCAACTTAAAAAAAAAAAACGTAGAGCTCTTCTTTGAAATGTCCATATCTACAATTATTCGTTAATAATCTTTTTTTATATTCAAATTAATCTAAATCTAAGCAGTCGCAAAATCATTGAAGTTGTTTCTGATGCTCTTGTCGCATCAAAAAATAGTCAAGTCTGGCCTAAAGTCAAAGTTTGCTGCCAAAAATTACTATATTAATCATTTATTTATTTAAAAAATGCGATTGTCAACTTAAAAACAAGTTTGAAGTGTGTGGGTCTCTTGGATCCACAAATAATACATAAAAAAACTTTAACAATTGGTGCACAACAGGAGCTTAAAAAAAACATGATAAATATTTTTACAACTGTATCTATTCGCCTACATTTACAACTAACAAAGACATAGTATTCTTAGATATTATTCCAACACTAAAATTACATAGATGACCTTGGTGTTGTTAATACGCTTTACTTGCATATGTTGACAGTATTTGAAAAATAATCTTTGGCCTAAACAAAAACTTGTTATGCTCAACGTAAAATCACAGACAATGCTTCATTAAAAAAAATTCTTGTAAAAAATGTATTATAAAATATATTAAAGTGATAATTTCAAAAAAGTTGTAGCTGCATTCTTTGGAAATAATCTTAAAAAAGATTACAAAAAACATATAGAAATTTGAAAAAAGTGACATAGACTTATTAAGATAAGGTTTTCAATATGTTTTTTAATAACAAACATTTTATTGGGTTTTCAAAAACAAAATAAACGTATTTTGCGACGGATTTTATCTTGGCTTAGAGCTTTATGTGGCATTTTTACACTAAATATAATCACAAAACACCTTGGCTAAAGATAAATTGAGTGTGCAAAAACAATTGTAAATGACATCCAAATAAAAACAAACAAATGTTACTACATGCTTTAGACTAGTATTCAGAGATGGCTCTACTAAACACTTATAAAGTATTTAACAAAAATAAAAAGTGATTTTTTTCTAAAAGCTCACCGCCAATTTTTTTCTTTTTTGCTTTAAAATAATGCTGAACCATTGTAGAATGAAAATTCATAAAAAACACTGTAGTGCATATTGTGAAGCGCGACGCAAATACGATGCACACAAACTTTGCTTCATATTTGGACGCAGCTATATGATAAATTGAAGTAGAAAAAAGTTTCAAAAATCGAGAGTGTGTTCAAATATTATTCAACTATAAATACGTATCTCTTTTAAAAGCGTGATGTACATACAATAAAATAATTTTATTAAAATGTATAAGTTGTAAATATTAAATTACTCGTAAAGAATATTAAGCTTACTTTAATATTTTTATAGATATTGTTTTATTTTTTTTTTTAATTTGATTTAAAAAACTTTATTAAATTATCTAAGATAGCAAAATATTTTTATTAAAATAAATTGAAACTGAAGACCTTGTTAGATTTTCTGTAATATTGACCAAATACATATAAATAAATATAAGCATTTTAATGGGTCATATAATTTGTCATTTAAATAATAATACTGTATGCTTCAGGTAAATAATTCTGAGTTTATTTGTAATTATTTCCGTAACTAATACAACATTTCATCATATTTATGCCGATCATAAAACGAACGTTATTCTAACATTTCAATTCTAAGAAAATAAATTTAATGGAGTAATTAAACTGTATTAGATAATTCATAATCATACTATGATTATATACTTGAATATTTATATAATTATTTTGTTTTTAATTCAACAACTATGCTGCTCTTTAATTTTTATTTTGTAAAGCTGTTTTTGCAATTATGCATATCGTCAGTTTTATTGCTGATTACAAACTTAATGTTTACTATGTCACTATTAAGTTGTGATGTACACCGTATGTAGAAAAAAATGTTAAGGTTTAAATTATTTTGAGGTTAAAAATGTTGTTCTTTTTTACATAAAACAAAATAAAAAATATCAATTTAAAGAATTTTAAAAACTTGCTTATTGCGTACACAAGTCAAGTCATTTGATGTGATAATACTGTCGCTAAACAAATAGAGAAACAAAAACTACAAGGGAACAATCAAAGAAACCATCTGGTATGCAGACGGAAATAAAAATTGCAATGGCACCAAAGCCAAAATATGCAAAATATGAGCCGACAGACGTCCATTACGTTGTCTGAGTAAACATGCTTCAATCATATTTCAACAGCCGATAGCTATCATATCGAACAAAGAAACGGCACTACAGGCTTGTGCTTGCAAGTAATAAAATCCAAAAAAGTATTAGCCACAAATAGCAGAAAATGCTTGAACTGGATACTAAAAGATTAAAGTATAGAAAAACTTAAAGCAGGTCCAGCTAGCCAAAAAGACTGACAGAGCTGTTTCTAACAAGACCATTGCACATTTTGTAATCTATGGTAATGCAAATAAGCAAAACTAAACTGCAAAAGCTTACATAACTTATAACTAGACGCTGTAGCATAAACAAACACATGCATTAAAAAGAAATTAAGACTGATTTCCTGTGCCCCGGATATATCAAAAAATAAGAAACTACCCTACATCTGCAGAGCAAGTGCGAGTCTTACATGCAACGCAATTCTTTTTTGGCAAGCACAAAATAATTAAAAAATAACCCTGCTACAAGTCCAAAATTTCTTACAAGTCATTATGTAGCGTGACTTAATAAGATAAAGCAAATAGTGGAGCTTTATTTAGAAATAAGATTTTTTTAATTCATATGCTTTTTTTGTTGGAAATATTTTTATCTTGATGCATAATATGCAAAAAGTGCTCAACAATATTTGGACAAAGCTAACACCTTCGTTTTAGTGTGGACAGCAATAATTCTTGATGCTAATGCCATTAAACGTATTTAAGACATGCTTAAACAAAGAATTTGTGTTTTTGCTTTTTTAAGTTTAAATAAATTGCGTCAAACATTTTTAGAGAAATGCAAACTTATTTCTTAGGAAAACATTACATAATTAAATTTAAAGATGTTTCAAAGAATGTAAGCAATTGTTAAGACGCGCGGACAATACATGCTAATAAAAAACTTTTTCTGAGTTCAATTGTTTGGTTTTCTAAAGAAACATCGATGCCTTTTTTTTGTTCCGGCAAAACTTTAATCAAACAGTAATGTACTAACATTTTAAACCAATTAAAATTAAAAAAAAAAACATGTTGCTTTTTATTCTGTAAAAAAAATTGAAATTAAATTGTTGTGTTGGGCTCTCACCAAATGTGAAAAAACACTAAGAACCCGTAGCCCATTTTTTATCAAAATATCAGATAATATGTAAATTGTTCACACTAAAAAATGATCAAAGTTTTAAGTTTTTGATTAATTTACTTATAGGGTATAAGAATTTAAAAAAATCAATTGCTACTTATTTTTCTAAATTAACTGTGCAGTGACCAGAGTATGCTTACTTATAAACTAAATAAACAACTAAACTACTAAACTTATAAATCAATTATGCAACCAAAACTATGATTTTAGTTTTAGAAATAGTCAACAGAGGCACAAACGTTGTTAAAAAACTAAAAAGACAACAGCTATAACAGTTTTGTATGTTTGTCAGTTTTATTGCTTGAAGAGTTATAAAATTTAATTTCTTAGTTTTGTGAATTTTGGTGTACGTTGCAATAAAAGAAATTATACCATATTGTTTGGTTTTTACAAATACTATTTTTGTTATTTGGTTTACAATTAAATGTATTGCTTTTAAGGTTAGTATATTAAACTTTTGTTTATAAATAAAATAACTACGTTTATTTATACAAGGTGTAGATTAATTAGCGGACAACCCATATGCCGTAAGTCTCGTACATGTACCTTAGCAAAGCATGTACTTAATCTAATGCCATTAAGGAACCTATGTTTCAGAGATCTAGTTACTTACTGCAGCTGACAAGCAGAATTTATACTAGAATCTAAGCTCAAGATTATAAACAAAATCATAAAGCAAGTGAAGTAATAAAAAAAATGATACGTGTCGGACAAACCTTCATTGTTTGATTATGCATACATCCATTTTAATATTGAATCTGAAGAAACGCTTTTTTGAAATACAGAAAACCAAGAAAAACTAACTGAGATCTATACAATAAGATACTAATTAACCAGCTCGGGGTCTGTTTAAAGACAGCAAAGACATCACAAGAGTTGGAAACAATGACAAACATATTTGTCAACTTAATCAAAACGCCTTTGAGGAAAGTTGTTGTAACACTGTCAAGCACACTAATAAAATTACTTGATGAAACAAGAGGCTGGGCAGGATAAAGACTGCAAATAGAAGACTGTTCTACAAAGCTAAGAAGAATGGTCACTGAGCCGCATATACAACCAGTCTCACGGCATATTATAAAACTACAAAAAAAGCTAAAAAAAACGTAAAGAAAATACTGTAAGAACGTTGAAAACTGGAAACATTGGTTCCCTGCAGACAAAAACGAAAAACACACAGTGTCGGTTAAAGGCACTCTGCAGGAGCTGCTGCAGGCACATTTTCCGGGCTCTGCTTTGATGAAAACAAACAAAAGAACTTAATACTGCCAAACAAAAAGGCAAACAAAAAAGACTGGAAAAAAGCAAAGACCATAATCAACACATTCAAACTATTCAAGTCGCCAGGAGCCGATGGAATCTATTTCATTATGCTACAGTAAGGGTACGCAGTGCTAAAAAAGTTTCTTAGCATTTTCACAAATACCAAAGCCAAAGCCAAAGAGAAGTAAAAGTTGTATTTTTATTAAAACCGGGAAAACCCACGTATGCCCTGGCTAAGTCCTACAAACCAACATCAGTATGCATAACGAATAAATCATGCAAGTTAGCTAGACACCAGTTAGTCAGCAAATGCAAGAACACTATCCAATTTGACAATACTACTTTTAAATCCATTGCAAAAGCAATAAAGAGACGAGGAATAGATCCTCTCGTCCATGAATCTATCAACTCAATGTTCAAGAACCAAACTGTAACTATAACACTATACGAAAAAACTGTAGGAGCTAAAGTTAGAGGGTGCCTACAGGGAAACGTACTTTTACCCTTACTATAGTGCCTAATCGTGGATGACTTACTACAGGTACTCAACAACATAGGCATTTTTGCCATAGGCTACTCAAACAATCTTACTACCCTAAAAGGTAAAATATCTGGAATTAACGCTTGACACTAGGATAAACTTCAACACACACCTGACAAATACAACAACAAAAACCATTCAGATACTTTTGCAACTTAAATGATGGTCAGGCGTACATAAAGATTAACACCTAATATGACCAGATAGTTATACACGGTGGTAGTAAGATCAATTATCACATACAAAGCAGTTGTATGGAAAGAATAAACCTCTATCAAGTGTACGACCAAAAAAACTAAACAAAGTTTAGAGGCTAGCACGTCTGTTGATAACGCAGACAATGACAAAGACAATGTAAACTTTAGAACCCACAGACCTAACATAACAAATGTATTGCATTAAAAAAAAAACTTTAATGATAATGTCGGACTTTATAAAGGGTTACTGCATCAAATTTGATGTAACAATACCACACCAAAACAAATTTAAAGATCAAATGGGTGCCGGGGCTAGAATATACAAGGACAAACATCAAAGAAAGCAAACTTTGCTACCTCTTGAGTAGTGCGCCAGGGACATGATCAAAAAAAGACTAAAACTAAACAAACTGATAACTATCATGTCAAACAGTCAATTGGCATTGCATATCCTGCAGTTGCCAGTAATAATATCCAAACTGGTTATAACCAAGCAGTAAACACAACCTGCAAAGTTTGCCTAGTAAGGATACCAAAAGACCAGTTGACAAAAGGAAACTCATGGCAAATCAGTTTGTCAAACAAGAAGCAAAAAGAACATTTACTAGACCAGAACCTGCTTTTGGAATACAAGACTGCAAAAAAAATAACTCGGAGCAAACTTGAGGAACACAGCAACTTTTGGAATGGCTGTAAGAGATTGACGTATTCAAGAATATTGTTAATAGGACCATCGCATGATATTAAAACAGTGGTCGCATCAGACTGCAAAAGCTTACAAGACTGATAACCGGACACTGTAGACTCAACAAGCATTTGCATAGAATGGAAATAGAAAAGGACCCTCTATGCCGCGGATGAATGAAAGAAGACAAGACTCCAATACACTTACTGAATGAATGCTTAGCTTTCAAACAACAACGCACAACCATCTTTGGCAAACAGAACTTAACCGCAGATATGCTAAAAACAACTCATTAGTTAAATATACTGGATTTTATTAAAATACCGCAGTGCAAAAGGCGCCAGAGAAACCACCTCAAGGTAAGAAAGGAAAATGTGGGTTTTTAAGTCAGTAAAAACCTGACACTACTAAACAGTAGAAGTTGCTCAGTGTTTTTTCAAAAAAAATCCTTTTTCTACAAAAAAAATTGCGGACAAACTTAAGACATTAAAATCTACGTACAAAAATATTAAAAAATGTTATATAGGTAAATTAAATTAAACACCAAACATGATAAAAATGATAAAACAGTATATTACAAAATGCATAAACATTGTTTGTTTACAATTGTATTGATCTTATGCATATATTATTATATAGATTAAGTTATGTTTTTAATTTAATATGTATACTAGTATATGTTAAATGTTTTATTATTTATTTACAGACCGGTTTTGGCTATTAGGCCATCGTTCGTATACTACAATGAAAAAATACACATAAATATATACAAGATACAAAGAAATACAATAAACTTACATGTGTTAGGTGTTATTATATATTATGATTTAATAGGAAGTGTTAGACTAGTTGCATAAGATGGTGGTTAATGTTACTATTGTATGTTGTGTTAGGGATTATTGGCTTATTGTATTTTTATGTGGTTTTAAAAAAGTGTATAAGTGTTAAAATGTTATTGTGGTTATTAAAGCTGTGTTTGTGTGTGTGTAGACGTTTAGAGAAAGTAGATTTATTGTTCTTTGAGTTATGTTCTTTGATTTATTTAATTTACCTCTTTTTCCAACCAATCTCCAACATAAATTTTACATTATCAAACAACTAGCCATAACAAATCACTTCCCCATTACAACAATTAATAAAATAATCAACAAACACAAACACAAAATAGAATTAAATAACAACACAGACACAATAACAAACACACAACACAATACAGAAAACTTTACACAAATACGACATCAAAAGATTTTTTTTCTACCACCAATACAATCAGAAACATACTATGCAATAATAAACAAAAAACAAATATCTTAATAAAATCTATAATTTATAAAATAGATTGCCAAAACTGCAATGCCACTTACGTCGAGCAAACAGGCAGAGCATTAATACATAAAATCAAAAGACATAACTCAAAAAACAATTATTCCACTTTTTTTAAACATCTACACATACACAAACACTGCTTCAACAACCACAACATTATAATACTTATACACCAATGTAAAAAGGGCTAAAAATGAGCATACTAGAAGCGTACAAAATAAAAAACATAAAAACAATAACAAATATAAAACATGCAGCATATAAAAGTATACATATTAAATTAAAAACATAACCTAACTTATTGTTTGTTTAATTAGTTTAACTTAGTTTTTATGAAAAATCGTTAGATGGCAAGATAAATTTAGCAAAGATGCTTTTTTATATGTATGTATTTGTTTTCTATGCCAGTGACATTACTACTTTATTTTAAAAATTAGTTAATTAATTCCTTATTTAAATCAAAATATGCCCAAAGTTTATCAGCAAAAAGTTTTTTGACAATTAAATAACTTCAAACACAATAAAGTAATTGGGTTTTAAAAAGGAAGTTTATCAATTTGTAATAAAGACCGACAAATTAGAAAAAAATGTCAGTAAAATAGGTTGATGTTAGCGTAGATGGATCAAAAAACAAAACCAAAAATAAAGATCTGGACGCCTTAAAAACACTACATAACAAAAAAATAGGGCTTATTGGTTTAATTTTTAACAACAAAAGTAATTGAATATCTGAAGAAACTTAACTATCTAAGAAATTTTTATTCGATTTGTTTACCAAAGAGTTGAAACATTTGGTTGTGCCGTCTTTTCCTTTGTAGAGCAAACAAACTCTTCACTATAAGAGATGCCGTCTAGAATGGTTTGTATAGTAGCTTTTGCAACCAAATCTCCACTTACGCTAACGCGCTTTTAAAGTTTTTCTAAATTACAATAGTTTTTAAGTTTTAAAATGTAATATTTAAGAATCACTTAATATGTCAAAACAACATAAAAATACTTTTGAATTTTAACGAGTAAAACTACACTTGCTCAAGCCGTTGATTGACAAATATACTAAAGTACGCAGCTTGGGATAATATTATGTTCATGACATGTCGATGGCGTATAATCGTCAAAATATTAATCAAATTATTACTGAAACTGTAACAGCAATTATTATAAATATTTAACTTATACATATCTTTATTATTTACTATAATATGCTTTCAATTGTAAACAGAATTTAAGTATATTATAGACGTTTATAATGTTTTGTGTCAGTGCGGTATTTTGTCACAGGTTGCGTATCTTAGTAAATTTATCAATCAACGCTGAAACATTGACCATAAATATTTGTGATTTATAAATTTAAAAAAATACTGAATTTAAAAGTTTATTCTATGTAGCAATCGTACGGTAAAATTTTTTTTAAATATTTGTTAGAATTTCTAGCAACCTTTATACTACAAGTAAATATTTGTTTAGATGTCAATATATTTTGTAGTTTGTTTGAGAAAACCTATAGAAAATGCAAAAAATTGCAACATTGCGCCTGTGTTGTAAAGTAGTCATTAGTCAATTTTGAATTAGCAATGCTTCAAATAGCTCATTTTTAAATAAACTTTAGAAAAGATAGAGTAGTTTTTAATGCTCTTCCTCATACTTAGAAACAATGTTCAATACAAAGACGAATATAAGTTTTATATATATATATATATATATATATATATAGGTTTATTTTTAGTACTTTCGTCCTACATTAGTTACGTCTATTCTGGAGTAGTCCACCATGAGATTTTCCTCCTACGTAGGATTATAGTTCTGCGACTTATATGGTTTCGCGCTACATTTTTGGGATCAATAACTTGAACGGGTCTCTTGCCCGTGTAGCTCTAAAGTCAGTGATTAAAGTGCGTTAAGATTTATGGCGTTTACATGTGAATGGAATTCGTTTTTACAACTTATCTTTACAAATACAAATTGTGTAGGAAATAATAAGAAAAATGCAGACATTTTATCGCAGTGGATGCAAATATTATTTAAATTATGCATACATTTAATTAATTATTTCTTGGCTGTTTAAAGCTTAATACAACATCGACAAATATGACCTAAATGATAATTATTTTTATATCTTATTGTAGTACTATAAGTTGGAAAAAATCATAAAAAATAAACTTATTAAAAAAAAATTTGTTGTTTAAGTTCAATTACAACTATAATTGTCTTATAAAATACGTAATATTAAATTACTCCTACAAAGCGGCGTAGAAAATAAAATGTACAAAATGTTTAGATTTAATTAAGTAAACAAAAATTTTAAAGTATGCAGGTTATAAAGTTGATGATAGTACTAAAAACATTAGTAAACAAACATATTACAATATTCATTTTTAAAATCTATTGATTCAAATAAAACTGAATTTTAAATTAATCAAAACATGATGTTTTTAATATGCGGATTACAATATTAAAGACAGATTTGAAGTTATAGAAGTAACGATCACACGAAGGGTTAACAACTAAGTAAAAAAATGTACAAATGAACAAAATGTTACGTGATTATGTAATGATTACGTGATTATGTAATAATTACGTGATTATGTAATGATTACATGATTATGATTATGATTATGCATTGATTACGTGATTATGAAAATAATTATGTGATTATATAATGAATACATGATTATTCAATAAGTACACACTTGTTTAAGATTTTATAATTCTAAATTGCATGCATTAATTATTTTATATAAATTACAAAATTATTTTGATGCTTAATATTAATATATTATTATAATACTTATGTTTTATAATAATCTTCAATAAAGTACTTACTACAATTTCTATTATATAATAAGAACATAAACCTAAAATATACCTATTTTGATGTTTAATAATGTTTTATGTAGATTAGAAAAAATCCACAACCAAGATTAAAAATGTGATTTATTATATTAAAAAATAAATAAAAATAATCATATAAAAATCTTTTCAACAAAAATAATAGCAATACATAATACAATTTGTATCAGTGAAAAATTATATTTGACTGAAGTAGGTATTTATTTTAATATAATAAATAAACAACTGCACATGCACATGACAAGGGTTGTATAAAAACACCTGTGAAATTGTCTAATAAATAAATCTCTAGCGGCACAATTAGATACAGATTGGACACGACTGAATTTACCATGCAAATATATGATTCCATAAAACCAATATTTGATTATGTGAATTTGTGTACTCAACATTTAATTATTTGAACACGCGTAATCAATATTTGATTATTTGAATACTCGTACTAAACATTTGATTATTTGAATACGCGTAATCAATATTTGATTATTTGAATACGCGTGTTTTAATATTTAATTACACTATTAATTACGTGATTATATAAAGATTACTTGATTATGTAATGATTACGAATATTACGTAATTATTATTTGATTCTGTAATGATTATTTTTATTTTGTACACTGATTACGCAAGATGTTAACCCTTCGCGGTCACAGCATGTTAATATTTATGTTTAAAATATTTAGAGTAGTAAGAATGTGAAAGGAGTAAAAATGTATAAGTAATAAGAATTAAAGAATAGAGAGAATGTGAGAGAAGCGACAATGTAAAAGTAGTAGAAATGGAGAAATGGAAGAGTAGTGAGAATGTGAAAGTAGTTAGAATGTGAAAAACGTGACAATGTGAGATTAGTGAGAATGTGAGAAAAATAAAAATGTAGTAAGAATGTGAGAGTAGAAATTAATGATGTAATGAGATTGTGCGAGTAGTGAGAATGTGAGAGTTGCAAGAATAAAAGAGTAGTGAAAATGTGACAGAAGCGATAATGTGAGAGTAGTGGTATAGTGAGAGTAGTAAAAATATGGAAATAGTGACAATATGAAATTAGTGAAAATGTGAGAATAGTGAGAATGTGGGAATAAAAAAGTATGCGAATGTAATAAAAGCAACAATATAAGAGTAGTGGGTATGTGAGAATATGAGAGTTGTGACAATGTGAGAGTAATGAAAATGTAAAAATAGTGAGAATTTGAAAGTAGAGGGAGAGAAGCGACAATATGAATGTAGTGAGAATTTGAGAGTAGTGAGAATGTGAAAGTAGAAAGAATGTAAGAGTAAAAAAAAATGTGAGAGTAGTAAGATTGTGAAAGTAATAAAAATGTGAGAATAATAATGTTAGAATAGTGACAATGTGAGAATAGTGAGCATAGTAAAAATGTAAGAGTAGTAAGAATGAGAAAACAGTGATTATGTGAAAATAGTAAAAATATGAATGTAGTAAGAATGTAAGAGTAGTGAGAATTTGAGAAAAGTGATAATTTAAGAGTAGTGGGATTGTAAGAGTAGTGACAATGTAAGAATAGTAAGAATATAAGATTAGTGAAAACTTGAAAATATTGAAAATGTGAAAAAAGCAACAATGTGAGAGCAGTTAGATAGTGAGAATAGTAAAAATATAAGAGTAGTAACAACGTGATAATAATGAGAAAGTATGAGTAGTAAGAATGTGGGAGTAGTGAAAATGTGAGAGAAGCGACAATGTGAAAGTAGTGAGATTGTAAGAATAGAAAGATAGTAAAAGTAAAATGAATGTGACAGTAGTAAGAATGAGAGAACATAGATAATGTGAAAATAGTAAAAATGTAAAAATAGTGAGAATGTAACAGTTTAAAAAATGCAAGAGTAGTAAGAATGTGAGAGTAGTGAGAATGTGGGAATAGTGAGTATCTGAGAATAAAGAAAATGTAAAGTAGTAAAAATGTGAGAAAAGTAAAAATGTGAGAGTAGTAGAATGTGAAAATAGTAAAAATGTGAATGTAATAAGAGTATGAAAAAATAGAAAAAATGTGAAAAAGTTGAGAATGTAAAAATAGTAAGAATGTTTGAATAGTGTCAATTTAAGAATAGTGAGATTAGTAAGAATGTGAGAGTAGTAAAAATTAGAAAACAGTGATAATGTGAAATTAGTGAGAGTGTGAGAGTAGTTAAAATGTGAGAGTAGTAAGACTGTAAGTGTAGTAAAAATGTAAAAATAATAACAATGTGGGAGAAGCTACAATGTAAGAGTAGTGAAATTTTGAGAGTAAAAAAATAGTAAAAGTAGTAAGAATATGAGAAAAGTAAAAACGTAAAAGTAATGAGAATGTAACAGTATGTGAGAATAATAAAAATGTAAAAAAAGTAAAAATTTTAGAGTAGCAAAATGTGAGTGAAGCGGCAATAAATAAGTAGTAAGAATATGAAAGTATTAAGTTTGTAAAAGTATTGAGAATGTGAGAATAGTAAGAATGTTAGATTAGTGACAGTGTAAGAATAGTAAAATTTTAGAATTGACATATTGAAAGCTTTTTCTTGATTCTGTCTGGTTAATTCCAATAACGAACAAAACTGCTAACTTAAAAGTGAGTTTTTAACAGACTTGTGATGCCCTTAGATGTTCTGAGCCGCACGCGCGCTAAACCTCTTTCGTGCTAGGGATCAGGGCTTGCAAATGTTCTCTATAAATAAGGAAATCCCAGTAATAATTTAGTGAAGTAATAGGCTACAATTTTTGATAAAATACTATAAAATAACTGGAAAATAGAAAATGATAGTCAGCCATCAAAAAATCAGAAAGTACCCTTTTGTTAAATTTTATTTAAATGTTTCAAATTAAATGTTAAAATTAGGTTAAATGGAAGATCATCACTGTGATGAACTTTGCTTTTTTTTGTAAAATTACAAAAATAAAGACAATTATTATTACTATTATTATTATTATTATTATTGTGAGAATAATATAGTAATAAAAATATAAGAGTAGTAAAATGTGAAAAAAAAAATGTAAAAATAGTAAAAATGTGAAAATTACTACTATAACTTTCTCTCTCACATTTTTACTACTTTCAAATTTATACTACTCTCACTTTATATCTCTTTACTCTCACAATCTCACTACTTTTACACTTACATTGTAACTTCTACCATATTCTCACTTTTCTCACATTCTTACTACTCTCCTTACTTATAGTTTTAACTTTCAAATTCTCTCTACGTTATCATTCTTGCTATTCTCACATTCTCACTACATTCACATTTTTGCTATTTTTGCAATGTTACTGTTTTTCATTCTTATTACAAATACTATTTTTCTACTCTTACAATCGTACTACTCTCACATTCTCACTGCTCTCACTACTCTCACATTTTTATTATTTTCATTATTCTCACATTTTTACCTGTTTTACGTTTTA
Source organism: Tachinus rufipes (assembly GCA_963932245.1). Lineage (NCBI taxonomy): Eukaryota > Metazoa > Arthropoda > Insecta > Coleoptera > Staphylinidae > Tachinus > Tachinus rufipes. The sequence continues at coordinate 44,075,079 of OZ010743.1, read as the reverse complement.
CTACTTTTACATTTTTTCTACTCTTATATTCTCACTATTGTCAATACTCTCACATTGTCGCATCTTTAATTTTTTACTATTTCCACATTCTTACATTCTTATTTATTTTACTATTACTTCATTTTTACATTTTTACTACTCACACTACTCTAACATTGTTGCTTCTTTAACATTTTTACTACTTTCACATTCTCTTTATGCTTACATACTCACTATTTTTACATTTTATTACTTTTACTACTTTCACATTTTTAATTCTCACTATTTTTACATTCTCACTACTTTCATACTGTCACTACTTTCACATTCTCACTAATCTTACTATTTTTGCAATGTCACTACTCTCACATTCTCATTACTTTTACATTTTCACATTGTTTTTACTCTCACATTCTCACTACCGTCAATAATCTCAAATTGTCGCATCTTTTACCTTTCACTATTTTCACATTTTTACTTCAATCACATGTTTACTACTCTCACAATCTTACCACTCTTACAATCTCACTATTTTCGAATTTTTACTATTTTTACATTCTCGCTATTTTTACTTTGTCAATACTCTCATATTTTCACTATTCTTACAGTTTTACAACCTTCACGCTCTCACTATTCTTACATTCTTACTACTCTTACATTGTTACTACTCTCACGTTCTCACCTTCTTACTATTCTCACATTTTCTTTAATTTCACATTCTTATCACTCTCACAATGTTATTACTCTCACCTTCTTAGTATTCTCACATTTTCTTTACTCTCACATTTTCTTTACTCTCACATTCTTACTACTCTCACATTGTTACTTTTCTCACATTTTCACTATTTTCACATTCTTATTACTTACTCATTCTCATTACTCTCACATTTTTACTATTTTTACAATCTCACTTGTTTTACTTTCTAACTATTCTTAAATTTTTAATATTTTCAAATTCTTACTTATCTCACTTTTTTACTACACTTATATTCTCACTACTCTTACATCTTCACTACACACATTCTGTATTTTTTTCACATTCTACTACTTTTACGTTCTTATTATTTTTACATTCTCACTTTTCTCCCATTCTCACTATTCTCACATTCTTACTATTTTTAAATTTTCACTACTTTCACATTGTCACTACTCTTACTTTCTTACAACTTTTACATTCTCACTACATTCACATTCCTACTCTTCTCACATTCTTACTAGTATTACATTCTCACTAATTTCACGTCTTCACTACTCTCACATTTTTACTAAAAAAATCATACAGAATTTAAACACGTCCAGATCAAGACGTTTTTACAGTACAAATATAAATCATTGTAACTTTGTGTGTAATATTTTTATAATTATCTTATAATAAAGTTTAATAACTTAAAAATTGCATTATAATTAACCAACCTTATTTAATATAAAAAAAATAGTCTTTACAACTGAAACAAAATGAAATTTAGATTACTATGCTACAAAATCTAAACACAAAACAAAAGCAAAGCAAATATAAATTATAATACTTTTATAATTATAGTAATTTTTAATTTACATATATTTCAAATTAAGCTTCAAGTCAGCTAATAATGTATTAAATTTAGTTAACTTTATTTATTGTACTGAACATTTTTATAAACAATTTGCTTAAAATATTTAGACTTTACATAATTTTCTACAGAATTTGCACTTATTTTTAATTTTGTAAAATAATCTCAGGATTTTGTTAGTTTTAAAGACTGTCATTAACGTTGTGATATGTTCGCTTATGAACCTTTATAATTAAAAATGTAGTTATTATAAATATTATTATTGTTGTTTTCAAATATTATTCGGTCATATTGTAATAAGTTACAATAGCATACAACGTTAGGCCAGCCGGTAACCGACGGTAAGGCACAACTTTTAATAAGAAAAACGTAAGCAGTTTAATTAATATGAATATTACAAAAGGCATTTTTAATAAAAAGTATTTTTTTTTTAATAAATACTTTGTACTAGAAAATGTATTAAATAAATTAATATAAACGTAATAATATTTAAATGAATATAACAAGTAAACTGTACTCTATTGAAACATTTGAACAAAAAAAATTAAATTTTATAGGTCGCACGGTCGGGTACGGTCGCGCAGCAGGGGATATATATGAGAATATATATGCCCGCAGGCATATTTTTGTGTGTTAAGATCTAAAGGGGTTTCGGGCTACACAAATCATGTAGGACGATAACTTCTATACAAATGTAGGACTAAACCCCTTTAGACATCTATATATATATATATATATATATATGTATGCAAAGTTGAACAAAAGTAAAAAACTCTTTACATCTGTTAAAAATTACTAGTTTTCTAAATATTTCTAAAGCTATGTCAACAAGATGGTCGTTCTAGAAAAGATTATGTAAGATTGTAATCTTTAGAATAGAGTAATTGTAATAGTAATAGAGTGAAGAAGAACTGAAGAATTACAAAAAAACTTTAAAAGAAGCGATCAAGGACAGTAAGAAAAGATGCTGGCAAGAAATATTAGAATCCATAGACAGGGATTCTTTAGGCAAACCATAGAAAATAGTGCTTAAAAAAAGAAGAAAACGAAGGGGTTATTATTGAAAAATCCACTAGAGAAATGGTAGAAGAACCAGCAGGAATAGCGGACGAAACAGAAGCAGTCGCTGCAACAGTGGAAGAGATAAAACATATTATAAGGGAACCTAACCTAACCTAATAATAAAGCACCTGGTCCAGACAAGATAACAACGTGGATAGTGAAGGCAGCTCTAGAAGGAAATGAGATAGAGATAACACAAATAATAAACAAATCTCTGAAGGAAAGAATTTTTTTGGCTTGCTGGAAGGATGCAAACCTAGTACTAATTGAAAAAAAGAAGAAAGCAAGTGAAACAACAACGTATAGACCGATATGCTTGATCAACACATTAGCGAAAATTATGGAAAAAGTTATTGTGAGGAAAATTGAACAGAAAATAGAAGAAAAAGGAGGATAGGAACAGAAACAATATGGATTTACAAAGAGAAGAACGACTCTAGGAGCCATTGAAAAGGTAAAAGCCATAGCAAAAAAAGCAAACAGTAGACCATACAGAAAAAGACAACACTGTGTAATAGTAGCGTTTAAATGCGTTCAACAGCATACTATTGGAAGCAACTATAGAAGCAGCAAAAAAAAAGACAACTGACCAATAAAACTACTAAGATAAAATGGAGCTACCTTCAGAAGAGAAATCAACTGACCAAAAATGGAAACTTTAAGCTGAATAGAGAAGTACCACAGGGTTCTGCACTAGGTCCTAAATTATGGAATTTTGTTTATAATCAGCTACTCAGAATGCGGCTGCCGTAAGGAGTGACAATAACGGCATTTTTGGATGACGTAGCTCTGGTAGGTAGGAATATAGACATAGAAGTACTAAATGAAAGGTTAGAGTTGGCAATAGAGATGATCAAGAGATGATCAAGAGATAGATAAAATACATAGGGTTAGATCTGGCTCCACAGAAAACCGAAGCGGCATGGCTATCGACAAAAAGGACAAACTGGGGAAATGGAAAAATACAGGTAGGTAAACAAATAATAACTATAGGCAAAAAAATTAAATACCTCAGAGTAACACTTAAAGCAAAGGGATAGAATGAAAAGGTTAAGAAAGCGGTAAGAAGAACAAAAAAAATGAAAAAAATGCTTAGTAGGCTTATGCCGAACAAGGAAGGACCAGGAAAAGAGGCAAGAAAACTAATAGCAACTGCGGCTAGAAGTAAACTATTGTATGCTGCAGAAACATGGGGAGATGCTTTGAAGACAAAAAAAAACAGAAAAGAAGTAAGAGGAGCTATGAGAACAAGTAAGACAAGGATCTACAGGGCTTACAGGACGGTGTCGCAAGAGGCACTAGAAGTAATTGCGGCAACACTACCCGCAGATTTGATGATAAAAAAAAAATTAGGTATAAAGAAAATGGTAAAAGAAAGAACTAGTAAACAAGAAGCAAAAAGACAAGCAAGAGAAAATATTATGAAAAAATGGCAAAGACAGTGAAAAGACGGAGAAAAGGGAAAATGAACAAGGGAACTAATACCAAAAATAACATAATGGGTAGAAAAAAAAAACAGAGACGTGTTACTATACAACACAACTACTTACCGGACATGGAGTGTTTGGAAAGTACTTACAAAAAATAAATAAGATGGAGAAAGAGGAAAAATGTATATTTTGTCTAGAAGACACGCAGGACGACGCAGAACATACGCTAGTAAAGTGCAAAGCGTGCGAGGAAGATAAGAAAACGCTAAAAAAAAATATTAGAAAACAAAGTAGACAAATCTACAACTATTAAAATATGCCTGAGTGACAAAAACAAATGGAAAGCACTAAAAAACTATGCAACGAGAGTACTGAAAAAAAGATAGAAGAGTTTGAAGCATTAAGGTTTAGGTAAACCAAAATAAAAGAAAACACTCAAATTAAAAGCCACAGAAGACAAAGAAAGGAGGAGCAAAAAACTAAATGGAAGCAAAAGAATATGGAAAAATGTTATAAAGACGAAAGAAACAAAAAAGATCAAAACAACTATGCCTGCCAAACAATAAAAGATAAACAGAAAGACAAAAGAAAAACATATACTAAAACCCTAGTACCAACAGAAATTGCAGAAATAAGGAGGAAAAGAAGAGAACTACTCAAGGAAAATAAATTGACGGAATTGACTAAACAATTTCCAAACAGAAGATACGCCATCTTAAGGTTAACAAAAAATGCAACTTTTGAAATGGTCAGAGTATTTCTGGCAACTAGGGAACACGAAAAACTAATCCCAAATGGAGATTCATGAAACTCACTAGAAGTTAAACTGGCAAATGTAGGACTACCAAAAGGGATGCATTTAGTAGAGCTGCACAAAATATTTATGAAAGAAAGAGGATACAACAAGAAAGAAGTTAATGAAGATATAAAAAATCTAAAAGAATACTTAAGGACAATGCAAATATCTAGGCTAAATAACACAAGAATGGGAGAAAAAAGATGAGAATGCCAGTGTAGAAAGTAGAACAGAAAAATAAGGTATAGGGAGAGATGGACCGGCGACAGCATGTGTTGCCGCAGCAGACTGCGTGAATTTTGCGAGACCAAAACCAGCTCACCTCAAACTAGTACCACATTATAAACAATGACTAGGACAAATTAACAGCAGGACGTACGCAGAGAAGAAAACCGAGAGATATTGCCATGCGTTAGTTATTTTCAAGAGCCACTTGTTAAGGCCAACACCTCACTACGTTCTTAAAAAAAAAAAAAAAAAAAATGATTTTTATATAGATTTGTTAGTTTGTTTAATATTTGGTATTAATGATACTTTGGATTTTGCTTTTGGAACAGTAAAAAGTTCAATTTTTTAGAGTTTAAAGTGAGCATGTTTAAAGTGCTCACTCAGATATTGTTTTGAGGTCTTTGTTATTTATATTGAAGACGCTATGCCATATTTGTACAGTTTTTTAAAAGTATAATGTGTGTGTTATCATCTGCAAAACTAATGGGTGATTCATTTAGAAGTACTTTTTTTAGTAGTTTTATGTTAGATAAAACGTGCGTTGAGTCAAACTGTTATAGTATTTTTGTTCAGTAATGTTTGACATTTTATTCTGAAAAGAATTAACCCGGTGCAGCGTCTACAAATTATTCAGCTGTATTTCAAAAATCAGCGCTCTATGAGGAAATGGTTTTGTACGCTTAGAGCAACTTATAGTTTACATAATCGGCTGTACCATTAAAAAATTTAAAACTCAATATTTATTAATAGATAATACGCAACCAAATAAACAACATCCAACACGTATTGAAAAAAATATGCGGCGGTAGCTGAGAGTGTACGCGATGAAAGTGAATAATCAATTTGGTGCCATTCTCAACAGTTTGGTTTGTCGTATGAAACAACTTGGCGTATTTTACGTGAGAATTTTGGTTTAAAAGCCTTCAAATTTAACTCATGCATGAATTGAAACCGGCGACCTTCTAAATCGTCACCGTTTCAAAACGATTCTTTGAACAGCTAATTTCACGCCTTAAACCAGTAATCTAGGAGGCCACTAGATCATATAATATTGCATTTCTAGATTATTTTTTTAGAACTACGTATAGTCCAAAGTCTAAATGAATAAGCCAACTACGATTGGGGAATTGGAGACCAACATTACTTCCGTCATTTGCTAAATACTACTCAAAATGCTTGAACGCGTCATCGAAAATTGCATCTTCTGAATGGACCATGTCAACGTTTAAAAAAAAAAATTTTTAAAACATAAATGTCCAAAATGGTTCTTTTGTATAATTATAAAGATTACCTGATAAAAATGATTTATTTGTTTTTTTTTTATTTTTGTCAAATGTTTTGATCAACATTTATAAAATTAGTATCTGAGATAAAATTATTTTGATCTAAGAACTTCAATGTGTTACTTAATTGACAAATGTTTATTTAGAACAATAACCAAATAGCTACAAAACAAAAAATATAGTTTTTATTTGTATTATTTGTATCAAGCTTACTTAAACAAAAATTTAAATAAATATTAATGAAAAAATTAAAATACACTGTTTACAAGTTTTGTTAAATTTAATTATTTTTTTGTATAAAATTATTTTTGTTACAATTTCAGTTTAAAGATTATTATAAAAACTGAAGATGCAAAATTAAAAGAACGGTTATTCTGTCAACAACAACTGTACAGATTGATAATTTTACGAAGACGAAGACAAAGACAAAAAATAATATAGTTTAATCTAGTTGAAAAACTTTTAAAACATTAAAAACTATTATATAATATTGTATAATCAAGAATTATTAAAACTATAAAAAACACCAGTTTTTATAAAACCCGCAAAAAGCACACTTCTTGTGACAAATATGTTACTACGAATGTAATGATTGTCAATCTTTTATTGACTTATATATACAAAACTTAAAATCTTAAAAGTGAAATCCGTGCTCTTAAAATCCGATTCGGTAAGCCAAAACAAATTAAAAATTAAAAGTGAACATTATTGCTGACGGGAGTGGACATACAAGCGTTTAAAGTATTTTAGTACAAACTGTTTTTAAAACTATACAACTCACAAGTGTTTAAGAAGAAATGGCCTCTACCCAATCAGCCCATTCAGACCTCAAAAAGTACAACCGTACAATCTTTACATGATGGCAGATGATGATCCACATTTTAATGAAAGTATTCTGTGGAGTGATGCATCTACTTTTACAAAGGTAAGCATCATCAATACTCATATTCTGGTGAGATGAAAATTCTCACACAATCTGTAGACAATCATATCAACAAAGATGGTTATTAAACATTTGGAGTGAGTTATTAATTAATTATCTATATTATTATAATAATAATATTTATAATTATATAACATATCAGTTGGAAGATCTTATATAATTTTATCTATACAGGATAAAATTTAAGACAATTATAAATATTGTCACAAGGATGTAAAGATTTATATGAAACACAGGCATTTTATTAAAATGATAGGTTAATAGTCGTCTTTAGAGGAATAATAAAATGATTACAGACAGAATAGTCAACAAGTATAGGAGTCTGTTCATTAGTAACATGGGTATAAGTAGTTGTATTACATACACAATAATATTATATTTAATTTAAAATTAAATGTTATAAACGTTTATTGACTGTAAACTTTTTGTTAACAAATTTAAATAAAAAGACATAATATTTTTGTTTGAAGTAGGTTAACTCTGATTCTAATTAATTACAAACCTACGTAATAAAAATGATTTTATAATGTTATTAATTACTCTATTTCAATGTTTGTATGCGCCGGTCTAGAATTATTGGACATTGGTGTATAATCAAATGTTAATTATATATTAGCTTTAAAATCTACATGTAGGCGCAGTGAGGAAATAATAACATATTCATATGGTTTGCATATTGTACTACAAAATTGAACAATTATCCAATGAAAATATTTACTTGTCACTATATTTATTTACACATTTATTAAGAATTAAATTATGTAAAAATGAAAGAGAACGCAAATAATCACAAAGGTGAAGGAATTTCATAAACGCTGTAATTGAAAAGCGCGCAAATAAAGTATGGACTTTCATTACAATAATATTCATATTCTATGAATAAAATAGATGAGTCATTGCTTCCCCATTCTCTTTTTTCATAAACGGTTTATCTTTTTATACTTGCATGTGCACAATCAGAAAATGAAAAAGAAACTTCACGTGAACGTCCAAAGTGCACATTCGTTTTCCTAATTACGTACAATTTATCAAATTTATCGGTTTGCTTATTAAAACACCTGTCTAAATTGACTGTAATTTGCAGCTAGCTCTTTTCTATGTTTATCTTTGAAAATTATTATGCTATTAAAATGTACATACATCATATAACTGTATGCATTAGCAATGAATAAATAAAATTATAAATAAATCAACATTTAATAAACTGATAGATGACTTTAAAATATAATGAAGGACGTTCTTATATAATTATATATTTTTTTTATTTAAGAATAATTTTGAGAATATAATTAGATAAGATATGCAATAATGTTAATTTAAATGCATCTCATTGAAAATTATGATAATAATATTTGGGAGAACGTACAATTAAAATTCTTTGCGGTCATAAAAAATTTGTTTGTAAATTTTATGAGCCCACCGGATCATTAAGAGTGATTAATTTGCCGCGCATTGTCCACATAATTACGGTTAATTTTATTCGTCCAAATAAATAAACTCATCGGGGGTAAAATATAATTGGTATTGCCCCTTTTTATGACCGAATAAAAACATAAAACTGCATCGGTTATTTCAAACACCTTGTATAGTTTAAGACCACTACTGATGATAAATCCATAAATTATATAAGCCAGAAGTCACCCCAATGTTTATATTGCTTTATTAAGGTTAAGTAGTTATAAATTTTGGAAAAATTTATGGTTTCTTGTACTTATCGTAACATATTTAAATGATTATATTATGTAATAAAAAAAGTTTATTAAAATATGCCCATATTATACAAAGTATTTAATGAAGTTGGTGGTCGATTTAATTGCTTAAGTAACTCTTGTCTTTAGCAAATAGCTCATCATGAAAATACCATTAAATGTTTATTGCTGGTTTTGTAATATTTTTATCATACCACCTACCTAAGCTATAAGCAATTTATTGTAAACATTTTATAATTATTAAAGCCAAATTGAGAAAAAGGGGGCTTCTGGGTTGTGATAATATGTTTTATTTATCAATTATTAATCCCAGTCGTAAATTATACGTTGATGATCTATATATACTTATTTTAACTATGCTTCTAGAATTTATTCATTTAACAATAAAACCACATTATTTTCTTTGAGAACTAAAAGAATTTGATTTTAATTATTTTGTATTGTATTGTTATGCGTAAAAAATAGTACTCAAGAATGAAAAATAAATAAACTAATAGTATTAATTTAGTTATTAAATATTATTGATATAACACTCAATTATATTTAAATGATTAAATTGTTTTTTTTATCTAAACAAAAGTACAATTTATATTTAAATTTAAAACATAACATATCAAAAAAAAAAAAAAAAATCATCGTCTTTTAAAACTCAAAATTAAGCAAACGCTGATTTAACGTTTCAAAAATTGTTAATGCAGTACGTCAACAGTATACTGCTGTATGTTGTACATAATTTGAGTTTTTTATTGTTAAAATTGAATAAATAATTTAATTTTTTTCAAAATCAACTCATTACATATTTTATAATACTAAAAAAACTTAAAAAGTTTGTCTAAAAAGTAACGGTGCTCTTAAAATCCAATTTAGTAAGCCAAAACAAATAAAAAATAAAAAGTGAACATTTTACCAATTGTCACTTGTTAGTAAGTAACTAAGAAAACAAAAAAAACATTTAGCTTTAGAGTAATTCCACGATAGTTTGGACAAACGTCCTCACATATGTTTTCATATTTTTGCGATAAAAAGTACTGTCATACTATCCCATTTTCTGCAAAAAATTTCAAAAAACCAATTTTTCTATTAAATACATTTTTTTGAATCTTGATTTTGGACTATTTTTTGCTTATTTACAGCACAAAAACTGAAAGGAGACAAAATATTCCTAAAAAATTAAAATAGCCGTCATTTACACTGTATTGCACCTAGAAATGTAAAATTTTCGGAATTATCATATTTTGGTGCCCAAAAACATGTGTAGAAAATTTGAACAAAATCGGAGATGTCGATATGGGGACGTTTGTCTGAACTATAGTGGAATTACCCTTTAGCTACTTGTTTAGAAAACAAAAGAATATTTTGTGTACACCGCCAACCTGTTAAGAGCTATAAAAAACATTTATTTATTTATTTTAACATATCTATTGATATATATATATATTGTAATTATTTCGAAATATAGGTTTACGATTTCAACACTAAGAGTTATGCAAAATTATCTAAGTTGAAGGATGAATTTATATGAACTAATGTTTATCAGTTAAAATCCAAGATACCGATGTTATAAATTAATCAAAAAATCTATATACAAATATAATTTAATCTGTCTTCTTAGAGTTATATCAATATTTTTAAAAACTTAAAAAAAAAATATTTTCAAACAGTTGGATTTGTTTTGTTTTTCTACTGTAGACCCAAAATTAATTTGTTTATTTTGCAAATTTTGCTAATATAAAAATATATTTTATTTTTATAACTTTTAGTTATTGTTCTATTTAATTGGTTATTGCTAATATGTAGTTTTATATTGTGTTTGCTATTTTTAGTACAATGGCAAATTCTACAAAAACTCTAAGTCTGAAAAACTAAAAACAAAGATTTGAATAAAGCAGATAATGACAACGTTGAAATACGAGCATTGGAAACGGGTAAGGCAATTCTAGTGATCCAAAACAGGAAGAAGATATGTCTCATTTCTATAATACAAGATATAAAATCGATTTAATGTTTTAGATTTATTTTCAAAGAAAAGTATAATCTTTATTACAGTAAAACCAGTAGCAATGATAAAAAGAATAACCATCAATTCGATCGTAGAGCGTTTTATGGTAAAAATTAATTTAAATAGTGCAAAACATCTTTAGAAATTTAAACTGCTTTAAATCCAAAACACAATGTCTGCTGTTTATACGGAAATTAAAAAAATCTTATAAAACAATTTACTTTTGCAGATTCATGTTACATACAGGACCAGCTATTTACGTGTTGCTTCAAACTAATCAAAAATTAGAAAATGTTATTATAGAATCAAGAGCTTTCATAAAATTTGATAATTGTATAAAACAGGGGGGTGGCCAGCCCGCGGCCTGCCTTGATCATTTTTCTGGCCCGCGAGATTTATCAAACTTTTACAAAATATACACTCAGATGCAAAAAAAATTGGGTAATTTTTGCAAAAAACCCAGGTAATTTTTTATTTATAAAAACTTTCTTGTTTCACAATCAAAGAACATTAATAAGCAAAAACGATGATGTACGTAAAGAAAATGCATTTCTGCAAAATAAATTTAACAGAGATTAATAATGAAAATTTCAGTTGAATAAGATTTCAATAATTTGTATTGCTTCCTCGAGTCCTAACTATTGCCTGCATACGGCAGCCCATGCCACTAATAAGCCCACACATATCATTTTGTGGAGAATTCTGCCATTCTTTCTGAAGTGCTACACAAAGCTCATTTATTGTGGATGGTGCATCTGCACGTCCTCTAACACGCCTGCCCAGCATGTTCCAAACATGTTCTATAGAATTTTCATCTGCAGTACATGCAGGCCAGTTAAATTTTTTTATTCCAACTGCAACCAAGTATTTTGTGACGCACCTTGCAGAATGCGGTCTTGCGTGATTTTGCATCAGAATAAAGCCATCGCCAATAAATAGAGCAAATAAAACTACGTAATATTCCAAAACCTCTTCAATATACCGCTGTGCAGTCAGCAATCTTTCATCAATGACAATTAATTTGGTGCAGGCATCCATTGATATTCTTGCCCATATCATCAGGAAATTTCAACCATGGCTAAGCCGGTGCTTAAAAGTGCACTCCGCAAATCGTTTTCCCGTTTGTCTTTATACTCGTTTTTTTTCCATCTGGCAAATGTAAGCAGTAAACAGTACAGTCCTTCATTGTGCCAATGTCTAATTCAAATGTTTGAGAAAAAATTAGAGTCTGACTACTCGGTGACGAGGGAGTAATTTTGATCCAACTGCTGGTCTACAAGGTTTTAAGTCAGCTTCAACAAACAACAAACTGTCCACACACTCACAGTTGTACCACATATCTCACGGAGTTGGTTTCTGATCTATACTGAAATCACATGACCATTCCGTAGAGTAGTACTTACGATAAATCGGTCATCGATAGCAGTCTTTTGCTTCCTGCCAGATCCCGGCCTCCAAGTATTTCTGACGGTCTCTCTAAACTGCTCAAGTGCTCTTTGGACGGTAGAAAGACAGACATAAAAGAATCTGGACACATACCGCTAGCTTCTTCCATCTGCCACAAGAGCAAGAGCTTTTGCATAATTTTCAGCACTTCAGAACCATAATTAACACTGGTATGTTAATTATGGTTTTACCCTGAGAATAACAGTTAATCAAAAACAAACAAGTCAACCCAGTAACCACCTTGATCTTCTGTACATAATGTTGAATAAGTAATAGGTAGTAAAGAACGCATACCTTTAAATTTTATTTTTATTTATTAATGTTCATTAAATGAACTGATAAGTACATGATGTTTTTTTCTACATCCTGATGGTCTCTTTGAATGTAAAATACTAAAAGTTTTATAAAAAAAATAACTGTTTTTTTTGCAAAAAAGTACCCAATAACTCGGTTTTGAGTGTATTTAATTTATAATGCTTAAAGTAGTATTAAAAAATTACAATATTTGTGCACCCATATCTTCAAAAATTAATTGTAGAACTGCGTCTAGTATCATTATTATTATTATATTATCTATGTTTACAGTAAGAATAATAGTAAATACAATAATAATAATTAATTATGTTTCAATTTTTTTCTCCAAAAAAATGTCTATAGTGGGTTTTAATATAATATGTACAGGGTCTCTATAAATGTCTGCAATTATGTTTTCACTTTAAATGTGCCGCTTTTTTAAAATGTTCACCAAACTATTCACTTTGTTTTGACAGTTCAACTTCAACTGTGTACGACCACCAAACTGTTTCACTGAAGCGGCACAAACGTACATTAGATGGTTACTTAATCCCAAACTTTTATAATGACCCTGTACATGAATATAATTTGGTATGCAGCCCGCGCAGTTATAAAGTATTTCCAAAGGGGCCCGCAAGATCATTTGGGTTGGCCACTCCTGGTCTAAGAATTAATAACGCGGCCGACAGAACTGAAAAAGCGGTAGAAGAAAAAACAGCATCTTGGATATTTAATCGGTTTGTCAAGAATTTGCAGTAGTGCTATTCGGCCAATAAACTGGTATACATTGAATTAAAATACTGATTTTATGTGATGCTCGTACATCATATTTTTACAATGCTTATTTATGTGGAGATAGTGATGGCAGTACATTTCCAGAAATGAAAAAACGTCTGAGTATTCCTACACAGTTTTGAAGTTAGCACAACCAGTATATAAATCCACTCAAAACATTACTCTTGACAATTAGTTCAGTTTGATAGAAATTGTATAAACGCAAAATTTGTTATATAAGAGAACATTAAAAAAAAAAAAATCTTTAAAATTTTTTCCAAAAAGTACCGAATTGTCAATTCTTCTATATATTAATTTACTAAAGACGAAACACCACCCTCTTTTCCTATGTCTGCAAAAAAGGCATTGCATTTTATAACCAAACCAAAGATGGAGTAGACACATTAAATAAAAAATGTGCATGTTACTAATATATCAGAAGCAATTTTACGTTATAAATAGTGATTTCTTGTAGAGAAAACTTCTACTAGTAGAGTAATTATGAAAGTGGTTATGTTCATATAATGAATTCTTGGTAGTCCATATAAGGGGTGTAGTTTCAAAAGATACAATCTCTACTTTTTGAAGTTATTGAGTTATGTTTATTTATTTTTTTTTTAGTTTAGTTTTTACTTAAGAAAAGATTTTGGCAAGATTCAGATTTAGTAAAAACGTATTATGCAATCTGTAATTTGATTTCTTTTTAAAATTTATTGATCAAATTAATTTAAATTTATAACAATGTTAACAAATGTTTTATAAATAACTCAAAACGCACAGAAATCAGTTTCAAGAATTACTTTAGTTGTGACATTTTTTGAAGTTTCTAAAAATTGATTACGTTGTGTCTTTTGAAACTACACCTCTCATATATAGGTTAACATTTTGTATAAGTAAATACCTATAAAAGTTAATATTTTATTATTTTTAAATGTAGGACGGCATGTCTCTCTATAGTTTAGATAAAACATTATTCTCAATATTTTTTGTATAATAAAAATACGGATTCAGTCGCTACTTTGTCCTCAGACTGATATATTATAACTGTAAAATGCATCATTGAATACTAAATACTCAATAGTGCATCTTTTGGAATATTTTTCTTTTGGTTACTGATAGCATAGTATGCTTTATTTAGTTGAACACATGCAGTCGGTGTCTATTATAATTTAAATGTTCATTCAAAAACAAACCAAGAAATTTAGAAGATTGCTCATGTTTAATAGCATTTTCAGTAATATTAAAACGTAACTTAGAGCCGTCTTACACGAGACTGATTTTAATACAAGTGTCAGTACAATAATTTTGCGCGGCAATTTTTTAAATTTTTAGCAAGCTTTTAAGCAAGAAATTAGAACAGGTTCTAATTTCTTGGATAAAATTTTATTAAATAATTGATACATAAATCCGTCAATATATATATAAGTCGCCAAGATCACTGGATTATAAAATTAAATTTTTAAATAATTGGCGCGCAAAATTAATGTACTGACACTTGTAATAAAATCAGTTTCGTGTAAGACGGCTCTTAGATGTGTTTGTAGCAATTTTAGTACAAAAATTAATAAAGAATGTTTTATCAGAATTTAAAATAAGACAATTTTTTACACCAAACTTCATCATAGATTAATAATAGATGAAACGCGGTTTAAAATTTGTTATAATAGAAAGAAAAGTTTTAACAACAGTAGTAATAAGTGAATGATTATTATTCTTATTAATTTAAAATTTAATAATCTTAGCTCACTAAGAAGTCCGTGAAAAGAAATATGGGTGGGCTACTGAATAAGTTGAGTAAGATTATAAGTAGCAGCAAAAATCTGTTACAATGTTGCAAAAGATTACCATTTATTATTGTGTACATTAAAATTTTTTAACAAAATTCATTCAGCTTTTCTATAATTACCTTAAAAAAACTTTCAGAAAAATTATCAAACAAGTTGAAGTTGCCTAATTTTGAGAACGGTATATGCCTATTACACAAATAGTCTTAGTTTAAAATTTTAGATCTGTACATACCATTGAAACTTTTTACTACAAAGTCAAGTTGTCTATAAGTATACTAAAAAAAATTTATGATAAAAGTACATAGAAAATGTATGCTAAATAAGCAAAAACAATTATGATGGATAATAAAACAGACAATACAATATGCATTTATGCAAGAAAAAAGACAAATTAAAAATATTAAAATCAATGATTAGACTAACTATTTAAATGTAAATAATTTTAGAACAGATAAACCCATCCCAGAGAAGTCTTATATCAATAATCTTTTAACTTTAAAACAAAGAGTGTTATCTGAAAACCTCATAGGATTTTACTTTACTCAGCGAGGTAAGAGCGTTGCGTTCTTTTCTTGTTCTTTTCTTGTTTTTTTTTTACTTATTTCATGTTTTGATTGTTCCAGTTTTATTTTTACATCGGTTATTTCTTTTTTTTAGCCGCTGCACCTCGTTACTCAAGTCTGTTTTGTGTTTTTCCCGTGGTTGCTCTTCTATCTCTTTTTTTCTCTGGCTAGGTTTTGAGAAGGTCCTTTATTTTTTTTGTGGTCTGCTAGTATTTCTCTGTCTTTTTTTGCTTTTTGAGTTTCTCCATTTCAATCCCTATCTTTGTCATCTTATTCTTGTTGTTTGCATTGTAGTTTGCTAAAATTTGTATTGCTTTTTCTATTAGTAGGACGTTCCTTAGTATCCTTAGAAGAGACGATATTGCGCGGATTTTGCCTTTACGATAACATTCACTTTATTGCTTTTTGTGCTGTCAAAAAATTGTTAGTATTGGCTCTTTTTCCGCTCACTTTTTGGGAGGCTCCTGCTTGACTTTTTCTTGCACCGTCGTTCTGTGGCAACTGTATTTTTTTTAGTTGTTCTTTACATCTTCGTTTTTGTTTTCTTTTTTGCTTAGATTCTAGATTATGGTGGAGTCTAGGTTTTTATCCTTTATCTTTGTCTTGCCTTTCTATATTTTTTATTGCAGTAGAAGTAGACTGTCCTAAAAAGCAGATACCCGTTCAAATTTAAAAAAAATATATATGTCTGCTTAATTGACTATAAAAAATCATTTGGCCAAGTTTTTTTTAAATATCTAGGCAAAATAAAACTACACAACCATATTAAAACAGCTGTATTAAAATCAAGTGGCCAGAATCAAAGTGATGAACTGACATCCTAACTAAACAAAGATGCGTTTTTTGCTAACATTATTTAATATTTACTTTAACATAAGATTTGCAGATGATACTACCATAATAGACGAGAGTTTAGAAAATCTGCAAAGTCTATTTAACGCAATATGATTTCACCAAACAAAACAAATAAATAAAATTTTCAAAAAATGTATAAGCCAATTTAAAAATTAAAAACAGTTTTAAAATTTATGAATAATGACTTGAATAAATAACTGGAAAAACCAGAAAAAACTTAAAATTTACCTGTACAAAGCATAACATAAAGTACTATGTACAAATTATTATATATTTATTGTTTTTACGCTTTTAATAACATAATTGATTCAAAAAACTTTGCCGGTAATTTTTTTTTGTACTAGGTAGCTAGTAATATAAACTTATTAACAATCATCAAGTTAATTGCATTATTAAACATCAATATGCATTATTATTTATAATTTCATCAATAAAATATCTCATTTCTCTCTGAGTGGAAGTAATTTTTTCAATAAGGATCCTGATATTTAATAAAATTTAAAAAAAAACTTTAGGTGAGATACGTTATTCTTAACATTTTAAGGCATAAGCAGACAAATAGCAAAACGCTCAAGACAACATTTAAACAAAAACTGAATTTGGTTGTAGCAAAAGTTACCGAAAAAAGTTAAAACTTAGTTGTAATAGATAAAAACAATAAAAAATTTAAGTACGCAAATGTAACAAAATCTAATAGAGTGCTAGCAAAAAAAATTAAATTTATTTGATGCAGTGCAAAGTTTTGGAAAAACTAGCACTAGTAAAATGCTATAATTTTAAATTAACAATTTGGTTTTTACGTCGAAACATCTTTACAAAAGTCTAAGCGTTTTAGTTTAAACAACTAAAATTGTAAATATTTTTGCTAAATTTACTACTTATATATTTACTATTTATAATTGCACTATTAAGTTGATGCGTTATTTTTGCACCTTGTATAATGTTTGTTTATCTTTAATGTATTATTGAAAATTATAAATAGAACAGTTTATGAAAACTAAAATCAGGCAGTATTTTAAATTGAAGATTTCTGTTTGTTTAAAAACGCTTTTTTAACTCTTTAAACATTTATTTTAATTTAAGATTTTAACAAATGTTAATCTTTTTCTAAGATAGAAAACAATTGGCAAATTTTGACCTTTTTAGAAAAACCATCTTTAGTAAGAAAGTTTATTTTTATATAAACAGAACTGACGCATCTACCGTTTCAAAAATTTTAGAACAATATTTGAGAATTTTTTTAATTTCCAACGAGTTACTGTTTGATGCATTTTTTGGGTCGGTGGATTTATAGAATCTTATCTTCTTGAAAACAGCAAAGTTGTTGCAATTACAGTCAATGCGGATTGTAACCGTAAAATGTTAACTGACTTTCTTCGTCTTCCTAATAGTACATTTCTTATCTAAAACAACAACTCTTTTAAAACGACACAGAACAATCAACTAACTGCCGTTTTTGGAACAAAACCTAGCTTAATTTTGAAACAAATGCAAAAAACTATTGTTGAGTTAAGTTAACGTTTTGCAATAATAGATCTATTGTCTATTATTTTCAAAACATTATAAGATAAATATTGTTTAATTGTTGCTATGTTTAGCCTGGTTTTCAACAAACTGTTTTTAGCATATTATATATTGATATTTTGATGGACCGCACATTAAGTAATCAAGTATTAGCCGTGTTCTTTTGCTCCGCTAAAATAGATGGAAACGTGTATTATAAAATCAATAAACCCTTTGTCTCTATTATTTTGCGCTATACGACTTAGATAGCTTACTACGTTTAGTCGTACAATATATAATGATAAAACAGTCTATACTCATCATTTTGTTTATTCAAATAAGCTAATATTTTGGTTATTATCATTTTTAATAAAGATTTTTGACTGTACTTTTGTGGTTATATAATAAACAAAAGGCATGTGTTGCTGTTCTTTTGAATTATGTTTAGATTATTAAATCATTTACAAGCAAAATAACAGATTATTATTATTGATTTGAATATTTGTAACTAGGTATATTACTTTATAATTAAAAATCATTGATTGTTCATTAAATATAATATTCACTAATTGGTATTGCATGATAAGAGCTTATAGAATTAGCGGTTTAATCTATTTACTGTGAGGGAAGGGAAATATAAACTCATAAATACTGTTGGAAATAGGGGCTATTGCGGGGAAGTAATTAATATCGGAGGTGACTGTGTGTTAGTTTATAAACATTGTGCAGACAGTGGCCCCCCGGCAAACCTGGCAAACTGCTGAGTATAAATCACACCCTCTGTTTTACGCCACCCAGCGCCTCCGCCATGGCTGTTCGCGGGGGGATGATAATGGCGGTTAATACGCAGGCTAATCGTGATAACGAGGGGCTGGATCTTCTATGATTTAATAACGTGATGTAAAATAAGCGTGCTGACATTAAATTAAATTTATATGCAATCAGTGTTTAAATATTTCAATAATTTATCGAATCGTTTGAAAATTTATTGAAATAATGTTTGCCGCAACGTGATTTACGGTGATTGCTTCATATTGTTTGTTCGTAATATTAAATTTACTACAGTTTTTAATGGTTTCAATATTGAATAATTTAATTTTTTCATAAATATCAATAATAAACTATTTATTTTTATTATTGTTAAAGAGCAAGTATAGATTTTTTTAGTTGGTTTCAACTATTTTCGCTTTTCCCACGTAGTTTTTACGGTATAATTTAATGCAAACTGCCTTTTGAAGAATTCTATTACATTATACAAATCAATTATGTAAATTAGATGCTTTTACATTGATTGAAAAGTAACATTAAACAAGTATTATTTTATATGATTATATGCCGATTATATCAAACACGTCATAACTATTGTTAAACTTGATATCATACAAATGTTTTTAGTAATAAATATTTCAATAAAAAACATTTAATAAATTATTATTTTAATCAAGATGTAATATTGCATCTTATTTAATAATCCAAAGTTAATTAAATTGTGCATATAATAAATCATAATTAACACAATTAGAAGTATTCAGACAACAATTTGTGTAAATAGGCAAATAAAAAATAAATTTACAAACAATACCAAACGGTGTGATTTATGTACGCTTTTAATACAAGACCGCCGCAGAGAATATAAAAACTAATTATCTATTAGGCACGAATACAGTTATAAATTTATTAAGCTGTGAAATATTCATAAAGTTATTCCGAAAGTGTTTTTCGAACATTATGTTTTCGGTCGGAACCTTTGACCTCGCCGTCGATTATTCACGTTGGACGGATTGCTTTATTGCGGGTGTCAATAAAAATTCAATAAAAACCTCATGTTTTAGGTGATTTAGTTTAAAATAAAGTAATATTGACGCCTTGTTTCCGCCATAAATATTTTTATTTCTTTAATATGGTACTTTTATATATATTTATACTTATTGTGGTAAAATTATGCCACGAATTTACTATTAAATATGTTTATTATTTCTAATAAAATTTTAAATTACATGTGTTTTTGCTTTTATATAAAATCGTCGTATAATGTCATGGCATAATTTTGTATATTTTTAAGTATGAAGTAAACATGCAATTTGCATTAGAAATATAAAGTAATACTTTCTATTAATTTTATTTGAGTGGAATAGGTTTGTTGTAACATTTTATTTGAGATTTGGTAATAAAATATGATGTTTACTTACATAAAATAAACTACTTATTCATATATGGTTAACGTTTTCCATATTCAGTATGTAAATAGAAAATGTAATATATGCATCTTATTATTTTTTTAAATAATAATCTCAACTATCAAAAGCAACTTTTTCACTTTATGTTTTATGTTAATAGACGTTAGTAAATATAGATATTTTTTTGATTGTTTTAGTTGGTATATAAATATTATACAGATCATATTTTTTTATTATTTAGGATATGATAGAAGGGCATAAAATTAGTAGAAATCTTTCTATAAACTTATGTTCTTAAGACGATTCCGACCGTTGTGTTATTGTGAATTGTAGAATTTAACAAATAATTTGGATCAATTAATTTTTTTTCCAGTACATTTAAAAACATCAAACTATAATATTATGTATGGTAAAAAAATAAATCGATTATCAAATTATATGTAAAAACAGCAAAGACGCAAAAAATTGCAATTTTTATTAAAAATACAAATCAAGGTAACGGTCGGAATGATCTTAAATCATTATTAAACAATAGTGATAAAAATCTAACATTTTTAATAATTTGCTTTAAGAAATAAGCATTAAATTTGTATTGATGTTATCGGCGCAGCTTGTAATGATAATGTGGAAACTACTATTACAAGCAAGTGGGATGGTTCAGAATTAGTGATATCATTTAGTGGTTGTAGTCAGAAAATTTGCTTAAATCATCTGATAACTTGCAATGTATTTGAGATCAATTTATTCAGGTTTACATAAGATAGTATATTACTTATAGATATTCATTGTTTTGTTATTTCGTTGTTATGTTAATCCTGTCACTGTGTTAAAGTATTTAAATTAAAAGTTTGTATACCGGATGTAATATAATCTAAAACCTTTTAAACTCCTGTATAATATCCTAAATACTTTCATACTTTTGTGAAACTTGATTAGAACAAAAATCAATCAACTAAGTTATCATTATGATCAAACGATCAGCTGACAACTTGAAACTCTTTAAAAGGACTTTCAAGTCCCCAAAATTCATAAAAAAATTTAATGGTAGTGGCCGTTACTATGTGATAATTTATTATAAAATAAATAATTACGAATATATTTAAAAACCCGTAACGTGTTTCAACCTTTACAAAGCCATCATAGGACGGTGATACAAACAAGTATTAATATAAAACAAAAATTTCAAAACTGTAAAACAAAAAATATACAAATAGGTGAAAAATTACTTTAAAATTATTATGATTAAAAATTTGATTTTCTACCTTTAGAAATAGTTGAAAATGATTTTAAGTCATCGTATCAATATCTGGGAATATGTGACTATTTTCTAAAATATGATTTGCAAAAGTACTATCTGAATGGCGTAATCTAAAAAAGCGGTAATGTTCATTAAATTTAGTTTCAATTTTTTTTTTCAATAAGCATGATATTATAATTAGTGCGTTCGTTCAAGGAAAGTTGAGTTGAAGTAGAATAGACTGGAGTAGAGTGAATAGTTATTGGAGTAAATACATATATCCAAAAGCAATGTTGTAACTTTTGATAAGGTCGAACATCAAGGCATATTTTTGAAACTCATTCAATACAAAAATTATAAAATTTATTGTTTTTTACTTTAATAGAAAGATAATAGCAGTAAAAATGCTTAGACACGTGTCTATTATTGCACAATTAAAACTTAGTTCCCTAACGTTCAGTTTTATTTTCAATGCAATTCACCCGGTTTTTTACATTTGTACATCTTTTGCATATAGAGGTTTTATAATCAAAAGTCCCATTTTAATTATAAAAATACATTTATTTATTCTTATGTACAAGTACAACTTTTTTTAGTTAAATAAGTACAAAATTTTCAATGACTTGTAGAAAATGATATCTAGTAAATGCCCACATTGCAAAGTGTAATTTTTAAAGAAGTTTTGCAAGACACATAATAACATTCTGCACTGCACTGAGTTATTTTATTTCTACAGATTCATGTGTTTATAAGTGTTTTTAATTGTGAAGTTTCATCTTTTACGTACAGGTAATTATATCTGTGATTATTTGTGCTATATGTCTTAAAAAATATTTTGTAAAATTTACTATAAAGTTTGATTGTAAAATTTAACCTAAATTTATATAAATATATATTTTTACCAGTGGCGTAACTTGTGTTTTTTTTTTAAGTT
The DNA here is from genome assembly GCA_963932245.1 of Tachinus rufipes. Classification (NCBI taxonomy): domain Eukaryota; kingdom Metazoa; phylum Arthropoda; class Insecta; order Coleoptera; family Staphylinidae; genus Tachinus; species Tachinus rufipes. The sequence goes on along the minus strand of OZ010743.1, from coordinate 44,052,530 downwards.
GTAGTTTTAAATTTTAATTTGTAATTTTGTATTTTAATCTTGTGTTACCCATCTGTGGTTTGCTTTTGTTTGTTAACTAACTTATTATCATGACCGCGAAAGCGCACAAATGCAAAAGTGTTTCACAATCCAACGTAAAATGTACTAGTTGTGGAATATATTTCATAACAGTTTCACTGTGGTTATTCATTTGAACTCAACGATTCTAAACTTCCCAGGCTATATAAAGAGACTATTGTACTGTATCAAGTATTGTTAAATGAAGTTTGGTCTAATAATAAATTGCTATTAGATAAAATATCTTGTCTTGAAGAAAAGCAAACCAGAATAAAGTTATTCTTGAATACAAAACTCGTATTTAAGTGGCTATGCCATGTGTAGCTATACCAATTATTAATAGGGAAACTCAATAGCTTCCACCTGCAATTAATTTTTTCAATAATAATTCTTCTTCTTTTGCAACCGTTACTGCTCAAACTAAACTTAAGCAGAAAGTTCAATTTTTGATTGTAGTCCAAGTTATGATAAGTTGCAAGCATATGTGCCAACTTTATATATACATGTCTCAACGCTTAAACGCAGAACTAATAAATCCGATATTATAAACTATATTAAATTCAAATATCAAAATATTTTAATCGATGCTGTAGATTTAGCAATAAAATCTGGAACAGTAGTTTTACAGTCTGGGTTTTTACTGTCTATGCTTGAGCTATTCTTTGCAATGACTTTTGGCTAGCTATCATTGCTGTCAAAAGTTTTGTAAGTTATGATCGTTAACAAAATGCTTCTATTTCATCTCCAATGGATTTCTTCAAGAATAATAAAGGCTCTTCATCTGCTACCAGAACGTAGAGGGCTTAAAAACTAAATTTTTGCTAGCAGTACCCGAATCATACTACAATGTAATTATTTTTACTAAAATCTGGCTATCACCTGACATCAGGGACTATAAATTAAAGGGTCCCCCCGGTTAACATAGGTGAAATGCTCCCCATTACGAACATTTAAATTACCTCAAAAATTACTTTTCTAGCATAAAAAAAAAACAATTTTGATAGGATTTAAAAATTTTGATACTCTTCCCTTTTCTATAAGGGGGAAAAAATAGCATTTTCTCGATTTTATTTTTTTATTTTCTCCGCACCTATTAAATGAAAAATTCTAAAAATAAATCATAGAAATAGGGTTTTGGCGAGGGGTTAACAACTTGCGTAATCAGTGTACAAACTAAAAATAATCATTACAGAATAAAATAATAATTACGTAATATTCGTAATCATTACATAATCAAGTAATCATTATATAATCACGTAATAATTATATAATCACATAATCATTACATAATCTCGTAATAAATAGTGTAATCAAATATTAAAACACGCGTATTCAGATAATCAAATATTGATTAAGCGTATTCAAATAATCAAATGTTGAGTACGCATATTCACATAATCAAATATTGGTTTTATGGAATCATTTATATTTGCATGGTAAACTCAGTCGAGTCCAATCTGTATCTAATTGTGCCGCTAGAGATTTATTCCCAGACAATTTCACATGTGTTTTTTATACAACCCTTGGCATGTTTGGGTGCAGTTATTTATTTATTATTAAAATAAAAACCTACTTAAGTCGAATATAATTATTCAGTGGTACATATTTTATTATGTATTGTTATTATTTTTCATTTTTATTTATCACATTCTTGGTGGTGGATTATTCCTAATCTACATAAAACATTAATAAACATCGAGATAGGTATATTTTTAGTTTATGTTTCTTATTATTTATAAGAAATTGTAGTAAGTACTTTATTGAAGATTATTATAAAACATAAGTATTATAATAATATATTAATATTAAACATTATCAAAATAATTTTATGATCGGTATAAAATAATTAATGCATGCAGATTTAATACAGAATTATAAAATCTTAAAAAAATGTGTACTTATTGAATAATCATGTAATCATTACATAATCACATAATTATTTTCATAATCACGTATTCATTGAATAATCATGTATTCATTACATTATCATATAATCATTACGCTTTCATTAAATAATCACGTAATCATTGCGTATTCATTAAATAATCACGTAATCCTTGTGTATTCATTAAATAATCACGTAATCAATGCATAATCACAATCATAATCATGTAATCATTACATAATCACGTAATTATTATATAATCACGTAATCATTACATAATCGCGTAATAATTACGCGTATTCATAATCAGGTGTACATTTTTTTACTAAGTTGTTAACCCCTCGGGTTTTGGGTGGTTCTCAAACACAATTTTTCATCCTGTCAAATTCTGTATACAACCCTTAAAAAAATTCCAGAAGGGTTGAAATTTATTTTTATTTATCTAAACCTTTGATTGCATAGAATTTTATTTTTTAACTTCATAAGTAATTGAAAAATCTACATCCTTGATTTTTTTTTAAATATTTGCGAGTGGTGCGCCACTATTGAAAATCGTTTTTTTTTTTCACTTTTTTGTCATGTATACTGTTTTTTTTTTTTGCTTTTGTGACTTTGCAAAGCTATTATAGCTTTCAAAATACCAAAATTTGGATTCTACGGAAAATTTTACATTGAATTGGTATCCTGGGTATAATATTTTTATCAATTTGCAATGATTTGACTGCTCAAAACACGATTTATTGTATTTTTTACCAGACAAAAAACAAACCTGACATTTAAAAATTTGAAAAAAAAAATAAATAGTGTTTTGAACAGTCAAATCATTGCAAATTGTTGAAAATATTATACCCAAAATACCTACTTGATGTAAATTATTTTGAAGAATCCAAATTTTGGTATTTTAAAAGCTATAAACACTTTGCAGAGTCACAAAAGCAAGAAAAAACAGTATAAATGGCAAAAAAGTAAAATAATTGATTTTTAATAGTGGCGCATCACTCGCAAAAATTTGAAAAAAAATAAGGATGTAGATTTTTCAATTACTTATAAAGTTAAAAATAAAATTCTATGCAATCGAAGGTTTAGTTAACCAAAAATAAGTTTGAACTCTTCTGGAATTATTTTAAGAGTTGCATACAGGGTTTGAGAGGCAAATAAAATTGTGTTTGAAGACTACCCAAAAAATTTTATTTAATAGATGCGAAGAAAAAAAAAATAAAAAAGGTTATTTTTTGTCCCTTGGGGAGGGTTTCAAAATTTTAAAATCCTACCAAACATGTTTTTTTGATGCTAGGAAAGTAATTTTTGAGGTAATTTGGATATTTGTGATGGGGGCATTTCACCTATGTTAACCGGGACCCTTTAACAGGCTATTATTTACTTAAGTGTGATCGCTTGGCCCTAACTTTTCTATTTTTAATAGTGAGTGTGTGTTTTTAGATTTATGCTTTACTACGAATTGTGATACTTCTGTAATAAAAGCTATAGATGTTTTGTTAAATTTAAGTTAATACCATACAGCGTACTTGTTAGTTATAAAATGTAATACTACCTGTAATATTTTAAATTGTAATTATGTTTTTAATAATTTTAAATTTGCCGACTACAGCGCAATCAATAATTATTTATTGAATATTGATTAGACTGCACTTTTTTATAAATGTGATGTTGATATGTATATTGATGTATTTTACTCTGCAATCCATTATGTTATTGATTGTTTTGTGTCTAAAAAACTGTGCCGTAATAGCAATTTTCCTATTTGGTTTAGCAAAGAATTCACTTAATAAACTCAAAAACACTGTACATAAGCGTTATAAATTTTAAAATTCCAATCCATTTGTACTATGTGCAAAAATCTCAGTGCACATCAATACAAATATAATTTACAAACTGAAAGTAAAATTCAAATTAATCCAAAACATTTTTGGAAATTTGTTAATGAGACTAAAAAAAAACTAATGGTTTTCCGGACACATTGTATAATAAAGATCTGTAATAATAAGAACCGACTTTGTCAACAGTTTAGCAGATTTTGTTTTAGTTTATGGTAACAAAACCTATTTAACTCTATTGTTTAAGTTTACTTTTCAATGCTTCTTTGAACAAAACTAAATTTTCTCCAATATAGAAACAAAGATATATTACACCTTTGCTTAAATCTGAAACTAAAGAGGATATCAACTATAGAGTTAGAGGCATATGCATTCAATCTGTTATTTCCAAATTGTTTGATAAAATTGTAACTGGCAGTTACAATAAATATGCAAAAGCATCTTAGTGGAAGAGCAGCATGAATTTTATAAAGAGCGTTCCACACATACTTATTTACTTTGTTATAAATATAATATTTTAAATGCATTTTAATTTAAAGTACAAGTTGATTCTATCTACTCATTACATTTTGATAACTAAGCTCAGTGCTCTAAAGTTTTATCATGATGTAATGTTTTTGAAAAACTGCACGCAGGTTTATCAAGTTTTTCTCATGTATCTCATTGTAGATCAATTTTATGTTTGTTTTTTAATAAGGATCTCCCAGTATACTAACTCATCGTCATTTTCTTTATTTGTGGATGATTTAAAAATGTATAGAAGAATATTATCTCTCAATGACTGCCATCTTTTACAACTGGACATAAATTTTATAAATTCTTGGTGTTTTATTAATAAACTGTTTTTAATGTTGATAAATGTTTTTGAATAAGTTTTTATAGAACTTTGAGTAAAATTTTTTATAACTATGTAATTGACACTAAAGTATTAGACAAAGTCACACAAATAAAAGATTAAGGTGTCATTTTTTATCACAAACTTACATTTATTGAACATATTAACACCATATGCAATCTATTCATAAAATTTTTAGAATTTCTATGTAGAATGTCCGCGAATTTATCACCCAGTACACTAAAAATTTTATATTGTGCTTTGGTGCGTTTGCATTTAGAGTAAGCTCCGTCAGTTTGGAGCCTTGTATATAAATTTTTTAACTACAGTATTGAACTAACTCAAAAGAAGTTTTGACAATTATTGTCATATAAATCGGGCATATTGTTTGTAAATTATAATTACTGTTACATTGCTTTACTTTACAACCAACCGTCGTTGAAACTTTGCCGCAAAAGCCGATTTGTTTTTCCTGCGTATTTTAATTATGTCTGAAATCGATTGTCCAAAGATACTTGGTACTCTTTTATTTCATAAAGCACATAATAATAGATGCTGCATGCATTCTTCTTTATTCCGTGAGTTTACCTATTCTACTAATTATTGTTTCAATAATCCGTTTGGTAGAATGTGTAGATTTGCAAATAATTTTTCCAACTAATTTTAATATATTTTGTGACCGTAAGTCTACGTCTGGAAATCAGCTGAGTCATGCTAACTAATGTTTTGTTTTATTATGTAAAAAATAAAGTATAATTATTATTATTATTATTTGAGACATTTTTGCACAAGCTGACAAATAACAGCTCAAATATTGGTTTTGAAGGTTGGAATTGTTTTCGGGACATTAACGTAGCCTCTTTTCTTCACGAAACCCTAAAGAATTTTTTTTTGTAAAATTGCACAATTTAGGGGGCCAATGTATGTTTAAGTTTTAAATTAATGCGCCTAGAATTTTTGTTGTGCAGCACTGCATTTGTTTCTCGGCTTGTGTACCTCGTAGCGCTATCCTGTTAGAATTTTCATAAATTGTATAGTTTTTATTGACAAATGTCAAGGATTCAAAGCTTTTTATCAAATCAAAAATGCCGCAAAATTTAAAATAGGCTTTTTTATTGGACAACCTTATATGTATATAAAACTTTAACTAAAATAAAATTTATTATTATTATTAGCAACTTGTATTGAATATTGTTCCCAAGAATTAAAAAGATACATTTTATTCGAAATTAACTAATGACTTAGATACTTTACATATACATGTTTTGCAAATCTTTGCATTAAAAAAAAATTTTAACCGGATTATTAACACAAGAATATTAACAAGTTTATTGTTTTCCAAAACTTACAATTTATAAATATTTAGTGTTCACAGACTGCTTGTTTTTAATGTGATAGTTTTAACGAGTGTAGTTTCACTTGTTTATTATTATTATTTTTTTAATTTCTAATGTATACCGTATATGTTATGTTTTATTTGTAGGTTAAGTGGAAGAGCAGTTACTTACAACTAGTAAGACTGAACTTTGCCTACCGTTGTAAAAATTTATTTTTTTGTTCGTAAGTAAGTAAGTAAGCATGTGCTTTATTCAAAACTTAAAAAAAAGTGTAGACATTAGCATATAAAAAAAATAATAACTTATACAAAACATAAAAAGTGGGTGTATCATATATAAAATAATACTAACAAATAACATAAAAATCACTTAAAATAGAATAATAAAATTAACCAGCCATATACTCATCAATTGTATAAAATACTGAACTTAGAAAATACTCTTTAGATTTTTGTTTAAAATTTTTAAAATTTGATAGTCTTTATATTCATCATCATCATCATCATTGTCCGTCCAGCCGTTTTGCGTCCACTGCAGGACATAAGCCTCTTCTCTGCTTGTAAATGCTGGCAACTTACATTACAAGGGACCTACAGTTTTAAGTGGATTCCGAACCACTGGAGAGAATTATCACTCCTCAGAGAAGGTTTTAGCCCGTAAAACCCCACGCTGGCAAGGCGGGTTGGGGAGTGGGAGAGCGTATAGAACGTGAAAAGTATATCACGGTATATGGGAATCGAACCCACGATCTTCGGTACAGCGGCCGGATGCCTAGACCACTGCGCCTCGCTCTCCTTATTTTCGTCTCCGTCTTTATATTAGCAGGCAGTTTATTGTAAAATTTACACTCGTTAAAAAGATAAAATTTTGATTATAAAAATGTTTTAGAACTATTAGGTCTCAGAGAAACTTGACTTTTTGTATTGTACGTATGCATTACAGACACATTTTTTTAAATTGAGTTTTTATTTTTAAAACAAAGTAGTACACTTTCATATAGAAATAAGTTGACCACAGTAAGAATAGTCAATTCAATAAAACTTTCTCTACGAGATTGCAATCTTTTTAATCTATTAATAATACGTATAGCCTTTTTATGTTACAACAATATTTCATTGGGGTGCATGCTGTTTTCCCAAAAAATAATATTATTTCTTATTATGGACTCAAAATAAGAAAAATAAACTGTTTTTAAAGTTTTTAAGTCAACTGAGTATTTGAGTCGTCTAAGTATAAAATTAACTTAATTTATGCTTAATATAGTCAATATGAGTTGACCAGTTTAAATTAGAATTAATATAGACACCCAAAATTTTGCCATGTTCACAAGAATTAGGAATAACACAATGATTTCCAAATTGAATTATCTGAGTTTTGTCAGTATTTAATTTTAGTTCATTACAAACACACCATTTATTAATTTTGTTTGTGCAATTATTAATTTCATTAAGCAGCTCATTTGGAGAATTACTAGTTATACAAGCACTTATGTCGTCTGCGTATATTGTTAAAGGATAATCTATATAATCAGTTAAATCATTAATATAAATTAGAAAGAGCAACGGACCCAAAGTAGACTCTTGAGGTACACCTATGTTAGTAGTTATAGTATTAGATATATAACTTTTTCCGTCAAAAAATACCTCTACAAATTGTGTTCTGTCAGACGGATATGATTTGATTATCTGAAGAAAATGTAAAAAAAAATCTATTTTTCTTAAGTAAAAACAATTTATTGTTATTATTTATTATATTAAGTAACTTTTAAATATACCATATTTTTTTCAGTTTCAAATGGCTTGTAAAGCATTTGAAACCTGGTTAAATTACTGGAGAATAAAAATTAACTAATGAGAAAAGCAAAGCTACAATTTACAATTTTTCTAAGAGTACTCTCCTAACTCCGAACAAGAGCATTTGCTTTAATCACACTCCAATTCTATAAACGGGTATATAATAAATAAATACCTGGAAATTACTTAGCTTATTAACATGTTTTTTGTAAAAAATTAACATTGCTGGATAATATGCGCACTTCAAATAATTTTAGCAAAAACGTGACTTATAAGACACAGTCAGATTAGAAGATAGCAACAGAAATGTTTGATACCTTTTGGTGTTCTAATTCCGCGCCGGACAAAATTATCGGATTTTCTTTAACCCTTTGCCTGATAGATACATCAGTCTCTCATGGGTCTTTGCTTGATAAGTGTTGGCTTTTTATAAAACTTTGTCGCTATTGTAATATATTACTAAACAGACCTGTTGGTACTCTAAGAAGCCGTGATAGGTTTGTTGGCTTTCATATTCCTTGGCTGCACGTTCTAAATATATGCTAAAACGCTCTAAATTATTATATCTTTTGCATACAGATTTTAATATATTTTATAATGTGTAATCATATATTATTATTTACTCATTTAATTTTTAAATAAAAAAGTCAAAACAATGTTGAATCATTATTTTAAATTTATAAGTGACAAATAATTGAGTGTTACAAACTTTAAATACACTGCGCGTCAGAGAAAAGAAAAAACCCAAAAAAATTACGTCATTATCCGCTTTTTTAAATATTGCTTATTTTTATTGCAATAAATCTATTGTATATTGATTAAGTAACTGTTTTAGCATACTGTTCGACGCAAAAAGTGACGAAAAACAGTTATCAATACGGCGTTTTGCCATTTCCATTTTGGATGATACTCTTTACTCGATTTGGCATAAAAATCAGCACGTCCTGTATGATTGCTTAAATAAATTTGTTCTATTCCTCACTAAGATCCAATCAAAGCTCTTCACGTGTTGTTGCACTAACTGCAACTTCTTACACGCCTTTTGAGCTAGTCTCAAATATGCTCAATAAGATTAAAATTTGGCTTTGAGTAGACCAGTCCATTTTTAGAATACCCACTTCTTCAAGGTACTTGTTAGAACCCTTGCCGTGTGGTCGTGCATTATCCTGCATTAACAGAAAACCATTGCCAACAAATTCAGCATCAAGCACCCTATGCCCTTCTAGGATTTTTGCTATGTACCGTCCTGCTGTTAATGCGCCTCTGTCAATTGGAACAAGATTCGTGTGTGCCCTAAAAAGAAATTCTTGCCTAAAACATTACTAAATCACCTCCAAAAGCAACTCAAGGTAACCGAGTACGGGCAGCATAACGTTTGCCAGCTCTTCTGTATATCTTATTTTGTCTGACTTTGCAATATGCATACTAACTTGTTTAAAAACAAAAAATTATTAAAAAAGTGGATAGTTACGTACATTTTTTGGGTGACCCGTTTTCTCTGACGCGCAGTGTATAACTATTTGTAATTCTGTCTAACTACTACTGTATATTAAGTATGGTTAGTTTTTTTTTAAATATTATTATTAAAACGTAATTTTATTCTGTATACTGACATTTGTTATACTACTATGTACTAGCAAAAAATACATATTACTGCAAACTTGTGATCTAGTTTTGGTGTATAAGGTATTCTAATAATTTAACCTACATATTTCCAAACCAAATTTTCTATTTGTTTTCCAATTTCTAAACATTACAACGCGGTAGTGTTTACTTGAGATGATAAGAGCGTCATAATATTTTTTTAATATTTAAAATTGTATCTTGTAATTATCTATCTTGAATTGTTGCAAAACTGTCTGGTCTTTTTAGATACATTTGGGTATTACACTTTAGTTAAGTTGTTCTTACATTTGTCAATTTATTGTTCAATTTTATGGACTTACTGACCTTGAAGTTCCAATCAGATTAAATTGTCACTTTATATCTGTCAATTTATTGATCAATTTCTAGTCAGATTAAAACATCAGATTAGAATTTTTCTTCAATTTATTGATGAAGTTAAAAGCCAACCTTTGTTACATCACCTCAATTTGTTTAACAATATTTTTAAGAATTTTTTATTGATACATACATACATACATAAATACGTACAAAAAAAAATTGTGTAATGACTATAATTTAAAATTAGCAATAAGCTGTTTAAAACAATTATTATACAGTTGGCAGTTTTGAAAATTAAACAATAAATTGCTGAGTGTAAAGTGAAACAAATTCGCAATAAATTGTAGTAAAATTTTACTACATTTGGTAGCTTACTTTGTACAGCAAGTAACATAGACTGTAAAAACTAAATTAGCCAAAACAAATGATTTTTTTTAATTTGATAAAAGTACTGAACATTTTAGCATTGTATACCTTATTAGTGGTGCAAAGTAACTCCATTGAGTTGCTTCAACCAAAAAAACCAAATATCATTGAATAAATTTCAGCATTGCAACTGGCAACTAAATTGCAATGTCTAAAAGGTAGATAATCAAATATAGTTTAATAAAAATACAAAAATTTAAAATCAATTACTCAAAACTAATCTAACTCCAAATTCCAACTAAATACAGACAATTGTTTTGGTTTTTACAAATCTTCATCAGTGCATCTTGATTGTGTTAAAAGCACGTAAATCAATTATTCAAATTCATCTTTTACCATCAAACAATGCCGTTTTGAGTAATTGATTTTAAACTTTTGTTTTTCATTAAACTTCAATTTTGTTTTAAATTGTTTAATTGTTAGTATGTACTGTAAGTATATGCTAACAAAACTGTGGTTACATTAACAAGTATTGGGTTTGAGCACTGCTTACATAACACTGCTTTTTTAAATGATAAAGTTATTTGGTTTTCGGTTGGTTTGGCCGGTAAATAACTGGTTCCACAACATTAAGGCGGTAATATATGTTGATACGTCTAATATTGGTATCGGTGATGCTATATAGAATTGGTTTATTGAGTTAGTGACTACATACGTATTTAAAACAATATTTATTAAAATACTAAATAAGTACAAGAACAGTTGCTACAATAATTTAATTAACTCTTAATACTTGTTGAAATTTTTTTTTTTTTTAAGTTAGGTTAGCCAAACTATTTGCTTGGGTCTTGTTCTAGTGATATTGGCGCTTAGCTGTCTTTTCTCCTCTTCATTGGTATACCGAGCAACCATCTTACAATGTCCGGAGTGTTGCACTTCGTATTTCCACGTTAGTTTTTTAATCCACAAGTGAGTGACCTTATTAGTTCTAAAAGTATTTTCATTTCTATGCTCTTCAGTCGTCGTTTTGTCTTTTGCGGTTTCAAGTCTTGTTTCTGCTGAGTTAGTAAGAATGAGCCTCACGAATGCTTTGTAAATTTTTGATTTGGTTGCTGTTCTTAAGTTTTTGTTTTTCCAAGTAGGATTTGTTAAAATTAAACAAATATTTTAGGAGTAATTTTAGTATAGTTTTAGACTTATGATGTCAACGTAGTATAATCTTTTTAAAAATGTTTTTAAACAATTTTAATCATTTTTAAAACAATTTTTGTTTGATTATTATTTACTGACATTATTGTCTTTTGTGACTGAAAGTAGAAAACAATATAAATCAAAACAAAACAAAAATTAGATAAAAAAAAGTAATAAAGTTTAAAACAATCAAACTATAACAATAAATTTATTTAATCAAAAAGCAAGAATTTAATAAAAAAATATTTTTTTTAAATTCTTTTACGTGCAACACAATTATAATAAATTGCATTACATGCAAAAAAAATAGGACATTTTGTTTTTGTATTTACATTTTTTAGTCTACATTTTTTATTGCTTTATCTATTTCTTATAAATGATTCAAATCGATTTTAAATAACGACGTTAAATAGCCATACGTACGTAAGTACGTACGTTATTTATAAGACACATTATTTAATTATAAAAAGTGTTTTTTGAGAAACTTTTATTAACATAAATTAATTATTTTACGTATTCTTACAAAAAGTAATTGAAGAGTATCAAATTGCATAATCTTGAAGACTAATTTACAAATTTATTTTACAAAATCAACTTAACGCTAAATTTTGATTTTGATATTGATTTTAATAATCGATATTTTCAAAGAAATGTGGTTTGATAATCGACAATTTTTTCTAAATGCAATAAAATGTGGAGTGTTTTTTTTTAGATTAGCTTTTTTACAACAAGTTTGTCTATTAACATATTTGTTTATTAACCGTAGCTTTAAAATCTGCAACAGTTGGATTTTATACGGGTGTATGCCTAGTTCTTTTTGCAATTATTCCCCCAATTGCTGCAGTTTAACACATTTTTTGACAAATTAGTATTTTTGCATTATTTAGAAGAGTATGTAGAACAAAATCTATCTAGTTTGATAATAGGTTTGTTGTCTACGAGTTACTCAATTATACATCTAATTTTTAAAATAAATTTGAATTCTATTATAATTGTTATAAGGTTGTTAGTTATTTTTGAGTTGTTTCTGGTCTTTGTATGTTTAATTTTAAAGACGCTCAAATATTTAAAAAAATAAATAAAAATTTTAACGTTTAACTGAGAAACTGTTTACTCACTTCTGTTTAACAAAATCTTCTTTTAGCGGCTATAATTTTTTTTTACACATTTTTTAAAAAATACAGCTCACCCGTATTTTTAATAAAAATAGTAAGTTTGTCTTCTAATAATGTACCACATGCCAAAAGTAAAAGAACCCGTAGCCAATTCTTTATAAGACAATTAAATAATATGTAAATTATTCACTCTAAAAATAACAAAAATTCGTGAGTCATAATAAAGTTTTTAATTAATTTATCTTAAATTAAAATTAAAAAAAAATAGTATTATCGTGCAAATCAGTTAATTTCTCCCTCATTTAAACCAAAATATATTTAAAATTTGTCCAACATGGAGTTTTTTAAAAAATTAAGCGAAGTTAAATGCTGTAGAATAATCTGTCTCAAAGAAAAAGGTTTTTTAATTTGTGATATAGCTCAACAAATTGGCAGAAGTTTCAGTACAATAAACTTAATGATTGACAGACAGAAACAACTAGACTTTCTAAAAACAAAAGCAATTGAAGATGTCTGAAGACGGTTAACTAATCACGAAACTATCCTTCAATCAGTTTGAAAATTCTTATTATTTTAGGGGGAGATTTTAATGTTAATTTTATATAAACGTCTAAGCAAACAAATAAAATGATTTATTGAGTGTTTATGGACTTTTACAACATATATATGAACCTACAAGATACCAAAATGGTAAGGGTACATGTATAGATAATATTTTTACTACTTTTAACAATTTACATACTTGTCATGTTATAAAAAATAGCCATTTATCAGATCATGAACCACAAGTTGCAAGTTTTTTAATTAATGACTCTAAACTTTTAAAAAAGAAGTGCTACTCAAGAACTTTCTCTGATAGCAATTTGAATGATTTTAAATTCAATCTTTTAAGTGTAAATTTTAATTTAATATATGGTTGTACAAACCCAGAAGAAAAGTTTGATACATTTTTTAAAACTTTTCTTGAACAATATAATCAATGCTTTTCCAAACATTTAAAATCGTTTAAATATAAGAGAAAAAAATACCCAGAACCAAATGTTGAATATATAAAACTAAAGGAGAAGGTAGATTTGGCCCATGATATGTATAAACTCAGCGGAGATAAAAAAACTTTCAATAACTACCGAAAATTGAAGAAAAACTACAATGAGACACAAATTTTATGTAAGCTGAAACAAAATTAATTTAAAATAAAAAATGCTAGAAATAACTTAAAAGAGCTTTGGAATGTTATTATCGAAGGTTGTAATAGAAATAAAAACCAAAAGTTAGTCTGATATTGATTCAGAACTTTTCAATAAATATTTTTTTAATTTTGCTATCTCTGCTTTAAGCAATATAAACACAAATACAACTGACCCTATGATTTTTTTTTAGTCAAAACATAAATGCAAGATCTTCTTCTTTTTTTATAAGCTACATAACAGAGATCGAAATAGAAGATGTAACCGTGTAATTCTTTTAAAACCACAAAAACAATGGATGTGTATGACATTAACATGTGTATTAAAAAACAAATAATTACAATAATTGCTAAATACCTTCAACATATTTTTAATTCCTGTTTTACTTTTGGCATATTTCTATCAAAACTGAAGTTAGCTAAAATCATACCCATTTACAAGTCTGGTGATAAGAAGTTTGTGGTAATTATAGACCAATTGCTTTATTACCAGTTTTTTCTAAAATCTTCGAAAAACTTATTTTTAACCGCCTAGTAGTTTATTTTGACAAATATAACTATTTTTTAAAAAATCAATTTGGTTTTTAGAAAAATCTTGGTACAACAGATGCTATAAAGGATTTTTGTTATAAACTTATAAAGGAGCTTGAAAAATCAAAAAAAGTAATTAGCAATTCTGTGATCTGTGCAAAGCTTTTGATTGTATAAATCACGATCTACTTTTATCAAAATTAGATTTTTATGGAATTAGAGAAATTCCTTTTAGGGCCGCTATTACAATTGTCAGATAACTTAAACCAGGAATAAATTTATTTAAATGTATAAACCTGGTATAGCATTAGTTTTGCTCTTGTTACAGTCTACATAACCTATTGAAACGTCAATAATGACTTATAAACTGACGTATAAATTATTTATACGCAAATTTGTTGTGCGCGTTACTTGGTTACTATACTAGAAAAAACTACTGCTTCAAGCACCGGATAAGTTATCCCTGGTTTATTTCTTCAAAACATACAAATAAAGTTTTTCAATTTCAATCACCCGCACACTCGAGTAGAATATCTATTCAATGAATCCCAAATTAGAACTAGAAATAAAGACAAACCACTTGAAGGTCACAATGATTAGGCCAATCAAGGAAATAATGCTTGACGATTATCAATTTGCTTCTGTGCAAAAATTTTTGCAACAAATCCTACTTTAACTGTAACACGTTTATGCATTTTCTAAAAAATCATTTATCACAAAGATGGCCGTTTCTGGAACTGACTTATAAATTGACGTATACGTTGTTTATAAACTAATTTGTTGTGCGCGTTACTTAGTTACTATACCAGATATAAGTTATAAGAGATTGTAAAGGCGCATTTTTATATATTCCATAGAAAGCGCTATTTCTTGTTTAACCGACAATTGTAAAAGCGGCCCTTTATCTACTTAATTCATATTTTTTGAACAGATCTCAGACTGTGTTTCACAATAATACATTTAGTAGTATATCCGTTATGAACGTAGGGGTACCTCAAAGGTCAATTTTGGGGCCGTTGTTGTTTATAATTTTTGTTAATGACATTCCTTTGCACTTGCCAGGTCACACAATATTATACGCAGACGATACAAGCATTCTTGCTTCGAGCAGAAGCTTAGATGATTTAAAGACACATGTAATCAAAATTGAAACCAAAACTAATGAATGGTTTGTGTCTAACAAACTAGTTTTAAACCAATCCAAAACTAGTCATGTTCTTTTCTCAGGTTCAAATAGTAAAGCTAGCCAAAATGTTAAATTTTTGAGAGTTACTGTAGATTTTAATCTTTGTTGGAATATCCATATAAATAATGTCTGCGCTAAGTTAGGAAAAGCAATATATGCCATACGGAAAACACGGTTAATAGCTGGAAAAGATGCAGCTCGAATAGTGTATTTTACGTTATTTCACTCAATGATGGTTTATGCTATTCAAGCTTGGGGCAACGCAAGTACAGCTAGCCGAGTTATTTTTTTTCTATACGTTGTAACATGTAAGGAATAAACTATTATTATTATTTTATTATTAACAAAAAAAATATTATTAATCTTAACTTGTACTACTCTTTTATTTACCCTTAACTTTTAAGTATAAGAAGTACTGTCTAGAGTGGTACAATGAGAGACTAGAATAGGTCAATCAACGAATTAAATTATCTTTATCAAAAAATTAAGCTATTGTTTGTATTCCCATAATGGTCGTAAGATAGTTAGACGCCATAGAAGCGGGGTGAGGCAATAGTATGGAAAGCAATTGCTTATAAAAGTAAGTTTTTTGTAGTTTTTATTCTAAGAACATTAAACGCAAATTGCTACAATGACAAGTTCTAGAACCAAAATTAATGCCTTATTTGAGAAGCTTAAAAACTCGTATTTTCCAACAAGATCATGCAAAACCATATACAGCTAAGTTTACTATAAAATTCTTAAAACTAACTAGTGTTGATTTACCTGCAACGGTAAAACTAAAAACTATAAATATTGCAATTTGACATGCAAAATTTAATTTTAAGCTAAGTTTTACTACTTTTAGCATTTATAATGCAATTTTTAAAGCAAATTATATAAAAAAATAAAAAAATACTCTAAAGAATCTTGTAATCTATATAATATATATGATGTACCACCAGTGCTTCAAGTTTACAACAACAATATCAAACAATATCAAACGAAAATCAAATTACAATTGCAGTAAAAATTGAAATACTCTGTCCAATGACCACAGTTTAAAGGAAATTTGTCATTTTTGCCATAAACAAAGTCACATAAAGAATGAGTGCAGGTTTTGCCAAATGGCGTCGCAACAAAGAAAACAAAGCAAATATGGTAAACGCAGACAAAGTTAATGAATTTTTGTTCTGTACTAACCCAATTAGTGAGGTTGTTGGATTTTTGATTCTGGAGCTACTTGTCACATTACAAATAATAAGCAACAATTCGTAAGTTTTACTAATAAATATTCTGTTGTATCAGTGGCTGACGGCAAGAAACTTGAATCGTCGAAATGCGGAACGTTAAAAGTGAACGCAATTAACGGTATTGGAAACGTCACTACAATTACCCTGACGAATGTATTGTTTATTTTTGAGATTGGCGGTAACTTAATCTTAATAAAAAAACTTACTGATAAAGAATACAATGTAAAGTTTTGTAACAAGAAATGCAAGGTATTTTTTGAACAAAACTCAATCGCAATCGGTAATTTACACAAGAACTTGTTAAGAATTTCAAATCTGCGCGCTCCGATAAACAATGTCTACATCTTATATAAGAACAGTGCGCGTGTCAACAAATGACATAATCGTCTCATCACTGTATAAAAGTGTCAAGGTGGGTCAAGACCGATTGTAAACAAACAGTTTGTGAGACTTGCGTTAAAGGAAAAATTGCACAAAAACTATTTTCAAAACAATCGCATAATAAGACCAGTTACACCATAATTTATTTTGTTAAAGAGAAATTGAAAGTATTTGATAAATTCAAAAATTACGTTGCATTGACAAAGAATTTATTCGATAAACCAGTTAAAATGTTACGGTCAGATACAAGAGATAAAAATATCGGCATTCCAAAAATATTTTGAATGTTATGATATTACGAGGCAATTTACTGCAGATAATAGATTCTGGGGAGATGTAGTAATGACAGAAAACTTTATTCAAAATTGTTTAATTTCAAGAAGTAGTGAGAACAACACCTTTTGAGTTATGACACAAGAAAAAACCGATTTTTGATAGCATAAAATGCTATGTCAAAATTTCACAAATAAGATAAAAGAAATTAAGGCAGAAAATACAATATTGCTTGGCTTTAACATGGAATTGACAACAACAAAAATAAAAACAACAAAGGTAATAACAGTAAAGTCAACACCGCTCAAGAAGACAGCAACAACGAAAACATCAATACTTCAAGTTCAACAAGTGAATTAAGTAAATTAAATTTGGCTAAAGAAAGTGTGGGTAAACATTGTGATAAAAGCAGAGTTAGTGTATGTAATAAACTGCAACAAAAATATAACAACAGGAGTGACAACTAGAAACTCATCACAATTGTCAAAAGACATTTCACTAAAGAAAATGGAAGATTACTACGGATTTCTAATATCTAATGCAGAACTCAAACTTACAATCAAGCTGTGCCATGTAAAGATAAAGACAAGTGGATAACTGCAATACAACAAGAACTTGACTCACTAAACAGCAATGAAACATAGTCAATTGTTAATTTGCCAAAAGATGCAAACGTTCTTGGATTTAAATGGGTATTTAAAATCAAAACTCAACCACAAGTTTGAAATTGATTATGATAAAAAAATTTTGTGCCAATAGTAAAACAAACAACTTTTAAAATAATGCTTAGCATTGAGACCGGAACTGGCTTAAAAGTGAATTATTTTAACGCAAAAACAGCATTTCTTTATGGACACCTAACTAAAAAGATCTACATGAAAATACCACTAGGCTTAGAGAAAAAAAATGCTATAGGCTTAAAACAGAGATCATGATTCATGCTTGTACCTATACTATAAAAATTGATAATATAATAGCTTATGTTTTAATCTAAGTAGATAATATTTTATTTTGTACAAATTTAAATATTATGCTTGAAAAGATTGAAAAAGCTTTGAAACTAAATTACAATTACAATCAACAATTTAAATAGTCAAAATTAAAAATTATTTAGTCATAAATGTTCAAAAGGATAATAATTTTTACTATTTAAATCAAGACAAATATATAAAAAATGTAAAATTTGATTTTCAAAAAAAAGTAATAAAAGTACCAATAAGTCCAAATTATTATAAAGAAGAAAATAAAGAATATATTTCTAAGAATAATAAATATTGCAAGACAATGGGACATTTACTGTACATCTATACATACCAATAAACACAACACAAACACTCTGCAGCAGTTGCTATTTTAGCACAAAAGGTAGAAAAACTAATCAAAACGATTGGGAAGAAGTAAAAAGAGTCATTAAGTATCTAAAATGCATTTTAAAGTATCAATTAAAATTGAGCTTAAAAAAAATAAACTTATAGCATATTCAAACGCTAATTTGGCTAAAAATAAAACAACTAAAGCAATTTATTAAATGGTTTTTATATTTGTGTAAAAACTTCAACTATAATATATGAAGATAATTATGTTTACCGTTAGTGTACTAGCTATTTTTATATTTCACAAAGTTAAATAGTGAATTGGAAAATTAAAGAAGAGTATTAGAAGTTAATTTAGCAATCCATATAACTTTAACTTATAAATATAGATATCACTTGAATGTACTTTATAAAATATTATCTATGTATCATGTATGTGTGTGTGACTTGTAATATACTTTACAATAGTTTTTTTTTTTATTTGAGCAGAATTTAATCTGTCTGTTATTAATAAATCATCAACATTATACAATCCAAAATATAACTATTCAATAAAACCTTTAAACCTTGAAATAATAAAACCATACGACTTCAACCACAAAAATAATCATACTTTTTCAGCATTCCGTTCACTCATACGTAATGCACTAAATTTATTACTTTTTCTTACCCATCTACAACTTTAAATAAACATTATCCAACAATTAGCTATATCAAACAACTTTTCCACTGTAACTATCAACAAAATAATCAACAAACACACACAAAAAGTAAAATTAAAAAACAATACAACACTTTTAAACAACAACAAACACACAACTACACAATACAGAAAACTCACATCCTAATGAAACCTGAAGTTTACAAAATAGATTGCCAAGACTTCAATGCTTACTTACTTACTTACTTACATAGGACACACATATAGAACCTTAAAACACAGAATTAAAAAACATAATACAAAAAAAAAACAAATCCATTTCTTCTTTATTGTGTGTTTTACATCTATTTCAAATCAAGTCGTTAGTCATATCTTAGAAATCAAACCGCAAAACAAATTTTCTTTTTTTGCGGCAAGCCATCAAGTAACAAATTATGAACTTTTTGCTGATAATGTAAATGACAATTGTCTGTTTCAAAGTGAAATGTACGTTCTTTACGTATATCCTAATTGCAAAAGACATCTTTGCCTGCCACTAGAAAGTATCAAAATGCTCCAAAACCTGTTCTGTTTTTTATTTTTAAGAGGTGTAAAAGTTCTATCTACTCACAATCGCAATAAATAAAGTTAATCCTGTTTCTCTTAGACGTTGAAAAGTATTGGAAAACACTCATCTGTCAGGTAATCTTTTCATCAAAAATTTACGGACGTACTCAACTACTGCAGCGCACGCAAATTGCATTAAAGTAATCTGTAAACAACCACATTAACTGCATACTTATCTGCAACGTGAAATGTGCATTTTAAAAAATAAATTTATAGACAAAAAAGTTTTATTTTAACCTAAAAAAACAGCATTTTTATTAATAATTGGTGGTGCAAAGTAGATGTTGCTACATCATGTTGCTTCAACCAAAGAATCGAAATCATCGATAAAATTTCAGTATCACAACTGGCAACCAAATTGCAATGTCTAAAGAGGTAGACAGTAGACAATCAAATATAGTTTAATGAAAAACAAAAGTTTAAAATCAATTACCCAAACCCAATCCAACTCCAAAGCGGCCAACCAAATACAGACAATTGTTTCGGTTTTCTCAAATTCTTATCAGTTCATCTTGTGTTTAAAACCACATAAATCAATTATTTGGATTCATTCTTCACCATCAAGCGATGCTATACCACCAAGACGCACTGATGAGGATTTGAGAAAACCGAACGATTTTATTATTATGACACCATAGATAAAACTCATTTAAAACATTGTTAATTTTACGTGCAAGTTCAACTTCATTTAAAGCTGATATTGCAATTGTAGTGTCATCAGCAAACAACTACAGTTGCTTCCTGAATAACCATAGGCAAGTCGTTTATAAATAACATGAACAAAAGAGGCCCTAGTACGGACCCCTGAGGCACACCCGCATTTGATGTATATGATTGGATATCTTTTATTTTAACCGATATTTTGCGGTCTTTTAAGTAAGATTCAATTCATTTAGAGCCTATTCCTCTAATCTCTATAGCAAGTAATTTATTGATTATAAATTTTTGAGCAAACTGTGTCAAACGCTTTTGACAAGTCAAAAAAAAAAGAGCTACTACATATTTTCCATCGTTATTTTTATTATGTATTAATTTTAATAAGTGAAAAGTGGCAGTTTCAACGGAGTAATTAATTTGTTAAGAAATTTTAACATTTTATTATATACTAGCTTCTCTAGTAGTTTAGAAAATGAACTGAGGATTGATATGGGTCTATAATTTTCAATATTTAAATGGTAATTTTTTTTTAATTGGAGTTATTGAAGCAGTTTTTAGGTTAGATAGAAAAACACCTAGTGATAAAAATAAAATAAAAATTTTAATAAGTATTTCAGCCAGCTATGGCTGGTATAATAGACTTTAGAGTTATTGAAGATATGCCATCAATACTATATGACGTTTTGTTACTTAAACTTGCTACTGTTTCAAATAACTCATGTAAGTCAATTGGTTCCAAAAAGAAAGAATTTGCATTAAAAGAAGGTAGTGTACAACTGTTAGACATATTGAGCCCAAAATGTGCGGTACTTAAATTTGTTGCAATGTTTGAAAAATAGAGAGCAAATTCTTTAGCTATAACATCTTCATCTTTAACCGTAACTGAATTAATATTTAATTGAATATTGACTCTAGGTTTTACACGATCTAGACTTTTATTAACAAGTTCCCAGGTAGTTTTAGATTTATTTGAACTAGAATCTATTTTACTGCCCATTAAGCTTTTCTTAGCTAGATCAATATTAAAGTTAAGTTGCCTTTTTTTAGTTTTATAAAATATTTCAGTATTAAATATCATTAGTATATTTTACAATCTAGACCAATTTTTTTAATTGAGTACTTTCATTTTTAAGAGTAGGTCTAATCCATTTCTTAGTATTATTAACGTTTGCTTTACAAACTAATGGACAAGCACATTGAAAACAATGTCATCATTAGAGAGCGGATTCCTAGCTATTATGCTTACGCTAAATAGTCAAAATATATGCACAAATTGTGAAGAATGTAATCATTTGGCACTAAGATTTTTACGCTTTTTTTTATTTTAGTATTTTTTTGAATTTGGTGCTTATTTCAAGATTTTGTGCTTATTTTTAAGCTTTTTCTTCAGTTTTGGTGCATTTTCTTTGATAAATCTGTTTTTTTGTGAAATTTAGTGAATTAAAATGTACATAAAAAAACGCAAATTATTTCATTCTTTAGAAAACGTAAAGCAAAATTTACGTATCAAGATCTAGCATATTTTTTATAATATTATTTAGACAAGTTTAATATAATTCTGTAAATCCCGACTGAGCTCATGGCGTATTTTAGTGCCACTTCTTCAAGCAAATCAAATAACTGTATTTTATAATTCCCAAAATATTCGGTAGGTCGGGGATTCTCTCAATTTTTAAATTTTTTAAAACGTTGTAATACAGTTTTCGGATCCTGCAAGTAAGTCAGTAAAAACCTGCCACGCAGTTCTAAAAAATAAAGAACTTTAAAATAATTTAGCTTTCTTAAAAGATAATTACGGTGTTGTGAGTCATAAAATCGCTAAAAAAACAGGAAAATACGTTAAATGAAAATCTAAGTATAATTAGAGATTTTAAAGATGCAATTTTAAAAGTACTAGGCTATCTTGGGCACACAGTGAAATCAAAATCCAAAGATGTATTTTGAAAAATTGAAGTTTATCTACATTAAATAAAATAAACAGTATTTTGAGTGGAGAGAATGTTCCAGATTTCGATATGAATTCAGCTTTTAAAGCAAAATTTAAACATGCACCAGTAAGAAGTGTGCATGTCGAAAGAAGTTTTTTATATACCTTTTCAAAGAAATTTTAATTGATCAAAGGCAGAATTTTACAGTTAAACACTTAGAGTTAAGTTTTTTTTATATTATTTAAAATGTGTGTAAAAATCATCACTCAAACTGTTGTAATTATAAATGTTATAAAACCTTTATTAAAATATTTTATAGTTTCGATTTTTTTTAGTTTTATTATTGTTTTTCAATTGTGTCATGCTTTTTTTAATGCTTTTATACATGTTAGGTGCATTTTTAATGCTTTTTTAGTAACATTGTCATGCCTTTTTAGGCGCTTTTTTTCGTAATTTTAATGCTTTTTAATCCGCTCTCTAGTCATCATATGTCATAATGTGTAGTTAACGTTTGTAATTAGATATATGCACAATAGATCTATTTCAAACAATTTGAAAAAAGTGCAAAGTAAAAAATTTTGACACAAGTACAAAAACAGGTTTTTAATAATAACAATTATCAAGTGTAAAAACCGGATATAAAGTTTGAAACACAATCGCAAAGTTTTATTTTTTTTCATTTTATATATTTTTTTCAAAATTAAACCACGTCATTCAAAACGAACAAGATAAATATCAATAAAGTGAGCGTTAGAAAAATAATATAGATGTCTAACGCTTTTGCAGTATTAGTTTTCTATTATATGGCTATTGAACTTACAAAACATTCTGAAAATGTATTAAAATGACGTTGCACAAATATGTATAAAACGTGCTTTGAAATCATGTTTTGTAGAAAAGTTTAATCAATATATTCCGCATTAAAAATCAGATTTGCAAAGTTGCAAAAAAAATGCGACGTAATTCGTTCTAATCAGAATTCCAATAATCTAAAAACTGATCAAAGCTAATGGCTATTGTTTTTTTGTAATATGTATAATTATGGAACTTTCCATAATAATAATAATACCGACCACGTTAATTTTTAATACAAATTTGGGAATGTACAACTTACTCAATTAATATCTCGGTAATTTTTAAATAAATTTAAATTTATTTTAATTTACAATTTTGAATTCTCCTGTATAATATTAGTAATATTTTATTATTTATTATAAATGATCACGGATTTACAGACACTGTAAAGTTAGCTAAGAAAATAAGTAAAAGAAACTTACTTATTACTTGTTGTATGTAGCTACCGTCGGAACATCTTGCAATGCATGAGATGAAATTTTGAATTAATGTCATCAAAGAACATTATGGTATTTTTAAATGAATATACTTTCTTGAAAGTGATATAAAGATACGAATAGGAAAAGATATATGATATTGTTATAATAAATGCATGCCGCGCATTTCATATTTCACAAGTATTAATGCCCCATCCCGATAAAAATAAGATATATAGTAATACGAGGTATAAGAAATGCAATAAAATTACTGGTAAAATACCAAAAAAGGTGATATTTAATCTTGTCCATAACATAAAGGAAGAAAACGTAAGACATATAGATTGCTTAATGCTGACCCGGTCGGATACAAAAGGCATTTAAGATATGCAGCCCAGTAGCGGCGGTAGTGGGGTGTGAGAAGGGCACTATGGGGGGCTCTTGGGGCGGCGTGCCATTGACAAATATCCCGGCGAGTCTCGACTTGGGTGGCCGCACGTCAATGACAGTCGCACTCACACACGTACAATCACAACACGTCGTTTACTATTGTCCTGCTAATGGCCAATTTATAACGATTTACAAATAAATACCTCGCCGTGGAAAGAGAACGAGATCCATCCGACATTTATTATACAATAATGGACTAAATTAATGCAGATTAGACGAAAAAATAAGTATATATATGAAACCAAAACGGAGAATGTTCTCACAAAAAGAAACCGATCGAAAAGATTTTTTCTATACATTTCGAATAGGAATAAATATCGAACGTACGATGCGATATTAATCATTTATTTATTACAATTATTTGTCCGATGTCGTGTTTTTGCGATACATAAATCTTTTGTATTAATTAATTAATATTAAAAGGTAGACACGATGAAGACTAAAGCTATATTTCATGCAGCTTAATCGAAATTTAAAACAAAATATTGTAGCTTGTTACAAATACTAATAAAACTGTATTCAATTGAACATAATTAAAAATAATAAGCTCAAATTTCATAAATCAATTAACTAAAACTTAAAAACTCATTCATTCAGTTCAATTTATTTAGATATTTATTGAAATTATATGCTTAATTTGTATTTTGGATTTAATTAAGTAATAACTAAATAAAATCTAATAAATATTTAGTGGTGACAAAATTATAATTAATAATTCCATCATGAAATATATGTAAACACTCCTTTAATTGTATGAAATAATCTTGTCTTCGTGAGAACATTTAACGTATTTGAATAAAAATGGAATAATTTGACATTTCCATTGTTTAGCTCAAATATTATTCAAATGATGGCATACATATTAATGTCGAGGCAAAAAAGGACACGCATAAAAATAGAAATAGTTGTATTTTATGACCACTTTTCCGCACCTCCAGTATTTTTTTGACAGAAGCCATTAAATAAAATAAATTTTATTCACAATAAAATGATGTTAAACGTATTTATTTCATTATAAATGTTTGTAAATAACTGACGTTTTATTATAACCAATAATATTAATGATTTGATTTTTTGTTACAAGTTACATTCATTTTTATTGAAATTATGTTAATAAGGTTTTATTCGTGTGAAATATTCGATTAATGCCCATCACTAAAAAAAACGACTTTTTTTAAACTGAGTAGTTTGAAAATATATTGTAGAGAATTAATTTTTTTATTAAAATATATATAAAGGATGGTTAAGATCTTTACTATGTGGCAATCCATAATAATAATAAATATTATTATTTATAAAAATAGGCTTAAAATTGTCAATAATAATAGTAATATATTTAATTTATCTGGACAATATACAAAAGTATTATTTTTACAAGAACGCACAAACTCTTCTACACTGTATGATTTTAACATCCGCTGGCAATTCATTAAAATCCTTAATTGATTTATATATTGTACCCGTTTTTTGCATTAAGTCAATGAATTAGGCAAAAATATATGTTTAATCGTGTAGAATAATTATCTTTTTTGTGTTTTCCTTAAATTTATACTTAATTAAATCTATACACTGTTAAAATATGATTTTATTTAAAAACAAGTATTTCCTTAAAACATAAATAAACATAATTCTATTAACTCTCTTTGTAGAACTAAAACTTTGTTTGTTTGAAATGTTAGATTGAAAAGATTTATAGTTTACGCTTTTTAAATGTTGTTGGTATGTATTTTTTTAGAATTCTTATTTCGTAAATAATTGGCAATTTTTTTGTATTTAGATAAGAAATATGCTTGTGTCAATTTAATGTTTCAATTGAGATTGATTACTATTTTTACTAATGCTTAGATTAATGTTATCAAAAGTTATTAGTTTTGATATCATAGCTTAGACCAACCGGTTTCGACTGTTAAGCCATCATCAGTTCTAAAAATATTACATAAATCAGAAATATAGAAGAGTTACATACATGATTTTATTAACAAAACTTACTTTTTTTTTCACAGATGTTGTTGTGTGTTGCGGGTGGAGTGATTTTGTTGTGATTACTGTTACATTGATTGGTTATTGTGTAGTGTGGTTATTGTTGTTGAGTGATTAAGTGTAGTGTGGTTATTGTTTTTTAAAAATGTATAGATATATTGGTATGGGTTATTGATTTGTTCGTTCAGGCATCTGTAGTTTATATTGTTTTTTAATTTGTCTATTTCATATGATTCTAATATAGTCATTTTTAATCCTTTTTTTACATTGGTGTAAGAGTTTTATATTATTTTTGTTTTTGATATTGAAAGTGTGTTTATGTATTTGTAAGTGTTTGGAAAAAATAAAGTTGTGATTTTTGTGTGTGTATTCTTTGAGTCTGTATTTAAGTGCTCTACCAGTTTGTCCTATATATGAGGCTGTGCAATCTTGACAATTGATTTGGTATATTCCTGATTTAGTCAGTTTGTTTGTACAAAACATTAAAATAGAACCTAACGATACGATGATCTTTTTCGACATCACCAACTTGTACAAAACATACCTATACCTGAAACTATTTCTGCATTACAAAATGCATTATCAACACTAAACATAGACACTGAAGAAATAAAGAACATAATAAAAATTGCAACATTTTTCACTTCAGAAACAATTTGCATATATAATGAAAAAACATATAGATTAACTGATGGACTACCAATTAGAGCATCAAGCTCAACTATCTTAGCAAACATTTTTTTCAATACAGTCGAAGAAAAAATACTAACTAACAACAATCCACTACACAATAACATAATTTTATGTCGTAGATATATAGATGACATATTCTGTATATTTAGAAATAATAATTTACATTCATATATCAATAGCTTAACTAAAAACATACAATTTACAATAGAAATAGAAAGTAACAATCAAATAAATTTTCTTGATCTGACAATAATCAAAAACAATTCAAACCAACTAGACTTCAAAATTTACAGTAAACCAACCAATTCAGACATAATTATTTCTTTCAACTAAAATTACAGTTTCAACAACAAATTTGCAGCTTTTCATTCCCTAATACATAGAGCACTATCACTTCCACTATCATTTACACATCTACAGCTTAAATATAATACAACAAAACAGCTAGCTATAAATAATCAATTATCCCTCAGCACAATAGACAAAATAATTAAGAAACATACCCAAAAAACACTACTTGACAACATAACACTACTTACACACTACACCAAAAACACAAACACCCAATACAGAAAGTTAACATATTACAACAACACCAGTAACAAAATATCAAAATTATTGTACAAATACGATCTTAAAGCTTCACTATCTAACTCTAACACCATCAAAAATAACATCTGCAATCAAAAACATACATCAAACAAACTGATTAAATCAGGAATATATCAAATCAATTGTCAAGATTGCACAGCCTCATATATAGGACAAACTGGTAGAGCACTTAAATACAGACTCAAAGAACACACACACACACACAAAAATCACAACTCTACTTTTTCCAAACACTCACAAATACACAAACACACTTTCAATATTAAAAACAAAAATAATATAAAATTCTTACACCAATTTAAAAGAAGACTTAAAAATGACAATACTACAATCATATGAAATAGACAAATTAATAAACAATAAAAACTACAGATGCCTGAACAAACAAATCAATAACCCATACCAACATATCTATACATTTAAAAAAAAACAATAACTACACTACACTTAATCACTAACAACAATAACCACACTACACAATAACCAATCAATGTAACAGTAACCACAACAAAGTCTCACCACCCGCAACACACAACAACATCTGTGAAAAGAAAAGTAAGTTAGTTAATAAAATCATGTATGTAATTTGTACATATTTATAATTTATGTAATATTTTTAGAACTGATGATGGCCTAACAGCCGAAACCGGTCTTAATAAAAATTAAAATAACTAAATCAGCACAATGAAGTATATATATATATATATATTTTATTAAAATACCCTGACCTCAAATAATTAAAATTTGTTAAAAATTGTAACAAAAAGCACATTAACTTTTCAAATATTTTAAGAAAAGAGTTTAAAAATTGTTTGCATTACCCTTTTTTAGTATTGGTTTTACAATAACATCTTTTAATTAAAACAAAAAATACCAAGACTAATTTATTAAAAATGTTAGTGGTAATATAATTTTAGATACGCATTTTTTAATTAGTGAAAGCAAAATCTTGTCAATACCAACTGTAGATTTGTTTTAAAGAGATTTTGTTATTCTTATTACATCTGATTTATTTACATCATTAATATGTATTAATTTGCCTGTATATTGTATTGACATACATAATTGTCTTCTGGTAATTTTGTTATGAGGTTTGCGGCAATTGATGCAAAATAGTCATTAAACCTTTCAATCAACATGTTTAAGTTTTGCTTTTTCCAAACATTGTAACATCATATTTTATCATTTAAATAAGTTGTGTTTTTTACAAATTGTTTTATTATGTTGTATATTTCATGATTTTTGTTAAATATAGCAGTATTGTATTAATATTTAGCATTTATTATACAAGACAACATTGTAAATAGTAAATCAATGTCTTTTTTTAGATTTAATGTATGGTGTGTGTAAATTTAAATCTGTTTCAGTTGAGTTATTAGACGCGTCTATTTTAAATTTTTTTAAATTAATTTTTTAAATCAAACAATATTAAAAAAAAATATTTTTTTAGCGGGCTACAATAAATTTTTTCTTAAAAATTGCATACTATTTTTTAATAACTTTCTCAATCAAAAACAGAAAGTCTACATACATACCAGGATTTTTTGTTTTGTTTTCAAGTGTTTCTTAATGTCACAGTAGACTAGACTTTTTTGGAAAAACATTATATGCAGTCGTTGTACATATAAGAACTCTTAATATACACAATAGTTAACAACAGGTAAAAAATTAAAATATCATATTCTACATCAAATTCTAAACAAAACAAAAGAAAAACGTTTTTCAAAATTTTGAGTAATAGATTTTAAACTAAAATATATAATTTAAAGTGATATATTAAAAATAATTATTTATTAATAAAATAGAATGAAAGCTATAAAATTGTTAAACGTGTCCGTCTTGGTGACAAATGCAACTTTTGCATCATAGGATAAAAGTGTTGTACTTTTTTTTTATTATTTTCCTATTTTGGATATTTTAAACATTATTAACATTTTTTTTGTTTTTTTTGTTTGACAATATTAATTTCAATAGCATATATTAAATCCTTTATATGTTTCCACAGATAAAAATCTAAAGGATTTAAATCATCAGACTTTGCAGTCAATGGATTCATCCATCTATCTACAATATTTTTTTTAGCTAAGCAATTACATTTCTTTCAATGTGTGAGCGTGCATTATTATGCTGGTACCACATTCAATTTAATAGGCCAATAGGATCGTCTTCCAATAATTTTTTGCTTTTGACGTTGTTTTGAAAGAAATACAAATATGTATTAAGACCATACCGACCGTTACCTTGATTTGTAGTATTTTAACAAAAAAGGCAACTTTCATTGCTGCTTTTACAAATAATTTAATAATCGATTAATTTTTTACCAATACATTCAGAATAAATTAAACTATGATATGTCAAAGTCTTGTTTGTGAAATTATATTTGCAAATAGCAACAAAATGCATTCGAAAATACAGAAAAACTTTCTATATTTGATGAGTTTTTTCGGCTATTTCCTAACTATTATTTGACTAAAAGACTTTGACATATTATAGTTTAATCCTTTCTAAACGTACTGGTAAAAAAATAAATCGATTATCAAATTATTTGTAGAAGCAGCATTGAAGCTAAAGTTGCCGTTTTTGTTAAAATACTACATATCAAGGTAGCGGTCGGTATGCTCTTAATATTGATACAATTTAGAATTGCCTGAACTAAAAGTAATTTGCCGTTAAAATATAGCACCACATATTAACGCTAAATCTTTGTTGAAATCGTTTTTGTATAATACAATGCGAATTATTGGAAAACCTACATTGTTTACACAAAGACCAGACATTATTAATAATAAATATTATATATACTATATCTGGAAAATGTTGCTTCATCTGATCATAATATTATACTTGTAATGGCAAGATTTGGTTCATGTTGTTTCTTAACTTTTTCACAAAAAACAAGTGATTTCACTTAGTCGCCTGGTTGCAAGTACTGAACTGATTGATAATTAAAAAAAATGCATTTCTTCACTTGGCAATGTTCTCTAGACCAAGCGTTGCAAAATTTTTAAGCATGTGGAAATATGTTTAGAACTTACCTACCTAGTGCATCTATAATACAATCTATTGTCTTTTCTAGACCAACATGATGGTGCACACGTACATTACCGCTACAACCGTCAAAGCCTTATTGAAAAAATCCACCAGCTTACAATGCATTGCTATTGCAAAAACCATATAGAAAAATCATATTTGCATATTGTTTACTTAGAATTATTATTACTGACAAAGCGTAGATAACAATAAACAAATAATCAAAAAGTGTACTCTTTAATACATTGATGCAAAAGTCGCAATCGTCAGCAAGGCAGACACGTTGAACAATTTTCATAATGTTTTATAATTTATTTTTAACATATTTTTATGTTTTTGTTCACTTTTTTATTCTATCTCTTTAATAAATAATTATTTTTATTAACTCACATTTAATTCATTATTTTAGTTTTAAATCTTTACACTCAAATTACTTAAAAACGAAGCAAATTTAAAGAAACGTTATTTTTTAAATTTAAAATTTGGTGTAGATAATGACATTTACTTTTTGCTATCTTTTATAAATCATTCTGTATATAGTAATTAAAAATAAATGGTCTATGTTGTTAGTTTTTTAGATGGTAACTACTTTAGTTTTTGTAAAGGGGACGTCTAGAAACCTATTTTGTAAAAGATATTAATAAATAAAGTTTATAAAAAAGACATAGGGAAATAGGTAGTCAATTAGAGTAAAATAAATAAAACACTAAAAAAGACTTTTTAAACATTTAATTTTGATTCAATTAAACATACATGTTTTCTTAACCAAAAAAGTTTCTGGAAAATAGACCTAATATTAAAAAAAAGCTTTGGTTAATAAAAATTAAAGGTTATCTACTTGAGCCTTGTGTAATCAGTATGAAACACGTGCGCGTTGCCTATACCACTCACGGCGCGGCGCGTTCAACATAATGTTATTGTTTGCCACGTTAAATTCAGTCTATTTGGAATGTTGTGTTACTTACATTGGTATTTTATTCATAATTTCTATTGCTATTTTTATTTAATGAGACGCACAATCAGCAACCGGTAGAACAAATTAGTGTGCAGACCTTTAGAGTAAGTACAGAACAATATTGGATCAAACTAAAATTGTTATAAGTATGTGCCTGGTTGTTAAATAACAGGTTTTAAATTAGAATTCTGTCTATAATAAGTTTTATTAGTAATTTAGGCAATCAGTTTATGATAAAATAAAGCTAAGTAAATAGCTAGATTGGGTTGTATTTTATAACAAAAAATAGTTTTGTATACATTAGGTTAGGTTAGGTTAGGTTATTATTCTTATATAAATTGCCGTTTAAACCATAGAAAGTAAATCCTAAGAACCAAAAGAGGTAAACCAGAAGTAGTTATCCAGTACTGCTAAACTAGTTGACAAATTAAATCTATTTTTTTTGTAATTATTAAGCATGACAACCATGGAAACGTATTGCGTCTATCCCTAATTTCTTTTATTTCAATTTTACAGTTTTGGGTATTTAGTTTTTTGCCGTAACTTTTAGCCGTTTTGTTTTATATTTTGTTTTTCTCATTGTATTTAAAAAAAAGTAAATCTTGTGAGGTGTTTCATTTCAAACTAATTTTGCGTTTCATGTTTATAGTTTAATGCTTGATCCAGAAATTGATAATATATTAAAAATAGAAAGATAGATGTAATCGTTTATATAATTGATATGGACTAATGTTGTATCACTGTTCTTAAAAAGTGCAACTTAGTTTTCTATTTTCATCATGTCTGGAAATTTACCAAACATAAAGTATTTATTAATTATATCAGTTATGAAATGAAAGCTAGTGCAATTTAACACTAAATACCACTACCAGACGCTACCAGTCATTTGTTTGATTTTTTTATCATCAATTGTGTTTATTAGCACAGAAATATTTATTAAAAATTGTCTTTTGCTATCAGGCATTGCCATGGTCATACAAGGCATACTGACAAAATTTGAAAACAGAAACAATTGTCTATGACTCTTGGCTGCTGTGATTGTTAGATTAAATTTTAATAAATTATTAATTTATTTCCTAATTTATTGACAATTCAAAATTTGACTGTCAATTGCATAAATAAATACAAGGCATACTGACGAGGTTTGTAGAACCGAAACAATTGTCTATGCTTGACCCTTGGCCGCTGTGATTCGATTGACTGATTTTGAATAAATTATTAATTCATTTCATAATTGCATAAATGCTAAACGATATCAATTAATGTAGAGGTTTAGTATTAAATTGCACTAGCTGACGCTACCAGCCATTTGTTTGATTAATTATAGTTTTAGATAAAACAAACTTAAAATGTTTTATTAGTTTTTATTAGGCCTAGTTGAGCATTTATTTGGCAGTGTGTTTATTATTGATACTACATTGTTCTTAGTTACTGCTGTTATAAACATAGATGTTTTAGGTTCATAAAAAAATTTACAGTCCGTGGTCAGCTTGTTGCCAAAATGATGCTATAGTTTAATTTTTATAAGCTGAAGCTATCAGATATAATATTTTTGTGAACATCAGCAAGTACAATATGATCTTTACGACTCACTTGCTTACTAGTTGTATTATTTATAATATTCTATATAGACTTGATTTTGTTATGAAAATTAGGTATAAAATTGGAATTATTTTTTTGTATTGAGATGTATTTTGCATATGCTTATGCTCAATGTACAACTTTTTTAAAACTATAAAACCACTTTGTTTTTGAAGCAAGTTAAGAAATTTTTATTGACTAAGTTTTGATGTTTGATTTTGTTTTATTTTGATTGTTTGTTTTAGAAATATTAGATCTAAACATCATAAAATGCTCCAAAAATAAATTACAATTGTATTATTTATAAAACTCTATATAGTCTTGATTTTGTTATAAAAATTAGGTATACAACTGAAATTATTTTTTTGTATTGAGTTGTACTTTGCATATGCTTATGCTTAATGTACAAGTTTTTCAAAACTAAACCACTTTGTTTTTGAAACAAATTAAAAAATTTTAATTGATTAAGTTTTGATATTTGATTTTGTTTTATTTTGATTGTTTGTTTTGGACATATCAGATCTAAACATCACAAAAATTACTTCAAAAATAATTTACATTTGATTAATGTTTTCATTTTTATTATAATTAGATTTATAAACAAAATTAAAATAATTTAAAAAAGTATTTAAAAAAAAAATATGTTTGAATGATTAAATATTTTTCTTGGTTATTGTTGTGTTTGAAAGTGGTTTTTTTGTAGAGAAAACATCCTGTTTTGAATAGCTGAATGTTTTCATATCACCAAACTGTATGTAAAATGTGATTGGCAAAAAGCGATGTAGGCCATTTTTAAGACAAAGATATATACACAACCGCTTTAATTTCTTAATAATAAAATATTGCTGCATAACTTACTTCTTTGCCAATGCATTTGCATGCATTGACCATTTCAGATATAAATCAATACACAGACCTAAAAACTTTATGTTGTTATTAGTTTTCTGGTGGTTTTGTAACAAAAATGTTAAAATAAATTTCTGGGAGTTTAAAGTTAAAAAAATACTGCAGAACGTTCTCTTTGCTGTATTATCTTAATTATTAGCATCTTGATGTATTTAAATTTATATAAGATGGTAGTATCACCAGCTAAAAAAACATATTTATTTAAAAAAAAAAAAATATTATAGATAAAAACAGCCGTCTACGTTACTATTCACTTGTACATATGTCAAACAATAAAAAAGTTTGTTTTAAAATTTGAATTCTTTATCCAGCACTTGCTATATAAAGGGTTTTCCAATAAGAAGTTTCATTTTGAATAGCAGGCTATTTGGGCAGTTATCAATTTTGAAGCTAATATCTTTTGACATTTGACAACTAAAAACTACGCCATTATTAAAAATAGAACGATCCACGCTTCAACAACGCATTGAAATTATTAAAATTTACTACAAAAATGGTGAAAAATTTTCAGTCACAGTTCGCAAAACTAAAGCACTTTTTGGTAGTCGTAAAGCACCTTCTCGGCCGGCAGTAGTAAACCTGGTAGAAAAATTTGAGCTGTTGGGACAAGTTTGTGATGTGAAGAATCGAAACCGTGTGCATCGCTGAAGAATACATGAGAATATTGCTGATGTAGCCCGTAGTGTTGAAGAAAACACAGGTTTGTTGATTTCTCGTCGATCTTTGGAATTAGACATTCCACAAACGATATTACACCGTACGTTGCATAAAAACTTAAGTCTTAAGGCTTTTAAAGTTCAGTTAACACAAGAACTCAAGCCGGTCGATCACCATAAACGTCGTATCTTTGCTGGGTCTTTCAAATGCATCAAAACGATCCGGAATTTTATCAAAAAATTATCTTCAGTGATAAGGCTTATTTTCACATTGGAGGCTACGTTAATAAGCAGAATTGTCGCATTTGGGGCTCAGAAAATCCAAGAATGATTGTTGAAAAGTTTTTGCATTCTCAACGTGTCACTGTTTAATGCGGTTTTTGGGCTGGCGGTGTGATTGGACCCTACTTTTTCAAAAATGAGGCTGATGCAACTGTTACAGTGAATGGATGGCGCTACCGAGCTATGATTAATGATTTTTTTATAGCCGGAATTAGAAGATATTGATGATATTTTCAGCAAGACGGCGCTACGTGCCACACAAGCAACAAAACAATTGCAATTTTGCAAGAAAAGTTTCCCGACCGTGTTATTTCTTGACATCTCTTCAATCACAATTGGCCACTGAGATCTTGTGATTTAACACCTTTAAACTTTTTTTTAAGGCCACGTGAAAGATAAGGTCTATGCCAATGCTTCTTTATTCTGTCCACATTATACGCATTAACCTTCTCCAAAGCCACATTTTGAATGCTTTTAACTTACACTGAAACTTTTGCTTTTTCTTTTAATGGTTTCTTTTGCCATTCATATGCGTACTTATTTCTTTCTTGCTTTTCTATTTTTTTTTTTATTTTAATACTAATTACTTATACTTTTTTACTTGTTCCAATTTATCTTTGTTCACGTACACTTTCATTTCTTTTGCCTTTCTAACTATCATAACTGTTTGTTTTCTTTTTGTTTATACTCAGTCCGTCTATTGATTTCTTTAAGTTCTTTAACTAGCATCTTTAGTTTTTTTGTGCTTTCTGCAAACACTGTCATATCATCAACAAATCAAAAACTTTCCTTCTATGTTCACTCTCTTGTCCCCTTTTCAGTAATCTGTTTTTTATGAGTGGTATGCAAATTAATCGAAGTTTAAGGTGAATACCAAGCTTGCTATAGCACAACATGCAATTTACAAGTTTAAATCTAAGATTACCTTTATAATAACCTAATACAATATGCTTTTGTTTTAATTAAGTTTTATTATTATATCAATAGTTCATCTTATCTGAAAGTTTAGCTTTTTTTTAATCAATTATAAATATAACATACTTAAATAAATGTTTTTGTATAGGTTTTAGTAATCAATAAGTTAGTTAAAGAAATAAAAATTAAAAAAACATTTCATTGGTAAGATATGAACTCGAAAGAACGTTTGGCCTGCTTGAAGTTGGTAGAGTGACTTAGTGAAAGATATACTAAAAGTCCTGTTATTTAACACTAGCTCTAGCGCCAATCACGAAAAACAAGGCATTTTTTTTTTATTTTTTGTTAATAACTCAAGAACTGTAAGTTGATGGTAAAAGTTACCCAAATACACAAAGAAAGCTGATAAAGTTTGCAAAATGATCATTTTTCTAGTATTCTTAGCGGATACAGAGTTATAGAGCACTAAATATTGCGTTTTTTTTTTAAGTTAGCACGGCACAATATGTAATTTATTGAAGATGCCAAATCAAGAAAAATTATGTTTTGCCTACACTTTTGGATATGTTGGATCATTGTGAGAGGGAGGTTATACATTTGCAAGAAATGAGACTGAGGACTGCCTCAGGTTCTGCTGCGTCTTCTGTAGTTACTGAGACCAATGGGCTGGTTCAAACTTCCGACCCCACTGTACTGAAGAAAGTTCATTTCCTAGCCCAACTTAGATTTGGTGGTATACCCAAAAAGCATGCTGCATTGCTGCTTCTTCTGTGGTAAAAGCTTTGTAACAAGGCGTGTTAAGAGAAGTTTGCTTGTGAGGTGCATTGTACCATGTCAGGAATATTTTGTTTCCAGCAGTAATACTTTTTGCAGTGTAACTTGTTTCTTAAACAAATTAAAACAGACAAGTTGCCATTTTTGATATGCAGCGGAAGTCGTAGAACATCCGCTGAATGCATGCACAAGAAGTATGCAGTTTTTTATTTCCATAGTTTGCAATAGCTGACTCAAATATACCATCCTTTTCACTCAGCCGTGGCTTGGTTTAACAAATATCATCTGTTTTTCAGATAGGGTTAAAGCCATGAGGAGGACAATAAGATCAACATCTTTGCTAACTATTGCTACTTTGTTACTAGTTTAGGATTTTATTACTCCTGTGCGGATTATCAATTTACCAGCGTTACTAAATTTTTGTTTTGTTTTAATTCCATGGTCGTGAAGACCAGTTAAGAGGAATGAAATGGATTTATTTTGTTCATTAGAAAGAAAACCATCATGTTTGACTGTGATTTGTGTTTTGTGTTCAATGTTTATGTCAACTGCCCTTTTTAGCTTGTACTTTGGTTCTATTCAGTTGTCTACGTACTAGATGGTGCCGCTGAATAGCCATCAAACGCAACGGTACAGCTCTTGCCGGCATAATGCTTGAGAACATAAACGACATAATATTGGCAAATTGTTTAGATTGAGGATTTTTGGACCTTGTGTAACAGTAATCCTCCATCCAAAACGATGTCAAAATTGAAAAGATTGACTTCTTCTTGTAGTATAGGAAAAGTATCGTATAAGGCGGATTTGTTTGTTTTCAGCATTCCAGTTTCCTCAAATAAAGATAAAAGGTAAGGAGCAAGTTTATGTTATAAGTAGTTGTTTAAGTCTACTTATTACTCTGCTTGTTGATAGCTATATTTAGAAACATCGTTAAAGGGTTGATTACCACCTTTCTCCATGAACAAAGAAGGTAAAAGAGAGACCGCACTAACACTACAATTTGACGCGTGCCACGCGTATCGTGAACGCTATGTGGAAGGAAGGGCAGATAGTTGGGGGAGAAGGAGAGGACTGTCAAAATGAACAAAGGACCAAACAAAAGAGATCGGCTTTTTGGCTCGTAACAAAACAAAAAACTTTTTTTCTATTCTTTAGCGCTCTATAACTCAGTAACCGCTATGAATACAAAAAAATGTATGCAATCATTTTTATTCCAAGTTTTATCAGCTTTCATTATATATATGGTCATCTTTTACCTCCTACCCACAGTTCTTGAGATATTAACAAAAAACAGAAAAAAGTGCCCTGTTTTTGGTCATTACCGCTAAAGCTCGTGTCATATTTGTTAGGACTTTTAGTAAACTTTCATTAGATATCTATAAATCAGTGTACAAAGTTTTAAAACTATTGAAATTTTTTAGAGATGAGATCAATATTTGAGCATATATGCCTGAAGTATAGGGTACAAAAACGTCAATTTTATTTTAATATTTATATGTGCAATGCTTTGATTTATAGTACGTACATACATAAAATCTATATTTTTTTACACTAATTTTACAAATTTTTAATTTTGGTACCTTAAACTAATTGCAGCTTATAGAAATGAAATCTTGTATTATATTTGTAAAGTGATTTAATTAATGACTACACCACTTAATTTTAAATAGGATTGTGCAATATGTATATAATAGAAATATAAAATAATTAGTTTTAATTTATCTGACATACTTTGATGTACCAATTTGTATGTATGTTAGAAATCAATATTATAAAATCCTATAATTTATAGAAGATTTATAGATATTAACAAACATTTGTATTTGCACGTATTATTGGCAGTTGTTACATCAAGTATCAGCTATATAATTTCATTATAATACGCCCGTATATTGTAAATATTAACATAACAAACCATTTTATATAAAGTGAATCCACTGTTCAAACTAATACCCATATAATTTATGGGCGGTAACATACTTATAAAACATTTCCTGCATCTTGTAGATAGGAACTTATTATGTTGCATAGAATTTTATAACGCTAGGGTTAATGGCATATTGGATATAAAAATATATCTATGCTAATGATGCAAAAACTAAGAGTATTTTATGCAATACAAAAATGTATAACTTTTAACTATATGATTGTTTTTCACTAGATTTACATTTTTTATACTATATTTATTATTAATTATATTATTATAAGTAGGTTTAAATTTGTATACGTTGGTTTTTCAGAAAGGAAATAACCTGCCTATATATAGCATATTTGGTATTGCATAGTTAGTGACAAATTTAAAAACTTAAAATTTGATTTAATCATTATTTTTTATTACTATTAAAGTAGACACTCTCTGATCAAATATTATTATTATTATTTTGTGAAAGAGTGAACATGACTTTTTTTGTTATATCTTTTTTGACAGATTAATAACAGATCTATATTATAATATAAAAAGATTTATGTTTTTAATCTCGAAAACTATTTATTAATAATTTTTACAAAACCAAATGTTATGACGCCAGAATTCTAGCGTATGTTTTTTGCTGTGGGAGTATAGTTCTACACATGCAAAACCTACAGTTTAACATGGAATCTAATTCACGCCGCTAGATGATTGATTAGATAGATACTTTGCTATTGCTTTGCAAAAAAGAAGATTGCAACAAATTATATTTGACAAAGCCGCTGCTAACCAAATATTGTCCAAAATTTGTAGTAAAGTTGTGCAATGTGCATTTTTGTCAAAACAAATTAATTGTTTATAATGCATTGTGACATGTGACGACAATTTGCTAGTTTTAGCATTTTCTAAAGATTTATCTTTCAGGTCATAAAAATTTGTTTAGATAAGGAAGGTTTTTTTTTAAATGAATATAATCAATAAGCACAATTAATATTTGATTGATGATGTCAAATTTAATTTGTTTATTTAATTTGGTCATGTTATCTTTCTAATTTCTGTACTTTGTCAACTATGTCTTGAGGTCAGCCAAAAGATCAATTATTTCTATTTTTACGTTTTTTTTTTTTAATTTAGAATAATTTTACTTGTTGTTTTAACGTGTTTGTCAATGTTTTCAGGGCTATTAATATATCTATTAATAATAATGTCCAGGATACTTCTAAAGAAAGAGATTTTTAAGTCAATTACGTTTGCCACGCTTATGTTAACAATTATCAAATCTGTTGTAGTATGTATGGTATCAGTAGATAGATAGTAAGTGTTTGAAAATGGATGCATTACTATGTGTAAATTATGTGCAATAAACATGTTGTAAAGACGTGCATCATTGAAGTTAACAGTTCTACTTATTGTGCCTGACATCTAAATCTCAACAAGCAAAACTTTATTCTTTTTGTCAAGAAGACTCAAGGCAACGTCTTTCCGAACCTGAAAATTTTGACAACAATAAACTCCTAACAGCGTCATATGATTTTCTAACTTAATAGTAACGTGCTTTAATTACTGGTACAATTTATTTGCATGTAACTGATGGAGTTTAATAGGGTATCTCTTTATTTATTACTAAAATGTCCACATCAACCTCTACCAGTATGTCAACTTTTAATTTTATGGTATTATCATTCCATTTAAACATTATTAGTCTATTAGCCATCTGATCTAGCTAAACCATAAACGCAATAAGACTCGAGCTAATTATTTATGTCTCTCAATAGACTAAACATCTTTCAAAGATCTACCATACATTTTAATCTACGTAATGTTACCATAATACTATTATAGTCTTTATGACTAGAAAAAAAAAAGTCAAAAGTCTAATTGTCTCTGCTGCAAAAATAACTCTAAAATTGATACAGCTACATATTTGTTTTGAAGCTGCTTTGCTGTTTTTGCGGAGCTCTGAACTGCTGCTTTTCAATATCTTTAATTTGTTTTTTGTATTCTAGACAATTTACAAAATTAGCAAAACTGTCAGCAGTTGACGCAACTTGCATTTTTTTTTTTCTAATTTCTGCTACACACATAAGTGAGGTGCAAGCCGGCACACTTTAAACATCAATAATTTACAAATGAACTTGATGTTGCGTGACACTACTCTTGGCATATGCTTTCTTTGTTGATATATTGGTCAAATTTGATTAAAAATTTTGTTAACAATAATCACCGACTATCTTTGAGAGCAAGAGCAAATCTGCTGGGTGGTATTTTAGATACGTATGTAATATTCTGTCCACACATAAATTTTGCGCATTTAAACTATCATTTATTCATAAACTTTAAGAAAACGATTATTCATACCGATTAGAATTCTTTTTATTAATGGGTGAACGCATACTTTAAAGTCGTAATTTTCATCACCATATTATATACAGTGACAAATCTACGTTCACGACAAATGGAATACTTTCAAGTAAAAATTGTTGTTTTTGGGCAAAAGAAAATTTACTTTTTAGTATTTGCACAAAAAATTTAAAAAAGTTAACTATGATGTGCGTTAACCTACAATAAAGTAATTGGTCCATTTTTCCTGGAAAAAAAACTGAATTATTGTTTGGAAATTTTTAGTGAATA
This sequence comes from Tachinus rufipes, assembly GCA_963932245.1. Classification (NCBI taxonomy): domain Eukaryota; kingdom Metazoa; phylum Arthropoda; class Insecta; order Coleoptera; family Staphylinidae; genus Tachinus; species Tachinus rufipes. The sequence goes on along the minus strand of OZ010743.1, from coordinate 44,011,573 downwards.
CTTTTAGCTTCAATTGGATAAAGACAATTTGGAATTAGAAGAAATATGATATTCCAGCAAGATGGCTGCCCAACGCATAGTGCTTTGATTGTTACAAATTGGCTTAATAACCATTTTTCAAATTAGATGGGTTGCAATGAACCAATACACTGGCCAGTTTGGTCTCCAGACCAGACAGCAATGAATTATTTTCTGTGGAATTATTCTAAGTTTATAGTGTATGCCACGGACATGCAAGATAATATTGACATTTTAAAAAACAGAATTATTGATACTATTGCTACAGTGACACCAGAGATTATTCACAATGTTTATAATAAATTTCAAAAAAGGATGGACAAATGTTTTATGTTAAATAAAATTTTGCTGGTTGTTATTTAGCCTGCATCATTATTTAAATTAAATAAATACGATTTTTTTTAGGACATTTAATTTAAAAAAAAAACTTTTATCATCGTATTTATAACTTTCATAAATTTACTTTTTTTTAATTTTAAATTTTTTATTATACGCTCTTAATTTTGACGTTTAACAATTTTTTGTTTTGCAAAATTACATCACAACAAAATTTGAGTTTTTCAACGTAAATCGTATTTATATAACAAGCAGGAGAAATGTTAAAAAATGACTTTTTTTGAAAAATAGTCAATAAAAATGTTTACACGTATAGTTAAGTCCAACCGTGGATACACTATATTGTTTTGAAAATGAGAATAAAATCATTTTAAAAGTAAAGAATACAATATATATTTGTGGCAGAATTAGTGTATATTAATAACGTTGCTAAAATAGTTTAACTTCAATATAAATACCAGGACCAGACCAATAAACGAGGCTCCAAAGCTTTAACAACTTCTAGTGTTCTAGAGTTGGAGCGCTGTTTGATGTGCAAGGATACAATGCTATGACCCTTGGTTTATAGTTTTATTTATGTTATGCTATGCAAATTATTAAACTAAGTTTTTATAACAAAACAAAGAAAGATCAGTTGCTATCTTTATACAAAATAAAATATACAAGTTAAATTTTTTCTGGACTAGGATTAAAATATTAAAAATCTCTTATAAAGAGTTTTCCAATAAGAAGTTTCATTTTGAATAGCAGGCTATTTGGGCAGCTGTCAATTTTGAAGCTATTATCTTTTGACAATTGACAAGTAAAAACTACGCCATTATTAAAAATGGAACGATACACGCTTCAACAACGCATTAAAATTATTAAAATTCACTACAAAAATGATGAAAACTTTTCAGGTCACAGTTAGCAAAACTAAAGCAGATTTTGATCGTTGTAAATCACTTTCTCGTTCGGCAACAGTAAATCTGGTAGAAAAATTTGAGCTGTTGGAATAAGTTTGTGAAGAATCGAAACCGTGTGCATCGCTCAAGAACACATGAGAATTTTGCTGATGTAGCCCGAACTGTTGAAGAAAACCTAGGTTTGTCGATTTCTTGTCGATGTTTGGAATTAGGCATTGCACAAACAAAATTACACCGTATTTTGCATAAAGATTTAAGCCTTGAGGCTTTTAAAATCTAAAAATCATCTTCAATAATGAGGCCCATTTTTATCTCGGAGGTTACGTTAATAAGCAAAATTGTCGCATTTGGGGATCAAAAAATCCAAGAAGGTTTGTTGAAAAGTCTTTGCATCCTCAACGTGCCACTGTTTGGTGCAGTTTTTGGGCTAGCGGTGTGATTAGACCTTACTTTTTCAAAAATGAGGCTGGTGCAACTGTTACGGTGAATGGATGACGCTACCGAACTATGATTAATGATTTTTTATGGCCGAAATTAGAAAATATTGATGTGGACAACGTTTATTTTCAGCAAGACGGCGCTACGAGCAACACAATTGGCCACTAAGATCTTGTGATTTAACACTTTTAGACTTTTTTCTTTGGGGCCACGTGAAAGATAAGGTCTATGCCAATGCTCCACAATCGATTTAAGACCTTAAAGATAGAATTCGTAAAGTTATCAAGAACATACAGCCGCAAATGTGCGAATTGGTCATGGAAAATTTCATGAAAAAAATGTGGTAGTAAAACCGTATCCGTAGCGGCCATTTGACTGATATTGTTTTTAAATGTTAATGGCACACCTTCCTCTTTACAATGAATAAGCATTTATTGATTTATCTTAAAAAATTTCCGTTTTTTTTTAATATCAAAATGAAACCTCTTATTGGAAAACCCTATATAATATTATTGATTGTTTTAAGTGTTGTCCGGTTATTAAAAAGCTAAAACTTATAAAATTAAATAAAAGTTAAAAGCTAGTTACTTTTCAGTTAATGTAGTTTTGCAACAAAACAATATGTTTTGCAAAATTTAAAGTTAATCTACCTTAAATTTAAGGTAGTTATACCTTAAAATTGATAAACTGAATTTGTTTACGGAAATTTATTAAATATTACTTTATCAAAACTAGGTTATTTGTATTTAACAAAAACGAATATTATATGTGTATTTAAAATGAGCAAGTGAGCTTATTAGAAATGTTCTGAAATCTTTTTCACTTGCTAGTGTTGTTTACGACGGATCATTAAGTTGATTTATATAAACATTCATCAGCACAAAAAAAATCACTAAAGTTAAATAAATGAAGACAAGTTTTATTCATAAACAAGTTAAGGTTTTTTTTGTAATTTTTTTATGGCTGTAAAAAGTCTGAAATTTTAGCCCTAGAATCAACTAAAAAGAATTATATTTTAAACTGGATTTTTTTAATGGTACAAACAGAGATAAATATTGTTTGAACTACACTTACCGACATAAAATAACAGACAATTTAAATTTAAAAATTTATTTTAATTAATTAAATTTAATTAATAAATGATGTATTTTATGTGAACCGACCTTCCACCCAGTGTAAAACATATACTCTAGTGTTGTGTTGACAAAAATAGCTTTAAACAGCACGAAAACTGCTAAAAACAAAAAGCTGCTAAAGCATTTAAAAAAAGTTACACTCAATTTTTTTTTTGCCTGCTAAAAGTAAAAAGAATAGCGCCTATTCTTTTTACTTTTTACGTTTTACTGCGGAATTTGATTACAGTCAAAAGTGAAAAAATACTGAATACAAGGAAGCATTCACTTAAATAACCAAAAATTTTAGTATTTACTAAAATGGTTTAGAGTTGACCATTTTGTTGTCAAAGTATATTTAATGCATTTGTTTAGCAACAATTAAAAAGTAAGTGTTAGCCACAGTTATCAACGTTTGTGTTTCCTAAACGCGCTAATTGTTTCAGAAATTTTTAAAATTTATTATAATCTGTCACTACTCTCAGATTTTAGGGTTCGACATGTAAAATCGCAATTTAAAGTTTACTCAAATACCACAAAAGACGCATGTATTTAAGTAGGGTCTAGAGCCGTTAAATCATTCTAGAGCCAAAACAGATGGTTTTGAAAGACAGGCAAAACATACTCATAAAACTATCGAAACACATTTTAATAAAATTATTTTTTAATTAGTAGTTATTAGCTTTAACATTTTATTTTGGTTTATTTTTTCCAAACACAAAACCAAATTTTAGCAAAACTTTTTTTGCACCAATGGTAAACTTTAAAACTTTGCAAAATATAATAAGTGGAATTGAAATGGGCAAGTAATCTTGCTTGAGCAATGATTTTATTATATAATAAACTTTTATTTCCTGTCTTTTGGTCTTAAAAATTCTACAACTTAACATAACATTTACCATATAAACTTAATTTACTTCTAATGTAACATATAATTTTAATTACCCTAATTTCTATTCATTTTTTTTTCACTCTATTTTCAATTCATCATTTTTATTTTATTTACATTTAATTTCAACTTTTTTTTTTCTAAAAAATTTATCTAAACATCTAATCATTTTGTTCATTTTGTTTACTTGTTTTGCTACAATCTCTATGTTGTCTGCATAATCCAGCAACTTTACTTTGTCTCTGCCCACCACTACATAGCATCTCTTCTACATCTGCAATCTATGTTGCAAACAAACTAGGGCTGAGTGGGCATCTCTGTGTCACACTTTTTGTAGTCCAAATTATTACTTATTTGGAATTTATACAGACTCTGCTAACTGTTTTACGTATACTTCTTTTATTTTTTTTACTAGATCTTCATTTATTCCTCTTTTTCTCAAATACATTCACAATTTCTTTAACAAATGCCGTTTTTAAGTCCCAAAATAATGCATACTATTTTCCTCTTTTTTTTGCTATTTCCTTTTCTACTATATGGTGTAGTATGTATACAATATCCATTGTCCCTTTTCTTTTTCTAAACCCGTCCATCTGGCAATATCCCATCGATCTCTAAATCTTTACTTAGTTTTTTTTTTCTAGTACTATGGCGTAGATCGTGTATGCTATACTTAGTAACGTTATATCTCTATGGTTTTCTGCAAGCTCTTTATTTTCTTTTTTGTTTATTGGATATACAAGAATTACTTTCCACTGAATAGGAAACCTTTTTTCTTGTGATTTTATTTCAAATCTCAAATGCTCTTACTGTTTTTAATTAACTAATATAATCAATATAACGCGGTAGCATTTTGATTTTAATAAACTAGAAAATAGAAAAATTAGTATAAATAACTTGTTTTATAAAACACATTGTTAGAGTTTTTGTCTTTTTAAACTTAAACGCATGCAATAAGAATGTATAAAACTTGTTCTTTAATATAACTGGTATTCCAAAAAAATTACGCATTTTGTTTGTATAGTTTAGTGTAAAGTGCAGTTAATACTATTGTTAATAGAACACAACATTATTTAAATTGTCTTTTACAAAATGACTGACAAGCGTAAATTTGTTAAACCAATTAAACCACATAAATTAGTGTTAATTTCAGCAATGACACATTTAATGTTAGCCTGCAAGTTGAGTAATATTGCTGGGTTGTTTGCATAAACTAAAGTCTTAAAATAACATAGAAAGAAGTTAAAGAAGTTTAATGGTATTAAAACGCATAAACAAACAAAAAATGACTTTTTAAATACATGAATTGTTTGGTTATCAGTGTGGTAAGTAGGACCGTTTTGCTAAAACTATAAGTCATGACAAGACAAAAACATTTAATTTGGGCAAGTCAACCTTAAACAATAGCAAGCTTTATTTATATTAAGGGTGCTACCAGCATTGTTAAAAAAAACTTCAATAACTTATATAGCATAAAGTACACACCGTACAGTCAGTTTAAATAGATGCAATGCTTGTTCATGTATTGCCTCTAGCTGATTTTTAAACCAGATACAAAAGATTTATTTTTCACAAAATTGCTAAATTTGAAACTCAATAAATAATTGTTTGGTTTAAATGCATAAGCAATCTTGTAGGCATCAAGCTTCATTTTTTTTTATAAAAATTGCCACAAACTAGTGTTGGTAATGCCCAAAGTCTGAGATCTATGACAAATTGACAAAACTTGAATATTTACAACACTTTGACGTACAACTGCAATAATTTGTTTACTTTTTAAACTTCTTTGTCTTACTGGCGTGAGAACGTTATGAAGTGGATGTGTTGATTCAAATTTTTGCACAAGTTAAGTTAATACAAGTATGGTCACAACTGATCTCGATTTAAAGTAAATGCTAATAACATTTAAATAATTAACGTTATTAAAACTTTCTGGTCATGTCTAAAACAAAATTTGTAAGGGGAGGATTGATGTAAAAAAACTACTACTTACTCTTTTAAGATAATAAAAATCTTTAATCGTAACATGCCGATTAATTGTAGTTGCTTAAAAGTTAATCAATTCAACCGTAACGCAGCAATTATATCAGATACTCTTGCTGAAAATTTAATAAAAAACTTCTTTTATAAGCAAATAGTATTTGTACGTAACAAACGGGGTCTTGAGTTTTAACAAACGCAATTTATAAGTTTAGTCATGTAGGTTCTATTGTGTTGTGTTGCGGAGGAATTTTCGGGAATTAAACATAATTTTTTTTTCAGTTGTATTGCTCTATTCTCTTTATTAAATCTTACCTTTAGTTCTGACATCTTTTTTACAATAAAAAACAATAATATGATTGCAAACAGTAGGAAAGATTGCATAATTATTTATAAATTTCAGAATGTGCTTTAAATTGTAGGTTTTGTAATAGTCTAGTAAGAAAACAATAAAACTTAATGAAACATATCGCCCCCCATTGAAATGTTAATTTTAATCACATCTAGTACATAGGTAAAACACATAATTTTACTGCAAGTCTTAATATCTTTCTTTTTGTTGTTTTGATTGGAGCAGCCGTTCTATCGCCGCCAATCGTTGTTTCAATTATTTGGCTTATTTTCCAGTTTAAAGACGGCATATTTTCCTGAATTAATACCAATTGACCTATTGCCTGATTAGAAATTTTTTTGTTAGTCGTTTTGAGCGTTGTTGTAGGTGATGAAGATACTCTGCAGACCATCTTCTCCAAAAGTCCTGACTCATAGTTTCAAGCTGTTGGTACCTTGATAAATGGTTGACTTAAATTTCTAATAACAAAGGTTGTGGCACTGCTATATATAATAATGCATTGCCGATAAGAAAATGCCTTGAAATAAGGCACTTCAAATCTCTTGCATTGTTTGAAAATAGAGTTAGTGGTCTAGAGTTTATAACTGCTTCAATTTGGCTCAACACTGTGAACAGTTTCTTGTATTTTAGTGTCGTATTGCCGATAACTTGAAAAAGATGCTTTTTCATCAATTTTTACGGCCAAAATGTGGAGCACGGGTAGGTATGAAATGCTACGAGATGCTATTTTTCAGTAGCTTTTCTTTAATTGCCCAAATTGTGTCCATATCTTAAAAAAAAATTTAAACACATCCTAGTGATCCTCATGTCATTCCATTTTTAGAATCTTCATGATACCGTCTTTGTCTATTTGTAATATCGGATTTTCCGTTCCTGATAACGGTAGTAGTAACGTTTTGTCGTTGCTTGCCAATTTTCTCAATTTAAATCCTCCGCTGGCTAGGATTTTTGTCACATTATCTCGAGTTTGAATGGCAGCTTCTCTGTTGTTTGCGCCTGTCAGTAAGTCATGCATGTACATATCTGTTAATATGCTATTCTAAGCTGCTTAAGACATTTTGTAGCTATATATGATGCAAAAGATGTACTATATGTACAGCTCGTATTCTTGGATGGGTTTGTATTTATCATATCGCCATAATATTCTATAAAAGCTCTTCTGGTTTTTTTAAGAAGAATTTGTTTTTACATCTTTAAAATGTCACTGACCAAAACATATTTATGTGTTTGAAATCAAATCTGAATTTTGAATAGAGACTGCTGCAGTACTGGCCCAATTCTTAAAATATCATTTAGAGATACATTAGAGGTGGTGCGAGCCAAAGCGTTAAAGACCATCCGTAACATAGTTGTTATGTTGTTCCTCAGTATCCCATGGTATAGTAGATAATACTTTTCATTGCATATGGTGTAGGTTGGCTTTATGTGCCCTAACTCTTCATATTCTTTCATGAATGATTAATATAATTGTCGTAGGTCGTCATCTCTGGCTAATTATTGTTCTGTTGGATGAAGTCGTTTCACTGCTAACGTCCTTGAGAATCCTAGGGCCGCTATATTGGGATTTTTCTTAATTGGCAGTTTGACAACAAATTGTTTACTAGAAGTGCGTTAATGCGTATGCGTATCTTGGAATTAATTTTGCACTTCTTTTCTTCTTCGAAAAGATACTTGGTATCTTCAACTTTTTCAATCTTTCAAAACTTCTAGATTGTGTCATGCAACCTTTTGTGAGTTGATGCTGCGTCCTAACATTATCCATCCTAATTTAGTTTTTTGGAGAAGTAGGCGTTCCTGGAATCGGATGACACACCACAGTGCTGCAATTGGCCCTGATCCGAAGATGTCATATATTCCACCACTAACATTAAAGTTTGGATCTGTTCAAGAAATGTTTTTGGGCAAGCCAACCGTTGCACGCTCAAAATTCTGAGATGGTAAGTTGTTAGTGCATTGTGATAGCACTAAAAACGTCGAGGTTAGTGAGAAATTGTTAAAATGTGAATCAAATTCTAAACACGTTTGTTTTTTGATGTTATGCTTGGCTTGCTTATTGCCAACTGCTGGAATGTCAATATAACTGCAATTTAACTTTGTTGCAAAGAAAGTTACTTTGAGAAACAAAATCTAACATCATCCGTGCTTACGTGTATTGTTTTTAGTCATCCTAGATTTTAATCACAGCGGTAGCCAACAGCGTCTAGTTGCCCAAAGTTTTTGCGTGGGATGCTTCATTAGCATCAATTTATAAGAGTGTGACGTTTCTTATTGCACTTAAAACATTCTTGTGACTTGCATTTTTTTACCAAATATACCTGGGAAAAAAAATTGAAGCATACATAACCTTTTATCTTGTACCATGTTGATTTATGCTTGCAGTAGAAGTTTTTTGAATAAAGCGCTAGCGTATAAACTATGTTCTCCATTACATAAATAGCAACACTTTATAATTTTCCGAGATTGTTGCTATAGAGCTGGCTAATTGCCCAGCTTCTCCACTCAGTGACGATTTTAGATATCTTAACTTGTTGACATCTGCTATGCGGGTATTTTTATGTATAAGAAATTTAAAGAAATCTCTAAATTTGAACCATTTTTTGACGCCATCATTAAACTTTGCTAATTCTAATGATTGTAGTTTGCACAGCAAATTATTTTTACTTGGAAATGTATGTGATTTTTAGGAGTAATTGCTAGTGCTTGTTTCTTGTGTTTCCACTTGGCACAATATTTTGGGGTACTAAATTATTTGATAAATTTTTGTTTCGGAAACTGACGGTAACTTTGTCCTGAATCTTCCTTAATACATCTTTACTAGCCGCACAATTGTTAAAATACATGTCTTCTAATATTTGCTCATATTTGAGGTTCTCGCTTAGTTTAAATATCTTTTTTTTTTGCAAAGAGAAAAAAAATGCATACTAGATTATTTGTAATTCTGTGAGAAATAAATGTTCATAAAAAATATTAATTTATTTATGTCATAATAACATACTATTTTTTACTCAATTAATATTTTATTTGATAAGCGTTGAAATGAAATGAAACAAAGTTTTTTCAATCAATTTCAACACGTGTAACAAAGTAAGTCATTATAACGTTAATAATTACTAATAAACTGTTGACATTTCAATATGAAGTTGCAAAAATAGTTTGTAATTAAAAGACAAATAAGGATATTAATTTAGTACTTTAAAAAGTTGAAATATGAAACAATTTAACTTTTTTTTTAATTGCTGTTTTTGCATTAAGACATATATTATATATATTGCAATAGAAAAAAATAGTAATGTTTTTGAGTAATGTTATTAAATTATCATACATAAATTAATAAGTCTAAATTTTGATTGTAGGAAATACATTAGTAATTTCACAACAAAAGAAAGGAAATTAGATTATGATGGATAGGTATGTAATTTATTCAAAGGAGTGTGAAACCCACTCTCCACATCAAATCACTACCTTTTGTTTCACATAATGTTTTACTTTGAAATCTACATGTTAATAAATTCACGCAAATAATATAGTGTAACCACATTCCCCGTCCAATTTAACATGATCCCATATTGCGCGAATGATTTTTTCTCTCGTCGATGTGCTTTTCAATTCAAAAAGCTGTAAATATAAATGAAATGATATATGACGGTTTGATATCAGGTTACCGCAAGAATGGACGACGCTGCACGTGCTACAAGTGCTATACGTATATAAGTGTAACATTCCATCTGTTAGCGCGGGTGAGGAATGGGGGCTACCCCAAGTTAGGGCTGCGCCCCCGATTCATTATTTATATAAGTCTAAGTGTGAGGTCCCTTAGATCACTTGATATATGGGACCCACCAATTTATTTTAATTACTGGTCACACAAAATATACAACTTCTCCAGTCACGGCAGCAACCCCGTTTATTTTCTTGCTTCGAGATGGAATCGATGGTGATAGATGGAATATTTATTTCGTTTATGGTAATATTTAACCAATCCACTTCGTTCAATTGTGTTTATATAAATAAAATTGTTTTAGAAACATTACAAAATTTAAAAATAAAACTATTTAAATTTGTAATACAAAACATTAGTCATATTTATACAACAATTTTAACAATTTTGTTGATAAATGTTAAAAATATTTTACATACAAAACCATTCAAAGAGTCCTTAAACAAATCAGAAAATAGGAGAAACTTAAAATAATTATGCTATTTTTAACAAAGAAATTTTGTTAACTTAAAATGTTTAGAGATTTAATGTTTAATGTTTAATATTTTTTGTTTTTTTTATAATTTAAATAAATAAATTTCAGTTGTTAGTATCTATTTAAAAAAAATGCAAAACGCATAGTATTATAACGAAAACAGCAACTTTGGCGTCATTGTTTCTACATATAATTTAATAATCGATTTATTTTTTACCAGTACGTTAAAAATGAAAACTATGTTTTATCAAAGTATTTTAGTTTTAATTAAGAATAGCAATAAAATGCATTTATTCTTATATCTGATTTTTTTGTGACTATTTTCAACTATAATTTTACTAAAATACTTTAACAAAATTTAGTTTAATATTTTCTGAATCTACTGGTGAAAAAATAATTTGAAGTTTTTGTAAGAATAGAAATGATAGTAGAAGTCACCGCGGTAGTTGTGACATCCAAGACAAAAGAAGACTTAGTATACAAAGCAAATAAGACGCTAAAAATTACCAAAAAAGAAAAAAAACAAAAGCTTGAAAATTTCAAAAAATAAATTACAAGTGGTGACACTAAAGAGTAAAAAGGAATTAAATAGAGTAAAACTAAAAATAAAGGACTAGAAATCAAATCCAAAAATGCGACAAAATACATAAAAATATAACTAAACTATAACCTACAAATAACGAAGCATGTTAGAAAAATCTTGAAAAAAACCGTAAAAATCATAAAGGGTTTATAAAAATAAAGATGTGTGGGACAGTAATCTACACTGTCGTAATGTATGGGTCCCAGATGTAAAAAGGAGTTTTAAATTTTAACAAATACAGAGGAATGATAACCCAACAACAGAAAAGACTTATATTACAAGCAGTTATAAGACAATTTCTACGGACGCAATACTGGTAATAGCAGACGTAATGCCTAAGTAAAATACAAAAGTTTTTAAAAGAAGAATGACACCAAAAAAGACAACGCAATTTCTGAGTAGTTATAGAAGCTTTAAATCTTGCCTTTATAGATTTAAGATAGCAAACAGCAATTTATGCAAAACATGCAAAAAGAAAAAAAAGTCAAAGCATGCTTTATTTGTTTGCATAAGTTAATAAAATGATAAAAATTAAAATAAAAGTTGGAACAATAGTTACGCCAGACAACATAATAAAAGAAATATTAAAAGAAGAAAGAAGTATAAACTTAAGACAGAACTACGCTACTAAGATCATTAAGTGAATAAAGATTAAGGAAAAAAAAGTAAGTAGTAAGATTTCTAAGATGCGCGTACAAATTTTGAAAAAAGGCTAATGCCAAAATATATACAGACTTTGGTAAGTGGAAATTGCAAACAAACAAAAACTGTTATTATAATAGTTATGTAACGGCTTGTTGAAGCAAAAGCAAACCAAAGCACATTCTCACTGGTTCCAAACACAAAAAACCTTGTTGTAAAATTTTTTGTACTATTATTTAAACATTTATTAAATATTAAATTAATTCTAAACAAATAAGCATGACAACATATTAATTAATTAAACAAACTAGATAATTTAACTGACGTTATTTTGAATGCTTGATCCTTTGTAAATACTACATACATACATTTATTTACAAAACATACCGCTTCTCATTGAAACGTTGGTTTTAATCATATTTAATATGGAGGTAATGAGCATAACTTCACTGCGGACCTTAAAATAATGCCTCTGGTTGTTTTGACTTAAGCTGCTCGTACTATTCCATCTTTGCCACTTGTTGTGTACACTACTCTGCTTATGTACCAGGTTAGTAGAGGTGTATCTTTCTTGACCAATACTAATTTTTTAATTTCTAGGTTAGAAGATTCCTTTGATTTTTGCTTAGGTTGCTGTTGTAGGTGATGCAAATATTCTGACGACTATCTTCTCTAAAAATGCTGTTTTATTGCTTCTAATTGTTGCTTTGACAATCAATTGACTTTGATTTTTATTGCTAAATATTATATATACTAGTGCAAGAACGCATTAGAAAATGTCTTGAAGTGAGGCATTTCAAGTCATTTACGTTGTTTGATAGAGGGGTTATTGGTTTCAAATTCATGACAGCTTCAACTTGGGTTAATTTAAAACTGCATCTCCAATTACTAGTGTCAAAAGTTTTTTCATAGATTTGATTGCTGCTTCCCAAAGTACGTGGGAAAATAAAATGCCAAATGATTTTATTTTTTATTAGCTCTGTTTTAATAAACTCAGAGTTGTCCAAAAAAAATTTCTTAATTTGTTGTTAGCTCCAACAAAGTTAGTTTCATTATCCAAAAAGATACGTTCTGTTATTCCTAGTTTTGCAACAAACGATTTAATGCTGTTAAAACATTCAGTAGTCAAATTAGTAACAACTTCAATATGTACGGTTTTAATAACAAAACACACAAAAACACAAATATAAGTTTTTTTATTTGTTTCTGCCTTTTAGTTCCTCTCTTTATTTGAATTGGCCCGCAGTAATCAATTTCGGTTAAAAAAAAAACTCTGTTTTGAGGAAGATTCCATTAATAGACTGGAAGCTATTGGATTATTTTGAAAGCAGATAATGCATTTTTGCATCTGTAATCGTACTACCAAACGTACGCATATTGACCAATATTTTCTGCGTATAGCCGATAAGGTTAATTCAATTCCTCCATGACAAACTCTGAGGTGCTCTGCGTGAATTATCAAATTGGCAAATAGATGTTTCTTTGAAACTACTGCCGGGTGTTTATGATCTTTGTTTAGTTCTGCGTTTTTTAAACGTCTTCCTACTCTTAGAATACCACACTTGTCAAGAAATTGACGTAATGCTACAAGTTTTTTTTGCTTTATTTTAGTAAAAGTCTCTTCCTGAATTACTCTAAGAATAGTTTGTTCGGCAGCAATAAGTATTTTTTTTAATATTCTTTTGGTTCTTAGGCTGTTACGGTTTAAATTAGTAGCAAATTGTTGAATCCAACTAGTAACACGTACAAATCGATTTAATATGGAGAATTTACTTTTTTTTTGCCAAATTTGTTTTTTATCTCTATTGCAAATTCTAGTATTGGTTTATTCTTCTTTTCAAGTAATTTGCTTTTTTGTATTACAAACTTAGGCCATTGTGATTGTGGTTGAGCCAACCATATTGAGTATAATTATTTCAACTGATGTGTTTCTTGAAGTCAGCTGGATTATTGCTGTGGGAACATGTCGCCAAATAAATTCTTGATGTTGTAGAATTTCTTGAACCCTATTTCTTTAATTAGAACTATGTAAGAATTTGTTCAATAGTAAATGTCTTTTATTGGATTTAGTTATTTAGATATTTTGCTCATGCAACGGTAACTTTATGACGTATAACTTCATCTCATTCTAGTTTTAATGTTCATAGTTTTTGTATTAATATTTTTGCTGTTACTACTACTGAGCCTACTATGCTTAACAGATTAAATAATTTTGCAATAGTCAATAAAAGAGTTTGTTTTGTTGCAAATTCTTGTTTGCCTATATTGAAGCATCAAAAACTACACGTAAGCTTGTCGTTGTGCTATTCTTTAAGTCTGCATGATGTGGTAAATAAAACTGACCATCTTCTAAGTTCTGGACCTGCTTTATGTGTTTCAGTTTTTCATACTCTTTCATAAACAAATAATATTATTGACGCAAATTGTTTGCTAACTTTTGTTTTATCGAGTAGAGACGTCTGATGGCTAGCGAACAAAAAGATCTTAATGTATCCAAATTTGACTCTTTTCTTAGTGACAGTTTTATGACAAATTATTCTTTGTTGTTACGCTGATAAGTTTGCTGAAAATGTTTTTTGCATTTTTTTTTAATTTTTGGTTAAATTGACCTCTTTCACCTCTTTAATCTTTCAAATCCTTTTCATAGTATTTTGTAGCTCCATTAGTCCTGCATTGCACCAAACTTTTCTTTGTCGGCTAATGTTACCTCCTAAAACTATCCATCCCGGTTTTGATTTTTGAAGAAAAAGGTCTTTGGCCATCACACCATAATGCAAAAGCACTCCAGCTCCTAAAATGCCATCTATTTTTCTACTGTTATTAAAGTTTGGGTCAGCAAGATGAATATTTTCAGGTAAACCTACAGTAGCGCGTTTAAAGCTATTAGAAGGCAGGTTGTTTGTTCACTGTGGTAACACTAAACATATTGTTGATAGTGAAATATCATTAAATCGTGATTCAAACTCATTACGGGTCTGTTTCTTGATGTTGTGTCTAACTTGTTTGATGCCCATTACTGGGATATCAATTTTCTTGCATTTTAAACCTAACTGGTTTAGAAACTTGCTGTTTAAAAAAATAGTTTGGACTTCATTCTTGCCTGTATGTATTGCTCTTGTTCATCTTTGATTTTAATATCAACCGAAGCCAATACTGTTTACTTCATGTTCTTGCGTGTGCTGCTATAGTGTCCTCAAAGTGTATACGTGTGTAATGTATTCTATTGTACTTGAAACATCTGCAAGCTTTACATTCCTCCACCATATGTACTTGAAAAAAACAATTGTAACATAACTTCTTTTTTTGCACTGTATTAATCCGTGTTTGAATTAGAAGTTTTTTAAATTTATTACACTTATACGAGTATAAATTGTAAACCTTGTCACAAAAATAGCATTTATATTTTTTATAGAAAAATGCGTTATCAGTGGTCGTTTTTTGTTAGACCCATGTTCATGTTGTTGTGGTTTAATCTCCATACTTAAACAATTAACTGCCTCTAACGCATTGCATTTATGTTCTATAAATGTTGTCAATAAGTCAAAACTTGGTTAAGAATTATTAGGTAATAATAGGTTTGTTCCAACCAACATCGCTCGGCAGTTTGCAAACTGGTTGCGACTAATACATGGATTATTTTGGCGCAAGCGCCGACTTTGTACTGACCCCAAACTGAACACAAATTGCTTGCAGGTTGGAACGCGCCACAACCAAGTTTTTGACTAAATTCAAACATGAATTAATAAAACAATTTACTACGTTTTTTTATCACAAATTTGTGATAAATCGTTTTATTATTTCATTAACATGGATTATCACGTAGTAGAGGTTGCAACCATCAATTATATTAAATTCAAACAGTTTTAAAAAGTGAGGTTATGTAATGTAAACAAATATTAAAAACTAAAATTGTTTAACATATCACACCTGACGTTGTGTATCATTATTCTATTACTATTTTTATACAAATAAATATATAGTTAAACAGTTACTCATCTTTAAAAAACTATTTTACAATGAACTTTATTCTTTAATTTTTCACTAAAACTATAATTAAGTTTCAGATAAATAAATTACTGTTATCATTAAATTTAAATTCTACTAATTAAATTAATTGCGGTAGATGCTGCAGGAGGTATTTCAATTTCATTAATTTCAATAATTTCAATAGCGGCAACAGTTTTACTCTCTGCGCATGACTGGGACGGTTCCGGATTTTTAATACATGCTTCTGATCGCTGACTGTTTCTGACGGTCCACAACTTGGTTGCGGACGATTTGGGGTCAGGTTGGAACGCCCGACTTCTAGTCAGAGTCATGGTTTGTGTACGGTTGGAACGCGAAAGTTCAACTGCGCACAATCCTGACCGCGTTTGGTGTCGGTTGGAACAAACCTAATAATTACCACTCTTTAACTGTTTGTAAATCTAGCTTTCTGATAACTCGATTAACTAGCAACTCGCTTCAATTACTTATTATGCACCCTAATGCTGTTAGTGCATTTACATTGTTAATTAGTCCATTACTTATTTTACTATAGAAAGCGGTTCTCTAGAACTATTATATTCAATCATTTTACTACTTACACTTGTTTGGTTTCCAGTTGGTCTGTTTGATATTTCAGCATTATTTAGTGTGCCAACCGTTTGACTAATAATAAAGTTAACCCCAAATTTGTTTTTTAAATCTCTCAACGTGTTATTTCCAACAGCACAATTATTATAATAAATCTCTTTTATAACTCTTTTGGACTGTTCTTCTACAGTAGTGCCTTTACTCATCATAAATATTTTCTTTTGTATTGCCGTAATTTTTGATATTTTTCTTCTAGTTTTGCTCATTTCTGACAAATTTGAGGTTCTGCCGTACTGCTCTTGACGTCGACGGCTGTCAAAAACTTTCCAATATTTGTGAATGCCTCTTTTAAATATTGCAATTCCTTCTTTATCTCCAACTTTTGCTCCTCGATGGCAATTTTTTCACTCATGTTCTCACACAATTTCACCGTACTGCTTGACTATGCTTTAATGATTACTGATTAGATCCGCTTCCGAAAGACCAAAAGGTAACCTTAAAGAAGCTTGTCAAAACTTCAGAAAAAATTATCAGAAAAAGTTGTTGTTTGGAAAACGGTATATTCTTATTACAAAAAAACTTATTTTTTTTTTAAACCACAAATATTTAAAAAAATTAATTTCAAGCCACCAACTAAGTCAGTGTTTAGTTGATTAAATTGGTTAGTAAAACAAGCAAGGCCTTGTTTTTCCAATTTAATCGTATTGTAAACTTTCTTTGACAATGTAACTCTTGCATCAGTAGTACTTCTGATGATTCGTTCTAAATCTACGGTCTCTGCCTGCACATTTGAATGAAAGGTTGTTTTACGTGCAAAATAATTAGAAAACTACACAAAGGGATGTTTAAACTGCACGGATCCCAAAAAACATTGCGATGATATAACAACCTGAAGGCAGCTTTTGTTAGAGACTTTCCGCTTGCCTTTTTTTAGATATTAGACAGGTCAGTTTGCAAAATCATATTTTTAAACATTTAGGCAATTTGATCTGTATAAGAATTTTAGCAAAACAAGTTTGTGCAACTATGTAGGTTTGTCAAAACGATGTTGGCAGACTATACTGTTTTGATCAAAGTGACAAAACTCTTTGTTGTTTATCAAAAAACACACAAAACTGCAAGAACAACCTTTCCACTGCAAGAGTTTTTCAACGTTATCAGTTTTAAATTTTAGGTAAAAGGTAAACCAAGTTTTACTGTATTTAAGGCTTAAAATATGCTTATTGTACTTTCTCTTGTGGCAATTTTACTCTGTTGATCTGATGCACAAACAACTTATATGGTGCTGTATGCTAAGAATTTCTTTTATGTTTGCTATGCCAAACTAACGCTTTTCCAACATAGATTCTTCTGCGTAGGAAAGAGCCGAGCATATGCATAACACATGCTATCATTATAAATTTAGCATTCTCGGCATGTTGCGCTGTTTTTAATGTCCCACATATGTATATTCAATGCCCTGTTAAGGCCTCATTTGCTTATTTACAGCATAGGGTATTGTACCACTGTACTTTTAGTGCGTGGTACGTGTAGACACATTTTGGTAGTTGACAATTTGCGCAAACCTATCAATTTTAGTATTTTATACTGTATTAGAGTGTTCTTTTGCTCAGCACAGTATGATGTTATTTCTACGTCCTGCCAGAGTAAAAGCAGAGTAAGATTCTAATATTAGCTTAGATGCAATCTTAGGTTTATTTACAGTTAGGATTGCTGCTTTGCTGTCCGTTAGGATTTGCACATTTTTTTCAAAAATGTTTTAAGATGTTTTAGATTGATCGGTGTAGGTTTGTAGAGTTTTATTTTTATCTACATTTTGCTTTTGTTGTTTTTGTTGTTGTTTTTACATTATAAAATAAGGTGGCTTGGTATCTATTTGCACTGTTAGCAGAGGTGTTTTTAACAATATTTCACATAAAAAAACAGTCCCTGCTTTCCTATAATGTAACAAAGCTAGCATTGCACTTGAGTCACTGGTACTATCTCTTCAACGTAGATGTAAAAGAGTGGCAATCACAACATTGCTTCTATTGATGCAGTTGATGTTGTTTGCATACCGCCTGTTGTAGTTAGGCATGCTGTTTGTTGCAATTGACTAAGTTGGTTTGCAGATGTTTTTTGCTTAGTTTTTACCCACCACACTAATACTCCGTATGTGATAGTAATATTTTTGAAA
This sequence comes from Tachinus rufipes, assembly GCA_963932245.1. Lineage (NCBI taxonomy): Eukaryota > Metazoa > Arthropoda > Insecta > Coleoptera > Staphylinidae > Tachinus > Tachinus rufipes. The sequence continues at coordinate 43,993,374 of OZ010743.1, read as the reverse complement.
ACAATCTGCATGTTTTGTCAGTAGCTCAACTACACGACATCTATACTTTTTTGCATCTCATATTTAGATGTAACTTTTATGTGAGTTTGTTGTCAAAAATTAAACCCAAATGTTTCACCTCTGATGACATTGTTAATAATATGTTCAAGAGTTTTGGTATGTTTAGGTGACTATTTTTGTTTTGTTTTTGTAAAAAAAAACCATTTAACATTTAAAAAAAGTAAAATCATAGTCTTTGTACCAATTTTTAATTATAATAATGATTAAATACTGCTCAAAGCTTTCCAAAATTGTAGTAGGTAGTGGTGCGTCATGCGACGCTTTTTGAGCTGTAGCCGTGTTGATCATAGTTGTGAAATTGCCGGTAGAAAATTGTGGCATAAAAAATACTGTTTTATGCTTAGGTATGTAAATTTATATCCTTAGCTTACCGTTGAGTTTGTGAATACATTTCCAATAAGTTAGCTCAATTTGGAAACTTTGAGTTTTACTGTCCGGAACTTTTAGGTTAAGGTTTTGTGTTCTGCATCAATTCTAGTTTGCGATATAATTTTGCCTCGGCTGGACGACAGTGATGCAAGGTGCATTAAATTATGTTAATGTGGTGAGGCATTGAATAGCTCTGGAAGATTTTGAAGTGGTGTAATTTTTTTTTTTTTTAGCTTTTTTGATTTACCTCCTTTACCTCTATTACTTTACATTTTTGCTGCTATTACTGTCATAATAGTACATGACAAATTATCTTATTTGCTACACAAATGTGTGAAACTTTTACATTTTAAAACTTAATTATATCCAGAACATTGATCTTTCAAATAAGATGTTTTAAAGTAATATTTTACAATAAAACCTAATATATTTGTTTACGTAAAAAATATAAGCATGCACATTCATTCAATATTTTCATTGGCATGTTATCCTTTATGGATTGCAATAAAGAAACACACAAGAAACTTAAACCGCTTAAAGTATATAATTTCGGTTTTGGTTTGACTCATCGCATTGTTGGCAAAATCCATAAATAAATATCCAATAACTGTCACCCAGCAGACGTAAATGATCTTCCTTGGTATCTGTCCGTATCTACCTGCACCATTTCTACCTAATCATAATCATACCCGTGATGGGATGTAAGGGTGGAGGCAAAAGGCTACCGAACACGCGGTAAATTCGCTGTGGGGTATAATGTTTCGGTATTTGACCTCAGATACACTTCCTACTCCCATTAAATTAATTCAAAATGATCAAAAAACATGCACATTTATGTATAATTATCTTTTATATTTCAATTATAAATACCGTTCGTAAAATGACAATCTTTTTAGCGTCTAATTGTCTTTAAACGGAAGTAGGATTATAAACATAATATTATTTTTTGTGGTTAACGATGATGAAAATTGCATTATTAATATGACAAACCGTATAATAGAGCCGAGTTATATATTTAAAGTACATATAATTTGTTGTATTACATGTGTAATTTATTAGAAAAATAATAGACCAATGTTTGCTTTTTATGATTTTCATAGGAACGGAATTACCATGTAAATGTGTTCGATAATGATTTTATTACATAATTACATGTTTTTATATCGGTACTTTTCATTTGTTGTTGAGGCAAATTAAGACAAATTAATATACATCAATTTTGTATATTTGTATATTTTACATGCTGTGACATGTGATCATTCATAAAATGCCATTGAGTGACTCGCTTTTTGTACGTTTTTATGTTTATATTTATCCATGCATATATTTAATACAAACATGCGTGCTCATTGCAATAAAAAATACAATGCCTTATGTACAATATATTCTTTCTTGTGTATGCAAACAGAAATTTACTTGTATGCAGGTTTAATTTTCTTTGAGTTTATTGCATTTCCTTTGACTAGTCGCTAGATTTATCGAGGCACATTCTAAATTTCTTTTGATGTTTATTCATATTTATGAAATTGTTTTTTCATGTCACATAAAAAAATACTAAAATAATTAATAAATACAATAAATTTACATTTATGCAAGTACCTGGTTTAATAATAATAATAATTCTATTAACACTATTCTAAACTAGCGTTAACAGAATTATTATGTGCGTTAGTTTTACACGGTCATAAATTAATAAATATTTGAAGTTTCAGGTAAACTAGATTAAAAAGTTTTTTTTATAATAATTTTATATTATTTGAATAACAATATTTTTATGATGAGTCAATGAATGAATGTCGAAGAGCTATAAATATATTTGATTTAAGAGATTTTATTTGTGTTTATTTACCATACAATACAATATTTTAATATAGTTCGTCAAAGTATTCCAAATTTAAATTTTGAATTAATTACTTGTATTGCTATTAACAGCTCTAATGTTTTAACAGTTGTCTTTTATGATTGTTTCAATTAATAAATGAACAATGTTTAACAGTAATGTATCAACCCTCAAAGAGGCCATTTTTGAGTTGGACTTAAAATACAATTCAAACAATTTGAGAAGAGTTATAATTGTTCATATATTTTTAATGTATTTTTATTTAATGAAAAGAGTTAATGCAAAACAATGAATCAGAATTAATAATTAATTTTAAATGGTGATACAACGGTGTGGGTTGATACATTATTGATAAACAGAGTCCAAATATAAAAAACATATTTAGTGAATATTCTGCTAAATCAACTTGAAAAACGAAATCTAAATGTTGACTTAAAGAGTGCACCAAATTAGTTAATAGTTCAAAAATTAATTGCAAAATGTATAGAAAGAGTATTGCTTAAAACTGCACAAAACTTGACATTTTGAAACTTTTTGCAACAATTAGATATAGACAAGGCCGTATCTGAAGGAGGGGGGGAGTTCAACCCCCTCCCTCCCGAATTTAAGCAAAACGTCAATCTCGGCGGTACAACACGTAAAATTTTAAATTAATATTAATTTAATTATATCAATTAAAAACTACCTAAAAAATGCAACATTAAATATAGGTTTAAGAATATAACTTTATTTCAAGTTTTACGCGCTTTTAATTTTTAATAAAATTTTGGTCAAGTAATAATTTTGTTGGTGAAACAACTTACTGCCAAAAATTGCGTTTTTTTGCTTACGACCGAGTTAATTAAGAAGCAGAGGAAAGGCTATACGTCAGCAGTAGCGTGCATATAGCCAAAGAAAGAGACAGCGACTAGCATCTCACATCTGCATTGGATCTATCTACCTAGACTAACCACAAAAAAGTCAACAGTGGTGTGCATACGGGTAAAAAGTGTTTAAATCGAGAAGCAATTATTGAAAGCTTTATTGGCAAAAATTGCGTTTTCCTCGACTTAACACTAGTTTAAAATCTTTACAAATTTCGATAAAAAAAAAACTTGAGTCACAAGTAATTCCGCATGAAAAAATTGGGCTCTTGGTCACATGCTTGCTAAATTTCAATCTTCAATGTTGAACTACTGAAAAATCACAAAAAAGAAAGTTCAAACAAAAAACTTTTTGTTGGAGTCTATGTGCCGGGAGAATAGGAGTGCCTTCTTCAAAAATATGAAAGTGCTGTAGCACTGTTTTGAAGTCGTATTATTGTATGGACACAGTTTTATATTTTGAAGCTATTTTTGGCTTCTGGTCACAATTTTTTTACAAATTAGTCAGACTGTCTGTCATCGTCTTTTGGAGAGAAAGGAACGTATTAAGATAAACAATTTGACGCATCTCCGGTGGTCTAAAGTGACAAAAACTACAAATTTTGTTTAAAAGGTTTTGAATTGAATTGATAGCAAACGCCCAAATTCAAAACTGGCTTATCATAAACACTGTTTTAGAGTCTATCAGTCTAAATTACCAAAGTTACGAATTTTATTAAAAATTGTAACTTTAAAAAACCGTAAAACACATATAAAAGCACGTTTTTATCCATTTTTGAAAAAAAAAAGAAAATACTCGTCATTTTATTTAAGAAGAACTGTTTTTTAAAGATCTGAAAATTTTTCAAAATTTAAGGAAATAAAGATTTTAACAATTTTTTACTAAAAATGCAACCCTCTAAAGTTGTAAACAATACAAAATGTAAAAAAACGCAAAAAAATCTGATATAATTCACACAATTAGGATATAATGAAAGACCATTTCAGTGGATTGAACAAAAAAAAATATTTTGTACACTTGACTCATACATGGCCATATATAAATATTTATCTGTAAACCTTCGCTAAAACTTTTCTTCTAGATACGGCCCTAGATATAGATATTTTTTGCTAGTATTGTTATAAAAAAATATTATTTGCAAACATTACATACTGAAATCCTATCACATCTACAAAAATATCGGTAAACCTTTTCCTCTAGAAAAATATTGTACAACGCCGTTTTAAATTAACATCAGTTCTTATGGAAGAAGACGCTAATCAACTTAATATCCAAAATAATAAGATTTTAGTCATCACTTATTTTATAAAATGAATTAATAATTTATTCAAAATCAGTCAATCGAATCACAGCGGCCAAGGGTCAAGCATAGACAATTGTTTCGGTTCTACAAACCTCGTCAGTATGCCTTGTACGACCACGGCATCGCATGATAGCGAAGACAATTTTGAATAAATATTTCTGTTCTTATGAACACAATTGATATTATAAATAATCAAACGAAAGACTGGTTTGCAACTAGATGGCAAACCAGTCTTTCGTTTGATTATTTATAACTTATTTTATATGTTAAATTACATACAATATTCTATGACTTTATTTTTTGAGTTAAAGACAAGTAAAAAAGTAATAAAGCATTAAATAAAACCTCCATTTTTTTAAAAATTAAATGCAGAGAAACGACTTATTACATTTTTTTTTTAATCTGAGGGCGCAGATTAGATGTTTTAAGTAATGTGTAAATTCAATTATATTTAGACGTAATTTTCTGAGCTTAATTTTGTAAACCCATATAATAGTTATTCTTTCTTTTAACTTAAAAATATTTATTTATGCACCAACGAAAGTATATATATATTTAAAAATGCAGTAACTGTTATAACAACTGTTGCCTATAATTAAAATTTATTACACAAGTTAGACGGCATGGATTTTGATTAAACATGATTACTATAGGATGGCGCTATTTACCACACAAAAATTAGACAACGTTTGGTCAGCAAAATTTTAGATGCAATTATCTTAAAATATCATCTATAAAATTTGAGTTTCTTTTCATCTGTTATTGAATCTTTTGAAAATAAAAGTAAACGTTTTTACCGCATAGTTAGTGTTTAAAGGTCAGAATTTTTGATGCAACAAATACAAATTGACAATCAACTGACCAACACAAAACTATGATGTGCAAAAAAAGTATTGTTGCGGTTTTACAAGATCTTGGTTTTGTTCAAAGTTAACAACAGCTGCGAGGTGTACATAAGTATTGCGGACGGACAATTACGGCACCAAGCCTCTACTTCAAATTGGGTGTACTTTTGCTAGCCGCTTAATGTCGCAGCTTTGGTTTTACGTGCACCACGACAATGCAAGCAAAAAGACACAACAACCAACTAATATTATGGCAACAAAACACAGAAACTCAGACTTACTGTCTGTCAGTATACTAAAAGCAAACAATACAAATGCATTGAAAGTATGTATGAAGACAGACAAAAGAGACAGTAATTTCTACAAATTTAAAAACAGTTGGATATTGTTTGCAACTTTTCAGAAAAAACTTAAAACTTGTGACAAAAAATTGACAATTTATAACTTGGGCTTTCTCCAACGCATATTAAAGAATTGCTTGCTTATAATAGCCAGCACTAAAAAAACTCTTTCAAAGAATGTTGTAGCATACATTCCTCTGCATGAAAAAGATGACACAACGCATATAAAAAATTATGCTTGTGGAGGAAAAAAACACATAATAATAATAATAATAACACGTAACTATATTTGTAGTTCAATTTCAAGTCTTTAATTCTCCGTCTACTTGTAGAATACAATATTACTTATTACAAATTCCCATTCTTTTAAAGAAATGCTGCATTACTCAGCCGCACATTGGTTGCTCTATTTTGCAAATAACAGCCAAATATTATTCTTGAGCTCTTTGATTGTTGTAGGATTATTGGCATGTTTTTAATGTTTTTAAGTCTAGCGGTGTTAAATCACACTACCTAGGCGGCTAGCTGATGTCTCCACTTAGCAAAATAACACGTCGGGGAAATTGCTGACGCAATGGTGTTATTGTTTTTCCAATTACGTGGCATGTAATCCTGTCCTGCTAAAAATAGACATCACCAACGTTCATTTTAGCAATATTGGCCTCAAAAAGTTTGTAGGTATCGTACGGTAACGCTGCGCATTGACTGTAACAGTTTCTCCTTTATTATTTTTGAAATATTATGGCCCCATCACACCATCGGGCTAAAAACCGCACCAAACTGTAACTCGTTTTAGATAAAAAAAGGTTTCTCAACAATTAAAACTTACTAACTTGGCTAAATGTCTTAAATTTTTTTAATTATCTTTACAATTGCTGTTCATTCCGACCTAATATACCGCAAACTTTACGAACCGTCTCCGCTAAGTTTTTACCATATCTGTAGTAAATTTTCACTATTTTTATTTTTGGTTGAAGCGTTTATCGTACCATTTTTGTAAATAGGATAATTTTTACTTTTTAACTGTCAGAAAATAACGTTAATATTTTTACAAGTTCAAAATTGCGCAAACTTTAAAATGACACTTCTTAATAGAAAACCCTATATTACAGTTTGGCTATAAGCTTTGGTTTAATATTTTGTACTGACAACAAAATTGTGTAAAAGCTTACCCCGTCATTGGTGTATTTGCTTTTCGATACATTGTAATAGAAGTTTACATCACATCCAATAACCAAGTTTATATTGATACTTATGCAATACTATACCAATTTTTCTATAACTTTGATTGGTGGTGGTGTATTGTGGGCTGAGTATACAGACGCCACAATTATGTTTGGTTTTAGTTCTGTGGCCAAGCTAATTTTTACAGTTGTAACGTCGCTGGTAGAGAGCTGGAGCATAAATAAAAAAGTTGTTATATGCTTAGGTGTGTAAATGCATGTCTTTAGCTTGCCGTTTGTAAGGTTTGCAAAAACATTTCTTGTAAGTTTGACAAGTCCACAAACCTTGGATTTTCTATCCATGGTTCCTGGACTATAGTTATTGTATTCTGCATCATTTCTAGTTTGCGGCATAATATTGCCACGGCAGCTCAACAATGATGCAGGTTACATTAAATTGCATCAATGCAACCTAAAACCTTTTACAGAAGTTTGTCTTTCTTTTCCGGATTTATGCAGGTAGGTTTCCGTTCCTATACCTACACAAAAGACTCTAGTTTTTTTACGTCTGATTTTGTCTTTACAGGCAACTTAAGACTGTCTCAATGGCATCACAAGGCTTCGGAAGCCAGAATGTAGCATTAGTCCGCCTGGGGTCTAGTCAGCTAATTTTTGATTTTGGTCACAGTAGTTTTATGTCGAAGATTGTTTTTCTAGCTATCTTAAAAATGTGTCATTACTAAAGGTAAACTTAAGGATGTCTCCTGTGTGTGACAACTTTTTAAAAGTCGGAAGTGTCTTATTGGAAGTAGACAAAGTTTTATCTAGCTCTCAAGTTAGGAAAGTTTTAATTTATTATGCATGTGGTTTATTAGTTTTGTCTTAAAAATGAAACAGGTTAGTGACAGCTGCTTGGAAGAGGGTAGTTTTTAAGATTGATTCAGACTTTTTTGTTTTTTTCTTAGGTTGTCTAGATAAAAGCTTGTAAGTAGATAAACAAAACCTATCTTTGCTCTCTGTTTCAAAAAGATTTTTTGCCCGGAAAGTTGTAACATTTTTTTTCTGGGAAAGCTTTTGGTTTGATTAAAGCTTTTTCAGCACAAGAGGTGTTTGTTTTACCCGCAAGAAAGTTTGCTTGCTTTGCAGCAGCCAGTTGCACCTGTTGCGTCTATATATGTTTATTTGATACATTAATTGTATTTCTATTTTCCTATTTAGTATGTTTAAACCATCTTTTTTTATTCATTTTTTATTTTTTCTTTGTTAGCGTATTCCCTAGTAAAATACAAGTTTTTTGATTGCATTTTTTAATATATTTGTTAATTTCTTTTTTTATAAGATTTTTACAGCTTTAATCGTAGCTTTTCTTTTTTGTAAAGAATTACTTTTACTTTCTTATTAGAAATGATCTTTTTTTTCTCTTATTTGAACTTTGAGAGAAAAAAAATATATCAAAAAGAGTTGATCCTTTTTAGCAGATATGTGTGTTTATTATATACAAGGTGTTCAAAAAAGAATGTAAAATATTTAAGGGGGTGGTAGTACAAACCACAACAAACAAAAAAGTCTCAATAAATATGGGTGTCATAGCAACAGTTTTGGAGATATATATATTTTTGCAAAAACGTGCATTTTCTTATCATAGTTGGCTGATATTTTGTAAAATAAACATTCAGTTGTTAGTGCACCAGTTTTTATTGCTAAGTCTGATTACTCTAATGCAGAACTAGCCAACATGCATTTCATGTATGGTCGTGCTAATAGGATAGCGGCTAAAACGCGACGTCTTTATGTAGACACTTATCCAAACTGTCAGATTCATTCACTTCGTATGTTTGGAAAAATACAGGTTTACTTTCAATAGAGTGTTATCTTTCCGGCAGACCAAGGTCGGTATCTACTCCTAGAGCAAAACAAGAAATTATAGCACAAATACAGCATATTCCAGACGATTGTGCGGAAAATATCAGCCGAAGTAGGAATTGATGCTACTCATGTTTAAAAAATCCTCTACGAGCAGCTGGTCTATCCATACCATGTACAACAAGTACATGCCTTAAATTTAACTGATCATCAAGCACGTTTGGTTTTTGTTGCAGGTTTCTACGCAAGGATGCTAAAGACCCGCAGTTTCTTGCCAAAATTCTTTTTACGGATGAAACCGGGTTTACATAAAATGGAGTTGTTAACAAATGTGGTTTTAGCATGAAGGTGCTTCAGCTTATTTTTTTGCCGTTAGAGAGCATATAGACCAAACTTTTCTACATAGATGGGTAGGAAGAGGCGGACCAGTTTTATGGCCAGCAAGATCTCTTGGTTTTTTTCTTTGGGGATATTTGAAACCATTAATGCATGTTACTCCTGTAAATAGCCTAAAAAAACTGCAGTTAAAAATTAATGAAAAGTGTCAAAAAATTCGAGCCAATGAGAGGGTTTTAGAAAGAGTACAAATGTCCTTCAGACAAAGATGTTGTGCCTGTTTGGAAACAAAAGAAGAGCACTTCAAACATCTTCTATAACTCTGTTTTTTGTAAAAATATATAAAAATAAATAATGTTTCCTATCTCCAAAATTGTTGCTATGACAACCCATGTTTATTAAGCATATTTTTTGTTGTGGTTTGTACTACCACTTCCTTATATATTTTACCTTTTTTTTCAAATACCCTGTATAACCCTGTGGAAAATTGTCTTGTATACTAATCTTTTTCTTTTGTCCATGTTTCTATAATTATTTCAAACTTTTTAATATATTTCTAAATATTTTTTTTAAATTTTTTAGACCTTTTTTTATTTTTGTTTATCTTCTAATTTTTGTGTTTTATTTTTTTATTTAACTCATTAATTGCATCTATCATTTCTATCGTTTTTATGGTTACTTATCTTATATATTTATTATTCAATTTTTTGTTCTTATGTTGCTTTTGTTTCTTTTGTTTGTGATGTTTTTTTTGTTTATCTGTTAATATCTCTTTTTATGCTTTGCTTATTTTTATTCTTTTTATTGCTAGTTGTACCAATGTTCCACTATTCCTATTATATAAAATCTGGTTTTGTTGATTTTGTGATTTTTTATGATTTTTTTTTCAAAAAATTTATATTATGTTTATTCTTTTTTGTGTTCTCTGTTATTGTTTGGTTATTTTTGTTGTTTACTATACTTATTTTCTGATATTTGATTTTTGTTTTTATTTTTAATTACATTCTTTAAATAAAATGTCACTATTTTAGATTGTTTTAAAAATCATTTTATCTAGTTGCTTTTGCTAAAATTTATTGATTTTCTTGTTTTTTACTCTTAGCTGCGTGTTTTTAACTAACTTTCTTTCCATTTATAATAGTTTAATTTTGTAGTAATAATTAAGTTTTTTGAATTTGAGTGAATTTAGTTTTACAATATTACGAGAAATTAGATATTTGAAAAGATTAAATGTTTAACATATTAAACGTTTAAACCACCACTTAAAGTACAATAAGTTAAGATCGTGCGTATTAGTGTTAATAAATAGAATAATATTGTTCCTATTAATATATTTGCTCTGCTAAAATACTAAATAATCAATTTATTATCTACTAATATAGCAATAATAGAATACTTAAGAACAAATTTTATAAGATACATTTTTATGATTGTGTGTCCAAGTTAAAAAAACAAAGCCAAAAACAAGCTTTTTTTGAACAAAATGGACTTATAAAACGTTATTTGTTCTTCTTTTTTCTATTAAAATTAAAATGCAATTGTTATTAAATTGTAATTTATTTACTTATTAACATATAACCTAAAAACAATCGTATACTTTCAGTCTATTACGATGCGCGTTAAATAATTAAAGCTCCATGGTGATTCCAAATAGCGCATCATTTGAGTATGATCCAATTTAAAAGCCTACATATGCATCCTTAACTAATGTTAATGTACATAACTTGATAAATTTGATTAGTTTAACTACTAGAAAATGGACACATTTTAACATGCTTAACAAAATAAAAAAATGTTAATCATTATCAATATATTTACATATAGGATAGGCCGAATTACTATAGAGGTTTTATTCCAACTGTAAAATATATTCAATATTTTATTTATTATGTTTGTTGGTTAATATACGATTAAAAAGTATCAATTATAACCATTAAAATTAATGTTGTTTGAACAATGATTAATCACCGCCGAAGTAGTTCCTTCTGGACAACATTAATACACATTTATACACTTCATTAATTTTAGCAATAGCTAGTAATAATAATCATTACATAATTGAAACATTGTTAGACTATATTATTATTAATATAAAACTTTCAAGAGTTTAAAAAAATCTCAACATTAATGTTCTGGTAGGAATTAGTATGTAATTAATTATTAATTTATTGTATTATAAATTTGAGTTTGAGTTGTTAAGAAAGATTATCTATTATGCTGCTAGTTGATAGTTAACTTTTTTAAGATATTTTTTTGGTTTTAATTTTATATAAATAAGATTAGTATTATAAAATACAAAATTCCGATGACTTCATGTCGCAAATAGTTACTTTAGATTTTTGGCATATCAGCCTAAGAAGACTATTAATGATCATGTCACAAATAGTTTTTGACTCTATATACAGGGTGATTCAAAAAAACCGCATGGTTTTGAAACAATAAGTTCTCGGTTAATTTTACATAACTTTTTTTTTGTTACATTCAAGTTTTTGTTACAGAATGTTATTTTGTTTAAGTAAGTGCAAAAAATAACATTACTTAAATGACAATCTTTTTTCTTGAATGCAAAATTTAAGCTGAAATTTGCTGATCTATTTTTTGCAATTTACTGCAAATGGCATCCTTCCACTCTTTCAATGTTTGGAGTTTATCTTTATAGACATGAAATTTTAGAAAACTTTAAAATAATAAATTACAAGCCGTTTGGTCAGAATAACAATTTGGAAAAACCAAACGTTAAATAATTTGTTCCTGAAAAATTTTACAAAAAATTCTCATTAAAGCCCTTGATGTGATTATAAAATTTAAAAAATTGTAAGAAATACTTAGTATTGTTTTTAGTAATTCAATAATAAATAGTTGTTTGCATTTGAATTAACACTGACACAATTATATTAATTTTCTAAACTGTTCGTAAATTTTTTTTATAAGTATAGACAAATAAATGTGTAGGTATAATTCTAAGTCCTGCAGCTAAGCAATATCTAAAAAAATATAAATTAGAGTTGTTTATAATCTTATGGATGCGTATAAAAACTGGCATTTGTAGAAATTTTCTAGTGACAACGTATGTGTCTGTCAATGGTAAAGAATGTAAAGTTTTAAAAAAATCTGAATAAAATCTTGGTTTACTTGCAAATTTAGCAAAAAAATTATTTTATTGTGAAATTTAAATGATTAAGTGAGTACCCAAAAAGTTGAATCAAAAAGAGTTTTAAAAAAGTATGCTAACTATAAAGTGAACAAACATGGCAAGAAATTGGTAAGTTTGTGCGTTAATTTTTTTTATTAATATCAAACACATGTTATTATTACAAACGTATTTACATGTTTTCATGTCATAAGAGTAAATCCAAAACTATGATTATTTTTGTAGATAATAAAAAATTGAAAAGTTTAATTAAATATACTAGAACAGTATATAGAGCTGAATGTGGATCTCATGATTAGTTTATTATATTAAAACTAGATCTTGACCGTAAATTTATTAAGAAAGAGCAAAAGAAAAGAATTTCATACCTCCAAAATCGTTGCATGGCATGCATAGCAACCCGTGTTTATTAAAACTTTTTTGTTTGTTGTGGTTCGTACTACCACCCCTTTAAATATTTTACTTTTTTTTAACATTCTGTATTTATGAATAAATGCGTAAGAAATGCCTATGAAAACGTTAACGGTTTACGAATAAATAATGTAAATATAAGTCTTTTATATGCTGACAATGTTGTGGTAGTCTGTGAAAATAAAAATGATCTACAGAATGCACTAACCCGACTGAATGTTGCAGCAACTGAAATAAAATTCTGTATAAATATAGCAAAAACTAAAACCATAGTTTTTTATAAGAACAAAGTAGGCAATAATTGTAGAATTGAATTGAACTTTAAACGCTTAGAGCAAGTAAATGCTTTTGTGTACTCGAGAAAGTTATTTAATAAGAATGGTTTAGTTTAGAGTATAGATTAAGAAATTAAGAAATAAATAAATGCCTTGCAAAAACTAAATAAAAGTATGTGTATGATTCCAAAAATTAAGTATTATCTAAGGAGGCAAAGATAGCAGTATATAAAAGTGTGTTGATATTAGTGATGTCAAAATTTGTTAAATCGGAACCAATTAATTAAAAACTTTTTGCTTCCTCCAAAAATGTTTATACGACTTTTAACTATATATTTTTTACTTGGCAACAATTTTTGACAAAGGGTTTTTTTATTATTTCTATAGTTGTCCTAATATTCACTTTATGTTTTTACCATAGAGTATTTTGAATTATTGAAGTTCATGCCTGTAAGTTGTTTTAATTGCATAAAAAAATCAAAAACTATATCAATTTTCTACTTTGAGACCCTTTTCCAAATTTCAAAAAAATTATCGTTAAAATTGATTTTATAAGAGGACAGGAGATCTAGTTTTTGATTAAATTATGCTAAAATAATACTTTAACAAGCATTTTTAACCGTTTAGACTTCTTCCACTAACTCCATAACTCATTAAAAATCATGTCTTCCAAAAAAATTGCATTGCAATTGCAATTTTATTTTATAAAAAAATTTAGAATTTGAAAAAAAAACTTTACTTTACACCTATGACAAATGTTTTGTTTAGTTTTTTTTAAATTATTTTAAACAACAAAATATTTTAACAAAATACAATAAAAGTACGTTTGCAACAATTTCAAATAATTTCAATTTAATTTTAAAAGAAACATTTATTTATTTTTAAGTAGTACAAACTTTATTATTTAAATTCAAAGTACAAACTCAGCAATTACATATTTAAAATTATACCTAGTAAATTGTTTGAAGGAAAAGGACCCTCCGGTTAACATAAGTGAAATGCCCCCCATCACGAATATCCAAATTACTTCAAAAATTATGATTTGACTGCTCAAAACAATACTATATATTTTACGAGACAAAAATCAAATGATGTAGTTTTTTTTCAAATTTTTAAATTTTAAATTCGTATTCTTGGCATCAAAATTAGTCAGTAAACTAAATTTTATCAAAATCAGTAAAGGTCAAAAAAATCAAACTTTCTACACAATTTTAAGACTTTTTGCACTAAAAAATTAAAACTTAAAAACAGTTAGTAATAAAGACACATGACAAACTCCATATCTTTAGAAGAATGACATCGGTTAGATTAATTTTTTTTTTTTAATTTCAACTTTTCTTTTTAGAAAAAAATATAAAATTTACATTATTGGCTGTCATTTGTGAATAGTTCAACTGTTTCAATTTTTAATTTTTTTATTAGATAAGGTTTATCAAAGCTTTTCAACGATGAATAATAAAGCAGTTATGCGGGTCAAACTAACCCGAAAAAAAAACTATCATTTGGTTTTAAATAGTCCATTTTTTGAGATTATTGCAAATGTTGCGCCACTATTAAAAGCCATTCTTTTAACTTTTTGTCATTTTTTTACAGTCCAGAAAAGGTGAAATTAATTTTATGTTAACTAAACTTCCGATTGCATAGAATTTTATTTTTTTATTTAATGAGCAATTGATAAATCTACATTTATGATTTTTTTGAGATTTTTGCGAGTGGTGCCACTATAAAAAATTGGTTTTTCTACTTTTTGTCATTTTTTACAGTTTTGGTTAAACCAGAATAGTTGAAATTGATTTTAGGTTATCTGAACTTCCGATTGCATAAAATATGTTGCTTTGTTATACATCATTAAAAAGTTTTTGATAAACCTTATCTAATAAAAAAAAAAAAAAATTGAACCATTTAAAAATGACAATAATGTGAATTTTATGTTGTTTTCTAAAAAAAGTTTCAATTAAAAAAAAAATAAACCGATTAATTTGATAGATTTCATCCTTCAGAAGATGAGTTTGTCCAGTGTCTCTATTATTAACCGTTTTTGAGTTTTGTATTTTTAGTGCAAAAAACCTTTAAATTGTAAAAAAACGATTGATGGGGGTTGTTTTTTGACCTTTACCGATTTTTAAAAAAATAAGTTTATTTGATATTTAATAACATGAAAAAAAAAACTAATTAATCGTGTTTTGAGCAGGCAAATCATTGCAAATTGATGAAAATATTATACCTAAGATACCTAATCAATGTAAAATTTTCCGTAGAATCCGAATTTCGGTATTTTTAAGCTATAAATGTTTTGCAGAGTCACAAAAGCAGAAAAAACAGTATAAATGGCAAAAAAGTAAAAAAATCAATTTTTAATCGCAAAAATTTCAAAAAAATTATGGATGTAGATTTTTTAATTACTTATGAAGTGAAAAATAAAATTCCATGCAATCAAACGTTTAGATAACCAAAAGTAAATTTTAACTCTTCTGGATTTTTTTAAAGGTTGTACACAGAGTGTGAGGGATTGAAAAAAAATATGTGTGAAGACCACTAAAAACCCTACTTCTATGTTTTAATTTTAATTTTTAATTTTTTTTTTCAGCAGAGAAATTAAATAAATACAAAAAGTGCCCCCTATAGAAAAGGAGGGAGAATCCAAATTTTAAAATCCTATCAAAAATGTTTTTTTGATGCTCGAAAAGTAATTTTTGAAGTAATTTGGAGATTTGTGATAGGGGCAATTCACCTATGTTAATTGGTGGGACCCTTTGCACAACCATTTGGCAAATAACAGCTCAAATATTGTCTTTGAGGGCTAGAATTATTTGGGGAACGTAGGCCCGTTTCTTCACGTAGCTCAAAAAAGTTTAGCTTAGTTAAATCGCACAATCTGGTAAGCTAAGTTTTGTAAAATAATGCTCTCAGAAAATTTTTACACGACATATGTGGCTCATAGCGTCATCCGGATAGAAATAAAAATTGTATATGCACAAATTGTTTAATATAGACCAAAGAAAGTTAGTTAAGGTTTTATAATAGCAATCTGTCAACTCATAAACCGCCCCAAACAATAATTCGTTGAAGATAAAAAAATTGATTTAGCTATTGTTCTAAGATTTTTGAAACCCTAAAATAGAAATGAACTTGTCATAAAAAAAATTTAATAAAATTATTATTATTAAATGGCTTTGCAAAAAGGTAATTCATACCGACCAAAATCACCACAAACTTTGCAAACTATCTTGTCAAAATTTGTACGGTGTTTATAATAAATTTTCATTAAATCTATACAACGTTAGAGAATGTATTTTACCTTTTTTTTTAATTCTTCAGTTTTTAATGACAAATGGTCAACAATTCAAGATTTGCTATTCAACAGATCAAAACTTCCGCAAAATTTAAAATAGAATAAACTAAATAATAAAAACATAGAAAGTGATTTTCTCATGTTATTTATTGTTTGATCTTTTACAAAGTTTTTGCAATGCCTGAAAGAATATCGTCTTAAAATTTTTATATAAAAAGAAAAAATGTTTATATTGGGTTTTGAACAATGTTCACATTGTTCAAAACCCAAACAATTTGGATTTAGATGAAATTGACATAGATAAAGAAACCCATTTAGATAAATTCAGAATTGTTTTTTAAATTACTTAGTAAAACTGATAAAAAAGATCATAACAAATCAAGTGACTGTAACTTGCCTCTTTGTAAGTTAATTAATAAATACAAATAACTATATAATCCAACTAATACAAATCCTTTAATTTTACAACTTCAGTTTTCTGTTCTAAGAGTCAAAGCTCTGAGATATAGTATGCTGAAGTTGATAACGCATTTTCAAACTAAGCACGATTTTTTCAAGATATTGGTTTTTATTACATTTTTCTATATCAAATGTTCAATTTGATTGCTACAAAAACCACATATTATGCAGTTTAGTGCGGAAAATATTCATTTACGGTTACTTTTGCAGAATAAAAACATTATTTTGTCGGAAATATAATGATGACTAGCTACCGGATTATATGCATATTTTGACCATTTTTAGGATTTATTGCTTATTTTATCTATATTCAGTTTTATGCATATTTCACCAATTTTTGAAAAAAAAATTCTAAATCCAAACACCTTTTTCATTTAATTATTTTAATAATATAATACTATGGCAAGCAAAAAATAAAAGTCACTTTAAAATTATGACTTATTTTTGTAATTTCTTGATTTAACTTTATGTTTGCTGTTTTAACTTTATGTTAGCAAATTGTAAACCAAAGTAGGCGTTTAATAATTAAATTCCTGACAAATGTTATTTATTCATTTCGCTCTAATTAAAAACCTACATTTTGCTGTGGATTTTTTACTTAGTGTTGATTTTTCTCTGCAAAACTTGTCATTTACACGGTGTACTGCACATAACAGGTCATAATGCCTTTAGACCCTATTGTTGTGGCAAGAATTATAGCGTTATAACTGCAAATTGTTGGTAAAAACCTTTGTGCTGTACAAAAAGTGTATCAGCGTTACTTGGATACTGGCCTAATAACCAGAAGATCAAGATCCAGTAAAAAAAGTCGCCACAAACAAATGACCGTTTTTTGGTGTCCACAAGTTTGCGGACTAGAACAGCTTCTGCAGTTTTTCTACAAAATTAACTCCATAAAATTAGAGATAAAAATGTTAGTGAATGGACCGTTAAGAAAAAACTGGGCATGGAATAATGAAGACTGGAGCAGGGTACTAATTTCAGATGAGTTGCGCTTTTGCCTCAATAGATTAGATGGACATCGGAAAGAGTAAAGAAGATTTCCTGACAGCTCACAGATACATTATGGAAGTTTTCAAAGATCATGTTATGAACTTCATGAGAACTATGAGCGAACGCGGCATTTTTATGCAAGATAATGCTAGACCTCACGTAGCCATAATTCAGCCCGTACATATATCCTATAAAACATGTGTGAGATGAGTTGAGACGACGTATCCAAAAGCATACACCTGCTCCAAGAACTGCTCAGGAGCTAAGACAGTTGCTATTGCAGAAATAGAATAATATCGACCAAAATGTGATCCTTAATTTAATAAGTGTTCTTTGTCGCCTTCAAGCAGTTATTAATGGAAGATTATTATAATTTTAATAATAAACAATTATAAATATGTATCGCTCTTCACTGACTGAAGTTAAGCGATTATTTTGACACATTTTTTGCTAATTAACTTTATAAAAACAAACCACTAAATTTTTTTTTTCAGTAAGCCATTTTCAAGTAATAAGCAATCAAAATTAATTTCTGGTGTTTAATAATTAAGTATCCAGCTTATAGATGTATTGGTTGTCCATTGAAGACCTGAGTTTTGGCTTTATTGCAAACACAATGCCGCTAAAAAGAAAGAATAAAAATGTATTTACATTTCACAAACAACTATACTATATCAAAAATTAATCTTGATTGTTTAGGGCCATTAAGAGTTGCTACACCAATTATATTTTTGGCCATTGACAAAATGATCATTT
The DNA here is from genome assembly GCA_963932245.1 of Tachinus rufipes. Taxonomy (NCBI): domain Eukaryota; kingdom Metazoa; phylum Arthropoda; class Insecta; order Coleoptera; family Staphylinidae; genus Tachinus; species Tachinus rufipes. The sequence continues at coordinate 43,975,053 of OZ010743.1, read as the reverse complement.
CTTAAAAAAAAAAAATGTAAAGCAATGCAATACATAAAGTCTAAATCAAAAAAATGAGGATTTGCTTATGGATATGTTTTAAAATTTGAAATGTAATAGACATCCAAAGATCGGAATACAACGGTTGTTATGGGCAACACAATAAGTAATGCTATGCTCAAGACTAAAAGGTCTCAATTATAAAATGTTTTTAAATAATCTCTTTACTTTTATATCAATATTGACTTACCTGAAAGATCAAGACATTCACGTAGTAGGAACCGTAAAAGCTAACAGGATTCATCAATCAAATAAACAATTAATTAATAATAAAGCATTTAAAGAAAAATAACGCGGTTTATGTTTATGACAACATCTTCCAATAACATAACAGTGGTGCAATGAGTAGTCAATAATCTTGTGCATACATATATAATTTTTACGTTTGCTTGGAAAAGCCCTAAAATAAATGCAGTTCAAAGAAGTAATAATAAAACAAAAACATATGTAGAGATTCATAGACCAAACGCAAGCTGTTATTCAGTACAATAGATGTATGAGTAGTATCAACTTGTCTAATAAAATGATATCCATTATCATCATGCTATCAAAAACAAAAACTTTTTTGAGAACTGTGTATCAATTTATGAATGCTGCAATTATAAACGCCTGGCTGTTGTACAGAATTGTGCCTATATTAGAATGCAAATTATCAGTTACTTCAACGTTACTTGAACTAAATAAAACTGCTAGAAAACAAAAAAGACCATCAGCAACAACTGCACCTAAAAACTTGGACTAAAGTTGTACCAGAAGTTTGCAAAAATAGAGACGGACACTATTCAATAAAACAAAATACAACATTGCATAAGTAACTAATGTGATCATTGGCAACATGTGTGTGTACGTTTTTGTTTTTGTTGATTTTTGCATGAAATGATTTTTGCTAAAAATGGATAGAATTAACATAATATTTTTTTGGTTAAATTGTAATATTTATAAATAAATGTTATTATGACTGCTTAATACTTTATTTAATTCATAATTTGCATGCGATTAGGCTGACTCACGCCTCCTCAGCTCTAAAAACAATTTATTTTATTTAATATAAAATTAAAACATATTATACTTAAATATAAAAAAAAGTCAAACAATTTAATTAATCATGCAAAAAAACTATTTATGACCTCCATAATTGGGTTATTTATTTGGCCGATAAGAAATATTATTATTAATAAATGCATATTTTAGTTATATGCGTATCTGATTACTATAATATAAAAATAAAATTTATACTTTTACTAACTCATGCAATCTAAAGAACACTGCAAAATTTGTATTTTATTTGTAGAAAATATATAATATTAATAAAATAAATAAATAATAATATAAAACATCACAATTTAACTTACCCTATCCAATAAATAATTCGTTCAGTCCTTATCATATTAATTGCAATATTTGCATATGAAAATGATATTATTTATTGTAACTGTAGCTGGCGGCTGAAATTAATATGCATCCAGTCGTATTCCCATAAAGCACGTACGACACTCCAATTAATTAATTAATCTAATCAGCATATTCGTAATTTATAACTTCATATGCTTATGAAAACAGGGAATGATTTAAATAAGCGCATGTATATTCATATCGATCATTTTAATGGATTCATTTACAATAGGTATTTTTTATACAACATGTTTTAATAATAATAAATTATCAATCAAATATATATTTATAATTGTAAAGATTTAGACAGGAATGCAATATAAATAAATAATTATAATATATATTTTTTTGTTCATAATGCATTTACATTTACATCACCTCATTCGATCATCTAAATACTATTATATGAAACAATTCTTTAGGTACATTTCTAAATTTATTTATTTAATACAATATATAAATAATAAGCTATGTATATTAATATTAAAACTCACAGACAATTCAATAATATTTAATATTTACAAATAATAACAAGTTTTATACAAAAGACTATTCATTATATATTGCTTTTTTAGTTATTTAAGAATGCAAATTATCTATTCACATATTACTCAACAATTCAATTAACATCTGTCTAATTTGTATTTTTATATTAATTATTGTTGTGTATAGAGAATTTGCGTTGTACAATAAATTAGCTAGTTTCTAAATTAAATTATTTTTGAAAATATGTACAGCATTGGGGTGGATTTGTTTGAATTTAAATGGCACGCAAGTAATTTCTATTAGTGTGGCCGAAATAATGATAAAAATAAATAAACTCAATGCTTGGACATATTATACAACAGAGATCAACTGAAATAATTCTGTTGAGAGGGTAGGAAATAAAATGGAAGCATAAATTATCACGGTTGAAATTGAATTTCCGATTCGTTGAATGTAACGAAATTATATTAAAATAATATATTAAGGGCCCTAAGGAATAATTTAACTATTTACATACTTATATCAGTCAGTTCCAATTCCTATGAATTTTTAGAGTTGTGTAATTCTTGTAATTCTTCCTCTTCTTTTGATAGGGGTATCGTTGAATGGTTGTATAATCCTTGCGCCATTAATTGCAACGCTAGGGGATTCTTTTGACCAGAGGCCTTCTTTATTTTCGCCCTTTTGTTTTGGAACCAAATTTTGATTTGTGCTTCGTTTAAACCTAGTTCCGCACTCAATTGTTGGCGGCGGCGTTCGGTGAGGTAACGATTTTCAGCGAATTCGTGTTTGAGTCGGGCCAGTTGAGCTCCTGAAAATGCTGTCCTCGGGCGTTTTTCCTCGGCTGTTTGTGCGGCTGACGCTGCAGCTCCAGGCGATACCACTTTTGGTGCCCCTGGTTTTTTTACTCGCCTCGTTCTTGGACCTATAACAAAAAACAAATATTAAAAAAAAATTGTGAATTAATATGATTTTTATTATTGATTTAAGACTATTCGTTAAAACAGTATTTTATCAATTTCTTTATTGCATAAGAATTCTGATAATATAGAACAATGCAATTCATTTTTAAATAACTCATCATTTTTACTAGCAAGAATATGGCCATCATACTTATTATAATAACAAAATGTGTTGCTATTTTATCTAATACATTTCATAGTTAAGTAATTATAATGCATGTATATTAAATCAAAACTGCAGTTTTTTATTGCATCAGTCAATACCATGTCTAGACTATTTTAAAATCTATAACTAAATTATAAGCAAAAAAACTACATCATATACAGTTTGCACATTCTAGTTTAATTCAAGAACTATTGTATTCTTTGTTTATATTGTATTATTATTATATTTGAGTTTGCAATCAATTATAACAAATAAAAATTAAATTACTAAGCAACATAACACAAGGTTTGAGTAACTCATTAGATTGTTTTTAATAAAGGGTTTTAAAATAAGAAGTTTCATTTTGAATAGCAGGCTATTTGGGCAGCTGTCAATTTTGAAGCTATTATCTTTGACATTTGACAAGTAAAAACTACGCCATTATTAAAAATGGAACAATACACATTTCAACAACGCATTTAAATTGATAAAATTTACTACAAAAATGGTGAAAATTTTTCAGTCACAGTTTGCAAAACTAAAACACTTTTTGGTTGTTGTAAAGCACCTTCTCGGCCAGCAATAGTAAACCTGGTGGAAAAATTTGAGCTGTTGGAACAAGTTTGTGATGTGAAGAATTGAAACCGTGTGCATCGCTCAAGAACACATGAGAATATTGCTGATTGCCCGTAGTGTTGAAGTAAACCAAGGTTTGTTGATTCCTCGTCAATCTTTGGAATTAGACATTCTACAAACGACATTACACCGTATTTTGCATAAAGGCTTAAGTCTTGAGGATTTTAAAGTTCAGTTAATACAAAAACTCAAGCCGGTCAATCACCATAAACATCGTATCTTTGCTGATTGGGTCTTTCAAATGCATAAAAATGATCCAAAAATTCATCAAAAAATTATTGCAGAATTGTCTCATTTGGAAAATCAATCTCAGAAAATCCAAGAATAATTGTTGAAAAGTCTTTGCATCCTCAACGTGTCACTGTTTGGTGCGGTTTGCGGGCTGGCGGCGTGATTGGACCCTACTTTTTTGAAAATGAGGCTGGTGCAACTGTTACGGTGAATGGATGGCGCTACCGAGCTATGCTTAATGCTTTTTTATGGCCGGAATTAGAAGATATTGATGTGGACGACGTTATTTTCAGCAAGACGGCGCTACGTGCCACACAAACAACAAAAAATAGCTGTTTTGCAAGAAAAGTTTCCTGGTCGTGTTATTTCTCGAAGAGGTGATCACATCACCGAGATCTTGTGATTTAACATCTTTAGACTTTTTTCTTTGAGGCCACGTAAAAGATAAGGTCAATGCTAATGCTCCACAATCAATTCAAGACCTTAAAGATGGAATTCGTGAAGTTATCGAAAACATACAGCCGCAAATGTTTAAATTGGTCATGTAAGATTTCATGAAAAGAATGTGGTACTGCAACCGTAACCGTGGCGGCCATTTGACTGATATTGTTTTTAAATGTTAATGGCAAACCTTCCTCTTTACAATGAAATAAACATTTATTGATTTCTCTTAAAAAATACCCGTTTTTTTTAATATCAAAATGAAACCTATTATGAGGTGCTAACACTAAACGTGTATGTCTTGGAAACTCTTTATGTTGGTCTTACTTATACACGTATTTAACTTTAACATTAACTTATCCTTCATGAGTAGCTTGGTTATAACAATTCATCAAAAAAAAACATCTCACTACATGACAAATCTTTGCAGCAGCAATACATTGTTCACATATATTGTCTTCTAGATATCTTACTATACTAAAAAGTGTTTCATTAAAAAAGCACAATTTGAATTGCACGCCTATTAGCGTTTATCATGTTACGGTTCACTTGTATCACTTGTACACTTTGTGTAGTTTTCCTATCCGATTGAGTGCCAAGTAAAACCACTTTCAAAAACTAATAACAAAATTCAAAAAAAGCGGTTCACTGCCAGATGTAAAAACACTAAAACAATCAGTTAAAAACAATGCTTTATAAGCAAAAAGTGTCAAAGTAAAGCAAAACACCTTAATTTCTGGTCATTTCCAACAAATAAACCCATCCAGTTCCACATTGCGTTAATTATTTTATGAAAGATTATAGCCTCTGCTCGAATAAAGTTCAACTGACAAAAAAAATCAAACCTGCCAAAATTCACAAATCTTAGAAAACCTAAAAGTTGATGCTGGCTATTGTAAAAAAAATCATTTTTAGTGAAAAGGCACATATTTATTTAAATAACTATATTAATAAGCAAAAATGTCGTAGCTCCAAAAACCCATGTATCATTTAAGAGAACTCAATGTATCAAGAATAAGTAACAATTTATTGCAAATTTTGGTCGGGAAGTGCTGAAAAAACACTTTTAGTCAATAAAGTAGTTTTCTGGCCTAAGATATATAAAGAACTTGCTACCACGTGCCATGCAAGTAGTAAAACAATCTCAAGAGTAAAATTTAATTTACTTGGTCGCGTGATTAAAAAAAAATAGCAGAATCAGTACCTAGATTGTAAAATTCAACACCGTTAGACTTTTTTCATCTTAAAAACAAAATCTTTGCTAATAAGACAAATAAAGGCACCTAAAGCCATAGGTTTAAAATTATGAGAGGCAAGAAAATAAAGGTTCTAGTGCATCACCAAATGATTGAACAAGTTGACACACATGCCACACTTTTTTTTTAGTTGCTAGTGTCAAACTTTAGAAGCTTACCTCTTATGGTACTTACTACCTCACAAACTGCCTTGAATATGTATCAGAAAACATAAATATATACTATCGCACCCGTTAGTTGAGAGAATAGATGTGCTGTATATACTGACACGACCTACTATTCTGGTCAACCCTCATTCTCATATTAAATGTAATTATCATTAAACATACACTAATCATATATTAAATTACCGTCTTGAATTAATAAATGCCACAATTTAAAATTTTCTGCCGGAGCTGGGGCTAGTAACAAATTATGCGCCAAGATTTGAGTTAGATGCTTTACCCAACTGAACCACTCTTAGGTTGACATACAGCGTAAAGATATTAATGCCTACAAAAAAGAACACAAATAAACTAAAAATAACACGAAAAGCAATAGACCAAACAATGTTGGAGATTACACTAAAGAACAAAAAAGTAGCAGTAAAAAGATCAAATACTAAAACTACTAACTAAAGTCACTGACATCATAACACGTGTGTCAAACTGAAATGGCAATGAGTAGGCCATGTCGCAAAACAACACAAAAACTTGGCCCCAAAAGAAACAAAGAGGAGCATCAAACAGATAGCAGAAAAAGAGTGGTTTCAGAAAACCCAAGACAAAGACAAATAGAAAGAATTAGAGTAATATGTTTAATTATGTCTACTAAAAGGCTAACTAATATTAAAACTCACCAGCTAACGAAAACACTGCAACCTCTCAATTTACACAAATCAATTTGCAGCAAAGTGTTTCTAGCGTTGTAGTAAGTGAAAGATATAAAGCCAGAAAAAAGTGGCTTCTGCAATAGCTCTACCATTGGAAAACAAGCCGAGAATAATGGTGATAATACCAAAATGGACAAGCTCAAAAAAGCAAAAATAAAAAATGAGAAGATAGAAAAGGAAGCAACAGAATAGAAACGCGTCAAGAGGTAGACTCAAATGTAAAAAGAACGCAAACAATTTGAGAGCAAACGACATGAAAAGAAACAAATGTCTGATAAAAAATAAAAATGAAAACAAATGGAAAAAAAGAGAAGGGAACGCAACAGGAGTTAAAAAAAGGAACGCAAAACAAGGAGAAACAATAACGCAAAGAGAAAAAAAAAACAATGGATAAGAAAAAGCAAGAAAAGAAAAGGAAAAAGCTAGAACGCAAAAAATAGTTTAATCGAGAAAAACAGCAGCAAGAAAATAAACAACTATATAAGTAAACGAAAAGAACAATCAAAGCAGAAACAAAAAAAATACACCAAAAATCTTTTGTTTATAAAGAAGCTGGGAAGAAAAACATTAAAAAATATGATTACAGCACCCACCAGTATTTTTACAATTTTAGACAGGTAAAAAAATGCGTATTTTTTCAAATCTTAATACCACACAACTCGATTGTTTTAATATAAATGTGTGCCAAAATATTGTTTAATGGTATTATAGAGACTTACTTCTAGAAACAGTGACAACAAAGGTAACCAAAGTAAATTATCTTTGGATCCGAATGTCTTCCTTACAATCAACAGGGTTCTCCGCCACCAGAACTGAGTAAGAGGCTAATCAATAGTAATACACAACGCTTACAAGAAGAAACAACATTAAACCAAAAAATTAAAAAACATAGAATATTTTTCAGAAACTGACATACATAGTCTTTATGATTAAAGTTACCTTCAAAAACTCAACTCAAAGTGAAATTATAAACTACTACACTAGCAAATTATAAAACAAATAAAGTGATCAAAAAATGGCATGTGTATGATAAGCATTTGCTATCTGACGTGGCAAATATCCGATTCATCGTTAAATCTAAAAAACCTTACATAAATACAGAAACCCAAAAAAAAACTAATTAAAATTTGTATAACAAAACACAAGTGAGTCAAATCGGAAACATTCCAGAAACAACAAAAAGTCAAAAACTTTCCATAACAGCTTTAAAAACATATGCATACAAGCGCTAAAAAGTTGTTCGTTATTACCAATAGAAATGGTAACTAAGACTTATACAAAAATTTTAAAAAAATTGTGCACGCTATATATCAGTAGTTTGTAATAAACTGAACAAACAAAATAAAATCTTTATAACGAATTCACAAATAATGCTTGGGTTTTATAAAAAAAGAAAAAGTAAAAATATCACTATTTTGAGGAACGTGCAACTTCTTGAGTCATATTGTTAACGGATGAGCAATCAATAAAGCACTAATTTTAGAAAACCTACAAAAGTCCGTTTTCAAATTTTTACATTACTGAATCTGCACACAAGCTGTACAAAGCCATACAAATAATTTGTGATTTAGAATTAAAATTAGTAAAACTCATTTGGCCTTCTTGAACTTTTTCTTTAATGTTGTAAACACTATAAAATGATAAAGTTTTATAGAGCTAAAATGTAAACGTTTTAAAAGTGACGACCGTCCTCTCGGTAAAATGTAATGCAGTCTAAAAAAATAGTAAGTAGTAGTTTCTGTAAATAGTTAGTATAGCTTACTAACTACATCGTATGCGCATTTTATCAAAAAGTGTTTATAAATCTTAACTTAAAAAAGAATCATAATTACACATAATAGTCAAGACCTGGACCACAAAATAACTTTACCACTAAGAACGCACATAACTATCTTAGAAGCAGAAGTAGTTGGGATAACATATGGAGTTATGAAAATAGTAAACCGCAAAATATCAGGCAAAAATTTTAACATATAGTAAAGCGATAATCAAGCCTAAAATTACATCAAAGCTAATTTTTTAATGTCACCGTACCCTTGCTTTAAGACGAGAGCTGCTCTGAGTGAAAGAACATTCCAACAAAGTAGATAACATTAAGGCGGACGGACATATAGCGTGTGGACTAAACCCTAGACCGCGTAACTATTCAAAAACTTGAATGACCTACTAAAATCAATACTCACAATTCACTAAGAAAGCGTTGAGATGACACTCCGGATAATAGCTGCCCCAAACGCCAAGATAGCCAATTACTACTTGCAACTGTCTTGAAAGAACCTGCAAATTATGACAGGGATCTTGACAGAACATCAACTAAAAAAACAAATAAACACAATTGGTATTTAAAACAGTCCATCGTGTAGAGGAGGTAAAATAGATGACAAAATAATAGAGCACGTGCTATGTACATCCCGGTCCTCTTATACAATAGAATCCATATTGAGAAAGCCTACGTGTAATAAACTTCAGTTTACCTTCTAACTCAAAATCTAAAATCCAGAATCCACATAATAGTTATGATTGGTATGAGGCTAACAAAAAAAAAAGGATAGTAAAGTTGCGACAGTCAACTACACCACTTACTTCTGTAAACTTTTTGACTAAATTATTAGATATCGAGGTACTGGTATATCATGAGTTTTAAAACAATAGCATAGTTAGCATAATAATGTACTCTTCCAATATTGCATACAAGTCAACTATTTGTTACTACTCGTATTTATAGTAGACTAAACAAATATAAATTAAACTTTGAGAGAAATATTTATATTTATTTTGTCAAGAAACAAATAATAAGTAATCATATTCTGTATACTTAAATTATTAAAAGTAATCATAAAAATACTCAACGGTGGTTGAAAAAAAAAGTCTTCCAATCTAAAATGTAAAATCATTTTTGCAATAGATAATACAATAATTCATTGTACCATCATATTAATTTTAATGTACTAAAAAGTACAGTACAGTAAAACTAAATTTTCTATAGATCAACAATTTGCAAAGCCGATTTAATTTGATTTACAAACTCCATCTTAATGTTTTCAAAATTTATTTTTTTTAATAAAAATATTTAAATTGTAATAAAAAAATAAATAAAACAAACTTTTTAAGAAACACTCAATGTTGGACTAAATTCTTTCTTCTACTTCACAAACTTATAAGTATTTTCTAGAATTTTTTTTTATTCAATATAATAATCTTTAATATTATTAGTTTTAACTGCATAGCCAGTAGGCTGCTAAGTATGAGTTATCTGTAGTTACGGTAAATTCTAGATGGATTTTTACTAGTTCTCTGATTACTTGACGTGGCAGTGCATACATTCATTTGGGGTTTTAGGCAATCGTGTTATGATAGTGTCAGACACCTGATGAAATTGGTGAATTTGCTTCTACCTATGTCACACTTGACATTTGCCATGAAAGGATATCGCGATGTAATATATGTCAAACATCACTTTTAATTAAAAACCTCGGTTAGGCTATAATAATTAGTTATTTGAAATCATTTTATTAAAAATTAATTATCATCTAAATGTTACGCTTTACTGATTATATCTTCCTAACATTGCAATTAAAATTTGAACCTTGACTAACACAAAGATTGCCTTTCCGGTACATCCTGCACTCAGAAAAACCACCTGCTGCAATCAACTGTCAGTTACTATTAAAATTCGTATATTTTAAATGGAATATGTTGAGTAATAATTTAGTTTACTTTTTCAATTAACATTCATTTCCTTTACGATGACCCTATTGGATATTCTAACGCGCATGTTCATTCACTTGTAAAAAATCCCTCGTTCATGAAAATGCACCATTCGCTTTTTATATAGATGGGGTGTGATAAATGAAGGTTGGTCCGCGTAATTTCTTACAAGAAATGACGAGAAGCTTCCACCCCTCTTTTCCTTCCTCCAATATAATCTTTTCGCAAAGTTGGCAAGTAAGAGGGACGGCAAATGATCCTTTGGATGACTTGCTAAAACGTGGCAACGCTTTGTGTTAATTGAATAAATTGATTAGCCGGGGATATACCATAGAAATTGCATCACCATCGCGCGGCGGTGTCACTTCGCGAATGCAATTTCGCAAAACGCTGACGAATTGCAAATCGCGTTCGCTTTTATACGTTCCAAGGATGCGAAGGGGAAAGAAACAATAAAACAAACACACGATAAATGATTAAAACGTGAATTTGCATTTCACTTGTAAACATGTATGGAAAAAGCAGTTTCCACTGAAAAATGGCTGCCTCTATATAGTTTTTCAATGTAAAACATTAATCATCTTTAAAATCGATGGAATAGTAATAAAAAAAGCAGACACGTCGCGGAGTTTAGTTTTTGATACAGTTTTCTTCGAGACGCGTCTCTTGCGGGAAATATTAATACAACAGGTTTGCGCGGTTTTATCCATTTAGCTCGTGCTGCCCCATTAATAATGCATTTCAGTTTCTTACTCGTACCATTTGATACTCATCCTTGTATAAAATAAAACAAAAAATAGAAATCTTAACCTTTAACTAACGTTATCTTAATTGATTGATAATTTTACACATACGAGGAGAAATTTTCGGCATGTTTTCACTTTGCAGAAGAGAAACTTCCGGATTGTTTTAAACACAACCTTTCAAGTTCGTTAGTGAATTCGGTCCACTTGTCTCAAATGATTATTTCAGCTAATACGAGCTCGTTTGGGGTAGAAGTTAGGAATGCTAATGTAATACTAAGATGTGCTTCTGTGACAGTTATATTGGTTCGTCTCAAGACAATTCCTGGCAGGACTGCAATTAGCGAATTCTCGAGACATCATAGCAGGTGTGAGGAGGATTATAAATGGACGTCATGTTCACCATGTTCGTACTTCAATGATGGGTCTATGAAGATGATAAAGCAGGTAAATTGAGGACGCAGCCATCAACATCAATCAACCGAAATATTAATATAATTTAATTAAGCTTTATATGAGTTTTATTAATATTAATTGTTATAACACCTTCAATTTTTTACATCCTTCGTTAAGCATAAAATTTAATAAATTAGAATAAATCATACGTGATATAAGAGATATTTAAACAGATGTTCTTCGTAATACATCGCAAACAATAAAACTATATTGAGAACTTTCATAACATAAATCAAAATTAATGTATTCGCCCATTAGCATTCAAAGCATATAAATTAAATAAATACATTTAACAATATCATTAGAAGAATTTGCCTTGAAATATGATGTGTTGATTGGAGAATTAGTGTGGGTTTAAACAATGAACTAACAATTCCATAACCAATATTATTGACAAAAATTCGTGCACATATTTTTATAGGGTATAATTCGAAACCTCTTAAATTCTTCGCGGTAATTCGTGAATTAATGAATATCAAGTAGGTGATTTGGTAATTTCGCGCCTATACCCGTCAAATCGTCACGTAATAAACTAGATGAAAATATATGTCTGTCGTTTTAAGTAAAGGTTGTTGGAGTATTTCGATTGACATTTAAGAATTTTTTATTACTTGTAAAAGAATTTTCTTACTTAATTCTTGCAGCAAAAGGTAGAAACGACGTAAATTACAACCTTCAGGGGATTATTAACATTAATTGGGCACATTCTGACGTTTATTGAGCTTTTTCTGTAAGAGGAGAGTAAGATATTTATTGCAGCTTTGTAAAAGAGAAATTTAATATATTTTAAACTAAAGTACATTGTTGTTGATTAGCTTGTATACACGACTCAGTACAAATGAGTTGATTGATATCTTTGCATACATTTGTAAATTAATTAATAATTAGATTGTATATAATAAACATGAATAGTAAATAAGGCTTCATTTTCATTAATTATCTGATATAACATTTATATTATTTAAAAATGAGTAAAATAGATAAAACTATAAACTTTAAAAATTAAATGCTTGTTTTTATCTTAAATTATTGATTTTAACATTATCACAATTGAATGAAATTGTTTTATCATATATAATATGCAACAGTAAAAAATCAATAACCTTTTGTTGTTTGTCAAAGAGTAGACCTAATCCTATAAATATATTCACATCTGCCGCTAGAAATGTAACAGTTGTAAAAAGAATAATATGCTTGTGATTCTTGTTTTAGAAATTGTCAGATCATCATTTATGTCACTAAAAAAACTATACATAGGACCCGTGCTTCAAGTGCTTAAATGTTATGTTTTTACCATTTATTAAAGTGCTTAATAAAGTTACTAATAAGATTTCCATGAGTAACCGTCTATTCATCTGTCAGTAGTAACATCATCAAATCAAGAAAAACATAACCTCAAGCTATTTTGATAACCACAAACAAACAAAAACAAGCAGTAGTGCCACAACCGTATCACTAAAAAATAAATCTATTTTTTTCTTTTTTCCAAAAGAAAGGCTACATATATATGTAGCCTTTTCTCTCAAAGTGTACTGCTCTTATAAAAACATTGCAAGTGTACAGTAATTACGTGACATATAAACTGGAATAAATATACCCAATATTTTTACAAAAGACCAATAAGTTTACTAAACACGTAACTAATCAATATTTTAAATAAATAAAGCGGCCCTTGGACCTTAAAACCTAACCAGTTAGATAAGCTAGAGATATATAAATGAAAAGATCACTGACAGTGAAGACCTACAAAAAAGAATGTGAAAAAATAATTTATATAAAAAAGAAAATTTGAGTACCTAGGCCATGTAATAAAATATTTTAAATACGCCACGCTTTAGCTGGTAAGACACAAAAATTAAAAAAAAAACAGAACGTTGCTTGGATAAGAATGTTTTAGCCAAAAAAACTTAGGAGATTGGTCGGGCTGCATAAGTATTGAGCTATTTCAATCAGCTGCAATGCAATAAAGTGATGATTTCTAACCTTTGATACGCAAAAAAGTTTGTCTTACCGTATAACACAACCTAAGCTTGTTATCACTTAATATAGTCTAAAATAGGGTAGCAAAGATGATGTGAGGAAAGAGTCAAAATAGATTGTGCTTTGCGGTGTCAATTTTTAAGTGTAATTTTTATTGCTGTCAACTGGAACTATGATTTCAAGCGTCCCAACAAATTCAATAACGTCAAAAAAGAATTTTTGCAAAAATATTAAACCTAGTCTTAACACTAGATCCAACAGCCATGTTTGCAACTAAAACTATTATTACAAGCGTCCAAAAAAATTCAAAAACGCCAGACGTTTGCTAACTTCTTAAATCCGACCTTGACAATAGACTCAAAGGCCAAATTTGCTGTTCATTACATTTTTGAATTTGTTAAAATGTATGAAAACATAGTTCCATTTGATATCAAGATAAATTGACAAAAATCGATTGCAATTAAAAAACCAACTTTGTTGCTTTGCAAAAACTAATATATTACACAAAAAGCTAAACTTAAAAACTCCAATACTCAATAACCTAAAAAATGTCAATATCTAATCTATTGATTTGAAATTGACAAATCCGTTTATGCCCCATATAATATAAAAAAAAATTGCCTTGCAATTATTGCATCACGGTTCAACTAAAATAAAGATATTAACACATTTCACTTAAAAATTATTGTGTTATAACAAAAGTATAATCTAAAAATTATTAAAATCTAAGTTAGTCAACTCTCCACTTTGCAAACTGATGGTTGTGTTTTTGTTATTAGTTTCTTTGCAATTGTTTTATCATCATTGCTGCAATAATGATACAATTCTCTTTTAACGTGCAGTAGACTTATACCGCATAATTAACCAAAAAAAAAAATTACATCTACGTACACAACAAAAGTAAAAATATAATATGTCACCAAAGTCTAGTTTCTCCAGTATGACATAAAACCTAACTAGATTTTAAGCTGCGTCTTAAGACGCAAGCTCAGCTTAATTCGTTGGACTATAGCATAATTTTATTTGCGTCAAGCAGAGCTCAAATATAAGATATTGTTTTTAAGAGTTCAAGTTCCAAAACGTAATACGAACATCGGCGACATTGCCAAACCTATTTGGATCCTAGCAAATATTTTGGAGTCTTACTAACAACTTTTTTTTTCCAAAACCCTTAATTAACACAGAGCCAACATAAATATCTATAGACCGACTATTATTTGAGTCAGTCCACAAAAAACTTGCAAACAGGAATCTTGACAAGCCACTCTTAAACACATGCGTACTATAAGCATTGTAGACAACCCGATATGCAGAAGATGTAAAACAAAACACGAGACAACCGAGCACGTACCATGTACTTGCCCGGCGCTATCCTACACAAAAGAATCCATGTTAAATAATTCCTGACTTGACATGGCCAGCAAAAGGAAAGCCCTTCCAAGCAATGTCTGAACATACATTAACCACATAAGTTAGTTGTGTGTTAGCACAAAAGAGTAAGGTTTACCACTAAAGGAGGTACAAAGAGCCTAATAAGGATTAGTGCAGTAAAAACGTTTGCAACATCCCACTCAAATCTAGAGCCTATATCATAACATGTAAATATATATGTAGCAGCTAGACCTATTCTTAAACACCCAACATGGTTTTGGTAGAAAAAAGTCTACAAGAAATGCAATCATGCGTTTACCACTGAAATCTTGGAACAATTTGAATAAAGTGTGCACTCGGTTGAAACTTTTTTGAATCTTAGTAAAGCATTTGATTGTGTTTCTCATGATATTCTTCTACGTAAATTATATTTTTTTTTCACAATTTTCATCTTACAGTGTGTAAACTGATTAACTTATATATTTCTAACAGACAACAGCGAGTAAAAGTTGATGAAAAATTCTGCTGAAATTAAAAGCGGTAATACCAAATTCTTAGAAATTAATTTAGACTCTAAGCTAAACCGGCGTAAGCATGGACAAAAATTGTTATTAATTTGATCAAGAACAACATATTTGATAAGACACTTAGCAGATCCTCTTCTAAAACACCATTATGGAGTGCTTATTTTGCACTATGTCGGTCTAAGGTAACATATGGAATTTTAGTATGGGGTCACTCGACTATTATGCATAGACTTTTTGGATTGCAAAGACGCGCTATAAAAGTAACCACATCAGCATATAGAAATGATTGTAGAAGATAATGGATTCTTGACCATGCCATGTTTATATGCATTAGAGTGTCTAATCTATATTAAAAAAAACATTCAGAATTATCCAATGCACTAATCCACTTACTTACTTACTAAATGAATAAAAAACCAATCAATCAACATCCTAACAAAAACTATGGCTATACGTATTGTGTAAATTAAGTAATGCGATTGGCAATGTAGCGTATGGTCTAGTAACACTTAAAACTCGAAACTTGGAGGGGCGGCAAGTAAACATGTGATACGGCTTCAGTACAAGTTTGAACTTGTTAGAGTCTTTTATTTGTATGTAAGTGTTGCTTTAGATTTGCGTTTAAGATTCTGTCAACATTGTTATCAGTTTTTAAAGATAAAGGCCTTTTGCTGCGTGCTTCATTTTCAATCAATTCTTTTTCTTCTGAAAATGACTTTAATTACTAGAAAACCTAACTTAACAGTGTTTTAACAAAGTTTCTGTTGCACTGTGTCAACATCAATTTTAAGTAACAGTGTACTATAAGTTTTACTACAAACTTGGACTTGGGATTCTGTTGATATTTTTATCGGTTCTTGAAGATAAAAACCTTCCGCTGCGTGGTTTATCTTCAATCAACTCTCTTCCTTCTGAAAATGCTTTAAACCACCAAAAAACCTAAGCTTTTGACAAAACACTGTCTCCGTAAACCTCCTGAAATTTTGTTAAAGTTTTTGTTGCATTGTGTCCAAGTCTGACATCAATTTCGAGGAACAGTGTGCTACCAAGTTTTGCTTCAAACTTGGGGTTAGGATTCTGTCAACATTATGATCGATTCTTAAAGATGAAAACCTTCTGCTAAGTGGTTCATCTTTCATCGACTCCCTTTTCTCTGAAAATACTTTAAACCACTAAAAAAACTTAAGCCCTTGACAAAACACTGGCCTGCTGAAGTTTTGTAAAAGTATTCTCTTTACTGTGCATAAATCTGAAATAAAACTTGATAGCACATTGTTTGTTAAAATCGGTGTCAGTAAATTTTAGAACGCACTAGGAAAAACTGTTACAATAAAAAATTGCTACAAACAACCAAATTATTATAGCGAATTCAAACTCATACTGAAGTCGTATTACAAGTTCACCTGCCGCCCGTTCAAGTCCTGCGTTCCATATCAAACGCTACGTTCTCAGCATCATTACTTAAGCTCGTATGCCATTATAAGCATGATAAGAATTAAATCCACTCAAATTGCACATTCAAAATTGTTTTATAACAATTTAAGTTACCATTTTTGAGTAGTTCTATTAAATTTACACATGTAAAAGTAGAACCTAGTTAAAAAAATACAAATATTAATATTTAAAAACAGAACACAAAATAAGTAGAAGCAAATACGTAAAAAAACTGTATCTAAAACTAAAATTAGAAGCTATAGCTTTTAAATTAAACAGAAATTCATTTATTCAGTTAATCATAATTATGTATATTATTATTATTATAAATTTACTAAATAATTTATATATAAAATAAAAACAGTGCAAGATACCGTTTGCGTTTCTAAGAAATTTGAATAAATCAATGTTAATGCATGCGTTAAAACTGAATATTGTTAAAACAAAGAATTTCCCAGTTACAATTGTAACAAACATTCATTCCAGCAGCCTAAGATATAATCATGTGAATATGTTTGTAATCAGATGTAGTGCTACATGATTCCGCTTGTAATTGTCTGTAAGTATGTGCAAATACAGTAAGCTCATTTTATCATTCCAATTAACAAAACTAACATCTCCGCTTGTATGTTTATAGAAAAAATGTAATTTCACGCCTCGTTAGGGATCATTTTAAATCGTGCAAGTGTTAACTAAAGTGTCACAGTTAAGATAATACAATTTTACAAGTAATTTCATTTCTACGTGTGTGATAATAAATAATAATTTGTGTGCACACAGAGTTAATATGTCATCAAATATAATTTTTTTGTGATTTGATCAGGTAATCATTATGTTTTTACAGATGCTAGCTTTTGATAGCCCGCGGTTAAATATCAATTTCTAAATTGTACAAAACTGAATTAAAAATAATTATACTAAATATAGAAAGCTGAAGATTATAAAAACGATAACCAACCTATAACAGCAATAGCTGTATAATATACATTATTATCTTACATTGATTTTTTTAGTTCAAATATTGCGGCTGAAAATTCATATATAAATTGATAATAGACTTTTAATTACATAATATTACCAGTCATAACAATATTTAAATAATAATTAATAATTTTGCTCACTGTTTTTTATTTGTTGTCGATCATGGAATGGAATTTTTACTTACTTCGTCCTAAAACAAAAAGAAAAAACAAAATTAGTTAAAAATAATATAATAAGAAAAAAATACGATTCAATTATGTTTTAATGCATTTTAGTTGGGGTGATTTTAATTTCACCGAATTGGTGTTGGTTCCCGATAATCGAGGACTGTTGGAGCTGATACAAAATGTAAAATTGTTTTTACACCATTACGCAACTAATGTACTGTAAGATCAGGTTTTATTGGCTTTCATCGCTACGAAGGATTCCTAGAAAGTAAGAGATGGATGGTGGTGGCAAAATTGAAAATTATTTCGATTCAATGGAGATTGAAACATCAGGGCCACTGTAATGGAAACTTATTGTTTTAAATTTGTTTTATTATTGATTCTAAAACTATTTAGTACTTAAATTAAATTTTATGTTAAGAGATGTTTCGAATAATGTAGTGGCAATAAAATCCTTTTCATTATGTCTAAAGCAATTATATTTTATATTTATTTTAGAAAGATATTTATTAAGAATATTATGCGAGATCTTTAATGGATTAATTAGATTCTTAATTAGTGATATAAATTTTAGTGCCTCATACAGCCTAACCCAAACTACAATCAAAAGTAAATTTAATTGTAGACAGTAAAAGTTGTAACGCTTGAGGTTGACTTTATAGAATTAATAGTAAAGAGGAAGGCACGATCTGCGCTATGTTTTATGAAAATTTGATTAAGTGAATAAACGTCGCAGCGGAGTGCATACATAGTGATTATCCGTAATCATGTTGTTGGATCCATGTAATCGCTGGAAGCTGCGAGTGCAAGTCGTGAATTAATGCACTGACAAATGTACTGTGGTGACATATTCAATATTGTTTCTCCCCCATGAAACGTAAACCCCACGGTGCTTGTTTAACGCATCCAATAAAATTGATACGGTGCGTTTAGGAGGGTTGTCGGACTGAATCAAATTATTAACCCCTCTCAGTTGTAGCTAAAAGTGTCTGTCGGATGCTGATAATGTTAATAGCGGCTGGTTGTTTGTTCGGATGTAGAAAAAGGGCGCCGCGGTATCATTTAATTGATGGGACTTGTTTTATTATATTAGAACCTACCACCCTTAAAAATTCAATTGAATCCTCGCGTCAGGAACACCCTGACAACATATAACACCCAGTGACACCGTACTAACTGACAGTTTAGCATTTAATTAAACCACAATCTGACAGGGAGAACTATTTTCCAAAGAGGAAACAGACACGACTATTTTAAAAATTCTAATAAATTGGGCCGTAAAAATTTCCAGGCCGACTATATTTCACTCGTAATAACCTGCGATTAATATTAGACACTTTTATTTTAACCTTTCATAAATCCCAGTCACAATAAGCAATATCTCAATCACCCACTGGTTTCATACTCAACATTTATATTTTATTTCAGAAAATTACTTTGGTTAAATATAAAGACGTTTTCGACGTAGTTTTTTTGCGCAATAAAGCGTGAAATATTGCGTGGACGTCGTAAAGTAAAAACCGTAACTCCACTTAAAACGACCGTTTAAGGCATGGACCGGGCAATTATCAAAGACGCAATAGCTAATAAGCAATAACTCCCCTGCATAATCGGCGAGCTTTAATTACATATATAAATTGAGTGAAGAACAGTGCGAGTGGACGTTATGGGTGATGATCTTGAATTGTAATACGGCTGCCACGATTTGGGTGGCCAACAAAACTCATAAATATACATTGAGCACTGTTTATACATATATTGTGCTGCACTTCAGCATTTACACACGTAAAACGACAGATGTATATGACTTCATGTTATGTATACATTACGGTATGAATTTCGTTTTACAAATACACCACGCCATTCTTCGCGAATTGCGAATTATGTTACCAAATTCGGTGCGGATTATAACATAATTGCAGCAGCCGACTTTTCAATACAAATTCATTCCGGGAAAAAAAAATACGTTACAAACAAGCCTTGCGTCGATTTAGAACAAGAAAAATTATACTTATGTATTTTTATAGAGACAAGGATTACATAAAATGCCACTTACATTGCCATTACCGTTAAATTTATTTGCACAATTATATAAATTACTTCATAGAATAATGCTGCACTATTTATCAAATATCAAAGACCTTTAATATTCTTTATATGTGTGATTTTATTTGCTTATTCAATTGCAGCGCAATTTATCAGTTGCACAACCATTTTTATCTAACACATAAAACCACAATAGCAATTAATATTATTTATGCTACAAATAAACATACCAATCAATAAAGTTAATTGATTTCAATTTTGATTAATGTATAAATGCTATTTAAACGCGAAGGTTAATTAATGTATTGTGAGATGTTTAGCGTAAAAGTGGTATACGAAAATGAGGATGTACGGCATACAATTCAAGCCTCAGAAGGTGACTACGTCGCATACTGCAAGATATAATTGGCAAGCTGTATAATGCACTAACAAGTTTACGCATCTTTATTTGCTTTTGCAGGATGTTCTAGTTTTATCCAAAATTATATATCTAGTATCACTTTGAACATGTCGACAATATTTGCACAAACAATTATTGATGAACAGCAATTCCAAATAAGATGATATGCAGTAAGTGCCAAATAATTATTTAATATGTAATATAAAGGAGCATTTAAAAAAAAAATTAACCGCAAAAGTTGACGTGTTTTGATGTAAATTAATTTTAAAACTCAAAAAATCTGCAAAGTAGGCCTAGTTTTTTAACATTAATTCTTACAAATACACGTTTAGCCGCGCTCATAGAAACAATACAGCAAATATTCTTACAAATTTGAATTCTGAAGACAATTGTTCATAATAAATAATCAGTGTTGTACTCATCGGCCGTAGAAAAGTCCATCTAGGAAGAAATGTTTAAAAAAATGTCAGGCAAAAAATGCATTAAAAATGAATTATTTTTTCATATTTACAAAAAATATTATAAACACATTAGGGTGTGGTTTAAAACGTTTTTTTTTCAAATTTTGATAAGCGCCACGCGGATTTATGTTTAAATGCCAAAAATAATAATATTCTCAAATTTTGGCGCCGATAGATCGAGTCTAAATTTGTGCCGCAAGCGCAAAAACTATCAAAGAAAAAGTAAAATAGCCCAAAACTGGTTCAAGCGACAAAAAGTGTCTTGTTAAACTTCTGAAATAAGTTTAAAAAAATATAAGCCAAATAATCTTAAAAACATATTTTTTACGTAAAAAAAAATATTGTACAAAATTATTTTTTCTAGATGGGCTTTTCTATGCCAGATAAGCACAACACTATTTTCCATGTAGAAATGTTTGCAAAACTCAAATTTTTAATAATATTTGGTGTATAGTTCCTCTGTTAACTGCTAAATGTGTATTTGTAAGAGTTTTTGTTGAAAAATAAGCCAATTTTAGCATTTTTTTCAAGTTTTAGACTCCTAACACCCAAATACACAAAACAAATTTATATTTTCCAATTAATTTACATAAAAATACGTTTTATAAACAGGGTATAGACTTGAAATGGCGCCAGATTTGGATTTTACAAAAAATTCTGATTGATTTCAATAGTGAATTTTTTTTTAAGTTAAATTTGCAATTTTTAAACAAAAAATGCGATTAAGTTAAAAAACGACAAAAAAACTAAAAAAGTCCTAATTTTTTTTCATACCCTCATAAAACCAATCAAAAGACTACTAATAAGTAATAGAAACTAAAAAAAAAAAAAATATTCTCAATGCACTCTCCCCCCCCCCCCCCTGCTCTATTCCGTTTGTTTGAAATGGAATTGCCCATATTCAAAACAAGATAGAGAAATTTATTTTCAAAACTGTTAGATTGTCAATTTAGTATTCATTTACTTTTATTATTTGCTAATATTACCTTACATATGGAATATGTAAAGTAGTATTCATAAAAGCTTGGAGATGTTTTATAAAAGCTTGGATAGTTGTTTGCAAAATCATAAAAGCTTAAATACTTATTTTTATTATATAAATGATATAAACGTTTTGATTGAATTTTTTTTTTTAAATATGTTAAAAATTAACCCCTCTATTAAATTTTGTCATAGTAACTACCACGTCACCATAAAATGTCAGTTTGTAGTTAAACAATTTTGCTGTCACTATTTTGTAATACTTCTACAATCCTAAAATTTGGAGAGTATTTCATCCAATAAAAAAAAGAAACAAGTAGAGCCATTTCTGGATTACTCCCTAAAAAATTCAAAACAAAGTGCATACATAAAACAAGTTTAAAAAATGGTGCATTGAGAAAAAAATACACAACTTTACAAATGAAAAAGTACTAACATACTTTGCCAACGTATCTACTACTTATATGCCTTTATTGATCTGGGACTTTTATTCAATGATACGTACAAGGACACTGCCAAAGCTCGCGGAAAATGTAAAGCAAAACACAAATTACGTTATGTAAATCGCTTCTAAATTGCTTCTCAACATATTCTCCATTAAATTCTATACACTTTTGCATCCGATGAAACCAATCTTCAAAACAATTTTGCCACTTTGAGCAAGGTACCTCCAAAACAAGTAATTTAAATGCTTCAACGGTCTCTTCAGGCGATAAAAAACGCACGCCACGCATTTTATTTTTGATATGTCAAAATAGGAAGAAGTCGTTGGGCGATAAATCAGGCGAATATGGGCAATGAGTCATTAATTGGATGTTGTTACTGGTCAAAAACTCTACAATTTGTCGTGCTGTGTGAGCGCTTGCACTATGAACAACATGATGAACAATTATTTGCCGGTTTATGTTGTTCCTTCTAATTACATCAATAACTTCCGGCAAACAAATTAAAATATACCAGTCAGCATTAACTGTCCTTCGATTATTCTTTTCGAAACGCTTTGTGAACGCACCACTTTTGTTGGTTGAGGTTAATTTTGAAATACCCATACAGTCGATTGCTGTTTATTTTCAGGCTCATATAAATATACTCAAAATTCGTCACCTGTTACAATGTTATATACCAAATTTAAACAACCCTCTTCAAATTTCTCTAGCATTTCCTTGCACCACTTGACACGTGCTTGTTTTTGTTTTTCTTTCACATTGTGTGGAAACCAACAACTGCAAAGCTTCCGGACATGCAAATAATCGTGCAAAATCGTATGTATTTGTTTCGATGCAATGCCTAAGGATGCCTTTATCTCACTATAGGTCACATGCCAATCTGACAAAATCATTTCATTCACAGCATCAATATTTTTTGAGACAACAGAGGTGCATGGACGACCTTCGCAAAGATCGTCATCAAACGTTGGTTCTCCACGCTTGAATTCTGCGAATCATTTGTAAATCATAGTTTTGGATAGTGCTTCATCCCCAAATAACAAACTAAGTTTTTCCACACATTGCTGGGGTGTTAAACCATATCGAAAATCATAAAAATCATCACTCGGAAGTCAAAATTTCCATTTTTCACACAGTTATTACTCTGGTTAAATTTTGT
Organism: Tachinus rufipes; assembly: GCA_963932245.1. Lineage (NCBI taxonomy): Eukaryota > Metazoa > Arthropoda > Insecta > Coleoptera > Staphylinidae > Tachinus > Tachinus rufipes. The sequence continues at coordinate 43,951,734 of OZ010743.1, read as the reverse complement.
TGAAACAAAACCGAGCAGTTTGAAATCAAACTGTCAACTGAATTATAGGTGAAAAACGTCAAATTTTACAAATATGACAATCAATCAATCAAAACGCTGGCAATACAGGCAGTACTTGATTCCGCAAACTTTTGCAGTGCCCCTCGTACAAAGATATTTATTAAAATAAATACCAATATCAGCAATTGTACAAGTTTTGTAGCAAAATTGTAAAAACCAAAGATGTAAAAAAAAACGATATAGCTAAATTTTTTGTAGGATTTGCGAGAGCTTTAAAAAAATATTTTTAAATAATGTCGATTTTGTCTTACCAACCACCAAAACAAAAATAACCAAAAAATGTTTTGTTACTTCCTGCCATATTGAATCTTTGCCCAAGTAACATAAATCATAACAGATTTTTTTATTCAGTTTCAAAATGGTACGTGTGTGAATCAACCGGTGAGCATTTATTTTTTTGGGTCCTTGCCAGAACAAACTGTTTTGTATCTCAAACTTAAATATCCGGAAGAACATACAAGCCATTGTTTCCGTAAGTCATTTACGTCCTTGTTAGCAGATTTAAGAGCAAATCTTCTGACAGTAAAGCGTCATAGCCACCATGACGTTTTAACACGATTGCCAAAAACTATATTAAAAGATAAAAGGAAAATAGCATCAATAAATCTGGGTGAAACAAAAAATACTCAAAAATTTAACAAAAAATTTTAAAGGTATCATCCATGCTTTACTTATTTCACACTATAATGTTCTGCGCTATCTATCTCTGTACATGGAGTACTCCGTCTACAAAGAAGAGCTATTTTGTGGGTTTAATTTACAGTGTCGCTTATGACATAAGATACATCTGTGTTAATTTATATAGATTAAAGTAATCTCAAATTTATCCACAATTTTTAACAAGTGTGAAATATCAGTCAAAACATGTTTTCAAATATAGAACTTTTTATAGTCAAGATAAGTGATGCAAGACAAATATATAACTAATTATTTACACATTCTGAGATAATCATTATGTGTTTTCTTTTAATAAATATATAGTATTTAAAATATATTATGTATTTAAATTGTTGCAATTTTTCTATTCCACTCTATTGCTTTGTATATCTAAGAAACTGGTGTACAAGATATTGCATTTTAAGCTTGTATAAAGCCAGTGAACATAGAGCAAACTTTGTATATGTTACTGTCAAAGCCCGAACAGCAATAAATGCTAAGTTTTGCCAGTAGACCCTAAGATGTATTTAGAAATAATGGAAAAACTCCAAAATATTACTAAATTATTGATTATTTTATACTTTTACCAGTATTTGTTAGCAAAGCTTAAGATTTATATATCTTCACTTTAGCGCACGCATAGCTAGTCCGTCGTTTGATAGATCTTTGTCAGTTGACAAGTTTCAGTTTATGCATACGCACGTTTACGGCAGCTAAGTAACTAATATTTGAATTCAAAGTGCTGTGTTTGTGTTTTTATTAAACATAAGTGTAAAACAAAGAATTTATAAAATATAGGATAGTTTGTCAGCAAAAAAAGACAATCACTTCTATCTTGATAGAGCAAAGTACACCAAGTGTTTGCTAGAATTTAAAACCGCTAAAAACGCATAAATCGGTATAATGTGTTAATAATAAGTAAAGAAAAAACTTAAACTTGTCAAAGGTAAAAATGCAAAAATTTGCTATTTTGTTTATTTAATAACATTGAAGAAGTGCATTTTGATGTTGATCATGGTAAAAAGACAAGAATGTTAAAAGAAGCCAATTATAAGTACAAAACACATTACAATCAATTATAAAAACATTGAAAAAGGGTATTGTTGTCAAGCCTATACTATATTCTAAGATAAACTCTTGTTGCCAAGTTGACCTTATAGTCTTTTAAACTACATAAGATAGAATGTACAAAGTTTGTAATCTTCCGCGCACTTCAAACTAAGCGATCAACAGAAGTCGCATAACATTTTTTAGATATTTTCATCACTTTTGAAGCGCTTAACATACTCGATTCTGAAAACAAGATTTGTAATTAGGTAATCAAGAGTTTATGTTGCATGTAGCCAGATATAAAAGTTGTACATGGCAAACCAAAACAGAGCCAGCCTTACGGCTCCGTCAAACGTGCCAATCAACCCAACCAACTAACAAAATAGTCTAAGAGATTGAAATTTGCTCAAGCAATAAAAAACAAAGCATATCACAAAGAGACTAAATTTTCTCCATATGAAACAATGTTTGATTATTTAATGAAAATTGGCACTGCAATTTCAGTGATTTTCCAAGACATACGTAAAATATTATAGTTCAAAAAAAATGTGCAAAAAAATTTGTCTTTGCACAATGCAGAATTAGAGAATGTTGACAGAAAATGTGTAGATGAGATCCCCATAAACAATATTGTCAAAAGCAAAACTAAATATGCAACTGTTACCAAAGAAAAAAATGTTACCAATAATGAAGCCATAATTAAGCATGTAATGAATATTGACAGCAATATTACCAAAACTGAGATGGCAGAAAACACGAGCAAATGTCAAAATAAACTAATTGCTTCTATAGAACCAATACAAAAAATGCACTATGTAATAGCATTTAGAAAAAAAGTTAAATTAAATTTGAAAAAACAAGCCAATAAAATAAAAACAAACAAAACTAATCCAAACCCAAAAATTGGCAACACTATAAGACTGAAACCTGATATTGATAGAGCTAAAACTGACCCTAAAAATGTTATTGCAGTCGTGTAGTTGTCAAAGATACTAATTTTTTAATAATTAGTTACAAAAGTTGAAGTACTGAAGCAACTTTACACAAATGTAAGTGTTCAAAAAGTGGTCTGAAAATTGTCTTTAGACTTTAAAAATCTGCAATTTGCAAGTTTACCATGTAGCAACAACTAAAATTTATTTATGTCAAAACAATAACTAGGCTTATTATTTGTTGTAATAAATACATTTTTATATAAAGTTTCAATTCCATATTCAACTTTTACCAAGTGCCACTGCCATATCTTAGCTTTAACCAATAATATAAAGTGATATAATTTCAAAAAAAAAAAAAAACTGTTCTGTTCTAATATTTTAAGGTTTTACATTATTTTCTGGCAAATCTTAAGATTTACCGGTAAAACTTAGCATTTACTGCTGTTCGGGCTTTTACAGTAACATATATATAAAAAACCTTAAGTTTGTTAAAACAACTTCTACGTCTTTTGTGATATATTTTTATGACGCAATTTAGATATGATTTAAGTAAATATTTCTGGTTAATTATACTTAAATACATTTATTTACTTGTAATATTATTAAGAAATTATAATAATAATATGTTCTAGTAACTTGACTGCACCTTCACATGTGTACTATAAAATAAATTCCTAGTAAAAAATCAAAATTAGCTAGACATTATTTATTCATAATATTATTGCTTTTATAATTACTAATTATACCTAGTTCTGTAACTGTTCCGTCGTATACAATAATAAACAATGTATATCAAGAATTAATTTGTTCATTAAAAAGACAAACTCTGTTTAAGAATGTGAAGAATGAGGTTTATATCACAGATGAAATTAATATTCGAATTAACAGTATAATTTATGAAAAAATGCAAAAACGATAGTTACAATAAACATAAATGTCTTACTTTAATACAATTTTCCGTTTTACGACATGGAATTTAATTAAGCATAAACAGAAGAAAACTAAGTAATTCTTATGAAATTCCGGTCATATAAACTATAACACATCAATGTATGTAATTGAAATAATCACTCCCCACATTTGCACAGCTATGCAAATGCAATTACAAATTAAAATAAATTGAATAATTTAAAACTATAGTAATCTTACTAGAAGGCTAAAGACTACATAGATAGCGTGACTTTACAATTAGATAATTACATATATGATATATAAGATAATTTCATTATATAATAATACCATATTACGAATCAATTTATAGTTAATTTCACTTTGTTCTGGTATAAAACTAACATGGTATTAATGACAAGAATGCAGTTGTTTTAATATAAGTGAAACTTGATATTCTTTCCAATGCATTGAGCATGTCATTAAAACGAGATACTGTGTGGTACAAAAATGGCGTATTAATTATGCTAATGAGGCCGCATAAAAAATTGATTGCTGTGCTGAAACGGAATATAACCGATTTGATTACTTAATTACAAATTTTATATATTGTATGTGTATACGGGATCATTAACGATTATTATAAATATGTGGCGATAATTATGTATGCAAATTTATTGAGAGTTAGATAAATGCCTCGGTGCTAATTAGAAATAATGATATGTAAAGATTCAGGTACTATATGCGACCGGCAATTTTCATTATACGGCGATTTAATGTAACATTGTTAGGCGCCTAGTAAATCCAATTCGATCAAATTTAATTAGATATCTAATTAGCTAAAAGATGCGTCTCGCAATAATATCACCGTTATGATGATTAGGTTTTTTATTTATTTATATAATCTGCACTCGTAAATATGTATGAAGCCGCAGCAACGGTCGCTTTCGTCATTAAGACTGCATCGGTTTGATTGCAATGACAAATACAAACGTGTCGCATTACTTGTTCATTAGGCAATTGTGTAATTACATTAATTATAATGTAATAGTGTTCAAGTTGAAGATATAATATTTCACTATACCAACATTTATGATTTTCAATTAACTAATGTGTGCAAATAAGGTTTGCGATTATACAAGTATTTATGTAATTAATCCCTGGAGATTATTCTTTCTATATAATTTATAAAGAGAGAATTTAACGTAACTTAAAGAATGTGGATATCATAAATTTAATTATTGCAGCGTATGTGTGTTGTATAAAAAAGTGCAGTTACCTCATTCAGCGTAAAAGAGTTACAAGGATTTACTATTATTATATACTATTTAAAAAAATCATGATATAGTGGTTGGATTGTGATGTGATGCATGGAAAAACTTATATAACCTTAACAAGTGAATTGTTTTTCTCTCTTTGGGCTGTAGGAAACAGATCAGTTTAACATTTTAATTATAGGTACTATAAACAGAAAAAGGCATTCCTTTAAAGTTTTATATGTGTTTTTTTCAATATTAAAGGGTGAATCAATTTACATTAAAAAGCTATCATTCATTTTATGATTTATATATCATAATGTCATTTGTGCCGGGTAACAAAAACCACATATTTACTCACAAAATATAAGATGATATTAAAATATTATATTCCGAAATATTTTATACAAATTTACAACCTAAATCTAATACAAATCACAATAAATCATTTGCCCATATCAAATCTCCTAATCTTTTCATTCAGAAGCTCGCTCAATTCAAAAAGCACATTGTTGTCTCCGCCTTCGTGATCAATCAGGCTGCAGAGTCGTGTAATCACAGCATCTAGTTTATTTACATCCTGCATTGCCGAAACAACTCTTTGCGATGACGTTAAATATCCTGCAAATAACTTATAACATTTCTCGGGAAATACGCCATCACGAATTTTTGATCGCGGTCGTTTAATTTTTGATACATCAATATTATTATAATCTGTCACCCTACCCTTTAATACAACTAATGAGGTTGTGTCTAATGGATTTCTTAAATAATCACCAATTGTTGTTTCGATGTCTTTAATTAATTTATTTGCTTGTTCAAACGCTTGACTTCTCTGCTCTAACTCAATTAATCGTTTTTGCAATTCTTCGTTTTCGTCTTTCATGTGAAGTAATTGATTTTGCAACGCATCATTTGCTCGACTTGCTTGTATAAAGCCTAATTTTATGGATTTCACTTCATTTGAAACCAAGTGTTGTCTGGAATCATATTCTTCATAATCAGAATCACTAAATTCTTCATTCCCTAGAAAGTTGCTATCAATGCTGTCATGATCTGACACGTCGCGATCATTCGAGGTTGAAAGTGAATAATCTTCACTATCCATAATTATATCAATTTTGTTCAATTAATGTTAATATAATAATAATTTGCTTACGATTTCAATATACAATAATATTTTTTAAAGTCCCTTGACAGATTGTATGACTATTTACATATAATTTTAGAAAATACAACCAAATATTTTTTGTTGCTGTAGAAATATAATATTTATTTATTTTATTAAGAGCGGGAAATTTGAGGTGATTTTTAAATCACAAATCAGTATCGGAAAACTTGTACTCAAAAAAGATTAAATATTTATAATAGTGTCAATAAAATGGATTGAAAATACTTAAAAAGCTACCAAAACCTACCTAAAATTTGACGCAGGTTTAAACCTCAGATATTATTTCATATATTTAACGTCGGTCTAATTATGCTGCAAAGGCTAATCACGGACGCCCGAGGTTAAGACTACCACATCTGCAAATTTTTGCCGCAAATTTAAGAGTTCCAACCTAAATTATTGGGTTCTTTAACGTGCAAGCAACACGGACCTACACAAATTTCTCTTCTTATCCAAAAGAAAGCGTACTCAATACAACATTTTTCGAAACCAGAAAAACTGACCCCCCAAATAGAACCTCAGATGTAATACATGATAGTGTCTATGGACTACTCACACTTACTTACATATAGGTACTAAATCTTAATTTTCTCAATTAACGGAGTTGATAATATATATTTCTGTTTGTAAGTACATATTCAACGTTGTTAGTAGTTAAGTAATCCTTTAAAATGAATTGTTACTCGACACAACATTGCATTCTTATTCTTAAACATTATTTCAAAAACAGTAAAAGTTTGATTGCCACAGTTTGCAATCAAAATGTTTAAAGTACACTAACTGTAAAAAAATAATCACAGGTGATAATAATCCAAGATTCATTTAGTATTGTAGTCAAGAATTCATTTTCAAGCACTATTCAACCTGTTTCTCTTTCTCAACAATTCAAGACCATATTCAACAAAAAAAGTTTGTCAAACAACAGCAGTAAATTGTTTTTAAAAATAAAGACCATTTTCATATTAATGATGCTTTGGAAGCAAGGTAATTCCACTGAAATTCGGACAATCGTCCCAACATCGATATTTCCGATTTTGTTCAAATTTTGTACACATGTTTGGGGTACCAAAATATGTCGATCCGAAGGGCGGGATTGTGTTCTACGGAAAATTTCCTATAAGATACATCTTTTCCAATATGAATGTTGACTATTTTTTGCTTATTTACAGCGCAAAAACTGAAAAATAACAAAATATTCCTAAAAAATTAAAATGGCCGCCATTTACACTGTATTGGTTTTAATAATACTTGCCACATATCACGTGAATTATTGCACCAAACATTTTCTGGTTGTGTAATCTCCCATTTGGCTATAAAAATTGGCCGACTAGATTGTGCAGTTTAACGCATTTAGACTCTTTGGTTTTAAGTCAAAAGTTTAGGCTAATAAGCCCACGATCACCAACAAAGTCTTATAGAAAAAATTAGACGCTGTTTTACTTAAATACAGCAACAGTTACGCCAAATCGTTATTGAAAACTTTGTCAAAATAACGTAAATATGCCAATCAGGAAAAAACAAAACAACAAATCTTAGATTGCAGCTATTGTAAACCATGGCAAAAGACTGAAAGCAAGAAAAAAGAAGAATACGTTATGCAAATTTATGCCACTCATTTGAATTTTAACGTTCCAATATGAGAAAGCTTATGCGGTAATACAAGATAAACTCTCGTGAACATAATAAAATTAAAAACCAAATAGTAAAACGCATTTTGATCAAACACTACTAAAGATCTATTGCTGTCACCAAAGTAATACTCACAACCAGTTTCGCTAAAAATACATATTATATAAAAACTAAATTTAGCTTCTAAATAATAAGTAATAACAAACCACTTCTAAACATCTAAAAGCTTACTAAGCCTGCTTGCCAAAATAAATTGTCTATTATTCATTATCTGCAAAGTTCCCCAAAAACAGTATCTGAAGCAGTTACTAACTCAACTGAGTTAATACAGAAGCAATTATCTATAAACAACAGCTTTTTTTATGTAAAATTATGATATAAGATACAAAATAAAGTCCGTAAAATTTAATTCAAAAAACCTCATCAATACTATACCCCAAAAACAACCGAAATAAGATCAACATTTTTCTCAAAGATGTAATAAAGCGGCAAGAGAAAAAAGTTAAAAAAATTAGAAAAAAGTTTAATCAACCCTTAAGCTCAAAAAGAAAGATTGTAAGACCACGCAACTAAAAACTGAGATCAACTAGCAACTCCATTTAATGTAATATTTACTTACAAGCAGTAGTGTTAGTATACAATAGGTTACTCATATTATCTAAAATTTAACTCACTGGTTCATTGCAATTTAAAAGATCAATCAATCTCAAATCCATAAAAATGTTTAGGCTGACAGATAAAGTAATTGAAGCGCATAGTTAACCAACTACTTTCAAAATCAAGATCACTTTTTACTATCCGTTCTATTAGATCAATTTCCTTTGCTTATTTTATGTATAATGACAGCACCATAGAACATCTGTATAACATATTTTCTAATGAGTAAATCAGATAAAGTGAATCTCATAAAATTTTCATTCTCATAATAATTTTAAACTAATTCTATCTATTAAAGGCCAACCCTAAATAATATGATTCAAAGATTGTAGTTAATTCTAAGTCAATTTTCTTCATTAGGATAATTAGATTGATCTAATGTGTTTGATTTGCTTTAGATTAAAACCTATTACGTTGGTTTAATTTAAATGGAATTTAATCAAATGTTCTTTAAATTAAATTTTCTTAGCCAGCGCTTTTAGATTGAGATTCAGATAATGAATTTAAATTTAAAAGTGTTGGTGTGCATAATTGTAAGCATTTGTATTGTTTTCTAATTATTTATACTTAGTACAAAGTCGTTAAATATGCAACAAAGTATTACAATGAAAGATGTTTTACATGTCATAAAATTTAAATATTTTGTAAGTAATTATAATTAAAAAAATACATCTGTATGCAGATAAGTGTATCAAGTCGATAATAGTCGAATAACTTAATAAACGACTGAAATCATTTAGCCACTTTAAATATAGATACATGAAATATTTGTTTAATTAATGAAATTATTAATGACATTAAATGTCCATAAAAAGATAATAATCTGTATAATAAAAGGAATGAAGGTGAAATTGAAATCCGTCCCGAGCGATCGGTGCTATCGGTAAAAAAAGGCAGTCCGAATCATTAAAGCTTATGTTTAAACAAAAAGGTCCCATTAAGTCGGCGTTTATCTAATATTTGTCCACGGTTGTGTCTAAGATATTGGGCCAGAAGACTACCCACGGGCTGGACGAAGATGGACAGATGTCAGCGCGGTGTTGCGAGAAGAGGACGGGCAGCGGCCACACAACTCGAAAAGGCCGACCACCAATTAAGGATGTAAAGCACATTAATTTGCCGGTTGGACCTCCTATATATGTGTAAAAGAAACCTAATTTAAATGCCACCACGTCAATTAGCCAACTCTTTCCATTAATTCGGGCGACGGGCGCGAGAACGAGATGCCAGATGTTGAACGCGCAGAGAAAATCTTCGGTGGACTAGTAAAATTTTTTATTCACTGTGTCGCTCCCCTTTTCGTTTAGTTGGTTTTAGCCAGCTTAATTTGGCAAATTTAAATTTAGACACAGATTAAAACCCTTAATTAAAACGAACGAGAACTGTTATTTTTATAACACCATTCATCAACCGTCCTAAAAATCAGCCCTTAATAAATTAATATTCATGTACATTTTATGTATGAATCAGGTTTCTCTTGTAAATTTAAAAATAGTAGCACGTGCTTATTAGCCCAAAGAGAAAATAATAGCTGTAATTTTTCTCTGCCATTTGAAAATGGAAAATCTTTTGATCTTCAACCACATAACAATAAACAACGTCAAAGTAATAATTTATTGCCCCATGCAATAAACTGCTACTTTTATTGTGTACATAACTATATCTGTGTTTACTGCTTACAATTTAATTATTCCGACATAAAATTGTAGAATAAGTGGGCATATTGTCAGTGCCATTTAAGTTCTGTGTGTGTGGACTTTTATCACCACCAATATTTTTTACAACTCTCTTAAACGCTGCCAACGTTTAAGACAGTTAATTGATATATAACCCACCATTAGGAAGACATTAGGTTAATTTAAGATATAAAGGGCATGCATATATTTTTAACGATCCACCGAAATAGACTTTTTTATATACTTATTTATAACGCGTAATTATGGATGTGGACTTAACAGAACCATGTTTGATAAACATGTCAGAGAAATCAGAAACAATATCTGTTTTGTGGCTGTCATTTGGTTTGTAATGCGATATTTTTTCCACGTTTCGGCTAATTTGTAACAGAAGAATTCCTGTGGAAAATATTAAGTTACATTGTGATATAAACACTTCTTTTAACAAGTTTACAACTTTATAATGATTGCTTGGAGTGGTGACGCAGTGAGCAAATCTTGAAAATTCGCCCGTCTGTGATACTAATTGTGAAATGATTTTCTGCTTAGTTCAGAAACCGCAAATTAATCTACGAAGCCAACGGTCAAGCAGGTGGCATGAATCAATTTTTAAACCGGAGTATGATATAATATATTTTATATACCAACTTTTTATTGTAAAATCAATACAATTCTAATCAAAGTACAATAAATAAAAATCTAAATCTAATAAAGATAATCATTGCATTGATTAGTATAAACTGATAATGATATATTAATATAAATCAAAATTTAATTAATAAATAAAGTAATTGTAAATAACAGGTTATACAGTATGTCCGCGAATTAAATTACAGAGAAAGAATAAATGGTATTGGTAGTTTTTACAAAAATTTTTAGAACTTAAAAAAAAAACTTCAGCAAATTTATTCAGATACAACCAACGTAATTTATTAAAATGTATTTGCAATTTACTTTATTTATGTAAATTCAAGTATATTAATGTTTTAAACCAAGTTGTAAATGTGTCAACCAAACTAAATCTAATCTATTTTTATAAATTTATACAAAATCTGGTTAGCATCAGTATAGTTCATATCATTATACTCTGCATTTATGTAGACTAAATTTTTAATTTGATAATAAACAAACTAAACAATATGTAGATCATATCTGAACTATATAGGTATAATAATATAGATTTGAATTTATACTGATATTTGGTAATGGTAACCTTTGATTGCACAGAAATAGCAATAAATCGTTTATGTTACCATTCCAGAACTATGGGTCTATTTTGATTAGGCCACTAAAACTGTCTTAAAACTGCTCAATTGTAGCAGATGTTTAAAAAACAAAACAAAGCAGAAGCAAGCTCATTAAAATAAATATGTAAAATAGTAAATCTTGTAAGATGTACCTGGCTTTTAAAAAGCAACCAAAATTTATGTAGAGAAAAAATAACTGTTTTAAAATGGCAAAAAAAAAACAAGCAATGTAAAAGAGTTGCCAAAGATATAACAAGGTTTAAATAACTCCTTTCATCTTCTAACTCAAAACGTAAATTTAGAAACCAACTAATGTATGCGTGAACGCATAAAATTCTAAACAGTAACAAAAACCAATAAAGATAGTTTTCCAATAAGAAATCCCATTTTAAATTTTGCGGCATTTTTAATCTCTTAAAACTATTCGATTTGCAAAAATTACTGCTTTCAAGAGCAACACGATTCCGGGGCTTAATGCACAAAACCGTTTTGATGCACCGTTGTGGTAGATGCATGAAGGAAGAGGGGAAGTAAACTCGGAACAAAGTAGGGCGTCGCGCTCTCTCTGAAAGGTACATGGGGCGTCAAGCACAGAATTGTTCAAAACCGTCCAGAACAGTAAAAAAAGCATCTAATGGTACTCCAACAAAGTATAGAAATAATAAAAATGCATTATTTATAGACTTGGTGAAAATATTGTCAATAGAGTTTGCAAAGTTTGTAGTGTCGGTATGAATCACCTTCTCGCAAGCCATTGTAAAGCTAATCGCAAAAATTGAGCAAAATGATCAAGTTACTGATGTAAAATTGCCAGTTTAAACTAACTTTTTTAGAAAAATCATCTTTACCAACAAAGCTCATTTCTATCTCAGTGAGTTTGTCAATAGACAGAACTGCCGCTCCTGCGGTTCTAAAAATTCAAGAACAATAGTCAAGAAACCTATTTATCCCTATCGAATTACTGTTTGGTGTGGTTTTTGGGTAAACAAAGTCACCTTACTTTTTCGAGAACAACCAATATGCTTCAATTACAGTCAATGCAAATACTACCGTAAAATACTGACTGTTTTTTTTAGCCTATATTAGACAATTTAACCGTAGCACAATGGTCTAGTGCAAGGGCTGGTGAGCAAACAGCCCGGATTCAATCTCCGGCAGCTGCAATATCTAATTTGTCAAATAAATTTTGATGCGATCGTCTTCTTCGCAAGGCAATGGCAAACCAGCAAAGTATTTGCATAATAAACCCCTCTATTGGTGTTATTCGGATTCCACGTTAAACTGTAGGTCTCGCATGTTAGTGTAGAACTACTATCGCACACCACATACATACAAGAGGAGAGCCTACGCTCGTACTAAGCACAGCATTATAAGAAGAAAAAGACAATTTAAGCATAGACAATTTTTATTTCCTGCAGGATGGCGCTACAAGCCACACAAGTTTCTTTTATAATTAAAATGGGATTTTTTATTGGAAATTGTTTATTTACATAATTACAAACTTGACAAGCTATTTTACTATGTATTTAGCATATTTTACACAACTGCTTCTTTCTCTAAATATTATAACCACAATTCATTATTGGGTTCGATCTTGAAGACGTGTTGGATTTCAACTTCTTAATAATGTTAATAAAACAAATAATATAATCTTTTATAATGCTCATTATTTTTAAGATGAGAATAAATGCTGAGTTGGCGCAGTTTAAGATGCAAAACTGCATCTTTCACTCGTCAGATGAACACTGCAATTGAATCCAAAAAACGTTAAACCAAATAATAACAAAATAAACATTAAAAAATATTTTGTTGGAATGAGCAGAAGTTATAGTCAATCGCCTTTGATTGATTTATTTTTCCTTCAATTAAAGATCATAAACATATTTTGCAAGAAATGCTCACACATTTTCATATTGAAGGACCAAATACGTTCATCTGACTTTAAAAATGATTTGAAAAACAATCACATAGCGCCTTTAATTGGCAATAAAACTAATTATATAAATTATGATCAGTACTACATATATGTAGCAAATAACGGTCACGTAGAAAGAATGTATGATTATAATTTGACATGTTCAGCGCATAAAAAGCATACACAAAGATTGTTTTCACATTACCACATAGAATACTAAGCTTATGTCACAATAAGATGCTCCAATGCTGACGAGAAAAATATAAAAATTTCAACAAAAGTCAAAGTTAATAATAATTAACAAGAAAAATATGTAAATTTTCAACATTAACTGCAGCAATCACAAAAACAACAATGAGTTTGAGGCCGATGACAAATTTGCACAGTGTCTTTCATATAAAGATAAAACACTGACACTGACGTTTTTATATTGTAAGATCTGTTTCAACTGTCAATTTGGACGGTTTGCATAGTTTTGTTTACTTAGAAAATCTTTTGTGCACTGTAATTTGTTTATGTGCATAGTTTGAATGGTTTGCAAACCGAATATCGTAATTTAGAATCTGTATAGCACATAGAAGCAAAGATATAAAATTTATATCTCTTAGCTTGATATTTAAGGAGTTATTTTATAACAATAGACGTTTTGTAACAGCATCTTTAATAAGTATTTTGTCCTAATCTTGATTTGTCTAGATCTTAACCTCGGGTCGCAACCCAAATTAGGGTAAGTCGCGGATATGTTACTTTACTAGTACTGTCTCATCACTACTATCCATTGACAGTACCCAAACAAATAGTGTTGGTAGTAAGTACGTTTGATTTATCATACGCAGGCAATGGGCAGAAAGGCGCGGCGTAAGAGGGCGTTGCAATACGCGCCACCGCTTGATCACTTTAGCAACAGTTTTGTTAGATAAATTCTTTATGTTGTTATGTTATGTTTTTAATATTGCTGAGGTTGATTAAACCAGTTGCTATAGCCATGACAAGAACTATTTTTAATAACAAACAAAGTTCTGGCAAGGAAAAATTGCAAGACGTCAATTGGCACAGTTTCCAACATTAAACTTAATTTAGAAAATCTTAATAACAACAATATTTTCGTAAAGAATATGCTTTTTTTTATTTCAGAAACCATGAAAATAAAATAGAAAGATATATTTCCACAAAATATCCATATCAAAAAATATAGTTGAGTTAGAAATTCATTTAAAATAGATGTGTCAGAACAATAAAGTTAAAAAAAGCCTTGTTGCCATTCACAACTACTCATTTTTAATCTGGCTTAGGTAAGTATTGCCATTTGAAAGCCCGTGCATAAAATGTATGTCTGTATACTCTTAATTTGTAAAATTGATCATAATAACTCCAACTAATAACCAATTCAAACCAAACGTCAGCACAATATGCCAAACATTATTCAAAGAACAATAAAAACCATTTTGATCCTGCAAATTTAAAATTGTGTTAAAAATCCTTTTTGTGTTAAAATCAGACAAAGAATCTCCTTGTGTAATATCTTCCCGACATAAATTAACAGCGTGTATACTGGTGTGAGTTGTTAAGTTGTTAGTTGGAAGTTTTTATTGTTTAATTATTTTACAGAAAAATTGATATTTTTAAGCTTTTCTGTAAAAATTTAATATTGTTTTTGATGTTGAAAATGTGTTTGTAAGTGTTTGAAAAAAGTAGATTTATAGATTTGTAGTCATGTTCTTTAAGTGGTCCACCAGTTTTCTTTATAGGTAGCAGTGCAAAAATTGACAATTAATAATAAATATATTTCTGATTTTATAGATATGTAAAAGGTTTTCAAATAAAAAGTTTCATTTTAAATAGCAGGCTATTTGGGCAGCTATCAATTTTAAAGCTATTATCTTTGACATTTGACAAGTAAAAACTACGCCATTATTAAAAAAGGAACGATACACGCTTCAACAACGTATTGAAATTACTAAAATTCACTACAAAAATGGTGAAAAAATTTTAGTCACAGTTCGCAAAACTAAAGCACTTTTTAGTCTTCGTAAAGCTCCTTCTCAGCTGGCAATAGTAAACTTAGTAGACAAATTTGAGCTGTTGGGACAAATTTGTGATGTGAAGAATCAAAACCGTGTGCATCGCTTAAGAACACATGAGAATATTGCTGTTGTAGCACGTAGTGTTGGAAAAATACCAGGTTTGTCAATTCCTCAAACGACATTACACCATATTTTGCATAAACACTGATTGGGTCCTTCAAATGCATAAAAAAATATCTTGAGCAGAATTGTCGCATTTGGGGCCCAGAAAATCCAAGAATGATTGTTGAAAAGTCTTTGCATCCTCAACGAGTCACTGTTTGGTGCGGTTTTTGGGCTGGCGGTGTGATTGGATCCTACTTTATCAAAAATGAGGCAGGTGCAACTGTTACGGTGAATGGATGGCGCTACCAAGCTATGATTTTTTATAGCCGGAATTGGAAGATATTGATGTGAACGCCGTTTATTTTCAGCAAGACGGCGCTACGTGCCACAAAAGCAACAAAACAATTGCATTTTTGCAAGAAACGTTTCCTGACCGTGTAATTTCTCAAAAAGGTGATCACAATTGGCCACCGAGATCTTGTGATTTAACACCTTTAAACTTTTTCTTTGGGGCCACGTAAAAGATAAAGTCTATGCCAATGCTCCACAATCGATTCAAGACCTTAAAGATAGAATTCGTGAAGTTATCGAGGACATACAGCCGCAAATGTGCAAATTGGTCAGAAAATTTCATAAAAAGAATGTTTCGTTTTCAGATGTTAATGGCATACCAAATAAACATTTATTGATTTCTCTTAAAAAATACCCGTTTTTTTTTTAATATCAAAATGAAACTTCTTATTGGAAAATATATATGATAGATATAATATTATGTAAAACAAAACCTTTCATCATACAACAATGGAGACAAAAAATTGTCTAAGTAACGTTCGAAATACTGATGTAAGCGTAAGGACAGTTGGCAATAATTTGTAAAAGTTGATCCAAAATGCTCGCACCTCATCGTAAAGCAATGTTGCAATTTGCTTGTAAGAATACCAATTAAACTTTAAATCAATTAAATCTTTACAATTCATCAATGAATCCATGACTTGCCTAAATTTACCAGAAAGAGCTTAGCTAACAACTCGGGGAACAACTCAATAACTTGGTTTCTACACAATTAGCTGCCCAGATGATAAAACAATTCTGCTAAGTAGCAAATTTAAGGACATACTCTGAAGCCTACAACATGAGGCTCTAAAAATAATAGAAAACTGGTGCAAAAACTTGACATTTAAGGTTAACTAATTTTCTTCACAAAAATAAGGAAAAATGGTCAACTAAATTTACCAAAATTCTTAAACATAATTTTTGAAACTAAACTCATACGGGAACCACACTTGAGCATGATATGTAAAAAGTTGTACAAGTCGTTCTAAAAACAACACCAATTGCAGCAGTAGAAGCAATGTTGTGTCTGCCACCCCTCGACATCTATGTATTTAAAAAAACCATACAGTGTACATACACACAAACAACATGAGCAAAAAATAGATAAAGAGAAAATTTCTCCCAAAATAAATACTTACAACTATCCTCTAAGCAGAGATATCCAAAATAACCCATGGGGTAATGAAAATAATAACCCAAAAAAACTAGTAAAAAAAATCAAATCCTAACGGACAGTAGAGCAGTAATTTTAGCTATAAAAAAGCCTAAAATCTCACTGACAGCTTGCACAAATAGCAATAAGCTGTGCTGAGTGGAAAAGCACTTCAACACAATAGTTAATGATAAGGCTGATAGATTGGCAAGCAAAAAATCAACCTTCAAGATGTGTGGACCTAAACCCTAAAACGCACTACCAATAAAAAGTCTTAAGACCATACTACCGGGTTTTAGACAGGCAAAGGAAGCAAAATGAAAGACAAGACAACCAAGCACGTACTATGTAGCCAGCATAAGATAAACCCCTCCAATGTTCTATAATATATTAACCACATAGGTACGGGCTGTGTGTTTGGACAAAGAAATAAGGTTTACCGACGGAGGAGTAAGGTTTACCACTGGAGGAAGTACAAAGGGCCTTATGAAGCCTAAGTGCAGTAATAATAGTTTCACTCTCCTACTCAAATCTAAAATTCAGAACCCAGGAAACGATTTACAGAGTGTACTTTTAAGCCTCGTAATAATTATAGAGGTGGTTCACCAATTATGTAAACAATTGTATATCTTTTGAGGTTCGCACAGAACTGCTATTATAAAAATATGCTGCAAAGGTTTTTAGATGACTTTGTAGTGTTATTTGCTCTATTATCAGAGATTTGTATTTATGCAAGACAATGCAAAACCACATTTAAGAACGTCAAACAATATTCAAACAAAGTAACAATTGGAAAAATAATGTAGCCAACCTGCTTGCTCTCCCAACAATAATCTAATAGAACATGTTTGCAACATGTTAAGCAGAAGTGTTAGAAGTCGCGTTATTAAACTAAACACAATAAATGATCTTCGTACGGCACTTGTAAAAGAATAGAAGAATATTTTGCAAAATTATATTTTTAAATTAATTAGTGGTGTAAATCACCATATGCAAGCAATTTTTAAAACTAGAGGAAGTAATGCAAGATTTTAAAAAGCAATTGAATTATTTTGATTTGTATTAATATCAATTTCAAGAAATGCATATTGTTTCATTAAAACTCAATTCAATACTGTCGAAAATGTATAATGAATTTTCATTTTATATTTATTTTATTCAAACCAACTAATTATCAATAAGATCTTTATTTAAGATGTCCGTTAAAGCAAACAATTAGAATTTCAGTTCTCTGAAATGGGTGAAATGGGCAATTCCATTTCAAACGGACCAGAGCTGGGGGGGGGGGGTGCATTGAGAAACTTGCTCATGTATTTTTTTTAGTTTCTATAACTTATTAGTAGTCTTTTGATCGGTATATGAGGGTATGAAACCCATAAAAAAAAATCTACAATTTTTTAAAGTTTTTTTGTCGTTTTTTAACTTAATCGCATTTTTTGTTTAAAAACCCCAATTTTAACTCAAAAAAATAAATTTACTAATGAAATCAATCAGAAATTTTCCATTTCAAGTCTATACCCTGTCTATAAGCCGCAAAAGCCATAAAACCATGTATTTGTTCTCAGTGGGCTGGGCACAAAGGAGCATTTTTTAATTTTTTTTTCTGGTCCGTTTGAAATGGAATTGCCCAAATAGGTTTCATGCAACACCTGGTTCAATGGTTTGAGGCATAGATCACGTATTTATTGCAGAAATATTGAAAACAATCATTATATCGATTATATACTATAAAACCAATGTTAATGCAGACATTTGTAAGTGCTGTTTTTGCAAGATAATGCAGGCTCTGCATACTACTAACCACTACAATAAAATACTTGCAATTAGCAGAGATGCATAATATATGTTAAAGACTGAGTAATAACGATCAGTTTTAATTATTATAAACGCATGTATATTTTTTTATAATAAATCAATTTATTTAAGTTGCAGATATATAGTAGCTAATAACTAGATGTAAAAAGATTATGAACACAAAACAAAAATGATCTATTATTTAAAAGCATCGTGTGGTCGCCGTAAGCTAAGCTAAATTTAATTCTAATAATTAAGTTTGTCATTTCAACGTTCATTTCCTCAGTAAAGTGATCTTTTAATGGAGTGCAGAAAATGGATAATCGCATACGGGCATTTAATATTGCAATCGTCAACAAAATATACGTCCCAATCACAATACCCATTAAACCGGTGAACGAGAACGGTTAAAATTACATTCGTCGACATAATGATATTTTAAAATTTAATTGTAATAGCATAAAAAGTAATTTTAAACTTACTCCGAAGCACTAAAACACATCACGGAAGCTGTAAAATCATTATGATACCAGAGTGCGAAGAGTTTGCGAGGAATCGAGCGCATTAAAATAGCAAGCAATAAAATGTGAAAAAATTAACGACCTGGCAACACTCTCTTAAAACATTAATGTTATCAAAGAACATCTAAGAAAAATTTTCAAATTTCAATTACGTTAAGTAGCTAATTGTGTTCATCCTTGCTCTATATAACTTGGTAAATAAAAGTGAATAATAATTCAGTTTTTACTTAATAAATAAAAATAAACAATATAATGAGTGGAGATTTTATCGGTTTTTTTTCGGTTGTATCAGTCCCTAATAACCACGTGTAAAAACTAATTTATGCAAAAATAATGAATAATTAAAAATATATAAGGAATGACCACCGGGGAGGTCTGGCGAATAAATAAATATTATTATTGTAACGTATAAAAGGTGTTAATTATAAATTATAAACCGTATAAATCGGATACAGTATTTTAATTGATACTTAATCAGGAAAGGCGACCCACTTTATGGCGAATTAATTTTATGGATTTTAAACGTTTCGTGATGTAGAAAGGGAAACTGTAAATAAATCAATAAACGCGATTGGATACAAACGTGTCGATCGAATGACATGAAATATTATCCACCTCCTGCATTATTTTAAAATAATCATCATCCTTCAATTCAAAAATAGAAAATGTGCGCAATTAACCATTTTTGTAATTGTTAATAGTTTAATGGGGACATAATTACGGTCTATTTAATAAAATAATAGCGCATACGGAGGCCACACATTTTATTCAGACCCGTATATCTTTCTGTGATTAGCACATTATAAATTAACTGGTAATAGACCATTTTTATAAATAATTACAATCGATTATATTTTTGCCAGTAGTTGAAATCTAGGCTAATGCTCTTAGCATTTGTTTTCTGTTGCATTGTGCCCCGGGATGGTCTCGAAGTGTAATTAAGATCACGCGTGTGAATTCGTTAGGAAATCAGCAATGCACCGTTCCGATTGCGATTTTATTTGTGGTGTTCATAATTGTTGCTGTGTAATTATATCGGCGTTTGCATTTGTTAAGGCTGTAATTGGGTGTCAACGCGTTGCTGCTGCAAATAATAGTAAATTCTATATTATTATGGTAATGCTCGTATCGAATAAATGTATGGGGGGACATAGCATATTGCTGGAAGCCAATTATCTAATAGAGATCAACAGATTTTTATCTACAATGCCACTTGTGTTGCGAATGGTGGCAAGGAAATTATTTTATAGTTTAAATGTCATTGGGTTTAATTTATAAGGTGTTAGCATTAATTGGACTATACATCATATAGTGGCCAGAGGATATGTTATTAAAATTATTTACCAAAACAAATAACGGCATTATGTATGCTTTAGGAAATGATAATCAATTTATTTTTAATCTAATTCTAATGAATATTCCTAGAAGAGCTTTATATATTCATAAATCTTACAGTTTACGTGATTTGGAATCATTTAACCAGAATAAGAAATTTAAATTGTAATCACTTGAATGGCAATTATTTTATTATTATTATTAAATGCGGCACATACTTTACATATTTAAAAGCGAGCGAACTCTTAATAACGTTTTACTTCTGTAATTAACTTGTGTATGCGTGAAGTATAAAAGGGGCACAGCAGCGTGCGCGTATATAAAGAACCACAAGGCATGTTTTTAATACATCCATACAGTCATCTGTCCACTTTGTCACCATGGCTGTGGTAGGTCCATAATGTCATATTATAAACGACGTCGTCGCATGTCGGCGTCTTCTTCTAACACCTGGCCAAGTAAGCGATTCACGCTTTCAACGTTCACATTTAATTTGGCCCGAAAAAAATATATAAAATCGTAAAAGATGGAATAGATGTACGCATACAATTGAATGTTTTGACTGCGGTGATTATTTAAGACCTATTTTTGACAGTTGTGGATAGGACGGGTCATTGTGGTGGTTCTCGAATCGCTATTGTATTTGAAGTTAAATGATGACTGTATTTATCGGTTTTAAATGGGGAGCCTTTATTTTCAAACTAACGACCGGGATATTTATCGCATCGTGTTTGGTTTTGGGATGACAATTTTAGGTGAGATAAATCGTTGCAGGTCGCACGACAACAGAATTCAATATAGTGATAATTTCTACAGCCACATTGCGAAACGTAGACATTTATTTCCAATTGAGTTATTGATTACAATTTGATTTATTTATTCTATTGTTGAAATAATTCACGCTTATCAACATAGGATTGCATTGTAAGCAGTAATTTCCACATAAATGAAACAAGCTGAAATATGAAAAAGCTTGAAATTACAAGGATTATTGCGTGCTCTTGCTCTCAATAATTACATTAATATGCTGGTCGCGCACCTATGGATATAATTACAAATTTGTTTGGGAAGTACGTGAAAGAAATCGTGTTGTTTCAATATTATATTATAAAAAATATGGCACAAAAGTCGGAAGCGGAGTAATAATAATGGAAGCGTGTAGTTGTAGTAGCAATTTATAGTAAAGCGCGGGGTTAGTCTACGAAATTATTGAACGGGAGCAATTACGTAGGTCGTAGATTGTCACGGTATATTCCGTGTGTATGTATATAAAGTCATTACGAACTAAACACAGCTGTCCAAGTCGTACAACAAGCCCAATCAGGCCACTACAAGCTAAATGTTTGGCCAACTTATAAATAATAATAAAAAAATTGCAATTGTATTATTATATTTTTTTTATATAAATAGAAAGGACAATGATATTATTGTTTCATACAATGTTACAAGATTTGAGTGGCCCCTCCCATCGCATCATATACTCCACCGAAATGTCGACTCATTAATTTTGACGTGTATATCTATATTATAATATGCCACCCACCTTGAAACCAGAGAGCCTCAACATATATGAACAGTGGTAAAAAGAGTTGTAACAACCGTGGAACGAATCGAAGCACAAAAAGTGGATTAGACATCTGTCACAGATGTAATATAACCACATCTCCTTGTATATTATTTGCACTTATTATATTATATTCGCGTAGTGCAATATATAAGTACTTGATTCGAGTAAGAAACTTGCTTTAAAAAATCTTTAATGTCTATTGCATTCCGTTTAGTTCTGATCAATATTTAACTAAACGGTTACTCGTATTATATTATTGAACTAATTATTATTAATATCAATCTTATAATACTGTTACAATCTCTACTCGTTTATGACGTCATAATTAGTAATTTTATTGAGAATTATTAAACAAATCAATTAAATACGTATCTAGTTGATTTGTACCTACTTATAATTTTAGATAACAAATTGAAATAAATAATAATATTTCAAACATGGAAAGTAATAATGTTTCAACCAGACAAAAATAATCTATTTGAAATTAACTAAAGAGCATGGTTATATTTTTCAAATTTGTACCAAAAAATTATTGAATAGTAATAGTATAGTAATAGTGGCTAAAAAGATCTTAAGCAACAAATTATATACAATTTTTAGTATTCCATTATGGGTAATTTCACGGAAATTTGGACAATCGTCCCCACATCGATATCTCCAATTTTGCTCAAACTTTGTAGGTACACATGTTTGAAGTACCAAAATATGACGATTTCTAAAATTTTAGATCTCTAGGTGCAATACAGTGTAAATAGCGGCTATTTTAATTTTTTAGTCTTCTTTCAGATTTTGTGCTGTAAATAAGCAAAAAATAGTAAAAAATCTTATTCAATAAAGTGTGTCTTATAGGAAATTTTTCGTAGAACACAATCCCAAACTTGGTTTGCTAAAATTTGTTTGCGGAAAATGAAAAAACAGCCATTTCATTGAAAATTAGATACCTTCCGTTTCCGCTACACCTGGAAACATGAAATTTAAATATGATACTCCTGAAACATAGTACTTTTGAAAAAACTAAATTCGCTTGCTTTGAGTACAATATAACACATAATTGCTAAAAATGGGTTACTTTTAAGAGAGAGAGAGAAAAAGATTTCTTGGATTTTCCATAATTTTACTATTTTTCTAGTTTTTTACAGGAGAATTTTAAACTAACTAAACAAACATAAAAATTGCGTTCTAGGAGAAATTTCCTTTTGATTACACGAATTCAATTTTTTTTTAACCTTTTTTTGCAAAATTATGAAAGACAAAAATACGGAAAGTTTTTGTGCTGTAAATAAGCAAAAATAGTCAAAAATCGTATTCAAAAGAGTGTATCTTATAATAAATTTAGTAGAACACGTTCCTGCCCTTGGTTTTCCAAAATTTTCTGGAAAAAATGAGAAAATTATTATTTTATTAAAAAAATTCAATTCTGCTACACCTGAAGACTTAAAATTTAAATACGAAAGAAGACAAAATATTCTAAGAAATTAAAATAGCCGCAATAATCACTGTCTAGAGATCTAAAATTTTAGGAATCAACATATTTTGGTACCCCAACATGTGCACAAAATTTGAGCAAAATCGGAGATAACAATGTGGGGATGATTGTCCGAATTTTCGTAGAATTACTCTTATAAGTTTTAAATATTTTTTTTTATTTTAAAGCTAACAACTTTTTAACTACAAAAAAAAACAAAACAAAAATTTATTTTATTAATAACTTAAATAGATAAAAGTAGTCCAACCATATTTTGCCGTTTTTGGTTTACTGCACTAGCCAGTGCAACTTTATTTAAACAATAATGTACATGTACATTTTTTTGTAGTTTATGTTTGACTTGTCAATGATCTAAACTTATTTATTTAAATAAAGTTACACTGGGTGCGACTAACTAAAGTACACCAAAAACTGTGTGACCGGTGGTAGGAAGTTTTGCAAAGTGAAATAAAAAACCTATAGCCAGAATAAAGGATGCATAATGCGAGAAAGAGAAACAATACACTTAGAGACACTCACTTTTATACATAATAAAAATATTTATTTTTTTGCATGTACATAAGTAGATGTTATTGTCCCCTCATTTTATGCTAGACTGACGCGTTTTAAGTTTGATTTTGCTTGCAAACTTATCCTACCATCGATGTCGTTTAGTGCTCCCATCCCATTTTTGTCTCCGGAGTAACCGGTCAAAGCGTTTTTAGTTTACTGTAGTGCAGTAGTCCAAAAACAATATTCTAGAACTCTTTCAAAAATCCAAGTGCAAAAGTTGCTTTAGATCTATTACCAATAAATCTCGAAAGCAAAATGAGTATGATATATTTATAAGTAGTTTTATAAAAAAACAATTCATTAAATCTTTCTTAAACTATTTGATACTGTTGCGACTATTATCTCTCTTATGCCAAACTGTTATTTTTATCTAATCAGTATAAACATTATCAAGAGCAGTAAAAATTAATCTTTTCAGTGAACTCAAGTCTATCTTTTCAAACTACTTTTTGTTTGTAATTTAATTGTATAAATCTTTTCAGATTCTCAATGTTTGTGATTTGGTTAGTCAATAGTTTATTATTAAATTTCTGATTTACTGTTATTGGTTTTATACCATCTATTAATATGGTAAGCACGTTCCTATTAAAAAATACATAATCTATGTTATAATGCTGTTGTTTATCACCAATTTAGTAATATCCGTCAAAAACAATCTTAACTGTCCACATTGTCTTCTTGCAGTGCACACCCTTTGAAATGCTTTATTAGTTTAACCATCTAGCACGCAAACTTCTATTTTTTAGATTAAAAAAAGTATGTATTACCCATCTTCTATAACAAAAAGATTAAAGCAAAAGGTTTGCTCATTTTTCTAAAAGCATTGCATTTGGTTAATTCTCAAAAACAATTGTTGTGTCAAAACAAGATCTCAGGGTTTTTAGTGAGAAGATTCTGACCAGTTAAAAAATGTACAGCAGAGAAGACATGTATAATTAACAGCGCTAACAAAAATTGAGCAACGGCCAGATCGGCCAAAACTTGATGAGTGACTAACTAACAAAGTGATGCAGAGCGTAGCGTTCCAATAGATTTGTTACCTTGTATAAGCATCTCAAAATACACATGTCTTTTCTGTACCTCAATGTGCCCGACTCCTAACAATATAGAAACTTGTAGAATATATATACAGGGTTATTATAAAAGTTTGTGCCTAGTATAACAGTGAATTCAAGATTGGTGTGCGTAAATACAGTTGAAGTTGAACTGTCAAAACAAAGTAATTAATTTGATGCACAACTTTAAAAAATCGGCATATTTAAAGTACATAATAAGTTACATAATCCCAGACATTTATAAAGACCTTGAAGTATATAGTCAAAAATTTGTTTCTGCTCAAACCACTAAAAACGCCTTTCGCTACATGAATCCCGATAATGTAATTTTTTCCAGATTTGTTCTATAAGCCATTTCCGAGTAAGAAGCAATCAAAATTTTAAAAAATCAAGGTTTTGTTTTTTTTTTTAGATTTTTTGATCATTTGTAACTTCTCAAAATAAAATTTTTAAGAAAAAATAATTAGCAACTTTTTTCTTCAAAATTATCCAAAGAAAAGTTTTTAGCCAAAAATTTTTTTTCATAAGTTTTAAAAAATTTCCAGAACTTTATAAGACAGTTTTTTTTAAATGACAGGTATTTTTTTTTTTCAGATTGAATAAAAACTTGCTTTTATATGTGCAAAAATAGCGAAAAATGCAATCCTGAGAAGTTACAAACGATAAAAAAATGTAAATTTAAAATTTAAGCTTTATTGCTGCTATTTTTAAGTATTTCTGTAGATACATTGTAAGAGATCTCAAAACGTAGCACCCGGCACTTCCTAAACTTTTCAAGGTATCTTTTGTACATATAAGAGCCCGTTTTTATCCATATTTGAAAAAAAATACCCGTCATCTTTTTTTTTAATCTGCAAAATTTTCAAAATTAAAAAAAAAATTTGGCATCTTCAGGATTCATGTAGAAGAAGGCATTTTCAGTGGTTTGAGCAAAAACAAATTTTTATTTTGTACACTTGACTCATACATGGCCATATACTATATATAATCTACAACTTTCTATATTGTTAGGAGTCAAGGTATTGCTCACATCAAGCCACAGAAAAGACATGGCCATGTATATATGACATTGTGTCGGTAATAATGGATTTAAATTCCCTTCATATCAAAATGTAAGAATACCGCATGACAGGATACATTCTATATCTTAAAAAATACACATGATAATGCTGCAAAAAAACTCAACAAAAGTAACTTCCTTAATACTAAAGCTAAAGTTAAATAAAAAATACATTATTTAGATAGTAGTACCAGCTACGCATCGACATCATCTCAGACGGACAAAGAATATATATTTGTGATGTCAAAACTCAGTTTACCTTAGTACGCAGAGATTTGCCAAAATCAGTCTTAAAACAAATAGTTCCAAAACATGTCAAGAAAAATTTAAAACCAAATGGAAGAAATGCTCGAGTTTAATGCTGAACTTACTCCTACAAAACAATCTCTATCAAATAAATAGTTTCTTCTATAAAAAACCAATTAAAAGATAGATATCGAAAAGCTTAGACTGTAGAACTCGTAACAAAACCAATTTTATGACCTCAAATAATAAGGAGATAGTCAAAACAAAAACAGTACTCAACTGTAGAAGGGAAAAAATGGTGAGAACCTAAATAGACCTGAAAAAAAGTATAAGCTTACAAAAACAACTAACCAAGCATATTCAACCCCACTGGTCATCAATAACTAAAAAAATATGTTGCTAGTACATTAGGAAAGAAAAATTACTCAGGCACAAACATAGAAGGTATTAAAGACGCGATAACTAAAGTCAAGATACCCAAATCTCCAAAGCCCCAAATTAAAAAAAAAATTAAAATAATTTAACGTGAAATATAAAAACAAAAACAAGAACCAACAAACGCAGCAGAAGGAAACCACCTAAACAATGAACAGGCAACCCAAAAAAGATTGCAAAAAACTGAATACTAAATATGTATTTATATGGTAATATGTCTTATATTTTGTTTGAACAATGCCCATGAAAGTATCTATAGACAATCAAAAATCTGCAGCATTACGCCAATGTTGTAAAAAATTATAAATCAGAAATAATTAGCTTGTTTTTAGATAGAATTTAGAAGAAATATACAAATATTCTTCCCCATACTTAAGAATAATATTCAATAAAAGGACGTATATAAGTTTTACATATACATCCAAAAGTTGTACTGAAGTAAAAAACTGTTTACATCTGTTAAGAAATTTTAGTTTTCTAGATACTTTTAAAGCTATGTCAACATGGTTCAAAGAATATTATGTAAGGTTGTAACCCTTAATAGACAAATTGAAGAAGATTTAGATCTAGATTCGTTGTTTAGTTTAATATTTGATACTTATAATACTAAGGATTTTGATTTTAAAACAGTAAAAACTTGAGTTTTTTAGAATTAAAATTGTTCAAATTTAAAAAACCATAGTCAAATATTGTTTCAAGATTTTTGTTTATTGATGCTACAGATTGTAATTTCTAATTTCAAGACGCTCTGAAATTTCAATTTGGTAGTACAAATATAAATCTTTTTTTATTTTTGAAATTAAATTTCAATTATTTTCTTCTTTCTATTTTAATATCATTTATTGTTATTGAAAATGCAAAACCACGTAAGTGCTAATTTAATAAAAATATGTTTTAATCTGTTCCTAATTAATTAATATTAAATTAAATATTGTAGATACATTAAAAGTAGAAGCTTGCCAGAGAAAAAAAGACGACAATAAGTATTCACTAATAAAAACTGAATACATGCAACATGCAAATATCAAATTTTCAACTGTTTTTTCTTGCTTCTCTAAAATTTGACTTTTGGTGCTTACTCGCATTTGCATTTCTAACGACGCGACGTTATGATATATCATATTGTACAGTTATAATAATTTCACGGAGATACATAATAAATTTGATTATTTAAAACATAACTTACTAACAAAAGTACTAATTATTATACCCAGTATCATTAAATTCATGGCCTCACCTTAACCATTAGTTGTATTTTTTTTTTCGTACAATACTTAATAACAATTTGCCACAGTTCTTACGGTTGTATATAATATACGCATGGTAAAAACTTAATCGGTTTGTTTATAGCGTACAGGTAATGATTTTGTTTTACGACTATGCTAAATTGATTTTGTTCGATGCTACCTTTAATAAAAATCCAGCTTCAAAAACATAAAACTGATGCCATAAAATCAGAGGACATACACACACTCTACATATGGAAATCGGTGCTAATCACTTCACACTTTCGGTATTGTATTATAATTGGAAAGTAATTTGTATTGAGCAAAAAACTGAGTTTTATGGGATTTTATGAATATTTGTTTTGAAATATGCAAATTATTGGCATTTACAACTTTTTATTGTTTTTATATATATTAAATTTATTAATATATTGTTTTCATAACTTTAATGTTCAGTATACTCAATAAAATAGCAAGTTTTTATTAATTTTGTTTGATTATAGATTGCAAACAGGTTGTACTTAACCGGATGGTTGTCATGTCATACAATATGAATTATATATTTGACTAGGGGCACATGATACCTACATATTACAATTTATCAAAATTGTAAACCAGAGTGAAAATTTGCAATTAGCATATCGATCGTACTCGACACAATATTTCAACTTTTATTGTTGGGTGTTGAAAGATATTGATTGCACTTAATAACACAATCCGAATAAATGTATACAAAATGGGTGTGTTCTATGTGAGTGTGTTTTATAAATATATGCTCGTGTATATTGTGAGTGGTTATTACTCGCCAAAGATGTCTTTCTGAATCGTTAAAATGGGATTATAAAATGAGGGAATGTAATGCCGATTACGATGATTAAATTTACATACATATGTAATTTTGCATCATTACATACATTACACGCCTTCACAGAGTGCGCTCCAGATGTGAGAAGAGAATGGGAACTCTCTGTCACTTACCTCGTTTATTCAGAAATTTACTTAAATTTGACTGGTGGGAAATTATCGTTATTTTTAATCAAAACAGGGATTACAATTTTATTCAGATCGTATATTTTAAATTAATAAAAGTAAAGTGGATTAATTAAAATTTTGCATGGATTGATAAATTTACAGCTCCTTAAATTTAATATGCATACAATGTTGTAAACAATTTAAATAATTATTAATTATATTTTGTATACCTAGTACTTATCTGGGTGGCCTACAGCTTTATATATTTTATAAATAATAATCTACATTAATATAAATACAAATATGTACCTTTTTTCGACCCATACAATTAATTCAAATGTTAAATTTTAGCATTTCAAACTTACAATTCCTCTTAACTATTAAATGCCAAGTCTTGGTATTATGAACTGATTATATTATATGTTAATAAATGTTTGTATTATTATTATGTTTGTCAAAGAACGTGAAATAAATTATAAAGCTAAACTATGTGTTATCCATTTTATATTGTTTAATTGTATATTAAATTACCTAAGGCATAAATTATAAGTTTTTAAATTAATTAACTAACAATCAAATTTAAATAAAGCAGACAGTAAAGTACCTACCTCCAATATCTCAATTGGAACCATTACTTTATCAATGTTTAAAATAAAAATTTATCAAATTGAGTCTATTTTATATTATTAAATATGGAATATAACGTCGTTTAAATGTCCGCCGCAGTTGTGCTTTGCGAAAAGTCCAATTTTCGATGACTTTGTTGCATAAATTTTGCTGAATTTGCTAGATGGCGTTTGTTATGTTGACTTTAAAAGCATCAATTGTTTGTGGTTTATGCGTATAAACTTGTGATTTAAGATAACCAAAAGATAAAAGTCTAAAGACATCAAATCGCACAATCTTGGCGGTCGTACAAAACTACAAATCTGACAATTTTGCTTGTTCACATATCTATTTATCCAAAAATGGGTTTCGTCAATAAAATTGATTTTTTTGAAAAAAATTATGTCAATTTTCAACTGTTTCAGAATTCAATCAGCAAACGGATGCAGACCCAAGTCTCGACGCAAAGTTTACCAAATTGAAATCGCAGAAAAACCAAGTTCTTGTAAACAACTAGAAATTAACTGCCTCAGGTTTTCCCGTTCACTCTTACCCACAGCAGCAATGTTTTGTCGCAAGAACGTGCAGCTTCAGAAATTTGTAGACCATCTGAAGAAAATGAGAAATTCAACGGACTCAAAAAGTATGTGATGTGAATGATAGACAATGAGTCAGAGCGGATCGACTGTGTTATAGATGAGATTAAATACAACTGGCTGGATTTCCAAGACAACCTCATCCTCCTGCGTAAAAGTATTACGCATAAAATCAAAAACAGCAAAACCGCCTTCACCTCAACTACGATAAACCTCATAGCCAAGCAACCACTCCCCCCGTCAACCAAGTTACCAGAAGTTCTGACCCAGACCTCTCCCAAAGAAATCCAAAAGACTTCTGCGTCTTCTACTGTTACTGCAGCAAGCCCCAGCCCACCATAATCTCCATGCTCCGGTACAAACCTCATTCAAGAGGCCAGCAAAGAACCCGATTAATACCAGCCCAAACCAAAAACAAAAAACTAATTGAGTCCAGCTGGATAATAACGTTGCCGCCATCATTATGGTCAACTCCAAAAAAAAAACTAAAGAATCAAAAAAAAAAACGAGTGAGTCCCATTTAGATTCTGCTACAATTATGTCCTTAGCCGGCAAGTCACCAGCAGAAGATGCTGCTTCAAAACGCCCACTCTTATTGTCATGCGGAATAAAACAATATTTCAAAAATTGTCGGCAGTGTCCAAAAATATAAATATCACCATCAATCGCGCCATTAACGTAAAAGAATGTAAGATGTTTGCGCTGCAGTAAACAACGATGTGTATCGTTACACATATCAGTTATAGTCCAAAAAAACTTTAATATACGTCATAAAAAACGTGTTCAAACGCACCGAGGCTAAAGTATGCTCTTTTATCAGTCAAACAAATGGAAAAATATGGGAAACCCTCCCTTATGCAGTACGTTAAGTTGCCTCAAAACGCGCAAAATCAAAAGGTTATGTCTCTCAATAAGTTGAGTAAACTCACTGTGAGTGTTGAGTTTAACCGCAAGTCCGAGGACATTGTCTAACGCCATCGTTGCCAGTTAGATACAATTCTCCCTGCGTATGTGACAAGTGCGCCGGAGCTCATCCCAGCTCCACAAGCAAAACTACAAAAAAGTCAAAGCACGTAACTACATATGCAGCTTGCAAAAGAAAAACCAATCTTCTAAAGCTCATTCTAAAGCATTTACTTCTCAAAGGGTGACTCCCGTTCCTCCCCGGAGTACTTCCAACGTCTGCAAGAAGCAATTTTGAGCACAGGCAACGGGAATACATGCGCAAGACGCTAATGCGCTTTTAATCAAAAATCAGCTTCTCTTCCACTTGGCTCAAACAAGCAAAACTAATTTTAAAAAGATTATTATCTTCGGTACATCTCCTAGCTTAATAAGCTAGAAATAGACTACTTGTACTTTAGTCTAAATTGCAGACATAGTTAGGGTAGTTTTCTTCAAACACTATGCAACGCTTACAGAGTTAGCACATTCTTAAGTTGCCCATTAAAACAGAAAAGTCCTACTACTAGAAATCAAAAAAGGAAAGTTTAGTCGGTAAGCGCTCGTAATGCGACACTTTTTAAGTCTTGTTCCCCCTAATCCGTAGAAAAAAGAAAATAAACTTTCCCTTGTTAGATGTAGATAGAAATCTTTTAGTTAGTTCAAAAAAATACATACTTTCTGTCAAAACCAAAAGCTGGCCACAAATTAAAAAAAAATATATCTAAACCAAAATTTAAATTGGATACCAGGCCTAAAATCAATCCTCTATTAGCATTAGAAATAAGTATATTACCAGATTATACAAGTCAATTTGAAAACAGAAGAAATGCATTATCTCCTTTGCTTTAAATCTGTTCTCTAAAAACATCTTTGAGATGCTATAAATACATTTCTCAAATTAAAAGTAGATCGTATTCAGTTTTTTTAAACAGAACATTTATTAATCATGTTCCTATAAAAATGCAATATATTGTTTATTGTAATTCTAATTTTTGTGATCAGTAAAAAAAAAACATAAAATTCTAAACTATATTTTAAGAAGCATAAAAAATGAAATATATTGACACCATATAAATCTAATACCAATGCATACCAATCTGAATTATTAAATATATTATAAGCATTTAAACCCGTATAAATAATTAAATTCTAGGTTTCAATTATATTTAAATTTTAGAAATCTATTTATGTTTCTCCAATTATACAAATATTTTTCGTATCAAAACTCTGTGTTTGTATATGTTTCTGTAACAGTATTTTACTTTCAAATTTTATACATAACGATTACATTAGTTATACAGAAGAATCTGTCAAAATAGAACACCTCAATTCAATCAAATCTTTACTAATTTATTTTGTAATCCATAATAAAAAATAAATAGCTACAACTAATTTAATTATTTGTTTGCATTAATCACTAGGCTATTTGGATTACATAATTAAATTTAAGGCATTCGAAAAACGTAAGCGAAACGAGTGCCGCCTTCACGGTATTTATATTTAAATTACTCAAATGAAAATTGCTGGAGGTTATTTTCATGAAGATATTAATATATGAGACACGCCTATATTATTTTAAAGTATCGTACCTATTAAACAGAAATTGCCACCATGAAAAATGACAAGATAATTCAATAAATTACCTTTCTTTATGTTATTTATTAAGGTTAAACCGTGTAAATATCAACGCAACATACGTATTAATAATAATAATAATAATCCTTCGAAGGTATTTTAAAATATGCAATTAAATTGTAATGCGAAATTTATCAGTTTTTACATAAATATTCTAAACACACCCAATATTACTTCCAGTTTTCAATTTGGTGTCGGATTACGGGTGGACCAAAAAAGTGATCGCTATTGAATACTGACATACGCTTTGGTGACTTTTCTAAATAGATAAAGACTACCGTTTATTTGGATATGAGTTTAATCTGTGAAAAAAGTATATGTATAACTTTTTTTACCATGGCGTCTGTGTGGGTTAGATAAGGACGGGCTGATTGTTACGTGGCGGGCGATTTTATTGAATAAAATCTAAAATGCCACACACAGCGTCTGCCAGGTTGAGATGTCTTCATCAACAAACTATTTATGACGTCACGGGCCCCGAGACAGAGAAAGAAAGCCATATGCCGTGCTTCTAATACCCGAATGAGAACGATTATTAAATGTATATGGGAAAATATGCGTTTGTAGATCTTAGTAAATTAGTATTATAAATATCAACTTTATGCATGGTATCATTAAATTTCGTTTTTTTTTTCTATCCTTTTTCTTCCCTCCCAGTTGCTTCTCTTTTCAAACCGAATTCCATCAGCGTTTAAATATTTAATTTGTTTTTTTTTCTTTTTCGTGGTAGATTAAGTGCATGGATATGATAATTGTGGGACTAATTAAGATTTTTTGTGTGGATTTATAAGACGAACCCTTGCGATAAATTTAATTAAGAAATACCACTTTGTTATATAAGTAGGGGAAGAATATTGATTTAATTAATAAATAGTTCAAATTAAAAAATAAAATATTATTGAATTATAAATTATTTTATTGGGTTGTAAACATTAATTACTGACATTATTGATAATAATTGCCTTATTGACATTAATTAGTTTTAATTGTTATGCATTTATATTAAATAAATAAATGTTTTATGTGATAACAATCTCTATAAAACGTTTTTATTAGACGCCAATGATTTAAGTATATTTATTGCTTGTTGCATGGTTATATTGATTAAAAGTGATTTAATTTTTACTTATAAAAAATAAAATCAAAAGAAATTAAAATTTTAAAAAAATTATATATTTTTTCTCGTTTAAAAACATATAAAGCACAATATATAGAGCCCTAACTAGAGTAGCTTGAGTACTCGTTTATTTACTTACTCATGTTGACCTACTAAGCGGTTTAGTAACATTAATGCAGTAGACATTTTTTAAAATACAGGTCATTTTTGGTTTAAATAATTTTAAATTTGATTATTTTAAATAGCTAAAAAAACGAAAGCAATTTTTTTGTAATACAAAAAGTATCCATGTCATTTAACTAAACAACACTACTCTGGTTTGCTGAATTGGTAAATAAAATTGTAAAAAAAAAGAATGACTGTGTTTCCACTATTCCTTCAATGTCTAGACCTAGTTCTATTCCAGTTATTGCTAAACATAAAATAAAAGATAACATGGCCAACATACCGCCAAATAAAATTAAGATAAATTCTCTTTAAAACTGTTTAATTTTTCTAAAACACTGTTAAGCAACTAAGTCTCAAGCACTTTTCAATATAGTAGTTCGGTAGCTTGTTAAATGAATCATGTAAACAATTTAGTTGCTTATACTAGCAAAAAAAATTAGACTTAATTTTGATTACTAATTGCTAATTACAGCCGTTGTAAGTTTTTTTTTATTATAGTTGCAATATTGGATAAAATCGGAGTTTTCTCATACCTCAATTAACTTAAGATTTATTTCTTTTGGAGTTGTTTATTTTGCAAAATCATTTAATTTGTAGCTTAAAGTTTTAAAATTATTTGTAGTAATTTGTCTAATTTTTAAAAGTTTTTATAATACGCAGTAGTCTTTAAAATTTGTTTGGATTCTACAAACCGTTAAGAATTTTGGTAATCTCTAGAAGATCTTACGGTGTTCTATGACCGTCAAAAAACCTCGTTTTTTAACCATTTCTATTGTACACTTAAAATTAATTAGGACTTTTTAATCATTTCAAAATTCTTCTCAAAGTCTATAACAGAATTTTCTTAAGTTTCCTAAGATGGGTCTCTAAAATATCTTTTTGTAGCTCTTAAAAATATAAAACACATAATTCTTTTGTTTTTTGATTAATTTTTTGATTAAATTTCATCTTTGCTTTTTATAATAATCATTAAAATTAAAAAAATTATAAAAAATGATTAATCAAAATTAAACCGCATCTAAAGGGTTTTTCAGTTGGCGCGGGTAGATTTTGTCGGCCCGTGGCGGCCATTTTGTTTTGGTGACATCTATCAAATCTTTTGTTTAATATTCAGTTACTTATGCCAAACAGCACGTTCAAATGATAAAACTTTTTTATCATAATGAGTGTTATGGCCTGGTTACACAATACGAGTTGCTGACCTGACAGTGGACAGCTATTGCAAGAGGCAAGTAAAAACAAAAAATGTTACTGTAATTCGGATGCTAGGTACCGACTTGCACATGACAGTGACTCGTGATGATGAGAGTAGCTGCACTGCAGTAACTGACTAGGATAGCTCGGATGCTAGCTCGCACTGTGTAACCAAGTCTTTAGTTAATGCAAAAGTTGCGCGCATTGCGCCCATTTTACGGTAGACGTGGTGGCCCTTCACTGTCGACTCTTCAACGTTTGGTAACCAAATTTAAGATGGGGGATAGTAAATAATCAGACAACATCTGTACGTTCAAGGAACGCAAGATTAGTGGAGAACATCGCCGCGGTCGGTACAAGTGTACAGTAGAA
Source organism: Tachinus rufipes (assembly GCA_963932245.1). Lineage (NCBI taxonomy): Eukaryota > Metazoa > Arthropoda > Insecta > Coleoptera > Staphylinidae > Tachinus > Tachinus rufipes. The sequence goes on along the minus strand of OZ010743.1, from coordinate 43,916,096 downwards.
CTCGAAGCAGTCGATTCTTTGCCCTGCCCAAAAACTCGGGCCTACAGCCGTACAAGATCCAATTGAGCCATGAGCTCCAAGTTCATGACCATAGACAACGCTGTTTGTTTGCTGACTGGGCTTCAAATTGTTTAGAAGAAAACCGCAATTTTGGCGGAAAAATTATCTTTAGCGACGTGGCGCATTTTTGGATAAATAACTATGTTAACAAGCAAAATTGCCGTATATGGGACAACACCAACTCACACGAGGTTCACCAGGTGCATCTTCAAAAAATTGGTCATTGGTCCGTACTTTTTAAAAACAACGTTGGTGAGGCGGTCACCGTCAACGGCGAGCGCTACAGAACAATAATAACCAATTTCTTGTCCCAAATTGAACCATATAGACCTAGACGACATGTGATTCCAGCTGGACGACGCCACGTGCCACACAGCAACACAATTGACATTCTGCATAAACGTTTTGAAGGTAAAGTTATCTCTCGCAGAGGTAATGTTAACCAAGGTCATGCAATTTGAGACTTTTTCTTGGGAGGTTTCTTGAAGTCAGGTCTATGCAAATAAACCACAATCGACCAATGTTCTAAAGGTAAATATTACACAAGCCATTGCTCAAATTTAGCCAGATCTATGCGGAAGAGTCATTGAAAATTGTACCACTAAGATCCGTACCACCATAAGAAGCCAAGGCGTGTATTTAAACGATGTCATATTCCACACTTTATGGCATACATGGTTCTTTCAAATAAAAAAAGAATTTTGTTTTATTCCATTTCAAAATCTACCCGCCTTTATTGAAAAATCCTTTAGACCTAAAAAACTAATAATCTTCAAAAATCATACTTGGCATTGATCTGTCTGCTTAAAAATGTTGTAAAGTAAAAATTTCAAAAAACCTTTTTTTTGTTGGATAATAGATAGGTAATATTTAAAAAAAATAACTTGCTCAATGCAGACTTGCAAGTATTTAAGAGCACATTGTTTCAGCTTTCTCTGAAGCAATTTACTCAAACTCTACTTTACTTACATACCAGATGAAATCAAAATATTATTTGACATCGCTCAATTGCTCACCTGAAACAAATACAATAATTAATTAAATATAACACACAATCACTGTAATTTTTAATATTTAAGTATTATTAATTAAATAACTTCTTGCAATTATATTTAATCTGTTAGCTTACAACAGCTCAAAGTATGCACATGTATTGTTTCAAGCGGAACTTATCATTCCACAACAGAAAACAAAACAATAAACCTGCCACAAGTATCAAGTGTTTAGTTTACTTTAATAGAATAACAGTTCTAATCTCATCAATAAAAATATCTTATTATGTTTTCCACTTAATTAATAAATGCATAGTTGCTAATTAACAATAATATTTTTAAAACGATAGTATTCTCACAAAGTTAATCTTTAGTTAAGTAAATATACGCATTTGAATATAAAATGATATAACTTTTCAAGTAATTCAATATATAAAACTATACAAGTAAAGCGTGTCGGTACTGTAAAAACCAATAGCTCAAATGAATCACGTTGAAAATTGCAGTAATTGCAAAATATATACTGGGCGAAAGTATAAGCAATTTCAATTTGTCTAAAACAATTTGTATGTAATATAAATTATAGGGCGTTCAGGCAACAAATTAATTAAGAGAGCGTCTTTGAAGAACTAAAACGTGAAATATTTGTCGAGTAGATTGACCTATGCACTGTTCGTGTGTGGCACATTTGTCAAGCGAGTTCGTAGAGCTCGGGAGCTTCGTACACACATTCAGAACATTCTGAAACTTATAAAAAAATCATCAACAACAACATAAGAAAAGAGACACAGGTAAAAAAACAAACGATCTAGTTTTCTAATAACGCCGTTTAGTCCCAATTAAAATAATTAAGTGGTATCGGGGCATTCCGTCTGTAGTAATTAACGAGCTCAACTATTTTTCCAACACATAACCGAAAACGTAATGCTCAGTAATAAATGACTATACAAAGTGCGCATTCCGCGAAACCCACAAATAACCACGCTAATTGCAATCTCTTATAAAACTCTTCATTACTTTATTGGCATCGTTTAGAAAATATATCCGCCGTGTGCCATTTTTCTTAGCCTTTTATTAAGACGATCAGCTCCGATCAATGTGAGAAATTTTTATCGGCCGCTTTGGCTTTACCCGCCGCACTTTATTAATTCAATTACAACGGTGCTTATTTTTTTTTTAATCTTACCGAATTATTTTCATACGTAATTTACAGCGTCTATAATCCACTAAAATTATTTATAATAATCTTGGGTTAATTGCTTAAATTTTAATAAAAATTAATTTTGTTACTAGTTTATGTTTAGGCATTTTTTAATTAATTTTATATAAACATAAATTTAGATGTATACATATTTTTTTTAAATAACATAAAAGCAGTAGTATTATAGTAATAAACTAAAAAAAAATTAAATTGAAGTTTTTATACTCGAAGGTTCTTCCGAGTATGAGTGATGAAATGAGAAGAGATGATTAATGTTTGTCGCTGAAACCATGAATGCCAAAGCGGTTAAAGCGTTGAACAAACTCACAAATAATTTGAATTTGAACTAAGTACCCTCAGCATGAGACAAGCATCTAAGCAACTAACCCACGCTGCCTAAACTAAAGTTTGTTAGAATATTTATATCATAAGTTTATTGGCATAAATCAGTAAATATACCGCATGTCATGAGTAAAATAATACAATAAAGACGTAAAATGAATAGTAAATAAAAAATTTATGATGCTTTTTATCTCATCAGTTTATAAAGCACTTGATAACTTGTTTGCAAATTAGGATAATTTATAAAGTTGGTTAGAATTGCTAAAACTCTATTAACAAAAAAAAAATAGAATCAAATCAACATAGATTAATTCCAAAAATTTAAACGTAAACCAAGCTTTATGCTTGAATATGCAAAATAAAATGTTCTTTGGTGATATGATTTTAATTTTAAATAAAACTACAACGGTATGACATATGAATTTAGTTTTTGCTTTATTTAAAGCTTGGACAATGTGTTCGAAACAAAATGTCCACCACGGTTTTATCTAAACTGACGCACCCAATTGCATCCATTATTGATGACTTTGTCAACATTTGCGGTTATGTCGACAATAGCGTGATGAATGCTGCCTTTCAAATGGTCTAAAGTCTGTAGATTGTTTTTTTGTAGCCCAAAAAAAAAAATCTAGAGGTGTCACATGACCGCGGCCTCCAATTCACAACTCCTCGTCGTTAGATAACTCAATCATCAAATTTTTCCATTAGCAAATTAAGAGTGGCATTAGCTGTATAGAATGTTTTGTTAGAAGCACAATTTTTCAATATTAATGTTTTCAAGTTTTGGTCACACAAATTTGCGTCTTTATAGCGGCCGTCATTGACAAATATGTCCTAATTTTGGAAGAAATAAGATTCGATGGTGCCGCTATGTTATAAACCACAGCATACAATAAGTGTTTTGAGATGCAATGGTGTTTCATCCAAACTCATGTAGATTGTTCAACAATAACAGAAAATTTGTATACTAACAACGCCATTCAGCCAAAAATGCTCCTCATCTGAAAAAAAAATTCTTTTGCCAAAATCAGGATAATTTACCAATTGCTTTAAAGCCAAGCAAACTCTTAACGCAATATGTAATTGTTTAGTTTCAACTCTCAAGTCAATAAACTTTGTAAAAATGTAAGCTTAAATTAGTTTGCAAAATTTGCCAAGTTGACGTCTTCAAAACCACTAATTGTGGAAAACAGCTTGAAACTCTCCTCACTTTGCACTCTTCTTTGGTGGTGGGTGTAGAGTAAACTCACATTCAAACTTTTTTACAATGCGACATACAACCTGAGCAATGGTAAGGGCAACCTAATTTGTTTGTAAACAAACAGTTATCACCCACAATTAAGTTCAAACTTTTGTGATATTTTTTAATAATTTCCAAACGTTTTAATATTTGTCAAAAAATATTTAACATTAATCTAAAAAGCTCTATAATATTCCAGAAACGTCAAAAGCATATTGCCAACACTGTGTTAGAACAAGTGTTATACAATCAACTTGAATTGAATGACTCTTTATAAGTCTGTTCTGCTCATACATTTACACTTTGCATTTAAATAACACAAATAAGGCGTACCTTATCCTAATATTCCCTCATTCAACGTTCTACTAAAATATGATCTAGTTGGTGTTCTGGAATGAATATTAAAAACTTCCCTCTAGACACAATAGCTGATTTCAACATACTTTGCACACAATTTAGCTTAATATAAAGATCTAAATCAGCGTTTCTTAACTTCGGGTCGTGGAAAATATATATAGCAAATAGTGTTGGTATTAAGTACGTTTGATTTGTGACTCATACGCAAGCAACAGAAAAATGACGCGGCGTGAGAGAGTATCTGATTTGTAAGAAAAACTACTTATGTTTCTTTCAAAGTGTCTTTAAAAGTCAATGTAAAAACCTCACAATATTGCTGAAAAGTTGATTAAACCAGCTAGCCATTATGAGAACTGTGTGTGGAAAGAAAATAGCAAAGAAGCTGGATATTTTTAAACAGTTAATATCAGATTTTATCATTAGATATTGATGATTTTTTACAGCATTTAGTGTTTATGTTTTGCAAAAAGATCTCAGAAACCACAACTGAGACATTTTTCTTTTAGTTGGAGAATTTTTTTGAGAAACACCAAATATCGTGGAAAAAATGTGTTGCTGTCTGTACATGAAGAATCGTCAATTATAAGAAGTTGCATAAAATGTTGTGCCAATGTAAAGAAAAGAAATCCAGGTTGTTATAATACACTACTTTTCGCATCGAGAAAACTTAGTTACACAAGATATGCAAACCAGATCTACACCAAGTGTTAACGGACGTAATTCAAATTATATACTTTATAAATCACGTGATTTAAACTCTCGAAAAATTAAATTAATATGAAAAGAATGTTGGCTATCCCCCAAAAAGATTTTAGCCAAAGTTGCTGTGTAAACTGAAATAGAAATATTATTGACAAACAAAAAACACATTTGCACTGACTGCTTCAATGACAACAAATAGATGTAAAAATTGGCATGTTTAGGTAAAATTTTAACTTAATTCAGTTAATCACAGAATTTCAAAATCAAAACCGTATTTTAGTAGACGTATACAAATAAGTGCTGTATTCAAAACAAACAAAATTTTGGAAAAAAAAATTGCAAGGCGTCAGTTGGAAGCGTTTTCAACAATAAACTTGATTTGAAAGATCTTAATAACAACAATATTTTGTGAAAAGTATGCCTATGTTACAGAGTATTTGAGAAAACTTAGAAATGAAATTAAAAAATTCCACAAAATGTTCATATCAAAAAATATAGTTGGATTAGAAATCCATTTGAAGTAGATGTAAAAATAATTTGCTAAATTACAAAAAAAGGTGATTGAGTATTAAACAAAAAAATTGCCAGAATGACTATTACAAAATTTTAGGCAGAACTATGAACTATGAAGCTGAAAAAGCCCTGCTGCCATCCTCAACTACCAAGTTGTATAAAACAAATTTTGTGTGTAATTTATATTATAAAACTATAAAACAAAACAGGTAAGGTCGCGAGCTTCAAATATATTTGTACTTTGGGTCGCCAGCCAAAAAGGTTAAGAATCGCTGGCCTGGATTGTTCTCCTGCTGCTGTAAACTCCATGCATTTTTAACGCATTTCATATGATCTCACAAAAAGTAAAGAACAGTTAATTTAAATTTCAAAATCTTGCATGTTCTTTGCCCATGATGTTGATCAATTGTGAGTACATATTTGAGTAGAAACTATGCGTTTGTAATCAGTTTGTTAAAACATTAGTGTATGCAAACCCCCATAATAATAATTATTTATTAATATAAAAAAATAATGATAATATTGTTTTTTTTTAAATTCCGTGAGTAGTATAATATTAGTTGTAGATATAAACATTATTTTAAGTGTTTCAATCCATTCATCTAATAAAAGCATTTTACCCAAAAATATTAATTATATTCATTTGAAATAATTCTACCGTATTATTATAATATTATGTATTTTGTAATATTAACAAAACCAAAATAATTGTTAGTAATAATTGGCCTAAATTTAAAATTGGCCAATTCGTTCCTGCCATACGTGGCATTTAACTAGGTGGTCTAGCTAGTAGTTTAATGTGTTCCATGTTTCGTTGAAATTACCATGTATTTGGTTGTAATGTTATTGATACCTTGTAAAGTCATGCTGTTTAAAATTAGCTATACAACTCCCCGTAATTCAATGTTAAAAAAAACGAAATCAAGTCCTTACAAAATACCACGAAGTCAAGTCGAGATTATTCGGCCTGTGGTTTCTTTATTATTAATATATGTTGTTAAAGAAAATTGTTCCAACGAATTATGACATGTAATGAGTAGTGTAGTGTGTCGATTGAGTTTGTTATAATTTGCGCAATTAATTAGAGGGAAAAATGAATGCACGCAGAAACATCTGTTTCTTTTAACCTTGGGAACAATAACTGAATTGTCAGTCGGTAGACATATGCGGATATACGCAAGCTTACTTAAAATTCGGCCGTATCCATGTGAAAATGAACTACACGTGAAACATAAGCCGTCACTGTCATACAGCAGGCAGAGAAAACGATAAGTGCATCGCGAATTATATTAACGCATGGACATGTCTATCTGGAAGTCGCGTATTGTGCAATTCGCACAAAAGTATGCGGGATTTTTGTCCTCGTCTCACACAAAAAATACCTAATGGGAAAATAAAGGAGGAGAGAGAGACGAGTTAACGTGCTTTATGTTTTATTTAACAACTGTCTATGTGTGTGGTCTTACGGCACGCGATATACTACTGAACCATGCTGATGTTGATTTAGTCGTCGCTTTACTTCTTACTGCACACTGTACGATGCACGGTGTACGGTCTCCGACTATGCTTACTATAATCTTATAAATACACTACTCTACCATTAGTACTAGTACTATATCTACTTTTGATGGATTTACTAATACCTTTTTTTATAATCGTAGATAGCTATAATTAAAATTGAAATGAGTATCCCACCATTACATTACACATTAAGAAATTTTATTACAAATGTAATGTCAAACTAATATTAAATTGAATCAACATTATGCATACCAAAACAAAAACCGGTGTGATATTTGATACGCTGGCCAAACCTACATTCTATTTAAAGGATTTATATCGACGTGCTTAAAATTTTATAAATAAATTTCATTAAAAAAATTAACTAAAAATAACCAATTGTATATTGTAAGAAAATTAAAAAAAAATCTTAGAAACTCGTAATTCATTTCTGAACAAACATTTTGACATATTTTATATCAACAGGCATCAAATTTTAACTACACCGTTTTTATACTGCTATGAATTTGAGAACCATTAATTACCGAAACCATCCCCTTGTGATTTTTATGTGCATACTTCTCAATTTTTAATGCGGCGTGCAAGTTGAGGATCATTTTTATGAGTTGCCATAACATGTTGACACGACGAACATGATTTGCAAGCGACTGCATATTCTAAATCTTCCTTTATCCGTGCATTAATTTACGTCTTCATAAAATCACAAACGGAATGACTAAAAAAATAACAATCATTGTTTGCTTATACGAACATATAAACAACTTTATAGCTTACTAGATGTCATTATTACTATAAAAAATACATATTTATTTTAGTAACGATATTTGTTACTAATTATACCGTTCCCACAAGAATGGTGCTTTGATTAGGCTTTATAATTGCGAAACGCTTTAAATTATCTTTAATAGCTTCCTCAATAAAAAATAATGCTATTGTAGTAGTTGAATATTTCAACGCAGCAATTTAGAAAACTAGGAAATCGTTTCGCAATCTTGACAAATAGCGAACGATTAAAGCTTCACGAGCTTTTGATAAATAATATAAGAGGGGAGCGAAACAAATAAATGTCGAGCGTTGAAATTTTAAACATCGTTAGTTGGAAATAAACTTATAAATGAATTAGTTGAACTTTCAGATTCCATTACTTTTCAAGAAAAAAATTATATATGGGAAGTGAAAGTGAAACGCACACCAAATTTGTAAATATTTCCTTGCGCGCACCCTATTTGGTGGCAATTACAACCTTGTAAGCTTCACACCCCGAAATTTATTATAAAAATGTTTTTTCTTAATAAATCTTTCCTGGAAAGTGGATTTGTAACATTTATATACTCCAGGCAACGATTGCATTTATTTTGCGCAACACAAATGAATTATTTGATTTAATAAATCTCCAATTGATTTATTAATCGGAATAAATCAGTTCAATAACATGTTAGCCGGGTTTATATTATACATACCATATTTAATTATAACATATATTATTTATACACGCGGATATGAATGTTTGCATGCGTATCGTTTATTTGGATTCATTAGAATTATAAATGCTGGTTGAATCATTTGATGACACGTTACAGGTTTCAAATTATATTGCTTTTTGTGGTTTGTTTAATTCCATGAAATGTGTTTTTGATAGCTACAAATTGTCATTATTACATTTTTTTATCATCATCAAATCTAATTAAAAAATACATACGCCGGAAATGATTTGAGTATTTAAAAAAATACAGAAATTATATAAGAATTAATTAACTACGAAAAATTTGATTATGCAAATAATTGTTTTCAATTTATATTAAAAAAATATTTAGAGTAAGAGTTTCCGTTTGAGTTTATAATTATTAAATTAATTTCTAATTTGACAAAAATTATATTCAAATTATTACCTAATATTACATTATAAATAAAATGGATGACAACATCTAAAATACCAATCAGGTGCAAAGTAAACGATAAAATAATACAGCAAGAGATAAAACTCAAATATCTAAGGATGGAAGTTTTAAAGAAAAAAACAAACATATAAGAATCCAGAATATAAAAGGTTTTTCAATAAGAAGTCCCATTTTAAATTTTGTGGTATTATGTTGAATAGGAATCCTTAAATCCTTGACATTTGTCATTAAAAATTATACGATACGAAAATGATAGAACAACGTATAAAAATAATAAATATTTTTAGACATGATAAAATTTTTACAGAGTTTCTGGTGTTTTTGAAAAGAATGAGCTATTGTAAAGCTAATCTTAAAGTTTGAGCAAAATTTACTGATGTAAAACTGCCAGTTCAAACTCGTACTGGTCAGGTCAGCTTAACCCTTAACCAAGGTCACCCGATTTCTGTGCACTAACAGGGACGTGGAGTCCGCTAGACTCCGGATTAACAATTATTATTTTACAAATAATTATTTGATTTTTACAACTATGAGTGGATTTAATTAAAGAAATTACCTTATTTTAAAGTATATTGCAAAATATTTTTAAAAAAGGCAAGAGAAAACAACTTACATAATATTTTTAAAAAAAAGTCATTTATTTTTATTGAAATTGTAAAATCGTCATTTTTTTATTTCAATAATAAAATAACTAAAAATTCTAATTTTAAAACAAAGGTGTATAGTCTAGTAAACATAAAAAAAAATTACAAACATTAAAATAAAATTTATAACAAAACGTGCAGGGGGTAAAATTAAATCATTCTACAAGACTACCCCAACAGTTTATGCAACACTTTCTTGAGCATTTTAGGCATATTGGTTTTTTGCATTTTAAGCATGGAAATGCTGTTTTTTTTCAGTCTGGAAGGGCATTTTTTTTTAAATTTTAAGCGCTCTGGCTTTTGAAGCACTACTTCCAAAATTTTTAAAATGTTGCGTATAAATCTTTTGAGTTTTCTTGGAATATTTGAATCTAATCTGTTTCGCATATGGTCGTCATCAATCAGTTGACTAGCTAAAGTAATTACAAATTTAAATCTAGTATCTTTTTTTATATGAAGAATACTTGAGATAAGAATTAGGGCTACAGATATCCAAAATATATATTGATTCTATAACGTTAACAGGGACACAGAGTATGCGAGACTCCTTACTGGCCATAACTCAAAATTTACAAAAGATACGACAAAATCATTTAAGCATGCATTAAAACACTGTTATTTAGAAAGGTACTGTAAGCAGCAGATTTTATAAAAAAATTTAAGGCGTTGTAGAATGCAAAATACATCAGCCGGAGTCCAGCAGACTCCGTGTCCCTGGTTAAGGGTTAAAACATTAAAACAGTGTCACAAGACGCTCACAGCAATTAAAGATCTCACAATCCAGCCTTCATTGTATACTGCATTAAGATCGTAGACTACATCCTTATACAGTGCAGCTGACAAAGTAATTGAAGTCGGCTGATCATAAACAACGTTAAACTTTTGCTTTTTGAACGCTGAAAATGCAGGCATAGAATCCTAATTTTTTTTTTTATTATTTTTAACAACAAAGCCCATTTCCATATCAGTTGGTTGGTCAATACACAAAACTACCGCATCTGGGGTTCCAAAAATCGTAGAACAATGATCAAGAAACTTTTTATCCCCAACGAATTACTGTTTAATGCGGTTTTTGGATCGGCAGAGTAATGGAATTTTACTTTTTCGAGAATAAAAAGGTGCTGCGATTACAATCAATGCAGATCCGTAACGTAAAATGCTAACTGACTTTCTTTGGCCTAGGTTGAACAATTTTATTTGAGCATAATTTTTTTTAATTTCCAACAAGAAAACCAGGGCTCCACCGCAAAACATTGAAAAAAGCCTATAGACATAAACAATTTTGAAAAAAAAAGTACAGTTTTGTTATTTATTTAACTTTTATTTTGTAAATTTTGAATTTTGGGGAGACCCCAAGTTTTGAATTAATCGTCGAAAGGCCCTTCCGCATTGCAGACCTTTGCTTACCGGTCCCTGAAGCGCTATAAGCTACACATTTCTCATTATTTTGCAAAACTCGGGCATAAATCGCCCTTCCAGTTTGTGCAATTTAACTTAACTAGACTTTCTTCTTTGAAGTTACGTAAAGGAAAGAATCTACGGTAACGCCTATCAAACAATTCCAGCTCTCAAAGACAATATTTGAGCTGTTATTTGCAGGATAGAACCTCAGTTGTGCAAAACTTTGTCGAGTCAAAGTAAGCATTTACTAAATATCATATTTCAAAAATAATCGTAAAAATTGTACTAATGTATAAATAAATGTTTCTTTTTTCTTAAAATAGAGCTTCTTATTGGAAAACCTTATAAGGCTGCAACAAAGCGTAAGATTAAATCTGAGCTGAGCTTAGTCAAACTACGTTTTAAGTCACAATGGAGAAACCAGACGTTAGTCCCTTTGCAAATATGTAAGTACCTAGAAGTCAGCTTTAATTCAAATCTGAGTTTCAAATTTCAAAATTAAAACCAAAAGCCCTCATTATATGTCACCCTAACCTTAACTATGCTTCCAAAATGTTACATAGCTAAAAAAGCATCTCTTCAAACCATTACCAAAATCCAAAACCCAATAATCTTCACCACAATTATTCAAACAAACTTATTTATAAAACTAACCTAAATCTACTTTTTGTGACACTCAAAATATTTAAAATAAAATTGGCTAACAATCCGAATAACACAAATATTCTAAATAATCTTCTTATCTTCTATCCGTTGACATGTCGTTATTGTAGAGAACTAATTCTTTAGATTTTTAAGCCATGAGATTCTCCTTTGGCCGATGTTTCTTTTTCCTTCTACTTTACCATGTAAAATGCATTGTAGGAACCCGTACGTACTAGAGTTGCGCATCATGTGAACCAGGATTTTTTTTATTTTGTCTATTCTTGTTAGTAATATAATCTATCCATGATATTTTTAAAATCCTTTTATAAAGCCACATTTTATACACTTCATGTTTCTTTATGTTTGCCTCCGTCAATTCCAACCTTCCATTCCGTACAATACCACAGAAAATACGTAACAGCGCAAGTCTCATTTTTGTGTCTGTAGTTAGATATTTTAAAGGCTGTCACATTTTAATAAATATACTTTTACTCTTTTCAATTCTGCCTTTTATTTCCTGTGTCTGGACCCATTGATAATTTATGACGGTGACTAGAAATACATATTTTTTTACCCTGTAAGTAGTTTAAATATTACCCTGCTCAGCCTTGTTGGTTGTGTTGTAGGTTATTCTTACTTATAATCATAAATTTGGTCTTATCCATGTTAGTATCTAGTCCATATTTATGACCGGTGTTTGTTAATCTATTTATCAAGTGTAGTAAATCTTCAATATTGTCAGCAATGATCATGGTATCATCTGAATATCTATAGTTATTTATGCGTTTTCCGTTTAGAAAAATTTCTTTTTTGCATTTTTTAGGGCTTCTCAAAATTTGTAATCGGAGTAGATATCTAATTTCAATTCATCTACGGTTAAAAATCAACTATTGTTTAAAAATATTGGATTTACTTATAAATACTGTTTTTTAAAATATGAATAACTCATGCACATACATAAAAGTGTAATAAATTTACCATTTAGTTTACCCGATCATTTTGATCAAAAGACCAATAAATAAGCCTGCTAGGTTACTTGACTTAACCTCTGTTGCTAACGTTTTTACAGTAATACATAAAAAGAGAAAATTGCCAGTCAGTCGTTAGCAAGAGTCTGAATTTGTTGGTAAAGTCAAAGAACATGCTTTTATACTTTGCAGATTACAAAAACCTTTTATATAGTTAACATCAAAAATTAATAGAAATCCTCAAAAACAAAAAAGATCTTAAAATAATTAAAAATCAATATTGAAACTAGACTGCAAGCGTAAAAAAAGATGACAAATAGCACAAATAAAATAAAAATTAAATTAAAACATAAATTATTACCTAATCTTTGATGCCGTTGACTTTTACATTTGCTTTTTAAACATGGATTCAAAATTTTTTTTATTTCAACTCAAAAATTGCCAAAATTTATCAGCAGTAAGGTGGAAAGAAAATATGCTAAAACGTTATTTCTCTAAAAACCTTTTATCGTTAGCAAATAATATACTGAATATTTACGGATAAGTGTAACACAAAGACATGTTTTTTTTTTATTTTAAAAAAATGCTTCACATTTTTGCTTGTCTAAAAAATATAATTAGCAATAAAGTCAAATTTCAATATGTTGTTGTTCAAAAAATTAATAAAACAAAGTGTGATTTGAAAAAATGTTAGATAAAGACTAACTAAATTGCAAATTTAATAATATACATAATTGACAAAGAAACACATACAAGATGTCCTAATAAGTGAAGAATAGAAGCTACGACCAAAGCAATTTTTTCAAATAAAATTTGTAATGAGGAAAGGTACAGCAAGGCAGTAGTTAAAATTAATAAATATTAATACAATTTCATTAACATCAAAAAAGAAGTACGCCAAAGATGCATATTATTACCAATGCTCTTCAATATTTACATAATAAAACAAGTGCTAGAAACTTGGTTTGATGTATTTCCATAAATAATCTTTGGTACGCAGATGACACTGTATTACTAGCACAAAAAGCAGAGGAACTAAAAAAAATGATTACAAAATTGAAGGAAAACTGCAAAATGTTTGGCTTCAAAATCAACATCAATAAAACAAAAACTATGACTATAGACCGAGCTAACAATAACAGACCTGGCATAACATACAGAAAAGAGTTTGAAGTTGTTAACCAATACACATTCTTAAGAGCACCCATTACAAACATAGGTAGGTGTACCAAAGAAGTCAATAGAAAATGTGAAATAGATTCCAACCTAACATTAAACACTTAGAAGAAAATATTGAAAATATCAGTCTTCCCTATACTACTAAAAGGGGCCAAATCTTGGACACCAAAAGCAGTAAACAGACGTAAGATTGAGACATGCAAACTGTGGTGTTGGCAAAGAATGTTGCCAGTACCCTGGACAGCCAAAAGAACGAATTTGTCTATTATCCAACAAATAAACAAATCGCAGCAACTTTAAAAAATAATCTATTCTCAAATCCTTAAATACTTTGGAGACGTCACACAAAAAGACGTTAAAAATTTAGAGAAATAAATAGTAGAAAAGAAAATGAAAGGAAAGAGACCAAGAAGACAATCGCCAAAAAGATTGATCAACCTTATAAAGACGGTAACAAAACCAAGCAACCTTACAAGCAGCAAGATAATCCAAGAACAAGAAAAGTCATTTGTACTACAAAAAACAACAACAACTAAGAAAGTAAACCACAATCAAGACTACTATGCAAAAAGTATAAACAAAAAACAAAAGAGAAATAAATTTTGACTTCAGCAAATTAAATTGTTAGCATACTAATATTTTTAACAGAAGTTATGTTTATTGGCGGTTCATGTACAAAAACAATTTTATAAATTACTTTTTTTTAATCAAATCAACCTGTATACATGATAATGTTTTACGTATAGAAACTTTTATCTAACACCTTGTATAAGAACTGCAATAGAAATGTTCTCTATTAGTTGATATCAGAGATAAAAATGAGACTAAAAAAACTATAATAAAAAGAAACAATCAATCTAAGATAATAATAAAACAACAAGTTTTAAAAAAATAACAATATCTGCAATTAATCTACAAACTAAAATAAAAAATTTAAATTGAAAATCAAAATTTTAAAATAAAAATAAAAAATCAAAGTAAAAAACCTACTTAAAATTATTAAATATGATTCCAAAATATATTATCACAACATTTATTTACTAATTAATTCCTCATTTCTTATAGTTACTTCAGAAATAACAAACATACCACCAATAAATCCACTCACGGAGAGACCTTTTATAATTTTTATGGGAATAGCAAAAATATTTGATTACATCCTTCTTTCTTTCCAGTGTTTTTTTTTTCAGTTAGACACAGAAAATAAATACATCATAGGAATTCACTACACCGTGAATATATTCAGTGTGAATGGTTACGAGGAATTAAAACGTAATTAATGCAGAAGAAGAAATGAGGAAATGCGAATTCAGGCACATAAAACAGCAATGAGAAGAATCCTCAATGTATTCGAAATTTTATTTGCTTTTAATTATTATACAGTTAGTGAGTGCTATGCGATGGGTGCATTTCTCTTCGGTGTTAAATTGGATAATTAATCAATGTGAGATATTAATTTCTAAGTGTCATTGTCTCCATAATATCTGTAAAATTATAATTTTATGATTTTACTACTTAGATATTAAATATTAATGAAACTATTTAGTATTAACAAGTTTTAAATTTCCAGTTTAGAATATAATGCAATTGTACCAGTCGTGTATTTAAACTACTCAGAGTAAATTCTTTTTCAGTTAAAAACCAATGATATTATTGAGGTTTAATGCGGCAATAATTAGTTTGCCACAAGCGGTTTGAGATGATGATCTGTTTTAAAATACGCTGATTACCAAGTATGCTACTGCTACTTGTAAATATCTGATTCAAGTTAATAATATTGTCAATAATGAAAATTTAATTGTAATTAAATTCTGTTTTGTCAAAAATCATACAATTCAATCAATCAAGATTATTCTATGACTATATTAATTTTAATAATACAATAATAATAATTATTTTATTACACTTTAAAACAATTGTTAGTCCATTATTTAGAACTAATACGGATAATTTTATACTAAGCTTAAGAGTAAACTTTAATCATTTTTATTCAATTACCTATTTGAATGCAAACTTTAACTAAAATTAATTGCAAAGTTAGTGCATTATAAAAATAGTTTAATAAAACATATTTTATAATAATCCATTAAAATTTCTATAAAAAAATTAATTTATGTGTCTTACTACACTGATCAAGATTAAGGCTAATGATTTATATAGTAAAAAAACTTTTACAATATCATTAAATTCTCCTGAATAAATTATCGTCAACGTTTTTTTACAAAACTATGTTTTTTAAACACCATATAAATCAAACTCTTCAATTTTGTGTCACTTAATTTATCATACCGTTACATAATAAAATTAAAATTCTGTTAACCAATCAACTATTACAATTAACAATAATATTCATATAAAAAGGGCGATTTCAATTGAAGTAATGAACATTGAGTAATCACACGATTCACTTAAAATTTACATAAACATTTAATTGATTTTGTGCAATAAAATGAGAATTTAAATAAAAATCATTTTGTATTTATTTATCGCATGAAAATTACTCAATTGACGTCGGTCTTTTATGTATAAAATTAATTATGTGTTTTCAATTATTGTAATTAATTGCATGCATAAGAATGGAGATTGTTGGCGAGTTTGTAATTAAAACAATTAATAACATCATTTATAAATGTAATTATTGAATGATTAATAATGCTTGATTATGTATCGGTTTGAAAAAATATATTTCAACCTGATTACGTCTAATTTTCATCATACAATATTTTGAATGAATTTTATAAATTTATTTAACGGCTACATAGTAATTAAAAATATGCTATTAAGCAGTTTATATTAAAAACACATAAATTTAATTGGCTTAATTGCAGCTTGATATTAATATAACTTTTGTTATTATATAGTTATTAAAATCGACATGTGTTTTTTTTTTATATTAAAAGAATCTTGAACCTGAGGGTTCGTTTTAATTAATCTAAATCTAATAATAATGAATATATCTGCAACAACAAAAATAATGCTGTGTGGCAATAATAAAAGTGGTTTCTCGTTAAGAAAACTTTTTTTGTTTATTTACACATTCATTATCATCCGGCAACGGCCGTTTATCCGTATAAAATAGCAATTTAACCAGACCAAATGTCTTAATGGCATCGTCCAGCAACTGTTTGTTTTAAAACGCGACCGTAAAAATTAAGCCATCATCTTCGATATGTAGCATTAGTGTAGGTGCCCCGGAGTCATAAAATTAAATGATGGGGTTTATCTTTTTTTTTTCTACTATCCTGCTTGTCTTGTATATATGTGACTCACTACCTTAAGGAATTCCATGTGGTAGGCCTGCTGGTCGAAGGAAAAAGGGGGGCGGTCAACACATTTGTACATGTGGGCTCCAACTGGGCGGTTTAATATCAATATTTATATTTTTTAATCTCATTTTTTTTCTTCTTAAAAGGGGCCTAATTAAATTATTGTATTAAAATCTGTATGCCCACGTATTTTTTGTGTTTCATTTTTCTAAGAATGTTATTTGTTCATCAATTCAATTGCTCATATCCTTTGAATTAATTTATTTGGTGTGAAGAAATACGTTCTTTGTTAGGCTGGTTTTTATAAGAAGGCATTAAATGCTGTTAAAAATGGGAATTTTAAAGCTATTAGTTCCGTGTAAATTGGGGCAAATTAATATAATTAGGCGTTTAAGATTTAATGGTTGTTGCTTTAAGAAGTCAAATTTATTTCCAATTAATCATTTTATATAATTAGATTATTGTTAGGGTTGTTAAAAGCGGTACCATATATTAAAATCAATTTAAAAATATTAAAAACCAGGATTTTTATTTTGTTTTACAAAATGTTAATAAAACAGCGACTAAGTGGCTAATAGCTTGACTCCTCAAAATTCAAATCAAAATTGTATGTAGTTTTGTTCACCTTTGTAACCGCTTTACGGCATTTATAGGTTTGGTGCAACAGAAATTCACATTATCACACTCTAATAAATCTGATTATAGCATCTTAATAGAACTAATTTGTCTTTTTTGTGTCAATTTACTTCAGTAATTGTATTTCTTATATACTATTACAAAGTTAAACAATAGTACAGTTCAACAACAAGACATTAGTAAAAATCAAATTGTTTCTATGTGTAATGCTTAAACTCATTTATAATTGAGAAAGATGTTATTATAAAAAAGGTCAAATTTGTTGGTAAAAGTATGCAAAAATATGCACCTCTTTACTGACTCCACGTTAAAACTAATACCATCTCCACAAACTGCTTCTTATGTAATAAAGTTGACACAAGTATTAAAGCCAACCACCAACATTTTCTTCAAAAACTTTTGATGAGACTACAAAAACTTTATTGTTTTATAAACTGTCTTAATCAATAACTTTGCAAAGATTATTGATATAAAAGTCATTTTGAATACAATTTAACTTTAAGGTTTTTAGAAACAATTTTACTAACTACGCGTATATTAATTGGCGTTAAAAATAAAAATTTCTGAAAACTGCTGATAGTCAAATCACAATAATTTATGTCTTTAAATAGAGACAAAATTTGACAACTAAATTTTGATTGCAGTAGAAACATCTTATCGCTAAATGTGTAACATGTACAATATCGTGCTAAAACTAGATTCAAATCCATACCATGCAATTCAAATTTTAAAATCTGTGTTATTATGTTTCAACCCAATGGCCATTGATTGTAATAATATTCAAAGAAGTACGTTTCAATGTCCTCACAAAATAGCAATGTACAGGATGTCCCACGACGTAGTCAAAACTTAAAAAAAGCACCATGTGCTAGTACAACCATGTATAATACAATAATAGGACTTTATCTTACAATCCTCCCCAATGATTTTCTAAAAAAATTTAACAGTTGTCAATAATTTCACATCAGACTCTCCAAATCCTATAAATAGCTGTTTTTTCTGTTTACTAATACATTTCTTAGAAACGTTGTAAGTGTCAATTCTAAATAATCCAGTAAAAAAGTTTCAACGTTTTAAATTTTTCCAAATTTGCATTTGTGGTACATTAAATTGTGCATATACAGCGCAAAAAGAAGTGTTGCATTTATTGTCAAATTCTTGCAGTCTTTTGTCCTCATTGTCTAGTACATGCTGTATTAAATGCTTAGTTAATGTTTTCGAAAACGTTCCGTGTTTACAAAGGTGTTGGCAATTTTTCTTATAGCCAAAAAAATATGTATTTTCTGGTAAAATTTGTAAAATTAACCAATTGACCAAAAACGTTTTGCTTTCTCCGAAAATGTTTGTACGACAGTCAACTACATAGTTTTACATTTGACAGTCTTTGATGTGTGGTTTTACTTCTTTGCCACTGTGTCTTGCTTTAATTACATAAGTAGAAAACT
Organism: Tachinus rufipes; assembly: GCA_963932245.1. Taxonomy (NCBI): domain Eukaryota; kingdom Metazoa; phylum Arthropoda; class Insecta; order Coleoptera; family Staphylinidae; genus Tachinus; species Tachinus rufipes. The sequence continues at coordinate 43,897,086 of OZ010743.1, read as the reverse complement.
TACTCCCACATCTCTTTCTTCTTATAAAATGCAAAAGAATTGCGCTTGAAAATTTAATTTTAATTTAAACGTACCACTGACACCGCATAGCACAATTAGTTATGACTAATCGCTGTTGTCTCTGCTATCCTATATTAAGACTAAAATGTACGATGCTAGAAATAAAAGCATTTTTGCGTTAAATCTTGTGTACAGTTAAACTAACAAATTAAAATTACACTTTGGCTCTCAGCAACACAGTTTTGTACAAACCCAGTATTTTTTCATTCATTTTTTTGTAATTTTTGTTAATGCAGACTTAGACTGTGCTTTGTTACTACCAATTTTGTTTCAAATTTTTGATAGCCGTTTGTATAACTTAACACTTATTTACAAATAAATAAGATGCCATTCGATCAAAAAAAAAACAAATATTTCCAAATTGTTAAAACCTCTTTAAACAACCAAAAATATATTTATAGTTTTGCAAATAACTTTCCATACTTCATATTATCCAAAAACTATATCAACAATAATAACAAAGCGTCTTTAAACTTCAAGGTTTAAATCTGTAGCATCTGAGAACAACAATATGGTCAATTATCATTCTAAAAAAAAATATTCTGTTTCAAATAAAATGTAATTTTGTCTTCAAAAGTGTTTTCCTGCAATATGCATTTCTTATATTTAACTTATTTGTCATTAGTTATATTAACATAAAAATGGTGCAAAAAGTGTTTGATATAATAGCCCAAAATATTGACAAAAGTTTAACATTATTATACCTTTTGTGAGAGATTTACAAAACTTTTGCCGCGTACAAAATCAATGGTTTCAACAGGATTGCGCAATTAGACACTTCCTAGCCTTAAGTCATATAAACATTTTGAAACAAAACAATTTGAATATTATTCTCATTTTCCTGATCTGACGCCACCTGATGCATATTTTTGAGGCATTCTGAAGAAGTCAATATTTTGGTCAAAAAATTTGCCAGCAAATATTGAAGAACTACAACAAAAGATATTTACCAGTTTTCAGCATCCACTCATTATGAATTAGTTGCATGATCTGCAAAATAGTAATAAAGCTTGTTTGCGCTTTTGAACATTTAAATTTTATAAATTAGAAAATAAATACAATTTTTATTATAGTACTGTATAATACTACAGCAAGTACTGTACTTCAAAACTTAATAAAAAATGAATTAAATGTTAAAATACCACCAAAATTAATTTACTTAATTAAATAGAATCGATCTTTATTGATAATAATAAATTCAACAGTATAAACACAACAACAAAGCTATACATAGATCAAATATTCTTTCAGCATAAACCCTGTGGCAAAAAGCCATAATATGTATACACATTTGCTTAGATTGTAATATAAACCTGCATATTAGTGTGCTAAAATCACGGATAGAATTTCCCACCCACCATCATATTTAAAGTATGCAAACGTGTTTATTAGATTTGACATAATCGGCATTTGCAGACATCTACTTTAGTATACTTTATAAATCATTGTAGAAGCAATTCGTTTAGATTAAAACATCTATTTTTTTATTAAACAAATTATTATCACAGTTGTTTCAAATGAAGAAATAATTAAGAGTATTTAATAAATCAACAGCTGGATTTTGAAATATTTTCAAATTTGTTTGGTGTTGAGTAATTTTTATAATTACCTAGTCATTATATTAAATACGGTGTAATAAGGAATAGGTGAAAGACTACTACGAAATAATGTTTAACTAATAATGTTTTATTATAAGGAAATGGAATGTAAATAAATTTCAAATATTATTAGATGCAATGAGATAAAATTAAATTAATTATATTTTTCACTCGCATTAAGTGGTCAAATGTAAACTTGAAAGGATATAGTAATAAATCTGCGTTATCATGAAAATAGTAAATATCTCTGTGTGAATAATTAATTTGCGTTATCGACTGGCGGTGTAATAATCGGGTGTTTTATGGAACGTCGCCGTTTCGTAAGCGATCCGGACGGAGAGTTAATACGATATGATCTCCATCTCCGTTTTAAGAGATGAGTCAAGCCCGTGAAGTATTGCCATCAGGTTGATGGTTCTGTAGATCCGTCAGATGAACACAATTCATCAGCAAGTGCCGTGGGTAGCTGCAGCAAAGCAACCTCATCGTATTCATTCATATCGTCGTGAGACTTCTTGGGTGGTCCAGCTCTCGCAGCACCACTTCTTTCCATCCTCTATATTCCGTCCTCTGTTATTTCTCTTGGTATTCCGCGGCCCCGCGACTCGCATTATATTCGGCCACATGTAGGTGCCGCATAGAACAATTGTCCGTGTTACAGGACCGCCGGACAATAAGAAAACATTCGTAATTACCACTCAAATTACCAAAACGATCATTGCCAAGGTAATTTGTGTTTTTGGTTGCTTAATTTGTAAAGTCGCCAGGGGGCACTTATTCTGTGCACTTATCGACATCCGTCTTTAAATCATGAATTTACGACATACTAACTATTAAAAAATGATTCAATCGACATTATACACGAATTGCGCATCTATTTGATTTAGAACTATCCTCTAGCTACAAATTATCTAATATTAAATTAAAACTCAAAAAAGTATAATCCAATTAATTTTAACATTTAATTTATAATATTTTCGTAATCATGAATTAATTAATTATTATTGACAACAATATTGCAACTTGATACCCCTTTTAGCCTACCAATTCCCATAATTTAACATTTCAAATAAATTAACATATGGAATTAAGAGAAAGTTGATGATATGTTACCACAATTTAATTAGAGTCGGTGCAGGTAAACGCTTGTAATCTTCTTTAAAAATTAATGTTATACATTAAAGTACCATGAATTAATTCCTAATGATACGTTTCTGGCCTAAAATGGCTAAAATGACTATTAATAATGTTTGCTGGCATTTTATGCAAACTCGCCTTGACATCTGAATGCAATTATATATGTTACATGCTATCTAAAATCGGTTATATTTAATTCATTCATTTTTTATAGCAGTACTAGACTGTTATTGAAATTCGTAATCAACAGAAATTGAGTTATGCAAACTTCGTGAGACTATTCAAAACATACAAATTATCAAACGCATTTAGAACTAGAATCGTTTAAATATAAGTGTTCTAGGAATACGAAATCAAAAAAAAAATACAAATGTCTATTTTTATAATTAATTTATTAATAGATGCTGAGAAATAGTTTATAATTTAATTATAATTATTTGTTTTATCAACTATTTAAAATATTTTGTTTGAAGATATTTTTGATCAGTTTTCTAATTTCAGACCATGCCGGAAACATTACAATAGTATTGCAATAACATCGGGTTTGATTTATAAAATTAAGTGTACACTATTATAAAATGTATAAATATTTTCCTCTCCAATACTTTGACATTTTTATTGTTAACTATTAAGTTATTACAATATCATGACTTCTTCCATATAATTTATTTATTTTACAAAATACTACGCAATATGCAATATTAACATTTTGAATGTATGTTATCTTAATTCATTCTTTTAAATTGGTTTCCTTTCAAATATTATCTTAATATAAAAATATCTTATCTGAATAGAAATTAATCTTACTATACAAATAAACTGCTTATATTTCAGTTCCCACATTTCACCCACTACAAATAAATCAGCAACGCCTTACCAATTCACCAAAAACTAACAATTCGTGTCGGCGTGTCACATTTTTTATTATTATTATCGCACAGTCATCTCATTCCGCGGCCTATTTAATCCAAAAGCCTTGCATTAAACAAGCCTGTCTTTATCTAAATACCGTTCATTTAACAAATAAACATTATTAATATTAAATTTATTAACGACCGTTGTGGTGATTGGCGCGAAAATGCGGATTTATAATTCGCGCAGAAATTTCCGTGAAATCTGTATTGATAAATGAAGTAATTGATTTTTTATACATAATTATAATAAGCGTTAATGGATTGCAAATTGAATATTTTAATACTGTTTGATTGATAAATAATAATACGTGCTTATTAAGTTTGCAAAAGATTTAAAAGCATAGGTCAAGAAAAAAATTTGAAAGTAATCTATTTTTAGTAAGATTTATTGTTACTTATTTTAATGAATATAAATTATAAAAATTTAAGAAAATAAATTTACAAGGCTTAACCTTGGTAAATCCGTATGTGCTATAGATGTACATATTATCTAATAACTAAATTCATATTAGTAATTTGTCAATCAATCTGTTTAAAAGGATACAAATAAATTTGCATAAGCCACTTATTGTGTAAGCTTGTGAATATATAAATTATGAGAAAAACTAATGAAATATTAATAATAAATAAAAAAATTAAGAAGTAGTATAAAAAGTAATTATTATCATTTTTGATCAACTACATAACGTAATTGCAAACTTTGCCATAATAAATTCTCATTTCATAAGTTTGTCAGGTAAGTCTGTAAAAAGGCTCCAAAATACTAAAAATGATAGAGATCTGAAACTTTGTCTGACAACGTTTTCTATAATAAAGTTTCTAATTTAATTCTAGAATATTGATCACTTTTCATAACCTCAACATAATCCTTTTTTGGTACTTGACAAACTGCTGCTGTTAGTTTAATTTTAATTCAAAAGTAGATTTATTGTATAAAATAGTGCACAGTGGCGTTCGTGCTTGGATTGGGAATTAGGACTAAATTTTAAAAAAGAAGTTAATGCAAACACAAATATTCCTAGTAGTTGAGTTTGATAATGTCCACCGGAGCTAAGTACTCGCATACAGTAGATTGTTCTATATTTTTGAAGATAATGAATAATTTTTTTTAATTTTTTTTTATTGTCAATTTGACAGATTGTGACGTTCAATTATTTATTATATTATTGTTGATTTGAATACTTCAGCTGTTGTATACCCAAACAAGCTGTGTATGTGTGAAATATAATATGTGGTACGTATTCGTATATTGATTGCAAAACAATTTTATTTTTAAGCAACGTTAGTTTTAGACCAGATTAAAAATATCAGAATACCTAATTACTTCAATTGTTTTATACTATATTATTGAACTGTGATATCGGCTTGACAGTTGCGTGTTAATTATGGTTCTAAAGTGCTAAAGATGTAGCTCTTGTACAGAATAAACAAAATCAAAGTTATGTGTCCAGATTTCTTAATATAAGTTGTTCTGTTCAAAGAATACTTCAGCGGTTTATAGAGATTGGTAAAAATGTTTGTATAAAAATACTGCACAAAATGACCGTTTTATTGTACTAAAAACTTTACAAAATTGTCATTTTACTGCAACACAAAAAATTACTTTTGTGAGTTTCGAGGTACTAATGTAAACGTATAAATAGTTTGGCAACAATTAGTAGAAGCTGGTATACAAACTTTTAAACTATCAGTTAGACCAACATTTCTCTCATGTTACCGCAAAGCAAGGCCAATTAAACTTTAGATCAATAGAGCATCATACACTTCATCGATAAGTCCAGATTTTGCCTACATACATACATTAGATAAAAAAAAAGTTTGGCGACAACCCAAAAAACAATTTGCAAAATAGTACTTTTAAACCTCGTGTTAGTTATAGAGGTGGTTATAGTATGACCATCTTTAAAAGCTCGCGCAGAATTGGTATTTATTGAAGGAAGTTTTTTGACGGCATAAAGATGCCGGTTCCATTTGCTTCATTTATCGGAGATAACTTTGTCTTAATGCAAAATAACGCAAAGACCTCATTCTGACTGAATACTTAGATGAAATTGAAACTAAGAAAATTAACTGCGAGTCTCTCTACGCTAATCCAATAAAATATGTTAAAAGTCGCGTTGTTATGCTAAATTCAATAAATGATCTTCTTACGGCACTCATGGAAGAACGGGAAAATATTTTGTCAAATAAATTTTAAGTTGATTAATAGTATAAATCGTTATATGCAAACAAGCTAGATAAAGTAGTCAAAAATATTTAATAATAACTTACAAATGATGTTTATGTTAGCTCAATTCAAGAAATTTATTTAATTTATTTTTCAAAGTAATTCTATGCAAATTATATTTGGTTTTTACTTATTAAAACCTGAATGTATAGATTGTCTTATTTTTTTGCAGCTGTCATTTGTAAACATTGAGGTTTAGTTAGTAAAATTTTGCAAATTTTTTGGTCACCATAACGCACTGTACGGCAGTACAATTGCTTGATCAACCAAGAAATTTGAAGCAATTGGGTCAGTTTAAATCCAAAAGAGACTTGTCTGTGTTTGTGCAGCTCGGTGTAACAGTTATTCCACTTCTATTTGCCATCGTTTTCAGCAATTGAGACAACTTTTAAAGCCAGCAGACTATGAGCAACGCCAAACGTTTACACAATGGATCTTAGAGCAACAATAAGTGAATGGTAATTTTTGTTACAAAATGAGATGCATTTCAAACTTAATGGCTATGTCAACAAACAGAATTGTCGTATTTAAAAAGTTAAAAATCTAAAAGAAATTTTTTAACGTCCCATTCATCCACCACAAGCCACTGTTTTGTACGCATTTTAGGCTAGCAGAATAATTGGACCGTTTTTCATTGAGGATGCGGCTTTCAATGCGGTCACCGTCAACGGCGTTTGTTACCATAAAATGATAAACAACTTCTTCTGGCCTCAAATTACTGAAATAAATCTCAAAAACTTATGGTTTCAACAAAACGGCGCAACCTACCACAAAGCAATCAAAACGCATACAAAATTTGAAGAAAGAGCGGCAATGTGAATTAACTACAAAACCAAGCCGTCAGGTTTTTTCAATAACCCAAAAATAATAGCTAAATTGAAAGGCAATATTCGACGCGCTGTTAATGTAATTAAACAAGAACTATGCCAAAATGTCATCAAAATTTTTGTCAAAAGAACCAACAAGTGCCAGCACACTCCATGTCTACACTCTTTATTACAATAAAAACATCAAAAACCTATAAAATACTTTAAGTTAGTTTTTTTAGAGATACAAGAAACAGTTGCATCAGCAATGACTATTGCAAAATACAAAATGAATACATTTACTAAAGAAAAATATAATAATGTCACAAATGCACAATAAGTTGTGATTGAATAGCAAACAAAATTGACAAAACTTAGTGCATAGTTTATAAGACTTTCATAGGTATTTCAACTAATCATTTACAGAATATGCAAGATGAATAAAGTGTATAATAATTATTAAGTAAAAAATAAAAAAATCTCAAAATTATGCACCAATATCATAAAATATTTAACAAAACCTTGTTTTATAATTGTTAGAATTAATATTTAAGTAGTTACACATGTTCATGCAACCGTTACAAACCTCAATTTATTAAAAATAATCTAATTCTAAATTTTCTCTGCGGTTGCACTACTCATATGTATAAATAAATTCTTGATGTAATCATGTGTATAAGAGATATCTAATTAATATGTATTAGAAAGGTTGTGGTTGGAAGTATGCGTTCAATCAAGTTGTAAACGTTTTTTTTTTTTTTTCTAATTAAATTATATTTATAAATATTAAATTACCAACAAGCAGAAAAGGCAGATACACTTATACTACTTTAAAACCTACGCATAATTAGTCTAAAATTATTTACCAAAGACCTATGAAGTTTATAAAGGTTGAAACTCTTAAAAAAATTCTACAACTTTTTTTAGTTTTTTTGCCGTATTTTAATTAATAATAAATAAAATAAATAATTTTAAATTATGAAAATAAATTTACTAGTGAAATCAAACAGAAATTTTTTGTAGAATCCAAATCTGGTGCCATTTCAAGTCTATACCCTATTTATAAGCCGCAAAAGCTATAAAACCATGTTTTTGTTCTCAGTGGGCTGGGCAAAAAGGAGCAACTTTTTTTAACCGCCAAAATTAATGTATTTTGATGTAAATTAATAGAAAAATATAAATTTGTTTTGTGTATTTGGGTTTTAAGGGTCTAAAGTCAAAAAATCTGCAAAGTACTACTATTCTTCAACATAAATTCGTACAAATACCCGTTTAGCCGCGCTCAGAAGAACAATACACCAAATATGATTCAAAATTTGAATTCTGGAAACAACTTTACATATCAAATAGTCAGTGTTGTACTCATCAGCCGTAGAAAAGTCCATCTAGAAAGAAATGTTTACAAAATTTTTAGGCAAAAAATGTATTAAAAATTAATTATTTTTTCAAACACACTAGGGTGTAGCTTAAAACTTTTTTTATCAAAATTTGATAAGCGCCAGGCGGATTTATTTTTGAATGCCAAAAATAATAATATCCTCAAATTTTGGCGCCAATAGATCGAGTCTAAATTTGTGCCGCAAGCGCAAAAACTATCAAACAAAGTGTAAAATGGCCTAAAATTAGATCAAGTGACAAAAGTTGTCTTAAACTTCTGAAATGAGCTTAAAAAAATATAAGCCAATTAATCTTTAAAACAAACATAAAAAAAAAAATTTAAGCAAAGAAAAAATGTTGTACAATTTTTTTTTCTGGATGGACTTTTCTACGCCAGATAAGCACGACACTGACTATTGTCCATGTAGAATTGTTTGCAAAGTTCAAATTTTTAATAATATTTGCTGTATGGTTCCTTTAAAAACTGCTAAATGTGTATTTGTAAGAGTTTATGTTGAAAAATAGGCCTATTTTTGCAGTTTTTTTCAAGGGTTTCATACCCTCATAAACCGATCAAAAGACTACTAATAAGTTATAGAAACTACAATAAACCTACCAAAAAAAAGCTTTATAACAACCGCTTTTATACAGTATACGGAAGCAAAACACTTGATGCCGTTTTTCCGTTTATTTTTGTAACAAACGTCAGAAATAATGTTCCTTAGAAACTATTTATAGTAAATTAAACTTTTCTTGTAATATAAATTTTGCAGAAAGAATTGCTTGTTTGTTAGTGTTTATTCTTTTCAAATTATCAACCAAAAAAATTTTTTTTTACAGAAAACCAAAAAAACTGGATAATTTTGAGACGTGATGTTAGAGAACAACACTTAGAGATAATTTTGTGCTCAAACATACCTTTTAATAAAATTAGGCAGTCGCAACTTGTGTGATAATATGCAACCCACGTTAAAATATTTCAACGTCAGACAGAAAAAATAAAAAAAAACGTTAATAATTTTATATTATTTTGGCTTCTAAGGGCCGATTTATTCACCTTTCTATAAAGTGCTCTATAGCATTACTGATAAGATTGCCATGAATTAATGTTTATTCATCTGTCAATAGTGACAACCTGTCATCATATTAAATTTACAAGACAGATAAATTATATAGATCACTTTGGCCCGTTAGTAAAAAAATTACTAAAAGAACATAACCTTATGCCATTTTGTTTCACATGAATGTAACCACAAACAAATAACAACACGCAGTAGTACCACACTCGTTTTCTTTTTAGTAAGTCTATCTCTGTCTTTCTTACAGATATGTATATAGATATCTTTTTCTATTAAGTTGTACTAGCCGTACAAAAACTTTATAAGCGTTCAGTAATTATTTGTCATATAAAATGGGATGAATACACCCAAATTTTATATAAGTGACCTATAAGTTTATTGAACACGTAACTAATCAATAACTTACAGAACAGATGAATAAACCGGCCCTAAGTATTAGACTACACAAAAAGGTGTGATTTTACAAAGTAAAACAAACCAATCATTAAACTATAATATAAATTAAACCAAATGTATTTTTTTAAGAATTAGAAAGACAAATTAGTTCAACACATCAGTCTCAAAGCTCAGATAGGTAACCAAAGGCTCAACACATTTATTATTTAAAAACGTAGACAGGGTTAATAACTTTAACCAAAAACTATTTTTTTAATAATTTAGTTTTACTATACTTTTAGAAGTTTGCTAGATTCTAAACTGACAAATTCAATATTCCATTTTTTTGTTGTTAAGAAAAATAGTTTTTTGTAATCTTTTGATAAAGTAATGTCAAGAGATATAAAATTAATATATTGATTGCTGTACGTTTATAAAAATAAATGTAATTACAAAGTAATCATATTGAATGCAAATTCATCTTTCACAAATCAATCAATGTTTGTACAAATTACACTAACGACGTTACAAATAGCAAATGAGACTAGTCTGTGTAGTTGTGCTTTGATAAGTTGATTCATAATTCATTATTTTTTATAAGTTTAAAAGCGTATTTTAAAATTTAAAAAACTTGATGAAACAAAATTAATCTAGTTAAAGTATAAGAAAATAGTTATAAGATTTTTATAATAGTTTCATTGGGGTCATGTTTTCAAAGTCTGACAGTTCACAGCCGGTTAATTCCCAATTTTTTTTTAGTAGATTGTTATTGATGTTGAAAAGCATCTTTTCAAAAACTTTAAGTTATTTTATTAATAAATATCTATCAATAACTTGTATTAAATAACACTAACAACATGTACATTAAAAACATAGCGAACAATGTTATAAATACTATAGTAATCCCAGTATAGCGTGGTCCTTAAAATGTGTGAAATTTAAACACAAGAAAAATATGCTAAACGAACAAAGGCATAAGTGCAACAAAACTAACAAATTTTTGTGTATATTATACCGGCCACGCTGTTCTGGGATACTGTACATAACTAATAAAAAAAATCCTAGACTGTTGCTAGACTATACACGCCATATTTATTGAATCAGAAGAATTATATGCTTAAGTTTATTTATAATAAACAGCCTCAGCTTATCCTACTACCATATACACTTTTAATAAACTTGATTATAATATCTTATAACAGAACCCACTAATAAGACAAAGTAAATAAATTATTTAGAATGAATTTATTTATTATTTTACTTACCAAATTGGAGGCAACAAAAGGCATTTATAAGAACATGAACTCACCTAAAATTAAAAAAAAAAAATACATTAAATTTCAATCATTTGAGTTAAAGCACAAATAATCAATACTCTTGCATTATATTATAAAATTAAACTTTAGTTGTTACAGAAATAGACGTTATCTTTTACAATTCTAGAAATATACATTAAGAGAAACAAATGTTGCCAATTTTCTCAATATAATTTATTTTCATTTAAATCTAAAATACAAACTGAGACCATTAATCATACCATTTTTAACAAGTTTAATCTAAGAACGCTTTTTTACTCAAACAATCGTACATACCAAATGTTCATCCCAATTATTATTCAATATAAGATGATTTTTAATTTCAGAATGACTTTTTAATTTTTTATCATTACATTGAATTGGCTTTATTATTAACATTACAACTTATACCTTGAAATTAGCATTGTCAGGCTTACCAATCAATCGACATCAACTTTTATGGTACTCACAACTAATAATAATATTTTTTAATTTTTCGCTTGAGTGAACTTAACGATTGATAATTCAATAAGAATTTAATGAAGAGTAAAATATGAATACAAGAAAGCGGCTATAGAATATAATATATTGAATAAAATCTATAATTATTTCGTTAGAATATGCTGCGCATAATAATTTCTTGCAAAAAAATTCTTTCATGAGTAGCGTAGCAGCAAAGCTGAATGCTAATATAATAATAGGCGCAACATTGTAATAAATAAATATTTTAATACATACATTGAGTATTGTGTTGGGCTGTTGTGCATGTGTGTGTGAATGTTTATGCTCAGGCATGTCAAACGTTAAATGGACAAGAACGAACGATAATGATACAGTGTGTCGGTACTTAATGGCAGCCGACTTTATATCTCAATAAATTAATTTAAAAGAGAATCAGGTAGTAAATAATTTAAGATAAAGACCACCCACCACTTTGGCAAACACACTAACACCTTCGTCCGATTCATAATAATAATAATAAAAAACACTTTGTTACATAAGTTATTATGAGAAAATAAGCGCGACAAGACCGCACACCTAAACCAATATTTATAGCAGTTCAAAGTCGCTCAACAAAAATAGACTTAACTTAAGCCTACATAATAACTGGAACACACACACTGACACATATTTACCATTGGCAAGACAAAAAAAGACCTAACGATGATGAATTAAGAGCTGACAAATTTTCTCAGCACGCACAACGCCTTTACACGTTGTGTTTTCTTTGATACTCGCCGGAATTATGCGGGAAACGATACAGAAATATCAGCGTGTGTGATCCCACAGGACATCATTTTTATTGCCGCTAATACTTTACGCAACTTCCTAAAACAAAACCGATGACTGTGAATTATTGCCGGACGTTTTTATAACGGAAGTCGCATGGCATAACACAGCCAGCGAGTGTTGAGCGAAAACCCAATATAAATAAAATTTGTGTGGGTGTTTATGAAAAAAATAATTGAGCCATTACCTCAAAAATAAATATCATTTCCATTATGATGTAGTAAAACGGTTTCTTGACCACACAATATAATCGTTATTGATGATTCAGTTTTGTTATTCAATAAGTGACATTTAAGCTACAGCTGGAAGCCAATGAAGAGATTTATCTATGGTACACATCTCTATATATAATGCGATCAGTCTATTAGAATAAATATTAACAGTAGTCCGGAAGATTATCGCGGGAATCTTTTCCCAGGACATTAAGTAAACGTGTCTAATGCTATTTACATATATCTAATATCATTAGGTTTAAGTACACGCTTAAGTACAGGTGGCGTACAAAATTAATGTGTTACGATGTCGCGGACGAAGTACTGTCATTAATTCACACTCAGATTTTGACTTCATATATGGCATATCTTTTGAATATTTTTCACATTTGATCAAATTTATTCATGGGTGCATTTTCTATGCTCAAAGGAGAAGGCGCATAGGCTGCATAATTTTCTAATATTAACAACTTTTTAAGTCAACCAACCAGGAATTGAAATGTAAATGGCCTTATCTACAAATTACATGCACAAGGCTTAAATCTTGAAGGAGAAATATTGTACACGTTATAGAAGTCGTGGAATTTCTTCTTCTTTCATGCGTGATATGAATAAGCGCAGGCAAGATTGAATTATTAATCAATCATTCACCATTTTAATTGTATCTAAAATGAGGTCGGAAAAAGGTGATTAACCAAGAAATCAATTGAATCTGTATACTCCATAACAACATAACAACTGTGTATGTATTGAATAAGTCCATAAATCAGCAGAAAATTATTAAGCATACAAATTACATCGTATATAAATTGAGAAATGAAGTAGATCTGAATTGATTTATTTTCTTTATATCACGTATACTTAAAGGTTATAATATAGAATTAACTAATATAATTATATTTACTTTCAAAATAGCCTCAAAGAATTTTAAATTTAAATATATATATACATTATGTCTATAAAAACGATTAAAATAACAATCACAATTACTCAAGATTAGTAAATATAACGGTAAATAGTACAAAATAAAATAAATAGGATACTATCGTGGGTGTTCCACAACTTGAAATGCTTAATTGGTCTCCAATTTACACTTAACAATACAATATATAAAAGAAATCCTATAACAAATTTAACAAATCAATTAACCGTTGTTAATTTCAAATTCCGTCCGCATCTCGCCGCATAGCGAAATATCCCCAAGAGTACAAGAAAACGCAAAGACCGGAGGAACGAATCGGTTGAAAAACATGACTTGTACATACAAGAGTTCGTCAGTGTGTTGCTAATCCAAGCAAACAATGTGTCGCTTGTAATAATGGATGTTTTTCGGTTGCGCAAAAGCCATCTATCTATCTATCACATTCTACCACCCCGAATGTTTGTTTGCACGAATCGGATTTTCAGAGGGGTGGTTTTTAGCGACCGAACACAAGGATTTTCGGGAATCAATGGGATGAACTTCCCGGCTATTAAACGCAATTGTCAATGGTGTACCTTTCAGCGAGCTTTGTCATGCGTGAAAACGATATGACTTCGTAATATTTACCAAACAACAGACCCAACACAACACAATGGGAACGCACGCAGAGACCGAAATTCAGCTGGCTAATCAAAAGAGCGGCAATTTACAAATCAAATAATGTGATGATGGGATGTAACGATTTGCATAATAACAGTGCTGTAACCTCAAGCGGTTGTGGCTCATCGCTCCTTATTATTATTTTTTTTACATTCGTGCCAAATTTTATATCAGGAAACTGAATACGAATACATATAATTTAAAATACTCGCATGATATAAAAAATATACAAATAAACATCGAATTAGCCTTAATTTGATAAATAATAATACCATTTATAACAATATCACTACCAAATTTATACTTTAAATTAATAAAGTGTCTGTATGTTAAAATAATCCTTTTAAAATAAAATTAGATTATTTATTAAATCTCTCACATTTTTTTTCTTTTTCTAATGTTACAACATCCTGTATCTCAATAATATTACATGTTTAAAAAAAAAACAACTGTATTATTTAAATTAATAGTGAAACTCTTTAGTTATTAGATGTTAAAAAATGAAAATCTATGCCAAAGTCTAATTACTTTTATTTTAAATAAATGTGTTTTTTTTTAATTTAAATTCAGAATTTATTAATTAATTGAAATTTCATTATTACCTACGAATTGTTGGTAATATATAAAATGCCTGCAGCAAACATTGTTAAATAAACTGACATAATATTTTATTAAACTCTGGTGTACAAGGTTGTTGCAAAAAGGTAAGTCAAAAATAAAACAAGTCTTTATCAAACTAATATTATTTTCTTATTATAAATGTCCTATTGGCATTAGATGTTTTACATTTGATTGATTAGTAAACTAGCATTTTGTGATTATCTAAAAGTTCCTTTTTTCAATAAACAGCTGATAATATAAACATATGAAATATTGTTGATGTAGAACCTCAGATGTAAATTAAACATCTAATTTTTAACGTAATAAAATCCTTTATACACTGCCATCAGATAGAATTTGGTTGACTGTATCTCTCGATAGAACACTTTGTTATACAGGGTGTCAAATAAAAATGTCCAAGTAAAACTTTGTTATTTTTAACTGGTTAAATAGTTTAAACATGGTTAAAATGCATTTTGTTGAGTTTCAATGACATCTAATTTAACTTTTTCTTAATATTTTGTTTAAAATTCATGTTATTCTAAAACCAATTATGTACAATATTTACATATTTCTATAAGAAAATTTTGAAACACTAGTATTCTCAAACAAAGCAATGCCATCGAATTAGTTTAGTTTTTTATTGTACCTTAAACAACTTTTTTTCATCATCTCATGAGTCTTACAACTTGTTTAAAAAGGGTTGATAAAACTAACGGCTTATTAAGTGACTTTCAAATTACCCCAATAGATAAAAAACAAGTTTATATTTAGTCATATTTAAAGGATTGCCAGCGCGCTAAGCTAACGCTCTATCACTGACATATCAAAAGAAATTCACATTTTATGTAATGTGAGTGAAAACTTTGTCTTATATAAATACGTCTGCATTCAACTTGTATTTGAAGATAATTGATGCAATCATAAGGCTGCCATTGCATCTGTATAAGCTTTTAACAAAAATCATTACAAACCGGTTAACAAACAAATTGGACTTTTACTAACTTCCAGAACAGGCTGGGTTTTGCAAAGAATTTAGCACTAAAAACTATATCCAGACCATCTGTACATTAATTGTAAAGTGCACAAAATACAAAGTACCCTTATAGTTAATTTATCGACTACAAAAAAACGTATAATTCTATTAAATTAAATGCCATTTTTTTCGCTATAAACAATGCTAGAATTGACTCACGGTATACACAACTAACCAATCAGATATACCAAAATGATACGTTCCAAATGACAATAAACAAAAAGAACTGACAAGATTGAAACAGCTAGAGAAATCACTCTTTTCATAGAAAATGCCTTTAAAAAAATATTGTGTAAGAAAAAGGGTATTACCATAGATGGCAAATATTTAAACCACTTGTGATTTGCTGATAACATTCTCTTAATAAGATTAGATCTTCAAGAACTTAAAGACATAAACCAAGTCCAAGATCATAAACCAAAAAGCAAAAAGTCAACCAGATCACATGGACGGCCACAAAATCAAACAATTAGACAAATACATATGTCTTAAACATTAAATAAAACTGGGCAAAGAAAACAAGTAACAAAGATCACCAAAAAAGTAAGACAAAGCTTGGCCGCATTAAAAAAATCAAGTATTTTCTCAAAAACCGTGACATATCGCATTGCTTAAAACGTAATGTGCATATTATCCGTTACAATATACGACCTCAAAACGATCCAATAAACAGCAAAAACCGCAAACAAATTTGGAACCTGCCAACAAACAATAAAACGTACATAAACTTAAGAGATAGAATCACAAATCAAAAAATCAAACAACAAACCAAACTCAAAGATGTGATTAAACAAATTGCAGAACTTAAGTAGCGCTGGGTAGAACATGTAGCTAGAAAACATACCAACAAATGGACCCAACAAGTCACACATTGGAAACCAAAAACCACTAAACAAAGCATTAAAAAACCGCAAAAAAATGATTTGATGACATAAAACAGATTCCAAAAAATAAAAGTTGCAAACGAAAGAAATACATGAAATAGTATAAAAGAAGCATGCGTTCAGAGTGGACAGATACAGATTAAAGAGAAAAAAAGAGACAGAAAGAGAGAAAGTAGCAACCGACCTAAACATAATATATTAAGTTAATGCAAAATGGTTTTGGTTTTGTGGTTTGAATTTGGCGTTTAATTGACTTTGTTATAATTAATTCTTTAATACGGTTAGTTAATTAAAATGCGCTTCAAAACTATACACACTTACGCCACATTATGATGTATCACTTCAAGTCATTTTGCAATCTCAACATTATTTCGGCAAAGGAATGATTAGCAAAAGGGCATGCCAAGAATGCTTAGTTTTCTTCAAACATTATCAGCTAAAACGACAAAGTCAAGAAAGAGTCAATATTCGGTTTTTAACCAAGCCCTTTTGACAGCGGCGGAAAAGAACAAAAAGTGCACCACCAAGACAATGGCTGAGAACTTTAACACAGATCAGTCTACAATTGTTTGTCATCTCAGAAAACTCGGCAACCGCAAGACCATCCAAATTCAAATTTTTACCGGTTTTTTTCAGAGAAATGATCTAAACCCAATATAAGCAATTAATTATGCATCAACTTAATATTAACATTAGCAAGAACGATTAATAACTTCCGATACACAATTTTATAAACAAAAATAAACAGTTTCTACAGTAATTATAGTAATTTATAAACAACAAAGATAACAGATAAAATAATAACAAAAATCCCCAGCATTTTATTAAACGCCTTCAACGCTCCAAATAATTAAGATGCAATCAAAACCAATTGTAAAACTCTGTCCAACCAATTAAAATTAGAGTACAAATAGCAAATAAAAAGTCAATAAAAATGAAAAAGTTATTGTCTTGCATTTTAGAACTAAGACCAAGAATGATCCCATGCCTATTTTTCTTGATATCATAATAGTTTATTTATCAAAACAAGGATTTACATATAAAAGTTTTTTAATAGATATAGTAAACAATCAAGCTGCTGCAATTTCTGAACTCACAAAGCTACTTCAATCATACAAAGCAAACTCAAAAACTCTAGATCGCTTTTCAAAGCAGTAGGTTCCAAAGTGCAAATTACATAAATGCTAGTCAACCTTTGTTAGAAAAGACACTAAAACCAAAAGTATGTACACCATCTATTAATTAGTTATTTTTTATCACTATTACAATCGATGTGATCTTATGCTTTTTTATAGTTAATGAAAGTTTGTTTGAATGTTTTTTTTTCTCAAAATAAAGCAAACTGTTTCAACAAGATCTATACAAGTAGTCACAGAATGGCTGACATCCGTACTGCATACCAAAAAAAAAAAAAACAATTGCCAAATCCTCCGACCACCAAGTAATCAGCCTAATCAACCATGTTTTAAAAATACTCCTTAACATGTGCAGATACATAATCCAGGCCATTTTTGCATGTTTCATAGACTTCAAAAACAGTTTTTAATAAAATCCAACATTTAAAACTTTTATAAATACAACAAAAAGCAAGAATAGACAACAGAGACGTCCGCATAATAACTTACTTATACTACTTTGAGCAAAAAGCTACTATCCGTGTAGAAAAATAAATATCGTAAAAATTTTTAGTAAAAATAAAGCCCGTTACAGCTGTCACCTCTCTTATTTACCGCCTACTCCAAAATGTTGCTCAAAGAAACCCTATATAAGGTAAAGGACAAGGTAGTGATCAACGGCAAGATAATAAATAATTTGAGATGTGCCGATTGATAGCTTATAGCGCCAAAAGCCTTCAACAGCTACTAGACCAAATAGCATAGGTCATTGACAGATATTGTATAAAAGTAAATTGTAAAATAAACTAAAATCTCTTGCAAGAAATTAGACGTCCAGTGGAAATAGCAAAAAAGGTGTCTTTAACAAAATGCAAAGTATACTGTGCAATTTATCTCTAAGCATTGACTTCAGAATGCGTGTTCTTAGATGTTACAACTTTTCAACTCTCTTATACAAAGTAGAAGCCTGGACTCCAAAGATGCTGGTAAGCAAGTGAGACATTTGAGATGTGGTGTTACTGATGCATATTGAAAATATCATAGAATTACCACTTAACAAACGAGATAGTGCCTTAGCGCATAAACAAAAAAAAAAGAAATTGTGGCAACAGTTAAAAGAAGAAAGCTGGCATATTTTGGCAAAATAATAAATAACGCTCTTTTCAGTTAATACTGCAAGAAATAATAAGTAGTCATAGAGGTCCTGGACTACGCCGTATATTGTGGTTGCAGAATCTAAGAACATAAATCGGTATACAACACTATTCAGATCAACTGCAAATAAAATATTATGACCAATATAAAAAAACAAAATAAAGCAGACAGATAATGTTTGATTTAACTTAAATATAAACAATGTCAGCTATAATACAATTTAGTTTTAAGATCTATTTAGAAGTTAATCTTTTAAACAGAACTAATGATAAATTAAATTGATGTAAAGTCTCTAAAACGGCTTCTTACATTTATTTCTGGTTATATCAATTATAAACAAATTTAAATACGTTATAGTATATTATTATTATGCAACAAGCTCAGTTTGGTGTCCATTTTAAGTATGAATGTTGAACACGAGCCTGAGCGACTGGT
The DNA here is from genome assembly GCA_963932245.1 of Tachinus rufipes. NCBI lineage: Eukaryota > Metazoa > Arthropoda > Insecta > Coleoptera > Staphylinidae > Tachinus > Tachinus rufipes. The sequence goes on along the minus strand of OZ010743.1, from coordinate 43,877,909 downwards.
CATACACATAAAAATATAGTAGTTTGTGCAAATTGTGTAATTATGCGTTTTCTACGACTACAATACCTATAACGTATACAAAAAGAATTAAATTATTTCATAACTTGTCATAACTTGACAGATTTATAATAATAGCGTAATAGTCACTTTTCGTAGGCATCATATGTGCGTAATGGAAAATAGTACACTTTTCCTTAGAAATAGCAGTACTTATAGACTTTTAACCTGCTACCTTGAGTAAAGTTTATTTCTGTATTGTAATTATCATTTATATGTTCAGTAGATTGTATGAAATGTTGTTAATTTGTATACAAAATTTGTTAACAAAAAATAAATCATAACTGATAACTGAAATCTAAAATATAATTGAATCATCCATTTTGTACAACAATATTTTTTATTAATTTTATTATCAAACTGAAAAAACAATAATATGTCCACCTGAACAAAAATAAAATAAATTTATTTTCTTACATTACTTCCTAGATCATTTTCATATGAAAATACAGTACATTTTCCCACACGTACTCATCCGCGTCATAAAAGTAAAACTGTCTTTTATGAACAAGAAGAGTCTTTATAGCTTTCTTGTTTCCTGAAACTGTAATAATATAATTCTATGCGGTACTCAATTTATAATTCTGTGTCCGGCAAGTGCACCATAAAAAAGTTTACAGGGAAAATTGTTGTTGTATATAATTAAAAATGATTTCCTTGTAAACGAAAATAGCAGCACACAATCGATTATTCATGATTCCTGGTAAAAGCCCGGTCTTACTGACACTCGCTCGATTAGAAGATAAATTTATCATGCAAACCGTACCTGTATTTTTTATTCAGTATTTAAATGATTACTAGAATCAGATGCTTTTAATTGAAATGGAATATACAAATAAACATATTATAATAAATCTTGTCTGATTAACTATAAATTAAAACATCTAAATCACTTTCACTTTTTATTCATTTATAAGGAAATGTATAATAAAAAAAAAAGATTAGATTTACATCCTTAAATGTTTTAATCCGCAATTGCTTTCATTTTCATTTGTGCCACATTAAAATTACTTTTCTAATGCATATTATAATTGACAAGTCGTTATTAACTCGAATGGAATGAAACTGTTCCAGTTAATAAATACATAATATTCCGCCCCAAAACTAGTTAGTAGCGACTCGGGGGAATTGATTTTCCGCCTGTTTTGACTTACCCGATCGCCCAGGGCTTTGAAAATTTGATGCGGTTCGTGACACGCGTTTCCCTCACGTTAGCCCCTCAACAACAACACACAATATTTTCCGAACAAAAAAAAACTATTTCCATCACAAACACTTGGTTAATTTTGTTGTTTAATATTTGAATCGATCAATCACTTTGGCCGACCTTAATCCATCAGGACAATTCTTTTAATTAAAAAATGCTTGAAGAACGTGTGGTACCGTAATAATTAAAAGCAGCATTTACGATTGTTATGGAATGGATGATGGTTACATCATGTTTAATTTCCCTGTCACATGTAAATTAAAATGCTATAAAAATGCTGAAGTATTATTTTATGAAAGTCGTTCGTATTTAAAGCACGTAAATGGAAATGGCAATATTGTTAGCCTTTTTTGGAATTACTATGCAGGCATTGGCATTTTGTTGTAAATTGCATTCAATTAACTAACTTTAAATAATAATATCCTTAAAATTAAGATTACTTCTTATGTACGGCCAGTTTTATGTCTTTTTGTTATATTATAACATTCTTTAATTATTATGTAAGTTGGTTGGTATTTATTTTGCACGTATTACAAATACTGATAAGAGTATTAATATGTTAATGTTTTCAAGCTATGCGAAACGAAACATGCCTAATGTATTTTGTTGACTTTTTCTATTCAACGTTTATGTTTTAATTGCTTTTAGTTTGAAACGTTAAAATAATAGGCTATAAATCAAGTGTATATGTTACGCTATGAACATAGTTTGGTTACAGATTGCAAGGTTATACGTAATAATAACTTTTCTTGTAAACAACAATTCTATATGTAGACTACTCCAGAAGCAATATATGGTATTGTAACCTAATTATTTATAATGATCTTTAATAGTAATGTATTGTTGTTACAATAATAGTAAATAATAGAATAAACAATCTTCCCATTATTGTAACTTTTATATTTCAAAGGGTAAAAAGGTTTAAAAATTTACTGATTCCGTTCCAATTAGATATAATTCTTGTATGCCAAATATAACATTATTATTAAAAATACATTTAAAGTTCTTGTAAATGATTAGTGCATTATCATTGTCTTCATAAAACAATATACAATGAGCTATAACTTAAAACTTGGTCAATTAATTTTATAAGCAAGTGATAACTTTATTTTAGAACAATGCGTTCTCAATGACACTGCAATATGAATTGTAAATTGAATGATTCGTGCATTTTCTTTAAAATTTAACAAATTAAAAATCAAGTATAGTACAACGTGAATATTATATTACTCAAAAATAACCTTTATTCAAAACCAACCAATCTTCATACACTTCATATTTATAGATTACAGTGTAATAAATATCATAACATACGTTGACAAAAGGAAGCTCACAAGATACAACACAGAATTTAAAATGGATAAACACATCTAGTACTAAATCGTTCAGTAAATCGTAACAAAGCCATCCGAGTGAATAAACTATTGTATGATAGTAGAATAGTGAACTTTATCTATGACTATGCAAATGAAAAATATTACTTTATATATATATATATATAAACTTTATAAAATAATCACAAATTACCGATGGCATAAAAAGTGTATCGGTGTGGTATCGATAAAGTAATACAAAAGATTAAAGTTTCCTGGTTTGTATGCAAAAGTAATGCATATAATTTGTGATGATTGTGAGAAACAATTCTATTGCATATATTGCATAGATATTTGATTATCATTTTTCTAAACTTTGCATTAACTCCTGGGCTAGTTCTGTTATTTTGTACAGATTTGCTTTCTGTGTCTTACGTAAGCTTAGAACTGATATGTTTATGACATAATACAAAGTCTGGCAACTTTATTTCCATATTAAAACTGCAGCACTAGAGATATATAAAATTAAACCAAAACAGCGTAAAATAGTTATTACTGAAATTTGTGAGATTTTAAGGATGATAAAAAAATCTATCAGTTTGTTATTATGTTTTTTATAAGTCATCGTGGATCAATCAAGTAAATATTAAAGGAGAAAACGCCTTAAGTCATACTAGTGCTATTTAAAAAAGTCGATATACAAAAGTGTTCTCAAAACTCAAATTTGACTAATAAAATACGTAAAATTCTTACAAAAAATCGCCAAACCATTAAGTAATAATAGATTTAAATAGAACTATTTTATCTCTTTCTTTTTAGATAATCAAATCAATAGCGTTACCAAGTCATTTTGTTTATATTTTCGCAACTTTATTGCACATCAAGTAGATGGATTTAAAATATTCTAGTGTTAGCAATTGATTTGCTCTGCTTGACTAGTTTGGAAAATTAATTTTTATTATAGGACATTCTGTCTTAGAAGGCCAAAGTTGTGTAAGTCATGATTGCAATGTTATTTATAAAATATTTAGTTTTTTATAAACGTTATAGAAACAGAATAATCAAGACTCTCAAATTATTAGTTGCTATTTGCATGTTAGGTAAGGCACGGGTAGAGTGGATACTACATGCCAATAGTCTTCTTGTAATGTAGCCAGAGACTTGACTTATATGGCCGAACCTTATTCACATCCATCTGGCACTTTTATCATAAAGATAAGTTTATCAAACAGAGATTATATGTAATTTAAATTATAATAAATAACGTATTTTATGTAAATTACTTCTCCACCAAGTATAGGATACTTACACTGTTTCTAGGTATGCAGCCATCATCAGTGTGCCTAGCATCACAATAGTCGGAGAGACATCCTAGGCACACTGTTGATAGATGTATACCCGTTTTTATTAATAAAAAACATTGTGTAATAAAGTTCATTAAAAAAATAACAAATAAAGTTCAATTTATTTAAAAAAATAACTTTTTATTGGTCCGTTAATAATTTAAAAGCTAAATAGTTTCAAGTAACGGAATTTAATACTGGAATGCTTAATTAAACATAAGCACTAAACAAACTTTTTTTTCTTTTATTAAACAATATTTTATGTCTATCAACAGCGTTACGGTAGCGATGATGTTATTGTTAATCTCATTGTTATAGTACAAGTAATTTTATTATCTAATACTGCATAACTATAAATTTTTATTTCATTTTACCTCAGTCTCAATAAACGCCAATCAATAAATATTATCAACTTATATATAGGAATAAACCATTTATATGGCTCATAAATTATGTAAAATAAATGCTTCCTCAATAATCTTATACAGTTTGATCTCTCCTTAATTCAGACTTGCACCTTGGGCTAATTATTCATCGTTGCTTTTTTTAATTACCATCAAGAATGAATATTTATAGGCTTCCAGACAAAGTGGAATTTTTTGGCACATACCAATAAATTACGATGAAAGTGAAACCATAAATACGCGAAAATAGTTCTTAGTTACAACCCCTTAAAAGAAATCCTCACTAATTATTAGAATTATTAATGGCAGAACATTAAAGCGAAGTTTAATTACAAAATTAGATCCAGCGTTGTGCTTTTAATTTGGCTAAGATTTATTATATCGCAACAAATTCCCAGACATTAATTGAAATCCCGGACATGAGGGATGCAGAAATATAAACAGAAACGAATTAATCACCATTTAATTTGTGCATCAAACGGTTATCTAGCTAACGACGTAGTTTTATTATAATAAATAGAATTAGGTATACTATAGACAAAACGCATCAACAAATAAGGCAAACAGATGTTCATTTTATAAAGAGAAAAAGCCAATTTACATAACATCATTGAATATTCCATCTAAGGATTGTTAAACAAGTTTCTATTTCCTTTTAATTGAATATTATGTTTTTAATTACTGTTAATATATTAATTAATTATAAGCGATTTTATAATAATATAAACATTAAATGTATATATAATTAGTGGACATTAAATCATTAGAATAAATACGAGTAGCAAAACAAATTAATAAATATAATAATAATTCATCGATTGCGCTTGATTGAACTGGTTTTTTTATTATAACAATTTTCCAATAATTACCCCACTTTAATTGAACATTAAATTAAAAAAGTATAACTGACAATTTAATGTGCAATTAGATAGAAAAAAAGCTCTGACGCAATTAAAGAATATTGGCGCAATAAAAAACGGTGATTTATTCGTGATCAGTTATTGATTTCTAATCGACGTACCGATAATTAAGCGAGTGAAATTGCATATGCCTCGCGTTGACAGACAACTAAATCCAAACGCAATTATTACTGTTAATATATATTATTAGCGTTATTATAAACAATCTTATCGTCATGTAAGATCTCTAGATTAATTGCCGTGCCTTTTATGAATAATAAATAAGCTGACTTATTTATTAATTAATTTGCAAATAGGTACTAATTAGCACCTTGTTATATCTTACGACATTTCAAGTCGTGGAGAGCGTTAGACGATCGCCTTTTTATGTACCGCGATGTTTGAATAGTTTGCACATTTTTTTATTGCCCTCGGTTAATTGTATACGTTTAGATTTTATGGTATTATAATACTTATTATTGTAATTAAGTATTATTAATGGGGAATTATTGAATCAATATCAGATCGATTTTAATCAGAAACAATAAACATGCTTGTTTGAGCAATATTTAATTGTTATAATATGCTAGACATGCCTATTTATGTCATATAATATATTATTATAAATTAAGTTTTAAAAATTACACAGCTTTATTGATATTTGACAAAAAAATGTTAAAAAAAATAATATTTTATTAAAAATATTAAAATAATCAATCTGCTGTTTAAAGATTATGTTTAAAAAAAAAAAAGATGCAGATGGCAAATATTAGACAAATTTTTGTAAACATTTAATGTTAGGTCATAATAATATTATTATTATTTATCAAAATAGACACAAGCCCTGCTATATTTAAATTTTGTTAGTTATTGTTTAATAAAAAATCATTGGAGATTTTCTGAGTACATGTAACTGATGATTTATTTATTTTCAAAACTAAAAAAAATCAAAAAAGCAATTGCGACTAACGTGATCCATTCTGAAGTTTCAATCGATAACGCGTTCGAGCAGTTCTTCAATTGTAGCCAGCTTATCCATATAAACTTTGAACTTTACGTAGCCCTCAAAGAAGATGTGATATCACATAATCTCGTCATAAAACCATAGTTTCACGAGCTGTGTGGTAAGTAGGGCTGTTAAAAATAAATGTCGTTATCATGGCACCATTCACATCTCATTTTTGAAGAAATATGAACCGATAGTTCCACCAGTCCATAAACCACACCAAACCGTTGTTTTGTCTAGATGCAACGGCAGCTTTTGGACTTTTTCTAGTTGCACTTCAGCCCAAATACGGCAATTTAGCCTATTGACGTAGTCATTAAGCCAGAAATAAGCTTCATCGCCAAACAAAATGTTGGTCAAAAACAATGAATCTTTTTCAAACCTTTCAAGAGTCCAAAGACTGAAACGGTGAAAATTTAGAAAGACAATTGGTTTCAATTTTTGCACGACTTAATTTTTTTATGCTTTTAAACCTTTAAAGTCCTTACGTAAAGTACGCTAAGTTTTTCCATATCACAAAAAATAACACGTGGGTTCAGAACTAGTTACTTTACAAAATGTTAACTACAATTTTAGAAAACAGGACAGTACACAAAAAGGTCGAGACAAGGCAGACGGAGAAAAAAATGCAATCAAAAACCGTTTTATTCAAATACAAGCGTTACTTAATCACACTATAACAACATCTAACAATTACACTATACACACTTTGTCTAAATAAAAATGAATTAAAATGAAGAAAACCTGCAACATGTACTTTTATGCCCAAAATCTGCAACAGCGTTTGCAATTTGCACAAGCACGTGCAGATTAGTCATTCGTGCTCTTTACTGATAAATGGGGTCCAACCAATGCACATCAGATTGCCAAAACAAAATTTGAAAAAAACTAAACTGCGGTTTGTCAAATTCTGTTTGTTTCCAAAAATTCAATTTGGTATATGTTATAATATGGGCAAAAATTTCTTTAAATGCTCATACAGTGAATATTCATAAAGGCAATATGAACGCCAATCAATATATACAAAAATGTTTAAATAAACATGTGATGCCATTTGCACCGTTTGTTGGCAATAACTTTCATTTAATGCAAGACAACATATTCATCGCAACTATTATGAGTTTAGAGCAAGCTTTTTATGACGAGTGAAACCAAATTTCTCAAAAATAATTTGCTGGTTTAGTTGGAAGCATGCCTATCCGTTTGAATATTATAATTAGAGCTTTTGGAAGCCCTACGCACATTTGATCTCGATTCACTATTTTAAATTCAACAATTATTGATAATTTTTTATTTCAAAAATAAATTAATTTTCTTAGTTTTTGTTTTTATAAAATGGTCTTCTACTAAATGACCAAATGTCGGTCATTCTTTTAAAGAATTTTTGCAAAACATGTTTCCACAACTGGGGCTCTATCTAGCAAATAACAGCTTGAATATTGTCTTTGGAGGCTTGAATTGTTTACGTGGCATTACCGTAGACTCTTTCCTTCCAAAGAAAAAAGTCTAGCAAAGTTAAATTGCACAATTTGGAGGGTAAATTTATGTCGAAGTTTTGCAATATAATGCGCACAGAAAACTTTTTTGCAGCACAGCACTTTTGTCGTTCTCCGATGATTTATCTAACCCAATAACCGCACCAAAAAGTTGAAAGAGTTAAGAGTAAAAAAAACATTGTTTTAAGATTTTTAAAACTTCAGATCAATTGACAAACCCACTGAGATGAAAATGAGCTTTATTGCTCAATATATTTTATCCAAAAAAGTCATGATTTGCTGCCTGCATTTCCAGCACCCAAAAAACAAAAGTTTGCCGTTGCTCATGATTAGCCGGCATCAATTCCTGAGTCAGCTGCACTTTATAAACATGTTAGCTAATATCTTTATGCAGTATGCAATAAAAACTGGACGATGAGATCCTTAATTGCTGTGAACGTCTAGAACGGATAGACACTGTTAGCAATAGCGGCAAAGTATTGGGCTGACCTTACCGTACAAGTTTAATCTGGCAACTTTACATCAGTAACTCAATCATTTTGCTCAAATTTAGCAATTTGCTTTACAATGGCTTTGCGGGAAAATGATTCGTACCGACCAAAAACACCACAAACTCTGTAAACTGTCTGTGCAAAATTTTCGACGTGTCTATAATAAATTTTCACTATTTCTATACGTTTTTGGAGCGTAAACCGTACCATTATCTTAAATCGTATAGTTTTTGATGACAAATGTCAAGAATTTAAGATTTGCTATTCAACAGAGCAAAAATTCCGCAAAATTTAAAACAGAATGTATTATTGGAAAATCCTATATATAGTTAAAACAGTCAATATAAAATGTTCATTTTTTTACTGCCAACAATCAATTAATTAGATTTTTTTTTATCATTATAGAGATAATTAGCCTTAAAAATGCAGAAATTATTATATTCCTAAAAATTGTCTTGAGACAAATTTTCAATATTATGTAGGAACTTTATTTTTGATCAGACTATGTATAAATAATAACATTTATTGATAATAACTCTTATATAACTACCAGAAATGGAAATTTTAATTGAAACCCACATCATAATTACAATTAAATTTGAAATTGCTAATAAATTAAAATATATTTTGTAGTAATAATTGTATTAAAATTAAAATATTTAATATTCAGTTTTGAGAATATTTAATAAAATTATATAAAAATTGCAAATTTACATTAATAGAACAATCAAATTTACTAAGTACTAGTAAGTAATGGTATAAATAAATTGCATTTTAATAATTTAACTTTGTTATATCTGCATTAATGAATATTTATCTAGAAAATTACTAATGATTTAAGTGCTACTTTACACGGTTGTGTTGAGTGTTTGTCGGGTAAAAAACAATGTCAATAACTACAATTCAAATGTTATCTTTATTACAGCTGACAGTCATAATCAATTTTTATCATTATCTTGACAAGAAATGTACCTAATTAACATATTTAATATCCTTATTAAGCGGAATAGAATGATCCCCAATTAACATTTCATTAATTATAAAATAATTTCTCTCTCCAATTCGTATATTATATAAACCATTATTTTCATTTCAACCATTTTCTCTCATTAAATTACTTTAATATCTCATTCGAGCCACATTCAAATCATAACGAATATAATTATACCTTCCGTTCGTGCTTCGACTGTATCGGGCAATTATATACGTTGGAAAGAATGCAAAAATGGAAGAAATCCCCCAAAGAGCGGCTCATTTAAGAAATGGCTCAAATTAAAACGCCACCTTACTTGCAAAAATGAACACCTTGAAAAGTGCAAATAATTACAACCTTTGCTACGTAATTTGAGTTCTCAAAGCACGAGATACCAATCGGAAACCTTGGGGCAAAACCGCAGTATATGTATGTAGAATAAAAAGTGGATGGTATTCGTTTAACTACCAGTGCCCTCTTTCGGTAACACTAGTAAACTGTATGAAAACCAAATTAATTTTGACCGATAAACTTAGGGTAAACATCTATTGTTATTATTAAAAAAAATATTCCATAGATTAAATTAATAGTAAGTTAATAGAGTAATCAAGTAGTAACTAGCATACTAATCAGTCTTCTATAAAAAGAAAAAATCAAATTACTATATAAAATAATGTTGGTGTATCAAAATCAAAATGATTCACGGAAAGCATGTGTTTAATATAAACACAACACTTTACCGCCCAAATTGCATTTGCTCCATCAACATTCAGCGAAGTTAAAGTGCAAATTTGTAGTTAGAATATCACCTACCGACGACATATGCAAACATATGCTCTGAAACTGCACGCAACTTGACGAGCGCATCACAACATCCGGTTGTAAAAGCTCAGGTTGTTCAGACTTATATAGTATCATCTTGACAAACAAATATGCAAACGTGTGGCGATTTCACCACATTAATAAACTTGGCATTCAAATTACCACTTTATTTTGTTTCAATTTATCACAAATAATAGATTTTCAGTTTGAAATTAATTTTATTGTTGCATAAAAGCTTGTTTATAAAAAATAGTAAGTGGAAACTGTTTTTGATTCTTTCACTGATTATGTAGGTTATGTGTTACCAATAATGTTAATGGAAATAAAATTATGTTTTAAGTATACTATCAATATGGGGAGCAAATAATCTGCTAACTAATAAGAACTGATTTATATTTAATAATATTATAATATTAAAAGGTTTCTAACTACAAACATTTTTTTGTTCAATGAACTCGCATATTGCAGATTATCATGGCAGTCTTCCGTAATTGTGAAGTGAAAATAATTGTAATGTTATAATGTACGCTATACCGAGTTAAAATTAAAAAAAAAAAATTGTTTTGAGTTATTTATAAATAAATAATTAAAACTGAATTGTTGATGAATACTAGCATAACCAAAAGCATGAACATTTTAATATCTTGTTTGGAAATAATAGATTGAAGATATCTGATTGAAATGCGCCATAGATGTGGTTGAGAAGTAAACAGATTATAGATAGCTTCACTATAATGAATTATGACATTCGAACGTGATAATTTGAGGTTTGTAAACAGCAGCATATAGTAGTAAAACCAATATGTTTACAAAGAACAAAAATATATTAATAAAAGAAAGCGTCGGTTGTTAATATTTCAATAATAGCAATTTACTTCAATGTACATTATATAATGTCTGTTTAACTACTATTGACAAAGCAAAGTATGCAAACAGATAAACAACTTCTTGTGCAAAATAATGTGTAAGGATACAAATGATGGCGATTACATGACAAAATATTACTCTACATGTAAGATATCATTAAAACAATAATATTAATCAATTGATAACAGTGAGATTAACAGCTCTTAACCAGCAGATATTACGAATTGTTTTCAAAAGTGTAAATTAACCATTACACGCGAGTAGAATACAATGATTTACCTATGACCTATTTTACAATAATGCGTCTACAATAAGTGGAGTGACGTTGTTGTAATTTTTGACAATCAATTCGAAACAGATTTTAATGAAGTAACACATAAATAATAATTAAACCATTATTTAATAGTACTAAATAAAACAGTTTATATATTGCTTGTAAGCGTCATCTATATGTTGATGGCCAGTAGTTGCTTGAATTTGCTTATCACTTAACGGTGATAGTTTGGAATTTTGTAAGAAATTAGAATTTTGTGATAGAAGAATTGCAATTTGTTTGTCTTGGTGGGTTCTGTAGCAATAAAATATGTGTTTTGTGATGTTTTAATAACAACAAAAATGATTATAATCCTTAATATTATATTCATTGAAATTCATACTAAATTTGATAGTAATAAAATAATATATAATTTATAGCTAAATTTTAATGTCAATGATTTAGATTGATATGCAAATATGTAAATATTTTTATTAGATTTTGCAAAACAGTTTAGAAATTTTGATTTGCAATAGCTTTAAAAGTTTTCTATTGAATATGATTAGAAAAAATATTATATTACTACATTAAACTAGTACATCAATTTAATCTGTATAATAATTTATATTAATGCTTGATTTGAAATTTCAGTCTATCACCTAAACTTCTTTCTGTTGGTTTGTAAACAAATAGCCGTTACTAAATAATTATTGTAATTTTTAAACTATTTAATGTTTCAACACACGATTTAAACAATTCTCAAACCGTTTACACCTTGCACATAAAGCAAGTTGGTCATATTTAATCAATCCTTTAACCACAGTATTTTGTGCAAACTATGCACACAAACCAAACGGTTGGTTTTGTAAACCGTCCAAATTGTAAAATACACAAAAAAACTAGTTTTGGCACTTGAAAGAGTTTTCTTATATCAAGTTAGAATGATTTTAGATGTGGTAGCTCAGTGGTAAAGCGCTTGCATATCAAGCAAGCAGTCCTGGGTTTAATCCTTAAAATGAGTAATTAAGAACCTTTTTAAACTGTGGCAATGTAAAATTACCGTAAAAAGCACAATATAAAAAATACTAATGATCGACGTTTGAACCACGATCAAAGTAAAATGTATAATTAGTGTATGTATATAAATATGAAACAAATGTATTTAATACTACTAAATGAATCTTGCGTTGGTAATAAAATTTCAATTTGTACAAAAACTTAGTTTTAAAATAAATAAATTGTGCTTTAGTTTTAGAAATAGATATATAAATTGCAAAATCTTATATAATTACAGGAATTTTGATTTAAAACTATAAAAACCAATAACATATTGAAACAATAAACTTTAAAAGAACAAATCCGGCAGTCAGTTTCTAAATCTAGGTTTCAAACAATAGAATCTGGTTTAAATTACAGAAAATAAAAAAAACCGTATAAACAAAATATTATTAACCTTTCATTTAAATAAAAAAATCAAGCAAAACTATAAAAAATCTAGCAAAATAATTATATATGATGCAAATATGTACATTACTTGTCAGTATATTGATTTCTTGATAACTAAGACATTTTTTTAATTTAGTTTCTGCGTCTGCTTTTAAATTCTGCCAATAAATTGCAATAAATCAATGACAATATTTATTAATAACTCAGAGGTAATACATAGTTTATTATCTTCATATAATAGAATATTATAATATAGTCCAGTTTGAGCGGTTAAACCAAATTTGTGGAAAATTAATTAGTAAAAGCTAGTGGCAAGATCAATAATGATTAATAAACTGTAACAACCCAATTTTTGATTAAGAAAACATAGATTCATAGAAGATAATTTCTCAAATGACCCATTGAATCCAGAACTATAGATTACATTAAAAATCACACATGTAAAATTATGTAGGTCTGTTTCAGCTATAGATGATAAAATTTAAAATTTAAAAATAACAAATTATTTTTTTAATAAAATTTATTTTGTTCACTTGAGTAACTCTCATTTAATAATGACAATTAAGCTTGGTAAATTGATAATCATTATCGCTTGAGAGATTCTATCAAAACAATTCTGACAGAAATAAGCAGCTTAAATAATGTAATAACCACAACTTTAGTAAAAAAATGTTTATACACATAGTCGTCTTGTTTGTAAGAAAAAGTATTATATTTTTAACTAATTCAACTTCAAACAAAAATCACTTATTGATTCTTTCATTTAACAAAATATACAAAACTTGTATTTTATATTTTGTTTTTATAACACAACTAATTTAATTTTTATTCTAGCTATAAAATGCAAAAAGACAGCAAATACGGAGTAAGTTGCTAGTTTATTATTAAAATTTAATTGTAAATGCAGTACCTGGTAAAATAGTAATAACCGATATTTGACTCCATGTGACATAGAACAAATGTTGAAAAATACAGCTGCAGCAGGTTTACTTTTGTTTTATTTTTATTATACGCATATGCTGTTTATTACATTTATTTTTACGACTAGTTTTAGCACGTACTACTACAAGATATTCGTCAGGTGCTGCTGCAAGATATTGAATAGTTATTGTACATAATTACTTACATTATACGTTTTATATCTAATTAATTATTGTAAAATTGTCTGGTTAAGTTGAAGAACAGCAAATTGCTGAATTTTGCCTTTCTCTTCTTTATCGGATAGTTATAATTAAATAATCTATATAAAACTATAGTAGATATATTTTTTGCACATCATATTTGCGGATGTTTTATTCAATTTAAAGATTTATCAGCAGTTAAGCCCGCCAAGGTTTTTATTATCAATAGTAAAAAATGTCAATTTATTATATTTTTATTTATATTTAAAATAACATTTTAACTAAAAAAATATTAAAATAGGAGCGACCGGTAAAGAATTTGTATACAAGGCATCCATTTATTTATAGTATATATTGCTAATAATAACAATATTATTTGGTAAACTTTTTGTAAAATTTGCAATCTTGAGTTAATCTCAAGTTTTACGATTCAAAAATAAATTTATTTTTTACTAAATTTTATTTATTCATATCTTATCCATAAAAAAACCTAAAATTATTATTTCCTGAAAATATGTTGCATCATTACTGTTTCTATTTACTCCGTAATATAAGAGATAAAATATTGTAGATGCTGTTGGTCCATCTCAATACTTCTAGCGCCCCCTATGATTTTACCCCTGAACTGAATTAGGGGTTGAAAAAATGTCCGTTAAAATCTATCATGTTTTAATAATATCAATTTTGTTAATTGAATACATTGCCATAATATAATTAAACCAATACAACTTTATTTGATTAAAATAAAATGTATTTACGTTCTAAACTATTCAAATCAGTTTAATTTTTTACACAGAGCCTTTATGTAAATACATAACATAAAACGATGGCTACCTCAACAGAGAGAAATCTATACAGTTTAATCTTTATAGATTGTGTTAAGTAACAATAGTTTTTTCGTAATTGTAGGCTTAATTGTATATAGAAAATAAATCAAGAGATTACAAGTTGAAACTTATTAACTACTCAATCAAGCAACTATTAACCCTAGTTTTTTTTCATCATTAAGGTTACTATTAACTCAATAAAATTAATCCCCATTGATAAATAATTGATTAACTATTTAATTCAAAATAATATACTATTTAAAACATTCCTGCTACTGTAGTTATCATATTTATAAATAACAAAAACATAATTACAATTTTTATGTACTTTTTAACAATTAAATCAATCAAAATTAATAACTTTATTCACATAAATCACTGGTATTTGAGATAAAAACAAAAAATGCCATTTACAATCTACTATTATGGGCAACACTTTTTTGCTAATAACTACTTTACGGTTTTAACGATAAGCTAACGATATGTTTTAATTGTTGAAAATAATTCATTGTTCGCTCAGTTTTATTATTTATGATTTTTATCCTACTTGTTATGTAATATGTTATTGTAGCTATTAATAAAAAATAACCAAACGAACAGTAAAAAATAATGTATACAATGTAAACGCTTAGTAACATTTGCTTATTTATTGAATTTATTATTCCATATTTTTTTAATAAAAACTTGCTTATTACCAATTGTTATTGTACAATATAAATTCGTATTACTAATTAAAATGTAATAGTTGCTATTTTAATCAAATTAATAAAATACTGTTATATAATATAATATTGCCTATCAAAACAACATTATACAAATCAAATTAATAGCAATTCAGTTAAATTACATACATATTTTCTATATTAATCAGCTCAATAAAATACATTTTTAATATAAAGAATTTAATCCAAAACTTTCTTTTTTTCTTAATTTTATAATAAAATATTTCAATAAAAAATATGCTTTAATTATACATAATTTTCTTATTCAACCGTGTCGAGAGTATACAATATTTAACCAGTTACTCAACTTTTATTTTCAAAAATTTATAATTTAAAACGCCTTTAATCGCCGCGAATCGATATCGCGTAATAAATTCGTCGCTAATTTCAAGCCCGACTAATTAACCGACGCACGCCTCCTGAAATAGAGCTACAAGTTAATCCAAGTAAAATCTCCATGAATATGCAAATTTTTAATAAATTTATATTTCGCTCTCTACGTGTGTTCATATTTATTGTACGGCTGTCGGTTTGCATTTATTAAGTAAAACGAGGCAATTAAAATATTAATTTACTTCTTTTATTATGATTAAACTAAAACACTAACCTGAACTAGGTCTGTCGCTGTATCTTGTGCAGTATACCCATGCAGGCCAAAGCATTGGTTGGCTACCAGATTCTTTGGATTTCTCTTGATCTGCTTTGCTTAGGTCTACAGGTCCAGTAGAAGCGGCCGGTGTAACTGGTGATTCTTCAAAACTCATTCGAGGCGTTTCTGGAATAATTTTTTTCGGTTTTGATTTGCGTATATTGATAGGATCCGTGATTCTCCTACCGAAATCTGCTTTGAGAATATTATCAATAGAAAATTTAAGATTTCCATTCGTCGGTTCATTGTTATTATCATTTTTCAATCCGTTCTGTCGAAAATAGAAATGTTTTGTTTCTAATTTAGGGCTCTGCGGAGAATCTGGTCCTGATGTATACGTTTTCTGACTGGCAGGACTTAAAGGGGAATTTAAACCCCTGTAATTAGGATGCGTAAATGATTCAGGTGATGTGGGATTTGATTTTTCCCTGTAGAGGTATGCAGGTGATTCCGGAAGAGACTTCGTACTGGCAGGGCTAAGTCTATGACTATTTGGACTAGATGGATCTGATTTGATGCTACTGCTAGGATCTAATGTGCTGTTGGTTATTTTTGAAATTGCATTTAGGTGACTTTCGATGTTTTTGAAACTAAGATCTTCTTGTACGATGGGATTTTCATTACCGACGGATAAAACTGTATCATCACTACAACAACTGTTATTGTCTATGTTTGGGGATTCCCGTCCGAAATCATTAGAGTCCATTGAAACTGATCCGTCCGTGCTTTCCAAGTTCCTTCCGAAATGGTGATTTGGAGACACCAAATTGCTAGTTAATGCTGCCATGGTATTTTTCTTATTTCTTATCACATAACCTAACCCGCGATATTAATAGTTTTTCGCGTACACAAAACTTTAATAATTGTTTATAAAAATGCCCGGGAATATAAATCACAGCACCATAATATTAGCCTCGCAAACGAACCCGGCGTTCGGTATTAATTAACCCACTAAAGAAAAGGGAGCGCCTACTTCGATCTAACCACGACGAGATACTAGGTTATTCTGAAGTAGAGAAGAAGTATTTGGGCGGAGTTTACCGTGCGGTAGGCGTTGCGCGTAGGGGAACGTAAAACTGGGCACGCCAATCCGCGTTCATAAAGCGAACGATCTGCTTCATTCTGACACGTTTTATGGGTTATTTATTACCGTGCCGACCGCAAAGTGGGGAGAGCCGGCAACGTTGAAGTTATGCACTTCATATTCATGTAAAATATATCGTTATTTATGGTTCTGATTAACCGGATTGTGTATTTTTAAAGAGTGATGTCTTGTTTTAAATGCGCGCGACCCGCGCTAAATCGCACGGAACATTTGTTCAATTGATTGATCGCCGTCGTATACATTGATTGACCACTTTCCAACGGCACTTTCGCGATCCAGCATTGAACCGGACTCGACTTCACACCGATTTGTTAACTCGGAGTACACACTTTGCCAACAACACCAATTAGGAACACGCGTGTTAAACGACCCACACATACTCATAAAAAATGTTCCAATCTGCAAACTTGCAAACTGAGAACTTGCGAAAAGATTGAGCATCTGGAATGCTCTGATTTGAGATTTATTTTTATTATTTTAATAGAACATTTTGATAATTCAAGAATATTGTATGTAAGCGACGGAAAACGTTTTATTTTAAAATTTAAAATACGGCTTAATTGTATTATTACAGTTCAGTAGTAAAAATAAATAAATTAAAAATTGAATATAATAAAAATAAAAAATATGATTAAATTTATTTTATAATAAATATAACGTATTTTGATTACTATAATTATTATTTATTATTATTAATATTTTAAGTTTAAGAACACAAAATATTACATTTTAAACTTTAAATATTATGATTAAATTGATTTCAATTCATTATTCATCATTAAAAAAATGTTTTATTTTGACATTAAAAGTTATAGACTTAATATTATTATCTTAAAGCAATTTGTGGAATTTTTTGATATTTATAATTAGTTTTATATAAGAAGCTAATTAATTCAACAGGTGATTTTAATTAATTAATTTGTTTATAGACGTATACAATGTCATTCACAAATGTTTAATAATAATAAATTTAGAAAAATGGTTTTTTTCAATAGTTTTCATATTTTTTTGTTAACATAATAAGTTTTTAGTTGGTAGTTATTTAACAACATGCATAAAAACCACTAAATACACATAATCAAATAAGCAATGTTTATGTATAAAAATGAATATGCTAATTTGTTTCAACTAATTATTTTAATTTTTACATATGTATATAAAATTCAACTTGGTATTTTTTTAATTTTTTTATATATTGTCACTGTTAGAAACTAGTTGTAGTTATACATTAATAATAGATAACAAATTTTAGAGTATAATAAAAATTTCAAAAAACTATATCCAATAAATCTCTAATTATTATGATGCAATAAAACTTAAAACAGCTATTATTATTGGATTATATTATCACCTTAGAATAAATAAGTTACTTACTCTTGTTTTAATATATATTTTTTTAAATTTATATTTTATAATCAATTATTACTGCTTACACTTATTTTTCTAAACTAATATGTTTTATAAAACAAAGTTTGTAGTCTGTCCAGCAATAAAATTATTATTTAGTATATATACATTTTTAAAAACAAAAGGTTACATAGTTTGCTGTGTTTATTTATTACAATAATTTAGTTATTAATAAATTATTTATTTATTTAACTACAAAAAGTCTAACTCAAAAAGATAAAAAACGAATCAAACAAACAAAAAATCTAAAAGTTAAAAAATGACTTGAAAGCTTATTACTTACATTTGTTTTTATAAGTTAAAAAAAATTGTTTAAAGTTATAAAACTTTTTAATGTAAAAATAATAATAATCATAAAATTATTATTATGTACATATACTTATACATTTTTAAAAACTAGTATTTTATAGTTTCAGTTTGCAGTATTTATTTATTACAATCATTTAGTTATTAGCAAATAAATTATTAATATTTTTTTCTTAAATAAATAAATAATTTATTTATTTAATTATAAAAACTCTAACTTAAAAGCACAAAAAACAAATCAAATAATCAAGAAGTCTAAAATTATTTGTTTTTAAGTTATAAAACTTTAATGTAAAAATTTATTTTATTTTTTTAATTAAGGGTTTGCCAAAATAAAGAAAAATATACTATTTAAAACTAATACCAAATTACTGAATATTTTCTACACGTCAAAATTTGTATAAAAAACTAATTGAAGCAAATATTTTTTTTTTAATCATAAAACTGAATAATGTTATTACGGTCTAAGTAAATATATAACAAATGGTTTTATTACATTTTATATTATTTTAAATTGAATATATAACTTAAAATGTTTTTTTTTTAAATTTCAAGTTATAATCCAATATTTGAATAAAAACTTGTTTTATTTATTTATTTATTTATTCCATTGCCTTTCTACCTTTTGGTGTAAGGCTGTATGGCGTATTGTTAATTTATATAATATTCACGCCATTTCTTCCTATCTTTGGCAATCTTTTTTATTTCATCTCAAGTGTTTCCTTTTTTTGTGACCTCTTCTTTTATTGCGCTGATCCATTCTTTTCTTGGTCTTCCTTTTTTTTTGTTTTTTTGTTACTCTCGTCTCATATATTTTCTTAGTGTTTCTTTCTTCACTCATTCTTCTCATATGTCCACACCATCTCATTTGCCCTTCCGTAATTTTTTCTTGAATTGGTTTTATTTGTAAATTCATCTTGTATGTCTCGTTCCTTATTTTATCTTTTCTTGTTTTGCTTTCGATCTTCCTAAGAAATCTCATCTATATTGTATTTATTTTTTCTATTTGTTTTGTTGTCATGGTCTATGTTTCACTACTATATGTTAATGTTGGTCTGATTACTTTTTTAACTATTTCTGTTTTTGTAGTATTTGTTATTTCTTTTCTGTTAAAGAAAGTGTTATATATTTTTGCTGTTTTTCTTACTTTGTCATCTATCTTTTTGACAAATTTTCCGTTGCTCTGTATTATTGTTTCTAGGTATCTGTATTGTTCAACCTGTTCTATTATTCTTTCTTTTATTTTTATTTTGTGATTCAGTTTTTCTCTCGCAATTATCATGGTCTATGTTTTTTCATAGTTTATTTTCATGTTTATTTTTTTTTTTAGTTGCTCCTTTATTATTTCCATGTTGTGGTGTAGCTGTTCTTCTGTCTCTGCAATCACTGCCATATCGTCTGCAAATAGTAGTTCTGCTATTCTTGTTATTTCCATCTTCCATCTTCCAATACCTTATTTTCATTGTTTTCATATTTTTCTTTGCTTGTTTTATTGCTTTATCTAAAACAATTAAAAATATTAATGCGCTTAACACGCATCCTTGCTTTACCCTTTTTTTTGTTATAAATTCTTTTGATTCTTCGTTGTTCATTCTTACTATGTTTTTGTTTTTTGTGTACATGTTTTTAATTACGTTTATTATTTCATTTTCAAATCCTCTGTCTCCTAGTTCTTTCTATATATCCTCTCATTTGATCCTGTCAAATGCTTTTTTAAGATCAACAAAGCATACGTGCAATATTCTATTCTTTTTTATCATCTCACTAAACTTTCTTATTATAAATATTAGGTCTTGTGTGCTTCTTCCTCTTCTGAATCCACATTGGCTGTTTTTTATTGTCGATCCTAATTTGTCTTTTTTTCTAGAATTCTTGTAAATATCTTGCTTGGTATGCTTGTTAGTGTTATTCCTGTATAGTTTTCACATTTCCTTTTATTTCTTTTTTTATGTATGAGTAGGATTATTTCTTTATTCTATTCTTTTGGCGTTTTCTCATTTCTTATTATGCATTTATTAGTTCTATTATTTGTGCAATTCTCTTTTCTCCCATGAATTTTATCATTTTCGGCGATATTTCATCTGTTCCTGGAGCTTTTCCGTTTTTTAACATCTTAATTGCTTCTATTACTTTGTCTTTTTTTTATCTCTTCTATTTTTTTTGTTCTTTTGTCCTTAACCACTCTTTCATCTTCTTTTGCTATGTTTTCTTTGATTTTTGATTTTTTTATTATTTGACAAAAAATATTTATTATAAAATTTTATTTATTCTGAGAAATGCCTAGTATTAATCGAAATTAATATACACTCTGTTCAAAAAATTAGAAAACATAAAATTGTGTTAAGACTAAATTTGGTGAATTGTTCAATTAACAAAGCATATTTTAAAATTTAAAAAAAATGCGACTTTATACTTTTTTAAAAGATAAGCAATAGTTAAATAAATACTAAAGAAAAAAATATAACATTTTATTATTATTTATTATTTATTAAAATATAAATTTCTGGACTACTCACTTAAGAAAAAAATTAATGTTAATGTAATTTCATCTATTTCTTTTTTTAATTTCAAAATGTTATATTTTTAAATTTAGCATCTACAGTTTGCACAAGTACAGAAACTTGGTAAAAAATATTAATAAAATTCTGAAACAAAATAGGTAATAAAAAATTTGCAAGGCAAAATATTGAGATCCCTTCAGACAGTTTTAGAGTTAAGCATTATTTTGTCATATTTTTTTAAATTCTGCTACAAACTTTAGTTAATAAAAATCAAAAATATTAAAATCAGGTCATAAAATGTTAAAATATTTTTAGAAAAAACTAAAATCCAAAAACGGTTAAAAAGTGTAAAATCTTTTCATCAAAATATTGTTAATTAGAAATATCAAACCAAGCTAGAAAATATCAAAAAATTGTTAAAAATCACAAAATCATCAAAAACTGTTTAAAAGTGCAAAATTACATTTATAAAATGTTAAAAATAACCTAATCTAGCTTTGAAACATCAAAATATTGTTAAAAACCACTAAATTTTGCTAAAAACAGTTCAAAGTGCAACATTATTTTTATAAAATGTCAAAATAGCAACATCAAAATATTGTTAGAAAGTATCAAAACTTGGTTATAGCTGTTGAAAAGAAATTCTTTTTATAAAATGTCATAAATACCAAAATACAATAATAAAATATTAAAATATTTTTACAAGAAACCAAAAATTGAAAAAAAAAAACTGTTAAAAATGCATAATATTATTTTAAAAAAAATAAAATCAAAATTTGATCATAAATTGTCAAAAGTAGCAAAATCCGGAAATAAAATATAAAAATATTGCCAAAAGTACCAAAATTAATTATTATTATTAATTTTTTTTTAAGAATCAAATCTCGGCCAGAGCTGGTTGTAAATTTTGTTGTTTAAAATATTAAAAACACCAATATACGGTTTTAAAATTTCAATCATTTTTCAGAATTATCAGAACGCACCAAAACAATTATTTAAAAAGTGCAGCAAAATTCAGCAACGATATTTAAAAAAAAAATTAAAATTTGACTGTTAAAAAGTGTAAAATTCTTTTAATAAAATGTTGAAAACGCTGCTATAAAATATTAACATATTGTTGAAATAAAGCAAAATCCAATCTTAAAGCACCAAAATATACTCAGAAAGCAAGAAAATATGGTTAGAAATAATAATAATAATAATAATAATAATACTTTATTTACGGTATAAAAACTTACCATTTACATTTACATCAAATATACATAATTAATGATGTTTTACAAAAATATATAAAAATAAAAAATACAAAAAATAACATATTTAAAATATATATCGAATATATTAAAACACAACTTTAATCACCTGGCTTCTAAACATAGACTTAGAGAAACAAAATAAATTAAAATTAGTTGTTTATTGAATCTATAATTAGTAAAATGGAATAAGGAAGAATGCTTGCTGCGTCTATTATTAGGTGCTATATGCAATGGAAGAGTACCAAGTAGCTCCAGACAATCAATCTCTGACATAATTAAATTATGCAAGATTGTCAAATCGACTCTTTTTTCGGCGAAGCTTCAATGACGGTAGATTATAGAATGACGCAATGTAACTGTAATTATAATTTACAGATAGTATGCCCAATTTATAGGACAATAAACTACAAAACTTCTTTTGAATTTGTTCAATACTAAGGTATGAATATCATAAGCAGCACTCCAAACTGACGGAGCGAATTCTAAATGCGAACGCTCCAACGCACAATATAGTACTGGGTGATAAATTTGTTGACATTCTAAAAACCAATCTCAACATTTTTATAGTACGATTGCACATGATGTTAATATGTTTAACAAATGTAAGTTTATGATCAAAATTACGCCTAAATCTTTTATTTGTGTGGCTTTGTCCAATACTTTATTGTCAATTACATAGTTATAAGAAATTTTACTCAAAGTTCTATGAAAACTTATTGAAAAACATTTATAGCATTGAAGAACAATTTATTAATAAAACACCAATTGTTTATAGGGTCTAAGTCCAGTTGTAATTGATGGCAGTCATTAAGAGAAGATTCTCCTGTACATTTTTAAATCATTTGCAAATAAAAGAAATGACAATTAATTAATATACCGTGGAAAATCATTAATAGAAAGCAAAAATAAAATTCGTTTACAATGAGAATTACATTTAAAATTTTCGAAATTTCTTTAAAAACATCACACAAACTAATAGAAAATTTTGAATGAATTACTTTATTATTAAAATTAAACAATAGATTTGGATAGGTTTCGCTATCATAGACTAAAGAAAAAATATTTGCAAAACTATTGACAAAGTTGTTCCCATTATTAACGGTTTGATCCTGATAATACATTGTGGCTGGAAAACCATTAGTTTTTATGGTCTCATTAACAAATCTCTCTTTGAATTATTTTCAATTTTACTTTTAGTTTGTAAAATATATTTGATTTGCACTGAGATTTTTGCACGTAGTACGAATAGATTGGAATTCATTATAGTCCGACAATAGTTTAGAAGATTTATATTGTTTATGTACAGTTTTCTTGAGTTTGTAAGTGATATTGATTCTTTGTTGAACCAAATAAGAAAATTGCTTTCTTACTACAGTTTTTAGAAACAAAACAATCAATAACATAATCAATTACCGAATAAAATACATCAAGACACATATCAATATCACAGTTATAAAATAGTGCAGTCCAATCAACATTCAACAAATCATTTTTAGTTGCGCTGTAGTCGGCAAGTTTAAAATCATTAAAAACATAATTACAATTTAAAATATTACAAGTAGTATCACAATTAATAGTTAGCAAGTAGGCAGAATGGTATTGGCTTAAATTTAACAAAACATCTACAGCTTCTATTACAAAAATATTACATGGTAAAACATAAATATTAAAACACACTATCACTATTAGAAATAGAAATGCATTGTACGCAGTTTAAGAACCCAAACAAATTAGCAATTAAACGAGCAAGCAAAAGTTTCCTAAGTTTAGTTTTTAAAAGATGGGTCTAAGTTTTTGACAGGATTTAGGTTCCAAAAATCCATTGAAGATAAAGCAAGAACATTTTGTAAACTACAATAACTCACAAATCTTTTGACAGCAATGTTAACTGGCCAAAAGTTTTTGCAAAAAATAGTTTTAGCATGGTCGGCTGGAACCGAGACTTTAAACCTACTGTAGCTTCCAGATTGTACAGCTAGTTATACAGCACTAATTGAAATATAGGAGTATTTCAATTTAATGTAGTTTATTTTTTAGTTCCGCGTTTAAGTTTTGAGACATGTATATCCCTCCAGCGCACGGGTGAGGCCTGTGATCCAAGCAATATATAAAACTTAAAGTAACTTTGAATAATATAATCGTAACGCTTTCAACTTTTATGTACCTTTCAGAGTTGTAAAAAGACATGTTTTGGTGTAATTAGAAATTAAATTTAAAACTTGATTTTTACGTAAAAGCACAATATGTCTTGATAGGCCTCACCCGTGCACTGGTGTTTTTTTCTATGAAAATCAGTTTTTGCTTGCAAGATGTCCTAACTAACTTTAAAACTTCTTAATTTACCTAAATAGCAAAACATAGTTAAATTTACTAAAAATGGCAGGTTGTTTCTAAAAAAATTGGCCAAAAATTTTGTTTAAAAAAATATAAAAAAAAGCAGCTTGCTTATATTTGCCAAGAATTATACGTAAATCGGCTAGACGTTTATTTGGAATTCCAACCCCTGAAGAGAAACTCAAACCTACCTTAAATAAAAAAGGCTACTGCAAAAAGAGAAAAAAAACGCTACTTTTGTAAATCTTGTAAAAGTTGGCTGTGTATGCTACAATGTTATACGGAGTGTACCGATAGAAATTAGAGCCAACTTTAGAACTCCCTGTTTTTTAGTTTTTTTTAAATTTTGTTTTGTTATTTTTTTTATTACTTTAGTATGCCTATTATAGGAAAATGATAAATTATTGTTTTTTTCTTTGTTTAGTTTTGATATAATATAATAATATAAAAAACCTTGATAAAAAACAGCTTTTTAGTTTTATGCGCTCCAAAAACACATAACAAAAATAGATGTACTTTAAAATAATCAAAAGTAACTTACTTAAATATTTAAGCAATAATTTTCTACAGTCTATTATAAAATGTTTCTGATAGGCCTTACTCGTGCGCTGGTGTGACACCAAAACCTCCCGTTTACTGGAGAGATATATGAATTTGGCTCATATGCCTGCAACTTATTGTGACTTGGACCACAAGTAGAAGCAATTGAATTTTCTCATTAATAGTTGGTGTAACTACACAAGACATAGCTACTTAAATACGAGTTTTGTATACAAGTATAACTTGATTCTTGTCTGCAATCTTCTTTTCAAGATACAATACTTTATCTAATAGCAATTTATTGTTAGACCAAACTTCATCTAACAAAACTTAATATAGTACGATAGTCTCTTTATAAAGCCTGGGAAGTTCGGAATCGTCAAGTTCGAATGATGTATTACAGTGACATTTATTATGACGAATGGCGCAACTGTTGTGAAATATAATTCTACAACTAGTACATGTTACGCCAGATTGTGCAACACTTTTGCATTTGCACGCTTGACCGGACATGATAATAAATTAAAGTTTAAAACATAAAAATTCAACTATAAAAGTGATTAAATATTAAGGAATAATAATAATACAAGAAGAATACACAATTCACACCGGCGCGGTAGTTCACTTGGTGACTAACTACAAAACAAACAAAAGCAGACCACGGTTGGGTAACACAAGAAAACAAAGGAGTGTTTAAAACAAGGTTAAAATATAAAATCACAAATTAAAATATAAAATCTCAAATTAAAAGAAAACACAAGTTACGCCACTGGTAAAAATATTGCTTTGCGCTGCGCGGATGAGAATGCGCGGACGTCTATACAAGTTTCAATAAACAAACTTTACCATAAATTTTACAGAATAATGATTAAAACATATAGCACAAACAATCACAAGTATAATTACCAGTACGTTAAGTGAAAATTCACAATTAAAAACACTTATAAACACATGAAACTGTAGGAGTAAAATATCATAATTAATAATAGTTTAATGGTTTAAACTTATGTTTTTTTTATTATTAACTATCCAATTTTGACAGTAGTCGAGCTTTTATTAAATTATTAATGAAAAGTTTCCTTCAAACTCTGATGTCTTATGTTGTATATTTTTCAATCTACATCTCAGGATTGTTACATAGACAAACATTTCAAAATTAAATTTTTGTACAAAAAAATAAGACTACAACACATACTAAACACCTAAAAATTAAAAATAACTAAAAAAATGAAAAGACAACATTTTAATTCAAATGCTGACAACACGTGTTGATATCTGATGCAAAAATTCTGGAACTTTTATTCTATCAAACACTTACAATCTCTAACCTGTTTGGTTAAAACACAGTTCAATACATGAAGGCTTTATGCCAATCTTAACAAAACTTAACTCTCTAATCCATACCATCGTAAAAAAATTAAACTGGCGTTTTTATTCTCTATCAACCTCACCAACCTGGTTCTAGCAGGCCGAAAGTCCTTTCGAGTATAAATGATGAAATAAGGCAATATGATTATTGTTTGTAAATTTGTTTGTTGCTGACACTATGAATGCCGAAGCGGTTAAAGCGATGAACAAAATATACTGTTGTATATCAAGAAACTTACCAAATATTAATCTGAGCCATGTAACAATACTACTATACTTTCTTTAAAATCTAAATGCATAATTTAAGCAAAACATTTCTTTTGTTTTACCTATACAGACAAAAGTATAAATATAAAAACAACTACACATATTTATAAATCTGTATGCAGACCTCTCTTAGATTACGCATACATTGTTTTTTTTCACAATTCTGTAAAGAGACTCTAACTAATCTTAATCATTCCTTACATAACATCATATAATATAATGAGTTTCTATATAAACTAACGCAAATTATATCACTTTCCAAACGTCAGAAATCAGAAGTGACTAAAAAATGTTTCATCAAATCTGCTAAAGTGAAAATGATATCTAAAATTGTTATTACACAAAATAAAAAAAAAATGCCAAATTCAAATTTCTATCTAAATCCATCCTTGAACATATTCTTTTAATGTCATGTCACTTGCTTATGTTATGTTTGTTATTTTTTTTTTGTAATTTATAAACATTTATAATTTTATCATTTTTACTACAATAATCATACTCAATCAATCTACCACAAAACAAAACTCATTCATTAAGTTTTGTTTTTATGTATCAAATCACAGTACTTACACCAAAAACTGTGTGACCGATGGTAGAAAGTTTTGCACAGTTTAAGAAACAGAAACCTATAGCCACAATATAATAAATAAATTCTTCTAAGAAACAAAGTTTGGTTAGAAACCTATTTGAAGTGGATTTGCAAACGAGTCTTAAGAATAGTGGCGTACCTATTTGCAAGCAAAAGTCTGCTATGCGAATTTTGAGTTTTTAACATTTTGTTAGTCAAATTTGGCATTTTTTGACAGTGTATGAACGGATTTTGGTTTTTTTTAAGATAATTTTTTTATATTTTATAGCTAAATTTTGCTGTTTTTAAGATTTTATAAAGGTTTTTACACTTTTTAAAAGTTTATCTTTTGATATTTTATAAACAGAAAGCAGTTTTTAATCAGTTTGGCCAAATTTTTGTTTTTTTTTTTAAATTTATATAAACGTTACAAAGCCAGGTTTTTATATTTTTATAAATAGAATTTTGCGTTTTTTAATTATTTTTGGCCGGGTTTTTGTTTATCTTGCACAAATTTATTATTTTATATCTAGATTTTGTTATTTTTAACATTTTATAAATGAAATTTTGCGCTTTTTACCAGACTTTGATCAAATTTTGCTACTTTTAACAATATTTTATTATTATATTTTTACATTTTTCAATTTTGTTTAAACAAGTTTTAGTTTGCTGGCTTTATAAAAATTAAAAAAAAAGCATCAAAGAATCTATCACATTGACATAATGCTCAATTATATTGGTATAATTTTTTATAAACATTTCCTAAAATAACAATTGTGGTACTTATGGAATCCTTTGAGAATTGAGTATCCATAGCAACCATTTGTTTTTATTGTTTTGTTGCAATGAAACTAAGCAATTAACAAAATATTAAAGTTTACATTTCCAGTTTGTTATATACTTACGACGAACAGTAAGAGAACTTCAAAGAATATGGATAGATAGTGATATAACTCTAAACACTAAAAAACAAATAATAAAAACACTGGTATTCCCAGTACTACTATATGGTTCCAAATCATGGACAAATAAAAAACAGGATAGACAAAAAATTGATGCATGTGAGATGTGGTGCTGGAGGCAAATACTACATGTCTCATGAACAGCTCACAGAGCTAAGGTATCTATTAATAAAAAAATAAATAAACCCCAGCGACTGTCACAGATTGTCTTTACTAAAATCCTAAAAGATAATGACAACTTTGAAAAACTGGTGATACAGAAAAAAATGAAACGACAAATACCAAGAAAAAGATAGCCGATGAGGTCGACCGACACTATCAAGACAACAACCAAGAGCACGATAACACAAGCAATAAGAGAACCCGGGAACAGGGAAAGATGACGGGATATTGTAAGAAAAGCAACAGCAAAAGAGTAAACCACAATCACAACCTCTCTGAAAAGAGAGGAAACGAAGAAAAAGAAGAAAAAAAGAAGAATATACTTATTAACTAATTGTTAAGTAGTGTTACGTTCTGTTTAAGCTTTAATTATGCTATTAAGGCATAGCTGAATTAAATAAAGCAATTTTTTTAAGATAAAAATATCCTACCGTGCTTAAAATTAAATGTGTCATATACCGTGATAAGGAAAGCAGTACACCAAATACACCAAATTATAACATGAAAGAGGCGCAAAAAAACACCAGCAAATTAAGACAAGTTTTTAAGTTTATTGGCTTGTCGGAATAGATTACTGATATTAAATTTTTGACACGTGTTTGTCTAGGTTGTTTAGCAAAAAACATTACCGCTGTTTTCTAGAACGTGGTAAAAAATACGAGACTATTTAGCATCCTGCTTAAGAATTAAAAATTTTATGAAACACCATAGCCAAAAAAATTTGTCAATTGGTTTATTGAACAACAACAAGTGTGTTTTATTTCAAATCTTAAAAAAACTATTGAAAATGACTTCAAATCAATTAAAAATAACAAAATTATTCTATTAAACTGTGTTGTACTACGAATTTAATTTTTTTGCTTTTGAGAGAACCATTAAAAATAACTTTTAAATTATTTAAAAATAACAAAGCTATTCAGCCGTATTTTATTTATCTGACGCTTTGTATATGTGCAAAAGTTGCATAAAAAAAAGTTTGCATTTGTTAAAAAAATTTAGTATTTTAGATACTTTTGAAGCTATATTAACAACATGCTTCTTTTATAAAAAAAAATTGAGATTGTAATCACAAAATGACAAATTGAAAAAGTTTGAATATAGATTCATATATCATTTGTTACTTTATATTTTGATTTTGGTACAGTAAGAAATTGGAAGTTTTTAGAATTAATTATAACAAACTAAATAAATTGTTAACATCAATTGTTGTACAATTTGTTTTATAACATCTCCATAAGACTGGATATATTTTAAATCTTAAATGTAAACGTACAACAGTAAAGATTAAAGTGGGTTTGGGCTATCCTTAAGTTCCTATTAAGATTTGGTAATGCCAAAGCTGTTTAAGAAGTAAGTATTGCTAAAGTTTTTAAAGCGGTAGTTGGATGTAACAAAAACATGTTTTTATTGGGTTGCGTTTTGCTGCAAGCTTGGAATAGCAACTCGTGTTGATAACAATCTAAAAGTCAACAATTCTCTTTTTTTACAAAGTTGTGTCTGCTTTCACATCTTTATGTAAAAAAAAATAATTTAAAATTGTTTTTTTTTTGGCGTTCTAAGCTTTTTTTAGTTTTGTTGAAATATTCAAATTTTAGTGTAAAACTCATTGCAGAAAATTGTGCAACTTTTTAGAATACATTGTGTATTCCAATATGTTATTTTTCGACTTCTGCTTTCAAAACACCAAGTTTTTGAATCTTGCTAAGCAACTCGGTTGGTTGAATCAAATCTAAAAAGCAGAAGTAGTTTGACCTGGGTTTGCTAATAAAAATGATTAAAATTTTATTGAGTTTTGTCAATAAATTTCTCAGAAAATAAAATAAACAAAAATTGTGCAAACTACTTACCAAAAAGAAAAAAAAACTCAAAAAAACGTCATTTGTGGTATAAAGAGTTAATTAAAAATATATCAAAACATTGATTTATTGTTTGAAATTTATCAAAAATGTTCCATGCCTAACTTTATTTACAGTAAAACTACCAAAAATTGCACAGTAAATAAATAATTCATGCAGCTTTGTAGACGTTTTAACGCTTGTAATTTTATAAACGGTTCTTTACTCAAGAAAAGATTGCCAAGCCTTGAGCTAAAGAGAAGAAATAATTTTGTAAATCAATTTTAAAGTAAAACCGGAATTTGTAGGTCTTCGTAACATACAATAATAATAAAAAAACAATTGCAACTCAACTCATTTGCAATTAAATCTTTTTCTTCTCTGAATTTAAAAGATATTTTGTTGTTTGCATCGTATACAGTGTACATACACATTTGCAGTTATCTTCTTGGTTTTAAAACTCATTTAATTTTTAAACAAAATATGTAATTTAAATCCTACATTTATTCATTCTTCTGCAGTTTTGAGATATAAAAATAAATAATTTTTATTTTTATTAACACAATTATAAATTCTAGCTATATTTATATTTTTATTTATACCTCACAAGTACATAAACTCAAATCCAATTCATTTTTTTTTTATTTCCCATGCTGCCACTCATCCACGTCAAATGTCATATTTAACAACTTTCATAATATTTATATAAAAAAGGCAATAAAACCGCGAGTGGTAAACGAACAGCACAGCCGAGTTCTTACACGTCGCTTGATGCTAGCGCCGTTTTATTGCTGACTTATGAACTATGCCCGATAAGCAAATAACGATAAAACTGTATATTCAAATTAGGAGGAGAAATGGGGGGAAATTAACATAATCACAATCGGCACTACGTTCATTAAAAAGAAACATTAAAAATAACAGTCAGTGGCGGGTGCGCGGGGGTGTTTGATTGCTAACTGATGATGATAAGTGGGATGTTTTTGTCCGCAGGCTCTGACATTGCTCACATGGATAAGATGCGTGTTTGTTCATTAAAATGATGTTTTCCGTTTAATGTATTTCTCTGAACGTATATGTTACGGAAGATTGTTGGTGTAATTGGATATACAAGAAACGCCTACTAAATATTAACTATAAAAATGATAATGGAGAAGTAATATTCTTAAAGATTTCATATTTTCTTAATTAATAATTTTTAGTTATAAATTGAAGAATAATGTGCAGTAGCCTTAAGCCACTACATTGTTTTCAAATATATAGTATTACTGTTTGAACGATTTTGTAGTTGTATGGCGTGATCTTTTGCATCTGGAATAATTTCAGTTGAAAACATCAAATTTATTTAGAAATATATTGGCCATTCAAACTATAAACAGAGAAACATAAATAACAAAACATAAGAACGTATGAAAAAAAAATGTATGATGTAATATAATAATATAAACTAATTATAAATAGTAGATTAGAAAATTGAAAAAAATCTAAACAAGGTAGTGGGTGAATACATTCTATTATATTTAACCAATTATTGAAAGCGTTGTGAAAATGTTATTTATAACCTCCGGTATATTTTTACCGGCTTCTCACATTATTATTTATATAATAATATCTATTGCTTATTGATAAAATTAAAATGATGATTTATATCTTGTGTAGGTTGTGGTTGTAAGTGTAAGAGACGGGTAGGACTAATTTGTTATTTGTAATAAGACTGTCTTCAGACATTTTGCAACATATGGAAATATATAAACTTTATCAAATGTCAAGAGCAAATTTTTAACTAAATGTTTTTTAGTAAGATTTGTAACGTGATGATCACTCACTCTTGTATGACTTTTTTAGCAATCAATATAAAATAATAGTTACAAAAAAAATATTCTGTGCCTAGATTGAATTATTGTTGGGCATATTTTTAATGACTTTGAAGACTTATTTCAAACTTTTGTACTTACTATATATTTGATAACATTTAAATTGTATTCGAAATAATTAAAACTACTGCTAATAACAATAAAAGTTTATATAATATTCAATCAAATGATAAATGTTTAATCCAAAATAAACAATGAAGTGCATAGTGTGCAGAGCCAATTATTTTGTACGCAAAAAGTATATAAGCGAGTAGCTCCTGTTACCGTCTTTCTCGGTCAGTGTAACACTTACTTCTAAAAGCTCACTTAACTGTAGTGATAAACAAACTAGAACTGAATGTTTTTTAGGCATTACAACTATTTTTTTTTTATTTCCACACAATTAACATCTAAAAACAAAACATAGTTTTTTTATTGCTTGTTCTTTCAACTACATGATGTGTAGTACATACATTATACCTTTCTTATTTTTAAACTTTGTTCGACTATTCTGCAGTCTTTCTTTAATTTCAAGTTTTTTATTAAGTCTTTTTTGGCGCAGATAACGTATGCCGTATTAAAATGTAATTCTTTTATATTTTTTTAACAGGTTTGTCATGTATTGGTACACAAAACTTTACTTCAGTCTATTTATTATTTTTATCAATAATTTTTACTACGGATAGCTTAAGCTGATAGTTACCGACACTACCGTGTTTCCAGCTTTGCCGTATCGGACTGAGAGGTTTGATTTAGCAAGATACATATATATTTACACGTGGCTTTAAATACAAGCAAACGCAGATAGACTAACGAGAGCATGTAGACAAAAAAAATACAACATAGTATCTAATGGTGCAAAAAACATGCAAGAAGTTATTCCAACAGAAACAGTAAAAATCGGTAAATTAAAAAAATAAAATAAAACGGCAAATATGGATTGTGTACAGAATGAAGTATAAATGCATAGTACAAAATTTTTTATTAATAGATTAGCAAATTGTATGCCGATGCATAAAAAAGCAAAACAACAGACTAGCAAAAAATTACAAAAATATAACGTTTCTCAAGCATACGAGATATAGGTCATAGTTCTAGAAGAAAGACTGAATAGAGAATTAGAAATAACAAGTAGATAAAAACCTCTGACATTAAAATTAGGTTACAATTTTACGTTTAAAACCCCAGATAAAAACTTAAAAAAATATAAAAATTTTAATTATCAAACAAATATATTTTGTATATACAAAATTTGTTTTAACAACATTACTGAAGTTTATAGCAAAAAAAATTGCTTCTATTTGCCTCACCGGTAAGGACTATACAAATTGAAGTACAAGTTTTGACTAAATATAGCATTTAAAAGTTGAGGCATTACCTACAACAAATAATATAATTTTTATCTGGTTTAGCATCTGCTTTTTATACTAAGAAAACTTAGCTACTATGAATTCGGCATAACAAAAAGTGTTTTAAAATAAGCGCAAAAAGCGCAATAAAACATTTACATAAAAATTGCAAATATTTTTCAGTGACGTAACTTCAAATTTTTAGCTCCCCCGCAAGAATTTTCTTGAGGCTCCAATCGTGTTTGTATTATACTTCAAAATAAATTTTTAACGCCTTATAATTAAACAAATACGTAAAAAACAAAATAAATACTGTAAATGTAAATGGTACTCCGATGATTGGATTGATGTGTTGATAAATTCTTAGTCTTTAATCTTTAATCCTTAATCCAAATATTGAGTTAATAAAATAAAATTAGATCTTTATAATTTACATTTGTATTTTATTAATTAAATATATTAACAACCGGTTTTGACCATGTGGTCATCTTCAGGTTTTTGCATTGAAAACTAAACGTTGAGTGAAGTTAGATTTGTTGTTGCATTTAAAATTAATAAATTAAAGAAAATCTTCTTAAAGAATTGAGCGCATGTGCTTGGAACAACCGAGTTATTCATTGGCTGGAGCATGCAAACAAGTCAACGCAACTTACGTCTGAAAATAGAAGCAGTAAAGACAACCAAATAAACAACAACAACGGCGACATCAGTCCGGAAGAAACACCTTTATACTAAACTAAACATATTTTTTATAAAAATTTTGTTTATTACTTTTGTTAAATAACGATAGTGATCACTGATCAATGTATCTAATCAATTTGGTTATTTAATTTTTGAGGCTTAGCGGCCCCTATGATATAAAGTATAAATTATGCTGACACATTTGTTGTTTTAGAAAAATTACCGATTACATTTTTGAATTTGTTTTTTAGTTTTGCCAATGATTTTTTTCTTTAGCTCAAAAATTGTAGTCAGTTGATTGCCACAGACAAAACAATTTTACAAAACTCTACAAAAAAAATTCTTATGACGTTGAAACTACACAACCTTACTAGTCAATTTTAGAGACTAAGTGCATGTTTACTAAATTATTTATTATCAATGCCGGCGTCCACAAAAAGATATTGCTTGCCCAACCACTCTATCAACTCAAAATCTGCAACAACATATAAATTATTTGCTTTTTGAACCCAGCCGGGTAAAAAATCAGCCAATTTTTTACTTATCCATTAAATTAGAAATGTGCTAAAAACAATTTTTTAATAAAATTAGCTTATAGAAACTTTTCTTAAACTGTTGCTTAAAATTGTTAGTTGCTGTGAAAGGTGGCGTATAGATGTGCTTTGATTCTTACCAACACTTGCAGTCACTAATTCAGTATTGAGAACAATTTCTTTTTAAGCCAAGATGATCAAATTTTTTAAATAGTTTCTTTATTATCGAACAGTTTAGTGCATTTTGTTTTTTGTTTTCACTAAACATTTATAATATTTTAAATAAATTTTTACTATTAAAATTTGCTGTTTGTTTATATAGCATTCCATGACTGATAACTGCAATGCGTCTACATATAAGTTGTAAAAACTTTAGTTTAGCACTTTTGATTAAACAAAAATCAAATCTTGCGCATATTTGAAAACATTTTTTATGCAATGTATGTATTAAATTGTATTAAATTTTGTCTATTTAAGAGATTCTCAATATTATAGCTTATATACAGCGT
The DNA here is from genome assembly GCA_963932245.1 of Tachinus rufipes. NCBI lineage: Eukaryota > Metazoa > Arthropoda > Insecta > Coleoptera > Staphylinidae > Tachinus > Tachinus rufipes. The sequence continues at coordinate 43,842,477 of OZ010743.1, read as the reverse complement.
GTTAGGTAATCACGCGGCAAAAATTTAAGGAGTTATTCTTTGGCCTATTCGAAGAGTATTTTGTCTAATGATGATTTCTGAAAAACTTTTTTGTTTTGAAGAATCAGAGTGAACAAAATTTGCAACAACCATACTCAATAGTTATTGAAATCGTTACATAAATTTATGAGTTTATCACGTACAAAAAATTGTTAACAATAACGGTTGTTTTATCTACTAATGTACAAGTAGATTTTATTTAAATAGGTTTTTTCATTGATCATTACATGTATCGGTTGCAGTTGTTTAGATTGACGTTTGGCTGTTTGACGTATCTTTAATAGTTAGTGAATTCCTCTACTATGAATCAACGAGATGACTGACACATACAAGCTAGATGATTGTACGTTGAACGGTTTTCTAGCCGTAATATCCCCGACCAAAAAATTTTTAAAAACATTCATTGGCGTTTTTGTAAAAATAAGAACGGTACAACTGGAACAGAATGTGCTGAACATGATAGAAGAAGATCCAAGTAGTGGACAGTTTAAAAAATTCTTAAGTGCAATTTGTTGTATCCTTACTACATTCAGCGTATTGAGGCTACAACTTGCTAATTTTTCTTTACGTATTGCGTTATGTCAATGGTTTTTCCTAACATTAGTTTTAATTTCTCAATTCTTTTCACCAATGAAGCCAGTTTCTCAAGAAATGCCATAAGGAATTTTCATAACAACCATGTGTAGGCAGATGAAAATCCGCACCAGGTATGTAAAGATTGTTTTTAACATCAGTTCTCCTTGAATGTTTGGGTAGGAATTGTGGGCGACTGTCTAATTGAACCAGTATTTCAACCAAAAAGACTTACCGGCAAGGTGTATCGCAACTTTTTAAAACACATTAACAAGAATTGCAATGTGGTTTATGCACGATGGTGCACCACTATCCATGTTTGGCAATATAATTATTGACCTGTGCAAAACTTTTGTTAAAACACTAATAAACTATTTACTATTTACTATTTACCACCACATTTTAATTTGTTAGTTTGTGATTATTTAACAGCAACATACGGAGATTGCTGGATTGGTTGAAGTGAGCCACACAGATGGCTTGCTTGCTACCCAGACTTAAACCCTCTGGATTATTTCTTATAGGGCTAGCTAAAGTCATTAGTTTACGCTACTCCAGTGGAGAATTTGGACAACTTGCAAAATTGGATAATTGCTGGGTGTAACTCAATTAGAAACAACCTTGGTATGTTTAAAATAGTTTGGCACTTAATGACAAGAAGATTGAATGCTTGTATCTAAGCTGGAAGAAAATTACTGTAGATTTAGAAACTTTACATGTATTTTTTTATAATAAAATGTTGTAACTGTCGCAAATATTCAAAAATCATCATAGGACAAAATATTCTTAGAATAGGCTAAGTAATAACCCCTTAAATTTTTGCCGCATGTTTACCTAACACTCTGTATAATATTAGTCGTTGAGTTGATCTTGTGCATATATTCTATTATATTATACTCTGTTTAATATTAGTTTTATTAAAGTTATATAGCCTGCGCACATTGTTAAAAGTTATTGTTTAGTTCTTGATAATCAAATGTTGCCAACTCATATGTTGTTAAATTAAAGTTATTTACTTTTATTTGATATTTAATATAGATTGTAAAAATGTTATATTTTAACAATACTGGCGTTTACAGGTATTTAGATCACGGATGTGACTACAATGTATGGTTGACTCTATATGAGTTTCAATCACTAGAATTAAGACGCAATGCTAAGCAAATAAAGTTTTTATATAAAATATAAAATCATTTATAATTTAATCAATGACTCTGACATATTGTCTATGTTACAATTTTGAGTTCCGTTATACAACATCTTTGTTTTTATGTTTCATTATGTAATACTAACGTACTTTCCAAGTATCTACTTCACTCTATGTGCAATTTGTATAATTTAATCTGTCATAAAGTCAAACCAATGTTTAAAAAAATTATTACTCAAAAATATTTTTTTTATGTATTCTTAGTTGTAATTAAGATTAATTAATTTACTTTTTATTGTTAATTTTAAAAATTATTGTTGTTGTAAAACTGATATGTACTATATGAGTAATTCCACAAAAATTCGGACAAACGTCCCTTCATCGATATCTCCAATTTTGCTCAAAAATGCCCCAAAATTTTTGTCTTTCATAATTTTGCAAAAAAAAGTAAAAAAAGAATTGAATTAGTGTAATCAAAAGGAAATTTTTCCTAAAACGCAATCTTTATGTCCAATTTTTTTTAATTTTCTTGAAAAAAGCCGGAAAATTAGTAAAATTACGGAAAATTCGAGGAAAATTCTTTAAAAGTAATCTATTTTTAGCAACTATGTGTTATATTTTACCTTAGGGCAAGCAAATCTAGTTTTTTTTTTATTTTTGCAATAGATTCAGGAGTATATTCAAATTTCAAGTCTCCAGATGTAAAGGAATTGAAGATATAAATTTTTTAATAAAATGGTAATTTTCTAATTTTTTGCGGAAAAACCAAGTCGGGATCGTGTTCTACAAAATATTTCTATAAAATACACCCTTTTGAATATAATTTTTCACTATTTTTTGCTTATTTACAGCACAAAAACTGAAAAAAGACAAAATATTCTAAAAATCTAAAATTTTAGGATTTGTCATATTTTGGTACCCCAAACATGTGTACACAATTTGAGCAAAATCAGAGATATCAATGTGGAGACGATTGTCCGAATTTCCGTGGAATTACCCATATGTAAGTTGTAATAATTGTTATAGGGGCAACCCGTTATTATTACTATAAATAAATAAACAAGTAAATAAATAAATTAATTAATATGATTCTATCATGTAAAGGATGGTCCATTTAATGGTCCCTATTTAATAATTCAAAAAAATAAACAAAATTAGTTTATTCAAAAGAGCAAACATTTCCATTATTTATGAAACACGATTTCATTCATGGGCTACCTCGGTTTCCGGCTCTATCTCACAAATGGTTTGCTCGATATTTGCTTTAAGAGCCAAATCGTTAATGGATTGTTTGCATAACATCGGTCCTTAACGGCACCCCACAAAAATAAAGTCTAACGACGTCAAATCGCAGCTCCGAGGTGGCCAATTGACATTGCCGAGACGGTTGATAACATGTTTATCGAACTTGGCAAACAAAAGATTGATTGGGGCATGGGCTGTGTGGCATGGCGCGCCATCCCGCTAAAACCAAAAATTGTCCAAGTCCATGTCTTCTTCCGGCCACATAAAATTGTTTAACATGCCTCTGTAGCGCTCACCGTTGACTGAAAAGCAGCATTTTTAAAGAAAAATAGGCCAATAATGTCACCGATCCAAAATCTGCACCAAACAGTTATTCTCTGAAGATGCATTGGCTTTTCGACAATCACGTGCGGGTTTTGCAATCCCCAGATGCAACAGTTTTGCTTGTTAACATAAAAATGCGCTTTGTAAGAAAAAATGATTTTTTGAGTAAAATTGTTGTCCATTTCGAGCTGCTTTAAAGCCCAAACTGAAAATCAATAACAAACCGGATAGTCGTGTGCTTTCAATTGCTGAGTGAATTGGACCTTATAAGCAAATAATGCAAGGATTTTGTGCAAAATTTACATGAGGCTGGTGCGTAAAATGTTGAGTTGTTGAGATTGATGGCAAGTCGATGTTCCAGGACTGAGTCGCACACTCTCGGCTACGGCAGCCACATTCTCGTCAGTGTGCACCGTACGACGGGGGAGACCGTATGTATTGGCTACTAGCATGCCAGTCTCACAAACTTTTTGCACAAACTTGCGTACAACACGCGCGGTGGATGCCTCATTTCTGCCAAAAACTTCTTTTCAATAAACGCACTGTTTGGGCTACACAACATTGACTTTGGAAATAAGTTGCAATATTTTCCAACGTTGTTCAAGCGTAAAGCGATTCATTTTGTTCCGCGGAGATATGATACTGACTTTTTGCCAAGATTTTCTACGGGAAAGACCTGTCACTGTCAAAATAACAAATAATTAAAAAGATACCACTAGATGGGCCACCCTTTAGTAGAACAATGTAAATATTATTTAAAATTGCTCTAGTCTTTTTTTCTCTTAAATTATTTTTTTGAGTTTGCAAAATCAATTTTTATTTTCTTTACTTTTGCTATTACTTGTTGTTTCATGATATTGGCAATTATTTGATTACATTTTTCCTCATAAGCAATTATGTTGTTTTCTTTATAAAATAATCAAATATATTGTTTACCGTTGCTGCAATATGTTTTTAAAACTAACAATTTTATGTAACAAGTTTTGTCGCTAAATACATTAATTGAAACAACTCTTCAAAAGTTAATTGCAAAACTGGATTGGCAGTAAATGCCGCATTTTGGACAGGGTGATTTATACCAGGAAATAAAAATTTGAGTTTGTGTTTGAGATTAGATTCTAAACAAAAAATACAAACTAACTTTTTTTCCGGTCGGCTTTTGTTTTGAAAATGTCAAGGTATAAAGTTTTCTGAACTTATTTAATTTTTGTCTGTAAAATTACTAGTAAGTCGGACATTGATTTGAAACAAAAGACTTATTTAATAGTTGTTACGTACTTTGAAGATTGCTCTTAATTTTTACTGTAAAAAATACAAATTTTATCTAGAATGCAGTTCGGTAATGAAAAATATGCCAATATTAATTTTCTTTACGATTTTTGCAACGGCAATACTTTAAAAAGTTGTCGGGAATATCAAAGATGATTCTCAAATTTTTGTTAACCATTGTCTATTTTTCGATACGCTGCAAGTAAAAAAAAAGTAATTAATGCCGTGCTTGACAAACCAAGTATCAATACTAGAAAAATTGTAACCCGTTTGCAAGTTTTTTAAAACTTTGTTTGGAGTACCTTAAACAAGAAGTGTTGTACAAAGATTAGCATTTTTGCAATGGCTTCTCAAACAACACAAGTTAGAACTTTATTCTTTCTATTTTGTAGCCCAAGAAAGTTTTTACCAGATATGGTATTAATAACTGTCACAATGAGCATGCATAGTCAGTAGAAAATTCGCACGCATTTAATCATTGTTTTCAACACAAATTTTCTCTTAGTAATAATAATATTAATAATAATACACTTTATTTCTATTATTGAGGGATCTAGTTTTAAAAGGTATAAACTTCACAAAAATCAATTTGTCAGAAACTTAAAAAAAAAGTTACAACTAAAGAAATTGTTAAAACTGATTTTTGTGTTTTTTGAGTTATTTACAAAACATTTGTTAACATTGTTATAAATTTAAATTAATTTGGTCAATAAATTATTAAAATAAATCAAATTACAGGTTGCATAATGTCTTTTTAAACTGAATCTTGCCAAAATCTTTTCTTAAGTAAAATCTAAATTAAAAAAATATTTAAACAAAATTCATTTTTATTGTATGAAACAAAATTTTATCATCACATTGTAGAATGCGAAATTTGCTACAAGATGGTATCAGTAACGCAATAATTTCAAAAAATAGAGATTGTATCTTTTGAATCTACACCCCTCATATACACGTGGACGGTCCTTTACTGCTAATACAAATTCTGCCGCATAGTTTAAATGCTGCGTTCTACTTGGAATTGTTGGATAATTGCTTGCACAAGTAATTAGCAGATGTTCAACTTGTTGTAGAATAGCTAGACAACCATACTAATAGAAAGAGGATGTGTAGGCGCGGTTTAGTTTAGTGGCCTGTTAGGTTGCTAAATCTAAATCCACAGCATTTTTACTTTTTTTTTCTATGTAAATTTTGCAAATTAGCAAAATTAAAAAAAAAACAAACAAACAGCCTAATGATATTATTTTTAAATTAATACTGGAAATCCAGTTAAATATTATTATCCTTTGTAACCAACAAACTAGCTAATTGTTTGAAGTCAACTTTGCAAAATTGAATCAAGTACTTAGTTTGGGACAGCTATATATACTACCTGCCAAGAGTAAACAACACCAAAAAGTCTTAGTTCAATTTTAAATAATATTTCAGATAAAATGTAAATTATTTAAAATTTTTGAACAATGCAAATCCGTTAATTAATTTATCATTTAAATCAAACCTTAAGTTTGCCATCGTGGAGTTTTTTAACAATTAAGCAATTTCAAACGCAATAAAGTAATTGGGCTCTGAAAAAGAAATTTATCAGTTTGTGATATTGCCTAACAAATTGGCAGAACTGTCAATAACTTGATGTTGAATAATTTAAAACATAAAAACTACGGCAAAAATTACAACCTAGACTTAAAAACACTACAAAACGTAAAAGTTGGGTTTTTTGACTTGTTGCTCTCCTAGACCAATTTTTAACAATAAAACCAATTGGAGATGTTTGGCTAAGATTAACTTTAAAAAAAAAAATTATTTGATTTGTTTACCAAAAAATTTAATCATTTGGTCTCAATTTGTACCGTTTTTTTTTGTATACCTTTAACTTTTCACTATAAAAGGTGCCATATTAAATAATGCAATAAATCAATCAATGGAAGCAAGTTCTTTAACAAGAAATTGAAATTTTGTTTTTATGCCCACAATAGTCGCCAATAAGAGCAACAAACAACATTCAGTTCTTAAACACGGCGATGGATGATATGAATTGCAATTGTTTGTAGAAGTAAGTCTCTTCTAGTGTTTCTTTTAAAAACATTTAACGCAAATTGTTTTATTGACACATTTCTAAAACCAACACTAATGCCTTATTTGAGAACTTTAGAAACTTCTATTTGTTAACAGGATATTGCAAAATTATGTACAGCTAAAGCTACTATAAAATTCTTAGAACTAGCTAATGTTGATTTACTTTTAAGGCTTTTTCTAAAACTATTAGCTGAATTGAACACATGTGGGATACAATTGGTAGAAGACTGAGGCACCTTCAGCCACCCCTACTTACATTACCTGATATTCGGATGCATTCTCAAAAAGGTTGAAACTTAATCTTTCAAGTAAGATTGACAATTTAATTTCTAACACTCTTAAGCTAATTACTGAGTGCTCCAAAAATTCTAGAGAAGGAATTATTATTGAAATTTAAAAACACTTTTTTGAGGTTTTTTTTTTTAATTTCTTAGTGTGAATAATTTACATAATATCTGAAATTTTCATAAAAACTTTACTTTTAACGGCCCGTACAGTTAACAAACATAAATTAAAAAAAAAAACGTTCGTATAAAAATCAAACTTATAACTTTACAAAGACATTAATATTATTAATTTTTTGTCTAAGTATTATAATATCTTTTAAACTCCTTATCCACTATTCGGATTGAAAATTATAACAATGTAACTTAAACATACAATACGTACATTTTACATACTTGTATCATTTAAATAAAAAACTAACTCTCAAGAGAAAAATCAACGAGATCAATTACTATTACCCCTGATTCAATTGAAATGTTAGTAGGTCAACGTAGGTTTGTAATGGAGCGACTTAAGTAATATTACTATTTGCAAATGTTATTGAATGTCTCTTAATGTGGAATAAAATTTTATTTGATATATATGATGAGTCAGATAAAACAGTAAAATTAACAAATATGTCTAATCCAAGGCTTAAACAGTTTCAATTTAAATATTGGTATAAAATGCAAATGCAAACTAATCGCCTTAAATTATAATGTGCTGCAATTTTACGTATAACTATAGATGGCAACGTAACGTAATTGTATCAAAATATATGCTTTAATAAAGTTAAAATTACAAATTATATAAATAATTTAAAATATATTAAAATTTATTATCTTTGCAAGTTTTTTGTTTTTTATAGAATTTGTACAAAGAGAGCAACTACCATTATATAAATTTAATAAAATCATTCTTTTACCCAATACTAGCCCGGTTTGAATAAGAAATAAAAAAATGTTTTATGCAAGTTTTAAACTCAAAAGATCAAGTCATGCATTGCAATTATAATATAATCTTACCTATACAAGATTTATCTTCTTAAAATTATATTAATTAAAAAAAAAAGCAAGTGAAGAAGAAAGTGTACTGTGTGTTATTTGATCCAGAGAAAGCATATGGTCGAGTAAACAGACGTATGATATAGAATGTTTTTAAAAAGTATGGGGTAAGTAAATGCCATTATTGCTATATATGATGGTAGCAGAGTGAGAGTGCGTTAGGGTGGATTGTACATTGAGAAATTGATTTGACATAGAATAAAGTATCAGGCAGGGATGTGTTACGTATCCGTGGTTGTTTAATATATTTATATATAAATGCGATAACGCTGTACGGATGGATAATGTAAATATAAGAGTGCTGTTGTATGCTGACGATGCTGTGATAGTATGCGATTTAAAATTATCTACAGAATGTACTAAACCAACTGAATGTTGCATCAAATAAAATATAATAATTTATTTGTTATTATTTCTTATTATTACAATAAGAAAATTACAAAGTTGTGGTGAATATTTTCATAGTCTTATAAAAAATATGTCAACATGACAGACATTTCCATGCAACTCTATAAATGTAGCAAAAACTAAAACCATGATTTTTGGTAAGGAGGAAGTAGGTGCTCTTGTGTATCTAGAAAAAATGTTTAATAAGAATAGAGACAAGTAAATGTATCGCAGAAAGTAGTTGAAATAATTGCATAGAATAAAGTATTGTCCAAGAAAGCAAATATAGCAATATAATAATAGCTATGGTAAGGCTAGAATAATATACAATATATATAATAGTATTATCTACGGCTTCTTTAGTAACATAGTATCTAACAAAATCACTTTATTTAATAACATTTAAAAATTTGCTTACAAAAATGACAAAAACTTAATAAACGATGATTTGTACTTTATCAACTACTCAGCATGGTTTTAAATAAGTTAAAGATTTTTTGATGTTTCAAAGATACAAATAGTAGGATAAGTGTAAAAAATAGATAAGTATGAGAGTATTTTAAATTAAATAAACATGTTGGGTAGTCTATTACAAAGCATAATATTATAATAAGTAAAAGTTAAAAAAGAAAACAAATAGTAAGTTAAATAAAAAATTATGTTTACACATTGTGAAACTAAGACACCTAAGATAAAATAGTTTAATTATAAAGCACAAATAACAAGTAGTACAATAAATAAAAAATCTAACAAGATTAGGACTGGATTTAAACGTTATTCATCATGCGTAAGGTCTATTTTTTTGCAAAATATGATTTGCACGTTTTTTTACAACAGAAAACCTGAATTATAGTTTTTCTTTTAAGTTGGAACAATAAATAGTTAAATAAATCTAATAAAACTACTTTTTTTTGGTATCTATATATAATATTTTTATCACCTACAATAATATAAAAAGTGCAACCATACACTTAGCACAGTAGTTGATGGCTAATATTTATATAAAGAGTGATCCATTTAGAGCTAAGTTTTTAAAAATTTAAAACAAAAAACAAAAAAACATTTTTATTGGGTAATTTTTATGATCATACAAAAAAACTATTTTAGACAATTATTTTTTATAGGCTATTTTTTTCAAACGTTGGTTGTAACTATGGGTAACATGGTCCATTCAGAAAATCTAATTTTTGATGACGTGTTCAAGAATTTTTGGTGGTATTTGGCAAATGACAGAAATAATGTAGGTCTCCAATTCCCCAATTGTAGTCGGCTTACTCATGTAGACTTTGGACTATACGTAGTCCCAAAAGAAAAAGTCTAGAGATGCAACATACATAATCCAGACGGCCAATTTACAGAGCGGTTTTGTTAGAACTAAATGTCGTCAAAATTACCATTTTTAATTTTAGGCATCAAATAGTCTGTTATCATTGTGCAATAACGGGTGCCATTCACAGTTACGTTTTGGCCGACTTTATTCTTAAAGAAATGTTACACCAGCCCATAAACCACATCAAATTGTTGTTGTGTAATGGCAGTTCTTAAAAACGTAGCCATTAAGCCTCATTGCTGAACAAAATTTTAGTTTGGAAGCTTTTCAAGAGCCCAAAGCCTAAAACAGTGACAATTTGGATGGTCGGCCGGTTTCAATTCTTGCATGATTTACAATTTGTATTTACGTAAAATACGCCAAGTTGTTTCAAACAACAAACCAAACTGTTGAGAAAGGCGCCAAATCGATTTACCACGGTCATTGCGTACACTCTCAGCTACCGTCGTTATATTTTTTTTTTATTGAGTTTCAAATTTTATAATAGTACAGCAAATTGTGCGTTTTGTAGACCGATTATGTAAACCATAAGTTGCTCTAAGCGTACAAAACACTTTCCTCATAGAGCACTGATTTTTGTAATGCAGCTGAATAATTTGTAGACGATGTGCCAAGCTAATTCTTTCCATAATGAAATGTCAAACATTACTGAACAAAAATAACATAACAGTTTGACTCAGCGCACGCTTTATCTAACATAAAACCTTTACTGAAAAAAGTACTTCTAAATGAATCACCCATTACTTATATAATTTTTGTAAGTACGTTGTACCTGTCAAGGCAACTTTTTTATTACTTGCTATTACATCAATTAATTCTATTTGGATCTGATGCGCAGATATTCAAATAGTATTCTTAGTTGAAAAAAATGAAAGCATTTACTCCAAACTGCACATCTACTTTAAATTTTATACATACTTTTCTAAAATCAAATAACTTGCAAGCATTTAATTGAAATTTAAAAAATATATAAACTATATTGCTATAGGCAAGCACCATAATTAATCAAGACAGTCTAGATTAGGAAACCAACACGTTTAAAAGAGCTCAAACTTAATATGTTGAAAAAGAGTTAGCAGAATTATGAAGGCTTCAATGCAAAACAATCAAAGCAAATTTAGCACTTTAAAATTGTAAAGGTCAATTACCTTGACATTTTTTATACTAAAAGCTCGGCCACTGCACCACCGCAAAAGGGCATAATGATACAGAGTGATTTAAAGAAACCGTATGGTTTTGAAATGAGTACTCGGTTAATTTTACATAATTTTTTTGTTTATTAACATTAAAATATTTGTTAAAGAATGAGATTAGATTAATTAAATGCAAAAAATAACATCACTCAAGCCTATGGTTTAAAGTTGCTTATAACATCTTCTAACAGTTTTCCATCAATTTACACAAAATGACATCCTTCAACTCTTTCAATGTTTTGGGCTTATCTTTATAGATTTAGAAAGCCCCACAAGGAAAAATCACAAGCCGTTAAGTTAGAAGAACAAAGTGAGTGAGTAAAATCATTTTTGAAAAATCTCTCAAAAAACTCTTATTGAGGCCCTTGCTGTGAAGGCTGTAAATCCATCTTGCTAAAACCATACACTCTCAATGTCTATTTCTGTTCCTGTAAACTGCAACTGCAACTGTTGTGAATTATTAATGGTCCAATACTGGCAGTTTTGATTTATTAAGTCATTTAAGTGGAAGTGCGCTTCTTATTACTTATCATAATTAACATTAATGTCGTTATTTCTCAAAATTGAGTATATTTTTTTGAAAATTGTAGACGTTGTTAAGTCACGTTCTTATGTGTGGCCAACTACGGATACTTAACAACAAAGACTTTTTTGTCGTTTACGCCAACGATCTCACTATCCTTGAGATATTTGGGCCACTGTATGAAACATAATACTAAGTGCTTTAAATACTTAAAAAAAATTATGCAAAAATACAGACTGTTGGTAAACCTACAAAAAACGGTTTTTTACAAAAACTTTAAAAACCTGTAAAATTTAAAGATGTATGGAGCTACGCTGACAAAAGAAATAAAATATTTAAGACAATCAACGATGGTTAAAAAATGTGACTACAAAAATTAGTTGGGTGTTCTTTGTAACTAAACTGAATTCTGATATGACTAAATGACTATATGGTGATCAAACTCATTATTACATACGGGGGCATTTGTATAAAGTAAAAAAATTATCTATGAGTACAACTTATAAACTATTATAATTGGTTTTATTGGTAACGGATGGTATAAACATAATGCTAACAGCAGCCATAAAAGTATTACTTTATCACTATCCCTGCTACAATTAGTTGTAATGGCTGATGCAAAACAAAACACAAGGCAGCGTACAGTGTACGAATAAATAAAAATACTTAAAACCTTAAAACTCGCAGACCAAGAACAACAAAGATGTTGCATAAAAAATGCTGCAATAAAAAAATCAAACTACAAAAAAAAAATCAGCACATAAAAAATTTATTCAAACAAAAAACACCAAGGCATAGTCAAGAATATACAAATAGGGTCAAAGACCAAACAAGTATACAAACATAAGCACTAACATTGGTCTTTGTACTTAAAAAAAATTATCTCAAAACGGAATAATTTGTCAAGAAAAGAAAAAATCAGAAACATTTATTAAACCTGCGTTTAAATTGCCAAACAAGTTAAAAAATAAAGCAAAACAAACTTGCAATAAAACACAACAATCTATAGAAATATTATCAGAGAATAAAGCACTCAAGACAATTCTTTATAAAACTATCACAAATTACTAAAAACGTAATATCACATATGAGTAGAAGCAAAGCATGTTTAGAAAACAAAGAGATTCCGTTACTTCTGCTGAGTGAATGTAAGTACAATACGCAACACACAGCACACTTTGACACAAAGAAGTAAGACGTGAAACCTTCACATTAAAACAATCGTGTCAACAGCAACAGCAAAGTAAATATAGTCAAAACATCTAAAAAAATGAGGTAAAAGCAATTATGGTAGTTGTGGAAGCACTACTGCTACACACTATCATAATTTCATAATAATTTTTAAACTATATACACAGTTCTTCCTATAGTTATGGGGTATATATTTGTTTGTATTATACTTATACTTATATTATTTGTTACGTGTTAAAGCAAGTTCAGTGCATTTCAAGTTGCATATTTAGAATGTATTATATCTTTTTTATGTAATATGTTTATTGCATTGTATACCTTTTAACGCGGTATAACAAGCAATTAATGTTACATGTAAAAAAGAAAACTGTCTAGTCTACAAACTGTGTATTGTTATTTTTGATCAACCATTTTAAAAGACTTTATATCTTGCTCCAGATGTACTGTTGAATAAAATTTTCTGCAATTGCACCAACAGTTGCGGCTTAAACTGCGTCAACAGAAAAGTTGGTTTGCTCTTTTCAGTAGTATGTAGTAATTGTCTTAATACAAAATTGAATACTACACAAAACAGTAATGCCAACGTCAACATAGATATAGTTCCAGTTAGAAACAATACAACAAAGGCACAGAAAAATATCTAAAATCAGACAACATACAAAAAGCTGAGTAAAAAAGCTAAAAGTGATTTATAAAAAAAAATTATAAAAATTTAAAAAATAAAGACAAAACAGAATCAAAAAAATACATAAACAAGCAAATAAAAAGAAATTAGAGAAATATAAGCGTAAAAAGAACATTTTTCAAATTTGTTTAAAGGCAAAAAAAGAAAACCAGACAGACAAGAGCCAATCTAACAAGCGGAAAAAATATAAAAAAAAACAATATAGAAGAAAATTTTAAAAAATTTAGTTGCTAACGTATGCCGACAACATATAAAAATAATAAAAAGTTTAGAAAGAGATTTTAGATAAAAAACAATTTACATAAAAAGCATCATTTATTAATTTTAAATTATAAATTTGATTTTTTTTAATTTGTTATCTGATTCAAATAAAACGCGCCAAAAATGCCGTTGCCTGTCCGTGTAAGGATTTAACTGTATTACAATCTCCTTCACACACAAATAGTTCAACGTTTTTGCTAATAAGGGACATTGCGCTAACACCTTCAACACATTAGTAAACATAAATTGTTTAATAGTTACTGTAATTTTATGTAAATTGTCTCTTCGACCAGTGAGAAAGTAAACTGCCAATGTACCTAGAAAGCAATAAATATAGTAAAGATAATAAAAAGATGATTGCAAGATTCAGTAGTAATGAAGAGCAAGACCAAAAAATTTTGGATGAAAAAAAAAATGAAAGTGTGCAAAATACTAATTTATCATTTTGGATAATTATAGATATATTTGTAAATGTGATGTAACTATCAAGGCCAAAAAACACTATCTGTAATAACCGTAACTTTTATAAATAACTTAAATACGTAGCACAGTGTAAACCTTTTATCTATCACTACATAAATAATTCTTTACTTTAATACTAGAAAAGGTTTAATTTTTAGTTTTACCCAAAACAAGGGCCAAATTAGTTTGGTAACAATCTTTCAAACAGGAGTATTAACTTTTCAAATACTAAGATTTTCTTTTTTCTGCTTTTTGAGTCACCGCTCACAAAAACACGCATAAGTTTTACAAAATGTTTTGTAAGTAATGTCGAAATAACAAATAAATTTGACAAAACTGTAAGTTTTTTAACGAGGTTGTCTTTTTGCTTGTAGGTTGCCTTTTACTACCAAAAAAGTTAGGCAAAATATTGTTTTGCACTACTCTCCAAATTAGACCTCAGTTTTGGTTTTAAGCCTGATAAATCCACAACTAATTTTTGACATTTTACATTAGATTATTCATATTAATGAATTAATGATTTTATTTTATTTATTTATTTTATTTTATTTTTACATTACAGACATGTTTCGATGAGTTATATCATCATTATCAATGTATATATATATATTATATTTCAAACTGATTGAATATTTAAAAAAATTGTTTGAAATATAATATATATATATACATTGATAATGATGATATAACTCATCGAAACATGTCTGTAATGTAAAAATAAAATAAAATAAATAAATAAAATAAAATCATTAATTCATTAATATGAATAATATAAAAGGATTTTATAAAATAAAAATAGAAAATATAAAATATTTTACATTAGAATCTTTATTATAAAAAGTTTCTGTAATAGTCGTAAATTTTATAAATAGAATTTAAACATTAGAGGTTTCAACTACTGCAGCAAACAATTAAAAAAGATAAAATTAGCTAAAGTAAAATAAGCCCGTGTGTCTACATCTATACCTACTGTACATATATGATGAGCTCATACTACAAATTCTAATAATCCAATTGCTATTATAGCATAAATTATCCCTAAAGTACCAACGGTTTTCTTTTTTGTCAAGAAAGAGGAATCAAAGAAGGTAGTATTTAAGTTTCGATCAGTTAACAATATTGTAATAGCTCCTGCTAATACAGGTAATGATAGGAGTAGTAAAAGTGCTGTGTAGCTACAAATCAAACAAAAAGGGGTATTTGATCAAAAGTTATACCAATTGAACGTATATTGATTACTGTAGTAATAAAATTTACTGCTCCTAGAATTGATAAAATACCTGCTAAATGGAGTCTAAAAATTGCTAAATCTACTGAAGATCTTCCATGAGCGATATTGGATGATAGTGGGGGGTACACTGTTCATCCTGTTCCAGCACCTCTTTCAATTATTCTTCTTATTAATAATAATGATAATGATGGGGTAATAATCAAAATCTTATACTATTTATTAGAGGGAAAGCTATATCAGGGGCTCCAAGTATTAGTGGGACAAGTCAATTTCCAAATCCTCCAATAATAATTGGTATAACTGTAAAAAAAATTATAATAAAAGCATGAGCAGTTACAATTACATTACAAATTTGATCATCATCAATTAAAGTTCCAGGATTTGCAATTTATCTCTTTTGAGCATCAAAGTAAGAGAGTTTATCTGTTACTCTGATTTCAGCTATCTTCTTGTTTTCTTTTGTTTTTGAGTTGATCTCAAAAATAAAGTATGTACTTACCTTTACAATTTACGCATACAAGTAAACTGGTGCATGGATCAGGCTTATCATTTTTTTGATGTATTTTATACATGTTGCAATACCTGTACTGTTTAATTGCAGTAAGTTCAAAACATTGACATTGAAAACACTTTATTAGGTTTGGAATAAACGGACAAATCAGGCAAGTACTATATGCCACTTAAACTTCTTTTGGGAACTAGAACCAAATGTCAAAATCATAAATGTTGTATTGTACTTCAAAACTATTTTTGCCAACTAACTAACAAAGCTTTGTAAAGTTAGTTTTTGTTTACATTGTAATATTTTAAGATTTATTGCGTTCAACTATTACCGCAATATTTTCTAATGACGTATATTTTTACATTTTACTACTTTGCATTTAATATTTAACTTTAATGAGTAATGTACGCAAAAGTTTAAAGTTCTATTAATAATAGTTCTCTGAGTAAAGAAGATAGAAACCTTACCTCAAATACTTATATTATTGTGGTTGTTGAAGCTGTGTTTGTTTATTTGTAGATGTTTAAAAAAAGTCAATTTGTCGTTTTTTTTAATTGTGTTTTTTAATTCTATATTTTAATGCCTATTTGCCCGATGTAAGTGGCGTTGCAGTCTTGGCAATCTATTTTATAGATTCCGATAAAACATCTGTTTTTTGTTTATTATTGCATAGTATGTTTTTGATTGTATTGGTCGTGGAAAAAGATCCTTTGATATCATATTTGTATTGCAGTTTTTTTAATTTTGTTACTATTGTTATAGTATGTGAGTTTTCTGTATTGTGTTATTGCGTGTTTGTTATTGTGTTATAGTAAGTGTTATGTTCTTGCAGTACCACACATTTTATTAGTTCTTGAATCCGTAAACGGGTAAGATTGTTTGATTGAAACCTTAGAATTTACTATGAGTGATACATATCTATAAATGTAAATAAAAAACTTCCAATAACACAAAAAATACTATCAAGCTTGAAACCGTAGCACAGTGTAAACCTTTTATTTATTACCACATAAATAATTCCTTACTCTAAAGTAAATATAACAAGTTAATTGATTAAAACTGAAAAAGGTAGGTCAAAGTAGTGTGTTAAAACTAACAATTGTCTCAACAGAAGTATTAGCCTTTCAACTACCAGGATCCCCTGTTCCTGCTTTTTGGGTCACCGCGCACTGAAACATACAAATGAGTTTTAAAAGATGTACGTATTTAACGTCAAACGTTAACTTACAAAAAAAATTGACGTATACTAAACAAACTGTAAGGTTTTTAACAAAGAATTTATTTGTTTTTGGATTGTCTCTTACAACCAACAAAGTGGCTAGCGGAACTGTTTTTTAGCACTTTCGGTAAAGCTGCATAGAGGGAGTTGCAACATATGCCTAATATACCTAAAGTTGCATTATTGTATACGCAAAAATAAATGAAAAGAAATTCAAATGTCTAAATGAGACCCACGATTACAACACACGACATGGTTTTCGATATGAGGTACCAAACCACAAAACATCAAAATTTGAACATAGTCCTGAATATTTAGCAATAAAATGTTTCAATAAATTACCAATAGAAATCAAAAAGCTACCTGCAAAACAATTTAAAATAAAAACAAAACAAATTTTAATCCAAAAATCGCTTTATTCATTAAATGATTTTCTGCTGGCACCATTTTAGTATTTAGTATTTTGTTAATTGTTCTAAAGTGTTATTTGTAAGAAAAAAAAATGTATTAATATTAATTGTAATTCCATAGATTCTATGTTTAATGTTGTTTACTCTTGACTTTTCCTATGTCTGTAGAAGATCGACTGGAATAAATATTATTATTATTATTATTATTATTATTATTAAAAAAATACAAAAATTACTTTTTGTATACCGTTTAACATTCATTTAAAAGTAACAGATAAAAAATATACAAAAAAGATTTTTACAAAACAAATAAAAATCCAGAAAAATTGGATGTGAAAGAAAAGGAACTTGTGAATAAAGACAATATCTGAGCTGTTGGAATGTCTACATAAAAAAAACTTATAAAAATGTTGAAAACAAGAACATTGTAAAAAGATTGAAATGACTAATATGCTGTTTGTATATGAGACAACAAATAGAAATGATGTTAAATGACAAAAAACCAAGTGGTTTGAAATTGAAAAAGAAGTGAGAGTTTTCTGTTGTTTATTACTAAGGTTGTTCAATATGTATGCCGAAAAGATGGTAGCAAAGTGCTGGGAAGACGACAAGTGTGCTAAATCATTCATTGTTAGGGAATTTAATCTAAAACGTGATATGTTAGCGCAACAGGGCAGTGACCGCGACAAATTACTGAGTAAGGTAAAACTAGTGATTTGCGTAAATAGGTCTAGCGCGAGTATTAAGAAACGCTGCATAGCGTACATAAACATAAAATGAAAAGATCCAACAAAATATAACAAGAAGAGGAGGAAAATAGCAGCAATAAAAAAAAAAGAGAAATTGACTCTCCACTAGAAAATAATGAAGCAAAGAGAAACTCCACAACAACAATAATGAATGTGTAACTGCAAAATTAAAAATTAAGAAAGCTGCAATTCAATTAGTGGGATTTCTAGAGAAAATAGAGTTTGAAGAAATTCAAAAAGAAAAAGTGGATGCTACTAAACATAAAGTAGGAACTAAAAGATATAAAAATAATAATGAACAAAGAATGAACCACACAGAAATAGACAACACTTTGTCATAATAGCGCTAGATACAAAATGCTTTCAATACTATGAAAAACAATTATAAAAACAGCAAAAAAAAAGAAAACTAACAAATAAAACTATCAAGATAATATAGAATTACCTTTAAGGGATAAATCTACTGACTAAGAATGAAAAATTTAGGCTGACCAGAAGAGTACCACAGAATTTTGCACTTAGATCTAAAAGGTGGAATCTAATATATAATAAGCTACTCAAGATGCGGCTGCCAAAAGAAGTGACAACAACGGCATTTGCAAATGACGTGGCTCTAGTAGGTAAAAATATAGACATAAAAGTATTAAAGGGAAAGTTTGAGTTGGCAATAGATATGATAAAGAGCTGAATAAAATATAAAGAGTTAGATTTTGCTTCGCAGAAAACTGAACAAATACAGGTAGGAAAACAAATAATAACTATATGGAAAAATATTAAATACCTTGGAGTTACACTTAAAGCAAAGGGATAGAACAAACAAGTTAAGGAAGTTGTAAAAGGAACAAAGAAAATAGGAAAAATGAGAAAGAACAAGTAAGCTAATAGCAACGGCGGCTAGAAGTAAACTATTGTACGCCGCAGAAACATGGAGTAACGCTTTGAAGACAAAAAACAGAAAAGAAATAAGAGGAGCTACGAGAGCTAGCTTGTTAAGGATCTGCAAAACCTTCAAAACGGTGTTACAGGAAGCACTAAAAGTAATTGCAGCAACACTACTCGCAGATTTAATGGTAAAAAATAAACTGGACATAAAAAAATTGGTAAATAAAGGAACTCGTAAACAAGAAGCAAAGAGAAGAAGTGGTGAAAACAAATAAAAAGTACTAACAAACTATGCAACAACAGTATTAAGAAAAAATAAAAAAGTTTAAAGCTTTAAGATTTAAGATTTAGATAAACTAAAATAGAAAAAAAATATACAAATCAAAATTCACAGAAGACCAAAATTGGAGAAGGAGAAGCTAAATTCAAGCAAAAAAACAAAGAAAGCCAAGACAACTATGCCTACCAAAGAATAGATCGTAAAAAAATATACAAGATAAGAACATTTACTAAGACATTAAAACCAACCAAAATTGCAAAGATAAGAAGAAGAAGAAGAAAAGAACTGCTCAAGGAAAACAAACTGAATGAATTGACTAAGCAATTTTTATGCGGCAAATACGCCATCTCGAAGTTGACAACCAATGCAATTTTCAAAATGGTCAGAGTATATGCAACCAAAAGACACAAAAAACTAATTCTAAACGGAGATTCTAGAATCTCACCAGAAATAAAACTAGCAAAACTAAGACTACCAAAACCTAAACCACCTCATTTTTAACTAGTACCACATTAGTGACAATCACAAGGATAAATTAACAACCGAACCAACGCAGAGAAGAAAACCGAGAGGTGTTTTCATGCGCTAGTCATTCTCAAAGGCCACTTGTTGAGACTAACACTACGTCTTAAAAAAAAAAAGAATATTTAAGATAAGAGCATTTAATTTTTTTTATTAGTTTGTAAACTATTTAAAAAGTATTTAATTTAACAAGTAATAATTTCAAAATATTTAAATGATCATAATTTGCAATTATTTGCTTGTTAGTATAACGTCCAAAATATAGTAAATTAATTTATAGTTCTCTGATATGTAGGTAACTGTTTTGACCAAATGCTACTATTTGATTTCTGGCAAACAAAATGTTACTTTTAAGTAAAATTAAAAAAAAAAAATTATTTAATTCAACTTTGATTTTGTAATAATTTTTGTTCAAAATAAACATCCAAATGTCCAGTTTAGTTCAAATTTGGTATGAAAGTTTTTCATAATAAATATTTGGTCAACATTTTCTCATGTTGTTGATGTCTTCAGTTTTTACCTTACACAGAAATATCTCTAGGCAAAATTTTAATTATGTTAACATAGAATTGTAACCTACTTAGTAAACGCTTTTTCTTATTGTTGAAACCCGCAAACTTTCTTTTGTCAAAACTGGTTTGTTTATACATTTCAACAACTAACTAAGATGTGTTTTTAAAGTATCACTTTGTATTTTGGCCGCTGCAGCGCTGCGGATGGCCTGTACCTGCATCTGTTGGCAAACCACATACACCAATTCAACAATGTTTACATTTTTTTGAAAGTATTTAAAATGCCTTCTTTTAATTGAGAATATCATTAAAAAAAATAACAAAATAAGCAATTTTTTGATTTCATTTAGCAAGAAAATTCAAAGCGGTGTTATCAATATTATATTTGTAATTAATATTTGCATACCAAATAATTAAAACGCACCCAGTATTAACATGTCTTTTGTGAAGTCAATTTTTTTTTTTAAATATTTAAGAATTAATAATCTGCCACAACAACATAAAAATACCTTTGAATTTCAACGAGTAAAACTAATGTCGCTAAAGCTACCACATTAAAGACTAAATTTAAGTAGTCTGTGAACATTGACTTTGAATATTTGTGGTTTATACTGAGTTTAAAAGTTTATTTTATTTGTCGATACGGTTAAAAAAATTCAATTAAAAAATCTATAGAAAATGCAAAGATTTGCAATATTACGCCTGTGTTGTAAAGTATCTAAGTTATTAGTTAATTTTGGATCGGAAATAATCCGAATAGCTTGTTTCTGAATAGAGTTTAGAAGAGATAGTGTAGTTTCCAATGCTCTTACCCATACTTGGAGAAAATATACAATACAAGAACAAATATAAGTTTTATATACAGGGTGTTTATCCGATTTTACAAGTCTTCCAAATTCTCCACTGGAGTAGCGTAAACTAATGACTATAAATAGCCCTATAAGAAATAATTCAGGGGGTTTAAGTCTGGGGATCAAGCTAGCGATGCGTGTAGCCTTCCTCGACCATGCTTTGTATATTGCTGTTAAATAATAACAAGCAACCAAACTGAAATGAAATAGTGTACCATTGTGCATAAACCATATTGCAATTCTTGTTGCTAATGGTACATCATCCAGAAATTGAGGTAGCATGTGTTCCAAAAAGTTGCCATACATCTCGTCGGTAAGTCTTCCTGGTAGAAATACTGGTTCAATTAGACAGTCGCCCACAATTCCAACCCAAAAATTCAAGAAGAACTGATGTTAAAAACAATTTTCACATACTTGATGTGGATTTTCATCTGCCCACACATGGTTGTGGCTTTATTGGTAAAAAGAATATGTGTCAGGAATTGAAAGATTAGAACTAATGTTTGCAAAAGCCATTGACATAACGCAATACGTTAAAAAAAATCAGCAGGTAGTAGTGTTTGAACACGCTGAATGTGATATGGATACAACAAATTGTCTTTAAGAATTTTCTAAGTCCAATGACTTACATTTAAAGTAATCGCAATTTTTTGCGTAGAACTATTTGAATCTTTCTCTATCATGTCCAACACATTCTTTTCCAGTTGTACCTGTTTTGTACTGCTATTGATCTTCCTAGCCCTCCATTTTGTTTCAATCTGCCTGTTTCACAAAGACGTCAATAAATGTTTTCGAATATTTTTTGGTCGAAGATATTATGGCCAGGAAACCGTTCAATGTACAATCGTCTAGCTTTTAATGAATTGCCATCAGCAAGTCCATACATGAAATGCATGTCAGTTATTTTGACGTTTTTTATGGTAGATGATAATAGTATCGGTAGGGTCTGTTACTATACAATCATCTTCTTTGACATAACAAATTTATACACTAATATCCCTATACCTGATACTAGTATTGCTCTCCATAACACTCTAACATTTAAAAACATAGACAAACAAAAAAATAATGATTTTATACAATTAACAAAATTTATAACATCTGAAACAATATTTACATATAATGACAAAACTTACAAACTAACTGATGAATTACTTATGGAAGCATCTAGCTCAACAATACTAGCCAACATATTTCTAAATACACTAAAAAAAGATACTATCATCAACAGTAGTAATCCATTCAACAACAACATCATCTTTTGGCAAAGATATATTGATGACATCATTTGCATATTTAGAAGACCACCATCTAACATGACAGATTTTCATAATTTATAAATAATTTACACCCTAACAACCAATTTACTCTAGAAATAGAAATCAACGATCCAATTAATTTCCTAGACCTCACGATTATAAAAACTGCCAACAAATTTCAAAATATATAGAAAACCTACAAACTTTGGAATAATAATCCCATTCGACTCTAATCACAGCATCAACCATAAATTTGCAACCTTTCACTCACTTACACATAGAACACTTAATTTGCCTCTCTCACCTACCAATCTACAACATGAATTTTACATTATCAAAAAACTAGCCATAACAAATCACTTCCCCATTACAACAATTAACAAAATAATCAACAGACACAAACACAAAATAGAATTAAATAACAACTCAACATTCACACACAATAACAAACACACAACACAATACAGAAAACTCACACACTATAACAATAGCAACAAAATTAAAAAATTTCTACACAAATACGACATAAAAGCATTTTTTTCTACCACCAACACAATCAAAAACATATTATGCAACAATAAACAAAAAACAGATATTTCAATAAAATCCAGAATCTATGAAATAGATTGCCAAGACTGTAATGCCATTTACATCGGGCAAACAGGCAGAGCATTAAAACATAGAATCAACAAACACAAATCAAAAAACAACAAATCTACTTTCTCTAAACATGTACACACACACAAACACAGCTTCAACAACCACAACAACATAAAACTGATACACCAATGCAAAAAAAACTAAAAATGAGCATACTAAAAGCGTAAAAAATAAATAAGATAAAAAACAATAACAAATACAACTGCCTGAACAAACAATTAAACACCAAATTTCAACACATATACACTTTCCTCAAACCACAAAAAACACAATAAATCAATAACTCCTAACACAACATACAATAGTAACAGTCACCACCAACCTATGCAACCAGTCTAACACTTCCCATCAAATCATAATATATAACAACACCTAATATATATATAAGTTTATTCAATGCTTTGTATTTTTTATATATTTATGTAAAGTTATTTTTATTATAGTAGCGAAACCAGTCTGTAAACAATAAAACATTCAGCATATAAAAGTATTCAAATTAAATTTAAAACCTAACCTAACCTATATAATAATATACGCCTAAGATCAACACAATTATTAATTAAAAATATTCGTACACTAGGCCAAGGAATAACCCTTTGAACTTATGCCGCATGTTTACCTAACACCATGTATATGCAAAAGTTGAAAAGATATAAAAAAAAAATTACATCTATTAAGAAACCTTAGTTTACTTCTTACTTTCAAAGCTATGTCGACAACATGGTTGTTCCAGAGAAGATTAAGTGAGATTATAACACTTAGAAGAGAAATTGAAGAAGATTTAGATATGGATTTGTTGTTTAGTTTAATATTTAGTATTAATGGTACCGCAGATTTGGATTTTGAAACAGTAAGAAGTTGAGTTTTTTTTAATTAAATTTGTTGGAAGTGCTCCATTTAGATATTTTTTTGAGGTTTTTTTTTAAATGCTCAAGATTCTAACCTAGAAATAAAACTAAAGAAAAAAGTTTTTGACTAATGCATATTACCAGTGGCGACTTATGGCATGGAAATCATGGCAATGACAAAGACGCAAACTATCTAAGTGTTATGCAAAGAGCGCAAAAACGCGCAGTGCTGGGTTTTAGCGTTGAGTGAAGGAATAGAATAGAGGCGCAGGTGGTAAGAGTTTCTTGAAACATCATTCCCTCTCAAATAATCTGTTGCTATCTCACATTTATGGGTCTGTTGTGTGGCGATCCTTACGATAGAATTTCATACTATCAGCTAAGTTTTAAATCGGCAGACTCACCAGCGAGATTTAGTGCCGAGTGATAGTTTCATGTTCTCCTGTCACTACCGAACCGCAAACTAAATTTTATAAACAGCAGATATTTATTTATTTTTCATTTTCCGATTTTATTATTAAATGCAATTTTATTTAAAAAATATTATAATCTATCAAATTCGCCAACAATTTTTTTTATTTGCCAATTTATAAGGTAGATAAATGACAAAATAAAGAAAAAAATTAAATTTAATTGTTTAATATAAATTTATAATATAATCAATCGTTGAATGAAGGAATAGATATTAATATTTCTTAACTCAACGATATAATATATCACTAAATATTTATAAACAATACCAGGCAATTGATTAATTGAATTGCAAAAAATATAATCATATAATATATCACCAGTTATTGCATAAAGAAAATACAAGCAGTTGTTTAATTTGATTTCAATACTATAAACATATAATAGGTATAGAATATATCACCAGTTATTACTTAAAGAAAATACAAGCAATTGTTTAATTTAATTGCAAAAACATAAACATACAATATAGAATATATCACCAATTATTACATAAACAAAACACGAGTAGTTGTTTAATTTGATTTTATTACAATTATTACTTATAAAATTGCACCAGTTATTAAAAACAAAACACGCAATTATTTAATTTAATTGCAAAAAGTTAATATATCTCTAGATATATAAACAAAACAGAAGTAATTGTTTGAATTTGATTGCAAAAATATAAATATATAATACATCACAAGTTATAGTTATTTAAATGTATAAATTATAATAATAATGAATAATACATGGTAACTCAAAATTTTGTACCAATTTTATAGAGCTGTTAAAAAGTACAATATTCTTAATAAGTTTTAGTGTACATACTTTGTTAGAAATGTCGTTATACAATTTTGTATTGACTTATTCTATACAGGTCAATTTAAAAACTAAAAAAAACTACTTTGAATCACCATGTATAATTCAGTAGTTATTGTATAAACAATATACAGATACAAATTTTTTTTTTATAAATTTACTCCTTGCTTTTTGATTTAATATATTTAGCGGACACTTTAAATTGCAAAACAATTTTATTTGTATCAAAAGTTTAATTAATTGTTTGATATGCATCTGGCACAACGAAGTAGACGTGTTGTACCAGTCTGTATACAAGTTCATGAAATTTAGTAGACTTTTTCAATATTTTTTGCAACATTATTGCCACACTTATACAACTCATAAGCTATATTAAACCGGTCTAACAAATTGGAAATAATATTAGCAAAACCATCAGATGGTCTTTTCAAAAATGATACATTTTTACAAAAATAATCTTTTGCCAACAAAAACAGTTTATTATCTCGTAACAACTTGCCATTTATTTTAAACACTATACTAGCACAATTTTTTCATCCAGACTTTTTTAATTTTTTTGCAGAACTTGCAATATCCGTGGAGGTAACCGGAGTTTTTTTTTCAATAAAATTTGTCAGTATTTAAGATTGTTTTTCTTGCACATTTCATCAAATAAAATACACTGATGTATGCAGAATTTCACCCTGAATCAAAACATGTAAAAATATACAGGGTGATCCATTTAAAATAACGATGATGGGTATCGTTACTCGAAACAGGTAAAATATATTTACAAACTGAGAACGTCAAAAGATTATTTCTTATTTTTTGCCGTTTAAGAATATATGTATATAGTTTGTTGGGTCTAAAATTTAAAATAAGAAAATTATAGCTTCCGGCGTTTTTTAGGAAACAGCCTGTATATTATCTCCATTGACCGGTTCATGTGATGTATAATAACATAACAAAATCATCCAATTATAATAAAGACCTTGAATTAAAACCGCAAATGCAGTATTTGCCAACATATTTGTTCTACTTATGCTAGCAAGATCTTAGTAGCCTTCAACTAGATCGTCTGTTGTATTATATTCTAATTGTTTTTTCAAAGTCAAAACAATATAAAAACACCCAAAAAAATAAACATTATTTATTTTCAATGCCAACTATAATTACAATCATTTTAAATAAACAACAAGTATTATGTTTTTTAAATTTATCAGAAAATTTTGTTTTAAAAGTATATTATTGTACATAGTTGAATCAAAAATATCATAAAAAATAAAAAAAAAAATGTGTAATAATATTTTAAAAAATAAAGTTACTTGCCATGGCAACTACTACTAAAATAAAAACATACATGTATGAACCTGCTTTTATAATATACTCGAGAAACCATTTAAAATGGTTTTTAAGTTATAATCGGTTAAAAAATAACGGAGTTATTCAACCGTATGTTTTTTGACTAAAACTCCAAAAAATTATATTGTGGTAAGTTCTATTGCACATTCTACAGATTAATTATGAGAATTACATTATTTTTTGTAAATCTCAGCGACTTCAATTTAATTTCAAAACTTTACAAACTATTGAACATTTTGAATTTAAAAAAGAAATTAATTTATTGGAGTTGTGCTCAAAGTTTTATGACTCTTAAAATATCGCGGCCTTAATTTAAAAATATTGTACCAAATTTGTTTTTTTATAAACCATCTTAATACTTTTCAACTTAACCTAAAAATATAACATAACAAAAGTGGCATTTTATCATAGCCATAAAAAGCATTTTTTGACAGCATTTTAAATCAAATGTCTAATCATCTACTAGAAGTATACCAATACAAAAATTAATGTCAACAATTATATGCCAAATTAATTAATATTTTATAACATTAGTTATTTATACAATAAGTTAGCCAAGTGTGAATTTTGCTTAGAAATTTTGGTCAAGCAGATTCTGTCACTTCACGAAATAAATTTGATAACTTACTTTGCATTAAATAGTGGTAACTGGCAATACAATTTTTAATTAATAAATTAAACTAGTTTATTAGATTAGATTATTATTTAAAAAAAACACTACTTTTCTTCAAGAATACAATAAACATTTTGGGGAATTTAATGTTCAAATTTTTGTTTTAATATCTGTTTATTATGCAAATTCTACACATCTATTTTTAATGTCTTTCTTTTATAAAATCGAAAAAGTAGTTTGCATATATAAATCGGCATGTTTCACATTTGAAGTATAAATAATTATAGCCAAACACAGTTAAAATAATATTATAATGTTAATATGTTGGTTAACATATTTAAATGGTACTGCAGATTTTGTCAACAATTTATGTTTTGAATTCAATATGAAATTATTCGGCTGTTCACAAATTAATTTATAAGATAAACAATCCACATCTTTTACAGCAATTTTAATGTTTTCCCAGTTCTTTTTCTATTTCACAGAGTCTTTTTATTTATGAAGCGATAGAGCAAGTTCAACATAAATATTATACTATTTCTATTCTAATATAATGCGTGGATAGCAGAGATCCCGCGCCCGAGCGTGTATTTACACCTCTTATTGCGTGCTGCTACCCTGTTACGTCTGGAGCGTATTCAACATATTTAGCAAAGTTTACAACACAAAACAGGCAGCGCTTCATCTGGTAATACTTGGAAGCTAAGTCATCTAATAACTTCCGTGCTGCCCCCTGGATCTCGGCGAATTTTATGTGTTACATATTTATACGTACACTTGCGCCTCTATTCTATTCCTTCACTCAACGGTTTTAGCCTCTGAGATAGAATCGAAAATGAAGAGTTGGTTAGGCAAACCCAACACAGATGAACATCAAAAATAACACACTGGACACCAAGAAACACAACGTAGCACAGGCAGATCAATGAAAAGATGGCAAAAAGATGGCTGGACAATATGAAGGTAGTAGCAGAGAAGAGATAAATTGAAGCAGCACAAGACATGGAAACATAGAAAGGTATAAAAAAGGCCTACGTCCAAAAGTGGATTATTGATGGCCAAAAAAGAAATGCGTTAGTTCGCAGATGTAGCGGGCGTTTTCTAGTACTCCAAACATCCGTGGCATAAGATATTTGTATGGGTTAGGCCATAGTGTTAATCAGTCTTGTAAGTCTTTGCAGATTTATTTGGTCCATTGCATTACTACGGTTTGGGTTGTGTGTGATGGTTCTTTAACAACGTTGTGCGCACACTTTCCTGCCATTTTTTTTACAGAATCCCGTGTTTTTTGTTTACTACGAATTTATTGTTTTCTAGCCTTGTATGGGATCTTGAAAACAGGTTTGGGTTCAAAAACTGTTTATTTTTGCAACCTGGTCTGCCTTAGAATTTTCTTCTATCTTCTGATCTTTATGTATCTAGATTTGGCGTACCCTGTTGTTTGTAGCAAATGCTTTTTGGCTATAAAAATTACCGTTTGCTGTTAGTAGAGAATATACCTTAGTAGGTCTGTCTAACTACATAACTTAATTTGGTTTTTTAAACTTTTTTTAAGTGCTGCTTTGATGTTATTGTAATTTTTAAGAGAACCTTGCAGTTTAGAATTGTTTGTTTACACTTTGTCTAATTATGACTTATTTGGATGATGATATGCCGATATAATATTTTTTGCCTGTTGAAAATTGACTTTTTAGCCCTTGAGCCGCTAAACTATTTGCGGTATTTGATTGGCTGGAAATCACAGTTTTATATGATGACGTCATACCTTAAAAGCTGACAATAGTGACAGATTACAGTAAACATTGAAAACAATGTTTTTATTTGGGGCAGGCAAAAAAATATTGAGTGTAATTTGTGCCAAAAAGATTTAGCAGTCCTTTGCTTTAGCTAAAAGCGACGGGCTGCTAAAACCTATTTTTGGCGTTTGATACACTATATATTATTTGCTTGTATCTGCCAGCTTTATCTTTGCAATTAGTCTACGTAATCAGTTTGATATGATCTTTTAGAAAGTATGAAGAGTGCTACCATCTGCAAAACTATATATAGGACTTTTAGTTATTTAAAAAAGTTCATTAATGTAAATCAAAAATAAAGTTGGCAAAAAATCAGAACCTTGAGGAACACATTTATGACTTTGAGGTCAGAGTTATAACCATCAATTCTAACTATAATTTTTTTGTTGTCAAGAAAATTGATGAGAATTGCAGTTTTATATTAAGACTTATACAATGGAGCTTGTTGAAAAGATTAGAATGTGATATCCTATCAAACGCTTTAGAAATGTCTAAAGCTACTGCAAGATTTTCTCTTTGTTTGTCAAAAGTAGAATTTTATTTGTGACTAACAAAAGTCAAAAAATCTGTTGTCAAACGTTTTGATCAAAATTTATATTGAGTATCTAAGATGAAGTTATTTTGTACTAAAAACTTGACAATTAGTATGGTTTTCAATTTTTTTTGACAGATTGGACTATAATGCAATTGGTTTATAATTTGAAGAATTAGACTTGTTTTTCTTTTTAGGAATAGGTTGAACGTTTGCAATTTTTCAACAATTTGAAAATGTAAATCAAATATTTTGGTCAAAATGGGAGTTAATTCATTTGCAATTGTTTTAAGAATGATAGGTGGAATTTTATCTATACCTGATGTTTTTCTGGTATTTCATTTATGAAGATATCTTTTGACAACCCGCTTCCTAAAATAAATTGAACTTATTATTTTTCTGATATTTTTAGTGTTTTTTTTTTCATTAGACACATTTTTGTGTGTGTTGTGCTTTATATATTACTTTTCGACTGATTTGAAAAAATTGACCTCTTTGATTATGCTCAAATTTTCAGGGATTAAAATATAGATGAAAAAAATAAGATTTCCAAAATTTTGGACTTTAGAATATTGCCTGTTCAAAATGACACACATTTAAAGGTCAAAAATATTACAATAAAACGTCTTTATTAGCTTATTTTGTATCTTAATTTTTGGGCTTTTGGAAAAAGATAAAAAGGTCCACGATAGCTCAAATTATTCCTTATTACATGTACTTTAAAACCCATATTTATGTTTAAAATCGTGGCAGTCATTTTGATATATTAAGCTTCAAACATTATTCCAAAAAACCAGTAAATTTAGCAAAATCGCAAAATTTTGCTTTTTTTAAACCGTTCTAACTTTGTCAAATCTTAACAAAATTTGATCTGCAAAGTCTAGATTTCCTCGTGTTTAATCTCTTTTTAAAGTGATCACACAATACTTATAGAATCAATACGTATACACCATTATTTTGATGCACTAAGTTGCACATATTTTTGAGATCTTCAAAACTTGTAATTTTCAGGTCCCGAAAAAGCGCTGTCACTCTATGTCAATTTTAGTCAAAATTTTAGTAAATACTCTTTAAAACACAAGAAAAAAGGTTATCTATATGAGAAATAGTGTATCGGACATTATCAAGAATTTTTTAATATTCAAAAATTGTAAAAATTGGCAAACGGCACATTTTTGAATCTCAATTTTTAGACCTCTGAAAAAAGATAAGAAGGTCCACAGTGGCTCAAAATATTTCTTATTGCATGTCCTTAAAAACCTATATTCGTATATTTAATGTTGGGGCAGTCATTTTAATATATCAAGCTTTAAACATTATTAAAAAACGTAAATTTTAAAAAATTGCAAAATTATGCTTTGTTTAAACCGTTCTAACTTTGTTAAATTTTAAAGAAATTTGATTCACGAGGTCTAGATTTCTTCGTGTTCAATCTTTTTTTAAAGTAATCATACTAGACTTATAAAATCAATTCATATTCACCACTATTTTGATGCAGGAAGTTGCATATGTTTTCGCAATCTTCAAAACTTGTAACGTTTAGGTCCCAAAAAAACGCTGTCACCCTATGTCGATCTTAGTCAAAATTTTAGTAAATACTTTTCAGACCACAAGAAAAAAAGTTTATTTATATGAAAAATGGTTTATCGGGTTTTATCAAAAAGCCATTGAGAAAATGCAAGTTGTTGTGCTGCGTCGCCTGGTTGTAGGTGTTCAAAAAGGCGTAAAAAAATTGCTTTCTGTCGGGAAATCTCAATTAGGGCATTACCATTACAGAACCCGTAAACAAAAACGATATCTGCGTATTCTCCGTTGTTGAACAGCCTTTTTATCAAATTTTACTAACCAAACCAAAGAAAACTGTTTTAACAAAAATCAAAAGCTTGCATCAATGCACACTTGTTTAAGTAATGTTGTTTTGTTTGTGTTTTTTTGCTAAGTAAAAAGTTTTTTAAATATTTTATATTTGTTAACTATCTCAAAAACAAAGCAAGATAGAGAATAAGTGATTTAGATTTTCTGAAGAACAATACAAATTTTGACGATTTTTGAATATAAAAAAAAATTTGATAATGCCCAATATACCATTTTTCATATAAATAACCTTTTTACTTGTAGTCTGGAGAGTATTTACTGAAATTTTGACTGAAATCGACATAACCTAACCTAAAATAAAATAAACATCTGCCGGAAAACTATAGACCAATAGCATTACTGTCTATTATAGCTAAGATAGTTGATAAAATTATTTATGAACGGATACTCAAGCATGTGGAATCACATAATATTATAAATACTAGACAATATGCATTTCAAAAACAAACTGGTACAAGTTCCGCACTTACGGACATAATCCACAACATCAACAATGCTCTCGACTTAAGAAAAGAATGTCTTACAGTATTTATAGACATGCAAAAAGCATTTGATACTGTATGTAAACAAAAGTTATTACAAAAACTAGAAAAAATGGGAATTCGTGGAAAAGAAATAGATCTAATCAGAAGTTTTCTAAAATACAGACCTTTACAAACAAAGATTAAAAACACACTAAGTTCAATAAAATATAGCGAATATGGTATCCCACAAGGTGGTGTACTTGCACCACTTCTATATATCTTATATATTAATGATATATTTGAATTAAAACTAAATGGAAAGCTATACATATACGCAGATGATACAACTCTGATACATACAGAAATAAACAAAACAAAATTGCAACACGAAGTACAAGAAGACTTAAATAAAATTAATGATTGGTACAATAACAATCTTCTAACGATTAATGAAAACAAAACAAACTTTATGCTAATATCACGAAAAAAAAAGAATTAACAACATTACGCTATATATAAATAAAAAACAATTAAGTGAAGTTTCACATAATAACTATCTTGGAATTACAATTACAAATAATCTAAAATGGGATAAACACGTACAGAACCTTATGAAAAAAACACAATAGCTATAGGAGCCCTATACAAACTTACCAACTTAACTACTCAAAAAACAAAAAACATTATTTATAATGCAATTTTTAGCTCGCAAACCAACTACATGATGACCATATGGTCACAAACCAATATAAGAAACATAGAAAAATTACAACGACAACAAAATAAGGCAATAAAAACACTATATCATGGACAAATTAACACCTACGATCGAAGTTCATGAAAAAGCAAACCAACTAACAATAAAAAACAAAATTTTACAACAATGTATTATTTTAATAAAAAAAATACAACTTGGGCTAACTAAAACAGAACTAAAATTAACAACTAGAAAAGAAATTCATACACATAACACACGAAAAAAAAGACACCTTAACATGGAAGTTAACCGAACAACTTCAAAAAATCAAAGTTTAACTGTCAAAGGCATTAAAGAATTTAACAATATACCGGAAGAAATCAAAAGTATATGCACAATAAACAATTTTAAAATTAAATTAAAACAATATTTAATGAAAAAACAAATATAAAAATTAAAATATAAAACTAATGCACATCACAACATTACAGGATAATTAAATAAATTTCCAATACCAGGCCCCGGGAATCTTCACGGATAGATGGCGGTACTGCTGGAATATTACAAAATATTTTTTTTTTTTTTTTTTATTAATAAAATAAAATGAATGTATAAATGTATGTATATTATGTATAAATAAATGTATTAAACTTGAAAAAAAAAAAAAAAAAAAAAAAAAAAAAAAATTACATGTTTTAAAGATTGCAAAAACATGTGCAATTTTCTGCATCAAAATAGTGAATATGTATTAATTCTATAAGTCTTGTGTAA
This sequence comes from Tachinus rufipes, assembly GCA_963932245.1. Lineage (NCBI taxonomy): Eukaryota > Metazoa > Arthropoda > Insecta > Coleoptera > Staphylinidae > Tachinus > Tachinus rufipes. The sequence continues at coordinate 43,809,158 of OZ010743.1, read as the reverse complement.
TCACTTTAAAGAAAGATTGAACACGAAGAAATCTAGACCTTGTCGACCAAATTTCTTTAAAATTTGACAAAGTTTAAACAAAGCATAATTTTGCAGTTTTGTTAAATTTACGAGTTTTTTTGGAATAATGTTGAAGCTTGATATATCAAAATAACTGCCTCAACATTAAATAAACAAATATGGGTTTCAAAGTACATGTAATAAAAAATATTTTGAGCCACTGTGGACCTTCTTATCTTTTTCTAAAAGCCCAAAAATTCAGATACAAAAATGTGCGGTTTGCCAATTTTGACAATTTTTGAATATTAAAAAATTCTTGATAATGCCCGATATACCATTTCTCATACAGATAACATTTTTTCTTGTGCTTTAAAGAGTATTTAGTAAAATTTTGACTAAAATTGACATAAGCTTTTTTGGGACCTGAAAATTACAAGTTTTGAAGATCGCGAAAATATGTGCAACTTCCTGCATCAAAATAGTGGTGTATATGTATTGATTCTATAAGTTTTGTGTAATTACTTTAAGAAGAGATTAATTACAAAGAAATCTAGACCTTGTAGATCAAATTTTATTAAAATTTGACAAAAATAGAACGGTTTAAAGAAAGCAAAGTTTTGCGATTCTGCTAAATTTACGGTTTTTTTTTAATAATGTTTGAAGCTATATGAAAATAACTGCCACGATATTAAACATAAAAATATGGGTTTTAAAGTACATGTAATAAGGAATAATTTGAGCCATCGTGGACCTTTTTATTTTTTTTTTCTAGAAGCCCAAAAATTGAGATACAAAATAAGCTAAAAATGACGTTTTATTGTAAAATTTTTGACCTTCAAATGTGTTTCATTTTGAACAGACAATATTCTAATAAAAATTTTGGGAATCTCATTTATTTCAACCATATTTTGATCTCTGAAAATTTGAGCAAAATCAAAGAGATCGACTTTTTCAAATTAGTCGAAAAGTAATGGAATTACCCATATACTATAAACTTTTTAGGGAGTGAGCTTTACAAATTTTAAAAACAGTCTATTAGTGATATTTTCAAATATTAAAATATAATTTAAATACCACAATATTTAATTTATTTATAGCTATTTTTAAATGTTTAATGTTTTTTAGTTTTTCTATTAAATTATATTAGAAATGCAGCTGTCGCTCATTGCATGAAAGGAAATAAGAGCTCTAATTGGAAGCAGATCAATTATTGATCCCCTATTAGACTCAAAGGTTAGTGGGTTAACGGTAGGTTTATAAATCTATATTATATTTTCATTTCACATTGAGCCCGTATCTTTGTCATGTAAGAAAGTATTTACAAGCGGTACCATATAGATTACAGAAGTGCATTACATACCGCGACAGACCATATTTCTTCTTAAAACTTATTAAAAATATCTTTTACGGTTCGAATTAAACATAAAAGCCTTGAAAGAATTAATATTTCATATCAGTTCCGTCATAAACATGTGGATTGCATTAGTCGCATTACGAGTCTACCGAGAAAATCTTGCCGGCAAACTTATTGAGAGACTATCGTAACAATGTAAAACAGGTCACAGCATTGTATGTACGGTCGGAGGTAATAAAATATAATAATAATTACTTATAAACATGGCCGATTCAATGAGGTGCCTTCATAGAAACTATAAAATTTATAAGAAAAAAAATCCGGCTGTCGGCTCCTATATGTGTTCTATGAAACGACTGAAATGCAAGGATTACGTATAGAGCGGCCGATCGTTTAGCATTCTAATTAATGAATGATAATTGCCGCTAATAGAGAACGAAATGGTTACGGAGCGAGCAATTTTATGAGTACCGAGAAATGATGTTGTGAAAATGGCACACTTTTAGTTACACGCAACGTTTGTTCTTTTTTTTTTAATCCTTAGTGGCTAATGTACGTATTTCACTTGATCAAATCATACATGGCTATGAGTATAAAGCCGTTTTCCGTGATTTAACGCAAAACCCCTATTAGGCGTGCGAGAGATATAGCCGTAAACACGTGAATAATCGAATGGAAATATGTACTAGGAACAAAGGAGGGTATATGAATCCAATATATCAATTTATAGAGCAGATTAATAAATCACGTCAGTCACCAAATTGACACTTCGCCCCACTACTTCATCAGACCGCGCCCCTGCATGGCTAAAATCGAAGCTGCTGTTACCCCCACCAAAGCCATAACATCCCTACTACAACTATCTAATCCCCACCCTAGACATAACATTCCCCCACTATTAATACCACCACTCCTCTACTCCGGGCGTGGCGTGAGAACCAATCACTGCAACGACGTGTGTGGTCCGCAGGTCTTCATTATATCTCGACTTGCCAATTTACCGATTCGAAACGTGAAACTGAGATGGAGCTACATACACCTCGACATTCCAAAGAGAGATGACGACAGCGCAGCGGTTTCGACTCAACATAATTAACGTGATTGTATAAATTCGTAGTCTTCTTGTTGGGACTTTAAAGACTAGTTGAACTATATGCGGTGGTATGTGTAATGTAATCTTTCATTCTATTAATTATTCAATACGCAACTTTCATCTCACCGGTTCATTCAATAGTCTTTTTTATAAATTCGCGTATTGAAACGTATTCATGCGTGCCTCCGTTTCGAAACCGGCGATGTATTTATTAATACCAAATGGAATCTTATTAATAACTTAATTGACTCCTGGTGATAATAAAACGCATTAATTAATTCATAATATTGCAACGCTTCGGGTCATGCAATTAAGACTAAAATGGAACTTGTAATTAATGTAATGGCCACTTTTTCTCTTATTATTTTTTAGATGAATAATAACATCATTTGAGTTCCCATGCCTACTACATTTTTTAACCCCTTCAGACCTGAATTAAATTTAACCATTAAAAAAAAAATAAATTTAGTTTAACATACTTCTAGAGGTCTAATTAAGCAAAAAAAAAACATTTTATATTTTTTTTCGTTTTATTAATTAAAAAATTTTAATGTACATATACATGTACTAATGGTACAAAATATAAAATTTACATGGGTCTTAAATTTAACATTAATTAATTAACATTATTTTTCTGGTACATGAAATTTAAAAAAACAATTTCTGTCTTTTATTAGGCACATATGTACATTGCACTTACTGCAGAAAACGTGCGTTCGGCCTTTACAGCCTGGCAATTTGCAGCGTGTAGCCTCTTTGTTTGAATCAAATTGCGGTAAATGGTTAGTTCTGTCGATTTGTATTTCTTCTATGGGGCGTTTTTCACCACGTTTGCGTGTAGTAGGTGTTACAGGGGCAGGGGACGAAGAAGGTCTACCTCTTTTAGGCCTTAGCACAACATTTTCTACATTGATTAAGCTTTCCGAAACTCTCATTCGAAATGCCAACAAATCAAGAATATCTTTTTTCGGAATATTGCATCTGCCACAGTCTTTCTTATACTCTATCCAACTATTGACTAAAGAAAAATCCACCATATGCATTATGACACGTAGTGTCCATTTCCTGGAACGTATGAAAATGCGATAGGTGCTAATGAGCTGGTCGAGGAGGTCCACTCCTCCCATACAATGATTATAAAGTTTAATTATTTCTGGTCGCTTTACCTCTATATATTTTCCCTCTTTCTTGTCCCATCTTTTTACCAGATCTTCATCTCCCTTTCCAATATAATTTGACGCAAGACATACTGTCCTATTGTCAAGCCATTTCACAGCTACTACACCGTCTTCACTAACTACCACATCCACAGAACCTCTCTTTTTTTTCTTCATTTCTTTATCGCCTATTAAAGGTGGCTTGAAAAATCTATTAATTCTAATAGTTCCTGCGGCATAAATATCTTTTTCTTTAAGCGTCGTCAATAGTTGGTAAGATGAAAAAAAGTTGTCATAAAATAATTTGTGTCCTCCATTTATGATTCTGTCAGAAAGATGTAATACAACACTTGCGCCCTGTCCATAAATTTTTAAATGTTCTTCATTTAGATTCGTAGTTTTTCCTTGATAGAATAAAAAATCGTACGCTTGGCCACTTTTACCACAGAGTACAAAGACTTTGACTCCCCAGGGGCAGGGTTTACCTTTTATGTATTGCTTTATCAATAATTTGCCAGTAAAAGGAATAATTTGTTCATCGATGCATATGTTTTCTTTTATTTCCAATTCCAAACATCTTTTTCTAACCGATTCTAAAATTGGTCGCGTCTTGTACAATTTGTCGGTGCAATTTTGTGGTTTGTCCAAGTTGTTTACTAAATGTAAGCAAGTTCTTAACTGGAAAAATCTATCCCTTGACATATTTTGTAAGAAGCATCCAATTCCTAGCACACGTTCCCAATACATCCTTATTCTTGGGAATTTCTTTAGACAGCCAATAACTATATGCAAACCAAACAAAGTCTTAATTTCCGTAGCAGATGAATTTCTAAAAGTCTTTCCTTGCTGAACAGCATAAATATTTGTGAAGTACGATATTTTCTCAAATAAATCATTCGGTATATAGCGCAAAAAATATTCAATTGGATATAGAGGTGTTGTAATGTTTTCACTATCGGAAACTGGAGATTGAAATTCTGGTATATTAGGTGGTGTAAAAGCAGTATTGTTCCACTTGACGCGGCTTGTTTTATGAATTTCTGGGAGGAGTTGCTCCACGTTTTCGTCTTCAGAATTAATGACATTATTATTTTCATTACGTTGCTTGCTTACTTTTTGAATTTCAGAGAGAGGTTGATTCATTTCCTCATCAGAATCGTCTTCGTCATTATTATTTTCGGTATCTTGTTCGGTTTGTAAAATTCTATCTATTTTATCTGTGTCTGCTTTATTTACTAAATCAGCACCGGGTCTAAAATTGAAATCTAAATCATACTGCTCCAAATCATCTTCGTCTTCTCCAACACCTATATCTTCAATATCTGACAAGTCGCCATTCTCAATCATATCCAATAGCTCTCGGATATCTGCTGGGTTTTCAAGATTATATCTTTTCTTCATTTTATCCATTTTGGAAATATTTACTGTAAAAAATACTGCTATTATTACAAAACTCCATTCCGTTATTAAAAATTGCAACATCATTCCATACCACATGTACATGAGGATGTAAACAGATACACAGTAAGTGGGACCAATAGTACATTCTCATGTACATAAGTTTAGAAAGTGGTATAGTAACAAATTTTTGACTATAACGTGAGTATTTTTTATTCATTGGTTTTGTTAATGCTTTGTAAAGACATAAAAATTTTTTTTAGATCAAAATCGTGCCGAATTAGATAAAAAATTGAAATAAATATGAGACTTACCATGCGGTTTTCTTCAAGGTTATGCACACCATGTAAATTATGACTGGTTTCACCTTATTTTTACTAGATGGCGATACTTGTTATTTTTTCTCCTAAATATACATGTCCATGAGCATGTACTAACAGTACGAAGTGTAAATAATATTTCTAATTATTAAAAAATAATTACTAAAGTTAAGTACATGTACATGTACACCGGGTCTGAAGGGGTTAAAAGAGGAAGCGAGTAATTTTCTTCTTCAAAATAATATGAAGAAGTGTAATTAAAAAAACGGCCGCGTTCTCGAATGACACCGGAGCGTCGGAAGACAAATTAAAACACTTCTTAATTGAACATTCTTTTTGTTTTAAAGTGGCGGGTTGGATGCAGGATGGTGGAACGGGGGATGAGCGCGGTGCACCCGGTAATGGGGCCAAAGTTAATTAATCACCCCGGCATCGGGAGTTTTCTCACGTTTTCTTAAAATTGACTTTTTACTTGTTACATGTAACTTTCGTTGGGGTGTAGAAATGAAACAAGCATCACTAATTTTATATAGGATAGTTTGATGGTCTGTATGTATAATAATAAAAGGGATCCATGCAAAGCTTTTAAGTAATTAGATCTTATTATTACTGAAAATAGGGGTCGGACCACACCCTACCTTAATATTATTACCTCTTATAATTACTTTGAAGCTTTTAATTGGCATGCTTACTTAAATATAATTGTTTCAATTCAATTGTATATTGCTTTATTATTAATTAATCAATTATTTTACAATAATGATATTGCCATTTTATATAAATATAATTAAACAAAAACAAGATAAAAAATATCAAGTTTGTAAATAAAATATTTTGTCAGATATAGTAATAATTATATTAATAATTTACTATATAAATATCTTTAACTTAACAATTAACATAAATTTAATTATTGTTTTTTGTTGATCACTTTGTTTAAAGACAAAAAATCATAAATATAAAAATAACCTTATTTTATTTTAATTTCAACTAGTATATAATTCAATTTCTATAAGAGTATCTCTTACAATTAAAATATGATATGTAAGTGATTAATTAGATACGCTAAAATGATAAATTATTTACATCTATTTTATTTCTTTTAAACTTCTGTAAATTGACATATAGACCCCATCTATTAGATTAGTTTTCAAAGAAGTTTGTTAAATTTATTTAGCGCCATCTATGAGCCATTAGCAAATTGTTTTATATAGGAAACTACTACTACATCATAAATTACAAATTTTATTGTTGAAACAGAACACTATAAATTGAGTATAATATGGCAAACATGTAATTTAAAACTCAGTGGCGTACCAAAGTAAAATATAATTATTATAAAGTGCACAAACAGGTTAATATTAAATACATAAAACCACCAAAAACAAGAATATTGGTTATTTACACATTAGCGACATACATACTTTAATAGAAACAATTATAAAAATTATTAACAAAAAAACTTAATTTTACCAGACATAAACATATTTTTTTTTAAATCATACAGAAATATTATACAGGATGTGGAATTAACCAGTCATAAAATGAGTGTCTGAAACTACAAGCAAATTGAGTAATATTGACCAATAAAGTAGTATATTACATTTAATAAACTTGGAGTTATAGCTCTTTAAAGTTTACAGAAATGTTTGTAACAATTTTTTGTTTACATTAGTTTATTTTTTATTTACACAAACTGTTAAATTTCGAATAAAAAAAGTCTTTGGAAAAATAGTTTTTTAAGATTCTTTAGATGTTTAACTTTCTGGAACTTTTTAATTTTTAGGTCTTTGTGAAAAATTTAATTTTTAAAACTTTTTTGTCTCGATAAATTTTGATCAGATACACAGTTTTTGAAAAAATCAAATAAAACCAGAGGTCATTATTTCTTAAAAATAATAAAAAAATATAAAAACATCATTAGCCGTGGACGTCAAATTAAATTTCATAAACGTCACAAATTGTTTGAGTGTAATTGTGCTTTTTTAATTTACTTTTTTTTTTCTTGGAAGTTTACATATTAAAAATAATATACTACTGTATTAGGTCAACATTACTCAATTTGCTTGTAGTTTCTGGCATTTATTTTATGACTAGTTAATACCAAATTAATCCTGTGGTACGCTCAAATTAATATAAAGATCTGATTCAATTATTTAATTGTTGAATCGTGTAAATAACAATGAGCCAACTAATTTAACAAGTTTATTTGTTTAACACCTTATTTTATGAATTATGTTATTGTATAATAATAAATAGATATATTGTATTAGTAAGAGGATTAAAATGTCTAACACCTCTCCTCGAAGATTTAAAATTACGTTGCAAACAAAAATTATAATTTTATCTTTTTCATTGGGTTAAACATTGAACTGTGAGGGTTGACTCTTTTAACTCTGCTTTTTGTAGAGCTTGTGGTAATAGTTTCTTCTCTAGTTATTTTTTTTTTTGAAAATAGCGACATCTGTTTCTAGATTTATTTTTAGTAATAATAATATAATTTGTAGCGGCTTGTAGGATTGTGATTGATTATGCTTAAAGCGGAAGCAAACCAAAGCACATTTTTACTGTTTTCAAACACAAAAAAACTTATTGTAAAAATCTCTGTATTATTTAAACATTTATTAAATATTAAATTAATTCTAAACAAAATAACTATGTCAACATATTAATTAATTAAACAAACTAGATTTTTTAATTGACGTTATGTTGAATACGTTTAGAGTACTTGCTTAATCTGTAAATACTATAATACATATATTTACAAAACATACCGCCCCTCATTGAAACGTTGTTTTCAAAATACTTAATATGGAGGTAACGAACATAATTTTACTAGGGTCTCAAAATAGTTTCTCTGGTTGTCTTGTCTTGAGCTGCTCGTACTATTTCATCTTTGCCATTGTGTGTTTACTACTCTGCTCATCTTTCAGGTTAGCGGAGGTGTATCTTCCTTGACCAATACTAATTGTCCAATTTCTAGGTTAGAAAATTCTTTTGATTTTTGTTTAGGTTGTTGTTGTAGGAGATGCAGATATTCTGCAGACTATCTTTTCTAAAAATGCTGTTTTATTGCTTTTAACGTTGCCACCTTGACAATCGATTGACCTTGATTTTTATTAAGGAATATTGTAAAATTGCTATTAGTGCATTTTCTATTAAAAAATGTCTTGGAGTGAGGTATTCTAAGTCATACACGTCGTTTGATAGAAGGTTAATGGCCTCGAATTTAAGACAGCTTCAACTTGGGTTAAGATTGTGGTTACCTCTTTATAATTTAAAACTGTATCTTCAATTACTTGTGTCAAAAGTTTTTTTATAGATTTGACTGCTGCTTCCCAGAGTCCTCCAAAATGTAGGTGCCGTAAGAGAATAAAATGCCAAGTAATTTTATTTTTTATTAGTTCTGTTTCAATAGACTCAATGTTGTCCAAAAAATTTTTTCTTAATTTGTTGTTAGTTTCAACAAAGTTGGTTTCATTATCAGAATAGATATGTTCTTCTATTCTACGTCGTGAAACAAAACTATTTAATGCTGTCAAAAACATTTAGTAGACAAATCACTAACAACTTTAATATGTACGGCTTTGGTAGCAAAGCACACAAAAACACAAATATAAGCTTTTTTATTTGTTTATGCTTTTTTGTTCCTTCCCTTAAATGAATTGAACCACAGTAATTAATTCCGGTTTGAGAAAAAAATCTGCTTGGAGTAACTCTGTTATAGCTGTATAGCCAATAAAGGTAGTTCAACTTCTCCATGACAAACTCAAAGGTTTTTTTTTTTATTTTTTTTTTATTTTAAGGATGTAGTGAGGTTGTGGTCTCAGCAAGTGGCCCTTGAGAATAACTAACGCAGGGCAATACCTTTCGGTTTTCTTCTCTACGTTAGTTCTGTTGTCATTTTGTCCTTATCATGTCTGTCTCTAATCTATTATTAGTTTGAGATGAGCTGGTTTCGGCTTTGTGGGATTCACACAGACTGATGCGGCAACACATGCTGTCCCCGGCTCATCTCTCCCTATACCCTATTTGTTGTCTGTCCTATACTGACGTTCATCTCTCCTTTCTGCCATTCCATTGTTATTCAGCCTAGTTGTTTGATTTGTCCTTAGATATCTTCTTAGTTTCTCTCTTCATTCACGTCGGCGTATCCTCTCTCTTTCATGAAATTTTGTGGAGCTCCATTAGGTGTACTCTCTTTGGTAATCTTAGATTTGCCAATTTAACTTCTAAGAATATTCTTGAGTCTCCATTTGGAATTATTTCTTCGTATCCCCTGGTTGCCAAGTATACTCTGACTATTTCAAAGGTTACATTGTCAATCAACCTTGAAATGGCGTATCTACCATTTGGAAACTCTCTGGTCAGTTCCGTCAGTTTGCTTTCTTTGAGCAGTTCTTTTCTTTTTTTCCTTATTTCTGCAATTTCGGTAGGTACAAATGTTTCATTGTATTTTCTTTTCTTGTCTACTTTCTCCTCTTCCATTCCTAGGTAGGCATAGTTGTCTTGACCTTCTTTGTATTTTTTTTTCTTTATTGCTTTTTTCTTTGTTCTTTTGCTTCCACTTAGCTTCTCTTTCCTCCTTTCTTTGTCTTCTGTGGTTTTTGATGTGTGTGTTTACTTCCAATTTCGTTTATCTATATCTTGAGTTTTTAAACTCCTCTATTTTTTTTCTCATTACTGCCGTTGCATAGTTTCTTAATGCTCTCCATTTGTTTTTGTCATTCAGGCAAATATTAATTATTGAAGATTTATCAATTTTGTTTTCCAATACTTTCTCTAACTCTTTCCTATCATTCTCCCACGCTTCGCACTCTATTAGCGTATGTTCTGCGTCGTCATACGTGTCTTCTTGGCAGAATATACATTTCTTTTCTTTCTCCATTTTATTTATATTTTGTAAATACTTTTGTGTTGTATAATAACACGTTTTCGGTTTATTCTCTACCCATTCCTTTATTTTTGGTATTAACTCTCTTGTCCATTCACCTTTTTCTCCGTCTTTCCACTGTGTCTGCCATTTTTTCATTGTATTATCTCTTGCTTGTCTCTGTGCTTCTTGTTTACTATTTCCTTCATTTACATTTTCTTTATGTTTAATCTTTCTTCTACCATCAAGTCTGCGGGTAGTTTGTGATTACCTCTAACGCTTCTTGCGACACCGTTCTGTAAGCCCTACATATCCTTAACAAGCTTGCTCTAGTGGCACCTCTTATTTCTTTTTTGTTTTTTTTTTGTCTTTAAGGCGTCTCCCTATGTTTCTGCGGCGTACTGTAGTTTACTTTTGGCCGCCGTTGCTATTAGCCTTCTTGCCTCTTGTCCTGGTCTTCCCTTGCTTGGCATGAGCCTACTAAGCATTCCTTCCATTTTTTTTGTTTCTCTTACCGCTTCCTTAATCTGTTCGTTCTATCCTTTTGCTTCCAGTGTAACTCCAAGGTATTTAATCTTCTTCCCTATGGTTAATATTTGTTCACCTACCTGTATTTTTCCGGTTCCTCTATTTGTCCTCTTTGTCGATAACCATGCCGCTTCCGTTTTCTGCGGTGCTAATTCTAGCCCTTTACTTTTCATCCATCTCTTTATCATACTAATTGCTAACTCTAGCCTTTCCTTTAGTACTTCTATGTCTGCATCCCTACCTACTAAAGCTAAGTCATCAGCAAATGCTGTTATCGTCACCCCCTCTGGCAGCCGCATTCCGAGAAGCTCATTATATACTAAGTTCTATAATTTGGGTCCTAGTGCTGAGTCTTGTGGTACCCCTCTGGTCAGTCTAAATTTACCCTTCTTGGTCACTAAGTTTCTTCCTTGTAGATAACTCCATATTATCTTGATTGTTTTCTTTGTCAATTCTTTCTTTTTTGCTGCTTCTATAATTGCTTCCCATAATACGCTATTAAACGCGTTTTGTATATCCAACGCTATTATGATGCAATGCTGTCTTTTCCTATGTGGGCCGCTGTTTGCTTCTTTTGCTACCGCTTTTATCTTCTCGATAGCTCCTAGCGTCGATCTCCCTTTGGTAAATCTGTATTGTTCACTTTCCCATCCACCCCTTTCTTCTATTTCTTTCTCTATTCTTCTCACAATAACTTTTTCCATTATCTTTGCTAATGTATTGATTAAACAAATTGGTCTATACGTTTTTGATTTACCTGTTTCTTTCTTCTTTTCAATCAGCACTAAGTTTGCTTCTTTCCAACATTTCGGGAATGTTCTTTTGTTTAGACATCTGTTTATTATTTGTGTTAGTTCTATTTTGTTTCTTTCTAACGCTTCTTTTACTATCTCCGCTGTTATCTCGTCCGGACCTAGTGCTTTATTGTTAGGTAGTTCTCTTATGATCTGTTTCATATCCTCCACTATTGTCATATCTGCTTCCTCTTCTTCACTTGTCTCTGTTGGTTCTTTTACCGCTCTTCCTTTTGGGAACAATATTTCAATTATTTTTTCTTTCCCTTCCTCCTCCTTTAAGCACACTCCCTTTGATCTTCCTCCCATTTTATTCATTGCAATTTTGTACGGCTTTCCCCAGGGGTCCTGATCTATGGAATCTATCATTTCTTTCCAGCATCTCTTCTTGCTGTCTTTTATCGCCTTTCTCAGTGATTTTCTGTCCATTTTTAATTCTTCTTCTGTCTCTGCAGTGTCCTCCCCTTTTTGTTTTTGTCTTTTGATCTTCCATCCGGTTTGTATTGCTTTTTTCCTGCTTTCCTTTATCTCATTGCACCACCAGTACGGTCCCTTTCTTCTTCCTTCCCTATACCTGGGGATTGCTTCTTCCGCTGCCTTTCTCAGTTTTTCCGAGTATCGTTTGCATCTTTCCTCTATGTTTTTGCTTTCTGTTACTTCTTCTACCTTCATGGCTCTTTTTATCTTCTCTCTGTCCATCCTTCGCACGTTCCATCCTCCTTTTCTTGTGTCTTCTTTTTCCCCTTTTCCGATCGTGTTGTATTTTATACATTTATGTAGGCTCAGCGATTCTTCATCTGTCACGTTCCAGTTGCCCACTACTCCTGCTGTTTTCCACGTTGCTATGGTAATATCGATATGAGACTTAGATCTTCCTTTTACAAATGTTGGTCTGTCGCCATAGTAGTAAAAGAAAGGGGCTGCTCGAAAACCCCCCACCACTTTTTTTAAGGTCAAGGCCATTGCCATGGCCACGCCTCCTCAAGGCCATCACGCCCCTCCAAGGTCAAGGCCACGCCTCCTCAAGGCCATCACGCCCTCTCAAGGCCAACTCACTACACCCCCCTCCAAGGCCAACCCCATTTTTCATGGTCACACGTGTTCAAGGTCATAACCACACCACTTTTTTCAAGGCCATTGCTATGGCCATTACGCCGTCCAAGGCCACACCCATTTTTCATGGTCACACGTGTTCAATTTTATTTATATATATAATGTTACTCAGCTGCATTTTAACTATTGAATATAACTTCAATTATAAAAGATAGTAGTAGTAATGGATGTCATTAATTATTTTTATAAAATTAATATAAAATTAATATCTAAATTAATAAACATTAATGTAATTAAGAATGAAGATATAAATATTTTAAATCAAGTTCTTAAATTAATGAAGTGTGTATCCGGGTACTGGTGTATTTGTGGAGGATTTGCATCATATTTATTAAACCGAACAAATTCCTATAAAGATATTGATATATTTACTAACACAAAAGAAGCAGATTTAGTTATACAAAATGCAAAGAGTATAGGATTTAACTTCAAACCAATTGAAAAAGAATGTTATTCTGGAGAAGATCAAATGAATAACTTTTATTTACAATGTAATGGACACATCGTATTCAATATAATAGTTAAAACAAATATGGAGTTTGGATCACATGAATTATTTTCAAATTCAATTATACGAGAATTTGATATGGGTATATGTATGAGTGCTATATATTTTGAAAATCGGAAATGGTGGTCCATATGTCGTAAAAATTTGTTACACAACAACAAATTTATTAAGAAAATGCGCATTCAGAAATATCATAATAGGATTATTGAAAAACAATTCCAACCACTTTCCCTTTGTATGTTGTGTTTAGACAAAATTATTATGTGATTTTTGTGTGAAACACATTATTCTTGTAATCCGACCTCTTACAAACCAATCGGTTAGAACTCCTATAAGTTTTAAAGTAAATTTTATACTATTCAGTTCAACGTTAAGCATCACTACATCAATGTCTTTCGAAGAAGTTGCATATTTACCTCCTGTAGAGGTTCTTATTATAAACAATGGTGTAGAAATTCCAATGCTTCCCAATATTGCAACAGAATATTTTCAACAGAAAGCATACATTTTGCTTGGTATGATGAACGTGGATTTACAAGCCTACGAAGAAATTATTGTGGAATTTACTGATGAAGACTTGAACAATTTGGAACTAGACCCTAATCTTATTGTGTATAATCATAATTTAAAAATATTACGATTAAAACTGTATGATGAGTGTTATAAAATCCACATTGTAATAATATTAGATGATTTTGAGAAAGATATATTAAATGAATATATTTAAGAATAAATAGTTTTATTTTTATTATTAGATCTATAAACCATATTGTAAAATGAAACGTGTACACTTTGTAGACAAAAACAAAATAAAATATATGTATGTTTGGAACTTTGCACATCAACAAGCTAGAAAGGGGGTTTGGATGCTTAAAGCAATAGATAGAAGTAGATTTGCACAACGTATTGAAAAAATAGATAAAATCATATCATCTGTTTTGGATGAAGGACACAGGAACAGAATTTACTTTGAACGATGTAGTGGTAGTGGAAAGTGTAATTAACGTTTTGATGGTGGGGAATATAGATATAAATGAGCAGTATTACCTGAATTTCTAGAGTTTCAACCATGTGGGCTGCATACGCTGAGATGAACTTACCAATACCAACAGATTTAAAAAGTGCAATAGAAACTTTACATAATCGGTTTTACATTTTCTGTATGGATGCTTGTCGTGCCCAAAATCGAATTGATAGTTTTGAAAGTGATGAAGTTTATCAAATGAGAGAAACAAAGTATGGTTTGGGGATGAAGATTTGTTACGATTATCATCTTGGTATAATTTCATTAGAAGAGTTTTGTGAGCAATTATTAAAAATTGACATTTTACATGATTTTATCTATGATATAGAAGAGTTTTTACCAAACCACATAAAATGCAACATTCGTCAAAAAAATGAATTAACATCAGTGGATTTATTTTCGTCAATTACTAGAGTAATGCATATATTAAAAAAACTTTCTGAAGATTGTGATCGAATGCGAAGAAGTATATAAAATGAAGATTTGAAAATGGATTTAAGAAAAATTGATGATATGTATACACATGGGGTGGAATTGTGTCAAAAAGTTTTAGAACATCATATTACATTAAAACAATTTTGTCAAAAATTTGAAAAGTCCAGTGTTTTATTTAAATATTTAAAAGAAATGGAAAATTTTCTTCCAGATGATATTTTAAATCAACCCAATACGATGGAAGTAAACGCAACAATTCAAAAAATACATAAAAAACTTGAAAACTTATCCAAGGATGTTGGATGGATTAATAATAAGATTATGCACCCATTTTTTGAACAAGATATAAATACTCTAAATGGGAAATATAAATATGGAATAAATATTTGTACTATAATTACTGGCATTTATCAAAGTCTTAACGATCAAATTGTTATAATTGTTGATAAAAAAAAATGTATTTTATTAATTTTCCAGCTTTTCAATTAAGTCATACAAAAAGTATAGCCATTTGGAGACCTGATATAGAAGCTAATATTACTGGAATTGTAAATTCAAATAGCGGTAAAACATTTGTATTTTACGATGATGGATATTATTTACAAGTTGATGAGTGTAGTTATCAGAGAAAAGCCGTTGGTAACATAATCGATGATTTTGGGGGAATTCTCTCAAAAATAGATTCAGTTTTTCGATTTTCTAACGGCCGTTTGTATTTTTTCAAAAAAAAAAATATGTTTTATGAATACAACGAATTTTCTAATACAATTACTCGTGTTGGTAATATTGACCTTACAATATTTGGAATACAATGTCCAAATGAGGGGCTACTACTGCAACTTCAAAGACTTTTGCAAACATTAGTATCCAATAAATTTGATTTCAGTAACTCTGATAACTACGATGAAGATATTTAAATAATATTTAATTTTGTAAATAACCTTTATTATATAATTTTATTCTAACCTGTAAAATGATTCATGTAATAAATTGTAATGAAATAATGATGAAATAAAAATGCAGTTTATTATTATTTTTTTATTTAATTAATCCTTGAACTGGCATTTCACTCTAGATTATGGGGGTAAATATTAAGATTAACAAACTAATTACAAATAATACTTCTAAAATAATGGTGCATATAATTTTAACATTGTCTTCTTCCTCAACACATTTTTTACATGTAATGTCTATAACGGTACAACAAGAATATAGAGCACGCTGCTGTGATAACTCATTCGCAGCACTTGTATCTTGCTGGTGGTTGTCCATCTATATGATCCCTCTGAAGAGTGGTGTTATAATGTTTATTTTATACTATGCAGGCAATTTGCAAAGCTGTCGCTATGTTTCAAATTTTTTTAACAATTCTTTAGTATTATTAATATGAATAATTTGATTTTTAATACAATGTTTTAGCTCTTATCGGTTTACATACAGTTCACTAGACTTACGTTGTTTTTGTTTCAACGATTTCAGTAGCACTGGATGCATTTTGTGAAGATTGTGAATATTGCATTACTTCGGGAAAGTTAAACTGCAATACTTCATATAAGATTTCTTTGTTTTCATAGTAGTATTGTTTCAGATTTGAAATCTGCTTAATTATTTCTTTTTTTTCTTCATCTGTTGCATCGACCGTTATTTGTGTACGTGATTCCTCCAAACATTGATTTAAATAATCAAAAAAATGTAGTTGACTAAGCCTATCCATACGCATTTCAATCAATTCAAATAATCCACAAAGAGCTTTAAAGCAATGTTGATCCAAAGAAATCTTAACACCGTTTTTTTCAATGACAACCACTTTTTGACGGTTACGTATCTCTTCCAAATATATATTGCAATTATCGAAAACCTGTAGACAATTATAATAAATAATTTATTTTAATAATTACTTGCACACTCCATCTTACCTTTATAGTTTTATATGGATTATTTGTATATTCTCCCTCATTGATAATAACAATTGGTACAATACTTTGATTGCATGTCTCGCAAACTCGTTTTCGCTTTTTCCCAGCGAGTTGCGGTTTCCTCTTCATTCTAAGATAAACATCAATTTCATTTTTGAATTGAATTATTTGATTCCATTCAGCGTTCAGAAACGAAATGTTTTTTTGAGATGCTGATAACTTGACGCACTGATAAAACCCTCTAGTAGGGCTTAAACCAACCGACACATTAATTGTTTTATTTTTATTGATAGGATATTTCACCTCGTTTATTAAACGCGATTCTTGATTTAAAAAACTTTCAAAATCTTCTAGTATATCCGCCAAGATAATCGATTCGTTCGACATGATGTGTATAGCTCTATTGCTAGCAATAAACTAAAAAATTATTTCATAATAAAATATATAATATTATTAAAATTCGATATTTCCTACACTTACTACACTTATTCTATTATATATTCTAAATGAAAAATATGTTCTAAAAATATATATATATATATATATATATATATATATATATACAATTTTTCATTTTTAACACTACAATGAGGATATTTTTAAATTATTTATTACATGATAAGTAGTTATATAACAATTTCACATTTTCAACACTGCAATGGGGGTATAATATTTTATGAAATGGACAATTAACATATTCTTGCACATTTCTTCTGAGCGATGGTGATGGTTCCTGATTGGATGGATATTCTTCAATTAAGATAAATTGGTTTAGGTAATCACATTTCATTTTCCCTTGAACATATACGATTTCATCATCATTTTTTCTTATAACTTCACTCAATATTTGCTGAATGTCATCTTCATCGTATTGTCCTATAGAATTCCACATCAAACCATGATGACAAAAATCTAGCTGATTAACATTACGATGGTCTTCTGCACTGATATCCGAAAGAACACAAACTTGATTAAAAAGTACTTTTGTAATCTCATCTGTATGACTATTATATGCAGCTAACTCTTTGGGAACAAAACTTTTATTAATCACATATCCCTGTAGATCAATGATCACAACCATCTTGATTTTAGTGTTGGGGATATACTGAATTTAATTTAATAAAATGCTAACAATGTGAAAATATATTATATTTTATATTTATTTTAAAAATAAATTATTATCTTGTCTAACCACAAATTTATCTGGAAGCTCCTATTGGATCTCTAATGGCGCCTTAGAGCAGTAGCTGGCTGTTGATGCTATTATCTGTAATAAAAAAAAAAAATTATTGTTTAAAATACAACAAATCATTATGTTACTTACCATCAATTATTTCGAAAATTGGTGTTTTGTTTCCATATATCTCTCGATGCTGCTTTACTAGGAGAGCCTTTCGTCCAGCATAATTTTGGTTAAAATCGACAATGGCTTCTTCGGTGAATAAACTATTTATTCGCTTGGGCATCCAAACATCACAATCGTGTAACATAAGTAGTATAGCTCTACCATATACAGTGTTTCTTTCATATACACCGTATATGGTGTATTCTTCGCCTACATTAAGCTCTATCAGTCTTTTTGTAGGTTTAATGTCGGTGGAAGTATTAATTGCTACGAAATCCATCTTTTACTGTTATAAATGTTATAAATATTTTTCCTTTATATACTAAATTTCTATGCGTTTTTGTTTGGGAATTTCTGTTATCATAAGAGCACTTAGGTCAACATCGTTATCAGTTTCCGCACACAAATTAATATCCAATAATCTTATAATTTTTAAATATATACAATTTAATTAGTATAAGTATAGAACAATTGCGTCATTTACTATGATTGTGTTATATCAATATTAAATTTGTTATATCAATATAAAATTTTAATTCTAATAATGCTTATAATATTCCATTAATAAATAAAGCGGTAGTAGGTTTAATGAAACATGAGAATGGTGGTAGAGTAATGACTGAATTTGTTGGATTGAGATCGAAAATGTATGCTATGAATGTAGAAAATGAATGCGTGAAAAAAGCTAAAGGTGTTAAAAGAAATGTTGTAAATAATAATATAGATTTTGATAATTATAAAAAATCATTATTTAATAATGAAATAATATATAGAAAGCAGATTTTATTTAAGTCGATAAAACATGTTATATTTACTCAAAGTCAAAATAAATTAGCTCTATCACCTCACGATGATAAGCGATATACATCATCGTATCTACGAATGCCTTCCTCCACTGGATCTTCGAACTTTGGGGGATCTGAAAAGAATGATTAGATGTAAAAATAAATTTCACTTGAGAAAAATATATTTAAGACTTACGTTCAATAATATCTTGTGACTCCAGACTTTTCAGGTTAATCTGTTGCATGCACACATCATCTAAATCGTACCCCACGTTGTAGAATTTTTCTGCATCTTTGCGTGTTAAACCGTAAGTACCTTCAGGGTTGATGTACTCGTATAATAATTCAGGTTGTAGATCTCTCGGCCGACTCTCCATATCCTCAACGAAAGGTTTAAAAATAGAATTTTTTGGGGTCTCGATTGGATTTACATGTGGTTTTTTAACACCGTACTCTCGTTTTAAAGCTGGTTCATTGATAAAATTATAGTAGTCGGTGAAAATAATATGCTTGTCCGAAGTGGGGTTATAATGAATTATTGATTTTTCTTTGATTTGATTTAATATATTATGAGCGTCATTAATTAAATAATCACAACCCAAAATCACCAATTTCGCGGCAGTATGCAGATATGTAGGGTTTGGATTCCTGTTTGATTCCTGATTTTATTAACAGTTAAAATAAGACTAATTATTATTTTGGTTAATTAACTATTTATATAATACGTATATTTAAGGGGATAAAATATACACAAAGAATTATACTCATTATATATTGCAAAAAAATGTTTATTTTTTGTTTTTTGTTTGTAATACAAATACAGCTATAATAATTAACATGAAAGTCATGGTTATAGAAAAAATAGAAATAATTACATATTTTCTATTGTCTAGCATGTTTAAACACAATTTTTCTTGTTTATTCGTGTCAGTAATCTTCAACCATTCACTTGTAACATAAGTTCGATTCATATAAATATATCGAAATTTACATGTCTGAGATATTTGGCCCAAAGCTGTTACATTTGTTGATACATTATAAGAGCATACATTTGATATTTGATTGATCTCCATTCGACCCCATTTTCCCGGCCAGGTGTAGTTATGAGAGCTGTTTTCCAGCAAGAGATAGCATTCGAAGACTTGATGTGGTCGAGTTAAATAAATTGTCTGGTTGATGTAACTAATTAAAAATATTAAATTCAAAATATTCATTATTGAATTTTTAGTTTTTTGAGAAGGTGGCACAACTTCTTTTCTTCTTCGTAATACTTAATTAATAATTTTAGTTTTATAATGTTTAATAAATGTTCTTTTAACTTTACATTTAAACTGTCTTGTAATTTAGCGGGGCTCTTTACCATACTAAAGATTCAATAATAATGAGCACGAAAATTTGGATCAACTATTTATATAATATGTAATTATTTAATATAACAATATAAACCTTTTTATTTATTTTTATTCGACGATTATTAACATAAATGGGAATTTCATAAGAGCACTTAGGTCAACATCCTTATCAGTTTCCGCACATAAATTATTAGTAAATGACGCTTCGATCTTATAATTTTTAAATATATACATTTTAATTAGTATAAGAATAGAACAATTGCGTCATTTACTATGATTGTGTCTGGTTATATTACACTTCTATAACGCTCCAATATATAATATCCTCGATAGCGTAGTTGTTTGCGCATCGGATTTATAATCTGAATTTGTATTTTATTCTGGGTTCAAATCCTGGCATTTGCTTTTTAGCTTTATTTATTTTATTAATAATAATTATTTTGTTATATCTACTTAGGCAACTCTATACACACCGGCAACTCTATATACACCTACGTCACACTCGGCGTTGGCTATAATATATTAAGCATATTCAACTCTCTATTGTTAGAAAGTCTTGATGGCATAGTGGTTAGCATGTCGGACTTCTAAACTAAATTTAATTTCAGCGGTGGTTCGAATCTACTTCGGACTGAAATCCATTTTAAGGAAAATTAATATATACAGGTAATAAAAATTATCAGGTAATAAAAATCATAAGGTAATAAAAATCCTCAGGTAATAAAAATCCTCAGGTAGTAAAAATAATCAGGTAACATCAGGTAGTAAAAATAATCAGGTAACATCAGGTAGTAAAAATAATCAGGTAAAATCCAAAATGGCCGCAAAAGTCGGATTTTGAGCCCCTTGTAAATCTCCATAAGAAATTGGCTCCGAATCCGCTTAGTTCCTCTACTACTATAGTTTTGAGAGCTACTGGCAGACGCAAATTGAGTTGCCACTGCGTCTGCAATGTTGGCCGCTTCGGTGACTTCGCGTCCGTCGACGATTAGGATGGAAGCCACAGAGGGAAATTTTTTTCCGACACGGCTCCTACCTTTTTCCACACTTCGCCGACGGAAGTGGTCTTTGTGATTGTCAATACGTAGCTCTCCCAAGATCGTTGCTTGCTTTCAAGAATTTTGCGGCGTGCAACGGCGCGCTTTTTCTTGAAAGCAATCATGTTTTCCTGCGTCGGAGTTCTTTTAAAACAATTAAAAGCTTTCTTTCCCTCTTCCACAGCCATCGTCGTTCCACCAAGGAACCAACGGACCGGCCAGCTGACCTCTGGACTTTGGGACAAACACATCTGCTGCTCGGCAAATACAATTAGTGAAAACCTTCACGGCGGTCTCAACATCCTTACCATTTGACTCTGGTGGGACCAGACTGGCTTGGAAACTTTGCCAGTCTGCGCGGTCAAGACACCATCTACGGGGGATGGACTGTCTGACCCGTTTGACAATGGTTTTAATTGCGATGGGAAAATGATTGCTGCCGTGAAAGTCATCTAATACATGCCACAATAAACGTGTGGCTAAACGTGGGGACGATAAAAACAAATCAATTGCCGAAAAGTTTGTACCCCTACCTCTAAAGTGTGTGGCGGAACCCGTGTTGAAGAGGACAGCGTTGCTTTGATCAAGAAAATCCCACTAGGAGATAGGGCTGTGGAAGCTGCGAAGTAAGTTCTTGTATATCTTCCAGAGTCCAGTCGAACTTCGGAAGATACAGGTTGCATATTGTGGCTTTTATCGGGATGGTAAGCCGGATGGCAATTGCCTGGAGTCTAGTTCTGAGGGTTATTTCCGTAAACGGTAAATTTTCCCTCAGAAAAATAACGACTCTACCTTTGGCTCGGGCACCCGGCAGAACGTCACTTCTGGTGCACGTAAAACCCTGAAGATTGAAGTTCTTTTGGGGCTTAAAGTGCGTTTCCTGTAGGCACACGCAAAAGAGCATGTGCTTTACCAGGATCATCTTTAGCTTACAATAGCTGCGTTTGCAACCGTTGCAGTTCCACTGTATTATCGTCTTTATAATTTTAGATAACTATTAAATAAATAAAATAAATTACGAAATAAATAACCCGTAATAGACGGACAGCTATTAGAATAAGTTAACACAAAACAAATAAAACACCAAAGATAAAAAGAGACTTTGATGTTTGGACGTAGACAAGGCAAAAGATACATTCTTAAAGCTAATATCACAGATGACATTAAAGTTGTAAAATACTCCAATGCCAGAATCATAAAATACATAAGACTTAAAACTAATATCACAGATGACATCGGAGTTGTAAAAGACTCCGATACCAGAAATATATAAAACTTAAAACTAGTATCACAGATGACGTCAAAGATAAAACAATCTTTAATGCTAGAACTTTAAAACAGAAAGAACAATACAAGTACACAAATGACACTGCAGTTGTAAAGGACTGCAGTGCCGGTACAAAACAACACTTAATTAAAAAACATAATAGAAAGCCTACAGCTGAGAGCGTGATCTGCCCATTTTTCAGCCCGGTTTCCTTTTTCTTCTACCTCGGTTACTCCCACTGTCGACAACAGAAAGTTCTGATGCCGAACTGGATTTGTCATCACCGTTGCTGGAAGAAGGGCCATCCCGCTTCCGTTTACCCGGATCAGACTGATCTATTTGTTTTGGCGTATCTGCCAAAACAAGTTAGATCAGGTCGGTTTTAAGACCAACCTGAGAATGTGTGGGAGGTGCTTCTCCCACGTTTTTGGTTAAGGAAATCGAAGTTCTCCTTAACCTTATTGTGCAATAACTGATTTAACCGTTGCTGCTCCGGAGGTTTTGGCGTGTGCATGTTTGGTTTAATGACCGGTATTAGCGGTCTATTTGCTGTAAGAAGTTGATTGTGCCCGCTTAATGAAGCAATATGGGGCGTCAAAAGTTTACTAATAAGCTGGTTTACGTTTACTGAGCTTTTCGATGCAGTCGCCGCTTTTGCGTACGATATTCCGGCGATTGGTGTAGAGACTAATACCAATTTGGGTGCTTCAAAATATGTTAGTTTGTTTTTTGTCATTATTTCTTTGATAGCAAACTCCTCTTTGTATTTTGGACAATTACGTGATCTTGCAGAATGCTCTCCTCCGCAATTGACACACGTAATTGGCTGTTTGCATTCGCTACCTTCATGCAAAGGTTTTCCACACGCGCAAATCTGCTCCTTGAAACAACGAGCAGCTGAGTGTCCAAACTTCTGACATTTGAAGCAACGCATTGATGCCGGAATATATGCCCTGACTGGGAGACTATAAAAAGCCCCTTTAACGGTAGTGGGAAGTTGTGGTCTATTAAACGTTAGTAAATGGTTAGGGGTTTCTTTGCGTTTACCGTCTCGCATTCTAGAAATGCAACGCACGATTACCCCTTGACCACTCTTATTTTCTGTAATTTCTTCTACAGTGCAATTTAAAAAGTCTCTACAATAAACAATTTCTTTACATGTATTTAATGTTTTATGTGCAGAGACTTTCAAGTTCATATCTGCCATACGGATACATTTCAAAAGTTTGGTTGACTGAGCGGCTGAAACCGTTTCCACAAGAAGGCCATCTCTGACCTTCTTGATAGATTTGGTGTCGCCGATCAGTCTATACAATACTGTACTTATTAAGAAGAGGCTAACTTTGTCAAAGTTGTCCTCTTCTCTAGTGACCAGGATAATTCGAGGAACAGGTCTCGCCTTCTCATCACCGGCACTATTTGACAAAACAGCTTTGCCAGACTTCTTCCCTTTTGTCGAAGAAGAAGCTGGGAGATCCAATTTATCATCGGACGGGGACCGGGTAGCATTATCCATTGGCACAACCCGATCAGTTGCACCAACTTCCAAACAATTGACCACTGCGCTACCGGAGCATTGTTCTCCCACTCCGGTAGTTGCCAAATCCCTGCCGATTATAAAGCCCTTGTCAGATTTAACTGACGGCACAGACTGGGGGGCGTGAATTATTTTTGGACATTATTACAAAAATTTGCGTTTTACCTACCGCCAGGTTGGGAATGAAAGGAAAAGAAGGTAAGAGGTGAAAACGTAAATGACAGGAAAAAATAGGGAAGGTAGCCAGGAATAGCTTTAGGTACATTTGGTTTGGCTTCTGCTTACTGACCCATCCGGCATAGGTGGCCCTGCCAGGAGTTTAAACTCCCGCCGGCATGGCTCGAGCAGAAGTTACTCAGCCCCCTCACCACGACAAGGTAGTACCCACGAGGGGGTATATAATATTATTATCTTATCAGTTACTGATTCATACACTCATTGCATTATCTTCATTATCTACATTTATATGAGTTGTAGTAGGTTTATTATCTTTATAAAATATGTTAATTATTGTACGAGGTGTGATTAATTAATAATTTATTTGTAATATCAATTTTTTATTGAAAACATTCTAATAAATTCGTTAACATGAGTTATCACGTAGTAGAAGTCACAACCATAAATTATATTTAATAAATCAATGCCTGTTGATTCATCGAAATAAGAATTAAAATGATATAAATAAAATTTGACACTTAACACAAAACATATAAAGTTTTTGTCTTTTTGGTCCACAAAATTGATTTCTAATAATTGTTGAAGGTCGTTCAACGTTCTAGTTAATCTAGCACTGGAAATTATTTTAGCTCTGCCTGTTAATTTACTTTTTATACTCGTTATTAAAAAATAGTTTAAGAAAATCTTGTTTCTGAAAAAAATTATTAATAATCAAATCACATGCTGATATTAAGTCAGCTAATAGGCTAAGAGAGTGAAGAGCAAAAAAGTGTATTAGGCTTGAAACTAGTCATAGTCTGCTGATTTTTACTTGCATAGTTACTTACAACCTTAATGTACGCTCTCGCATTTGCCGGTTGCGATTATGCACAGTATATAGCTAGCCGCTTCAGGAGTTGCAAGTTTTTAAGTGAACGTTCTAGTTTTCAGTAGAGCAATCGTTGGTAATTAATTATGGTAATGATACTTATACATATTTCTTTACACATTCTTCATATAAGCAAATTCAATTATATAGTAAAATAAAAGATTTATATTAATAATTAATTAATTTTAAAATTTAATAAAATTTAAAAAAAAATTTGGTCGCCAAATTTAAACAATTAAGAATGCAAAAAAAGAGAAAAATCGCAGAATCAGTATTTAAATACTTAACAAGAAAATCAAAATACAAATACTGATACAGTTTATGATGAGCCAATATTGTTTACTGATGCTTCTTTGTCTACATCTACACGGATTGAAATTTTTTGTCTATGCACGTCCTTGAAGTACCTCATACCTCATTGTCGTTATCTGATAATGAAGCAGAAAACATGATGCACGCCGAGAACATCACAAAAAAAGTCGCTACTATTGTTTTGTTAATTTTACCTAGTTTGTTGCTCAAAAATGTTTCCAGTAAAGACACTCGCATATTATTAAATTCCTTACTTATACAAATACATAATTTGAATTTTTCTGTTAGTAACTAAAGAAAGTTTTCTATACTCAACAACTACCAAATGGAAAATTTGAATACAACATTAGAAAACATGAAAAAGTGTCGCTCATACTAAACATCTGAATAAATTTTTAAATAATGTTAAGAAAATAACAATAAATCAATCACAATTGCAACTTATACAAAAAAAATCTATTAGCAAGCAGTTATTGAAAGAATAATAGCTGTAACAAAGTTTTTAGATTGCCAATGTGGCCTAAAAACTATTTAAATTAACTTTCTCAAATGCATTGAAATGATTTCATCTTTTGATTCAACTCTCGGGGAATATATTTAAAAAAAATTGAAAATCTAAAAGTGACTGACTCTAATATGTAGAATATCTTATTATCTCAAAGATACGACTCAATATAAAAATATAAAAATAATAGGCTCTACAATAAATAATAATAAATTAAGTATGGTTAATGAATTCAAATATTGTTCAATATTAGATTGCACAGCCAATATCAACCCCACAGAACAAATTACATGTTTTTTTTTTCAACAACAAAAGCAAAAAATAAATGTTAAACTTGCTGGATATTGTGCAATAACTGATTTAACCGGGCCGGTCTGTGTGAATTAATTATAGTAATCTAAAGAATGGAAGATCAAAGAAGTTGAAGATATCAAGTATCTTTCCGAAGAAAAAAAGAAGTGCACAATTTATTTCCAAGATACGCATCAACGCAGCTCTAGTGACAATTTGTTGTCAAACTGCCAATTAAGAAAAAGCCAAGTATAGCGGCGCTAGGATCCTCAAGGGCGTTAGCAGTGAAACAACTTTATTCAACAGAATAAAAATTAGCAAGAGACTTACGACAATTTTAGCATTTATTCATAAAAAAATATGAAAAGTTTGGCCCAGTGCGGGGAGTTATATTGGAAGTGGTGCACTTCCAATATAACTCTAAATAATTTTAATAATTGGGTTAGTGCTGCAGAAAGCCTTTGCAGCTTTTATATATGCAATATCAAATTTAAAAAAACTAATGTTAATTTGCAGCAAGTCACGGGTTGCACCAAAAAAACCTACCACAACACCGCGTTTAGAATTATTTGCAGCGGTCTTGCTATGTAAACTCATAAAGAGTACAGTTACCGCTTTGCATTTACCGATAGAGAATACTTACTGCTGGTCGGATTTGAACAATTGGTTGAAAAGTGAACTTTCTGATTGGAAAACGTATGTGACCAATAAAATTCAGGATACCCAGGAACACCAAGGTTTTATTTGGAAACATGTTCCTATAGTTAACAACCCGGCTGATTTAATCTTAAAAGGATCAATATGGTTCACTGGCTCTGATTGGTTATCTCAAACTCAAGCCCAATGGCCTTGCATCATGGTTGAGACAAGCGAAACACCAGAGAAAAAAAGCAAACCGCGGCTAGCATTTGTAGCAAAATTTAAGCAGGAGTTTGGCAAAAAGCTTGCGAGTCAATATTCATCACTGATTTGACTAATACGTGTTATCGGATAGATTCAGCAATTTGCCAACAATTCTAATCGGTGTCGACAGGGAAGACAGGGAAGACTAAACACACGAGCTTCTAGCGGCCAAACAAACCAATGTGAGAAAGGTGCAGGAGGAAGCTTTCCTAAAAATCAATCAAGGATAACTCATTACTCTGCGACTAATTCAAGACAAGCATGGTATTATAAGGATTTGGACAAAAATCATAAACATCCTGCATTACTTCCAAAACAACACCTACTTACAAACCTGTTGGTAAACACAAAACATTTAAAAACTTGTCACGGTAAAGTCGATCTCACTCTAACTTCCATCCGAAGAAATTACTAGCCAATACCTGGATGTTCAGTGGTACAAGCAGCATTAAGTAGATGTATCACTTGCTTTTGAAACCAAAAGTAGTGCCAAGCAGACCATCTTGGGTTGGAATTGATTATTGCGGTCCAATCTAAGTCAGAGAAGGGTTAAAAACTAACTAAGACATCTGCGTGTTTGTGTGTTTTGCCACTAAAGCAGTACACATTGAAGCTGTCAGCAATAACTACGGACGCAGTTCTGGCAACATTGTTGGTTTGCAGCAAGGCAAAGTATAGCAGAACACATATACTCGGACAACGGTACCAACTTTGTCGGGGCTAGCAACGAGTTGCAAACATTCTTTTCGGATACGGACACAACTCGGGTAATTAAAGAAGGGCTACTGAAAAATAACATCTTGTGGCATTTCATATATTACCGTGCTCCACATTTTGAAATCGATGAAAAGGCATCTGCTTTGAGTCATCGGCAATATTACACTAAACTACGAAAAGCACTTATAAACTCTAGACCACTAAATTCATTTTCAAACGAGGCAAGGAACTTGGAGTGCCTTACTCCAAGGCATTTTCTAATTGGCAATGCGTTATTAGCAGTGCCACAACCTTTATTATTAGAAATTTAACTCAACCGTTCATCAAGGTAGCAATAGCTGGAAGTTATAAGGCAGCACTTTTGGAGAAGATGATCTGCAGAGTATATATACAACAACGCCCAAAACGACTAGCAATAGAAACTCCTACCTTGGAAATAGGTCAATTGGTATTAATCTAGAAAGATATGCCGCCCTTAAACTGGAAAATGGACCAAATAATTGAAACAACGATTGGCGGCAATAAAACGGTACGGGCTGCAGTGAAATTATGTGTTTCACTTATGTACTAGTTGTGATTAAAATCAACAACGTACAATTTAAAGCACATTCTAAAATTTATAAATGCAATCTTTAAGATGTCAGAATAGAATTGTGAAATTTGATTAAAAAAATATAATACAACTAAAAACAAGAGCTATGATTGTTTTATGTTGAAGTTTTGTCCGCAACACAACGCGATAGAACTTACAACATCTAACACTTGTAGCACCAACCACCAAAACATATGCAATATACAGTGCAACTAAATTGAAATTTTTTAAAAGTAACAAAAATTACATGGTGTTTTATTTAAAAAAAAAAACTGATGATGAATCGTATCTCTTAAAACAGAGCTTGTATTAAAATTAAAATACATTACTATGTAGATTAAAATTTCTACAAAAACTTTTATAAAAGTCATTTTTTACATAAATCTAAATTGCAGCTAATAATTGGGTGTTTACATACATTTATCCAACCATGTACATCAGAAACGGTCAACAAAAAAAATGTTCCTATAAAGGTGCAAAACGCTCGAGAGTCGGGTGTAACTTGCACAGGCGAGTGCTTAGGTAAGGCCTTCTTAGGTTAGTTACCGTAGTAATAGGAAAGCAGCTAAAATAATTTGTATAGTAAATTCTCATTTTAACAATGAATTGCAGACAAGCTATTTTCAACAACACAAAAGTTTGTCTTAGACGTTTGTCATTGTTTAGATATGGTTAATGTTTATTAAAAATATTTTGATGAGCCATGATCATTGTAGATGTATATAATGAAACTTTTCTGTTTTTATTTCAGAGGTTTTTTTCAATCGTTTTGGGTTTCTAATCTTTGTTTGAAAGCATCTACCCCAGTCTTGGTTTGATGTTTTTATAGGCTCATTATAAAACAGCTCCAAAGCACGTGTATTCCTTATTACAACTGGATCTTTAATAGCAGAGATTTTATACCACACACTTCACACTTCAGTTCTAAAATTGCTCAGAGATGTATTGCCTATACACACACCTGAATTTAACTTTATACAAAAAAGTAAGTACTACTACAACTTTTTAAACTTGTACCTTTGTTTGTGTAGTAACATTATAGGATTTGAACAGTTTTTAATGCAGTCTACTAAAAACGTGTGCTTTGGTTTCTATATCGGGTTTGCTGTTAGATGATGTTGCTAGTCAAATGTTTTGTGTATCTAGTGATTGTAATGTTGTGTGCACTTTTTAATTATGGATTCCAAGGTAATTAAACTTTTTATAAACTTAAGGGTCATAGTATCCAACTATCTAATAAACTATTAGCAAAGTGATCTATTGTTTAGCGTAATTATTTTATTAAAATTTATAAGACAGCTAGCTAATTAATAAATATATGCATTCAGATATTCATTACAAATAAAAACATATCATTTGTTACCTGGTAGGAAGTGTTAATAAAATAAAACAAATTAATAATTAAATATAACTAACGCTAATGACACAGATTAAACCATAAATAATAATAAATAAATCCGTGAGGTTTAAGCCTATATATTAAACATTTTACGCTTTTGAATTTTAACGTTGTCGTTTCATAAATCATAACCTTAGAAAACATATTTTTACATATATACAGGGATGTCAAGGATGCGTTCCGATTTAGAGAAACGCGCCCGGGCGTTATTTTTTACCCTAACGCGTTCATAAATGCAGGACGTTTGTCCAAAAATGTATGTCCAAACCATTCATAAATACAGGAGAAAGAAAACCCATTTGCACTTAATTGCTTTCTTACTTTTTGGTAATTCTACTATGCGCCAGGTTTGGTTTTTTTCTAATGACATTATCTTTTTTTTATTGCCTATTTTCATTTGCTTGAATCTTGGCGTAAAAATGCTTCTTCAATAGTTGTGGGATCTTTTTTTGGTTGACTGGCCTCTGTTCTATAAATATTTTCTAACTTCTTCTGGTTCTTCATTTTTTTTAAGAAGATGTGTTGTCACTTGTATCTTTGTGATCAATTTTATCTTCTGAATCTATATTTTCCATTAAGCTTTCTGCTGCAACATAATCTTTTGTTTCTAACTCGAGTTCCATTACATCTCTACTGGTTTGAATTTTTGGAGTTTGGATTAATACATCTATAACCTTTGGTTTCTTAATTGTAACCTATGAACAGCATCTTTTTTGATTTTTTGTCTAACTGTAATCTTTTTTGATGTGGAATATGAATCATCACTAGGAATCCAAAAATTTTGTCCTATATTAATTTTTTTTTCTAGTCCATATGCCTTCTGGAGTTCTATCAATGTTTTTACTGCTTGTTAATCTGATCATTAGATATACTGCGGTGTTTACCGCCTCCGCCTAGTAAGATTTATCTAGCTTTGCATCAAACATTATACATTTGGCTTTCTTTACGATTGTTTGGTTTTTTCGTTCTGCAATGCCGTTTTGTTGTGGAGTATATACGTTTGATGTTTGGTGAATTATACCATATCTTTTGCAAAATTCATTAACTTCCTTATTACAATATTCTTTTCCATTGTCACGGATAATTTTTATTTTTCTATCCGTTTAATTTTTTCGAACTGTTTAAATCTCTTAAGAACTTCTGTTTTTTACTTAAGAAGGAATTTGAATGTCTTATGTAAAAAATCGTCAATCAACGTTAGAAAGTATTATGCTTCTCCTATCGACGTCGTCTCTATTAGATTACATAAACCAGAATTTATAATTTCGAGTAAATCATTTGTTTTTGACTCCAAAGTCTTGAACGGTGCTTGCGTTTGTTTGCCCTCTAAGCATATCATGCAAGAAGACTTCTTGATTTTTTCCTGGATGTCCATACCTTAGACAACACATCCTTTGAATGTCTGCGTAGTTGATATGTCTCAATCAACAATGCCACTTTTCCGCTTTTACTTTGGTAACTGCTAGCTTACAAATTACTGAATTATCTGCAATCCTGTACACACCTGATCTACATTTGTGTGCATCAATAGACCGACAGTAAATTTATAAGTAGTTTTAGAACTATTAACACATTGTCAACATTAATCCCACAATCATTTGTGTTTATAGATACGATTCCAATTCCAATCACGCACAACTTTGAGTTTTTAGCAACCGTGATTTTTTTATCTTGCAATTTTTTTTGTTAATTACACGATCCAGCACGCGCGTCATGTGGTGTGTTGCTCCACTGTCTAAATACCACTCATTTGAATTGTAGTTTTCCCGCAAAAAATAATCTGCCATAAGCGCACTTTTACACGTGGCTTTTCTATAATTTGTCTTTTTGTTTCTGCATTCTAATGCTTTGTGATTCTTTTTTCTACAATTGTAACACGTTAACACTTTTCTATTTCTTGCATTATTATTGTTTTTGTTGAACTTTCTATTTCCACTATGAATCGCATTTGTGGATTTATTATTGTATTCTACTAGTTTTGCTTTGATATTATCAGTTGTAATTTTAGTGTTGCTACTTTCAATTCCCATGATTAACGGTTTGAATTCAACCGTTAATTTTGTTAATAGAATTGCACCTATCCATTCTTCAGTAATACTAAATCCACACCTTTTAATTTGTTTGTTGTTCTTATAATATTGTTTACATATTTCGACATGTTTTTGCAGTTTTCTAATCTAATTGTGATTAGTTTGCGCATTAGACTAATTTGTCTGCTTAAGTTCTTGTAGTCAAATATTTCTTCAAGTGCTTTCCATATTTCGGCTGCACTGTCTAGTGTTTGAACATGTTTAAATAAAGAATCATTTATTGATAGAATTATATGTGCTTTTGCTTTCTTTAGCTTACTTTGATCCAGGACTACACACGTGGTGTTTATGCACTCATCTAATCCATGAAATTTCAACAATGCTTTTATCGCGAATTTCCATGTGTGATAATTTTTGCTTCCTTTAAGTTTTTTAATATCTGATTTCACAACAAATGCTTAAATCCAGAAAATTGGCGTCACACTTCCTATCCATGTTTTTCTTTAAACTTTCAGCTTCCTTATACATTTGCTGCCCTGGGCTAATAACCTGTTGGGATTTTATCGGGATAGCTATGTGTAGATTAAAGTAATAATTCAATATAATTATTATTACTGTTATGAATAAACTTTACTTGAATGACAGATTGTTCATCCACTCTTTGATCATTTTTATATTAACTAACAAACATCAACAATATTTGTATAGAAATACCTTACAACTACTACATATTCCAACAGAAATCAATTAGAAAGAAACGCAAGGATACAAATCAGCCCAACCATGCTCTAAAAACTTTGTGTGTTTTTAAATCAACTTTAAACCGCCCGGGCGGTGTAGTGGTTAACGTACTCGACTGCTACACCAGGAGTCTTGAGTTGGAGCCTTAATCCCCTACCTGCAATGTTAGATTTTATGATTAAAAAAAAAGTGTTGTGATAAGTACGTACGCCTTCTTTTGGATAAAAAGAAAAACTTTAGTAGGTCTCGTGTACTGTCTCGATGTTGCGTGCGTGGAGTTCCTAAATTTGCGGCAAAATTTCCAGATGTAGTAGTCTTAACTTCTGGCGTCGGTGATTAGCCTTGGCAGCAGAAATAGACCTACGTTAAGTATTTGAATTAAAAAAAACAGCTTTGTACAGGGAGTTTATAAATGAATGGGATTATGTAATCACTTTAAATGTGCCGCTTTTGTTAAATTGTTCACTAAACTATTTGTTTTGACAGATCAACTTTGACAGCTGTCAAGCAAACATATGAAAACATATGTAGTATAGTGAACGATTTTAATAAGGCGGCATATTTAAAGTGATTACATAATCCCATTCATTTATAAACTCCCTGTAGTATGTACTACAGGGAGTTTATAAATGAATGGGATTATGTAATCACTTTAAATATGCCGCCTTTTTAAAATCGTCCACTATACTACATATGTTTGCTTGACAGCTGTCAAAGTTGATCTGTCAAAACAAATAGTTTAGTGAACAATTTAAAAAAAGCGGCACATTTAAAGTGATAGACATAATCCCATTCATTTATAAACTCCCTGTATATGTAATACTACTATAGCTTGGCTCATGAAATGTGCGAAATGTGAACACGATAAAATAATGCTAAAACGAGAATACGCATGAGTGCAACAGAGTAAATAATATTTTTGTGTATATTAAGTTGCTTATTATAGCGGCCAATTTGTGTTTGGAGTAGTGTATACGACGTGTACGCTACCCCAAAAATAAACTGACCCTATAATAGGCAACTTGCTATACACAAAAATATTGTTTGCTTTGTTGCATTCATGTCTTCGCGCGTTTTATCATTTCTTTCTTGCGCTTTTATTTCACACATTCCATGGGCCAAGCTAAAGTGAGATTACTGTACGTAGTTGAAAAAATGATATGCACAACTCTTGAGGAAAGAGTTTTTTTCCTGTTTACTATAAGTAAACTTCACCTGCAACAGGAAAAATATACTTTCCTATCTATACATTTAACAATAAACAAATAAATTATTGTGAATAATAAACTACGTTTGATTAAAACTATTTACTTAAAACTACGTAGGTTTAATTACATTAAAGCTTGCATTTTAAAAGTTTGTGAATATTTAGCTAAAAGAACAAAACAATAAATATTAAATTAAGCATAATGTGTGTACGCCATAAATAATAAAAAGGCAAAATTTCAACTCAAAAAAGTTCATTATTTCCACCCGCGAAGTTTCCTTCTCTTTCCTACATCACCTATACGCATAGTCCTTTGCGCTTTCATGGGTTCGACTCAAATCCGTAGATGGAGACGGTCAAACCCGTCTACTAACCTTGAAATCGCGAAACAAGAACAAAATGATTTTGTTTTAATCCGCGAGCAATTCCCGATTACAACACAATCAGAAGAATGACCCTCAAATAACAACTACTACTACCAAATGGCTTCCAGAAAACATTGGGGATTTTATACCAATTCCATGAAGATCTGATAAACATTTTTATTAAGGTTAGAAATATTATTTAATTATTTTCTATATGAATTAATGTGTGCTTTTTATTCATTTTGTAACACATTACAAGGTAATTGTATTACAATAGATACTTGTGAAATGTCCTTTCTTTAATTTAATCAACATATTTTATAACTTATTATTTGCACAACAAAGAATAAAAATTGACATAATATATTATATGACTAATACCTCTCAATTTCTTATTATTTCCAAAATTTAAATATACTTATTTGTATTAATTAAAACATAAATAGAAATGTTGTAACTGCACCCGTGAAATTTATATAGATCTTATTTAAATAACAAATTGTTAAACAATATGGTATGGTATCAAACTAGTGTACGAGGTAAATATTTTGTTATTCATATCTGCAAGTTAATATGAAACATTTTATTTCATCAAGGTTAAAATGTGCAATATGCAGTCGTCGTTTTACAATAATGAATACTTAGTTATGAAACAGTCACAGTGGATTTGGCATGCAAGGTATTTCAAAATTTACTCTAAAATTAAAATAAATGATTTAAATATGTAGTTTATTGGTAATAACTTTTATATTAATATTTATATGAAAAATGCAAATATTATGTAGAAGCTGCCAAACCAAAACAGCATAAACGCTATTTAGCAAATTTTACAGGTGAGTCAAAAACTGTATAGTTACATTAGTTCAATGGCGTTTGTGCAACTTTAAAGTTATATTGTAAAAATAGTAAATTGTGTTATTAGGATTAATTGTGAGACCACTACCGAACGAATGCTTAAATTTTGTGAATCATACTGGCACTTTTAATTGAAATAACACAATATACTATTTTTCTTCAACCAAAATAAATATACTTAGTTAGTCAAAATTCCCGTAACATCTAAATAATTATTCGGTTGTAAAAAATTCAAAATTTTATAATTTTGAATCAAAAGTATTTTAGTTTTAAAAAAGCAATTGTTCATATTTGGTCTGTTCCAACCTACGATTTGAACAGTTTGCACACAAACAAATATTTGTCATTCTTAGGCAATCTTTTATACACAGTAATTTATTTGTGTGCATAGTTTGAACAGTTTGCAAACTGTCTAAATTGTAGGTTGGAACAGACCTATTATATATTTAACCCTTAATTAATAAGTTGTTGCTAAGTGCACTTTATGCTTCTCTGGATATTTTGTTATAAATAAAAAGATAATAAATAAAAATTGTTATAAAAAAGTTTATTTATATATCTGGTACATATAAAACTTATTTATTTTTACATTTTAAAAGTACCAAACTGTTAAAAAAATTAATACACGCGGAAATTTCAAATTTCACATTTTATCATACATTCACAACTACGAGCAGAACTGTAACAATTGTTATTTTAGAAAAATAAGTTATAGCACAATAAAAAGTCTACTTTAATATTCAATGAAGTATAACTCTTAAAGTTTAAGCAAATAATTCGACAATAAACTTACAAATTAATTTCAAATTTATTGTAAAATTTAGCGAGAGAACTTTGCAAATTATTTATAAAATATATATGAAAATCTGCTACACTCTACCGATAAGTAAGTTAACAAGGGAGACAACACAGAAATGAAACAGAGACAGAGTTTTAGTGAACGTCTCTCGTTCAATTCTCTCGGCGTGCATATGCATGGAAATGAGTAGCAGCTTTGAGTGAATGAGGCGTAAGGCTAATATACATTTAAAACTAATGTATATTAAAAAATGTAACTATTCTTTACAATAATATAATTATTTAATTATTATTTAAATAAATAAAATTTTGAAAAACTTTATGTAAATATTAGGTTTTTAAATTGTAATGTTAGTTGATAATTGGTGGTGCAAAGTAGTTGTAGCTCCATCATGTTGCTTCAACCAAAAAACCGAATATTATCGATAAAACTTAATATCACAACGGGCAACCAAATTGCGATGTCTAAAGAGGTAGACAAATCAAATATAGTTTAATGTAAAAATAAAGGTTCAAAATCAATTACTCAAACTCAATCCAACTCTAAAGTGGCCAACCAAATACAGACAATTGTTTTGGTTTTCACAAATCCTCATCAGTGCATCTTGGTGGTACGGCATCGCTTGATGGTGAAAGACCATTTTCACCATTGAACATCGAGGTGTTATAAGCTATTTATGGTATATAATACAAACATAATTGTGTCCCCAAGGTGATTAGTAATGAAGTAATCTACTGAGACAATTCAAGCCCTTGTCTTAATGACATCATATCTATGGGCATACTATACACCCATAGATGTAGTGTCTTTGCGACATGGGTTTAAATTATCTCAGCAGATTATTTTATTACCAACCATTATGTTTGTATTATGTATATAGCTGGAACTCGAAGTACTATTCAAGGGTGAAAATATTGTAAATTTTTATAATATTTTTATCATTGAATACCAATGTGTTATAAGCTATGTAGGGTATATAATAAACAACATAATTGCATCTCCAATGTAATTGGTAATGAAATAATTTGCTAAGGTAAGCCCATGTTGTAAAGACACTATATCTATGAGTATACTATATCTCTATACTTTTCCAGTAACATAAAATCTATAAAAAAACTGTTCATTTTTTTTTCTTTTTATAATAATCTAATTCTCTCGATTTTTACCACAATTTAACTAAGTCTATTTGAATTCTATCTTCTGGTCTTTTTTTTTTGTTTTCCTATGAATAAACTACTCTTGACACTGATTTTGGTGTGTTGTTTGTTCTGTGTTTTTAATTTTATGTCTTTCGGTTTTCAAATCATTTAAAAAATCAGTTTTGCGCTTGTCTATCTTGTCAGAATTAATATTTGGTTTGTTGCAGTTTGGTTCATAACCTTTATCCTGCTGCGTTTTATTTTTGATTTCGTGCATTTTCATTGTACTTTCTACATACTTTTTTGATGTAATATGCGACAACTGCTGAAACTATCTACTTTTTGTAAAACTTATTCTTTTGCTACTTATTATAAATTTTGCAATAATGATTAATAGCATTGTTATCTAGATTTCATATCAAACTATTTGCATTATTAGCTAAATACTTAGTAGCATTAAATAGTCACATAATTTAATTCATTTTATATCGGCATACTATCATCTTGTACTTCTCTTTACAAAAGTATTGCAAGTTATTAGTTTTGGCATGTTTTCTAAAAATGTGACTGCAACTATTTTTAATGTCTGCTTTTTTTTGTTTTTTGTAGTATTTTCTATTTTTTGTGATAGCTAGAAGTTTTATTAAGTTTTAATAGTTTTTTTCTTATTATTA
Organism: Tachinus rufipes; assembly: GCA_963932245.1. Lineage (NCBI taxonomy): Eukaryota > Metazoa > Arthropoda > Insecta > Coleoptera > Staphylinidae > Tachinus > Tachinus rufipes. Next base: position 43,771,748 of record OZ010743.1, on the reverse strand, counting down.
AAGGTCCGTCTCTTGTTCTTTACACGGTCTCTCAATTTATTAATATATTGATGCAAAAGATGTTTTTTTTTTTGTTTCTATCACCATCAATAATTTATGTGTCAAAAGTTATGCTGTGCATCAAAACGCTACAGGCAAATTTTTCAGAAAGTTTTGGTTCCAGGCTAAAGGATGATGCTGTTTTATTATTGTAACATTTGTGATGTTTTTAATTCTATTTAATAAGAAATAGCACTTTCTTAGTTTCTGCCCCAACAATAGCAGCACATCTAGAAGAAGAAAACAATCACAACTTTGATAAGTAGATCCATTAATACGGCCAGTACAATTGACTCAACAATTCTTTCTTGACATGCATTACAACTATTTTCATAATTTTTTTATATTTAAAATTTGGCATTGATAGCATATTATCTAATGAGACACAATTGTGAATGTTTGTTTATGATTTCAATAAGAGCCGCATAATTAACTTCTGTTAAATTTCTGTCGGTATTAATAAGTGTTGCATAATTGGAAAAGTTACAAATAAAAAACAATTTTGAACACAATATGTCAGCATTAAATCACAATGCATAAAGTTATGTATAATTAATTCCTTATGCATATTTTTTATTAGGTTGTCTTTTACATTCACTTCAAAATAAATATTAAAATATTTATTGTTATTACCATACAATTTAGCCTATGTACATGGTTACTAAAAAAGAAATAGCCTTTTTAGTATTGTATAAAACAAATGTGGAACAAGAAGAACATAAAGCAAACAAATGTAAAAGACAAGAACGGAAAGAAACTGACAGAAGAAAAGGAAATAATGGAGAGATGGAAAGAATACTTTAGCGAAATTGCAGAAACAAGACAAGAAGAGGAAGATGAACAACAGGACGAAAATAAAACGAGAGAAATAATAATCCTACACATACATAAAAAAGGACAGAGGGATTACATTATTAAGTATACCAGGTAAAATATTCACAAGAATAATAGAAGAAAGGATAGAAAAAAAATTAGAACCACTACTAGGAGAAGAACAATGGATTCAGGAAAAACAGAAGCACGCAGGACCTGATTCACATAATGAGACAACTAACAGACAAGACACTCAGAAAAGGGAAAGAACTACACATATGTTTTATCGATCTAAAAAAGGCGTTTGAGAAATAATAAACATAATAGAAACAACAAAAATAAAGTAAGAATCAAAGGAATTCAAAACAAAATTAGGACTGAAACAAGGCTGTATTCTAAGCCCAATACTTTTTGCAACGTTAATAAACAAGGCTATAAAGAAAAGTCAAAAAAGAGCCAAAGACACGAGCATTGGATACAGAAAAATGGAACAAGTTGGAATTCAAATCCTATTGTTTGCGGATGACATGATTCTAATAGCAGACAAAGAAGAGAAACTACAAGGAAGCAATAAGAATATACGAAGAAAAACTAAAGAAGATTAGCATGGAAATAAACACAAGCAAAACAAAGACAATGGTAATAGCGACAAAACCTAAGAGGCACAAGATAGAATTAGATCCACAAATAATTGAAAAATTTCAACTACCTTAGTACAATAATAGAAGAAACAGGGAATATAGATGCAAGAGTTTGAAAAGGGGAAGAATATTCAATGCACTCAAAAGACAATTCTTGGGGAAGAAAGAAATAACGAAAACAATAAAAACAAAAATATACAAAAAGGTAGTAAGACCAGCTCTAATTTACTCTAGCGAATCTTGGACAACAACAGAAAGAAATAAAAGCAAAATAAACGCAATGGAGATGAGATTTCTAATGAAAATTAAAGGATAAAATAAATAGCTCTGAAGTAAGAAGTGAACTAAAAATAAAACCTATAGAAACGGTAATAGAGGAGAGACAGCTAGGACACATACTCAGACTGGATGGAAACAGAATAACAAAGAAAATACATGAATTGAGAGTAGAAGGGAGAAACAAAGTAGGACAACCTAAAAAGAGCTGGTCTGAACTGGCCCACAAAGCAGCAGAGAGATGAGGAATAGAGTGGAGTGAGATAGCAAAAATGGCACAAGATAGACAAGCTTGGAAAAAAAGAATAATGGAGGAATAAAATAATACAGACCCTAAAAGGGTATTAAGGACTAAGGATAAATAATAATAATAATAAAACAAAAGTTATTTGTGATATCGGCATGCATGTTGCGCTGATAACTTAGGAACTGCAAAAGTTTTGATAGTACAGTAAGTAGTAATGACTGCAAATTCTACAAAGAAATCATATTGTGAGCTTAAATTTGCAAAAACATAATTTGTAACTATTGTCCAACGATATTTTTGAACACGTTTTGACAAACTTCACCTACTAGACAGTCAATCTACAACTGTTAAACTTGAAACAATAGGATGTTTATGTAAAGGGAAAAGTCTGGGAAGTAGTGTGTCAGAAGTAACAGTGTTTGTGCTGTTTACTAACAAACTCCACAGCTAATAACACATCCAAGTTTGAAACTACAAAGACCTGTAGACAATAGGATGTTTATGTAAAGGGAAAAGTCTGGGAAGTAGTGTGTCAGAAGTAACAGTGTTTGTGCTGTTTACTAACAAACTCCACAGCTAATAACACATCCAAGTTTGAAACTACAAAGACCTGTTTTGCGTCCCACTGTTTCTTCATTATTTAGATGAGCTAAAACAACACATTACAAGAGCTGTGGAAAATCTCAATGAAGATATGTTACATCGGTTTTGGAATGAACTAGCTTTGATGTTTGCGATGTGACACAAAGAGAACATGTTTGAGTTCTCAAATTACAGTAAAGTTATAACGAACCCGCTTATAACGAACACTCGGGTATAACGTACTTAATTTGAAACAACGAAAATTTTCTCATAAACACAACGCTATTTTTTACTGGTTATAGCGAACCCGCTTAAAACGAACCAAAACATATCTAAAATTGGCACAATTTTCCTGTTATAACGTACTTTTCGGGGTTTATTGTTCGTTATTTCCCAAATTGCAATTTTTTTTGAGAAGACTATTTAAATGTCTTCTTTTCATGATAAATAACTATTTTGAAATAATAAAACTCAATGGTAACCGTATTTTCGCGTGCCTGCAAATCAAATTATTCATTTAATTAACATAGGAAAATCGTCTTTAAACGTTCAAAGTTTTTTTTACAAATTGTAGGTCTTCATACATATATGTCAACATACCGTTTTTTTTTTTGTAAAAACGATCCTTACCGTTACTTTTAACGTAGAATAATAAATATATAAAACAAATTACGATATTTTTTATTACCGTTTATAACGAACGGGTTTTGGTACATTTTTCGAGTTTGTTATAACCGGACTTTACTGTACTTTATAATAATATTATAATAACATTATTACAGCCAGACACGAATAGAGTGGCCTCTATAATAGGCAACTTAGTATACACAAAAATTATGTTGTATGTGGTTATGCCTTTGCCCGTTTTAGCCATTTAATTTGTAATATGGCATAAAAGGCTTCATAAAGTTTCTTACAAATATGTTCAATTAGTAAACAGGAAGATAATTTATAATAAAATCCATGAAAATGAACAGCAGCTGTTTTTTGGTGATTAAGATAAGAATCAATGGTTTTGAAAACACCATGTTTTTAATTCACTAATTACAGCAGTATAACTTCAAAGGCAGTGGGACATGTGTTCTTTTGATTTTTAAAAGCTGAAATTTGGCATGGTTTACTTTTTTTGTATAAAAGATCATTTTTTAAGGGTGCACACAAAAAAAAAATCATAACCAGTCTAATGAACATGTTCTGTTAACTCATTTGTATTGTAAATTTTAATAAAAATCATGTAAAAAGAAGTTTTGTTGTAATAATTGCTGAAAATGTCTGTCCTGTACACATTCTTCAAAATATGAGGTGGATGGTCAGCACAAATATTTTGGCAACGTTTGGGCTTTTTAGCTGACACTTTTCTGTTCAAGCAATTTAGCCTCCTCTTTGGAAAATGCTTATTAAAATAATTATTGATCAGTTATGATGAAGTTTGGGGCATATGTTTGAATATATATGACATGATATTGTCTTGTTAACACAACCTTAACTATGGTTGTCATGTCATAGGACAATCTGTACATAATATATTATTTTAAATTTGATAACTGGGGTTTAAATAAATGTATATGTCATAATAACACAATGTAGATTACATTATATATATGGAAATATAATATTTTTGACACAATGATGTAATACACTTTTTTTATTATAGGAAATGTAATACTATATGTACACTGTACACAGTAATAAAGATAAGAATAATAAAATTTGATACTTTAATTGAGTGTTCCTTCCACTAGTTGCTATTTAAATAAAAATAATATTTTTAAAGCATAAAATAAAATGTTATAAATTCTGGTAAATAAGCACTATCTTAAAGTCAAGACTGCTTCAATTAGCATTAGAAGTTAAAATCTGCTTATTTATTGATAACTGGTACTTTCTCAATTTCATCAATCCAGGTGATCAATAAAATAGTTCTATAAAGTGTCTCGGCTTTAGGTTTCTTCTATTCTAATAATGGCAATAATAAAGGTTTGGCAATTAAGTTCTTGGAATGGCATATTTTTGAAAGTAATATTTTCTTAACCCAATTTTATTTATAATAAATGTTTATTTCTTGCTTTTTGTCCTTCAAAATTATACAACTTAACTTTTACCATATAACTTAAATTCAATACTAATATAATATACAGATAACATTATTTAAATCATTTGTGGGATTTAGTCTTTTATTAAATAATATTAACAGTCTATAAAGAAACATTTAATTACAAATAATATACAACGTTAATAATATTAAACCCTGTTTTTAATTAATTATTTAACAATTCTATTTCAATTTGTTTTTTTTTTTTGTTACCTCCATCATCTATACTATTTGTCATCCATCTTTTTCAATTTCTCATTTTTCTCATTTATCTCATTTGCTCTTCTCTCGTCTCATTACATTCTTTTAGAATGACTTTTTCCTAGCTGAATTTGCACACTTTCTTCTCAATTGCTTATTTGAATCTAACAATACTTTTTTTTTTCTTTTTTTCCATAACTTACATTTTCTATGTACTTTGGTAGTGTGCATCATTTATAATATGTACATAATTTGCAATGTACCTAGATTGATTTATCCATGTTCTTTGCTCTTACACTTCTATATCTCTATCTCTCATTGTATTGTTTTTCTATAAACTTCTTGTATTTATTCTTAATCTTTATACTTCCTTACTAGCATATCAATTCCTTTTACATTCATTTCTTTCTTCATACTTTCTTCTACTTTACTTACAATCTATGCTGGAGTTTCTTTGTTTACCTGTAATACCCATCACTAGTATTCTTGTTCTTTCCATTCTCAAGTTTTCGCAATTTTGTACAACAAAATACTTCTTACTAAACTATCAAAACATCATTTTATTATTCTCATACATTGACTTTTTTTAAATCAATTTTTCATACTTGTTTTATTGCTTTATTTGCTCTTATTGTCATATTTATTATGTGTTTATTTTTATTATTGTTTGTACAAAAAACATATCCTAGATATTTAAATGTTTTTGCTTTCTTATTTCCAGTTTTATACTCACATCTTCCTGTCCCTTTTCTGAACTGATCATAATTTTTGTTTTATTATTTAATTTTTTTTTCTAAAATATGTTTCCAGGCATCTAATTATTTTGATTATTTCATTTTCTTGTTTTGCAACAATTATCTGCATAAGCTTCTCTCTGTCTATCACAGGGGGTCTAAGCCATACTTAACATGCATCTCTTCTACATCTGCAATGTATGCCGCATACAAAATAGGGCTGAGTCCCTGTCTCTAACTTTTGTAGTCTAAATTCACTCATTTTATCATTCACACTAACTGTTTCCACATATACTTTTTCTATTCTTTTTATCAGTTGCTCACTTATTCTTCTTTCATTTCATACAATTTTCTTATATACTTTCTATAGAGGGTGTTAATGTAACAAACTTCTGGGGTGGGTAGGGGGTTCATTTAATACACTTTTTATTTATAAACTTATAGGCAACCATGTTCACCCTAGAAGCTGCAGGTCAAAAACTTTTTTTATGAAATTTTATTTTTCCTTCTTGTGGTGAATCACTCTGTATATTAACATTCAGCTTTATTAAATTTAATATTTTCATTTATCACACAAGATTTAATTTTTATATTTGGAACTAAACCAATAAAAATGTTCTGTACCATCATGATGCTATTCAATGGTTATTTGTTTTTCTGTTTCGATATGGGTTGCTTATCTTTATGTTTTATTTAAGGTAGGTATTGTAATTCAAAATTAAAATAATCAGTTACAATGTCATCACATCAGTGTTATTAAGCAGTAGTCAAATACTCGTTTAACAAGATTATGTGCATATAGGTTTCATCCTTATCACCAGCAGTTGATTAAAAGTAGTAATACTAATAACATTCGTTTAACCAACATGACATGACTATTCTGCTAAGTATAATAAAACATTTTTATTTTAAGTAATGCAGATTGGAAAAGTATATGTAAATATGATGCTTTATTTAAATATGAAAGTTGTATACAGATTTTTTCATTTTGTTAATGTATTTCCCTAAATATATTTAAAAATTATTTACTAACTAGAACTATCCCATTATATCAATGGAAAATTGGAAAGTTTTACTGGCTAATAAATTTAAAATTCTATTGTCAAGTTCAGGTATTAATACTTATTAAATTTTATCATTTGATGTTATAATATAGTATTATGAAAATAATAACACATTAAAGTAAACTAGTTGGTAACCTTGAAAAATATGCTTTATAATTTGATTTAATCTTATAAATATATGCTGTCTGATTAGTATCAATATAGTATAACATTAATAAATGATTAACATTTTTGTTCTGTTTCAGATGGAAAAACGAGTGAAGAAAATGAAAAAAATTATAATTGGTATAGTACTCTTTGCCGTAATCTTCATTTTTTTATGCAACAATTTCATCACCAGTCAAAGTCAGCGGCAGTTTGTAGAAACGACTAATGATTTAGGTAATGTTAATTTAATTAATATAAAGTTGCCATTTACCATTAGTTGATTCCCCAGTCATACTAGGGTTTTGTGAAAAATTAAATAATTTTTTGTGATTGATTTTTTGCATCATAGTTAAAATAATTCATAGTTTTACTAAACATATTTTGTTACATTTTTTGATATTAGTATAAATTTATGTTTTAATAATAGCACACATTTATAGTTCATTTTTTTAAAGAATTCTCTAGTTTATAATGTGAAAACTTAACCCTAAATTCAAATCTAGTTATTTTAAGATAACATACATTGAGAAATGAACTGTTGCTATTTGGTTACTGAAATAATAAATGGTTCACTTTATCTGCATATGTATTTAATTGTGATACAATTTTATACTATATGTATTTTTAAATATATTTTATTAAATGATTTAAAGGTTTCATCTGAACACTGTTTGGCTTTCAGCATTCAAAATCATAAACTTAATATAACTTTTATCATATAACTTAATTAAAACTAATATAACATAAACCTTATTAACACTAAACTCTGTTTTTAATCAATTATTTATCAATCTTGAAAAACGAAATAATCGTTGGGCTTGTGCATACGCGTCTTACAAAGACGAAAACAAGTTACTTAGAAAATAAAAGTAACTTGCACATTACAGTTAGTACTACTAATACTGCAACATTGAAAAAATAAAATTGAAAAATGTATTTAAAATAAAAAAAAAAAAAAAAAAAAAAAAAAAAAAAATTAAACAAAAAAGAAGTATTTTGAAAATAAATTATAGATAAAGGGAAAAAACAATTGGAAATCAATTAATATCTAGACTATGCAACACTAGAACAGGTAAAACATGTTTGTATAAATGTACATATTTCTCATCAGTATGGCTTTACTTTAGACTTAAACATAATTCTAAAGTAAAGCCATACTGATGAGAAATAAATTTCGAAACGCGTATTTGGATGATTTTAGACCATTTTAATATTTACATTTTGTAATTTCAAGACTGTTCGACATTGTTGCAGGTTACATTTAGTAAACTTGAGACACTGTGTGTACATTTATACAAACATGTTTTACCTGTTCTAGTGTTGCATAGTCTAGATATTAATTGATTTCCAATTCATTTTTCCCTTTATCTATAATTTATTTTCAAAATACTTCTTTTTTGTTTAATTTTAATTTTATTATTATTATTATTATTATTTTTTTTTTTTTTTTAACCACATTTTTCAATTTTATTTTTTCAATGTTGCAGTATTAGTAGTACTAACTGTAATGTGCAAGTTACTTTTATTTTCTAAGTAACTTGTTTTCGTCTTTGTAAGACGCGTATGCACAAGCCCAACGATTATTTCGTTTTTCAAGATTAATATTTAATCACTTGTGTCATGTATTAATGGACATTTGTTCTAATGTTTAATTATTTATCAATTTCTTCTTTATTTTCTTATCGCCATCATCCATTCCATTCCTACTTTCTATCTTCCTATTTGCCCTTCTCTCATCTCATTTCATTCTTTCAGCATGTTTTCTATGTCTTCTCTACACATTTCTTTTCTTTGTCCATCCAAAATTTACACACTTTTTCCTCATTTGTACATCTAAATCTTGCAATCATTTTTTTTGTTTTATTTTTGTTTGAAATGTGAAATTTTCTTAGATTTTGAGGTTGTATATTTCTATCTTTCATCATAATTTCCTTCCACATACTTCTATCTATTCTCAATCTTTCTACTTCTTCACTGGCATATCCATTCCTGCTAAAATATTTATCTCTGCATGTTCCTATTTTTCCACATTTTCTATTCATTTTCTACGTCAGACACTCTTGTAATATTTTACATTTATTTCTTTCTCTCACTCTTCATACCTTATTGCACGCTTTCCTGCTTTTACATTTAATTTGTTTAGTATTACTTGTTCCATTGCAATGTATGTTGGAGTTTCTTTGTTTACTCCTAATACCCATCTTAATGGGATAAATTGTGTGCTTAATGGATGTAAATTATATTTATGTAATATATTGTTTTTTTAAATTTTTAGGTACGGTGGAAGGTTGGGAGTTTAATACTTCCAGGGATGCTAGTAATTATGTATTAAGTGATAATTCAACTATATTAAAGCCAAAGCATTTTTGTGAATCATCAGTATTTTTATTAATAATCGTATGCTCAGCACCTGGAAACATATTAAACCGGAATGCCATAAGGGAAAGTTGGGGATCACAACAGAATGTATCGGGAAATTTAATTAGTGTATATTTCTTAATAGGAGACTCATACAATAACACTTTACAGGTAACTGATTTGTTTTATTAAATATTGTGTAATAATTTTTCTTTTGTATTATAAAATTCAAGATTTGTACCTTACCTTGGTAGTGTGATTTCATATGAAACAACATTTTAAACATGCTACTATTACTATGTGATACTTTTATCAGATGTAAAAGCAATGCAATGCAAAATTATTGAACTTGTGTTAATTTATGATTGTCCATGCAATTTTTTTTTTCTTTTGTCTATAATGTCAAGTATTTAGGTTCACTTTTTTAATTTATAATGTCATGTAATCTGTCAAGCTTCTTGACCTCATATCAGTTGTTCACTCAAAAACAGTTCCCATTTATAGCTGCGTTCAGGACAACAGAACAGCTCTGTTCACCTGAACGGCATATTTTATTTAAATTATTATTAACTATCATCATAAAATTCCCAAATCGGATGATTGGTTACCAATAATTAAAATGTGCTATCCTGAACTTCTCTTCTACATTGACTATGTACGACACAAACAGGCTTGGACTTGTCTCAAACCTTTTGTAGTCCAAACTTTACACTAATATAGATATTCATGCAGACTTTGCGCTTCATTTTTACATATATTTTTTCTATTCTTTTTATTAGATTACCCACTAATCCCTTTCTCTCGTGACATATCTACAGTTTTTCTTTAATCACACTATCAAAGGATGCTTTTGGATCCAAGAAAAACGCGTACAGTTTTCTTGATCTGCTAGTCCTTTCTTCAATCATATGCTTCCATTTCAGAACATATTTGTTTACATTTTATCAATTTATTACTGCTGTTCAAAGTTAACTTTTTACTAACTCAATATATTTTATAAATTTTTAGCAAGATATTGTGGAAGAACACGAAAAATACAATGATATTATACAGGATCATTTCATTGATTCATACAACAATCTCACCTTGAAATCAATTGTGATGTTAAAACTGGTCTCTGGGTATTGTATGCACAGCACCACATTTGTAATGAAGACTGATGATGATATGTTCTTGAATATGCCGCCACTAATTCGAATGTTGAAGTATAGCAACATTAGCAATATTTTAGTGGGGAGCCTTATATGTGGTGCCAAACCAATTAAAGATACCACCAACAAATGGTAAGTGGAAATATTTATACTTAAATGATAGATACTTATGCTGGGTTACACCAATCCAATGTACATTAATAGTCTTCGGCTGATATGCCAAAAAGCTAAAAAAACCAATCCGATGTCGGGTGCTCCGACACGACGATATCTTACGACGTATGCCCGGTGTTTCCCGAAGCGATTACATAATGCCGTTTCAAATTTAAATGTTAAAATAAATAAAAACAATTGACAAGTTTATCATATTAATAATCATACATAATTATGGAACCGATAATAATTAAAATTGAATTAAATATTTGATTAAAACATAAAAATATGGTTGAAAACAAAATAACGAATGGTCTAACTAGCAAACACCAAATAAAAAGTTGGAAAAACGTTGCATCTGAATTTTTAATTCTTTTAATTTGGAGTCCAAACAGTTAAAAAACTTATAATGAAAATATATTAAAAAAAAAATTTCAGGTAACAGATTGATAACCACTACAACACCACAGAAAGTAGCTTCTAATTTAATAGAATGTAATATAAATTTAAAAAAAAAGTTGTTGCTTTGGATTGAACTTTCCGTGTGTTAGGTGAATATGACATCCACTACACCATGAAAAAAGTTGTAATAATTTAGCTAAACTTTAGTTCTAGCAAATGCATTGTACGGCTTTTTGAGGGTGAGTGGGGTAGTGGGATAACCGGTGAGGAACGATTCATTTATTCACACTGTATCTTGCAAACCTCTAACACACCAACAAAATTATTATATTTTGTGATGTGTAAATACTACTTGCAACCTTCTAGCGGAATCATAATAATGAAATGACATTTGTAACATCTATTAATACAAGATTCTAATAAAGCTAGTAGTAAACATACTAGTGGCTCCTGAAACAGAATTATTTTGAATTATTCTAATGTTTTGTGCGTTGTGTGGTTCCAGAGGCTCTTTCTTAACACATTTAAATTCATAATAATCTGTGTTCCTGTTAATCACTTGGTGTTACGGTTTAGAGAGAGACAGATAGACCCATTACATCATTTCAAAATTTCTTTTTTACATTGTTAAAATGTGTATAATTCAGAATAAATAGTGCTAATAGCGTTATTGTAGGAAATACTATAGCTATCAGATACAATAAGCGAGCTGTCATTTAAATTGATTTTAAAATCAATTGATATGTTCTGGTGTTGATATGAAGTCCAGTTATATTAATAAATCTTCATTTAAATTTATTCATTAATGCCCGTATTCATAAAACGTCATTAAATATATAATGATTTGTTAAAAATATAACGAAACGTTTAATCGAGTTTTCGTATTCATAAACACTCATTAGCAATAATGTTCATTAAATTATTCATTAAATTTAACGCACTATTTTAATTCATAGTATTTGAGGTTATATTGTATAGGTTATCATATTAATAACTTATAAAAAACAAAAGTAACTAAAAAGTTACTAAATAATTTAATTAATGACAATTTATTTATGAATATCATTATATTTTTAATGTTCATTAAATTATAATGATTCGTTTGATAATGAATTGTTACAAAAATGTTTTATGAATACGGGCATAAAAATCTAAAGATTATATCATTTATTTATTTTAGGTATACACCTAGTTATATGTATAATGGAAGAGTTTACCCGAATTACCTATCGGGTACTGGTTATGTGATGTCAATCGATGTAGTTCCTAAGTTATATGATGCTGCTCTTCTAACACCGATATTTCATCTTGAAGATATTTACATTACTGGTAAGTTGTAGATGTAAATTTTATATTCAAATTGTAAATCCTATTTCCTGATCTTGTATCCTCAAATATAAAATAATTAAATTTTTATATTAACAAACCCTATAAAAAAACTAATGAATGGCACTTGTGTGAATAGTTCTTATTTCTTATTATCAAATAGATTTATAAGAAACCATTTGTCCCTCTATTGTAATGCTGTGATTTGTATTTAAACTTAATCAAATTAAAGGACATAATGCATTACTAATAATGTCATATTATAAACTTATAGGTTATAGCAGCTGGTGGTTTGATAATATAATATAATTGTGATTACAATAATATCAATTTCAGTCCGCCATAATCTGTTATATTTAATATTCATTCATTATGCTTTTAATTAATGTGGCAATCTATGATGTGGCAGCAGTATCAAATTGTTAAAAAATTAATACAAGCGGGAATTTCAAATTTCACATTTTATCATACATTCACAACTACGAGCAGAACTGTAACAATTGTTATTTAAGAAAAATAACTTATAGCACAATAAAAAGACTGCTAAATTTAATGTTCAATGAAGTACAACTATTAAAGTTTAAGCAAATATTTCAACAAAAAAATTATAAATTAATTTCAAAATTTAATAAACAATTGAAGGGTTTGGATTTTTATATATTTCATTAGATTGGAAATTTTATTCTCTACTTGTTGCAAAAAACCGATTTTAAAAAGGAGTTAAAATAAGTAAGTTCTGCTCGTAGTTTTATGACACTCATCAAACTGCCCCCTTAATTTTGATAAAATATTGCTCTAATCAGTATCAATTAAAAAATTTAAAATCATAGGCTGTTGCAATTAGTTATTTATTGTATGTTAGGAATTAAAAATCCCAACACACTTTGTAGTATTTACAAATTTCTAAATAAATAATTTTTAGGTATATTATCAAAATTTATAAAATTGAGGCCACGCAATAATGGGGGCTTCACATTTCAAAAACGCAAATTCGACCCGTGCGTTTTTAAAACAGCATTTACATCTCATCGTTTATCTCCATCAGAAATACAAGAACAATTCCAACTCATTGAAACAATAAATCTTGTAGAGGAATGCAGAATACAGGAGCAATCAAGGAATAATACTTTTAACATATTTGGATATTTTAATACTCTGACAAAGGGAAAACCAAAGAAGAAGAAGCCAACATGCTTTTAATTGATATAATTGAGAAAATTTATAGGTAATTTTATTTATTTTAGTTTGGCATGCTAGTGTGAATAGGTGAGTTTTTATAATAAAAAAAGAGTGATTTGATTGTAATTATGTGATTCTTGTTTATTATTTTGTTAAAATTTTTAAAATGATATTGTTTTATTTTGTAAATTGAGTTGTGGTTTGTTGCAATATGATATAATGGAATGGATATTAATTTTAGTTGGTATGTAATTATAGAAAATTATAATTTAAACTAAATGGAAAGGTGTGATATATATTTGTCAAATTGTTTTGAAAGTAAACAATTGTTCATTTTAATAAATTAATGATAAAATATGTGAACCACACCACAATTAATTAAAGAAAATCTATCATAAATAAATAAATGTTATAAAATAAAGATTGACATTTCTTATCGTTTACACACTAAGAGCATAAATAATTTAATATATATATATAAACATAAAATAAAAGTACTATAATCCATTGCTTTTAGTATGTCATCGTTAGGATTTTCAATCGACATAAATGATCAAATTAAATTAGTGATTGTTAGAAAGTTTTCTCTATGTATGCTTTTTAGAAATGTAGGAATCTCTTACATGACAGTTTTCATTAATCTCATCCAGATATTTCATCAACTTGTGATATCTTAAAAAAAGCATCTATTATTTTTCATTCAAGTATGATTTAAACGCTGTTTCATATGTGTACAAAATACATAAGATAAAGGAATTGTAATAAATTTAAACAGAATCATTGTGTTATAGGTTCAGATTTTAATTTAAAGTACAATGACAAACATAATTATAAGAAAAGCTATTAAAAGAATTGTATTAAATGTTTGCACAAACCCCTTGTATATAATTATAAACTGAATATAATTAAAACATCATTAAAAACACCAAGTTAATGTTATAGATGCTTAGTAGTATATAAAAATGTATGTTTAAAAAATTGATATTAAAATGTAATTAATAAATATTTTTTCAAGGATTGGTAAATCATTAAAGTTATTAATTAGCTCAATTAAGAGTTTGCATTTTTTTGTGCAAATAGAACGGACAAATAATATATGAATGTTTAATACATAGAACCAATTAAAAGCTAGCAAAATCTAAATATTTGTCCATAGCAATCATTTTACACTGAATAATTCATACAACAAATATTCAATTATTTAAATGGCATGGCTTTTGTAATTTGTCATTCGCTGGCCTATTTTTGATACTTTATATAATAAATTGAATTGTGAATGTTGAAGAGCAAGATAGATTCATGATTTAATCAGTCTAATCAGGTATAGTCTAGTATGCTAAAATTAATTTGTCACTGTAAGTTAATTTGTTTTATGCATTAATCTTTGGAATACCATCTGAACAATTTATTTTATCAATTTACAATCATTTATTTCGGAAAATATCGTATGTGCTATGATGTTTTCCAAGATTCCAACATGATTTCAGGTAATCTTTTAATTGAAAAGACAAAATGAATAGAAAAATTGTATGAGCATAACTTTGATGTATCTACCAATCAATATAATTTATAACACTTAATCTCAGTTGGATAATGAAATGAAGAAGATTCATTAATAAAAAAATTCCAATGTGAAACCTCATAAAAACCTACACCAGGTGCCATAAAATTATTGTACTCAGTAGACTAACTAAGCCAAATATTTGAAATTAATTGTAACTAAAATTATATTATTTTTTAAATCATAATCTTCCAATTAACATTTTCACCATATTTTAAACATTGTAAGAAACGTCATGGTTTGATTAATTTTAATTTGTACAATATAACTAATATCTTAGCTTCAGTCTTGGATGTCTATAACTGTCGAATTATTTTCACCAAAGGTAGATGTGTAAATGTACTTGATGCTTCCTATTTTCTAAAAAAAACATTAGTCATTCCATTGTGTCTGAGACAGTTGTATACATCTTTGATGTTGTAGTTCTGATGAATTGTACAATTTCAATTCCTGCCTATTCAATTTTATACATGATTATATTGTAATTACGCTTTTTAATGAATCTAGTATCTAAGTGTTTTGTAAATAAATAGCAGAATGTTATGTAAAGATCTGAAATGATGTAAAAAATATGAATCGAGATTATTTTGCTATTTGTAAATATTCCAAATAAATTTTTGTAGATTAAAATGTAAAATTTATTATATTTAAGTTTATTAATTTAAATATGCTTATATATTTTAATTATAATCCGATTTTTAGCTTTCCAACCCATTGTAATGGATGCAAGGTGAGGTAAGTTTATTACTTAGAAATAAATACCAGTGGTTATTTCATTATTCAAAGTGGTGTACAAATGTGGAGAATTATATTTAAGATTTTGTTACAAATTAAATTTGTTACGATTGTAAAACAAGTTCTAATATAAGTTTTCAGATCAAAATTCAATGAAATAATTACAATGTAAATGATTTGTTAACTTAAAAAGGCAAAACAACAACAATAATGTCGGCTTATAACAAACTTCAAGGGACTAGCAAAAAGTTATAAGTGGTATGTTAAAGAAACACAAATTATCCAATAGTTTTTTAATTTTAATATATGTACATACTGCACGTTTACTAAAAATAATTTTAAAAACCTGCCTTAACTATTTTGTTTGTTTTGTTTAAAATTAATATAGTTAATTTAATTTTTTTCAGCTAATTTAAATAAGAAAAATACGTAATCCTTCAACATGTTTAACTGTTTCTAATGTGGTTGGAACTGGTATTTCATTTTTTTTTTTTTTAACATTTTTTATTCATAAATAATAAAATATTCTACTATATAAAAAATTTCTACAAAATAAAAGAAGAAAATATTAATGGTATTTCATTACTATTTCTTAATTTTCCTAGTTTTCATCATTATTTTGATTGTGAAAAACTACGGAGTAACCGTTCAAATTAGACATTTTTTAGAGACATTTTATCCACAGCGCATGCATGAAAAAGGGTGCTTTTGGAGTAATAGACATATATACAGGGTGTTAATGAATAGGGGTAACAAACTTCTAGGGTGGGTACATTTGAGACACTTTATTTATAAACTCATAGGCAACCATGTTCACCCTAGAAGCTGCATGTCAAAAACTTTTTTGTTTTTTATACAATATTCGAAATATCTCATAAAAATCTAAATACGGGGCATTAGTGTGACGTCACACGACAGTGGCGCCAACGGGGATTATCAAAACATCTATTTTATACATAGGTAGAAATACTTGTTGGATTTAATTGTGTCGTTATAAGATATTTTTTTGCAATCTAATGCACCAAAATGGATTAATATTATATTAAGACATATTTTGATGTACAATTTGTATATATTAGATGATACAATTTTAAATAAACACATATTGAAATTCGGAAATACAACATAACCTCACAAACATTGTAAATATTTAATAAATACTTTTTGAATTCAATGTTAATTATACAGTAAATTTGATCAACTGCAACAAATTATTATTAAAGTTTAAGTTTAAATATTTATTTATCAAATTTTAATATTTGATAATTTTATTAACTAAGTAACTAAATATGTAAATATGATAATATTAAACATAATATTAAATAATGAACCATCAAACAGTTTTTATAATTTTATAATAACATATATTTATGTTTTCAAATTTAATCATTATACGTTACATTTGTTAAAATCAATAAGTAAGCGATTTAAAAAAGCTTATCGGCAGAGATTTTTTTGCTATTTAAAATATATATATATGTATATAATATATACACAATTATATTATTTTACATAATGAAAACAAACATAATCAATTAATTAAATTGTCTAAAGAATTTAATCGAGTAATAATTAATTTTGATTATCTATGTTCCGATTATGTGTAACAAAACTATGCATATATTGTTTTTGCAATAATATTTTATTTGATAATGCTTTTGTTTGTGTATTAACAATGAATTTTATAAAATATGTTTTATTTTACAAATATATTATAGATAATTGCTTTTGATCTGCCAATAATACAATCCGAAACTTAAATAATCAAAATTTACTCGACTAAAATCTTATTTGATTTGATAAAAAGTTTAGCTGTTTATTTTAATTTCATTAATAAAGTCAAGAACTAAAAATATATAAACCGTTACATATACAATTAATTAATAAACAAATAACAAAAATATCATCTTGGATAATCGAGGCAATTCTTTGAGTCAATTCTTGAGTAAAATACTGCCTATTATCATAAATTAGTTTTACTGAATGTACAATACTATAGATATAATAAAAAATATATTAATTAATTTAAATTTAACAAATGTATTTTAAAATTTAATTAAAACATTTTGTGAGGTTATATTGTAGTGAATGTTTTAATATGTGTTAATTTAAAATTGTGTTATTAATTATTTACATATTATACATAAAATATTACCTTGTTGAACAAATAATCACTGCACAAACACTGAGTTGCTGAAAAATATCTTATAAGGCCACAATTAAATCCAACAAGTATTTCTACCTATGAATAAAATAGCTTTTTGATAATCCACATTGGCGCCAATGGATCCACTGTCGTGTGACGTCACTACTAATGCCCCGTATTAAAAAAAATAGGATATAAAAATGATAGGCAATTAAATTGTCCATCTTTTTTGAACAGCATATCTGGATCTATCTTTAACCATACTCATGTCATAACTCGAAGATTGAATTATTAATTTTTTTTTGTTAAAAATCTAGCTTAAAAGTAAAAAATTTGTGCTTGTTCATCTAATAACATGTTTCAATGTAGCTCCTACCGATTAATGAAAAACTTCGAGGGGAATATTTTTTGAAACTATTTAAACTTTTTTCATGTTATAGAACCGTCCCAGGAATCTCATTTCAAACATTATTTTCATCTTAGTCCAATCTGATTTTTTTAATATTAATTTTTTTTTCTCCATACTTTTTGCATCTTGGATCATTTTTTAGAATATAGAATAAAATAGAATATTTTTGCAACGGTTTTTTTTTCTAAAAAATATTTGCTGATGATGAATAATTTTTAGTTTTTTTTTTCACACAACCCTTTTTCAAAATTTCACTCCACTTCAAAATACTTTTAAAGTATGTTTTTTACTAACACGGTCGAGATGGGCATACGAATTATTTTCGATTTCACTCTTTAAATCAAATTTAGTAATTAATTAAAAAAAAAATAAAAATGTTTACAATAATTGGATCCCATGTGGGATACAAACCAAAAAAATCTTTTAAAGAAATCTCTCATCTGACCAATTTTTGTGTGCAGTTATTGTTATAAGTTACTCACTAATGGTGTCCCAAAATTGTCATATTATGACGTTCTTTGAAAGTCCGCCACTAGTTAACCCGGCCACGCAGAAAATTCTACTTAAGTTTAGATAAAATATCTATCCTTTGTCTATAAATTTTTATTTTAATAATTTTTGGATAAAAATACATATTAACCAGTGACGGTTCGTCAATGAAGCAAAAAATGAGATTTTTGGCAAAAAGTAGTATTGTGCAAAAAAACTACTCCTTCCTTACTTTTTGAGATAGAGATTTGAGCATAGTCTCATTTGATAACACGATTTGTTCTATAAAATTTTGAATTATTGCCCTCGACCCGTTTTAGGATTTTTCATTTTTGACCAATTTTTAGTATGAAAAAATGGTGATATTTTTTCTGATTTTTAAATGCCAAATTCGTATTTCTGGTACCAAAATTAGAATCTTTTTATACTAAATAAAAAGTTTTACTTTTTGGTCCCACACACTCAAGTTTGTACTAAAAAACGCCAGATCTCAAAACTGACACGATAGATTTTTGTGAAATTTAATGGAAGGTAGAGTATTTAATTTCAAAATTTATAACATTTGAAACTTTCATGTCGTCAAGTAAGTTTTTCCCCAAAATTGGTCGCTATAAAATTAAGTGTGTTTGTTTAAGACCTTTTTTATAAAACAATTCATCATTCTAGATACGGAATTCGCAGCTATTTTCATCATTTTCTTTGGAATCTTTGCCCTCTATCTGGTGAATTATATCAACTTTTAATTTTAAAAACAACCCCTCCACCACCTCAAGTCTAAATATAAGTTTGTAATGAAATTCAAATTTTTAATAGCGCCTTCTTTGATTAAAAAGCCGACTCTTTACTCAACCAGAGCCGGAGTTTTTTTTGTGGACCTATGAAGACAACTTTTGTATTTTTGACAGGAGGAGGCGCAACAGACCAAATGGTTGAGCATTAACACGGGATCATTTTTTTCTGTTGTTATTAAAATATTGGAGTGGCGTTAATGGATTGTTTCAGAAATTGTGTATTTAAAAAAATCAAAACGGTTCCAAATTTAATTGAATCTAAAAAAAAATGAAAATTTGTTCCCGAGATCGCATACCGATGCTTCACTTAGCAAAAGCGGATTTTTGTTTTAATTTTAAGGACATTTTATAACATCTATGATTATCGAGGAATATCTTAAAACATTTATGACAGTTCAAGAACATTTTATAATATTTATCCATTCAAAATAAGGTAAAATGCGCCTGAATAGGTTCTCGTTTTGGCGGGTTCACAGTCTCGGTAAAAAAAGAATTTGACATAATATGGCCTGATTTTTATATAACAATGCCGGATTTTAATATAACAAAGCCAGATTTTTTTATATATAAACGTCAAATGCAAAATTTGGCGAAATATAACCCAATCTTTATGTAACAATGCCAAATTTTACATGACCAGATTATGAGAAAAGACGGATTTAATATATTTGAAACAATAAAGCCGGGTTATTACTAAATACAGCAGGATTTTTTTAATATAAACATCAAACGCAAAATATGATCGGATTGTGATGTAACAAAGCCGGATTTTTATATAAAAAAGCCGAATTTAAGACTAATTAAATTAGCAAAGGCAAATTTTGACATATATCATCAGACAGAATTTGTCATAAGATGTCTGGATTATGATATAACTAAGCTGGATTTTGATATAAGAAAGCCGATATTATATTTTAACATATTTAAAACAGATAAGCCGGATTTTGTCATGATATGGCCGGATTTCCATATAACAATGCTATATTTTAATATAATATTTTTAAATTTAAACATCAAATACACAATTTGATATAATATGATGCAAGAGGGCCAGATTCTTTAAGTTTTTGTACTCGAGAAGTAGCCTCCAAAAAGTAGCAATTAAAAGTACTTCTCTGAGAGTGCGCCACTGGTTAACCTGGACACGTACAACACCGCGCTTCATTTCAAATGAAAGATAAATCTTTTGTACACACATTAATTTAAGTAAGTTTTTCAATTATCTGCACAAATAAACCAGTGACGGTTCGTTTCAAAAAAGTTGACCAATGCCAGATTTGTGTTTCAGGCAAAAAAAATTAGGGCCAAAGGTCAAAAACACCTCCCATATTATGCAATCAAACTTTTTGATAATTATGGGAGTTATTGCACCAATCACAACTCGAAAACGGTTGGTAATAGAAACACTGGGACAAATTCCATCATTTTTAGAAGGATGTATATCTATTTAATTAAGTTTTGTTTTTTAATTTTCTTATATTTGGGGTAAAAACTAAAATCCACATTATTGGCTGCTGTATCTAAACAGTTCAACAATTTTTTTGCGTTAAATAAGATCTCCAATTATGTATAATTAGTGGGTAATTTTGACGACGTAGCCTAAATCCGGGCTTCGAATCGCGATCTGATCCCGTGTCCGTGACCCACGAGCGATTTTTTTTTGACGCAATCATCGGCCGTCCGTCCCGAAAGGGGCTGTAAACATGGAAAATCACCAGAGCCGGCGTCGACTTCTTCGAGGCCGCCCCCTAGCCAGTTTGAAATTGGTGCTTTATGTTTTTTATTATAAAAATTAAGTAATACTCTTTGTTCGAACAATTGAAATTATGGCTCAACCAACGGTATATATAGAAAATATACCCTTGGTCGAATTTTGAATTAAAAAGAGTAAAGAGTATTCTAACTTCAAAAAGATTATATGTTACTAAAAAAGAGTGTCTGGTCAGCCTGCTGTAACCTAGAGGCATTCTGGAGCTGTGTGTATGACTATCCAAGAATGATTTATCTGTATCTTTAGTAAAGTTATATTTAATTATTTAAAAAATTGTCACATGGGTTTATATTATTTATGGCAGTTTGTTAAACTTGGTTTTTACATAATTGGTGCTAATGATATTGTTCAAACATGATGGCTGATATTCTTTAATCTGACCAATTCACTTTGATAGATTAAGTTTAAATAAATTATTTCATTGTTGTCAATGTTTCAATGCTAATGATGTTGAGAAATGCAGACATTTAATTGCACTATTTATGTCCTCTATAAGCACTATAGATGACATAAATTAAATAATATAACCATACAATTATATATTCAAATTTGATCTGCAACTCATGCGATGCCGTAGTCATACACAGTTTTCCTTTAAAAGGATTTGTTGAATTGAACTAAAAAAAAAATAAGATGTGGACTATTATAATTGAATTGCTTCAAAATTTTTGTAAAATAAAAACATACATATTTAATAAAGTAGAATAAAGCTGTACGTGTGAACTCAACAGTTCTTAGTAAGCACACAAACAATTTGCCTATGTTCCTAATTTTGTTGCAAGTATTTAGTTATTCTTAATAGAAATCCCTAGGACAATAATGTAAAACAAACATAAGCAATGACAATGATCACTAACATTAAAGAAACAAACTAATATGAAATTTAAATTATTATTAATGACCAACCACGCAATTAATTGGTATAAAATATACAAATACTTATAATCCATTCACACCTATTAGACAGTCTTGTTGGCCATGGATATTCAAGTATTTCACCCGATGTATATTAAATGACGTTAAATACCAAATTCAGACAATTTGAATTAAGATTTATCTTCATTAAAAAAAAAAATAGATGTCCTAGCAAAAGATTACTGTGTGAACTCTATGCTTGAGTATGAGAACCTAGTTTTTTTCTTTTTTTGGTTATCTATAACACAATATAAAGTGAAACAAATAAATACTTTATCTAATAAATATATTATGGTAACAATTATTATTTGTTTATGAATATCAATTTTATAAATAATTTTAGTATTAAAAATTGCAACTAGATGGCAAACCAGTCTTTCGTTTGATTATTTATAATATCAATTGTGTTCATAACAGAAATATTTATTCAAAATTGTCTTCGCTATCATGCGATGCCGTGGTCGTACAAGGCATACTGACGAGGTTTGTACTGTAGAACCGAAACAATTGTCTATGCTTGACCCTTGGCCGCTGTGATTTGATTGACTGATTTTGAATAAATTATTAATTCATTTCATAATATCAATTTTGTTACATAGAAAAAGTATCATTATTATATACATCGATCTCTTCATTATTATTTTGTGTGACTACATCTAAAGCATTGTCAACATTTTGATCACTTAAAATAATGGAAAATTGTCACCAATTATTTATTTGGAAATCAAATTTGACCAAAAATATATTAATACAAATTTATACTAAATTGTAGTAGATATATTGATTATGTAATAGGCCCCAGATATTAATAAAAAAAATAAATAATTGTACTTACCAAGTAAAAAAGTTTAAAATATCCACTTCAATTTGTATTTGAAAACTAAAGTATCACATCATTAAAATGTGTAATTTATTTTTAAAAAAGCTGTTTTAAAACAGGCTAAATCTGTTAATATAATTATATCACAACTCCTTAAGTTTCAATAGCACACACTGTATAAATGAATTTAAACTCACCTGCTGCTTGTTTTTCATTAAATGAAGTAAAAAAAAATTATATCTTTGAAACAATCTTTATACATAAATAAAAGTAGTATATTTAATGAATTGAATGTGTACAAATACCAAACTTTATTAATATAGTAATAATGATTTTTAAATTAACCAAGCCAAGTATTTTTATTCTTAGAAATAACAACATATACTTTTCGCTCATTATAATACAGTAACAGAGTATTATATAATAAATTTTTGTCTTACCTAAAAAAATATTCGGTTCAATAATAAATAAATTCTTATCTTATTCTGTATCAGAAATTTTACAGACTTGGTCAAGAGAAGCCGTTATAGAATTGATTGCAATCTCAGCCCTCCTTCTCCTCTTCTTTTTGTATCTAAATTTCGAGACAATATCAACACAATGTTTCTTGGTATGCAAAGTTTCCATATCTTCATCATGCTTTCTCTTGCATTTTTCTAAATTTTGTAGAAACCTATCGGTTGCCCTATTTTTCTTTTCCTTACGCTCCTTCTTTGATTGTTGAGCTTCTGCAAAACATTCCTGTCCCCCATTTTCTGTTTTCATATCACAGTCTTGTTCTATTCCTTCATCGGGAGTATTGGTGTCCTCTTGGAATCTATCTCTGTCTTTTATTTTTGTTTTTAATATGACTGGAGGATCAATACTTTCATTGCTTTGTGAGCTTGTGTCAAGATCTTGTGTGTGAATTTCAGTGACAGTTTCATTGAATGATACGCATTTACGTTTTTTCTTCTTTTTCTTTTTTTTAGAACCTTGATCACTTAAGTCTTCTTTTTCATCAATCTTATCTTTGTTTTTTGATAGTTTCTTAAGTTTCTTTTCAGTCTTATCACTATCTTCATCTGTAATTGATACATTTTGTAGTTTCTTGAGCAATAATCTTTCCTGTTTTTCAATTCTTGAAAGTTTTCCAGAGAATTTAAGTCCATGTCTTGCACCTCTGTAAATAAAATAGAATCTCTGATATATTTTATTTAATAATGACAAACAATTTAATTACAATAAAAGTCCAGCCTGAATCAATGTCTAACAATTCATTTATTGTATTAATAAATTTAAATTATTTAGTTCCAATTTAATGGCCTATGGCACTCTATTTTAAGGTTAAAGTAAAGTGTAATATAATACTATTGGTAATGAAATAATAAAACAATTTATTACGTTTTTTATCACAAATTTATTCTTACGAATACATTACTAGTTTCGGCTTTACTAAAGCCTTCTACAGATAAAATGTAGTAAATAGTTTTATTATTTCATTAATATGAATTAACACGTAGTAGAGGTCACAACCATCAATTATATTAATACTATTGGGTTTCGAACAAGATTTAAACTGTTATCTAATAATCTAAAATAATAACTTACTTATGAGCAGTCCTTCCCCCACAGGCATTGAACAATTCCTCATCTGTAAGTGCGGCAAATTTGATAACTGAGTGTTCTTCAGGAGGAGCAACATTGTAATTTACTATTCCATCTTCTGTTAATCTAGCTGTCTTTAAAAATGTACCATATTCCATGTTGTTATTTTTCTGTTTAAAATCCCTCAATGAGTAATTCTTTGTGGTAATTTCAACAGAGTCAGCACTATTCAATTTCACTTCAATATTTCCATCCTTGTCATTAATCTGCAATTTCAATATATTTTTTTATTTTAACAATAACAAAGATTATTTTACATAAACATTGAAAGTGATAAAAGTAATCATTATTTTTATGATCTTAACCTAAACAATAATAAAAACAGCATACTAGTGTTTATGAATTACGTATACTCAAGCTATATTAATACAATCATTGAAACTTAATAATTGACACAATATTTATTATTATAAATTGCATAATAATTAGTCATAATTGATTTTCTTAGTGTAAGTAAACACTTGGTGATTTATAATAGGTTGTACAAAATTATAGATATCTTTTAGCATGACATTTGAAACAAAAAAAGAGTTAGTAATATTTTTTCTTTCTAACAAAGTTATTTCAGCTCAAAAATTAATATACAACATGCTACTTTACATTAAATTGCAGATGACGTGCGTTTCATAAGAGAGCATCCCAAAAATGATTCACAATGAGCACTTTCATAAAGATTGGCAATGTTATATAAAACTATACTTTAACTAACCAAAAAAAAACAATATGTATAAGAATATATTAAACTTTGGTAAAAGCTCCACCTCCACGTCCCTACATCATAATAAAAGCAAACTAACAATCCTCCTACTCAATAAAGGGTTAAATACATTATATTAAATGTTAAAGTCCACAAAGCATGTTTAATAATGAAAGGCTCAACCAGCAAGCTCCTCAGTAAGAAGATGAAACATGCAACAAAAAATAACTCCGATATTCTATTAGAAAATAAGCAAATGAAATTTAATTATGCATATAGATTAATCGTGCCAAAAAAAAAACAAAAATCTTAACTGCAAAATGCTGAGAAACTCTTCGTTTGGTCTTACGAGGTCCTCAAAGTTTCAATTTTGTCATTACCAATATGGTTTTAATTGTGTATTTTATGTACCAATTTGCTTTCTTTTTTAGAATAATAATAGTTACAAAAGGTTTATTGAACATTAGTAATAAAAAAATATTGAAAAATGTGCAAACTACTTTCAAAGAATAAATAAAATTTAAATTAAAATACGCTTGGTAGCAAAACTTTTAATAAAACTCAAATTATAACATAGACAATGCAATGAATGTTAGTTGATATTTCTATTTTATTATGGCTTTTACCTTGAATGAATTTGCAGATATGTATATGGCATATGGTTAATGCAAATGCAGCCAAAGATAAATATCAAAACAGATTCCCTGATCGTTGACAACCTTCAACAAATATAATTCGTCATCTTGATCAAAGACTGCACAAAACTGTGGCCCAGTTAATTCCTCTAAATGCTAATGCAGGTAGGCCACAAAAACAGTGTGCCATTGCATTAGAAGAGAATATTACATGCATAAGCACAAGACAACTTTTCGAATATTTAATTGCTGTGCAAATTAAATATTTGAAACAACAAAACTGTACATTTAGTATTTAAAGAGGATGCTTATTCACTCTTTACCATATATCAACCTAAACGCTATATACTCAAATTTTAGGATTAATTGGTTCCTTGAAAAAATTCTCCAAATTACGCCGGTTGATGCTTGAGAATGTCATAAATGCAAAACTGATACGTGCCAAAATGTAATAAAACAAAACCTTGAGTTCGGTTTAAGCATGTAAGATGTAGAATATAACCTAAATTATTAAATTAGCTTTACATTTTTTATAAGAAAATAAAAATTATGTTTGAAGTGTATTATGCCCACCTGACACTGTGCATTTTTCTGTATAACTTTCTATATAGTTGTCTGTACAATCTAAAAATGTATATTGTCATACACGAATACAATTTTCTATAGTTTGTTATACAGAAATATATGATGCGCGTTCGTTTCGCCAATATCACTGAAATTTTGATCACTTGGTGATGATAAATTAAATGAATTCGGTGACATAAATTTAAAAATATGGCAAGTAATGAATAAAACAATTTGAGATAAGGTGAAATTGGTAGTTTTTTGTTATGTACCATGTTAAACTATAATTAAGTAATATTTTAGGTCATCACCAAGTGATCAAAATTTCAGTGATATTGGCGAAACGAACGCGCCTATGATAACATCATTTTATTGTATAGTTTCTGTAATATTTTAGGTCATCACCAAGTGATCAAAATTTCAGTGATATTGGCGAAACGAACGCGCCTATCCTAACATCATTTTATTGTATAGTTTCTGCGCAGAACACAAATTTACATATGTAAACAATAATGGCGTCGTATGTAGTCAGCTGATTTTAATTTTAATTATTAATTCTACTTAATATAAAAATAAGCATACTAAGAATGAGGCATTAGAACAAATATTAGAGAAAACTTACGAATCATCCACAACAATAACCAAAATTAAAGCAAAATATAATTTTGTAAGGGTTATTTTGAAAGGTTATGTCAAGTCGATTAAAAGCGACCTTGACGTAAATAGGTAAATAAACATAACAATCTCGAACAGCTGACGCGATCCGCAGAAAGCAGCCAATAGAATGCCGTCTTTCATTCATTTTTGCTACAATAAACTGCATGGTATCATACAGGAAAATATTAACAGTATACAAAATTATATAGAAACTACTCAAGGTCAATTTGTACATTCGACTATATAGAAAGTTATACAGAAAAATGCATAGTGTCAGACGAGCATAATACACTATTTCAAGTGTAACAAATTGATAGATTTTTAGATATGTTTGATGATGATCTTGAAATAATTAATTATGAATTTTGCACGCATCATTTTGATAATTGAGAAGATTTTTTTGCCGTTTTTGTATAAAAAAGCATCTTGCATTATAGAAAGGGTGACATATCGCCGGTGAAACTGTAATACCAGCTATCTGATTTTAGATTAATTTTACAGGAGTAACAAATAACTTCACAATTAACTAAATCTCATGCATCTTATTTATATTTTGGTAGACTTCTCAATTAACATAATTTACACCATTTTATAACATTACTTTTATTTATTTTATTTTAGTATAACATTTTATGAAAAAATGTCAGATAGCTGGTATTACAGTTTCACCGGCGATATGCAATAGCAAGACTATTCTCAGAATTTATCAAGTAGTAGTAGTAGTAGCAATATTCATTTAATTTATCATCACCAAGTGATCAAAATTTCAGTGATATTGGCGAAACGAACGCGCATCATATATTTCTGTATAACAAACTATAGAAAATTGTATTCGTGTATGACAATATACATTTTTAGATTGTACAGACAACTATATAGAAAGTTATACAGAAAAATGCATAGTGTCAGACGAGCATAATACACTATTTCAAGTGTAACAAATTGATAGATTTTTAGATATGTTTGATGATGATCTTGAAATAATTAATTATGAATTTTGCACGCATCATTTTGATAATTGAGAAGATTTTTTTGCCGTTTTTGTATAAAAAAGCATCTTGCATTATAGAAAGGGTGACATATCGCCGGTGAAACTGTAATACCAGCTATCTGATTTTAGATTAATTTTACAGGAGTAACAAATAACTTCACAATTAACTAAATCTCATGCATCTTATTTATATTTTGGTAGACTTCTCAATTAACATAATTTACACCATTTTATAACATTACTTTTATTTATTTTATTTTAGTATAACATTTTATGAAAAAATGTCAGATAGCTGGTATTACAGTTTCACCGGCGATATGCAATAGCAAGACTATTCTCAGAATTTATCAAGTAGTAGTAGTAGTAGCAATATGTGCTTTATTCATAAGTTTAAAAAAAGTATAGACATTAGCATATAAAATAATAATAACTTCTACAAAATATAAAAGTGGATATATCACATATAAAAACTGATCTTCTCAGATGGTTAAAAAAAAAACATACATAATTTTATATAAAAAGTCAAAAATAACAAAACCCATAAAATGTTAAAATATTTTCAGAAAGAACTAAAATCCAGCCAAAAACGGTTGAAAAGTGTAAAATTCTATTTATATTATGTTAAAAAGCACTAAATCTTGCCAAAAATTGTTTAAAAGTGCAAAATGTTATTCATATAATGTTGAAAATAACAAAAATGTGTTCTTAAACTGTTTAACCTATATGTGACTGTGAAATAAACACCTTTAAATGACGGCATGAGTACCCGTGCACTGCTGTGCAAAAGCAATATCCAGAAATTGTTTTTACAATTACCAGATTGGCCATATTATATGTACTGTTTATCTTGCATTTATTTCAATAAAGTTTGTGAAAATCTCGTTTTTAAATTATTTACAATATTTTGTAACCTACGTACTATGGTCACGTCCGTATGTAAAAAGTTTAGATGTTAATATCTCAGTAAAAAACTAAACATTAAAAATAATGTAATATGGTACAATAAGGTCAGTGAATTTTAAACCAAAAATGCATATGTTCAAGAAGGTAACCCGGGTTAGTCACATAAAGGTTAAATATTGTTAGAAAGCAGCAAAATCCGGCTTTGTGCTGTTAAAAATGTAAAACTCTGATTTATAAAATTATAAATGGCAAAATCCAGCCTTAAAATATTAAAACGTTTTTAGAAAGTAAGAAAATCCAGCTATAAACTATTAAAATTTTCATAAAAAGTCAAAAATAGCAAAACCCTGCTATGAAATTTAAACCAAAATTTGAGAATAAACAGTTAAAAATTAAAAAATCCGGTCAAAAATTAAAAAGCTAAAAAAATTATGAAATCCCAAAAGATGCAAAATATTTTTAGAAAGAACCAAAATCTGACAAACGCATTGCAGACCATTGCTTAAAGATAGCTACGTCATGTAGAACAAACTATTAATGTTTGGAAAAAATATTTGCTACCAGCTTATGACAGTCGACTTAAACTAGAAACGTTTCTTCATGAAATTGTTGCTACTACTGTTTTACATAATATTGCAAATTGGAATGGTGAAGAAAAACCCTCATTTCAGAATAAAGTGAATAGACATGTGTTGCAACAGTTAATCAATCAAAAAAAATCCTGAAACAAGAGTACCATGAGATGCTCCCAAACGTCATTTAACAAATTTAATTAATCATTTTTTCAATCAATTATAAATGCTGCAATTTTAATAAAGAAAATAAATTGCAAATGAAGTAGATTTTATTATCCTATAACCTATATTCTAGATATAAAAAATTAATGACACATTTATCTGTACCTTATGCGAGTGTACCTTAAAATAGAATAGAAAATAAGGTTTGAAGTGTATTATGCCCGTCTGACACTGTGCATTTTTCTATATAGTTCTCTGCACAATCCAAAAAGATATAGTGTCATACACAAATACAATTTTCTATAGTTTGTTATACAGAAATATATGATGCGCGTTCGTTTCGCCAATATCACTGAAATTTTGATCACTTGGTGATGATAAATTAAATGAATTCGGTGACATAAATTTAAAAATATGGCGAGTAATGAATAAAACAATTTGAGATAAGGTGAAATTGGTCGTTTTTTGTTATGTACCATGTTAAACTATAATTAAGTAATATTTTAGGTCATCACCAAGTGATTAAAATTTCAGTGATATTGGCGAAACGAACGCGCCTATGATAACATCATTTTATGCCCGTATTACACTGTCAATAATTATATCTTGAATTATATATATAAAAATATTTAAATCTTAAAAAGTTTGTAAAATGCATAAAATATCATCAATCTTATTGTAGATTGAAATTTTAAGAATATTTTTAGGTTTTCTTTATAATTAACATATAACATGTGAGTAATAGCATTTATAATATAACCTAACTATTTTTTAAAAACTGTTAATTCGTACATTTTTTGTGTTAATTCTAAAGAAAAACTAAAAATATTCTTAAAATTTCAATCTACAATAAGATTGATGATTATTTGTGCATTTTACAGACATTTTAAGATTTAAATATTTTTATATATATAATTCCATAAAGAATTATAGATCAGTGTCATACGGGCATTATTGTATAGTTTCTGTAATATTTTAGGTCATCACCAAGTGATCAAAATTTCAGTGATATTGGCGAAACGAACGCGCCTATGGTAACATTCAGAACACAAATTTACATAATATGTAAACAATAATGGCGTCGTATGTAGTCAGCTGATTTTAATTTTAATTATTAATGCTACTTAATATAAAAATATGCATACTAAGAATGAGGCATTAGAACAAATATTAGAGAAAACTTACGAATCATCCACAACAATAACCAAAATTAAAGCAAAATATAATTTTGTAAGGGTTATTTTGAAAGGTTATGTCAACTCGATTAAAAGCGACCTTGACGTAAATAGGTAAATAAACATAACAATCTCGAACAGCTGACGCGATCCGCAGAAAGCAGCCAATAGTCTTTCATTCATTTTTGCTACAATAAACTGCATAGTATCATACAGGAAAATATTAACAGTATACAAAATTATATAGAAACTACTCAAGGTCAATTTGTACATTCGACTATATAGAAAGTTATACAGAAAAATGCATAGTGTCAGACGAGCATAATACACTATTTCAAGTGTAACAAATTGATAGATTTTTAGATATGTTTGATGATGATCTTGAAATAATTAATTATGAATTTTGCACGCATCATTTTGATAATTGAGAAGATTTTTTTGCCGTTTTTGTATAAAAAAGCATCTTGCATTATAGAAAGGGTGACATATCGCCGGTGAAACTGTAATACCAGCTATCTGATTTTAGATTAATTTTACAGGAGTAACAAATAACTTCACAATTAACTAAATCTCATGCATCTTATTTATATTTTGGTAGACTTCTCAATTAACATAATTTACACCATTTTATAACATTACTTTTATTTATTTTATTTTAGTATAACATTTTATAAAAAAATGTCAGATAGCTGGTATTACAGTCTCACCGGCGATATGCAATAGCAAGACTATTCTCAGAATTTATCAAGTAGTAGTAGTAGTAGTAATATGTGCTTTATTCATAAGTTTAAAAAAAGTATAGACATTAGCATATAAAATAATAATAACTTATACAAAATATAAAAGTGGATATATCACATATAAAAACTGATCTTCTCAGATGGTTAAAAAAAAAAACATACATAATTTTATATAAAAAGTCAAAAATAACAAAACCCATAAAATGTTAAAATATTTTCAGAAAGAACTAAAATCCAGCCAAAAACGGTTAAAAAGTGTAAAATTCTATTTATATTATGTTAAAAAGCACTAAATCTTGCCAAAAATTGTTTAAAAGTGCAAAATGTTATTCATATAATGTTGAAAATAACAAAAATGTGTTCTTAAACTGTTTAACCTTTATGTGACTGTGAAATAAACACCTTTAAATGACGGCATGAGTACCCGTGCACTGCTTTGCAAAAGCAATATACAGAAATTGTTTTTACAATTACCAGATTGGCCATATTATATGTACTGTTTATCTTGCATTTATTTCAATAAAGTTTATGAAAATCTCGTTTTTAAATTATTTACAATATTTTGTAACCTACGTACTACGGTCTCGTCCGTATGTAAAAAGTTTAGATGTTAATATCTCAGTAAAAAACTAAACATTAAAAATAATGTAATATGGTACAATAAGGTCAGTGAATTTTAAACCAAAAATGCATATGTTCAAGAAGGTAACCCGGGTTAGTCACATAAAGGTTAAATATTGTTAGAAAGCAGCAAAATCCGGCTTTGTGCTGTTAAAAATGTAAAACTCTGATTTATAAAATTATAAATGGCAAAATCCAGCCTTAAAATATTAAAACGTTTTTAGAAAGTAAGAAAATCCAGCTATAAACTATTAAAATTTTCATAAAAAGTCAAAAATAGCAAAACCCTGCTATGAAATTTAAACCAAAATTTGAGAATAAACAGTTAAAAATTAAAAAATCCGGTCAAAAATTAAAAAGCTAAAAAAATTATGAAATCCCAAAAGATGCAAAATATTTTTAGAAAGAACCAAAATCTGACATAAACGCATTGCAGACCATTGCTTAAAGCTAGCTACGTCATGTAGAACAAACTATTAATGTTTGGAAAAAATATCTGCTACCAGCTTATGACAGTCGACTTAAACTAGAAACGTTTCTTCATGAAATTGTTGCTACTACTGTTTTACATAATATTGCAAATTGGAATGGTGAAGAAAAACCCTCATTTCAGAATAAAGTGAATAAACATGTGTTGCAACAGTTAATCAATCAAAAAAAATCCTGAAACAAGAGTACCATGAGATGCTCCCAAACGTCATTTAACAAATTTAATTAATCATTTTTTCAATCAATTATAAATGCTGCAATTTTAATAAAGAAAATAAATTGCAAATGAAATAGATTTTATTATCCTATAACCTATATTCTAGATATAAAAAATTAATGACACAGTAAAGCAAACTTTGCTGTGTTGCCACATTTATCTGTACCTTATGCGAGTGTACCTTAAAATAGAATGGTGCAACAAATTAAAAACATTTAAATTTAAAATAAATTTTGCTATAATTGTAATAATAAGATTTGTTGCTTAAAAATGTGTGCATTACATGTTTTTAATGCTGTTCAAATATGTTTAATTTGTCAGTCATTTACAGAATAAAATGTCATGAACAAAATGAACAAATAAATGAAATTTCAGAGATTTTTACTTTACCTAAAGCTAAAATACATTTATTATTTTAATCTAAGATCACAATGTCAAATAAACTCAGTTAAACAAAGGATTGAGCATGATTGAAATCAGGAAGGGGTGATGGATTCACCTGGGTAGAGGCAAGGGATGCAATTATGTACTCTTGTTACTTTTCCCCAATTGAAAGCACCAAGCAATTCAAAAAGTGGCTGGCAGAACCAGAAAAAGCACTGAAAAATAAGATAATATTGGTAGGAAGGAATTCCTGGAAAACTGAAGAAAACAGGCATAAGAGGCATATGTAAGAGAGAAAAAACTCTAAAAAAGACAATAATAAACTCCAAAAGAATGGCATGGAAGAAACTATGTATTTGGGTCAAAGATTACAAAATTGTCACTAATAAAATAAGCCAAAAATCCCCGCTAAAACTGACAAGGGATGAAGTATTGGCCGAAACTATTTCCAAATCAATGTAAAACAACATGGAAAGATTCAAGAGAAAACATGTCTATGATATCAAAATGTACAAAAAAAATCATTCAGATGACAAGTGACAAAACTAAAAAGAAAAGAAAACCCATGCACAAGCTCTGAAAAAAGCAAAACTAGTACTAATCGAGAAATCTACCAAACAAATAAATGGAAGACAAAAATCAACATGAGTTCAGAGAGAAGAAAGCTGCCGGTCAAAGAACTGCGCACCCTACACAAAAATTCGCCGTGCTGATCATCTACGATATAAATAACGCTTTCAACTTAATGCCATGGAGCCAATAAAAAAACTAGAGAAAAAATGAATATCAATATATACCAGGAAGATGATATGCCATTATCTACTGGATAAAACTATAATGTGCAGCTCCGAATTGAGCATCACCTTCTAGAACATTAAAAAAAAAATGGGTTTACAGCTAACAACACAAAAAAACGAAAGCCGTGGTCCTGGTTGGCAGAAGGAAGGACATCATAGTCAAGATCAATCTAATGCACCATTGCAGAGCAAACAAACTTTATAACAATTCTGCTACTTTTAGAACATATTTATAAAGTACTGGTTGCAGTTAGTAAAAATTAGTTATTACTTTTGTCGTAGCTCTTCAATATTTGCTAGTAAATTTTTTGAACAAAATATTGATTCTTTCAGGATGCCCAAAATGTATGCATCATTAGGTGGCGTCAGATCAAACAAATGAAAAGGATGCTTGAAGACTATTGCACAAGAAATTATTCTGTTTCCAAAATGTTCATGATCGCCGCCATATTTTTCTCAGTTGCAAGAACTATTTTTAAGACAATTTTAACATCACCACAATCTTAATAACTAATCTAGGACATACTACAATCAAATCCCTAGATAGCATCAAAGACTTGAATGAAGATAGGTAAAAACTGGAACATAAATCCCCACATAAGAAAGGTCAATCAAAAAACAGAGAAACTAGTAATGGCTCTGGCACAAATCATCCCAAACGTGGAAAGATCGAGAATGAAGAAGCATAGAATAATGAGAGCGGCGGTGAACTCAATACTGTTGTATGCTGCGCCTATATAGAAAAAAAGAAATTGTAACATAAAAAACTACAGTTTCGACTAAGGTTATACAGGCAATAACAGGAACAATCACAATAGACCTCTTCATCCAAAAGCGAGCTTATAACATAACAAAACAACTGAACAGAGGAAAGCCAATAGAATATAGACGATGAAAAAATGAGAGGAATAATGGTAGATCAAGAGAGATGTCACCAAATAAATTCTTATACCCTTGGTGACATCAAAAGTAATCAGGAAACCTAAATTACCATCTTACATAGATCCTAACAGAACTTGGATACTTTGGGTCATAGCTAAAGAAAATGTGTCTTGCGGTATATGACGGCTGCCTCTACTGAATACTGTAGTGAAATAGATAACCCAAATGCTCTCACTGGAAGGACATCAGAACGCCACTTATGATAGAAAGTGCAAGCAAGCAACTGGAATTGACAAAAACAAAAGGAAAATAATGACAACAAGGAAAAAAAGCATTACACTAAGAAACCAAACATAGAAAGTAGCTTAGACTTGTGAAGTAATACCACAACAATAATTCTAAAGACCAGGAGGATATAGAGTTCAGGGTTTTAGTGGGTATACAAACAACCGAAAGCCCCACACAATCTGAGTAAATCTCACAAAAAATTCAGTATATTTTTTTTAATCCTGTAGCATCGACTACTAAAGTCATGCTGTATATTCTAAATAAAGTTGAGCAAACTTTTTTAATTAAAGGTCAATTTAATTAATTCCCATTAAAAAAAAGACAATTTCAAAATGATTATTATTTGATGGATAAAATGTAAAATATTCAGTTTTTTTAATTAGCTGTATTTTTTACAGTGTAAACCAGTTATAAATTATCGTCAGTCTGTGCAGAATTCAACTACAGCAAAAAAATGATTACTTAACTATAAAAAAGATTGATTTAATTTGATTCTTCAAATCAACTGTAAAGTAGTTACATAACAACTGTAGTATTATTTCTTCACAACTTATGAATACAGTTTTTAAATATATCTTCTAAAATCATTTATATATGTAAACAAATTTTACACTTGCATGCTTGTTGATATAAAAAAAACTCCCTTGAACAGCTTTCTAGCATACAATTTTGTCTTACACAAATATTTTTTGCAATGCCTTATATTGTTAGCTAGAACCAATTATTTACATTATACAAGTCTTAATAAATTATATGCTTAATATTTATAAATATCTTAAATAGCTAGTTAACCAAGACGCAGAGAGAAATAGAAGAATAAAAATTGCTAGAACTGCTGTTCTGTAGTTGGAACATTAAGTAATATTCCAAATGCCATATACTGTATATAACTTTTGTTCATTACAGTACCCACTCCGAACAGTTCTTGAAGCTTTCAGTACATGCACGTTATTGTTTGCCAATTGTAAAATGCAAGTTCTTGTTTTATGATAGTAAAAACACTGTCAGATTTATATTTATTTACATGTTTTACTTGATTATATATATCAAGCTAGTAAATTGTATACACACATTTCGTTCAGAAACAAACCCAAATACCAAGTTTTATTGCCGCATAAAAACTTAAAATCCATATAATTGCATTTACCAGCATATAATTGCATATATAGTCAATATTTTTATTATAATAATTTATTATAGTAAAATGTCAGTAAGAACAATATAATTTTTAAAATACGTTATTGGAGGCTCGGACGCCACTGGCACATTGCAATGTACAAAAGCACTGAGATTCCCAGTCAATTACAAGAGCGTACTGGGAGTAGCAATGTCGAGGGGAACTATGCTGCTGTGCTCTGCAGTGTGCTGTGCATTGTCTTCGGCAATTCAAGAAGAACGCACAATTTTTGTTTTTTTACAAAAACGTTCTTACCGATAAACAACATAGTTTCACTATGAAACAATAACCTTAATAAACAACAAATAATTTAATTTTTATAAATTCAAATTTTGAATTTTCATGCTTTTTTAACCGCATATAAAATCAATATTTGAGAAACATTACCGCATATATTTACTTATTTTTAGCGCATATAAAAAAATATATTGAGGTTTTTTAGCGCATATAAATCCGAGGCCTAATTATGATAAAACAAGCATTTCATCATTTTATGTTATAAAACGTACCCATTGACACTATTTTCCTTCTTTTGACTATTTTGTGTATTTTAAATAATGTTACTCTTTAAGATTGCAAGTAAATAAATAAAAAGTATAAGTTATAGCTCAAATTAAATAATTAACTTTATGTTATGCAATTAATTATATTACACACAGTTAATAAAATGTATAAATAAAACATACATCAATATTTTAATGCAGCACATATAGCGTTAAATAAACTCAACACTCAAATTTGTGTGAATAACAAGTAAATGTCAATATAACATAGCTTACCTTGATATTTTGGCTAGCCTTGTTGTATACATTTTCCCACCAGTTATTGGTAAAGTCTGCTCCGGGATCATGCCCTACACCAGTTTTATCAAATTTTAACCTGGGTTTGATGGGAGAAGTAATTCCATTCTCCTGCTTGCCCAATCCTTTACCTAAAATGTTATTGAACTCTATTAATACTCATGTATTTGGTGTTAAGTATGAAAACATAACCTAACAATTCAATCAACAATGTATTTTGCCATTCCTAATGAAAGAATTATTAGTTTGAAATGTCTGAACTATTACCTTCGTACCATCCGTATTTCTCTAATTGTTTTCTTGCAAAATCCATATCTACACGTGTTATTTTGGCTGCTGAATACACGTGAAAATCTTATCACTCGTTGGGTTACTAATTTTTTTCTATGTTTAGAATTCCGTTATTTCGAATTTGTTATGCAACTTAATTCGCATATGCAAAACAACTGTTTACTTGGTTGCCTACTAGACATAGTTGTGTTTTTGTACCACAAAAGCGGCAAACTGTTTCCACTGTTGAATGGTCTCGTTCAAAAG
Source organism: Tachinus rufipes (assembly GCA_963932245.1). Classification (NCBI taxonomy): domain Eukaryota; kingdom Metazoa; phylum Arthropoda; class Insecta; order Coleoptera; family Staphylinidae; genus Tachinus; species Tachinus rufipes. The sequence continues at coordinate 43,733,768 of OZ010743.1, read as the reverse complement.
AATGGTCCAGTCTTTTTAGAATGATTTCAATAAAATTAAACTGACAAAAAGTTAATGAACATACTAGAATAAAGAGAAAACGAACAAAATATGAGCGATAGTAATAAAAAGTTTTTATTATTTACTTTTTACAGATTTCGTTTCGAATCACATTCTTCAGTCACATTATCTGACAGCAAGTGTCATTGCCGGTTACAATAACACAATCACAATATTTATGTAGAAGTTGTGCGAAGTGTCCTGAATTCCTAACTTATCCAAATACTAAAATCAACTTTACATAGAGGTAAGTGAGTATTTTTTTAATAAAGCTTTTGTACGGATATGATAATATAATAGGTGCGTTCTGTTGGTTGATATTAGGTGCATTTTTAAAGTGCACCGGCTGTTCGAACAGTTTTTGTTCGTTATAATCCTCTTAACCACTCGATAGAACGGTGTTATTTAAAAACAGCACGGAACACACTTACTTCAAAACAATAATAAGTTATTTATTTTGTAATTTCATTTTATTAAAACATTGAGTTTATATATAAATTGTTTTAGTGAATATATTTCTTTTTTATTTATATTATAATTCTAATAATAATCTGTCAAAGTTGTAATTATTAAAAAAAAGTTTATGATTAGTTGTGATGAGTTGTTTGGTGCTGTTCGCGTTTGTTTGACTATACTTAAAAAAGATTAAATTTGCAAAATTTGTTATGCCTAGAAATAAATATTTATATTTTAAACAATTTAAAAATTTGAAGTTTAAAAATAAATCTACGATTTAGAGGACATCTTGAATATACATTACATAAAATGTAAAGCCTAAGCCACAAATAGGCTTAAAATATTAATATTCTAATGGTTTTAGACCTTCTTCTTTAACCATTTGAAGTCCCCCTGCTTGAAAATTTGTATATTATGTAGAGGTCATTTTGTCTGTACCCAACATAAATTAAAGGTTGAAGTATTGATATGTTGAAGCTTATTTTGTTAATAATTTAAAGTTACTATGCTTAAATTTAAATCTCCTATTTAGAAAACATCTTGGCTAAACCTAACAAATATCAAAGTTACATAAAAAGTGACGGTTAAGCATAATTGGGCTTAAAATATTGATGTTCTAAAGGTTTTAATCTTTCTTCTTTATTAAGTTAAAGTCCCTATCCGTAACAGAAACTCTTCTATGTAGAAACCATCTTGGCTAAACTTTACATAAATTCAATTTACGTAAAAAGTAACGGTAACGCATAACTGGGCTTTACATATTAATCTTGAAGATTTATAGTCTTTTTCTTAAATAATTTAATGTCTCTATGCTTGAAAATAGGTAAACTACATAGAAAACACTTTAGTTTTACATAAAATAGTGCGAAGTTGTATAAAATGAGCACAAATTAGCTTAAAATATTAACATTTACTAAAATTATATAAAATTTAAAGCTTAAACATAAATGGGATTAAAAATTGTTATTTGAAGGTTTTAAGCTTTTTTTATCATTTTAAAGTCTATATGGTTTAAAATATGTATACTATAAGGAAGACATCTTGGCTATACCTAACATAGATCAAAATGAGATCGAATGTAACGCCTAAGGGTCACTGGGCTTAAAACATAGGTATTAAAAAAAATTAAACAATTTAAAGTACTTACGGTTCTAAATAAGTATACTATAAAGATACTTAAGCATAAATGGGTTTAAAATATTAATATTTTAAAAGTTTTGAGTCTTTCTTAAATAATTTAAAATACGTATACTATAAAGTGGACATTTTATCTATACAGGGAGAGTTGGGAGGAACGGACCAAACTCCAGGAGTGTATTCTACACGTGAAAATAATGTAAAAAAACTCAAATGTTGTTTTCCGATTTTTATTTGTTTTTAAGTTACAGCGTAATTAAAAATAAACAAAATTTCATACATTAACGTTTTGGTTATCATAGCGTTATTATAATAAATGTTCAAAACTACCGCCATTTACCTCTAAACATTTTCTGCTTCGTCTACGAAGGGCGCCTGTTGCTCTCCTGATAAAGTCATGTCTTTGTTAAGATCGGCTGCAGCATTTCTAATACGTAGAATTAGTCCATCCCGAGTGTCTACTTTTACTTTGTACACTTTATCTTTGAACCAGCTCCATAAACAATATCTAATGCTGTGAGGTCTAGAGATCTTGGAGGCCAACTAATAGGACCACCGCGACTAATTAGCGAGGCATACACACAAAGATTTATCTGCGGGTTGAAACCGTACGGTTATATCTACAGTTTTTGGACCGCGCTGGTTCAGAACCGTCGTTGCACACTAACACAAAATTGGAACCGACAGATAAAACTTCTAGACTGAAAAACTGCGTGTTAGTGTGCGAAACCCACAGATTTATTTTTACCCTTGGCCCGGCACAAAAACTTTCAACATGTTGAAAGTTTTAAAGGTTTTATTTGAAAAGTAATTCGTATGTCAGATAAATAAAAATGTGCAACGTCAATAAAAAACAAGTTGTTTGCATGGCTTTTATATATACCAATAATATAGCATCGGAAAAACTAACAAGGAAACGATCAAAAAGGGTAAAGCGTTGGTTATCCGAATCTAAAAGGGAAAATTTAAACCACATGCAACTATTAAAAGAATGAAAAGAAAACGATCCAAATGATTATAAAAATTATCTTTGGATGGACGAAAACACCTTCCAACATTTACATAGTTTAGTAAAAAAAAAAATTAATAAAACAAAATACAAGGATGAGAAATGCTTTATCAGCAGAAATAGATTAATAGCGACATTATAATTTCTTGCGACTGGTAGATCTTATAAAGATTTAAAATTTACTGTGGGAATTTCAGCACAAACTCTTGAATATATAATACCAGAAACTTGCCGCGTAATTTATGATGTATTAAAAAATGAGTATATGATGGAATCTCAAAATATTAAGCTTCCAAAAACTCTTGCATTTTTTTGACGCGAGCTCTCCGTCTATTAGATCATACTTTTGTAAATCTATTTAAAAATTACTACTATTTTTTATATTTTTGTTTGTATATTTCTTTGATTTTATTTTCCATAAACATGGATTTTCTTTATATAATCGAAAAAAAATCTGTTAAAATTCGCGCGACATTTTACTTGAAAAATAGGCGCAGTTTTATTTTAAGTTTTAACTGTGTGCTAGTGGGAGAAGTTCTGGAGTAAAACTATACAGTTATTTCGGCAGGTTCAGACCCGTCTCCTTTGTACACATTAACACACAATTTTATCGGTGGGTTTGGAATGGACGGTCCAAAACCCGCAGAATCTTTGTGTGTATGCCGCGCTATTCAACGTTCTGGAAACTTTTTGTCCAAATGTTGCTTGATCTGAGGAGCAAAATGTGCAGAAGCTCTATCGTGCTGGTAGTACATTTGCATTCTGATGTTTATAGGAACATTCTTTAGTAGTCCGAGTAATTCATTTTGTAACAAAATTAAGTAGTTGGCTCCTGTGAGACGATTCTCTAAAATGAAAGGGCCAATTAAATAACCATCGACCATACCACACCACACGTTTACCGAAAGTTTATGTTGAAAATTACTTTTGACTGTTGCGTGGGGATTTTGGTCTGATCATACATGACAGTTGTGAGTATTATTAATGCTGTCAAGGGTGAATATTGCTTCATATGTAAAAAGTATGCGCGATACAACACGAGGATTATTATTTATCCACCGACAAAATTCCATACGTTTAGGATAATTTTCCGGTTGTAGGTGCTATACTCTCTGTACATGGTATGGATGTAAGCCTTGCTCGTGGAGTGTGTTTATTACTTTTTTTTGTGGAATACCCAATTGAATACTAATTCTTTGTGAGCTGGTCGTTGCATCTCCTGCTACTACATCCAGAATATCTTCTACCTCTTCCAAATCTTGTCGAGTAGCTCGTTCAGATGTTATGTTAACACTAAGAAGCTTTCTGGTCTTGCACAGTTTGTTGATAACTCTGATAAAAACATTTTTATTAGGATGTTTTTGATGTGGAAAACGTTGACGATATTCTTCAATAGCAGCTGTAGCATTCCCATTACATAAACCATAAACAATCACCTTATTTACATATTCTAAATTTGAATAAATGTGTGGCATTTTGTAACACTTTAATCGTACAAACAAAATAAATGTTAAATTACTGTCACATTGACACATTATCAGAACAAAAAAGCTATCAAATGTTTTAGAACGTCCAAAATTGCATACTAGATATAAAAATTTAAATATGTTATAACTTGAAAACTAATAAAAATTGGATAACAACATTTCAATTTTTTTACATTTTTTCACGTGTAGAATACTCTCTTACCGCTGGGCCACGAAACAAACGCGCCGCTTGTAGCGTCAAGGACGCTGGGAGCGTATTTTAGCAGCGTCAAAAACAAGGCCACGAGCCTGTCAATTTTTGTTGGAGCGTTTATTTTGACATTTCTATTTAGGGTTATGATACATTTATATTTATTTATATAAACTTTTTAACACTTTTTTTTAAATTTAAATATTCATTCTGCCAATATATTTATTAAAGATAAATTATATTAATGTTACTTTTTAATATATACATAATTTTAAAAATGTTAATTATTTACATAAACAAAAAATCATAGAATGCGGAAAAAAAACAAAAATAATCCTGCCGCTTATAGCGTCTAACACGAGTAGCTCAATTCCGTATTATATTTGACATTTCTATTTAAGGTTATGATACATGTATATTTGTTTATATAAACATTTTATTATTTTTTTGATTCAAATTTTATTTATTCTACCAATAAACCATTTAAAAGTAAATTATATTAATCTTACTTTTCATTATAATAAGTATATACAAAATTTTAAATATATAAAAAGTATATATACAAAAAAACTACAAACAGCGGGAAACCAAAATTTATTTTAAAAACCAAATTAATTAATTTTTAAAATAATTTAATTTACGTATTTGTCATTTGATTTATTGAAATATGACATGTAAAACTATGTAATTTTTGTTACTATCTAGCTTTGTTCTCCCATCATTTTACGTTAATGATAAAAAATAATAAAATTTTAATTTAAATTTCATTTCTTCAAATTTAATAATTAAAAACCCAAAATCTTGGCAGAATTGGTTTTGGCAAATTAAACTTGATAATAGAATATAATCTATCAAACAATGTAGGTATCATCTATTTAAAAATTATGCCAGTTTAAATTCTTTATCTGCCAGTACTATTAATATAAAATTTTGAAAACTGATAAAATGTGTTTTATGTAGTGCAAAACTTATACAAACATCATCAAATTATACATTATTCTTCTTACTTAACTAATAATTTTACAAAAAAAAATTAATAATAATTTATTTAATTCAATATAGTTAAATATGTTAAATCATAATATTGATAAATTACAAATTTCATTTTTTTATAATTACAATTTAGACAAAATAATTAATTAAAAAAAAAAAACGTTCTGGCGTCCATATTTAGGAGCGTTTGGAACAAACCGATTTGTTTCAGACGCTGATGCTCAAATAATACGCTCCAACTGTATAAACAGTCAAATATTTTTGTGTACGTACTTGATTATTTGCTTTTAAGAGGCATATAAGATGAGCGTCAAGCGTAACGAACGCTCGTGTTTGTTTCGCTAGAAGCCAACGACGCTGCATCTTGCAGCGCTATTTCGTGGCCTGGCACGTATAAACTAATGTATTTGAATTGGACGCTTGACGCTACTTTTTGCAGCGCCGAGCGTTTACGCTCATAGCGTCATGGCTCGTGGCCCAGCGGTAAGTTTGGTCCGTTTCTCCCGACTCACCCAACATATACTAAAAATACATTAAATGTAATGTTTTAAAAAACGTTTAACTATTCTAGGCGCACGCTTCTGTTGCTAGAACTAGGAAAAAGTACTCACAAGTCGGCTTTCCGGTCTGCCGACTGACAAAAACTCCAATTCTCCTTTAAAAAAATGATCTGTTAACTAAAATTAATACATTGCGTCCGAATACTCAAAAGTATTATCGTGTAGCAACATACAAAACTATTTAAAAAACTAACCCACTACACCACTACTTCCACCTTGGATCATTGTCACCACCACGGTTCATATTATGAATGCGGGTAACAATTTTGCGCCCAAGAGAAGCACCAGTGGAAAACTTTACGGCCAACTTTAGACCATTATTAGATAAGAACGTTTAACCATTACTGAAACAAAATGTCTAACCGCACACAAAAAAACATCAGTTCACATTACGAGAAAAAAACTTCTAACGGTAGATACTTATCAATTAATTTTTACGACCATTTGTGTAGTTCTGCAGAAAACTGTAGATACTGGGCATTTTAAAATTGTAAAGTAAGAGTTTATAAAAAAAATATAAAAAAAAACATTTAAAAGTTTAGGAAAAAGTTTACTTCAAACATGCCATAGAAATTTGTTGCTCAACCTTGGATTATTGCTGGAGCAAGACACCCGGCCTCATATAGAAAAGAAAAAACGAGAAACTGATGACCTAGTTGGTTCCTTCATAAAACAGTTATTTATACAGGGAGTTTATAAATGAATGGGATTATGTAATCACTTTAAATGTGCCGCTTTTGTTAAATTGTTCACTAAACTATTTGTTTTGACAGATCAACTTTGACAGCTGTCAATGAAAACATATGTAGTATAGTGGACGATTTTAAAAAGGCGGCATATTTAAAGTGATTACATAATCCCATTCATTTATAAACTCCCTGTATTTAAATTTTTGGAGAATTGTTAAATAAAATTTGTTAAACCATCCGTAACAAAAAAAAATTTTTTTGGAATCAATTGTAGAGAAAAGTTATCTTTACTAATTGACCCTCCGGACTTCTTAAAAAATTATAATGTGTAATAATTGTTAATGCTGATACATGTATAATTTGTTTATTGTATTGGTAAACCTGTATGTGCGCAGCATGATCTGGACAGGATGGATCTTCCAGCTTTTTCTGCACACGCCATACCAGTGCTTTTGCGCTGTTTGGGGAAGCAGACACAAGTGTGGAACTACGGTGAGAGTGCAACGGAAGAGTTTCTTAAAGCAATAAAACCATTGATCAAGGACTTTACGCCTTTTATTATACAATTACGTAAAGTGATGCCTTACAAGAGGACGTTCATCTCCTAGAATTATGCTGTTTTCTCTCTGGCAAGTTGAGGCAACCCCATCAGCAGGGTACAACGTTATCAAATCAAATGAATAAATAAAACGATCAATTTCCTTACCTGAAAAACAATCACATATCCGCAAGTCTACAATCAATTAAAAACTTTCAAAAATGTCTGTTTTAAGTACTTGATGCTCAACATGTTGAAACCTAAAGATAAACTTTGCATGTGGAATGCTTAAGACTTGGTTACAGTTTGTGCTGCAGCAACCCAAACGGCCCTCAGACTAAAGACTTCTAGCCTAGTGTAAATCACTAACTAGACCATACTTGCTAGAGGCCACACGATGACCATAAACATAATCAGGTCAAGGTCAGGGCTTAGTACCTTAACTGGCCGAAAACAACAATGAAGTAAAACACTTGACTAAAAGCAAACGTAAGTTTAAAAGCTTTGCTCGCTCTAATCATACCATCGCAATTTTGCTCATTGCTTAGCGTTTTGATCTTGATATCCTTGCTTACCGCTCCAACTTTCATGTTGATATATTTAACATCAGTTTTGATGTAGCTGAACATAAACCTTTTGCCATCTTCTCTAAAACAAAAAAGTTCATGTTGACTGAATAAAAGTCAAAACTGATGTGAAATTTATAAATATGAGGATAAAAGTCATGGACGAGGTTACCAAACTAGAGCCTCTACTATTCTAAAGTAGGAGCGCTGAGCATATTGAGCAAGACAACGATGTGTTATGGTCAGAGCAAAGATTTCCGTTGTACTCGCACACTAATACTGCGGCTTTAATGGAAACTATTGTTTCAACCATAGCATCGTACCTTTGCTTATTGCTCAGCACTCCAACCGTAGAACATTGGAGCTTTAACCTTAACTTAGTACTTTTGTTTATCGCTTTAATCCTTGAGCTAGTAGAGTACCAAATTAGGATAAAAACTCCAGTGTTCCAGAGCATTAAGGCTACAATGCTATAGTCCCCGATTTGTCTGCACACTAAAGTTTGATGCTCTCAACCTGCTTTTACTCAGAAATTAACAATTATGTTGCTAAGCGATATAAATAGAATAAATAGAAGCAAATTATTGCAATTAAATTAATAACATTGAACAAACATAATAATAGTCAATTAAATGTCAGAAACATATGTTGTGTAAGATATCAATCTTACTGATTCTTTGACATTTTTATCAGCCAGAAAAATAATGCGTGTTGCAATCCAAAACGCCATAAACTTTATGGTTTATTGAACCGGGTTCAAATAACAGCATTAACCCTAAAACGCAAGACATTTACACCTTGCACAACACAATTGGAAACATATTTCATCAAGTTTTTTGACAATCTAGAACGGGATTATAGGCTAAGAACTTGTTTAGCAATGGCGTAGAAGATCAAGCAAAAAAGCGACAAACGTTTGACGACTAATATTTTGAATTAACATCTCAAGTAGAAGATGCTGTCAGTAGCAAATCATTAAATAGAATTGAGACACCAGCATTATTAGTCAGTTCAGTTTCTCAACAAGTGCAAAAAATAACATTGCTCACATTTGCCGGTGTTCTAGATTTTCTAGAAGATTGGTTAACATTCTACAACACATTTCATTTATTGTTAAATGAAAACGGGTTGTTTATCAATGGGCAACAATTTCATTACTTAAGAACGAGAGAAACATCAAATACAATTTAAGCATTATACGCAATTTTAATCACATAGCTTGAAAAACTCTACGCAGCCGATGTGAAAATAAAAACTAATAATAGAAAACTACAAGGTCACTATAAAAGTTTAGGATTATGTAACTATCTAATGTACGTTTGTGCCGCTCTAGTAAAGTTTGGTGTGCGTAAATACATTTGAAGTTCAACTGTCAAAACAAAGTAAATAGTATGATGAACAATTTAGAAAGGCGGCATATTTACAGTGATTACATAATCCCAGACATTTATAGAGACCCTGTATATAAATAAAGTATTTGAACTGCTTATGATTAAGATTCTGCCAGCTCAATTAGATACCAAATTGATACATTCTTAAAGCACGCAAATGATTTAGACGTGTTAAGCGAATGTTATTGCTACATCTATCATCAACCAAACTGAATGCACTCTTCAAAAACAAATGGGAAGAATATTGTTTCAAATGCACAAATCTATCAGTTTAAGAACTAACCATTTTCTTACAAGAACGCTGCCAAGTCCTTGAGTCTCGAAGCAACGAGTGCAAGATCCAAAAGTGGATCGTCATCAAAGGCACTCAGTAACTTGATATACGAGCACTCAATCAAAATGCAAATTGTATCAACAGCACCAACATGAGCTATACCGATTTCACAACTTTAGTATAGTGGAGTGAATTTTGGAAAACAAAAAACAAAAACTTTGACTCAATCGCTCAATTTGGTTTTAAAATTACGGAGCAAATAAGTGCCAATCCAGACACTGCACAAAGTACGAAAAAAAAAAAAACACATTATTACATGACTACCAAGACTTGATGAGTACAAATTTATCCACAGCAATCAATTTTTATTCTGCCTCAAAGCTACAGAAATTAAATGACATTATTAAGGCGTTATTGCATTGCAAACAAACTATATAAAAACACAATCGAGCCAAATTATGAATTGATGGATTTAAGGCTACACTTGAGTTTTATGTATTACCCGAAACTACACAAGAACTGCTACTTAACTTATTTCAAAGAAAACAACAGAAAAAACATTACTCTGCCGATCCAGAATTTAAGAAACGGGGAAAGATAGATTTATTGCTAGCTGCCAAAAAATATCTAAATTTACTAAGCATCTGACAGATCATACTGTCCATAGAATAATTTGGGCTTACAGTCTAAAATACGAAATTTGGTTGGATAGCATCAAGAGCAATTCCAACAACAAAAGACTCACAACGTTACATGCAATTTAAATACAATCAGTTTATTTGAGACGCAAATAAAAAAAAAAGGTGAACACCCAATTATGTAAAACTACGCAATGTAAAACAGAGGAACACTGAACCAAACATTACGTACAACAAACTAAGGAGCATTTGTAGTACAGTTGCTATTCAATATTGATCCTTACAACTTAGGCGATTAAAAAAATATGGACGCAGGTTTTACAACTTGGAAAGAAGATTACTACGTTCTAGAAGCAATACGTAGAGTTTATGCAACAATACGAGGAATTGGGACACATAATCCAATTAATGATACCAATTAAGGTTATTTTCTTCCACACCATTGCGTTATTAAGAAAAATAGTATGACAAAAAAATTGATAGTCGTAAATAACATTTTTTTAAATTGGGTATACAGTATAAGAAGATTTATTTTTGATGTTACTAGATTTTGCGTTCGTGATTACCTCCAACAAAAAATATATCAGCAAACAGAACACAAGAATGATCAACAATATTTGCAAATTATATGAAGAAAAAATCTGTCATTATTATTGCAAATATATAGCTCAAGATTAAACTCAGTATCCACATGCATCCGTTGTTGCACAACATGATTTTTATGTAGATGATTCAATTGCGGAAGCCAAAGAGTTCCAACATCAATTAAGCCAAATATTAATAAAAATCCTCTTTGTTTGCATAAATGGAGATCAAATAACAAACAAATCTTGAATACGATTACCGCAATTAACCAAGATGCAACATTACCCATGGACTAAACAACAGTGATAAAAACGTTAGGACTAATGTGGAATTCAAGCATTGATTTATTCCAATATTTAACATCGCGTCCAACCTATAAGTATCACAAAGCTAAAGAACTTATTGGTGATAGCACAATTATTTTATCCAATGGGTTTGGTTGGACCGGTCAAATAAAGGCAAAAATACTAATGTCATGTGTTTAGCAGCTAAAAATTGATCGAAACTCAGCCATTCTAATGGATATACACAAGTTTTGGCACCAACACAAGGACGATCTTACATCCATCAATACACTACGAATACCACGTCATATACACGAGCGCAAGACATACACACGGATTTTGCGATGCATCTGAGACGGCATATGGTTGTTGCAGATGTAAGACTGCAATTGGCACAAACCAATCTGTTATCTGCAAAGTGTAAGGTTGCACAATTACCAACAATATCATTGCCTTGATTGGAACTAAAACTCAAATATGACAACAAATTTTACTGGTCATATTTAACCATTGCTCTTGGATAGATCCGCTCATCTTTTACCGCAAATTGTCCACATAGACCACATAGATAAACCATCTACTATTAGAAGATAACATTACCTTGCAATTGATCCCAGTTAGATCTCCGCATTTTGGAGATCTATAGGAAAGTGCGGTAAAATCAACCAAGAAAAAACTTAAACAAAAATCTGGGTTAACTCTTCTAACATATGAAGAAATGAATGCTTTATTAACATAAATAGAAGCATGTTTATACTCTTGACCTCTAATGCTATTAACCAAAAACCTGGAAGAACTTGCAGCCTTCACCCACAGTCATTTCCTAGAAAGTTTTAAAGACACTTTAAGAACCATAAACCTAAAAGAAAATACTTACAAAAAATGTCCGTGTTGCAATCCAAGATACCACAAACACTGAAGTCTTCTACTTGCTTTACATTATTTTTGGATATGTTCACTACCGCGGTTTTCATCTCTCTTAATTTTACTATAATCAATTGTGGCAATAAGACATAAATATATTACATACAATACGCATAAGTAAAACAATTATATATTTTATATTAATTTTATTAAATATATCATTTATTTTTCATTGAAGTTTATAATACATAATAGTCTGTAAGTACCTAAATAATAAAATATATTTACAAATGAGTAAGAAACAATCAAAAACAATTTTTTGAGTATTCTATGGGAGGGCACAATTGCAATAATATTAATAATGAAATATGCAAATATATTTCAAACACAACCATTATCCAATAATGTACATTTAACACTTAATTTAATTAAATTTTAATTTAAATATTTCAACTAAAATATTAATAATCATATGACTTAATACCAGCATCACAAAAAAAAACAATCAAACAAAATAAAACAATAATTATTGAAAAGAGAAGAACTTAAATTAAATTAAAGAAAATAAAAGATCAAATAGGGGCCAAATAGAAAAATTGCATAAATCACAGTTTCGACCAAATTAATCTAGTATGTAGTAAAGAAAGTTTGCGCCTGTGTCACTCTTGGACTAGGTCTAAAATTTTGGTTTTGATAATTTTGCCTACCACTAAATTGAGCATTATATTCTTGATCATTTCTTCCATTATAATTTTGTTGAGCATTGTTCTCATAACGTTGAGGTGGTTTAAATCTATAATTGTATTCAGAACTTGCTTGATTTATAGTTGCATCAACAACGTACCTAGGCCTATGAAATGTGCTGTAAGTGTAATCATTGGCTGCACTAAAACCTGTTGGAAAGCTACGAACAGGCAAGTTTGGCAGTGTTGGATTTAATGCGTCATTCAAAGTTACGTCATATTCATTTTCAAGGATATCTAATGGATTTTTTTCAATAAGTTTTGGTTTGGCAGTTGTACGACTATCGAATTCCTTTATTGGTTTATACCTAGATGGAGCAATCGGCCGATTGCTAACTGGTCGATACTCATCTTCTTCGGATTGCTGTAATTTATTTTGAACCGGTGCTTTTACAATTACAGGTGACGGTTTGAAAAACTGCTTTTCAGGAACTGCATCTTCCAATTTATCATTTCTTTCAGTACTACGTTTAGGTTCTTCTGTACTTTCAGGTCTTCTTGGAAATTTTGCCACAGTTTGTCCGGAATTTGGGCTGTCAATTTGTTCTTGAGATGATTGCTTTCTTGATTCTACAAGTTTTTGTATTTCCCTTGGCGATTCTGTACTAGATGCTTCCGATTTTAATCCTACTGGTTGGAGGCCTCTTGCAACGTACGGATTTCCTCCTCTACTAGGAAGGAATGGACGTTTTACTATTCTTACTGTTTGTTTCACAGGTTCATCATTAACTGTTAGAGGAGCTTCAGTTGTGGTTGTAGTTGTTGTACTGGTTGTGGTTGTTGTCGTAGTGGAAGTTGATTTTGATTTACTGTCGTTACGATTGCCATACCTCCTATCTTTAAAGAAAGCATAATTTCTAGAACTACTTGTCTGGACTACTTTTTTTTCTTTTTCTTCCCTTTCTTTTTCTTCTTTTTCTTTCTTTTCTTTTTCTTCTTTTACTTTTTCTTCTTTTTCTTTTTCTTCTTTTTCGATTTCTTCGTCATCATCATATTCGGCAATTGCTGGTCTTTTACGACTTCCTTGACCAACTCGTCGCTCTTCATTTTTTGGTTTAGAGGGCCGCTTGGGCTTTTCATCATCATATTCGTAATCATCCTCAACAGGTTTTCTTGCTGCGCCTCCTCTAGGTCTTGATGGGTTCGGTTTTCTGGTTTCTCGGATTTCATCGCGATTTTTATTTGATTTTCTTGTTTCTAAATTACTAGCAGTGCTAGAATCTCCTTTGGGTCTTGAACGTTTTGGTGGTGGTTCTTCTTCGTATTCATCATAATATTCTTCATCAGCATCGGATGATTTTACTGTACTTGATTTATATGTGTATTTATCTGCTTCACTTTTTGGAACAGGTGGTCTTACTCGTGGTGGTGTTCTTGGACGATCATACACTGAACCTGGCGCCTTTACTAAAGGTTTTTCTTCAACGGGTGTTTCATCCCGTTTCTTATCTCTAGTTTCTGGTTCCGGATTTTTACGAGTAGATTTCCGATCTTCTTTAATGTCATCTTCATAATCATTTTCTACCGGTCGTCTATGCGTTTTTCTGGGCCGATATCTGCGGTCATCTTCATCTTCAATGTCGTCTGGGCGGCGTTTATTGTACCTTCCTTCATCGGTAGGTCGCTTTGCCTTATGATCTTCATTTGATTCTTCTTTGGGTCGTTTGGTTTTTCTTTCTTCACTTTTATCAAAACGTGGATCTTCGTCTTCTAATTCATCATCATATTCATCATCATATTTTCTTCTTTCGTCTTTATTTTTGCGTCCGGATGGTTTGCGACGATCATATGGCCTACGATCTCTTTCGTCATCTCTTCGACCTCCACCTCTACGTCTTTCGTATCGCTCATCTTCGTATTCTTCATACTCGTCGTCATAAGTAGGTCTAGGACGTGGGCGAGGTCGTTGTTTTCTTTTTCTTCCTTCACTTCGTGGCGCTTCAGTAGCCGTAAATCTCGGTTCTTCATAATAATCATCAGCTTCTTCTTCATAATCTTCATAGTAATCATACTGAGGTCTTCTCCTTCTCATAGGTTTCCGCCTTCTAGGAGATAATGCAGGTGGAGGTCGTCTTGGTGCAGAAAGAATAGCGGGTGGTGGTTGTGGTTTTGCAGTTGTTGTTGTAGCTGCTATATATAAAGCATCATTTCTAAAATAAATAAATAATTTTATTAATTTTGTTTGTTTAATATTTTAAGGTAGTTACCTATGCCAAAATTTCTTGGAATTAACACAATCTACTTCAGAGACAAAATGGCAGATAAAAGTCTTTTGATCAAAAGCAGTGTAGTTAGCACACAGGAAATCAAATCGGGTTCCATGTAAACAATGATGGTATACCTGAAATGCGACATGTATTAGTCATTGTAATTATGTTATTAAATAATAATTGACCTTTTCAACTATTACATAAGTAGCAATTAATTTATGTGGGTGATTTTATAAACTTTCTTTCTGCATCGATCAAAACTATTCTTAAGGCAAATAAATAAAAGTCTGTGACGAATTAGGAAGGAATTTGAAAGGTTAATATGCAGGCAGATTTATTATTCAAGTAAAAGTGATTATAATTCCAAATAAAAACTTGAGTTAAAAAATCAATGCGTTTCAAACGGGTGACCCATACCTGAAGGAGTATGTAGTAACATTATCATATATGGTAGATATTGGTATTGGAATGGATCAAATTATGCCCTGTGGCATACGAGATGCAATATGTGATTATTAAATTTTTTTTATTATGCCGATTTTAGGTTATGAGTTTAAAGAAACTTAATTGTTTTCTAATGTTTAATTGTATGACATGCTATTTTCGGTTATGAATGTAACTTTGTACGTATATTTTAAGTACAGTGTTTGTTTCTATATGCAAAGTGCCAAAAGTGAAAGGAAAGAAAGGCAATAATACCAGACGCGTCGAGCAACTTGGCCGAGAATTACAATCCGGATGATTTCTGCAATTTAAATCATAATTCGTTAATTGACCCAAGGTTGAGGCACGACCAATATGACACAAGAGTCTACAAGTTCTAGCGAATACGTTATATAATTACATTTAATTTATACACTGCCGTATATGAATATTAGAGACTGGTGAAAGTGATGGGGCAATTGGTAATGCAAGGTCGGATATTATTTCCAATAAATGTTATAATTTTATTTAGTTTGCATTTTCACTTTCTTTCACGACTCACCTGGCACTTGTGCAGCACACTGGCGTAGAAGCCGTCGTGCAGGCCGTCGCATTTAAAATCGATTTGTTCAGGTACCCTGTCGTAGAACGGGTATTCCGACAAATTAGCTCCATTAAGTTCTCTAGGTAAATTAGGATCGTTAACGTAGTCAAGTTGTGGGACACCAGTAAATAATGGTTTCGTTGAATTGGAAGATTCCGGGCTCACTTCTGTAGCACTCTGTAACAATAAGAAAATTATTAAATAACCATCAACAAAATAGAATAGACTATATTTCCTCATATCAATCTGAGGCCATGTATTGTTTTGTTATATACGCGTTATGAATGAGAAGTGAAAGTGGAAGATCATTGATTTTAACTAGGAAGAATAGTTATGAAAAAATTGAAAATTGAATTAGAATTATAAAAGATTTCTAAAGTTGATGAAAAGAAATTGATTGAATTTTTTTATTGTGAGTTTCCGTGTGGTGACATTCTGCTCGGTCATTTGGTCACTCATTCACGACCTTAGAAAGTAAAAAGTATTGATGAGAGTTGTACACACCTTAGATTAAAATAAAATGATTATATAAATAAAATATATTGTTTATATGAGAAAATAGGTATGAGATAACACATTTATTCTTTAAATGGAATTTATTAACCTTTAATAGTTTTACGAATGTGTTATAAAATTATGTGAATAGATATTGTAAATAATTCATGGACTTTTTATCATTAAACTAAAAAAGATAGTTAATCTTTTGCGATTGTAGATAATACTTCGCATTAACGATATAATGAGGTTAAAATATATTGGTTTTGCTGTAATTCTATGTTTGGAACAAATTTTATTGGTTTATTGATATTTGATGACTTGATGACATCCTTTTAAGAATCCGCGTTTGTCAATATTTATTGCAGTAATACAAAATCATTATATGGTATCAAACATCTAATGGATTGCGGGTTTAAGGAATTTGTATTTGTAATATCATTTCTATTAAACGACCTTCATATTTCTTAAGCAACTCTAAAATTCCAGTTGGAACATTAATATTATGTTTAATATTTTGCAGAAATACACTAAATATTTAGAACTCGATTTTGTTTTTACAGTGTATTTTTTTCAGTAAGGTATGATTCTTTGGTCGATTTTATGATGCAAAGTTTATGTTCGAAAATGTTTTAGTTTTAAGAGTGTTTTAATTAAGTGTATAAATAGTTGGCTCAAAAGTTGTCACTCGATGTTGTTTGACTGTAATTTTTTTAATAAATAAAAAACTTTTTTTGCTTTTGGATTGTGTTTATTTGATTCTAAATTTTTTTTTAATTAAGTTAAAAAAATGATATTGGCCAAGTGGCCGCCAGAATTGATGAGAATACGGGCGATCAACGGCTAGCATGGCATGTCTGCACGTTGTAAGGGAACATCTTCAAGTCTTTCACCAAAATTCTTTGTAAAAACAGCCGATTGATGCCCAATTGCGTGGCACGTCGACTGGTCGATACTCTGGGGTTCTCTGCGACTTTTTTAGCCATAGCCGCGATATTCTCAGTAGAACCGCTGCTCCGACAGCATCTCGTGTTGGTGTCGGACGACCGGGAAATCTACGTCTTTCACCACAACACCACCAACAAATTATTACGAAAAAAATCGAAACAATTATTCCGCGTTTTTGAGGAGTATAGCAATTCATGTTTTATTGACGTGTATTTTGTATCTGTTTACTTTACAAATGTCAAAGCAGAACTGATTTTTGCCACCTAGTATAAGACACAAATAACAGAGTATGCCTGATCTGGATACCAGAGAATTAAGAATAGAAAAAATCCTTAAGGTGGACTCGTTTGAAAAGAAACCACAGAGAAGTTTATTATATCTGAAACTGCTTTGGGACCCCATACAAAACCGGAAAACAACTTAAAACAAAACAAAGCAACCTGTGGAAAATCTTTCAGCAAATGTACAAAAAGCATTCTTAACAGGACCATCACATATTATCCAAACCATAGCCAAACAAAACTGCATATGCTTACAAAAATTATAACTGGACACTGTAGCTTAATGAATTTGTCTGGATTTCCTTATGTCGCTTATGTCTGGAGGACAAAAAACCAGCTAAGTGAGTGCGAGACTTGCAACAAGCAACGGAGTGTCTTCTTTGACAAGCACGAGTTAATCTAAATAGAGCTCAGTTTATTGGCAAAAGGAGTAAGAACCTATAGTACGCAATAAGACTGAGAGTTTGCAGAGACGCATTACCCAAATAATGGTCTTAGTACATGAAAGTTCAAACTACTCAATAAAATCAAACAATCCACATCTTCGTAATCAAGTTTACTAGACAGAAAATTTAAAGAGAACCAATGTCAATACAATTTAAAAGGACATCATAATCTGTAAAACCTCAATAGTAGAGGCTAACTTTTTGATAGCACATATATAGGGTTTTTCAACTAAAAGTTTTTTTTTAATTTTTGCGGCATTTTTGATCTGTTAAATCGCAAGCTTTGAATTCTTAATATTTTTTATTAAAAACTATAGGATTTAAGAAAATGGTACAATACAGTTCTCCAACAACGTATCGAAATAATGAAAATTCATTATAGATGCAGAGTTTGTGGTGTTTTTGGTCGATATAATCACTTTCCCGCAAAGCTAATTGCAAAATTTGAGCAAAATAGTCAAGTTACTGATGTAAAATTGTCAGTTCAAACTCGTATTGTCAGATCAGCTCAAAACTCAGTTTTGTCTCTCCTAAGACGTTTACAGTAATTAGGGATTTCACAATCTAGCTTTAATTGCATACTGCATAAAGGTCTTAGCCCACGTGCTTAAAAAGTGCAGCTGACGCAGGAATTAACCCGGCTGTTCATGAACAATGCCAAACTTTCGTTTCTTTGGTGCTGGAAATGCAGGCAGGAACTCCTGACTTTTTAAGCCCATTTTCATCTCAGTAGGTTTGTCAATAGACAGAATAGTCGAAAAACCTCTTTATCTCTAACGAGCTGTTTTTGGGTACGCTAATGCACCGTAAACAATTTCAGCCATAAAAAAAATTCAAGCAGCTATTTTTTAGATAGAGCCTCAGTTGTGTAAAAATGTCTTGCAAAAATTTCTCAAAAGAATGACCCTTAAGCAAAAATAAAATTTAAAGGTATGCATTCTTCACAACTTATTGCTCATTCGACATTATGCACAGAGGATCAAGGTGGCCCAGTAGCCACTTGTTTGTTTTTGGTTAACTGTCATTCTCAGGGCAGATATTTGTGTTGATTATGGTTCTAAGTGCTGAAGATTGTGCAAAAGCTGTTGTTCTTTTGGTAGATGGAAGAATCCAGCGGTATGTGTCCAGATTCCTTTATGTCAGCCTTTCTGCCGTCCAAAGAGCACTTGAGCGATTTAAGGAAACGACAGAAATACTCGGACGCCGGGATCTGGCAGGAAATGAAAAACGACTGCTGTCAATGCTACCGATTTATTGTTTGTACTACTCTACGGAATTGTCATGTGATTTTAGTGGAGACCTGAAACCAACTCCGTGAAGTTCTTGCTTGGTACAGCTGTGAGTGTGTGGACAGTTTGTCAAAGGTTGCAAGAAGCTGGCTTAAAATCTTGTAGACTAGCAGCTGGACCAAAATTACTTCCACGTCACCGAGTAGCCAGACTCCAATTTTCTTGAATTGGACATCGGTACAATGGAGGACTGTACTGTTTACTGACAAGTCTGCATTTTGCCTACATTTTTCAGATGGAAGAGAACGAGTATGGAGACGAACGGGAGAACGATTTGCGGAGTGTACCTTTAAGCCCCGGCTTAGCCATAGTGGATGTTTTCTGATGGCATGGGCACGAATATCAATGGATGCCTGCACCGAATTGATTGTCATTGAAGGAGGATCGCTGACTGTACAGCGGTATATTGAGGAGGTTTTAGAAAATTACGTAGTCCCATTTGCTCCATTTATCGGCGATGGCTTTATTCTGATGCAAGATATCGCGAGACCGCATTCTGCGAGGTGCGTCATAGAATAATTGGTTGCAGTTGGAATAAGAAAATTCATTTGGCCTGCATGTACCTCACATGGAAATCTTATAGAACATGTTTGGGAGATACTGGGCAGGCGTGTTAGAGGACGTGCAGTTGCACCTATCACAATAAACGAGCTTTGTGTGGCACTTCAGGAAGAATGGCAGAATATTCCACAAAATGTTATTCGTGAGCTCATTAGTGGCATCGGCCGCCGTGCCGTATGCAGGCAATAGTTAGGGCTCGAGGAGGCAATATGAATGTATTGAAATCTTATTCAACTGAAATTTTTAATATTAATCTCTGTTAAGTTTGTTTTGCAGAAACGCATTATTTTTTTCGTGTTGTTTCGTTTTTGCTTATTAATGTTTAATAAAGAAACTGATAAGTACCATATGTTGTATTTTTCTACATTCCTATGATCACTTTGATTGTAAAACACTAAAAGTTTTATAAAAAGAAATTACCCGAGTTTTTTATTAAAACGTTTAATAAAAAAATAAAATTATTTGGTTCAATATTACTTGTCACCTTGTTTCTAGAACTCAATGTTAACTCAGTTCAAATTTTAAATTACTTTTGCTATATATGACAAATAATATTATTGAAACAATCAAAATGTAGAATTTATATATTATTATATTAACTTTTTATTGTACAAAAAATGTACATAAAAATTGCAGCGTTTGAAATCACGCCGTGACGTTATGCGCAGTACAAACTAAACATCGTCTGCCAAGCTATCAAGTTGTTTAAAAGTTTCAATGTTTATAAATCTGACATTATTTACAGAAATATGTAACGCTTCAATTTTTTTAAATCTAAATTATATGTTATAGTATTGTAGTTTGCAAAAGAATTGAGTGTGAATAAATAAATTACAATATTGTTAACGGTAGCAGATATGTTGTGTAGATCATATATTTTATGAGATCTAAACTTATAATTTTATACATTTCAATAAAAGAATCTTGTTTCTTACCTTTTTTTTTATCATATTATTTTATATCTACATTCATAAATATTAAACTGCTTAGAACTACTTATCTTTATAATTATTCATAAACAAAAACATTAATAACGCTATCATATTGCATTATACTCACTAATCAAATCCCAAAATAAAAAGTTTATAATTGCACTAATAATTTTAACAAAACCATCAATTAGAGTCTAAAAACTGGGCCAAACATTTCAACAATTATATTTTTTAGGTATTATATGAATTATTAAATGGCAGTTTAAGAAATAATACTGGCTACCTCAACAGTTACTTTTAATTTAATATTGGTTAGAAATGCAATAGAAAGTGTACAAAAACTATGTAGAGCATAACAAAATAATTCCTTCATCGGTGATATATTAGGTTAAATATTTATTTTTTAATAAGAAGAACTAATTTACATCGTGAGTTAATTATTATATTTTATTTAAAATAATATATTATAATTTTTTTTCCATCAATTTATCATTAGTAATTAGAATTAAGATGAATTATTGAGTAGAACAGATTTCTGTGTTAAGTTTCATTTCTGATATTGGGTAATTTGATTTTTTATTGTGCCTGCATATGAGGTTTTTCGGTCGTATACATTATTTAATGATTGTGGTGCCATTAATAAAGAATACTAATAAATACCGTAACTATATCCTATCGCAATCAGTCATTACTATGACTTCTTTAACATAAATAACAGTTGATAGGTCATTCCGTACGTCACTATTTTCATAAATTTATTCTAATTATCTAATTGAATGCTCGATTAGTGTGAAAGTGTGTAGATTTTTCGGTGATAACCTTCATAGTTACCTAGATGACTGAGCATACTTAATGGTAACTCTATTATTAACGTTTGAGTTGCATGCCAAATGAAGGCTATGCTTGCTTATACGGCGGCGATAGTTCAATTTCCAAAGCGCTTAATTTAATTACTACACAAGTCTGTAATTATTGTGGGAACGTGTTCATTGTCAATATTGGAAATATTAATGTCTATACCATTGAAAACGTATCAGAGCCGCCTTGATGATATTATTGTGGGTTGTCAAGGAAGTGGGAAATAGATCAGATCACAAGTTACGGTATTAAATGTTACGGTTCCTAATACATTGCAAATCAAAAGTTATATAATATTTTATTGATAGTTGGATGATGTGAGAGTTACGTAAGCAATGGTTCTATTGAATATTGATAACAAATTATTTATATTATCATAGTAACATAATGTGTCGTTAAATTCATCTATAATTATTATTCAAATTTGTGTTTTAACAGTTTAAATGAAACAATTTTTAACTTGATTGTTACAATCAAATCTAACAAGTTTATCAAATTTGGACACTATTAAAAGGTGGGAGAAAATCTTCCGTACTTAATTTACACACATATGCCTAACTTCTGCTTGAACTTTTTTGTACATTACTATATTCTATACAAGCAACATACACATTATATTTGGAATAAAATGTATGATAGTATATTTTGTTTTTATTGATTACTAAAAGTATCTCGATTTTATTTAATCATAGTATAATGAGTAAAAATAAATATCTTAAAATGTGAAACAGCAAAAGCTACAATCATGTTTCTTACAAACATTTCAATTATTACGCATTTTAATTTGATCATTTTGGACTAACTAACGCGAACTAGGATGGTTTCTAACAATTGTGTTTAGTTTTTATGTTTGACTTCTCAATGACAGAAGAAGAAAGCACTCTCTCATTACAAGAATTATGGAATTACATCTTAATTGCAGCTTCGCAGCCATTATCTTTCAACTAATCTAATCACAAAAAGGTTATTGTTTACCTTATTGTTGTTATATATTTAGTAAATGTTACATAATAATAACAGCATTTTCAAAACTTTTTGTTACCCTAGACCGCATAGTATAATAAAACATATTTGTATATTTTTCATATGTCAAATTTAGTTAAATTAGGTTATTTTTACTTTGACTATAGTCAGACAAAACTGAAAAATTTGGTATTTTATTTAAAGTAGAGCGGAGGTAAATTTAGTTTTTGTCAATAGATGAAATTGTTTTTATACTGGTATTGAATCATAAAATGTGGTTTTAACAGTAAGGCGCTTTACCACATAATGCGTTGCACGTACGAACTTATTTAACCAAAATCTAATGATGTGTATAAGCTGTGTGGTGTTTGTTCGTATAAACTAACTCACTCACTCACTCACTCACATTGCTTGACGCTGGCCGAATATAGGTTAAGCAGTAAAAGCATTTGTTGGATAAAACAATTTGATTAGTTTTATAAAAACTGAATTTTTAATTAATTATTTAAACAAAACAGTAAATAAGTAATTTAGTAAAAAATAGATTAATTGAAATAGGAGACTAGTATTAAATTAGAAGACAAAAATACTTAACATAATCAATTATACAAATGGAGTTTTTTATGTTAAGTTTCTGTAACATTTTATAGTGCTATATCCAAGATTGGTTCTAACCGTTTCAGTTTAAACCCATTTATAATAACCGAAAGTGTAAAAAACCTTTTAAAGCACAAACTGACAAAATTGTCAACAAAGTTGAAGATTTGATGTTGATTGATCGCAGAGTAAAAGTTTTAGTAAATACTAGAGAAATAGAAATATCAGAAAAGAGTGTTTCTAAAATTTTACATAAGGATTTGGGAATGAGCAATGTGTTGGCACGATGGATTCTCAAACAAGTCCTAAAGAAAAACGGTGTTAACAACAAAGCAAGAAGAATTTGACTGCTTTATTGAAAAATAAAGATTTTTTCTATAGAACTGTAACTAAAGATGAGACCTGGCTGTGTACATCACTAGAATTCCTTACAAAACAAAAATCCATGCAGTAGGTTTATATATTTAAGGGCTTTTCACTACCCAAGAAAGCAAACATTGCCCATAGTTTTCTGGGACGATAATTTTTTTTTCTTAATTGAGTATATGTCAAAAGGGTCTACAATAACAAGGAAGGTTTACAAAGACACACTTGAAAACTTGTAAAACGGTTATACACAAAAAAGCTTTACTATTATGCTCAGAAAACTTCTTTGCACGACAGTTGGAAGGTGCATAAAGCACAAATTGTTCAAAAAGCAATAAATGAATGCATTTTTAAGAAATTTAACATTCATTTTACAGTCCTGGCCTACTGTGGTTATTATCTCTTTCCAAAACCCAAAAATCACTTCACTCAAAAATTTCTATCTAGCTGGATGCAAAAAACAGAGAGAACCACGAATTTTCCAAGGAAAATCATCATGCTGGTAATATTTAACTCTAAATTAGTATGCGGAGCTTCAATTTTTCAACTGGGATCTCCGGGGGGAAAAGATTTTAGTAACCCAGAAATAAAGGACAAAATGAAAATCAAGAACTCACACAAAATTGCTACATAGAATGTCACAACTTTGTACAAAACATGAGACCTGATACTAGAAATGGAGAGACTTGATCTCCATCTGTGGAGTAGGCTAAACGAGATGACAAATTACAGGAAACTTTAAATCAAACGGATATAAGATCTATGTTTCCGGAAATAATGAGTTGAGGTCGGAGTCATCATGAAGCAAACCACCAGCAGATCGGTAACTCAATTTATACCAATATTATATCGAGTGATGCTAATACAACTGTATGCACAGTTTGCTAACATGATCAAGATCTATGCTAAAACGGAAGATAAAATAGACGAAAAGATACACAAGGCTTTGAGGATAACAAAAAAAACATGAAATCATAATGTTTATGGGCGACTTCAGCACCAAGGTTAGAAAATAACAGACAAAAGAAGTCACTGTGGAGTTTAAACTGGAGGAACAGAATGAAAAAGAATTTTACAATAATCAACACATGGTATAATTGACCAAAAAGACGGCTATATACATAGAAGTCTCCACTAGATGGATATCAAGACAGGATTGTGAGAAACCAAAAAGAATTCATTTTGATAAACCGTCGCTACAAGAATATCATTAAAATAGTAAGAACATACCCTGAGGCAGATATAAATTCTAACCACAACTTATTATGTGCCATATTTCAAGTAAAATTAAAAAAAATAATAAATACAGGAAAACTAAACAAAATAGCAATATAGGTACTAAAGAACTTTGAAATACATGAAAAATTAATAACAGAAATTAATAACAAAACACACAAGATGACTGAAATCGGACCAAGGCGTAAATGAACAATGGTTGAGCATTAGAACAACGGTACATTTAATGCAGAAAAGACATGCTAGGAACTACAAAAAAGACTGTAACAAAAGAATGAATGACAAAAGAAATTTCCAGTCTCATGGACCAGCATAGAGAATTCAAAAACAACAAGTCAATAAAGTGATCCGGCAAAGGCATGAGTTTAACCACATCCAACATAATTTTTGTGTATATTAAGTTGTCTTTTATACCGGCCAAACTATTTGTGTCTACTTGTAATCAAATTACCAAATTTAGAGTCGACGATGTACTGACACATCTCTCAAGTGGCTGTACACAATAGAGCAGAACAACATAAGATTTGTAGATGATACTGCCATAATAGCCAAAAGTTTTTAGGATCTGCAAAATCTACTTAAGGCAGTCACCAAGACAAGCTCCAACAATGGATTAAAGATTAACATCAAGAAAACAAAATAGATGGCAGTCAGAAAAAATAACCGTCGGAAACAGCAGGCTACTAATCGAACGCGTGGAACACTTCAAATATCTTGGCAACTAGATGAATGAAGCAAATATCTTTAATAAAGAGATCTTTGCGCGTATCGAGATGTCTCGAGTTGCATAGAGATTATAAAAAAACTATTTTAACTAATCGAAACTTAACCATTAATCTTTTTTGACAGACTTAACAGTTGGGGAACTGTTTTGACGTGCAAGTGATTAAGATAGATACTACCAAATTTCCGACACGATGATAGCTAACGTCTAAATTCAGACAAGGCACTACAAGAAGAAAAAAGAATATCTATGAGAAAATGATGAAAGTATATGGAACAAAACAGCCATTTTTTAATCATTTCATGATGACCCAAAGTATCAAATGTTTCTGGAAAAACAAACTAACAAAATCATCAAAATAGTTGCTGTTGATTGATTGCCAAAAAAAGTTATTGCTGAAAAATATGAATATTAAAAACGAGTATTTCTACATAAAGATTAGGGAATGAGCAAAGTGATGGCACGATGGATTTTCAAGATACTCAGTCCCGAACAAAAGCCGTGTTGTCAACAAATTTGCTAAGAGAATTTAATTGCTTTACTCTACAATAAATACTTTCTATAGAATTGTAACTGGGGATGAGAGCTGGGTATACCACTAATGCCCGTTTGCACCGTTCTGTTGCTTATCTTACCCTTTCGTAGGTTACACTTAAGTTTAAGGTTTACCTTATCTTAAATTGGTTTGTTTGTAAATAATTTTGTTTTCTTAGATACGACGTGGTTTAGGAAAAAGCAACAACTGTTTTCGATTAGATAGTATATGTGCCTAACTTTACGCTTGTTTCTAGTTTTATTAGTATCGGCATTATATAATGAAACAGAATTAGATATTAAAAAGAAGACGTTGACAGATATAAAAAATATATGTAGTATAAAAAAATAATAAAATGTTTTGTATAAATTTAATTTGAATGTAGATTATTGATTTTAATATTTGTTTTGAATATTACATGTTTCAAAACTAATTGTTTAAAATTTCAGTTTGACAATGAATGGCATATTCAATTAATTCTAATACAGCCAAATCTATATCATTATAAAAATCAAAGATAAAATCCATCTTTTCAATTTGTTAAATTGACATTTCATAATAGGTTATGTTTATGTGCACTTTAATTAAGCCTTACAATTCTGAGGCTTAACTTAGGTAATACTTAAGTATTACTTTGTGTGCCGTGCAAACCGTTTAAAACTTTAAGGTTCACTTAAGTGGAACTCAATAGATAATCCGAGACAAGTGGAAGCGGTGCAAACGGACATAAGACCGTTCCACAAAACAAAAGTCCATGCCATGAAAACCATCCAAAAAGGCATTGACGCAATTTTTTGCCTAAAATATAAGGGTTTTGTTTAGAAAAGGCTAGATTTATGTATGAAAAATCAGATTTATTATTTAAATTTTAAATATTTAGAAATTTGTTAGTCAACTTAGCCCAATCATTAACTTTTCAAAATAAAAATTTACACATAAAACAAGAAGATTATTAGGACTTTTTATACAATTTTATTCATAAATGTTTGTATGTGTTTAGATATGAAAATAAAATATTTACTACTACTGCTATAAACGATAAAAATTATATTTTAAATTTCAATCGAACTCAATAAATTTTTCTTGACCAAATTATATGTAGAGTTATTATTCATTTTATAATTATAAATTAGATAGTCTCTAATAAATCAAAACATGAAAATAAATTAAACCTAATTGAAATTTTCAATATAAATTAGATTAACTTTCTGGAACTGATCAATGTCAACATCATTAATCCAAAACACTTAAAAAAGTATTTTGAAATATAACCTTCACATAAAAATAACATTTTATAAAATTTCTCTGACGGGTTTAAATTTCCCAGGATACAAATTGCCACAGAAATAATTGCTTCCAGTGAATCCAATCCTGTGTTAAGTATATTTTTGTTTATTTACAAAGAAATCATAAAATAATTTATTTCAGAAAACCTACATTCTAACAGCCTTGAAGAAGCAAGACGAGGAGTGGATCAATAATTAAAAGTCGTTGTGCAAAATGTCAATACATAAAAATAATAATAAACGGAGAATTGCATTTACAGGTGCATTCTATTAAAAATAAACGTGTTTTATTATTGTTGTGAAGGTGCATTATAAAAAATAGAAGGTTATCAAAGGTATAACGTAGTTATAATAAAGAATAATGCGTATGAAAATTAAACCACATATTTAAAAAATTGTAATAATGGAAAATCTGAAAAATAATGAGTAAACAATTTATTACATTACTAAAGTAGATATAAAAATTACAACTAGCAATAATTTTTAATCCAAAACATTAACTTTATTATAAGTTTAAAATGTAATATTTATTTTATTATGCCACAACATAAAAATACCTTTGAATTTCAACGAGTGAAACCGCACTGAAATTATTACATTGAAGCAGTATGTGACAATTGGTCTTGAATAGTTACGGATATAGAAACAAATAAAGTTATCTTTTCAATTTAGGTCTTTTTACTAAAATTTCTATATTAGAATTGAGAGCATAGACACTAATTTATATAATTTAACCTAATGATTTTACACTTCAAACTATATTTTTGTAATTACTTAATTACAGAAATAATTGGCATTCCAAATTAATTGCTAGTTAATTATGTTTATCAAACTGAGTAGATTTAATATATAATTTATTATTTTGATTGAGTTAAAATACTGTCTGTATAATTAATTAAACTAAAAATAAATGCACATTTATTATGCTCATCAATTTTATTATTAATGTATGACACCATTTTATATTTTGATATATTTTTACATAACTCCCAGTACGTATTTGGTATGGTAATTTATTACAAGTTAATTGCGACTGATTTATACTACTGTGTCCACTTTCAAAAGTCACAAGAATTTCAATGTCATTTCGTTTTTATATTTATTATAATCTTTTTGGTAAAAGTCAGTGGGTTCTTTACGTCAGTGCAATCATTTGAATCGATTTCTAGAAGAAACGATTGGATGCACTTATAAAGTGTGGTGAAATAGTATTGAACATTGATTAAGAAATTATTGAGATATTACCGTAAAAAAGAAAATAAATATGAATTTTTAAGCTGAGCTTAATAGTTGGAGCGTTAACGTCGTTTTATTATGTTATGAAATTTTTATAACAATTTTATTGATGACTATAGTTTCAATTTCCTCAAGTCGGTTGCATTTAAGTGATATGGGTAATCTAAGTGGTGAGATGGCTCAGTTATAGAGCGTTAGCGTAGCACGCTAACAGCCCGGGATTCGATCCCCGAGTATGACTAAAATAATAACTTTGCTCTTTATCCACCGGGGTGATTCGGAAGTCACCTAATAACCCGTTGGTCCCATCAACCCCCTTCATACAAGTCGTAAGACTTCTGGGGCGATGTAAAATAGCTGTAAAACGCGAAATAAAGAAGAAGTACTGCTCTTTAGTAAAACTCTGATATCAAAATATAAGACCATTTTGTGTTGTGCCTGAACACTTGCATAACATCTTGTTTGTGGAAAAAGTTTAAACACTTTACTACACATGCGATGCTTGTAAAGTATAATGGCGCAATCAGTTGGAATGTAGACAGCAATCATTACTTAAATTGCTTTAATATTTTTCAATTTTGATGTTTTATTTAGGTTTATAACACTTCTTAGTTAAAAAATAGTGATAGGCGACCAAGTGCTGGAATCACGGCAGTGCTAGGGTTGCACGCATGGCGGCTTGCACACTATTCATCTTGTAAGGTAGTCGTCTTGCAAACCATACAGCACAAACACCCAAGTAAGATTACGATTAGCGGCCTCCCTACCCAAGCCAGAAATGCAACAATAATAATAGTAGCAAACTAGAAACAAGACACAGTGTTTCAGTTTAGTAAAGTGTAAGTAGTATATTCTCAGTAATAATTGGCCCAGAACTACGGCCACACCAAGCTACTAAAAGCTAATAGCGAAATTGGAATTTATTAACAACGCGTCTGTGAAATAAGCTTGGGTTTCCTGTAATATAGTGTATAAGAACCAAATGTATATTTTAGGTTTGTGTAGCTAGTGTGAGCTTGTGGATCCAGAGGACATTTATTTTAGTAGCATCCGCGTTCTACCTCAAGAAATTAACCATCTGGGTCGAAAAAGAGTGAAAGAAAAGTGAGACGTAGATAAAAAGTGAGACCAACTCTAGGTATCCTTAAGTCTCCTCTTAACATATACCAAATTGTGATATTTTTCACCAGTCGATGCAGACCACCAACCGAGGTTACATCAAAACAGATATTAACCAAAACAGAGTGAGGACCTGCCAAGATCCGGGTCCAGGGAAGTCTACCAATAACGCACACATTGGTTGCGCCGGTAGGCAAACTCAAGGGTATCCTCTTTACCTGACATTGTGCAAACAGAACCAAGTAACATCTTCCTTGTAGCCTAGTAATGTTGTGATATATTTGAGGATATATCACACTGAAACGCCGCATCTATTCTCCAGCGCACCCAGGTGGATCCTGGCTTGGCTTTGTACAGATAAAATAAAACGGGATTACAAACAAATTATTATCTAAAAACCATAGGCAATCAATCAAAAAAATAAAAAAAGTCCTCAACATAAAAATTGAAAAAAAATCACAACGATAGCCCATGCAATAGACTGGCTAACGAGACTAATAGAAACTACCTGCTCTCTTACGCCAAGGGAGTAGTTTACGACCACCACGTGGAACACACACCGCACTTGGAGTCGTAATTCAGGACGGCCACTTGGACAATCTTAGTGCAGCTTCAACGCCAATCCACCAAGCAGCTCTATTCCATTTGGAAGTTCCTGAAGTAATGCAGCTTTACCAGCACCGCGCACACAGGTGCCAGAAAACACACTAGCACAACAGCCCCAAAGCTTTCTCACACCTATATGATATCTCTAGGGAGTTGCCCAAGATACCTCCACCAAAAACAACATAACATTCAAAGTTTGCATTGAAGGGTAAATCCGGATTTGGTGTATCAGCATGATTTCTAGAGTGTTTCCTTCTTAACGAGTCGTCTTTAGGTGCCGAGAACGCTAACAAAATTAATTGTGATCTTATATTTTACTAATCATAGTTTTATTATGAGCAAATTATACATATTTTTTTAATAAATAATGCATCGTTTACCTCGCTTGCCGCCTAGCGCTATCCCTGCATACAATCATAGCCTAATATGCAGAAGATGATAGAACACGAGACGACCAAATATCTACTACCCACTAAAAGTAAGAGAACACCAAGAACCTGTAGCCCAATTTTTATCAAATCAGATAATACGTAAATTGTTCACACTAAAATATGATTAAAATTTCAACAAAAAACTATGATCAATTTAGAATCTAGAAGCACTAGAAACACTACAAAACCCTGAAAATTGAGCTTTTCGGTTCGTCGCTCTCAGGGCCCAATTTTGAACAACAAGACTAATTAGAGATTAACTAACTAAGAAATATTCGTTCGATACCGGAGAATTCAATCTTTTGGTCTCAAGTTGTACCGCTCTTTCTTTTGTTTGTCTTTAACTAATTTGCCGCTAAATTAGGATAAGGACCTCACCATAAGAAATAGTGCAATAAAAGACTACTATGAGCCGATCAATGGAAGCAACTTATTTTTAGTGACAAATTGAGAATTTGTTTGTATGCTTACGATGCTCTTAAGATGAGAACAACGAAATTTAAAGTTTGCTGTGGAACGACAAACAGCTTTTACACACAGAAGGATGATGTGTGGAGCAATTGAGTGTAAACGTCTCTTCCAGCGTATATTCCAGAAAAATTAAACGGAAATTGCTACATTAACACGATTCTAAAACCAAGTTAAAAACTCCATTTTTCCAAAGGATAATACAAAGCCGCAACAGTTGGACGTTATGGAATTTTTGGAACTAGCTAATGTTGATTTACTTTTATGGAGTTTTTGTTCTCTAGACCTATCACCTATTAAACACCTGTGGGATGCAATTGGTGTAAGGCTGGGCAATTTTTAGCCATCTCCACCCACTTTATGATATTGAGATGGGTATATCAACTAAATAAGTTAACGGTGTTTTAGAACAACGTAGTGAAGCATAGTAAAAAATGATTTCACTTTTTTATTCAATAAAAAATAAAAATTCTGCTCGTTTATTGTCCCAAAAAATAGAAACGCGTTTTGAAGTTCAGAAAAAAAAATCCATGTTTTAAATTAGAACGCGCAGAAATCTGCTCTGACTGCAGTAATGATTTCAGATGTCTTCACAGATTTGGAACGTACAACCGATTATTTAGGATTACATTGCTTTGGATGTATTTCAAAACTGTTTTCCGATCAGAAACAGACTCAACCTGTTTAAAATATCCGCGCAGTTCTACCTGGTCAAGAGCCTTTTCAGTGATTATTTGAAATGTGAGACTTTATTATGCTTCACTATGTAGTTACTGCATTAAACAAAAAGTAAGCAATCTTAACAAATTTGGGTTTATGTTATATATAGTTTAACTTTTAGTTTAGGTTAGGTTAGGTTACAATCTTATACTTGTTCATACGAGGGTTGTTATTTATGTATTGAGAATGAATAACTAAAACAATGATGGGGTGTGGAAATTTTTTCCACTCCAAAGTAGGTATCTCTAAAACTTGTTTTTTTAATGCATTAACAGCTTCTTCCATCGACTGCTGATTAGTTTTGGGCTTACAACAATAAATCCAAGATTTCTCACCTGAGTGTAGATGTTGGTGGTTGTACAAGGTGAGGCACAATGAACTCCATAGTTTCAACCAACCACTGACAGGTTCTCAAAGCAGGTAGAAGAGTGGGGAAAGTTTGGTTAGGTCGGGACATTAACGCCATTTTTAGTAGTGGTTGAGAGAGCAACGCGGCTTTATTGTTGAGATATTAAAAAAAAGGGGGAAAGTGTGGTAGCAACGCAGAAAGCCTTTTGCAGGCGGTTTGGTTTAGCTTGTTACAACAGAGTTTCTGACCCTAAAATCATTTGAAAATGGATCAGTAATGTAAGGAAGCCGGAAAGTGCACTTTGTGATAAACCAGTTGGGCGACCCAAGAGTGTGAGACCCAAAAACATTGCGGCAGTTAGAGCGTATATTGAACAGTCTCCGACGCGTTCTGCACGGAAACATGCCGCTGTCCTTAAATTACACCTCTATAAAATGATGATTGTATAGTTGAGCCTATAAGACTGCGTAAGACGTACAGAAGCTTGAAATATCAATCAGCTAACAGCAGTACCCCCCGGCGCTATTGTGTGGACTAGCGACAAAGCGCATTTTTACCTCTTTAGAACAGTAAACAAACAAAATTTTTGTTACTGCGCAACTGTAAATCTTTGAGAAATTCACCAAAAGCCACTACACATAGCTCTAAAGTGACAGTGTGGTGCGCTGTGTTCTCTATAGGCATTATTGCTTGCTATTGCAAGATGTTGGAGATTTTTTACAGCCTATAAAGGAAGATTATGATGTTGAAGCCTTCTGTTTTCAGCAAGATGGAGCCACGGCTCATACTGCCCGTCGTTCACGCAATCTTCTGCAGCAGTTGTTTTTCCTTGTTGCAAAGGGATGCTCTATGGCCCCCTAAATACCTGGATTTTGACTCTCTGAGAAATTTTTCTGTGAAGATACCTCAAAGGTGAGGTTTACAAAACTCGACCTCAAAATCGCTCAAGGTATGCTGGCAAAAACTGGAACGCCTCAACATGTGTATCGCCCGTCAAGGCCACCACTTGGACGACATAATTTTCAAAAAATAACAAAAAAATGGCGTAGTATGTACTTTTAGAAAATTAAATTATTGTTTATCGTGTACTTACATTTTACCCTACAAATCAGGGAGGTCATTATGCCCCATCTTGTATTTTGTAATCATTTCCTGCACCAATTTTTTTGATTAATTGTTAAATTGTGCAAAATCCAACGAAAACAAATTATATCTTATGTGTGTTTGTCATATTAATGCACAGGGATGCATCATTTACATGACAGGTCATATGACAATCATGCATTATCAGTTCGTACACAGCATTGATGTTTTTTGGCAAAATGACTAATTTTGGACAACCTTCTTTAAATTCGTTTGGCAGGAAAGTACGACAACGTTTGAATTCACTAAACCATTAATGTATTGTTGCCTTAGATGGTGATTCATCACCAAAAGTAAGTTGATCGGCACACTGCTGTTGAGATAATCCACGTCAAAAAAATTTGCATGAAAATGTTTACGATGCAAATTCATTTTTTGGTCGAGATTAAATTTTCAATTCACTGTTAACAATACAAATATCGTATGTATGACAAAACGTTCTGATTACATATACTGTTAAAAATGTAAAACTTTACGATGGTGCATTCAGATCGCACCTAACAAATACAGTTTTGCCAATTTTCAATACGTAAATAACAACTTTCGTATTACGCGTCGAAGCAAACGATTTTGATTTAGATTACTTATTTTCATCTTTTCTTTGTTTCCTACTGACAGTAAGTTTAAGGTAATTTGGCGTAGATGTCATTTTTTTTTTTAAATTTTGTATTTTTTAAAATCAATGTAAAAAGTTTGGTTGACATTTAGTTAATTGTTTAATATGACGTGATGTTTTCAATTAAGATTTAGGTTACATCAATCTTATAAACGATGGTAAAAGAATTATAATGTTTCGCATAAAACGTGACGAATTTGTGATATTTATTAAATGTAAAACATTAATATGCGTACAAATAATCGACAATAAATAAAATGTCAAAATGCTCGAAGTTACATAATCAATGTGTGAAAGTTGCCAAATGAGGTAGCGCTTGCTATAGTACGAGTTTTATTTCCAAACGATTGCATGGCACAAATTATTAAACGTGATATACTCGCATGATCAAGTCTGCCATGTCAAACATGGCACACATTTTTCCAACAAACAAATATATCTAACATAATAGTATTAATACCGGTTTTATATCATGTTCCATATTAATATAAAATATAAATTCCATCGTTCAATTTATTTCACATTAACTAACATTGAACACGCGGCAACGTGTGAATGTGCACTTTTCAGTATTAACTTGTTAATTTTATTGTCGTATTAAATGTTTAATTGAATAAATTTTACGGTTTAAATAATCGAATCAATGCTGTAATAAATTAAAAATTGATTTACAATGTGGCAAAGATTTAATAAATGTTTAATGCCGCATAATATACTAGGCGTAAGGAATAAATGTAATGTATTTATTAAAAATATAGCAACAACAATTTTGTTAGTGCTTTGCCTTGGTTGGAACATATACGCGTTATTTTCTTGTAATTAATATAAATTAATATGCTACTTGAAATATGTAAGAGAAAAAGTAAAACAATGAACTAAACGCTCCATTTTTAATGTCAAAAGTATTATTTTCTTCATACTTTCTTATGATGTAAAAATAAAATCTACAAATAAACCATTTTATATGTAGATTGTGCATAATATGAGAAAGTATAATGCTAACGGCCATTCATAACAGAAACAGACAAAATTGCATTTTACCGCAATTACACTATACCGTATTTTTTCTATTAGTTTCTGTGTTAAATTTTGCTGTCGCTTTCTTCGAATCAGTTCCGGCAAATCTTGATACAATCGTATCAATTTTAATTAAATCACACCTACCTTATATGCGCCATGTAATTACCAAACAAAACACATCCAAAAACAGATTGACCATTATAATTAAAGATTTCTGAGCTTGAAGCCGATAGTGAATTCCTGCATATTAATTAGCAAATAAACAATTTGAGAATATAATTTGTGATTAGTCATCAAGAAGATTTTAATCAAAATGATATTTGATATTAGAATAAATAATCTTTTTGACATTAAATAAATTCTAAAATTAACAATTTAATTAAATTTAACTACAAATGACTTTATTATTGCATTATAGTTTGAATAAAGTTGCCTATTCTCTTGGCATTATATCTTCAAGCTAAATCACTGAGAAATCTAAACTAAAGTATGTATAAAATATCGTCAGTAAATTTATCGCTTTACGATTACATTTCACTATTAATCCTTTATGGTACAATTACCGTTGACATTATAAAAGATTGATTTATTGTAACATATTAATAAAGCAATAAAAAGAATTAGTGACGTGAACGTAATTAAATGGTAAGCAATTCATGATCTTTTAAGGAGCGTTTGATAATAACGATAGTAATATTATTAATTTACGAATACGTTTAATTTATTTAATTTATCTAGGTGGGATTTATAAAATGGAAAGTATTGACTGTAATTAAGTTCTCATGTGGGTGTTAATCTAAGAATTTTATATGACCTACAAGATCTTCATCTTCATTATCTATAAATTATATCATATAATCAAGTAATAGATTGCATTGAATAAATAAATAAATAAAATTTTGATTAAACTAAATATAAATGATATAACGAATCCAATCCAAATATGTAATTACATGTTGTATCAAAGATAGTACAATATATTGCTGTTATAAATTATATTGATTATATAAATGCCAATCATATCAGTTGTCCACAATACAAAAGAAGAACGTACTTGTCTATATAATACAAAGTCATATTATTAAATGCGGATAAATAGGAAGAGCGTGAGGTCGTGTAATTTCCGTATTACGTGAGGTTAGTTAGGTTATGACAGGTCAATTTAATAAATGTTAAGATTGAGTTAATTTACCGAGTAGAGTTAAACAGACTATGCATAATATAAAAAATAAAATACTTTTGATAATTGAGGCATGTAAGTAGAAAACGGTGAAAGTGTTAAAACTTTAAAAGATTAAAAAAAATTGAAAAAGCTGGTGCCAATAATTTGGGAATCACTGTAAGAAGAGGTTTTAGTTAGCGAATGGTTTGAAGTCGCAGCAAGCTGAAGCTCTATGCCGGCGCCATGTAGTAATTGAAGAGCGACCTTCTTGTTAGTAAAGTGAGCAAAGTTTGTTGGTTGAATATTTCTCGTCAGTTTAAGAAGAAAGGAATTACGTACGTTACAAGTTGCAAGCAAAAAACTACTAACAGAACAAGCACGTTGCTCATGCAAGCATTCATGCAAAATATTTACACTTTAACAGAAGGAACTATCGTTTATGAAATTTTACCAGCAAAGTTGAATTACATACAGATGCAAAACATAGTTTGCAGACGCCATGAGAAATGTAACACCACAGAAGAAAATAGACGTCAATAAAAATTTGGCAAACATTTACAAATGCTCTAAAACTTTTAAGCAGATGTTTGCTATTTTAGCAAAAAAGTTACAAACTCTACAAATTAGGTAAATTTATAAAGATGGAAGAGGACTCAATATCCAATCAAATTAGCATAAAAATAAATTCTCAGAAAATGACAAAAAACTTCCAGCGCTATGAGAGTCAATACTCCCTCCATAAGTTAGAGCTTGAGTATTTATCATCAGATTTAAACATGCATCGACTTTTCAAATGTTTCCAAGAGAAGTACTTTCTAATGCTAAAATTCAGTGTCCCACTGTTGACGCGTATAAAAACTGTACAAGTGTGAAAGATAATAAGAAAGCTAAATAGATTATCGAACTGCACCACAGACAATTGGTAAAAGCACAAAAGTACATTACAGAAAATCTGAAGTCATCACAACTTTTAACTAGTTCTTTTACGGTTCTATGTATAGACTTACAACAGGTTATGTTTGTTCCTACGCCAAATCTCATCACTATGTTTTATAGTAGACAACTTTCTACTTAAAATTTGGGCATTCATGTGGGGAGACACAGGTTCATCGTTTATGTGGATGTGACATGAGGGCATCGGAGGCCGTGGGGGAAATAAAATAGCTTCCTGTTTTGTCAAAATTGCAGATATTTTTGGGATACTTTCAATAGACTTCTGATGTGGTGTAATAATTGCGCATCCCAAAACAAAAATAGAATGCTCCTAATGGCATTTATTTATCTTGTTTGTAAAAGACTTTACCGTTTGATTGAAGTCAAATATATTGTAAGTGGACATAGTCTTGGTTTAGAAAAGCTGCCAAAGATTTAATTTGTGCCTAAGATTACCGCGTAGAAGGGTACAGATCTACTGGGAATGTTAGACTGTATAAAAACCAGACAGACAGTTCTACTAAAATCTTTTCCACGTGCCCTCCAGAGACCGAAATGAAGCCCAAGATGAAACAAATGTAATTTTCTCCTGAGATAAAAAATGCAGTTTTTACAGAGGAAGAAAATGTAGTTGTCAATGACAAAATGAAAAAAAAAAAACACTAGAGGGAAAAAATGTATATTCTCATGAGGTAGTAAATGCAGTTCCATCTAAAGAAGAAAATGCAGCACTACCTGCCAAGAAAATGAGGGGAAGAAATCTCTGCGGCCGCAAGTAGGATGTAGATATTGTAGATGTTTGTTTCCAATACTATAGAGGTGCTTACTAGTTTTTTTTTTCAGGTGATGAGCTTTTTTTTTCGATCTTCAAATATGCACATTTAAAATAATTTCTTTATACTTTGCGTTTTAAAATAGTATGTTTTTTGGACTGTACCTATTTTTTCAATAAAAAATGTCTTTTGAAAACATGTATTATGGACTTTCATCCTTTTATAAAATTCCTGGTATATAACTTAAACCGTTATCCATGCATTTTCTTTATAGCTAAAGAATATGAAAATGAAGTAATGTAATATCATGCAGGACATTAAATTGCTTTTTAATTTTAATGCTAAATTAAAAAACAAAAAATGCGCTTAAAATAATTATTTATTTGATTTCTGGTTGATGAAATTACGTGAGTGGTACGGACAAACATTGATCCAACTATTTAGAGCTGCAGCGTCGAAGATCAGAATTGCTATCTCTGATAGGAGAAGAAGAATAATTACAATTATAAATGAAATTAATTGAACGTTAGTTTGTATATGTATATTAGGATATTCTTTATTAGGTTTACTAATAATATTTGCAGTGTGTATGTATAACACACAAAAGATTTGGTCCTTTTAACTTATTTCCTTTCTGAGCTGACTAAAATTATTAAAAAAAAAATGTATTTTTATGAAAAGGAAAGTTTACTGTTGTCACACAAGTTGGCGCAACATGGTTTTATAGCTGTTGACATTGAAGGTTGCGGCTCTTCCCTCATCTTTTTGGAAATAAAATCAAGGTCCGACGGTGCCGCCATGCCATAAACACCAAACAGTTAGTTTTTTAAAATGCAAGAGTATTTTATGCCTCATTTGTGAGTTGTTCTTTTAGCTTCGTGTTGTCTGAGAAGATGATTTTTTTATCAAAATCGATTATTTTCCATCTGCTCTACGGGTCAATAAGCAAACTTCCGACGCAGTCATTTGGCTTCAACTCTTTAATCAATACGATTCGTACGGATCTATGCTTAATTCTTTTTGCAAAACTTACCAAATTGACGTTTTCAACAGACCCAATTGTTAAATACGGCATGAAACTAATTGATAACTTCTTCTTATTTTGTGCTCTTTGTTGTCTTATTGGTGGCTTATGCACGTGTAGAGTAAACTCACACTAAAACTTTTTTTACAATGCGGTATATACCTGCTTAGAGTGAACAGTGACGGTGACTTAATTCTCTGATGAGCAAACAGTGAGCACCCATAATTGGGCTTAAATTTTGTTGATATTTTTTAATGATTTTTAAGCGTTTGGTAAGAGTCAAACGCTGCATGATGAAACTGCAAATTATACTAAATAGTGTGACAGATAGATGTCAAAAAATATTAATTTAAAATCTCTACAAAAAATCACCTGTATTGAATGACCCTTTACATATTGTGAACTTTTTAATTAATAATCTTTTAAAAATTTCAGAAAAACAAATAAAGACACCCCGAGGGACACCCTAATGTATAATAAAGGATGGGCCATCTAACTTTTGGAATTTGAATCTGCTATAAATAAAAAAAACTAATAAATATTTTTTCAAAATTATGAGTTTATTAGAAAGATTTTTCATTTAAGAATGAAACACATCATTCAAATGATTGCCACGGCTGGCTTGACAGTAACCTATCCGATTAACCCAATGTTTTAGTACATTTTCGAATGCTTGGGCTCTAATCGCATGAATGGCAATTTCGATTCTGTGGTTCAACACTTATCTTATCTTTAAGGTCTTTCCACAAAAAAAAAACCAACGGGAATAAATCACAGCTCTTAGGCATGACATCAGCATTTCGGCTTCCAAAAACAGTGCGCAAAAGATTGATGGTTACGTTGCTTGTATGGCCCCGTCCTGTTAAAACCAAATATTATCCATTTCATAAATTTCAATTTTTTGAAACAAAAATTTGTTTAGTTTATTACAGTAACGTTTGCTATTGAAGGTAACGGCGGCTCCTTGCTCTATTTGAAGATAATTGACCCAATAACGCCGCCGGACCAAAAACCACACCAAACGGTTACTCGTCGTGGATGCATAAGCTGTTCAATAGTCATGTGTGATTTCTATAATCCTCAAATGCGAAAATTTTGCTTATTAACATAGCCTCAAAGATGAAAATAAGCTTAATCAAAAAACACGATTTTTTGATAAAAAACCTCATCTTTGGCCAAACGGTTTTTGGGCAAACTGAAAACGCATTGGATGGTCATGAGGTTTTATTTCTGGGACTAATTGAACTTTGTAGGTCTTCAAACCGAGGTC
The DNA here is from genome assembly GCA_963932245.1 of Tachinus rufipes. Classification (NCBI taxonomy): domain Eukaryota; kingdom Metazoa; phylum Arthropoda; class Insecta; order Coleoptera; family Staphylinidae; genus Tachinus; species Tachinus rufipes. The sequence continues at coordinate 43,693,701 of OZ010743.1, read as the reverse complement.
TTTATGCAACATTTTTCTCAGAAAAGTGCGAGAAATGTTCAGTTCCTGAGACCGATGAAGAGTTGATGTTGATGCATGTTCACGCACACTCTGAGCAACAGCATTAATTTTTTTGGCTAATGGCACTGAACTAGAATGTGAATGTGATCGTTTTATCCACTAACGATCCAGTTTTGCAAACTCGCTTCACAAATTGGTCCACAAACTGCGTTGAAGGTACTTTTTTTCTATCAAATTTGTTTCGTAAATTTCTTACCGTTTGAGTAGAAGATTCACCACTTTGGAAGTAAGTTTTAATTATTTTCCAACTTTATTCAAGTGTAAAGCGTCCCAATTTGTAAATGTGAAACATAAAATTAAATTTCTGTCAACTCATAAATGTCATTATAACTTTGAAAAACAAAATAAACAGTAGTTCAAATTCCAAACGTTACATGTCCCACCCTTTATTGAGGTGTTTGTTTGGGCCTTCTAATTTAATTTTTTCTCATGCCGCCTAGTGTTAACATTTGAAGAAAAAATGTGCTTTTATAAATAAAACTTCTAAAAACATGCAAAGTTTTCTGATTTATTAAGTTTTGCTCTCTAGAAAGTTTGCAATATATATAAAGACAATACACAAAATCAATCAATGTCGATAAGTGTTCACGTTTGCATTTTCAATAAAAATGCACAAACAAATTCAAGATCTTTTAATTTGCTTTTCTGTGGTCTGAAAGTTTATCCATTTAGTAAATTCTCAATTTTTTTAAGGTGACTGAAAATTGTAAACTGATTGACATTGAAGTAGTTGTTTACATATTTTGGTGCAGGTGGTCATTACGGTTCGAGTAATATAAATCTCATTTTCAAGACGTAAATACATTAAAAAATCACGCATCTGACTTTCTAGATATCATTGAAAAAAAGGCTTTTATGAAAAAACTAATATTTTTAATTTCAAAGCAATATAGCACAAAAGTGATTTTTTTATCTATTGCACAAACAATATAAATTGTGTAGGGTAATCTAACAAATATTATCTTGTAGACAAAACCATTTATTCACAGGCAATCAATTGTGTTGGTGGTATTAAAGTATTACTAAAAGTTGTTAAATTACAATTCCAACATTTCTAACAAGGATTTTCTATTGATCAAAATCTGATCAATATATTTCCATACTAGTTGGTTGTTATTAATAGTAACCAGAACCCACTGGAAGCTTTGCTTAATGATAAGTTACTGAGTTTTCAATATTATCGGTTAGACATTAATTTTTTTTTAAATAATTTTAAAGAACGTCTCTGACTTGGTCAAGAAAACATTGTTGGAGTTTCAGACAGTGCAAATAAGACAAGAACCCCAATTTTTAATAGAGCTTAACAACTGCAATTGTCTAGCAAAGTTACTGTATTTGCACGTTACTGTATTTGCACGCGTAAAATTTAGCGGAGGAAACAGATAAAGTTATGCATAGTGGCATACTTGTGGATTACTTGTTAGAGTAATAACAAACTGATAAGGATGTTACAAAAACAATTTTTAGAAAAAAACCCTTTTTCAATTTCAACAAACTCGAGTAACCTATATACTATATAATAAATGCATATTAATATTCTAATGATAGAGTTGAAAAATAGGTGATAGACAATTTTGTTCAATATACCTCCCATAATTTGATTAATGGAATTGAATACAGATTTTTTTGTTCAACGCTTTAACCACTTTGACATTCATGGTTTCAGCGACAAACGAATTTACAAACATTAATGATCTTGTCTTCATCACTTATACTCGAAAAAACCTTAGCTTGCTAGAACCGGGTGAGGTCGATAGAGTATAAAAACGCCAATTTTTTTAATTATAGAACTAATAGCTGTTTTTGTCATATTCATATTTTATAATTATACATACTAGATCATACTTAAATTTCCCTACTTAGTAACCAAAATCCACAGACATGAGAACCACTTTACAATGCAAACTCCCATTTTTATTTATATTAATTACCAATTTGGCAAAATTACATGTCATTTCAATAAGACAATGTTCGTTTTGGGAAAAGCTAAATTTAAATTCACACAGTATTTTATTCAAACATGTAGTGCAGTTACACCCATCGTTTATTTATTTTTTTAAACACGTTAAAACAAATGTTGCAATGTTTTACACAATGTTCATGATACGGGTGGAAACCTTTCTACACGAAAATACGCTTTTCGCCACACGGATACCACTAGTAGCATTACTCCACATTTCCCTGTACTTTCTCTGCATATAATATGAACGCTAGGCACACAATACAAATAATATTACACTTTCTATGAGAGTACCAGACGTGGACATACATGGTCAACAAACTGAATTAGTTATTTATGTACTTAATGCACGTATACATTCATTGGCGTAGATCGTATCAATGAATCATATTTGGATTATTGATCGATATAAAAACAATAGAAAAATAAATTCATTATAAAGAAAAGTATCACTAGTCTATAATTAAAACTTATGACAAGCTGTTAAATTTTATAGTTTTCAATTGTTGTTATATTGTTTTGTATAGGAATAACTTTCAATTATAAATCAAATAATTAACAGATTAACCAATTAAATGTCTTATTTGATATTTACAAAATGTTAATGTTATGTACACAACATAATTAACCTTTTCCAGTAAAGGATGTTTATTCTAATTTTATCTAACATATGGTTCAAATGCATCATAATATGGAAAACATTCATGTAAACTTATGTTAATTAAAGGTTAATTTAACAATTATTTTTTCATATTAAATAAAATTAATTTAATTTTTTTATTTAAATTGCGCTTCACTTTACATGTCAAATAAATGATATTAGCGCAAATGTTTTCTCAAGGTTCAAATATTGCCAAAACATTAATTTAATGTATAAAAATCACAAAACTAACAGTCAGACACATTTTTGTTGGGACCCTGTCAGTCAGCAGTCGCTAGAAGCAAAGATGGCAAGTGAGCGCAATTTACGGCGACGTGCTCTTGCTAAATTAATTAAATGGAGATTGCGCTCATTTGCAGTCTTCACTTTTAGCAACTGCTGACTGACAGGGTGCCAACAAAAAATTGTACGACTGTTAGTTTTGTGATTTGTATACATTAAATTAATGTTTTTGACATGTATAGTGTAGCGCTGACTTTACGCGTCCCGTTATTTTGCTGTCTGACTGTTGGATTCGTGTTTTAGATTAGATTCACTAACAATATACAAATTTTTTAGCTTTTCGAAAACAATTTGTAGGTGCTAATTAATTTTACATCTTTGCTAGCGTCTCAGCGCCAGGTGTCCCGACGGCAGACCTGCTGACTTTAGGCTAGCTTTTCATGATTGAAATGGAACCCAATCTCAAAATATCAAGCTTCCAAAAACTCTTGCATTTTTTGAACGAGCTCTTGGACTATACAGGCACAACTGGTATCAGCTATTTTTAGTATGCTGTTACGAAAACAATATTTTGTTATTGACAATTCTATTGTCAGATTTGTGTAAGTTAATTTATGCAGTTTAATAGATCATGGATAAGTTTCCAATGAATGAACGCGTATACTTTTTGAAAAGCTTGATACTCAATTACTTGTGATTACTCGAAGGCAGTTTAATCTTGGAAGACATACACGACAAATAATTATGAGGTGGGTGCAAGATTTTGAAATTAAGCAAACATTGACTCTAAATTTACTGGAGGTGTACCTACAGTAAAAACACTCAACATTATTGAACGCGTCAGACATGCTGTAGAATCAATTGTATTGCAAAATTTTTGAAAGATGCTTACTAACAATTTTGCATTCTGATTTGCATTTCTATCCATATAAAATTCAAATCGTTTACAAGCTAAAAGATCCGCAGGCGGTTTTTACAAACTTTAAAAAATTATGAAAATTAAATATATTTTTATTGATGTCTGATGAAGCTATTTCTATTTTAGTAAATATGTTAACAATCAAATCATTCGTAATTGGGCAGAAGAACATCCACATCAGTTTCATGAAAAACCATTTTATGATAGTAAAGTTTGGTGCTCTGTTTTAATACTTAGAATGTTAAGACCAATTTTGAATAAAATGCTCAAACGGTTACCATTAATTTTGGACGTTACATTTATATGCTGAAAATATTTTCGAGACCAGAATTACGCAGATTTGGGCAAATCCAAGTATTGTTTCAACAAGACAATCCCACTGTACATACAGCACAGCAAACTCAAATTGTGTTGCAAAATATGTTTCCTGGTTACTTGGTTTTGAGATTTGATTTCTTTCTGTGAACACATATGAAGCAAATATGCGTGTTTTAAAAGAAATAAAGAGTATTGAACTAGAATTGTTGAAAAGGATGATGATGTTTAGACAAAGATTGCAGAACGGAATTGGGGCTTAGGGAGGCAAATTAGTTTCAATCGAGTATTTTTTATTTTTAGGTCTTACAAATTAGGTAATATCAACTGCCGGACTCTTTATAAGATAGATCATTTATGTAAAAGAAAAATAATTTTTAAAATATACTGCTTTGGCTATGATCATTTTTACCTTTGCTTACTATAACAAAGATATAAAAAAAAACAATTTGTACAATTGTAAGCCCGTTTAAACTGTAAAGGCAATACAATATATACCACAATTTTAAATTACTACACAGTGAACATTATTATGGTGTGGTCGCAGTAGTTTAAGCAAAACTTTATCAAATCAGTTTTTTTTAGTTTTTCTGCATATCATAAAGCTTTCCTTACCATTCTTGTCTTTTTATTAATTCACCAATGCTTACCTACGTTATTTGTGGTCATACTAGGTTATACAGACTACAGACTTACTAATAAACTTTGAGATTTTTAGCACAGCAAAGCATAAGTAGCTAGTTGTTTGTTCATTAAATTCTTCTAGATTTCTTCGAATTTGTTTTTAGTTTTTCTTTTATACATTTTGATCTGTGGAAGATAAAATAATGTTTTTCAAAAATTAATTTTTTATAAATGTTTATTTCACATTTAAGGCGGAGCAACACATAGACAGATAAAAAATTAATTAACAATTCAAAACGTGTAATGAATGTAACTTGGAAGAGTTTATTACAGAAAAAAATGTTATCCTAGTATTTAGTTTATTTTTTACATCATTTAATTATTTTTTTTTGCACTATAATTATTTTTAAATTACTCGTATTCATTGTTTATGGAAACAGTTAAAAGAAGTCAATTTTAACAAATTATTATGTTTTCATGACAACAGAAAATACACAAATCGCACCCAAGACCGTAGTGTTTACTTACCCCACATGTGCGGTAATTGTATACTAGAAAGAATAGCTAAAATCACACACTAAATGCACCAGAAACATACAATTGTTACTGAAAAAAAAAATAGGCAAATCAACTTACTAAATTATTAAGAAATTGTTTGTTATAAGTTATTTATGTTTGCTAATTAAACTAAAAAAATGATAATTTATGTTTTTATTTCAACTTCTTTCAATAAATAATTAATATTACATTCAAATTTATATTTTTCTTGTGGTATTAAGAAAATCATTTTGCAAAAAATAGTATGATACTAATGAGCAAATCTCTTCCTGCGAGTCTCGTTCTACAACATTATTTTCTTGACCTGTAAAATGCACTTACTGAATGCGCATTGTAATATACAATTATATCTGTCTGTGTTCTCAATAAAGTATAATAATAAATTAATACAATGTAATGGTAGCCTATATACACCAATACACTAGTTAACTAGTTATGTCATATGGCAAAAAAATACACGCGTGTATCACATGATATAACTAACTATATAAAAGCTATAAACTATTATTTACGTTTATCACAGATTAACATGACTAAGTATTATACAAATAATTGTATCTAATACATTAACCGGTGAAACCATTACCCATAAACGTACTCATCATATAAGTAAAAGAAACTGCCGTAAACGACTGCAACATTGGACGTATTCATTTAGCCAAACAGGAACAGAACATAATCGCTTGCTTATGTAATTCAAATCAATTAAAATGGCGAAAATTTGCTGGCTATTTATTTCTTCCGGACGCGATTTAATTAACTAAGCAACGAAAGCAAAACATAAATTCGATTCGATCAATAAGCGGCAATTAGATATGATGTTAATTATATTGTAATATGAAATTTACGCTCAGAGCAGTGTACTTATATAATAATAACTAGTCTGATTTTGTAATTTTATATTTTAATTAATTAATTATACAGTTGAATAAATGCATCTAACGCTTTCATAAAATTGCAGCAAGAATTATTTTTGTGCATGAATTGGTTTTGATTTTAATTATACCTGCCGATAGTTTTATGTTTAATATGATATTTAATAATATTTTTAAACAGACAAAATGACTATATCATTAACTTAATGATGCACTATTTGATTATAAAATCAAGAACAGTGATCATATTATAATCAACTTAGAAATAATCATTGTTTATAATTTAGTCTGATTGACACTTATATTTTTTTATCCAAGAAAAAACTATACGTAATGTAAAGTCAAAAATTAAGTGATCATTCGATCATTTGTATCTACGTCTGGAGTATATCGTTCTTTTCTTATAACTTAAGTTTTTTATTGAGAGAAAAGTACTTATACTTTTTTATGCTTAATGTGAATATACAGTAACTTAACTTGTGTTTTATGCTATATAATTTTTTCTAGTGTCTTACACTGCTCATTTAGAAATTGTTTTAAACGTAATATAATACCTTATATATTATTAGTACTTCACCGACGATTTATTATAATTGAAAAAATTAAAAATTACATTGAAAATATTTATTTAATAAACCAAATAAGTAAAACTGAACTGACAATAAACTTGTACGGTAAAGGTTACCAAACGACCCAAGCAGAAAGACCTCGTCACTGAAGTGCAACAACACAACGTGCAAAATAGTAATTATATTGAACATTATTGCCATATCAAATTAATAATGTAGTTTTGAAGTATGAAAATGTATTTTACTGTTGACGAATCACCTTTCTTGTCAACATAGTATTTCCATACTTATTGAATATTCTTTACTAGCTTAACCGGATATTTTATTTAATACTTAAGTGTTAAATTATTGTTCACGCATTTGTTAGCTACTACTATACAGCGGACTTATATGCAAGAAAGATAAGATTACTTAGAACCATTAACGCTAGAGAATTGTCAGGTTTAGTCGCCGTGTCCTGATGGGGAACCGCTAGTAGTATTGTTATGAAAAAATGTCATTAACGAAGATTACATACTAAAATGCTATCATATCTACGAGAATAGCGGAGAACCGTTTCTTCTAGACAAATTGTGACATTACTTATTTTATATGTTGAACTATATACAATATTTTATGACTTCATTTGTTGCGTTGATGATTTGCAATTATATCTAACGAGTAAAAAACTAATGAAGCACTAAATAAAAACTCTACTTTATAAAAATTAAAAGCAGAAAAAATACTTACCTCATAATTTGTTTTAAAGTATGAGAGCACAGATTAGACTTTTTTCTATAATGCGTAACAATTTTATTCAATTATATTCAGGCGTTTTTTTGCTGAGTTTGATTCTGTGAACCCTTATAATAGTGCAACTATTCTACCCCTTTTTAACATATACGCAAACAAAAAAACGATTGCTTGAAAGGTTTAAGGATTTAAATTACGTGACTATTTTAATCATGAAAGTGGTAGGGCACTGCCACAAAAAAGACAAAACATGCGGTACACAAAATAAATCATACTACGATTAGATAAGTTCTCGCCAGGTCTCCACGTGCTCGCATAGAGGCAACTTGTTTTAGATCTATTTTCTACCTAGTTAAAAGTGTTACAATAAAATACTTTTATGTTTAATAAATGTTATAACGTGATTTACGTTGCTTACATCCAATTCTTCTTCAGCCAATAAACCCAAATAAAAAAAAAACTCTGAGAACAAAACAAAGTTTATTTATAAAAAAACATTAAAATTTTCAACAATAAAGTTGTTCTAATACTTTAAAACGCAATAAAAAAATTAATCTGTATACACAGAATGATGTCAAACCAAAGACAAAACCAACAAATCAATAATCCAAATACTGTCTATAATCTAAGTAGTCTTAACACTCTTCTTCAGTGTGTAACTTTCCAGCACTTATGGTTTTGTTTGTGTAAAAAACTGATTGACTGCATAAGATTTGTATGAAAACAATCTTTGTTAAAAATGTCCAACAGAATACTGTGCAACAGAATACCGTAACTTGGTATAACATATGGCTGCTTCTACCAAAAACCGTTTTCTAAAAGCAATTGACTATGCAGCAGCATAAAATGATTTAATAATTTAGGTATTTAATCTACGGAAACTTTACTTTTCTATGTAGAATACTTAGAGTTAACTTAATTTATAAAAAAAAGGATTTATACGGTTAGTAAATTAAATTAAAATTTTTGGCATATTAGCCTACACCATGGGCGCTCAGACTTAGAGCATCGGCAATCTATTATAAAAGTGCGGCAATCGATCGACTAGTGTACTTTTGTGTACTTTTATACAATAAATGTCAGAAATTTAAAAAAAAGGCGTTTGACTTAAAAACCTTCCGCGATCCTTTAGTCGATCGCGATCGACTGTTTGGGCGTCCCTGGCCTACACAGTTAGTTGACCTGTGTAACTATTGAACTAAAAAAAAAAAACGGTAACTCCAATAACAACTGGTTCCACCCACACACGTGGTTTAGATCAACAACTTTTTAATACCATGGAAAATCATGTTTGCCAACAACAAAATTAATAGTGTTTGGTATTTTGGCCTTTTACTTTTGAACAACGTGCTACATTTGCTATAGTTTAAAAGCTGATTCCTTGAATTATTACTATCAAAAAACTTAATACAAAGAATGTACATTTTATTAATTGTTTGCTTGGATTGCACCAACTTTAGAACATATAGTTGATGCAATAGAATCAAAGATTTTTTAAAAACTTGGACATAAACACATATTCCAGGTCAAACATAAGATTTCAACAAAGAATTACAAGCAACTAGAATATTATTTATCATATTTTAGATTTCTAAGCTTAATTTCTTTACTTTTTACCGGAAGCTATCTTAAATTTATGGTTTTTAAGATACTCGTTGACAACAATTATTACTAATTAAATAATAAAAATGTATTATTAAATTTAGAGTGTTTTTAAGAAGGTATGCCAATCAATGCATCCTATGATATTAACTTGTATTACGGCTGATGGTAATCTCTTTTAACAACAATAATTGTTTATCATTTATGATTTATATTTATTAATTTATTATTGAATTTATTTTTACATAATGCACTTCTGATACTATAACTTCTATTTTTAGTACTACCAAACCTAAATCGCAACTTGTCTATTATTATTTTAAGATGGATATTTTTTACACAACTATTTTGATTTTGACGCTTATTGCTTATACTATGACAATTCACAGCAAATTTTTTTTTAAATCATAAGAAATGATAAATTCATTACTATAACTACAATAAAAGTACTTGTACTCAATTCAGCCAAAACAAGTCATTACAAACAGCAAAAAGCATTTAACAAATTTATCAGTAATTGAGAAGCAGAAGTAATAAAGGGACAAAGCACCAACATTGTTAAACAAAGAAATTAAAAAAAAACCTTAAAAAAAAATCTTTTGTTTTGGTATAACAGAAGACTTTTTATTTTCAAATAATTACCTATCTGACTGATTGTTTGTGGTACTTGATGGTTTGGTACTTTGCCTGTTTGATAGGATATAGTCGTTAGCACATAGAAACAATATTTGGATATATTTTTTTTTTGGTAACTTGACACTTAGCCACTTTGTTACATCTGCTCTTTAATTATTTCAATCAAACTAATCAAAATTATAATAAAAAGATAAGATTGATAAGAAAACTATATTTATTGTCCAGGTGTTTCAAAATCTTTAATGCTTCCTTCTAGAAATTATCGAAATAATTACTTTGCATCCAACTCTACTATTTAAATTCTTTTACTGTTATATACTTGGTGCTAGGTAAACTATGATAATGATTTCTGAAAAATCCCTTTATTTTGAAGATACAGGGTGAACAAAATTTGCGACAGTTATAACATTTTATTATCAAAAAGTACATGTAGTTGATGAGTTGATGAGTCTACAATGAATGTTCGAAATGACTTTCTCCAGCCTGGATATAAGCATTCAATCTTCTTGTAATTGAGTGCCAAACTGTTGTTTCTAATTGAGTAATTATCCGATTTTGCAAGTCGTCCAAATTCTCCACTGGAGTAAAGTAAACTAATTACTTCAGATAGCCCCATAAGAAATAACCCAGAGGGTTTAAGTCTGAGGATCGAGCAGGCCATGCGTGTGTCCCACCTCGCCTAATCCAGCAATCTCCGTATATTGCTGTTAAATAATCACGAGCAACCAAACTGAAATGTGGTGGTGAAACTGAGGTAGCATGTATTCCAAAAAGTTGCTATACAGCTCGCCGGTAAGTCTTCCTGGTAGAAATACTGGTGCAATTAGACAGTCGCCCACAATTCCAACCCAAACATTGTTAAAAACGATCTTCACATACCTGATGCGGATTTTCATCTGCCAACACATGGTTGTTATGAACATTCCGTATTGATTTTTCTTGAAAAACTGGCTTCATCGGTGAAAAGAATATGTGTCATGAATTGAGGGATTAGAAGTAATGTTTGCAAAAACCATTGAAATAACGCAATACGTGAAGGAAAATCAGTAGGTAGTACTGCCTAAACACGTTGAATGTGGTTTTGATACAACTAATTGCTCTTAAGAATTTTCCAAACTGTCCAATGATTTACATTCAAAGTATTTGCATTTTTTCTTACTGTCATTGATCTTTCTGGCCCTCTATTTCGTTATAATGAGCCTGTTTCACAAAGACGTGGATGAATGTTTTCAAAGATTTTTTGGTCGGGGATATTACGGCCAGGAAACCGTTCAATGTACAATCGTCTAGCTTAAAATGAATTGCCATCAGCAAGTCTATACATGAAATGCATGTCAGTCATCTCGGCGTTTGTATAGTGATTTATGGTAGAGAAATTTACTAACTATTAAAAACACGTCAAACAGCCAAACATCACTCAATCTAAACAACTGCAACCTATATATGCGATGATCAATGACGAAACGTATTCAAATGAAATCCACTTGTACATTAGTAGATAAAATAGCCGTTCCAAGTTATCGTTAACAATTTTTTGTACTTGATAAACTCATTAATTTTTTGTATTTGAATGACTCATTGGCGTACGCTATTTTTTTATTTACATTAATGATTTGCAGACAAAATAAATATTTTTTTAGTAATTTAAAAAAGAAGAGAAAAAACTACATTGTTATTGACAAAAATGTAATTTGGCGTCAATATAAATTTAGTAAATAATTTATTTTAAAAAATACTCAAAGAGCGGAAACTAAAACTAAAAAAAACTTGTTTGTGTATTTTAACGTACAATGTTTTACCTAAAATTATAGAAATGTTTTAATTTTAAATATAAACTTACCTCTTCTTCTCTTTGCGCTGAGCTTGTTTCTGGTGCTGCTGTACTTGTAGAGGTAGCAGATTTACCAAAAATTAATGATGTTGCTCGTACACAACTAACATCTTGAAAACAAAGCCATAATACACCTGTAACAAAAATATTGTTAAAATTTATATTCTAAATATTATAATATTATATTTAATATGTCAAAAACAAAGCATTTATGGCTAAAGTAATCAATAATTATTTATGGATGTATTCCTTATCAATTAAAAATAGTGGTTGCTAATTTTTTAGCATACGCTAAATTGCAATTTGTAAAGAGTCTTTTAATAGGACGCATACAATTTGTAAAGTTATAGCAGCCATGTTGTTATAGTATCTTTTGTCAAATTTGTTGTGATTTGTTCAGTAGTGTACGACAAATCACCAGAGGTTATAATATTGAACAACGTGTGCTAATTATCAAATTTTATTATTAAAATTACTTGATTTTATCGTTGCCACAACCGTTCTGCTAAGTCAACTTTCGAAGTTTGGTGGCCAAAAGTGAGTTTGATTAATAAGCTGAAAAGATCGCTGCTGTGCGTGAGAGTGTACGGGAAAACCCGATGCAGTTTTTTGTCGATCACAAGAAATTGGCCTTTCAGCTACTTCAATTTGGTAAATTTTGCGTCGAGACTTGGGTTTACACCCGTATAAAATCTAACTGAGCCAGTGTGTTTACTGATTGGGTTCTGGATCAGTTGGAAGTTGACTCAAATTTTGCCAAAAAATCATCTTTTGCGATGAGGCTTATTTTTAGATGAATGGATTTTTGAACAAGCAAAATTGTCAGATTTGGCACTACACTAATCCACACGTGACAGCAGCACCAAATGCATCCAAAAAAAGTTACTGTTTGGTGCGGATTTTGGTTTGACGGAATTATTAGTCCGTACTTTTTCTGAAACAAAACATTGCCATAACCGTCAACGGTGAGCGATTCAAATTGATGATAAGCAACTTTTTAAACTCCTAAACTTGATAATATGGATGTGGTTTTTAATGAACGGCGCTACGTGCTACACAGCGTATGCTACGATGAATATTTTGCATGAACGATTTGAGGGCATGGTTATCTGCGCTGCGCCAACATGGACGAGCACCAAGATTTTGCAATTTAATTCCTTGGAACTTTGGGGCTATTTTAAATTGCAGGTCTATGCAAATAAACCGCAAACAATTGATGCTTTCAAAGTCAACATAACAATCGCCATCCAGCAAATTCAGCCAGATTTATGCGCCAAAATTATAAAAAATAGCACTTTCCAAATACGTGACACCAATAATAATACCATAAAAAATCATATAAACATTATTTACAAGCATTTGTTAGAAGACTAAATTTCCAACAAATTGTCACAATTAAGTAAGAAATGTTACCTAGTTTTCAGATAAATTGCATTTTTCCATAATCCAAACATTCATTCTATTTTGCAATATCTTATTACTCATATCATAGTCAAACATAGTTCCGACAACTTTAAATATAAATGTAAACTTTTTTGATTCAACCCATCGTGGCTTTCATTTGGATGAAATCTGCAAATTTTGTTGTTTTGTTGGAGATTTGTTATTCCAGCCAACGCAAACCATACTAACATACTTATATAACTTGTTATAAATCTGCAAACAGTGTAGTAAAAAGATTAAATGATGTCTTTAAAAGACCCTTCTGTTGGCTACTTAAATACAAGCTGAATTTTACATAACAAAGTTACGTAATTAAAAATCCTAATGAGACGCTTAAAAGTAATAATGAGGATATAAATAGACACACATAAGGAAAATTATTAATAATTAAATAATATATTCAAACGTCAATTTTGAGGTTATGATTGATTAGTATAACAAAATATAACGCTAAAATGTTTAACGGATTGCTAATTGCACACATTATCGGCAGTTAAACTTAATTGAGGCGTAATTTGACCCTTTTTTAAATCGTTTTTTTTAATCAAATTATTTGCCTAAACTTTAAGTCATACTTCATTGAACATTCAATTTAGTACACTTTTTATAGTTATTTTTCTAAAATTACAATTGTTATAGTTCTGCTCGTAGTCGTAAATGTATGGTAAAATGTGATATTTGAAATTCATTGTTTCTAACAGTTTAGACTGCTGCTTCATTAGTTAAAATCTCAACTGGAGATGCGCCTCATTCACAAGTATCTACGTAACTTCTTTCTAATAGTCCTTCACTCAACAATAGTATTTAGTTTTTATTAAAATTTGTACACAATTATTGATAATCTACAACTAAATGCTCATAGTACAGTAATCTCATTTTAACTTGGCCCATCGAATGTATGGAATGTGTGCGTGAGAAAATTATGCTAAAACCGGCATGAGTGCGACAGAGCATACAATATTTTTTAACATGTTAAGTTGCATATTACCAACCCAAATTCTCTACTTTAGATAAGAATTACCAAAAATTGTGGTTTATATAGAAAACAAATCCATATAATAATTTATTTTGCAGCGTGGTAATACGAAGTTATTATTTTACGAGATATTGTTAATCTAGATAAGTACGCATTTCCAATAAATATAAATAAAATTTATAAATTTCAATTATAATTTATGTACGTACTTTGTAATTGTTGTAACCTCAATACAACAATGCTCAGAACTCGGCATACTCATTAGTTGGTATTGAAATTTATTTCAGATGCAGCAATATTGATATAAAAAATAAAATAATAACTAACCTCCTTATATGGAAATAACAGAATTAAACCAGAAACGTCCTTGAAACTATTAATATTAATGTTTCGATAACGTGTTATCCATTATATAATCTAAATTGGCAATCCAATTGGGTTTAAAATACCATATATAATATTTCACATTCCAATAATTAATTACTTTAAAAGCTTAAAATTTAAATTAATTCAGTTGAACTAAACTAATCTTGTTTACTAGCTATCTTTGTATAAATCACATTACTACTCCTAATATATTCATTAACAATCTCCTCCCTTTCTATTAAAAACATGAGAATCCTTTCCATGCACCATCACCCGATTCATTATCATTATTAAAACGTCAAAACAAATATAAAGACATGGTAAATATTTTTGTCGGATGATTTATACTTAGATAAATCAAGATGAAAGTAGTTTGCAATTTTTAAAACATTTGATAACCGTGCGTTGAGATTTTTTTTCCTGTACAAAACGTGAAATAACTTTCTTTAAATTAGAGCAATCAATTAAATCAAACGTGAGCGGTCGGTCAATCAAATTGAACGTAGACGAAATTGCAAAATCATTTTTTCATCAATTGAAGAAAGCATTAGGAGATTCTTGCGGCGAAAGGGACCAAAATAATAGCCATAAAAATATTTTTTATTTTTTTCGAAAGGGAAATGCATTATGTAAAAGCTGGTTTTTATTATTTTTATAGCTAATCGAGATTGTGTAGTAATGGATGCTTATAAATTATTAATTGAAGTGCATTTTGTAATACATGGTACTTAAATTGTAAATAATAATTGCAGGATTTTATTACTATTATCTTTCAAAAATTAATTAATTTTTAAATTGTATTGAAATAAAATATTACATCAACATATTTACACGTTTGGTTCTTACATATGAAAAAGGTTAAAAATAATAAATTTTATTAATTTACAATATTAATTGTTAAATCTTGTTTTAGCAAATGTTAAAATAAAATAATAATAAAAACTTTTCTGGTTTAAAAATACGTGGTACTAGATGTTAAATAAATTTACGTCGTGCGTAGTTACGTACAACCAACTTTTGTTACTTATAATAAAATTTGAGGTAGTATAACTACATTGCATATATTACAGCTAAAGAAATATTTTATGGAATTCAAAGAATTAATAATAATGAAATGTATATATTTTATTTATTTATCTTTTGACCTTGATGTGACTGATATATTACTATGAATTTTATTACTCTTTGAACAACTATATTTAATTGCATATATACTGCAATATTTATAATACGGTTTCACTCAATTAACTTTATGTTCATAAGATTTATTTTGTTGCAGATTGAAATAATGCTTGTTCTGCACAATAAGGTAAGATATTTATTTATGATTATACCATACAATTGCAATTTTAAATTATAATGTCATATAAGGAAAGGGTTAAAGGTTGTTTTCTCAGTCACTATAATAATCGTATAAGTTTAAAAATGGAGTAACGGAATATATACATTTAGTTACTTAATCGTACAAGAAAGTAACTTTTAGAATAATGAATACACAGAAGTTTTTGAATCAATTTATAATTTATCATATATAATGTACGTAATATGAAACTTTGTCCTTAAATACGTAAGATGTGCGTATATACCAAATATAAAAGTAATGTGAATCAACATTGCTTTGGGCTATGGGTTTAATTAATTAATTACAAGCTACAAGACTCATGAACTACTTCTTGAACAATTCGTGCTTTATGCAGTCTTCTGTTGTCATGTAAAAGCAACGTTTTTTGAGCACAACTGGGAGGCTTTGTAGATATTTACCGTTATAGTAGTTCTTTTCGACAAATAGTCAACTAAAAGAATTTCATCAATGTTCTAGAAAACTGTGGCCATCATTTTTTCCACATAAAATGCGTTTTGCTTTTTTGGGTGGTGGAGAGTCCTTTTGAATTTATTGCATAAACTCATGGTGTACCAGGTCTCATCTTTAATTACAATTCAATAAAAAGTTTTTGTTTTGGGATAAAATAGCAAATTTGTCGTCTACACAGTTTTTGTTCGGGGTTGACCAGCTTGGGAATCCGTTGTGCCGATACTAGCAATAACTGAAACGTACTATGCGGCCAATCAACACCAAATCTTAAGTTTGTGATTTTACACATTTTATCGTGAATCTTGTTGCTTTGTTTGAACCAATATTTGATAAATTCCCATATTTTACCAAATGTAATTTTGTGAGACTACCTATTAATATAGGTTTTTATTAATAAGCTAAATTGTAATGAAAAACTTTTCTAAAATTGCTTTATTCAGAAAATGTAAGCAATACATTTTTTGTATAGCAAATCAATTCTTATTATGCAATTACAACCGCACTAGTTTCCTAAGTTACATATGAAGAAAATTACAATAATTTTTTTTTCATTAATTCCGTCTCTACCATATAGAAAAAAAAAACATTTTGCGCCTTTAATTGATGCAAATTTACTTAATCATGTTGTAATGTTTGTGGTGATGTTTGTCCCTCCATGATATTTTAGCACTTAGCAACTTGCTAGAAATGAAATTGTCAATCTCAACCTAAGGAATTAAATCCTAAACTTCTTAAATACGCATCCTACTATCAGGTAAAGTGAGTAGAGGTGGCTGAAGATGGCCCAGTTTTTTGCCGATTGAATTCAACAACATTGAATAGGTAATAGGTTTAGAGAACGAGCAGACTATGAACGTAAATTAACTTTAGCTAGTTTCAAGAATACCACAGTAACCCTAGGTGTGTGCAGCTTTGCATTATTCTGATAGAAAACAGGAGTTAGTTCAAAAATGAACGCTAGAGAAAGCTTACTTTCATAAGCGATTAATCTCCATACCATTACCTCACATGGAAGAGATGTATGTCGTTCCACTACAAACTGTACATTTTTTTGTTCTTTTTAGCGACTAACCATCTTACGACAATTTTGGGCATACAAAAAACAAAATTTCAATTTATTACTAAATCTATCTGTTTGTATTGATTAACCTATTGTAGTTTCTCATTGCACCATTAATTGAACAAAAATTCCATGGCTAGTTAAGCTTCTCTAGACATCTCTATCCCTATCTCTGAAGTGTTTTTAAGGCAACCAGGTCATAATTTCCGCAGTTGTTTTTGTCCTTTAACCTATCTAACCCAATATCAAGTTATTGTACTTCTGCCACTTTATTGGGCATCATCATACATTGACAAACTTGCTTTTTGAACACGATTAATCTACCGCGTTTAATTGTTCTAAATCGATAAATTTGGGGCATATTTTGGTTTAAATGTGGACCTATCAACTGATTTGCACGATACGATAGAATTGTAATGTCACTCCACAGTTAATCTATAAAAATAACAATAACATTTCTTTTGTTTTTCACGGTAAATTAATCTCAAACATAATTTTTTGTAAAATTATGAGTATTTTTTTAGTGTATATAATTTATACACGGTGTTTAAAAATAATGTAAAATATTTAAGGGGGTGGTAGTACGAACCACAACAAACAAAAAAATCTTAATAAACATGAGTTGTCATACCAACGGTTTTGGAGATATGGAACATTATTTATTTTTATATATTTTTACAAAGAACAGAGTTGTAGAAGATGTTCAAAGTGCCTTCCTTCCTTGACATCTTTGTCTAAAGGACATTCGTACTCTTTCTAAAATCCTGTCATTAGTTAGGATTTCTTGGCACTTTTAATTAATTTTTAACTGCAGCTCCTCGAGGCTATTTACAGAAGTAGCATACACTAATGATTTCAAAAATCCTAAAAAAAAAAAATAATTAAGAGGGTTTAAATCAGGCGATTTTGTTAGCCATAAAACTGGTCTGCTTCTTCCTACCCACCTATGTGGAAAAATTTGATCCAAATGCTCTCTAACGGCAATCCAAAATATCATACATTATGTTTTGCTGAAAGTTAAGGTAAGCAGCGCCTGTTAATCGGTTTGGTAAAACAACAGAACTTAGAAACCTGTGGCCTACAATACCCATCCAAATGTTTAATAAAAAACGTATCTGATGTCCACATTCAATTACAGCATGGGGATGTTCGTCGGCTCAACAACGTGAATTATGAAAATTAACAACTCCATTTTGTGTGAACCGGGCTTTATCCGTAAAAAGAATTTTGGCAAGAAACTACGGGTCTTCAGCATTCTTGCGTAGAAATCAGCGACAAAAAACCAAACGTGCCTGATAATTAGTTAAATTTAATGCCTGTATTTGTTGTTCATGGTATGGATAGAGCAACTGCTCGTGGAGCGTTCTCCAAACAAGAGTATCACCAATTCCTACCTCGGCTGATATTCTCCGCACACTTGTTCCTAGATTATGCTCTATCTGTGTTATAATTTCTTGTTCTGCTCTTAGGAGTAAATTCCGACCTTGGTCTGCCGGACAAATAGCACTGTTTTTGAAGTAAACCGTTATCTTTTAATTTTTAGCAATTTCTTTTAAACATATGTGAAAGAAACTGGCGATTTGGATAAGCTTTTACATAAAAACGTCGCGTTTTGGTGGTAATCCCATTAGCACAACCATACATGAAATGCATGTCGGCTAGTTCTACATTAAAGTGATCAGCCATAGCAATAAAAACTTCTGCACTAACAGCAACTATCAAATACTGAATGTTTATTTTACCCAACATCAGCCAACTATAATAAGAAAATGCACGTTTTTGCAAAATAAAAAATGAAGGAAAAAAAAAGTTTTATATCTCCAAAACCGTTGCTATGACAACCTATATTTATTAAGACTTTTTGTTTGTTGTGGGTTGTACTACCATCTCCTTAAATGTTTTACATTCTTTTTTTTTTTTTGAATACCCTGTATATTGGTCCTGCAACGGGCTCCAAGTATGCGGTTTTTAAAATAAAAATAAAACAATTGTAGGCAATTATATTAGAGGATTCAAATATAGCAGGCAGTAACGGTTTAAGAAAATATACAAACAGTATTGTGGTATTATCGAATGATCTTTAATAATCCACACACAATATACTTAAAAAAAGTTCTATTAAATCACTGCAAATAAATAAATAAACACATTTATCTACATCAAATCTGTCAACCCACCCATCTAATACTGGTATAATAATGTTTAGATCTGGTTGGGCGTTATTGCAAAATCTCAAAAACAACTTAGTAAAACATCTAGGATGACATCAAATCCAACCCACTACATGACTATATTATCTTTAGTTATAAATCATATTTAATGGGATATTATTCTTCAGCAAAAACAATGAACTTTAATAGGGTCGTAATTTTTTATGTGTTATATTATGTCATTTTATTTTTTATAATAAAATTACTTTTGAAAATATAACTTTACCAAATAATAATAACTTTATTTGGTCAATTGAAGAAATATAGTTTTACAAGTTAAACCAGGATTTATTATGCGTTATGTGTATGAAAACAAAATATGCATAAAAATGGTAGGTAACATAAAAACACGGTAGAAACTATAAATCCGGTGTTTTATTTAATCCCAATTAACAGGTTATGGGCCCAGTGGAATCAGTTAAATTAGTAGATGCGTAATAAATTAAGATAACCTAAGAGTAAGGTTATACGAAGCCGATCGAGAGTGCCGCGAAGTAAAAACTGAATAAAATAAATAAAGTACGTGAGTTGAAATAAAAAGTCTGACATTACATAAATGTGGACAAAATGTAATGAATTAAATCAAGTTGCAAAATTAAGCGATCGTGACAGCTACAAATTATGGAAATTTGAGATAGATATTATTCTGAGAGTTCATGGCTTACTCCAAGTAGCAAACGGTGAGTCTGAAATTACACCTCACACTGCAACAAATGCACGTGAAGAATGGAATAAAAAAGACGCAAAGGCTCAATACATTATAGTATTGACGATCTCGAAGACATGTCTGACACATATATTAAATTCTGCAACAAGCAATGACATGAATAAGAAAATTAAAAACATTTATGAAGGACAAGAAGAACAATGTAAGTGTATTTTAATGCAAGAGTTCTTTAATCATAAATATAAGAAAGAAGCTGGTATGGCAACATTCTTAAGCGAAATAAATAATATGGCGTTCAAACTTCAAGGATTAAACGCAGCATTAAGTTCTGAAATGTTTATGTCAAAAATTCTGTCAAGCTTGCCCGATCAATTAAAAAAAAAATTAAGTGCATGGGAGTCAACACCTCAAGATAATAAATACATTGAAAAATCTAATGACCAAACTGCACAAAAGATAAAGAAAAAGGCGATGAAACAGTGGCGTTCAATGCTACAGAACCGCGAAAATGTTTTAAATGTAACCACAAAGGACATCTGGCAGCAAAATGCAAAACTAAAAATCTTCTATCGAGATGCAACATCTGTATGAAGAACAACCACGCAGAAATAGATTGTTACTACCGTAAGAAAACTGAAAACAAGTTAGCAAACAAATGTGCGGTATCGTTTTTGGTCGAAAAACACACTTCTGTGTGAAACACAAAGCTACAGGAAAAGTAGTGACAAGGCAATGTAAACTGAAAAATGTGATGTATGCTCCAGGATTAAGTAAGAATCTTCTATCAGTAAGTACAATAACTGAAAATGGAGGTGAAATTAAATTCACTAAAGAAAAGGTTGAGATATACAAAAATAACATAAAAGTGTTAGAAGGAAAAAAAGGAAAATGGCTTTTACAGCATAAATCTCAACAATCAAAAACAAGAAACAGCTTTAACAACGACATCGGAAAAATGAGAAATACTGTGGCATTGAAGGATAGGTCATTTAAGCAAAGAAAACTTATTAAAATTAAGAAACTTATCCACTGGTTTAACTTTAGACAAAAGACAATTTTTGATTTTTTGGATGAAATATGCAAATGTTGTGTACAAACAAAACAGACACGAATTCCGTTTAAAAACAGAACAAACAAGAGCAACTAGACCAATAAAAATAATACACTCAGACGTGTGTGGCCCAAAAAATCCTATAACGTGGGATGGAAAGAAATATTTCATTATTTTTTCTTGATGATTTCACTCATCACTGCATGGCATTCCTGTTAGAAAGTCGTAATCAAGTCAAAGATGCAATAAAAGAATACATAAATATGGTCGAAGTAAAATGGAATCTGAAAATGCACAAATTCTGATGTGACAATGATGGCAAATACATCTTCAAAGAAATCAAAGCATGGTCTAAACAAAAAGGAATGATTTTGTACTACACAGTTCCATATACCCCTCAACTCAATGGTATAGCAGAACGATTGAACAGAACCTTGTTAGAAAAAGCTAGAACATTAATTTTGGATGGAAACCAACACAAAGAAATGTGTAGAGTAGCTGTAAGAACAGCAGTCTATATAACAAATAAAAGTCCTTCATCAACTGTTAATACAACTCAACATGAAAAATGGATAAGTAAGAAACCTGATCTTTCCAGAGTAAGAGTATTTAGAAGTGACGCCTTTGCCAAAGTGCTAGGTACATTAAAGAAACTGGATGATCAAAGTAAGAAATTAGTAATGGTTGGATATAGCTAAAATGGATATTGCCTGTGGAATATGGACAAAAGGAAAATAACAACTTATAGAGATGTAATATTTAATGAGAACATTCGAGAAAAATAGACAACTGTAATTGAAGAATTAAAAGGGTTAGAAGAGTACAAAAACGAAATAAAACCCGAAGAAGAAATTCCGACAGAAAAATGAAAAAAGAAAAAGAAGATGAAGAGGAAATAGAAACAGAAAAGACGAACCATGAAGAAAGAAAAAAATCAAGAAAACAATAACAAACCACGAAGGGCAACGAGAGGTAAAATACCAACAAAATATGACGACTTCTCTATTTTAACTTTTGAAGAGGCAATCAAAGGTTCCGAAAGGAATGAATGGATTAAAGCTATCGAAGAGAAAAAAGAATCACTTCGAGAAAACAAAGTATGGATTGACAAAAATGAAGCAGAAGGCAAGAAAATACTCAGTAACAGATGGATCTTAAAAGTGAAAAATGATGGAAGATACAAGGCAAAACTGGTGGTTAGAGGATGCAAACAGGAACATGGAATTGACTACAACGAGATATTCAGTCTCGTGGTAAATAGTATTTTACTGAGAATACTATTTGCACTAGCTGCAGCTAAAAATCATAAAATCTTAGGATTTGTTATAAAGACAGCATTCCTCTACGGAGACTTACATGACGTAACCTACATGCAAATGCCAAAAGAAAAATCACTATGTAGACTTAAACAAGCTCCAATACTATAGAATAAAACGTTCAACGATTTTCTGAAACGCAACGGACTACAACAGATCTCATGCGAACCGTGTGTCTATAAAAGCGAAAACAATGAAATAATATTGGCTATATATGTGGATGATGGAATTATAATTGGAAGTAATCAAAACAAAATCGATAAACTACTAATAAATCTGTCACGAGAATTCAAAGTAACAGTGTATACTGAACTTAAAACAATCATAGGGATAGAGATTGAAAAATGTGCGAATGGGCTCAAGCTAAAACAAACTGAATTTGTAAAAAAAGAGTGCTAGAAAAGTTTCAAATGGCCGAAGCCAAAACAGTAACAACCCCCATAGAAGCAAATCGTCCAAAACAAGAGATAGAAATACAAAAATGTGCATTTCCGTATAGAGAAACAATAGAAAGCTTCCTATATCTCTCTACTAAAACCAGACCAGATTTGACTTACGCTGTGAGTAACGTAACTGACCTAAAAAGATGCCTAAAATATTTAAAAGGAACAATAAACATTAAACAATAAGCATTGAGTACAAGATAGAAAATGACATAAATATCCTAAATGCATACTGTGACTCGGACTATGCAGGTGATATAAGTACAAAAAGAAGCACAACAGGCTACGTAATATTTCTGGGAAATGCTCCGATCAGCTGGTGTTCAAGATTGCAACAACCTATTGTGGCTTTAGTAAGCACAGAATTCATTGCAGCAGCAGAGTGTACAAAGGAACTTCTATACTTAAAATAATTAGTGACCAAATTAACAACTGTACAAGTAAAACTGAATCTACGAATTGACAACCAGAGTGCAATGTCTCTAATTAAAAATGGAATTATGAACAAACGCAGCGAACACATAGACGTGCGCTATAAGTTTATTTGTGAAAAAGTGTCCGAAGGAATAGTGAATATCGAATATTGTCCCACAGACAGACAAGTCGCTGATGTGTTTACTAAACCATTGAATTGTTTAAAGATGCAATATGTAGTTTAAAATAAGTTTAGATTGAAAAAGTTTAACTTTAAGAATGTTTGTAAAAAACTATTTTTTGTTAAGAGAAGTTTACATTAAGAGGGAGTGTTAAATAATGTAAACAAATATAGTTACTTTAGTAAAATGTAACTATATGTTGTAAAATAATAACAAAATAACAACAAGTAGTCGGTGTAAAAACACGGTAGAAACACGTCGTGACATTTCTAACAAAAAAGTGTGTATTTAATTTACTGATATATATTTCCACTTGATTATATAAAATACTACAAATACGGTGTTTTATTTAATCCCAATCAACATGCTTTTCCCCACAAGCCATTAAAACATAATAGAAAATTGTCATTTATAAATAATAATCACTTTTTAAGAAACTCAATATTATAATATATGCTTAACTGGCACTTTTTGAAAATATTAAAGTAAGTCAGTATAAGCACTGACATAAAAGGTATATGTAAAACGTCTAATAAAATTATGATTACTATATACAATGTTGTGTTCATACGCCATTTTAGTTTATGTATAAATATCTATAATATTTTCATTTCCTTCTTTAAACTGCCCAGTAATATAATCTTAATACAAAAGTCCATCAACCCTTTCTCTTTCGCGTTTGTGAGAACAGTTGTGATTAATATAACATAAAACAGAAACTAGCAACAAATTATGCAAAAAATGCAATAAAATTGTAATGTTGGCATATGTCGAATGAAAGCTGTTAGCATATGTTATCACTCGTTAGACGCACTGAAAAGTCGGTCGGTGCTTGGAGACATATTTCATTGCAATATAATTTATATACGTTAATAATGCCTATTACATATATAACATCCGCATGTAAGAAACTGTTAATACCGATCTTACTATTTTAATTAGATAATATCTTGAAGGTATATTCTAAATATGTGGAGAAATTTGTAATTGATATTTAATATTGTTATTAGTATTACAACATTTTTATATTACTAAACTTTTATGTATTATAGTTGTTGGAGCTTCCGGTCGCAAATTGATTGTAGACGTGTTACAGTTTCATCTAGAATAAATTTACAGTTATTTATGATCTGCTTGCGAGATAAATTTGTACTTATTGCTACGGTTAGATTTCAACCATTCATTAATGAAATTCTTGAATGAGATTTATAGGAATTTATCTTTTTATGCGTATTTCTGTTGATCAATATTGTGTGTATATTTGGAGATACAAGTACTAGATCTAAATATCTTAGTCTTGGCCTCAATGGAAAATCCACATTAAGGCATTGGTGTTAATAAAATAGTTGATATTGCAAAATATTTCTATCTTTCAGTTCTTTTAATTAAGGAAAGGTCATGGCTTTTAGTATTTCTATGATTTATATACCGTTCTAGTTAACTATTAACATTATATATGAAATATGTTTCCAGAAATTTTATAATTAATATCAGTTTATTTGAACAGAATTTAAAAATAAATAACAATTTTGTAATTTTACTATTTATATATAACTATAAGTATGATCATAATCACAAACTGATAGAATTTAGTTTTTTCTCTAATGTTAATTAATTATTGTCTTCTAGATACTTTTACAATTGTTCGTTTGAGATTTTATAAAAAAAATATTCTAATTATATCAATTATAATTAAATTTAATTTATGAAATACTTAGTAACCTCACAACATAAAATTAAATATTTGCAATTAACCGTATAACACGATTATCTCATTGAGCATCGCGAATACAACAAAAAAATTATAATTTTGACCTCAATCCTAATTACAATTTGCTTCAAGTACTCACAGCACATATAAAGTACTTTCACTATTTTCTAGCACTATATCACGTCCCATTACAACTATATTGCATCATGACTGAAGCGAAGGCCTTTTTTATATTTCGTCTCGCTTATACAACAAATCAATGAAGACAAAACAATTGTTTGCTAAATTAAAAGCTTCTATATAATATTTTGACATAATATGTTTAATTGGACATAGTGATTTGGTTAATGTTGGTTTTGAAATACATATGATAATTTGTGCAATTTGATGCAGTAGGTAATTACGTTGTTAGTTAATAGTTAGTAGAAAAGTGATTTGAGTTATCAATATTATGTTTGAATAATAATTATTAATTATTTTTGATATTACTAATTATTCATATGTTGTTAGATGTCAAGTAATAATATAATGTTATAAAAGAATTTAAATATATAACTCGGCAAGTTGCTCATTTTTTTAATAATACTAATTCTTTAACTATAAATGATAATGATTAAGTTTGTAGACTATGACTGCAATAGATACGTTTTACAAATTTGTATCTATTCATTGCCGATTTCATTATACATTGTATATGAGATACATATACATTATAATAGATTTACTATTATAATTTATTTCTTATAAAATAGTTTGCTTCACTTGTAAGTTTGCTATTGCATAGTCATACACTGCTTGAAATATTTTTAATTAAAATTAATCACTGCAGCAGAAAAAGATACAAGATTGTTATTTATGTTTTATGTGGAAATAATTTTACATACAAATTTTCCGATTTTTTAAGCATAATCTAATCAGATAGTTAAAAATTACAATAATTTTATTAGTATATTTTATTAGTATATAGTCATTTGCCCATCTACCCTTTTGGGTGTAGGGTAATAAATAAATAAATAATTAGAAACTTTGATTTTATTTTAAATCTTTAAAACCATATTAGAATCGCATTATTACTCACTTATTTATAATGCATATAATTTTTCAACTAACTGTTGTACTTACAGAGTGGTTGTATTTTAAACATTTTTTTTCTACTCCCTTCTATAATATATTGTCACTTTTATTCACGCCTAACTGAATGGATATGTATCATATTACAGTAATGTTATTCATTTTGAACGTTGTTATGTAATAATAAAAAAAAAATAGTACTTGATTGGCTAGATAATGATATTAACAGCGATGTTAAATAATGTCCAGAATAGGCCCATAGGAAGTGTTCAATAATAATTCATTATATATTTAGGGGAAGTATGGTGATGGTAAAACAACAAACATTGTGTCGAAATATACTATCATTGCACTTACAAAAAACAAAAACATTTTGTAACAATTTAATTACTCAAATTAACATCAAGTCTTTACTAAACGTTAACAGAACAGTATTATTATTTAAAGTTACGACATTGGAATGTAACGTTTTAACACAGTTTAATTAATAAAATAAAAATAAAACCACCTTCATTCGTACAAAAAGCTTTCTAAATATAAATTAGTACACATACTTTATTAAAAAAAACATTCAGAAAGAATTGCGCATTGGCATTGTCAAGGTGACAAGTTGCAGCATGCAATATTTATCTACAAACGCGTCACAGAACCTGAAATATGAAAGGTCTTATTTGGTTTTTTATGAAAACTTTTGTGTTTAAAAACTAAAAAGGATTTTGTGTTCTACGTAGTTAATAGTGGTTGTAATATTTGAACACGATTATACGCTGGAGTAGGTTTTAAAAAACAACGGTTACCGGTGCTCACAATATTATGTCGTATCTACCAAGTAAGCATAAAATAGAGACCATTAATTTATGTTTTCTTACTTATATGAAGAAAGGCATCATGAAAAAAGAATAAAATCACGATATTGAGAATTTAATAATGTGTACTAATTTTATACTATGGTCATCAACTGACTAAACACACTGACCGGTTAAAATGTTACATTAAATGTTCAAACCGCCGATTTGGAATGCCATTCTGCCATTTTTATAATTTGCTATAATAAATTGTCAACTTGGTGATTTAGCACAGACTGATACCCCATAATGATTAAAAATTAAAAAAAAAAAAAACTAACCATGAAATTTTCTCTAAATCAATGTCTATCGTTATATGTTGGAGGCATACTAAAGTTTATAATATAGAATAAACTAACAAATACAAATAATATAAAAACAAGAAAAGTAATTTACAATGCATAATTAAAAAAAAATATGATGGCAAACACTAAACAAGAAAACATAAAACAGCTACAAAGACAGTAAAATGAAGCTATAAAATATATTTACCAACTGCAAATAATTAACACCTACTAAAGACATACATAAAATATCTCAATAACTAACAATAAAAAACAAAATTAAACAACAAAATTTAATCATTATTTAAAAGATTTGGCCAACTCAAAACAGAATTTAAAATTAAACGATAAAAGAAATACACAACTACAACACTAGAAAGAAAAATAATCCATATAATAATATAATAATAAAATAAAATAAATTATTTATAACAAAATAAAATAAATATGTAATAAAGAAAAAAGAAAAAAGAAAAAGTAGAAACTATACTGATGTGTTTTTATAGTGAAACAAATTATTTTAGGGCTGCTATTTTGTTTGTGACTTAATACAAAACTAATATTAAAAACATTTAAAACACACATTGTATGTTACTAACAATAAAAAGAAACTATTTAAATGATCCAAACAAAAATTGGTTAATTGGATTTGAAGTTATAATCAAACAATGTTTTTAATAAACAATTGATATCTTTTAAACGGACTGACTTAAGCTAAATTGTTGGACAACATTATGACGTTTTACTATCTTACTAAAACTTTGTATATGTAGTGATTTTAACAGTAGAGTAGTTTGAAAAAAAAACTTAAAAAAGGTTAACCTGCATTACTTAGTGCAAAAATTGGCATCAATCGTAAGCAGCACAAAATATAAGCCATTTACGTGGTGTATTTAGATTTTTATTTGTAGACTTTCTGTGGGTGCCATCTGCAGTGTTTTTGCAAATTCTAAAAAAAATTAATTAAGATATCTAAGATATATCTCATAACAAACTATACATTTTTGAAATTTTTAAAAAATAAGCTTCTCAATGAACTCATGCCAACTAAGGTTGCCATTTAAAAAAAGACAAGTTTGGTTTATATCTCAAAAATTCAAAATGCCATAACTTTTTTGTTAATTTATTTGAATTCTACACAAAAATATTTACAGAATACATTTTTTATTTTTGTTCTAGAGTAAATAGACAAAAAATTATTTGTTTGAAAAAAACAACCGTTTTTAGTTTTTTTTTGGAATATTTAAAAAAGTTGAAGACCTATAACAAATTTAAAAACAACACACATAGATTATATGGCCATGTATGAGTCAAGTGTACGGAATGAAAATTTGTTTTTGCTCAAACCACTGAAAATGCCTTTCTGTACATGAAACCTGATTATGTGAATTACAAAAATTTGGATAATCAAGTTTTTGATTTTTTTTACATTGTTTGATCATTTGTAATTTCTCAGAATTGCATTTTTAGGAAAAAATTATAAGAAACTTATTTCTTCAAAGAATAAGTTTTCATAGCCAAAAATATCATCTTTGTTTTTAAGATAATCTTTCACTAAGCTTTGCAAAATTTTCAATATTTAAAAAAAAAAATTCTGCAAAGAAAACTTATTCTGTAAACAATTTTGAAGAAAATTTTTTTTTCCTAAAAATGCAACTTTAAGAAGTTACAAACGCTAAAATAATGTAAATTTAAAATTTAAGCCTTTTTCCCTATTTTTAAGTATTTTTGTGGATACATTGTAACATGTTTTTATCCACGTTTGGAAAAAAAAAAATACCCGACATCATTTTTTAAGAAAAACTTTTGGCTATGATAACTTATTCTTTGGATAATTTTGAAGAAAAAAGTTTTTATAATTTTTTCTTAAAAATGCAATCCTGAGAAGTTACAAACGATAAAAAAATGTAAAAAAACTCAAAAATCTCAATTTTTTCTAACTTTGATTGTTTATTACTAGGAAATGGCTTACTGAAAAAATCTGAAAAAAGTGTGAGTGCACTTGCGGACAATATATTGTGGTGGACAATAAAAAATGGCACAGGGTTGGAATATAATAATACAATTTATTGTAGCAAATAGGTTAACTAAAAACAATTAATTATTATAAAAACATTACATTAACTTAAAGAAAAATAAACATAAATTTAATAACGTAACCTAATAATTATATAACCAGTAACAAATTATAATAACATAATAATAGAATAATTACCTAAAAACAACCAGGCCCAGAGTGCACATAAGTATTTGCCACACACCATAAACCTTAAAGGTAAGTAAATTAATTTAACCCGTTTGCCACAACGGTTCAATATAAAAGGACCGTAAATCCATTCTGCGCGACATTGGAAAATATTCGCTATCGCAGATATAAAAATACGCGAAGGAAAAACCGCGGCGCACAAAAACAATATAATAAATAAAAACAAATATATTAATTCGTCACAATATTAATCCGTCTCAATATGGAGATTTTAGCTAAGAACGAAAAAGATCTACAACACAACAAGAAAGTCTGGAACAAGGTATTGAAAGAAAATGGGATAAAAAAAAAAAAAAAAAAAAAAAAGTGATGGTAGTAGCAGCTGAGAAAGAAAATATACAAATAGAGATATATACGAAAACAATAGAACTGGTAGATAGTTATTAACACCAGTAATTAATAAAGAGGAGAGGTAAGAAGTTAAATTTAACAAGAAACTTAAAAGGTAAACGGGAAATATTACTTTCTAGAAAGGTGCTAATAAACAAAATAGAAATAACAAAACAGACAAAGATAAAAGTATATTAAGCAGTCTACAGACACTATACTTACATACGGATGCAAAACATGGGTGCTATTAAGAAAGGACAGACTCAGGATTGAGGCGAAAGAAATAAAAGTATTAAGAAGAGTGTAAGGAGTAACAATAAAAGATAAAATAAAAAGCAAGCAAATAAAAAAGAAGCTTGGCATGGAGAAATACTTTGAAAAAAGACATTTTGGGTAGTGGGTACACATACATTTACACTAACAAAGAGAACACGGGAAACCAAAGCACAAGAAAAAAGGAAGAAAGACAGACAAAAGAAAACAGCGGACAACATTTAAGAAAAATACTAACAAAACGGAGTAGAATATAAAAAGAAGTTAAAGAAAACAAAAGACAAAAAGGTATGGAACAAATTTATTAGAGGCAACTGAGACCAACACCATACACCCAAAAGGATAGAACGGCAAATGACTATGTATATAATAAACTTAGCCGTTGTATACATTATATGCATTACGTATATGAAAACAACGTTGGAGTTTTGTGAAAAAAAAATGAAAATAAATTGTAAGTATACAAAAACTGTTATTCTGAAAAATAATTTGTGGATTTGTGTGTATGTATTTTTAGAAAGTGATCTTATTGCAAAAAAAGTAAACAATGCCCTAAAGATTCAAAAGAACAAGTGCCGCAATACCTTTGAATTTACAAAAGTAATAGTATCATAGCTTTCAGATTTAAATAAAGTACATACCCTGAGTTCTTAAAGAAGCAATTGAGTTCACTTGATAATTAGATTTTACTTAAAACTTAACACCAGTATACTTTGTTTTTTTTCTTCAATTAACATATTTTGTTATATTTTATTATTTTGAACCTAAAGTTAGACTAGTAGACAAACATTATCGTATCATACGACTTACTGTTCCTCGCCATTATTTTATAATAGGGTTACACGGTGCGAGTAGATGAATTGCAGTAACTGACTAGACCAACTCGGAAGCTAGCTCGCACTGCGTAATCATGCCTTTAGATCTATAATATTTTTGAAAATTCAAAAAACCTTTAAAATGACGTATTGTTTTTGTTTTATCAATTTCTATCATTCCAAGAGTGTTTTTTAGTCAAGTGCAACACGTGTTCTTTTAATTCTTAAGGACTGAAATTTGGCAATTTCATTTTCTAAAGGTGCACACAAAAAAAAATACAATAAAAGTTTTAAGAACCAGTCTAATAATGTAAACAATGTTAAAACTTATTTTAGTTGGTAATTATACTGGAAAAATTTATTTGTTGCACTTGGTATGCATATAAAGTATACTAATAAAAATCTAAATGCATTACGTAAATGTTTTGTACTTTATGATGCTATACAATTGTTGCCGATTTTTATAACGTTTCTCGGAAATTAGAATTAGTTTTTTTAAATAATTTCAAAGTTTATTTTTCATATACATAGTTCAACTCAGATAGGTAAAACACCAGCAATACGTGTAATAAAGTTGATTTAACATTTGGTTTAAATATATAATATATTAATTGTGTATTACAAACGCATTTTTAGTCTTAACTTTGGATCCAATTAACCAATTGTTGTCCGGAACATTTTAATAGTTACTGTATTATGTTAATAGCATATAATGTATAAAAACTAAAATAATAAAACGTAAGGGGCAGAAAGACTTTGATCAATAGCCCTTTTCATATTCATACTCATTTCTACTTTACTTTTAAATATGTTTATTTTCTTTAAAAAACTTTGTATGTGTGTATATGAAATAAATTTGTTTACTACTACTAATATGTTTTCAATATTTTTTTAGTATTACCAAGTCACAAACAAAATGACCGACGTAATATCATTTGCACCACTTTATAAACCCAAGTTGGGTGTACAGTATATCCATGAGTGGAAAACGTTTAATTACGATTGTACAGTCAGAGGGAGACAAAAATGCACAATTTATTGTCTCTTTTGGCAAAGATTCAGTTATGGAGTCGGCGGAATATATTAATAATAGCACGCATAGTGTTAGTGGTAACGGATCATATTTCAAGTGCATATAAGTAGGTACATTAGCAATAACATATAAAAACTATTTAGAACTTTTTGGGTTATTAACTTTTTAAACTAAAAATCTATGGCAAACATGAATTGTACATGGTAAACATACATGGGCCAAAAATTCATAGTGAAACACACATTTAGTTCATTTTAAAAAACGAAAATTTTAAATAAGTAATACATATGATTTCATAAATTTCTTCTAAAATATTTGTTTTTATTCTTAATTAACTATACGTAAATGAGCAATTAAGTCAATTTAAAAATAAGAAAAATGTGAAATAGAAAGTAATCTCAGATTTGATTCAGCTATAGCTATGCTATGGTTTTTAAGATGATTTGGTTTTTATTTTAGCGCGACTGCACTACCGAAACAATAATTTGACGAGTTTTACAGTGCATAATTTTTAAGAATAAACTAATTTTTATTATATAAATTAAAAAATAAAGTTGATGATTATAAAAACTAGTTTGACATTAAATTTAATTTGCTTGAGCTAAAATCAGCAAACCTGTGTTAAACTTAAAGCGCGTTTAATCGTTTTTATGCAAAAATCTACAATTATCAATACGTGAAAATATTTAGAAAATATTTGGAAAAGAATTGAAAAAAAAAAATGCAGTGTGATAAAGATTGTTTCAAAATAAAATTAATTTAAATTTGCTGCATTTTCTTTAACTAAAAATTTTGAACTAAAAGTTTGACATCTGTTATGCTAACGCATTGCAATTATCAGCCATAAAAAGTTATACGAACGAACAGAAAATTTTAATAATAAAAACTAATTTAAAAAACAGATTGCAAAGTGCATGCAACTTTTAGTAAGCAATATGCACCAAATTGTCTGATGACAGTTAAGAAAGAGCTTTATCTTACATTTTTGTAAAGTTCAGTTAACTCACAAACTTAAGCCAGGTCCATTGTACCTTTGTCAATTAGGTGTTGAACAACCAAGGAATTGACACTAATTTTTTAGAATAAATCATTTTTTGCCATAAGGTGGACGTCTATTTGAATGGGTACAAAATAACTGGTTTTATAGGTAATCCATTAAAAATTGTCAATTAGATGTTGGAAAACGAAGGAATTGACGTTAATTTTTTTTAAATATTTTTTATAATGCGGACGTCTATTTGAATAGGTACAAAATAACTAGTTTTATAGGGAGCAGAATGTTGTTTATGACAAAGCAATGCACCTACAACAAGTTTTGGGATGATGGTGTGGTTGTCTTACTATTTTTTGACAAAAAGTAATTGGTGGATATTAAAGTTTTTGCGACCTGCATTGTATGAATTTATACAAAATATAGATTTAGCAGGATGTGGTTTTTGCAGGAGAAGGAACCTATTACACTGCGCGAGAGAAAACACAGTTGTTCTCTTACGCACTAGTAATTCACTAAATCTTTTGTCTATCTTCCAAACACCAATCATAACTTTTGAGTTAAAAGAAGTTGAAATGTCATTGGTCAATTTATGGGACAAATATGCAAAAATGTAATCAGCAATTTTTTTATTCCACACATAATTATATTTTATTGTATTTTATGTCAACCCTGTTCAAACAAGTCGTAAGACTTATAAAATAATGTAAAATATCTGTAAAAACACACAATAAAATGCAATTTTATAGTAAGAGAATTTTAAGTATTTTATGGAAAAATTATATTTTGCGCTCATTTTAAAACAACTTTTATAATATAACTTCAGCAAACAATTAGAGGAAATTTTTTGCAAAACTTTAAAATTATATAAATGAATAAAACTAAACTCAATGGTTTATATTTAGATAACATAATGCAGAAATATTGGTGTTTGCCAAGGTCACACTGCTAAAACAAGTATGTAGTACATGAAATGTTACTAAATTTTGACAAACTTATGATGAAATAGCAGATAAATAATATATTGCAAGTTTGTTGTAAAATATAACTTTTGGGATAGCCAACTTTGTTCATGTAAACTATTAATTACTTTATTTTTAATAATATTATATAATATATGTATGTATAAAAAATATACTT
This sequence comes from Tachinus rufipes, assembly GCA_963932245.1. Classification (NCBI taxonomy): domain Eukaryota; kingdom Metazoa; phylum Arthropoda; class Insecta; order Coleoptera; family Staphylinidae; genus Tachinus; species Tachinus rufipes. The sequence continues at coordinate 43,659,437 of OZ010743.1, read as the reverse complement.
TGCTAATATCTCAAAAAAAGTAAGAGAAAATTACCATTACAATAAAAAATACTAATTATAATTTTTTTACAAGCTATACAGACTCAAAATAAATGATAATCTATTTATCTTGAATAGTATGTTTACCATAAATAAAAAAATGTAAAAATAATAGAAATCTATCAATTAAGATTAAGAAAATAATAAATTCAAACAAAATTGATAGATATAAAAAGCAATAACAATTCAAAAGTTAAACAAACTTAAAATATTTTATATGATTTAGTTATAAATTCAGTAAAAAACATTGTCATATTCTGAACGATGTTTTTCTGCGGGCAATACAGAAACAGAACAGATTATAATATATATTATCACAAACCAGGTAAAGATTTATTATTAATAACTTCAACTTCCCTGCACATTTTTTTGGAATAATTGTTTTTTTGCTGCGTTGTCTTACAAACTTCTAAGAAATATTTTTTCTTTAAGTTGACTACGATTTTTCTTCTAAGCAGTAAAGTACATTGCATAGATCAAAAGTGAAAATATTAAAAATGTTTTCTACATGTTCTCACATAAATATAGAAAAAACGCCAATGAGATTACGAAAAAAAGAAACAACACAAACAAATAGATATGATAAAAAATAAAAGCTTATTTAAACGTTAAGAAACTAAAAATGTCTTAATATAGCTTTGCTTTATTATTAGTATAGTAATAGTAAACGTATATACGTCAATAAATTATCATAAGTTGCATTGTCATACTAATTAAAATTTACATTAAAATAGAATTATGTAAAACATAAATTTTATGAGGTTATTTAACGTTTAATATGATAATATAAAATAATCACTATTAAAATATCATTTGTTTGTTAACAATATTTTAAATGTCACTAAATTATATAATTACAAAAACGTTAGTTGGTATAAATGTAAGATCACGTTTGCTTTGTTCATGAATCTCCGTTCTATCCGTATTTATAAGACACTCAAGATTTGCTATCAGACAAGATATATACTCAAAAAATAAAATAATTAAAATAGCTTACCTGCTGAAAGGAGCAGCCATAGTCCAGGTGGTCTTTTCATCTTTCTGTAACAATAGAGGCAGCTATAATAACATTTACCACAGTAATTGCAAAGTTAATTGAATAAAATAATTGGATTTCAGCAAAATAATTGCATGCATCCCATGTATGGAAGTCAATATTAGAAAATATTTATTGGATGTGTTGAATGGTTGATTAATTGTAATAATAATATTCCATATTAGTTTTAATGAAATTAAGAAGGGATATCTGGTCTCAGAAAACCTATATGTGTATCGATTCGAGCAAATATAACAAAATATAAAAAGTTGATCATATTTTTTAAAATGTGTACTTTCCAATATAAGGGCTTGTTAACTTTGTTATATTTATTGTCTACTTTTGAGATATAAATTCTCAACTGAGTTTTATTTAGTATTAAATGATTAATAACAACTAAAAACTAAATATGATTTTTGTTGTTTTGTAATATTATTGAATTTGAGTGACAATTTCATTTAATTAATATATATAAATTTCCTAGCTGAGATCTATTTACTAACTTAGTGTAACTAAGCATAAAAATAATTAACCATTCTTTTCTAAAATAATTCATTAAAATCTACCTAATTTAAATATAATTTATAATGTACTTACATAACAGTTTTAATTACAATTGGCATGAAGGTTATTATGAATCGTGACTTATAATAAACGCTACTAATAACCCGGTATTATTATTTTAAACTTTCTTGCTTCTCAACATAATAACACCAACATACATATATTTCAGCATTCAATTAATTTAGGTGTTTTGAAACCAGTAATTTGGTATGCAGCACTCTTGCCTTGATTTTAAAAATAAACACTTGAATTTTGGGAATAACACATATCAATTATGAATAATGTAAAACGTTAAATTCTACGAATGCGATGTATTGAAAATATTAACAAACAAATAAAACGTGATCATGTCTGGCATATTAGTATGTGCAGAATAAATTATATGCAAAGGTAAACGATGTCTTGCGAAAAACATTTATAAGTATGACTAATCCCTTCACTTTTCTAATGAGATGTATGCTAATCAACACCCCCAATTTAGGTTGACATTTTAGATAATTTCAGGATGATTAACCCGAATATATAATCAATGCCATATTATATTCCCTTCACCTAATATTATGAAATGTAATTGCAAGGTATTATAGATTATTAAATGTAAAATTTGTAGAGGTGTGTTTTGTTAATTTAATATTATGAAAACATAATAAAAAAAATCTACAATTGAAACAATTATTATAGAAAAATGTATCAGTCAAATTGTTTATTTATGGTTTCCAAACCACAGTTTTTTTTTTAACTTTTTGATGCAATACATTTAATAAAAATTTATTTATTATAACTGTTATTTGTGAACATCATTTTCAATGAATAAATAAAAACTTTTGCATTATGCAAATAAAATGAGCAAATGTGTGAAAACACCCATTTTTATGCCAATAAGTACTTCACTAAGATGCTTTAACAAACCTATAGTTTGCACTATGTTAACCCGTAATATTTTCTCCTAAATCATAAAAACCTACTTGTTATAATAATTACAAATAATATCAAAATTTGCTTTCACAATTGCAAAAATTTGCTTACAATGCTAACAATTTTATTAATAATTTAATGATACTCAATAAAACAACAAATTATGATACTATGCTACTATCTTATTATACAATGCAAGTGGCACACTTGTCTCTATTATTGTTATTCTGGCAGAATTGGTCAGTTTAGAATTTGTTAGTTAATGTAGGGTGCTAAGGTTTTTACAATAAAATCAATCAGAAATTGGATTTAATTTATGTTAATTTTACATTAATATTATTTAATTAATTGACAACAATTTTGTTCTGTATATTATAATATGCTATTTCAAAGTACTTAAAAAATTCACTTCCTCTGTTCCACATTTGGTAAATATTACCTATATCATTTTATAATGATAATAATTAATGGTTGCAATGAAAATAAAGATTTGTTCGTTTCTAAAACGCACGTATTTAATTTTCTGCACTGATAATCAATTTATTATATCCATTAATCCACATATGTAATATAACAAATTTATGTAATAATTATCTTACGACATAATTACTAATCAATACATATCGGTCCAAAAATGTAATAAGTAAGGCAACTCGACACGTAACACGCCGGGCACATAACTATCTAGCTGCATATAAAATTTATATAACTATAATTAATATTCACTGTATGATGTGAAACAGTTCTCCCATAACGTTGCCATAAAAGCTAAACCAAATGACGGAAATAAGTGCAACAGGAAGTTCTTCATAACACACATGACACACAAGTTCATTGTGCCAAATTAACGCCGGCGGCTTATTATTTAATCATTTTTACACCGTTAAAGGTTTGTGAATAGTATTGCATTAATGAAACAATGAAGAGGGCGTACATTGTGTGACATAATAAGTGTAAACTTATTGTTACAAATTAATTGCGGTTTACTTTGCATGTTGTAATTTGTTTCGCTTGTAATTGATTATGATTGATATAACATTTAAATGCAGTTTAGTAAATTTAATAGATTTTTATTGTTATTTAAATTAGATTATTTTTTAAATATTTGATGGCAATTTAAGAAAAACAAAATTGCAGGTAATTTGTGGAGTATGCGGATAACTAAAACAACAACTAGCAAGCGAAATTAAGTTTTTTTCTTATTATAAATTAACAATAAAATTATATTCTTCTATTTTGTAAATGCGTTCAGATGAAATTGTTAGTGTTGCACATTGAGTTATCAATGAAAGCGATCATGATATATTTGTTCTGGTCAATAAATTATGTAGTATTTCGAGTTATTTATATTGGTATGTTATTAAAGTAGATAAAAGACATATAGATAGTATATAATTTTATTTGTCCTGAATATAAGTTCTACAGAGTTATAAAACTTCACTATCAGTGTTGGTTTAAAATTTACCACTAGAAGGCTAGAAAGTGACAAACATAATTTTTAATATTGATTATTTATGCAATTATCTGTATTCAAAAGTGATTATATTTATGATTTACAATATGAAATAAAAAAAAAAGTATTAGCATGAAAGTGATTTTAGATTTTATAGTAATATTTATGTTTTTTAAACTTAATACCTAAATAAAATTAAAAAGCACGCAACTATAGTTTTTTTTTTAAATTTATTTTAGTATTACTTAATTATTAATTGTGTAGGTTTATTTTATTAGAACAAAATAATAAATGGATTTAAACTTAATAAAGTATATTTATTTTAAATAAATAAAAATAAAATAAAATCCAAGTCTATTATTATACTAAAAATAATTAATTCAATTAATCTGATTCAAACAAAATTGTACTTTAAAAACTACTCTTTATTTAATTGTTAACTATAATTTTTTACAAGATATTTTACAAAGATTTTAACATTGGTTTCGAAAATTTAATTAGTAATACTTGCAGTTTATGCTCTAGAATAAAGTACAAACTACAAAAATATATATAAACTAGAAAACAAACCGCTTTTGCCTGTAATGACTGAGCTTAGTATATACTATAAAGCAAAAACTTTATCATTTTTAAAATTGAATGGTGGTGGCCGTTACTATGCAACAGTTCATTTTAAGACAAATAATACACTTTTACTATGTACTATAGCACGAATATATTTAAAAAAAACCGTATCATGTTTCAACCTTTACAAGGCCGTCATCAGACGGTAATACAAACAAGTATGTATGTATGTTATGTTGACATAGTAAATGTGTTTTATTTGTCTTATATACAGGGTCCATTATGAAAGTAATGCGCATGATTTTATTGTGACACAACTATCCATCCCAGCCCGGTAAAACCGGTCGTTAAATTTGGTGGTGGATCTGCCCTTTCAACGCAGCCGGTCGCAAACTTGCTCCCACTGTTCTGAGCGGAAAGACGTGTCTCCGCGTGAAGTGCGATTTTGCGCCGTCAAGAACTTTTAGATTTGATTCAAAATGAGCCGGACTTTCTTAACTGTATTGTAACCAGAGACGAATCCTGGATGTTTGAGTACGACCCAGAACCGAAAATGTAAACCAGCGCGTGGCACACAAAATCATCCCCCTTCCCGCTCCAAGAAAGCGCGAATGAGCAAGTTTCGCATCATAACGTTGCTCATTATCTTCTTTGACGTCCGAGAAATCGTCCATTTTAAGTTTGTACCGCAAAGAGAAACTGTCAACTCAACCTTTTACCTCAAAGTGCTCAAAATATTATAATATTATTATAAACGTCGGATGGCGCGCGTGAGGACTGACATCAAAGACACGGTCAAGCTCCACCATGACAATGCCTCCAGTCAAAGGGCCGTCATCGTTACCAACTTTCTGGCTCAAAGCAACACTTTGGTGGTTCTCCAGCTCGCTTACAGTCCCGACTTAGCTCTGTGAGATATTTTTTGTTTCCCCGACTGAAGATAGAGCTGAAAGAAAAGCATTGGGAGACCGTGGAAAACATCTAAAAGCTTGTTACAAGATTATTAAAAGACAATTCTGTCGAGGAGTTTTAGGGTACCTTTCAGGCGTAGCAGACACGTCTCCGAAAGTGCATTGATGCAGTGGGAGAGTATTTCGAAGAATTTTAAGCGTTTGTACCAGTACGATCAATAAATCTATTTTTTATAGACAATGGGCATATTACTTAAGACCATTTTTATAATTTGTGTGCAAATCTCTAATTTTTTATAGCGGAATTAAAAACACAGCCAGCAGAGGAGCGAATGAAGTGTTTTTGTTATTGCTGATTTTTTAATCAAACTAAAAACGAATGTCATGTGCTGGCCAAAACAAATACTGTTATGTGGTACGCGCTATGTGTTTTTGGCTATACCATGACGCTCCAAAAAATGTAAATGACACAACAATAATATTCCTTATCTGGCGGCACTCTTTTATCAATTATTTTTTATTAAAAGAGGATTACAAAAATATGCTGACTACTAAGATGGGAGAAGTGAGAAAACTAGTGACAAACTAGATTATTCATGATATAAAAAAAATAAGTGATGCCAATTGTAAAATATTTCTGCGCAATTAAATTGAATATTTATTAAAAAAAACATAATTTGAAAGAAAAAAACTTTACGTTTTTTTGCTGATGGATGTTATGTGCTGGCCAAAACAAAAGCTGTTATGTGGTGCGCGCTATTATATTCACTGTGAGAGAACACTTTTATATCAATTATTTGGCCTGGTAGAAAGGAAATAAAGAAAAATGAGTGAAATAAAAGAAGATTACAAAAATGTGCTGAGTAAAATAGAAGAAGTGAGGAAACTAGGGACAAACTGATTTATTCATGAAATTTCTGGGCAATAAGGATTTATTAAAAAAAAAAACATAATTTGAAAGCAAAAACCTCAGTTATACGAGTTAAAATAAAAGAAAATTACAGAAACAATAGTGAATTCAAAATATTTTTAAGTTTACTGGAAAAAGTAAAAATCAACAGCATACAAGTAACTTTATTAACACTCAACAATGACGTAAAAAAGGCAAAACTCAAAAGTATCAAAACGCTACTAGATATGTACAACAAAGTATGGGAAAATGATTAAAAAAATAATTTCTATAAAAGAATGTTGGAGAAACTGGGTATAGTTGGTTAAAGTTTTGAATTATTTTAAATAATAAATTAAGTTTTAGGCAACAACCATACCTTAGATATACCAGAAGATGATGTAGATTGTACTTGCTTTAAAGATGTAGGAATTCAAATTTAAGTTTTTCTGATTAAATTAAATATCTTTTTATTTTGAAAAAGGATTTATTTTTAAATTTATACCGAAAATAAAATAATTAAAATTTAACAAAGGTACAATAAGGTTCTTTACATACACAATCAATAGATTAATTTTATGATGTCACATTTTTTTAATAAAGTTTAGGATATACATAAATTGTGGATTATCTCAAAATAGCGTATTTGTCATAAATTGCGTTTTGAAAAAAAAAGTTTTTATTTATTCTTTTCAATCAAGCCAGTTAAGAGCTCTTAATTGTCAGAAGCATTTTGTTGAATAAAATCTGCATGCACTCTGGAAAATGTTTCCGCTAAATGTTCACCATATTTTTTTTTATTAAACAAAAATAATGCAAAGTTCAAATATTTTACTTATTAAATCAAAGCTAAATAAAACATTTTATTATTTTAGGGTTCTATCGTTTAAAACATACATTAACAGTAACAAGGAACTATTTAAATGATCCGGACAAAAATTGGTTAATTGGATCCGAAGTTAAGACAAAAAAGTGTGTTTTTAATAAACAATAAATAATATCTTTTAAATTGACTTAACCACTTAAGTCAAATTTTTGGACAACATTATTACACGTATTCTGATGATTTATTATCATAGTCAAACTTTGTATATGCAGTGATTTTTGCAGCACAGAAACTTGAAAAAAAAAAACTTAAAAATTCTTAAATAGTGTAAACCTGCACAACTTTTTTATGAGCAGTAGTACAAAAACCGGCAACAATCGTAAATTAGCACAAAATATATGCCATTTACATGGTGTAATTAGATTTTTATTTGTAGACTTTCTGAGCGTGCCATCTACAATAGAAGTAATGTTTAATATGCGCAGTGTAATTTATCTACTAAAATAAGTTTTAACATTGCATACATTATATGCATTACGTATATGGTAATAATAAAGTTCGGTGAAAATTTTAAAATAATTATTTTGCAAATAAAACAGTAACGTGCAAAAGAACAAAAATTCTTATTCTGAAATTTAAATCTTATTTTAATCTTTTGCACGCCACTGATTTATTTACACTCCAATTTTCTTGAAACTTTTACAAAACTTCAACGTTATTATCATATACATAATGCATATAATGTATACAATGTTGAAACTTATTTTAATTGGTAATTACGCTAGAAAAATTAATTCAGTTTATTAACATATAAAAAATTACTTCCATTGCAGATGGCACGCATATAAGGTTTACAAATAAAAATATAAATGCTATACGTAAATGACCTATGTTTGGTGATGCTTTACGATTGTTGCCAATTTTTGTATTGTTTTTCGTAAAAAAGTTAACGGGATTAATTTTTCAATAAATTTTTTATTTTTTTTAATTAATGTACTACAAAAACTTTTGAATATACAAAGTTTAACTATGATAGTAAAACGTCAGCAATACGTGTAGTAATGTAGATTTAAAATTTAGTTCAAGTTGGTAGACTCGTTTAGAAGATATTATTTTTTTATTATAAACGTATTATTGGTCATTTTAATAGTTAGTTTACAATGTTAGTAGCATATAATGAATGTTTTAATTGTTTATAAAACTAAAATGATAAAATGTAAAATGTTTTTAATACATATTTAGTATTATCAAGTCACTCACAAAATGGCCGCCGTAAAATATTTTGCGTAACATTATAAACGTGAGGCAGGTATCCAGTATATCTATGGATTTTACTGAATTTTTTTATACTTTTATAGAGTTTTGTCAGAAATCATGATTATTTTACTTTCCAAAGATAATTTGGTCTTTATCAACTTGCTCAAAACAGGTATACTCTTAAGCTTATCCGACCCATTTTATATAAAAATAAACAGCCAGAAAGAAGAAATGCATTACATGGACACTTTATTGTAGGCTGTGTGTGCTTCAGAAACGTCGTTATAGTCTAAGATAGGCAACAAAGACGACTTGAATTGGTTTTATTGCTGTCATCTGTAAGTAGGTGCAAGAGTGCGGGTTAAAGATGCAGTTATAGCGGGTTGTGTTCTGCAATGTCGGGAAGACGTTTGAATTAAAGTTGAATTTTTAAGTGCAATTTTTGTCAAGTCTGTAAACTGAAACTATGTTTTTAAATTCTAAAATATCATGGATAGCAAATATGACTATTACATAATCCGTAAAAACTGAAAAAAACGGTCCAGGACGCAAGGGGTTTACAAAAAGTTTTTGCTACAAAATTTTAGATGTAGTTTAAACATGATTTTTATAAAGTCAAAATTGTTGTCATTAGTATTTTAACTTCAAAAACTCTGTTTAAGACGCATTTACATTTTTTGTAGCAAAAACTTTTTGTGAACCCTTTGCGCCCCTCTCCATTTTTCCAATTTTAACAAACAAATCGAAGATAGCACTGGATGCATCTGCCAAATTTGCTGTTTATGACGTTTTTGAATTTGTACGCTTGAAAACGGTTCTAGTTGACAGCAAAAAACTCGAAAATTGCACTTTAAAATTCAACTTTAATTCAAACCCAATACCACAGAGCACTACCCGCTGTGACTCTTTTTTTAATCTCCTCTTCTCTGCTGCCCTTTTTGAAGTGTCCGTGTAAATACTCTTAACAGTTTTAAAATGATTAAAAAAAAAACAAAATAACTCAACTAATGTAAGTAATTGAGTTTTTAAATATAACACAGTTGTGTAGCTATTATATACAGCTAATATTTTTTATCTTAAGTGCCGTCTGACGTAAAACTGATTTCAGTACAATTAGTAATTATTTAAAAATGTAATTTTACTATCTAGTACTCTTGATGCCGCTTTAATTTTTTTGGTGAAAGTTTACTACGTTTTTGAAAAGTTGGAGTGCAAAATAATTCTTTTGTCAGGCGGCTCTAACACAGTACTATAAAAGTGTTAGACAAGAATGGAAGTAATAATAATAATAAGACTACTTATAGTTGGTATATAAAGGGTGGGCCATGTAACGTTTGGAATTTGAACTACCGTTTATTTTGTTTTTCAAAGGTATAATGACATTTATGAGTTGACAGAAATTTAGTTTTATGTTTGGCATTAAGAAATGGGACGCTTTACACTTGAACAAAGTTGGAAAATAATGAAAACTTACTTTCAAAGTAGTGAGTCTTCTACTCAAACGGTAAGAAATTTACGAAACAAATTTGATAGAAAAGAAGTGCTTTCAACGCAGTTTGTGAACCAATTTGTGAAGCAAGTTTACAAAACTGGATCGTTAGTGGATAAAACAACACGTTTACGTTTTCGTTCAGTAAACTTAGCCAAAAAAAAAAAAATGTTGTTGCTCAGAAAATGCATCATCATCAACTTTACGCACTTCTCTAACGAGCATTTAGCGACTTCGGTTTGAAGGCCTACAAAGTTCAATTAGTCTAAAAAATAAAGCTTCATGATCATCTGATGGGTTTTCAGTTTGCCTAACAGGTTAAAGATCGTTTGGCTAAAGATAAGCATTTTTATCAAAAATTCTTGTTTTTCGATAAAACTCATTTTTATCTCGGAGGCTATGTCAATAAAATAAAATTGTCGCATGGGGATCAGAGATTAGCGCGGCATACACACAAAGATTTATCTGCGGGTTGGAACCGTACGGTTATATCTACAGTTTTTGGATCGCGCCGGTTCAAAACCGCCGTCGCAAACTAACACAAAATTGGAACCGACAGATAAAACTTCTAGATTGAAAAACTGCGTGTTAGTGTGCAAAACCCACAGATTTATCTTTACCCTTGGCCCGGTTTTATTTGAAAAGAAATTCGTATGTCAGATAAATAAAAATGTGCAACGTCAATAAAAAGCAGGTTATTTGCATGGCTCTTATATATACCAATAATATAGCCTAGGGAAAATTTAAACGACATGCAACTATTAAAAGAATTATAAGAAAACGATCCAAATGATTATAAAAATTATTTTTGGATGGACAAAAACACCTTCCAACATTTACATAGTTTAGTAAAAAAAAATTAATAAAACAAAATAAAAAGATGATAAATGCTATATCAGTGGAAGAACGATTAATAGTTCAAGAGCTACAATTAATTAGTTTAGTAAGAGCTCGCCGCTGTAAATTGCGCTCACTTGCTATCTTTGCTTCTAGCGACTGGTGCTAATTAATTTTACATCTTTGCGAAGCTCTCAGCGCCAGGTATCCCGACAGAAGGTTTGCCCTTCTGACTTTAGGCAGGCTTTTCATGATGAAACCCAATCTCAAAATATTAGGCTTCCGAAAACTCTAGCATTTTTTATGACGCGAGCTCTCCGTCTATTAGATCATACTTTTGTAAATCTATTTAAAAAATTTCACTATTTTTTAAGTTTTTGTTTGTTTATTTCTTTGATTTTATTTTCCATAAACATGGATTTTCTTTATATAATCGAAAAAAAAATCTGTTAAAAATTTTACTTGAAAAATAGGCGCAGTTTTATTTTAAGTTTTAACTGTGTGCTAGTGGGAGAAGTGCCGGGGTAAAACTATACAGTTATTTTGGCAGGTTCAGACCCGTCTTTTTTGTACACATTAACACACAGTTTTATTGATTGGTGTGGAATGAAAGTTCCAAAACCCGCAGATAAATCTTTGTGTGTTTGCCGCGCTAATACACACATGACTATTGAACAGCCTATGCATCCACAACGAGTAACCGTTTGGTGTGGTTTTGATCTGGCGGCATAATTGGGTCATTTTTCTTCGAAAATGAGCAAGGAACCGCTGTTACCGTCAATAGCAAAGATTACTGTGTCATAGTATTTATTTATCGTTACTGTGCCATACTAAACAAATTTTTGTTTCAAAAAATTGAAGAGTATGAAATGGATGACATTTGGTTTCAACAGGACGGGCACTTGCCATACCATCGATCTTTTGCGCACTGTTTTTGGAAATTAAATAATCAGCCGAAATGCTAGATTTTTGTGGGGAGATTTTAAGGATAAGAGTTACGCTAACTATCCAGAGACAATTGATGCCTTGAAACACGAAATCAAAGTTGCCATTCATGCGATTGGAGCCCAAACAATCAAAAATCTACTAAAAAATTGGGTTAATCGGATGGTATACTGTTAAGCCAGCCGTGGTGATCATTTGAATAATGTTGTATTTCTTAAATGTAAATGTCCAATATTTCTAATAAACTCATAATTTTGAAAAAATATTTATTACTTTTTAATTTATAGCTGATTCAAATTCCAAAAGTTAGATGACCCACTCATTATATTTGATATTAAAACTAAGACCAATTAATTGAACGTTATAAAGGAATACCAACAGTTTTTCTTATCAGATAGAACTAGTTATTTAGTTCAAGTTCGGAACAAAACGATAATATTTTGAAAACCAAACATTGACAAAAAATCGTTGTTTCAAAATATAAAGTAGTGGATAATGAATCAAATATAGTGATTAGACCTGCACTACATTTGATTCATCACAATTTGATTCATGCGACAAGAATAATTGATTAGGCATGTGATTAAAAACTACAACATATTGTCTAAAATTTTAAAATATTTTTATTATTCTTTAATCATGTAAATTTTATTAATCACTTAGTTTTTTTGTATTAAAATACACTTAAAATAATTTGCTATAAAATACAAACATACTGCTAATAAGAAGATTTCTCATTGACACATTCTCGCTCTATTGACATAAATTGGAAAGACTATAATTAAACGCAATCAACACTTTTTAATTATTTCAGTTTCTATTAATCACATTTAGCAATACACAGTTGTATATCCTGTATACATGTACATGTTTTGTTACGATAGGCTGGGCAAATGGCATTTTTATTGATTTAAGAAATGAGAGACTTGATTGAAAAATGTTGTTTAATAATTTTTTTTATTAAATGCAATAAATGATTCTATATTTGTAAAATGGTTATAATTATTAATTGTTTCCTTTATTGTCATTTTTATAGATATTTTAGATTCCCTTTTATATTAGCTTGTCAATCAACTATTTGTAAAACAATTACTAGTTTAAAGTTTTAGTTATTTTTTAATATCTGCTTCACAAAACTTATGTAAGTTTATAATTGGTGGTGTAAAGTAGTTGTAGCTCCATCATGTTGCTTATGTAAGTTTGTTCTTATAATTCTAATAATAATTTTTTTTTAAATAAAGCTTATTTGAAAAAAAATCAGACCATGAAAGAAGAAATGTTCTAATTTAAATTTTTAATTATATCTACTTATTATTAAATTAATTTTAATTACAATTTTATGAAAATATCGTTATAAATTAAAAATAAGTATATTTTATTAAAACTTAAAACATGATTTCTATAATTTATTTATAATTATTAACGCAGTGATGAAGTGTTGCAGACAGCAGACTAGACAATTTAAGTACAGTTCTCTTTCAGTTAGATAATCATGAGATAATATAAATTATAAATGCGAAGACAACATAATGCTTCTTTGTTAAATCGGCGAGCCAGCGATGTAAACCGAGGTGCGTGTGAGCCGTACAAAATAAACAAAAAATAAAATTTAACGTAATAGCTCTCACTGCGGTATGATTTTAGTTTTATGTTTTTATTTAAATATGTCTTTGGGTTTCGATGAATTGCTTAATTTCAGATATTGTGAAATGATTTAAGCGTACATAGTTTTAAACCGCAGATTGCGTGCTTGAATGTGTAGGTTATTGACCAGATGTGTTTGGAAAATAATTTATATTGTTGTGATTGTTGGAATAGGCTAGTGAGAATCAATGACCCTAGTCTTAAAAATTCATTTTAATAATTTATGTTTATATTATTGAAATAAAAAAAAAATTAAAACTACAATCTTATATTTTTATTGTAAATAGGGAAGGCTTGTTATACATATTATGAATTATATAAATTAATTAATCAAATAGTCTATAATTGTAATAAATTGATATTATTATTAGCGTTTGATTTGTTAATTTTATATAAAAAAATCTCATGTGGATTTAGTAAATTTTCTCATAGTCTAATACAATTTAAATAATTTATTCATTACAATTTTGTTGCATACTAATTTAATACAATGTATGCTGATTATCAATAAATTTCTTCCTAGTATTTGTGTAGAAATCATCTATAAATATGCATCCAACTATTAATTAACACAAACTTTCTAATAAAATTGATAAAAATATTCCATCTGCAAAATAAGTAAATTGCAATTATTTGTGTCGTCCATAAAAGTAATGATAATTAATACGTATCTACATATGTTCCTTTCGTTTTTATGTTTATTAGATAGTTAGATATAGGAATCTCAAAGGACATCGTGTTTTCATTGTGCTTATTACATGTGTTTATTATTTTAAAGGACGATTCTTTCATTTGTGGCAACGTGATTGCAATTACAACAGCTTTATTTTTCTACATATGTAAGTGCAGATTGGAATCTTCGTACATAAGAAGTGAAACGTGCAATTAATAGTAATATTCAATAAACTTTAAACTTTACGTAATTATGGGTTCTTTTTGTTGTAATAATCAGGATAAATATCTAATATTTTTCTTTGACATAAAATAATATAAAACTATAGTTTATTGTTTTAAAACTTTTAGTAATTATTTTATTGTGAATATAACAATTTTAATAAAACCCCTATTATTACATAGTATCAGATTTTCATATTAGGATTATGAACAGTATAAACTGTTAAGATTTTTTTAGATATATATTTATATAGCATATAAAAAATGTTTTATTTACGAAGAAATGTATTTCAATTTTATATTATAATATAATTTGTCGTATCTATTTAAATCTATTACTTGTTTATTTATAATAACAACTTTGTCATCAATCACATACATTGGTTAAACATAAATTGTCAATCTGTTCATTATCATGTAAATATTGTATATATTAAATTTGGTAAACATTTGTTTTCATATCTTAGTGCTAATTTTCCTGCTGTTTGCTGGAGTCTTCTTATTTAATTCCAACACTCATTCCCAGTACCATTGCCTTAAATTTTTTATTACTTCCAACGTTAAATTTCTGTCTATACCGCCATTATTAACGCTATAAATAATTTGTTTCTATTGCTCAATGTTGACAAATGCTCAACACGTTAAGTTGGATATTTGTTTATTTTTGTATTTTTAAGATAAATACGTTTCTTAAGTAAGTAGTGTATTATTTTGGATATCTACTCATTAAAATAACACCATAGTATTATTAAACCGTTATTGATGAAAAAAAAGTTTATTTGGTCAACAAGTTTCGTAAAGCTAAAACGCATTTTATCAGTAAATATTTTGAGAAAATTTGCAAATACACATAAATCGTGTACTTAATGATTGCTCATTTTATAATAACAATAATAATATAATTATTTATTTATTTAATAAAAATATAATCACAGGATATGTACATGCTAACAAGATTACAAGCAACATCCTGCGTTTTTTGACTGTTGATAGAAAATTAATTATATTTGGAGACCAATAACAAACTACTAAAATATAATTAACCATTTTACTAGGTTAATACACAGGAAATATAATATTAGTATGTGATAAATTTACAATTATAATCACCTAAATTAAATTAATAAAACTAATTTTAATGGTTTGTGCTTTAGTATAATAGTTTAAAGTTTAGTACAATTGTTTAAGTGGTCTTTTTTGTGCCAAGCTGGTAATTTCTGACACGAGAGCACGTGGTAGCATCGTTTTCGGTTAAACAGATTGTATCAGAGAGTTTTGAGCGCTGTTGTTTCAATCCAAAATATAAAATTGTAAAAAGTCTTAATAACATAATATACTAGTAGTATATGAGAGTTAATTGAATATTAATCCCCAAGTAAAATATAGATTTCATACTGATCTAAATTTACTGAAATGGTTCATTATTCAAAGAGGATAAACCCAATTAAAAAAAAACGTTGCACAATAAGTTACTGTCATCTACAGGGAGTTTATAAATGAATGGGATTATGTAATCACTTTAAATGTGCCGCTTTTTGTAAATTGTTTACTATACTATTTGTTTTGACAGATCAACTTTGACAGCTGTCAAGCAAACATATGAAAACATATGTAGTATAGTAAACAGTTTTAAAGAGGCGGCATATTTAAAGTGATTACATAATCCCATTCATTTATAAACTCCCTGTATAAGTACCGCATACCGACCATGCAGTATTTACCTCTTTATTTTATTAAATTAAACAGTTTTGTGAAAACAAAATAAGTTTGCTTTAAGTTAATTTTAATTAGCTCTATATGCGGAAGAAGCAATACCAATGCTTGATCACGCTACAAACGGGCATATACATTTTTATTCCCGCTTGTTAAACCACGTTCTATTTAATAAAAATTGTAGTTGTTTGATGGAAGATTTCAACGGCTTGTCATGCAATATGAGTGTTGATACCTGTATATTGCAGAATATAAGAATTAAGATTGCAGTGGTTTGGGTTGGTAGAGTAAATATCGTGACACAAAAACTTGTATAGAAGTGTCAAAAGTAAAGACCCTTCGGAACAGCTTGATGTGAGATAAATTAATAGGAATAAGAAGAAAGTATACAAACTTGAAGTATACTGTTATTTACGAATTGCTTAAGTAATTCTAGTAAAGTAAAAGTTTTAAGTTAGATAGTTTAAAGATAAAACCTGTGTACCAAACGTTTATACTCATAACCAAAACGCTTGATTGCTTTCCCTCCATCCGGAATGTTTGGAGGTTGGGTGTAAAAATTGTGATAGGTTGGGATATTGAATGATGATTACAAAAAGCAAACGTAAAATATTGATACAAATATTTTTCTAAGGATAGGCAGCAATGTAACAGTAGCTAAATGGGTGAGACAAATTAAAGATAGATTAAAGTATACAAATTATTGTTTCTGAATTCTATTTGTTATAAACATTTTGAAGGTGTTGCCTGTCTTGTCAGTATTTTTTCTTTACTTGAAAAAAATATTTTATAATTCTTTTATAAGATTATTATATCTTTTTTTTAGCTCATTTCAGAAGTTTGATAAAGACATTTTTTGTTGCTTGAACCAATTTTAAGCGATTTTACTCTTTGTTTGATAGCTTTTATGCTTCCACCATTTAGACTCTGAAAATAGATACACTTTTGCCCGGCGCTCATCAAAATTTGACAAACAAAATTTTAAACTCTACCCTAGTGTGTATATAATATTTTTCGTAAGTATGAAAAAAATAAGCACGACTCCGACTATTTTCCATGCAGAATTGTTCGCAGAATTAAATTTTTTAATAATTTTTGGTGTAGAGTTTATGGTGAAAACAGGCATTTTTACTATATTTTCGCAGTTTTTTTTTTTAGTTTTAGAACCCCAAAACTCAAAATATACAAAACAAAGTTACATTTTTCAACTATATTACATTCTCCTTCTTGCCCAGACCACTGAAACCAAGAAAATTGTTTTTGTTGGTTTTTGCTGCGTATATACAGGGTATGTGTTTAAATGGTGCCAGAACTAGATTCTACGGAAAAATTTTGATTAATTTCATTAGTATTTTTTTGCGTTAAAAAATTTAAAAAAATTAAAAAAACAATAGAATTTTTTTTAAGGGTACTTAACTTATATTAACGAAAAAAAATAGTAAAGCAAGTTTCTGGACGCACCTCCCCCCCCCCTGCTCTGGTCCGTTTAAAATGGAATTGCCCTACCAAACCCGTTAATTGAGAAAATGGAGGCGAGGCGCTGTAGATAATGACAAGGTCCACCCACACTCTCATATTAAATGTAGTTATAGTTAAATGTATTAAACTAATAAAAAACACCATATTTTAAAATGCTTTGCAGAAGCAGAGGTTTAAACCGACGATAATTTATGCGCCGAGATTTGAGTTATGCTTCACCACAACTCACAACTGGGAAAAGCAACAACTGAATATTAATTTTAAAAAATTTGCAATATAGTGATCTAAATAAAAATCGACAATGACTTTTACTAAATTGATAAATAGTTTTAAACTAGATGTACATGGGAGTAGAGTAGGCATAGTACATTAGTTGTCAGCTATTATAAATGTTGGAGAAGTAGGAATTTCAAAAAAAAATTTGTAGTATAGAAACTGTTGGAAGCGTTAAGTTTTCCTAAGATTTACATTAAAATCACCAATGATGATATCATGCGGATATTGTGTAGGGTTTATCTTGTAGGAAATGGATTGCAAAATATAGACGTTAATGAGTGCTTAAAGGGTTATTTTTTTCAGAGTGACAGTTAAATGAGACATACGAAACATTTAGTATTGTTATGATGCAGGGTTTTGCGATATGCATTTATTATAATACTGTATGTATTATTGATGACTAAAAAATCAGAATAAATTGCAAAACAAACTTACAATTGATCAAGGATGTCTCATGTGAGATACAAAGTAGTTATTCCATATAAAATTTACAGACTGCAGACATCAATAACATACTTAGGAACAAACCTGAACGACAAATGGGAACATAGTTAAGAGGCAAAAATAAGGATTGAAAAAGCACGATCAGCTTTCAACCAAATGAGGAGTATATTATGCAACATGACATTCTGCCTCCAACTTCGTACGCGCACTCTAAGATGTTGCGTCTTTTCAACCCTCTTATATGGAGTAGAAGGTTGGACACTGTCCGAAGCGGTTAGCAAACAATTAGAAAGTTTCGATATATAGTGCTACCGCCGCATGCTTAGAGTTTTATAGACATACCAAGTAACTAATGAAACTATACTTATACGCATGCAAAAAGACAGAGAAATAATTAAAACAATAAAGTAGAGAAAATTGTCAAATTTTGGCAACATCATGCGCAACAGTGAAAGGTACAGAACGCTACAGTTAATTATGCAAGACAAAATTGAACGGAAAAGATCACCAGGAAGACTACGAACTTCTTGGCTGAAGAACTTGCGTCAATGAACCGGCAAGATTTCAATAGAATTATTTAGAACCGCGGTAGATTGAATTAGATAGGCCAGATTGATCAATAACGTTCACTGAGGATACAGCACATCAAGAAGAAAAAAAGAAGAAATTTTAAATGAGTTACATGAAAGTCATATATGAGAATGGTTCAAATAAAATACTTAACTTGATCGTACATTTGGTGGCCTAATATAAACAATGAAATCGAAAACCTAGGTCAAAATTGTAAATCCTGTCAGAAATTTTCAAAATGAAGAAGAACCATGGTCAAGAATTCATTCTATGGGATTAATAGAAAATTATTATTATTTAATATTAATTGATTTTACAACCAAGTGGATTGAATGGTATAAAATGAAAAACATAACGTCACAGTTAACCATTAAAAAACTAATAACGGAATTTCTCGAGTTGTCGTCAAAGTAATTCTCTTTTATTTGATGAATGTAGACAAAACCTGATCTTATAGGTGAATTGTGATTCCTGTCAGAAATTTTCAATTTGTAAAATGAGGAAGACTTCATGGCCAAGACTTCTTTTAGAGTGTATAATAATGAAAAAACATAAATATTGTACAATATAAGACTTATAAAACTTACTAACTAGACATATAAAATACATTCATAAATACTCAAAAACTAAATATTACCGTACAGTGTCACACAGGCACTAGCAAAACAAATACCTACATATATAAATTTTTAAAAATCATAGCAATTCTAAACTATCTGCTTCAAATTCTTCTAGTGAATAGTAACATGCATTATGCATTATGCATATAATTTAAGTCGATTTTTAAATTTGGTCAAGGACATTTTTTGGGATACGGTTATAATAAGAAAGATCTAAAAAATAAAATGAGTTAAATTATTATTTTTTAATATTATTTGATTCTGCAACTAAGGGCCGCTTTTACAATTGTCAGATAACTTAAACCAGGAATAAATTTATCTAAATGTATAAACCTGGTATAGCATTAGTTTTGCCCTTGTTACAGTCTACATAACCTATTGAAACGTCAATAATGACTTATAAACTGACGTATAAATTATTTATACGCAAATTTGTTGTGCGCGTTACTTGGTTACTATACTAGAGAAATCTACTGCTTCAAGCACCGGATAAGTTATCCTTGGTTTATTTCTTTAAGGGCCGCTTTTACAATCGTCGGTTAAACAAGGAGTAGCGCTATCTAAGGAGTATATAAAAATACGCTTTTACAATCCCTTATAACTTATCTCTAGTGTAGTAACTAAGTAACGCGCACAACAAATTAGCGTATGAACAACGTATACGTCAATTTATAAGTCAGTTCCAGAAACGGCCATCTTTGTAATAAATAATTTTTTAGAAAATGCAAAAACGCGTTACAACTAAAGTAGGATTTGTTGCTAAAATTTTTGCACAGAAGAAAATTGATAATTGTCGCATTATTTCCTTGATTGACCTAATCATTGGGATCTTCAAGGGGCTTGTCTTTATTTTTAGTTTTAATTTGGGTAGAGATTCTACTTGAGTATGTGGGTGATTGAAATTTTACAATGGCTCCGATCACTTTAGGAGTCCTGGCAATTTTATAAAATTTTAATTGTATGTTTTAAGAAAAATAAACCAGAGATAACTTATCCGGTGCTTGAAGCAGTAGTTATCTTTAGTGTAGTAACCAAGTAACGCGCACAACAAATTTGTGTATAAATAATTTATACGTCAGTTTATAAGTCATCATTGACGTTTTAATAGGTTATCTAGACTGCAACAAAGGCATAACTAATGCTACACCAGGTTTAAACTGAAGATAAATTTATTCTTGGTTTAAGTTATCTGACAATTGTAAAAGCGGCCCTAAAACATACAAATAAAGTTTTATGAAATTGCTAGGACTCGAGGCCATTGTAAAATTTCAATCACCCGCACACTCGAGTAGAATATCTATTCAATGAATCCCAAATTAGAACTAGAAATAAAGACGAACCACTTGAAGGTCCCAATGATTAGGCCAATCAAGGAAATAATGCTCGACGATTATCAATTTTCTTCTGTGCAAAAGTTTTTGCAACAAATCCTACTTTAACTGTAACACGTTTATGCATTTTCTAAAAAATCATTTATCACAAAAATGGCCGTTTCTGGAACTGACTTATAAATTGACGTATACGTTGTTATAAACTAATTTGTTGTGCGCGTTACTTAGTTACTATACCAGATATAAGTTATAAGAGATTGTAAAAGCGCATTTTTATATATTCCTTAGGTAGCGCTATTCCTTGTTTAACCGACAATTGTAAAAGCGGCCCTAAGTGGATTAATAAAAAAATAAAGTCACAGTTAATCATTAAAAAACTAATAAACTAATACAGATAACAGAACACAACAGAAACGGGTCTCTAGAAATGCAATAAAAACGATAAGAAACGCAATTTATTGAGCTAGAATGTTAAGACAGAAATTAAGATTGCGTCTAGATCTAATATCTCTATTAAGTAATAAGAACAAAATCCAAAAGCAAAATAGACAAATTAAAAATTAAGAAGGTTATCGTAATGAGAATTTTATTACGGGAGATGTAATACTGGTCAATAAATATAAAATAAGTAAAAAATTAATTTGGATTCCAGCAGAACAAACAAAAAAAATGGTAAATAAAATTACTGGGTAATTTGTAATGGCATAAAAAAGAAAAATTACCTCAGGTTAAAGTAAAATTGGTTGAAGTACTTAAGAAAATTGTTGATAACAAAGATATAGACATGGAAGGCATAATGAATATAATAATCCGATACAAATTAGAAAGTCTTGGCAATATGGAAAATAATCCACATCATACTGTCGCATTTATGATAATTGGCCATATGCTTTATGGACATACTAAAGATGACTTAAAACCAAGGATTAATCCATTAACAGATTTAGAAAAGATGTTAAAGGAGCCTAAAGATTATTGGGTGAATTTATTACACAAATATTTTGTTGAAAACAAGGAAGTTTCAATTAAACCCAGTATTGAAAAACAACAACAAATGGCAAATAAATAAAAAAAAATAATAAAAAAATTACAGCAACCAATAGAGAACTTGATCTAGTTTTTATAGATTTACAAAAGGCTTACGATAGGTACGTTACCTATCAACAAATTGGGATGTACTACAAGAATCCAACCTTAACCATATATACTATAATAAATGCCCTAAAAAATCTTTACGATAGCACAAAATTAAAAGTTAAAGCTGGATATAGACTATCAAAAGAATTTGAAACAAATAAAGGATTACGGCAGGGTTGTTGCATTTCCCCTATTTTATTTAAAATGTTTGTAGGAAAAGCGCTTACCAACTGGAAAAAGAAATGCAGCGGCATGGGTATAGAACTAAACAACACTTGCTTGTACACACTTCAATTTGCTGATTAAGTTTTACTAGCAAATGACGAGATTATGCAGAATATATGACTAGAAAACTCAAACTATGAACACACAGAAAACAAAATATTTATGCGTGGGAGGAAATTCGGGGAATTTAATCCTAGAAAATAACAAAGAGATAGTGGCATGTAATGAATATAAATACCTGGGCACAATATTTGACAACACCAAATCTGACGAAAAAGACAATAAAACCATAGGATGTCTGAACGGAATTCTCTGGAATGAATCACAAATAAAAACAAATACAACATATATGATACATTGATAAAAACCAGCTATTATATGGATCAGAAACATGAAGAGTTACAGATAGATATAAAAAAAATAGAAGCCGTGGAGATGGACGCCCCCTAAGAAGATCGACAAGAACATTAAGAATAGAGAAAATTAGGAATGAGATTATTAAACATCTTATGGGAATAGAAGGTTGGCTTAGAAAAACGACATCTAATATGGTACGGACATGTTAAAAAAATGAACGTAAATAGACTTCCTAAGCAAGCGATGGAATGTGTACCACAACACAGAAAAAAAAGGCTAAAGAAAAGGTGGACCCAGGGAATTAAAACGGCAATGAGTGCAAAGAACTTAGTAGAAGGACAGTGTGACAATAAAAAGGAGTGGCAAACAGGCATCGGACAACGTCACAAGACGTTCTAAACCGATTATATTAATATATAAAAATTAAATGTTGAGAAAGGAAATTGAACCATTTGCAAAAGCCAGTGTCACTTGAAAGGTTGAAAATAACAAAAAAAAAAAATTATATATTCTGATAGTTAATAATGTTTGGAATAAAAATGTAACAAAAAATATACAAGAAACCCACTATGTTAACAATGTAAAGTGGTTGTTGATCTCTTTGAGGGGAGATTATGTAATATATTGTAAATATTAATGTAATAGATTATAAATTATAAACGTACATTAAGTTTATTTTATATTTTTTATATTCTCTTTCTTTCTCATATATGCGCAACGCGTAATTTACGTAAAGCCTTTCCGAAATAAAGATTTTTAGTTAAAACCTAACAGTTCGATTATAATGGGTCTATTCTGTACATATTTTAACATCGATGTTAGCTAACATCGCTGTAGAAATTGATATTTAACCAAACAGATATCGAGTTTTTTAAATATTACCTAGCAACGTTCAAAATGTTAATTAACATTAACATCCTCCTCATTCTTAAAACACATCACAATAATATTATATTGAAGAAAAAATTTTAACAAAAAAATATTTACCAATTGTTTTTCAATATCTCGTATTATTTCTTTCAGTTTTAATAATTCATACAATTAATTAACTCAAAAATATTATTTTGCAAAAAATATTCCTATTTTTTCATGGGTGCCGTGATTATGTGCCAAATATGTTTTATTAGATTGACTTCAGGAGAGCAAACTGGCCAGTTTATTTTCTCAATTTCAACTTTATCTAAATATTTAGTGACATACCTTGCTTAATGCAGTCTTGTGTCAATTTGCATCAGGACAAAGTCATCTTTAATAAATGAAATGCAAATGATACCATACAATCTTCTAAAACATATTGTTGTAAAGATATATCTGCTCACATCATAATTGAGCTAGCTACCTTATAACTAATACAAGGCTTAAAAGTAAATTCTGCTAATTGTTGCCCTGGTCGTTGCCAAACTTGGTAAATGTAGGCAAAACCTGAACTCATTGGTGAAAAGAATGGTATTTTATTGATCTAAAATCTAATTGACATGGTTATAAACAAGTCTTGCAGGACAAAGGTTTTTATACCTTCTACCAATTGTTGCTAAACTGTTCATATGCTTACATCAGTTTCTACAATTTCACAAACATGATTTTTTTGTCCTCATTTTAAACAGTCATCTCGTGCACTAGTTTGTTTTTTTTTTGCCAGAAAGTATTTCTACCAGTCTAAGCGTTAAACCAGTCAAGTAACATTAAAATAAGTTAGATTAAGAAATCTGGACATATAATTTTGTCTTCGTCAATTTTACTGGGTGGTTTAAATTGTTTTTGAAAAACTTAAACAGTGTATTCAACTTATTAAATGGATCAAAAACGTTTCTATAAACATGTATCTTTCTAACAAAGATGTTATTTTTGTTAACGTAAACTTTGGAAAAATAAATTGTGTGTATAAATAATCAATTGCATAGACCTACTGTATGTATAAATAGCAAATTGCGTATACATTCTGTATGTATAAATACCGCATTCTTAAATTTTAGACAAATTGAAAAGGTTTGTAAAGCGTTGAGGCGTGAAAAGTTATTATATTTTTATTCTGTGTCTCCTTGTCAACTGTCTATGCTATGCACATACGCAAGTTTCTCACTCTTGGGAATAATTTATAATATATGTTGCCAATTATGCAAAATAGTTTGTTTACAGATAGCCATAGCGGAATAGATAAAGTAAAAATCTTTTTTAAGAAAATTTGGCGCATTGAATAAAAAAAAATATACCCTGTATATAAATATTACAGCATGCACACAAAAAATAGCATCATAGATTTTTTTGTGTCAATTATAGAAAATTGCCTATAGAGATAAATTAATGCAAATTGATGAAATTAGTATTAACCGTGAATATGATCACTGAGAAAGTTTCATTAAGTTGTAATGGAAAGTTGACAATTAATATAGATTGATAATAATTGGATGAAACAGAAATTTTATATAACATTAAATTTTCATTATTATTCATCAACATTATTATTTTTAATTGATTGGTTTTAATAAATTTTTGACTTTGCAATTTGGGTTCGTCGCTTGACTGCTAGTTGTACGCTCCCTTCTTTTAACAATATTTCGTTAGTAATTTCATCGTTGTTTTTCAGATTTTTTTACTAAATGGTTATGGATAATACAAATACTTATTATTTTCCCAACTCATCATCATATTTTAAAATCGATTCAATTAATACTTATATTTATAAATCTGAAAGAAGCAGTAATTATAGTATTATTTCAACTTGCATCATTTTGCACTTGTATAATGAAATATATAGCTATAAACCTCACATAACCTGTAATTAAACAGGTCGAAAACGCTACGGAGTATGTAGATGCAATTATATGAGGTGACTTGTACGTACATTTGATTATTGCTTCACAACTTATGTTCGAGTATATAAAATATGAGTATTATTGTTAACTTAAAAAAAACTTCTTATATTTTGACTAGATTTTTAAGAAGTATTTATACTATTAAATAAACAAAACGGATAAGAATAAGAAAACTTGACAGAGTAGCGGCATGGACCACTTTTACTTTCATTCAAAGTGGTGTTACAAAAAAACTTCAGTTGACATCATCCAACTTATTCATAGACGTGTTACAACACACTTTATAACGAACTATAGTGGTCTGTGTTAAAATACTTCACCATAATTAATTACAAAATAACAGAGTTGTTTTGATAATCAAAAACGTGATTTTAAAATAAAATAAATACATAAGCGAATCACGTTCATTCGTGATATATTTTCCCTATCTTCAATTATTTATATAAGAACTTACGTTGCAAAATCAATAAAATAATGAATTGAATAATAATAATAAACTATATCCACTCAAATATTATATGAGAAAAATTATAAGCAAAAAGGTCAAAATTAGCAATTAAAGATTCACCGGCGAAAGCATCCATGTTAAACGATGACAACACATTAATTAAAATCGTTGTTAATTTTACGACATGCATGCTAACCAGTATCGAATGAGAAAATTAAGGGTGACGACATCATTTAACAAATAAACATTAACATTTATAAAATGTTATTATTCCGGGAAAGACATGCGTATTATGGCAAATGTGTATTTTATTATAATATTGTTGTCAGTTGAGATTAATGTTTTAATATATGTGCCGGTGAAAATATAAAGCTCTTGAATATTCAAGAAATGTTTAGGTGATTTAATTTCAGGCGTGTCTGATCGTTATATGGAAAACGTAGTTATATGGAAAACGTAGTTATGGTAATTTGAATGCGGAATATTGTACATGTTTCCTGGTTAATAATCCAGTTATTTATTTTTTGTTTCCTTAGTAAATAAATTTGATTTTCTAACCAGATGTGGTATTAAGTAAATAAGTAATAATCCAGAAACTTTTTAAATAATTAAAATACGCGGATGTAATATCTTTATTAAGTAAGAAATTTTTTTTTTTAATTAACATATTTGTAACTACTTGAAACAATTGTTGTAGTTTGTGATAAAATATCTAAAATGTTATAATAGCAACCACATGACCCGTTTGGTTAGTTGATAGAGTGTTGGTGTACAGTATTCGATATCGTGGATAAAGTAATGACAAAAATTAATTTTGTTAATGAAAATATTTACATTTTGAGATAAAAATATTGTAGTTTTTATTTGTTTTATATTTGGAACTACTCTGAACCACAATAACAACAATGTTATATTTTATACAGTTTCTGAAAAGAATGATTTGCTTATTGTAACTAAACTGCATAGTAGTAAGTATTGCATAAAATTGAGATATTTTTATTTAAAATTCTCTACAAAATAAACCAGTTTATTTAAGTAAATACCAACATATGAACTTTTTTGCTAGTTATTATAATAACAATACTCACTAACAATAAAAAAAATTAGGTCACATTAAAATTGTGATGTGAGTTTTGAAATCTTTGGATTAATTTTAAATTTGTAAATTGTAAATCATTGTGCGGTATTTTGTATGCTAAATAAATTATTAAATATTGCATCAAAACATTTATTTTTTGGTTTTTATGATTAATTCACAAAAAGCAACAAATTTACATTTAGAACAAAGTAAAACTTATTGTATATTATTAACTAAAAAATTATAAAAAAACATAACAAAAAAAAATCATTAATAACGTGTTGCGTTATGACTGTTTCAACTTGATAAAGCATACTTTCATATAAATTAAGAGCGCGGTATCTATGAGTTTCATAAAATTTCGTCACAACCTATTCCAGATATGTACAATGGGATTTATGTGTGGACTTGGTGCTGGCCAATCAAACCACCTAATTTCCACTTCATCCAGATTCTCTTAGACATAGTGATCATAAATGGCATAGCATGATTTTTTTAAAACTTTTGTGAAGTCGTGCATGCCAGACTGTTTTATTTGTTTCTTTGACTGCATTATTGATTGTTAAAGCGTTTTTTTGTTATAAGGGGTTAAGAAGAGATTGTTTATTGCTAATCAAATTTACAGTATCTGAATATAATGTTTTTTCTATTTAAGGACTTATTTTGCTATTTTGCTGCTCCTTTTTTTTTAGATTAAATAACATACATAATTCTTGAAATTTTTTCTTCATTAATATTAAAAGTTGAATTTTGATCACATTTTCTACATGCTGTAATACCAAACTTGTTTTTAAACTTATAGCACACTTATTATGCAGCACTTGATAATAGACAGAGCACGTATAATGATTGTCAAACAACAGATTATTACAACTTTTGTACATTTACATCTCGACTTTTGAATAAAAAAAATTAAATCATTTAGCAATATTCTACGTTTCAGTTTAGTCGACGCCACTTGACATAGTGATCATAAATGGCATAACATAATTTTCTAAACTTTTCGTAACGCGTACTGTACCTATGAGAAGTCAGGAAGCGATTTTATTTAAAAACCAACTTAAGATTTATCCATTGGGCAAAAACTCTACTCATTTAAGAACAGTATCTTGTTCTAGTCCATATCATTCCATGCTAATGCCAAGTAATTTTGGGCAAAAGTCAACCTTGCAGTTTGATGCCCCAGTACAAAACTTTCTAATGGTCTATTCACAAACATTTACATGTTTTACTTCTTAGAAATAGTTTTGCAGCAAAACCGCAGATGTTCTATTTTGCAAACTTTTAGACACTCAAAACAATCATTTATTTAAGGAGTGACTCAAGCCAGTTTTTTTTGTACCGTCGGTATATAGTTTGGAAAGCATAGAGGACTTTATCAATAATTTAGGTAGTTGTACGTTATTCATGACTATCTTGTATCAATGGTACAATTCTTGCCACAACAACAAAGTATGGCGACATTATACCTACCAACTTTTCTCGTCATTAATTTCTTGGTAAACTAAGGTTTTTAGATCTGTATCTTTTAACTATTTCAGAATTTACAAACAATTTCTACAGTTAAGGATGCTTTAAACTCACATATTACTTCTTTTGTTAAAACTGCTCTTCTTATTACTACTAAGCCAAAACTGCGCCTCATCTATCATTATTTTAAAATGTACAGGATCTATTATAAAAATAATGCGCATGATTTTATTGTGACGCAACTATCCATCCCAGCTCGGTAAAACCAACCTGTTGTAACCAGAGACAAATAGTGGATGTTCGAGTACGACTCAGAACCAAAAAAGCAGAGCAGTGCATGGCACACAAAATCATCCTTCCCGCCCCAAGAAAATGCAAATGAGCAAGTTTTGCATCGAAACGTTGTTCATTATCTTCTTTGACGTTCATTTTGAGTTTGTACCGCATAGAAAAACTGTCAACCTTTTAATTCAGGTGCTCAAAAGATTGAAACGCCGGATTGCGCGCGTGATAACTAACATCAAGGACATGGTCAAGCTTTACCATGACAATGCACCCAGTTAAACGGCCGTCATTGTTAACAACTTCCTGGCCCAAAGCAATACTTCGGTGGTCCCCCAGCTCCTTTACAGCTCCTTTAGTAGAGAGAGCTGAAAGAAAAGCATTGTGAGTCCGTGGAAGACATCCAAATGCATGTTACAAGGTTATTAAAAGACATTCCTGTCGAGGAGCTTCAGGGTGCCTTCCAGACGTAGCAAACACTTCTCCGAAAGTGTATTTTTCGAAAAATTTTAAGCGTTTGTACCAGTACTATTTTTCATAAAATTAAACAATTTCTTAATCATTTAGATACTAATTATATAACAAATATTTACATATTGCAGCAGAAAATCTCATAAAAACCATGCAAAAATAATAAAAAAAATTGTTAAACTAAACAACTAAAATATATACGGACAGTTTAGAAAAACTTTTAAGAGAAATTTTTTTAACCTGACCCTTGGAATAAGTTTAAAGTTAATTAATTCTCAAGTCATTTTATCCGCAAGTAATCAAAGTTAATATTCACAGACTGATATTTTCAACAAGACGTGTGGTTTTACTCGTTAAAAATTAAAAACAAACAACAGTATGACAATTAAAGAAACACTATAGGTCTGTTCCAACATACGATTTGGACAGTTTGCAAACCGTCCAAACTGTGCACACAAACAAATATTTGTCATACTTAGGCAATCTTTTATACACAGTAATTTGTTTGTGTGTATAGTTTTGAACGGTTTGCAAACTGTTCAAATCGTATGTTAAAACAGACCTTATATAGACTAAACTGTGCGATATATAGAGTTCTTTCTGTATCAACTCTAAACTACAAAAATGCAAATATAGAAAATCTTGGTCAGGTCGGAATGAATAAAGCAAATTAATTGAGTTCATTGTAACATTAATAATATTAACACAGTAAGACATTAATTAATGCAATTCATGAATACAAACATTTTGCTTATAAATCATAGTAAATAGAATTGATATAATAATGAGTTTAATGAATTATCAACTAAAAGTGTGTACTGGTCAGAGATAATATAAAAATTAATGCTGTTGAAATTTATTAGATTTATTATCATTTGTACCATGTGTGGATTAAAATATTCTGATCGCAGTCCTAAAAAATATTTTATTTTAATTTAAAATTTAATGCTACGTTTTGAAAAATTTACTCGGTATTTACTCAGCATAATTTAAATATTATACAATGTTTTGCAGCATTTTATATGCAGTGCCAAATCATTCTAATTATACTAAAGTATTTTTAGGTTATAGATCATTTTCTATACACTACACCTCTAAATAAATGAACGTTATTTTTTTAAATAAAAGTTATCAATCAATTTACTTCAACAGCATTTTACTAAACTAATATTTAATGCTGTTACAGCACCATTAGAATAGTGAACATCTGATCATATAAAGCTATAGAACAAACTAAAACTTTGTTTTACTTCAGATCCTCTATACTATTTTACATGCTAAAAACTAATTGCATATGAATATGGTAGTCAATCTACTAAAATCTTATCAATAAATCATTAAAGCCAACAAATCGACTTATTTAGTAATACAAAGAAATAGTTTAAAAATTAACCAATATAACCTATTTAAAGTAAGTTTCTGCGCAACTTTATGTTGTTTAGTATTGATGCCAATAAGAAACAATTTGTTGATTATGTAAACTGGCATACTTTAGATTACAATAGTAATTGCGTTTTTGTTGTTAAGAACGTTGTTTATTCTTATTTTAATCATGCAGGGTCCGTCAGTGAAGTGGGAAATTTTTTAAAAGTTCCGTTGCCAGAGGGAGTAAAGCTTTGGTTTATTGTTTAACATTTAATGACATTTGCTAAACATGGAGCAGTGGTTGTAGTCCGGTGCTCCGGTGTACAGCATGTTTTCTACGTAAAATCGTTTTATACAAATGATGACTGTGTCACTTTAGTACAACGATTGTTCCGTAATCCATTCAATATTCGACGACATGGAATAGTACCGTACGCTCATGTAATTACGTTATGGGTGTAAAAGTTTGAAGAAACTGGTTTTAATTAAAGCGATGAAGAGCAACAAAGTCTGTAAAAACAGTCAAGATTAGAAAAATGTTTACACAGAAATGACTATTACTTAAGCGGCGTTATTTTAAAAAAGTTAAATTTGCATACTTTATTGAACTCAAATTGTAAAAATAATAATAATAAATGTTTCATAATAGAATTGGGTACTTTTAATTTTTCTATAATTAATTACATATCCATACAAACAAATTATATACTACATATCAACGTCTTTTTATTCTTATATTACTAGCCAAGACATTTTTTTTCTTAAAATATAAATATATTTGAACAACCTAAAGTAAGCAACAAGGAATGTTAATCTTCGCCAACTACTATAAACAATTAATTTGCATTTTTTTGCAAAGTTTGTACGACTAAGTAAAAAACCAACTGCTCATTGATGACCTTAATAAAATGGGACGGAAGGGAGGCTCTCGACGTTCAATAAATTGTAATTTTTTTTTTTTAATACCCTCTCTGAGTGAACAAATATTTTGCAGTAGGGCCCAAAACTCTTAGCTTTGCCACTCTTAATATAGAAGTGTTGCGTAAGTGCACTCCGACTGTTTTTAACAACTTTGTTTTGTACCAAGTATCAATGTTTGGCGATTAGATTCATAAAAACACCGTACCTACGTAATATACGTAAACATGCGGCAAAAATTTAAGGGGTTCTTCGTTAGCCTATGCTAAAAATATTTTTTCTTATGATGATTTCTGAAAAGCCTCTTTGTTTCGAAGATACAGGGTGAAAAAAACTTGCGACAGTTACAACATTTTATTACCAAAAAGTACATTTAAAGTTGCTGAATCTACAATAAATGTTCGAAATGACTTCCTCTAGGCTGGATACAAGTATTCAATTTTCTCGTCATTGACACCAAGGTTGTTTCTAATTGAGTTACACCTAGTAATTATCCGATTTAGGAAGTCATCCAAAATCTCTACTGGAGTAGCGTAAATTAATGACTTTAGATAGCCCCATAAGAAATAATCCAGGGGTTTTAGTCTGGGGATCAAACAGGCTATGCGTGTGGCCCACCTCGACTAATCCAGCGATCTCCGTATGTTGCTGTTAAATAATCACGAGTAACCAAACTGAGATGTGGTGGTGCATCATCGTGCATAAACCACATTGCAGATTTTGTTGCCAATGGTACATCATCCAGCAATTGAGGTAGCATGTGTTTCAAAAAGTTGCGATACACTTTCTTGAAAAGAATATGTGTCAGGAATTAAGGAATTAGAGCTGATGTTCGCAAAAGCCATTGACATAACGCAATACGTGAAGAAAAATTGGCAGGTGATAGTGCCTGAATACGCTAAATGTGGTGTGTGTACAACAAATTGCCCTTAAGAATTTTAGAAAGGTGTCCAATGACTTACATTCAAAGTATTGCTAATTTTTGGATCTTCCTCTATCATGTCCAGCACATTCTGTTCCAGTTGTACCGTTTTTACTGTCATTGATCTTCTTGGCCCTTCATTTCGTTTCAATGTGCCTGTTTCATAAAAAAGTCGATGAATGTTTTTAAATTTTTTTTGATCGTTGATATTACGGCCAGGAAACCGTTTAATGTACAATCGTCTAGCTTGCAATGAATTGCCATCAGCAAGTCCATACATGAAATGCATGTCAGTCATCTTGGCATTTGTATAGTGATTCATGGTAGAGGAATTCACTAACTATTAAAGACACATTAAACAGCCAAACGTCACATAATCTAAACAACTGCGACCGATACATGTGATGATCAATGACGAGACGTATACAAATGAAATCCACTTGTACATTAGTAGATAAAACAGCAGTTCTAAGTTATCGTTAACAATTTTTTGTACGTGATAAACTTCTTATTATTTTGTTTTTGATATACTCATTGGCGTACGCCATACTTTTATTTACATTAATGATTTCAACAAATACCGAATATGGTTGTCGCAAATTTTGTTCACCCTGTATTTTCGAAACAAAGGGATTTTTCAGAAATCATCATAGGCCAAAATATTCTTAGAATAGGTCAAGGAATAACCCCTTCAATTTTTTCCGCATGTTTACCTAACATCCTGTATAACTGAATTAATGATAATACCTGCTGCGGTATTAGATGCAAAATAGAATCTAAAAGAATTTTACAGAGCATTATGTAGATGTTAGGCAAGTTTGAATTTGCTTTTATAAGTTTGAAGTGATAAATAATGAAAATTATAAAGATTATACTGTTTTCTGACGTGACTCTCACCTTATGATTATGATTTTGTTAGTGCATAAATAGCATTCAAGCAATTGCGAGACTAGACTTAGCAATTCTGTTTATTAAATACGGCGTGGGGTTAGAAACTTAATTTATTTAAATCAGTTGCGGTGGTATCTCGGAAACGATTCGGATTGGACGGTTTCGAGCAAGATCAAAACATTTATACATTACCTAATATTCCTTCTGTCAACAGTTTTACTTTCACTAATCAAACATTTAAAATGTAATTAGAAAAACATATTTAGCCAAAACCGATAATAATCAAACCAATATAATTAATAATTATTTTATTGAACAAAATTACCGTTGTTGTTATTTTAAGAAATCTAGTTTATCAATACTTACTAATCTGAAACTTTGTAAATAGTTTACAAAATATTAGAATTCTATTAGGAATCTACTGCAATTGTAAACTGCCTTACCTGAAAAAAAAAAAAAAAAACATATTATAATAAAATATTTAAAGATACAAAACTTTGTGTGTTTATTTATTTTGATTGTTATAGTTATATAGTTTTTAATTAATTAATTTTAAAGTTTAGATTTATTAAATTTGAAACACAGAAACAAGCAATTTATTAAATTTTTTATCCATATACAAATATTCTAGATTTCTAGGTAAACCAAACTTAAAATGTTTTTAAAAACAAAAATTGATTATAGTTTATAAATAATAAATAAAATCTAAAACTGTTATTTTAGTTAGTGAATCACTAAAAAAAGTGCTTATCGTCAACAAATTACTAAAAAGTATCCAAGCATTTCAATATATATTACAATTCAAAATACGTACTTCTATAATATATGAGCTGGTGTTTACACGTAGTGTAAATAAAGTTTAATTGTTTTGCAACCAAGATAAAATCACCCATAAGAAGACAATGACACAACATTGCAAAGCTTGATATAAAATCTTGCTTCTTGTATGTTGAAACTTTAACTGAATATAAATTATTAAATAATACAAATGTTAAGAAGCACTTACTGGTGAGCCTTACGACAAATTAAAACTACTAAAGATGTAATTAATTTTATACTCTCTACTTATCTGAGTAAACAATTTATATAAAAAATTTGAATATAAGGAAATGAGTTTGCTAAGCTCATAAGATGCGATGCTTTATTATATTACTTGTGATTCCCGCCTAATAATGTTTGCTAACTTTCTATTTATTGAACAACTCTTTTATTATAGTTTTAGTGCGTTGAATAATTCTCATGAGTTACAATTTTTATATTTCGAAAAATATTATTGAGAGATAAAACATAAATATGTTCAAATACGAAGCTGAAAATATCAATGTTGTTTTATTCAAAAAATATTTTTTTATCATCTTTGTTTTTTTTAAATGATCGTATAAATTATGTTGTTTTGTACATTAGATTTGTATGATAAGTATAAGTGGGAAACATATTTTTTTTATAATATTAACTGTGTTTACTAGTTTTTAATAGATTGTTACAAATTGGATTATACGTGTCAATCTTTTATACTTTTTTTATACTTTAGTGAGCGATTATTACTGATTCACGTACATATTCAAGCTACAGATAATAATTCATCAGTGCATAAACAGGAATAAAAGTTTTCTTTTTAAATATTTTTCATTCAAATTGAAACGGTAATAAAAAACAAAATTTGCAACAAAACAGGGAAAGCTGTTAAAAAAACAATTTACTGCTTCGACAGGCATAAACAACACCAATCGGTGCTCACTCAATTTACTAATTTTTTAAATCTTATTAAAATATATCTTAATAAACTAAATTCCATTCTAATATATTTTAGCATAATATAAATTAATTATATTGTTATAGGAAATAGAATTCGTTAATTTGATAACCACAAAAATTTAATCTAATGATTATAATGATATATTTCCTGATTATTTTGACCTTGTTTAATAGACCGTGTCATATTTTTTTAATTACTGTGAAATATGGGTTAATAACAACATCCTCATATATTTATGTGTTCAAGAAATTGAAATTAGTTAAAAAAAAACATGCGGCACCATTATGACTGAATTATTAAATAGCTGGTTATTTTCCATTCCAAAATTTGATAAATCAATTCAGTAGCATTAATCTTATGATTGATTTGTTTTGTATATATTTTTATTGGAATGCGGTTAGATTTTACAATATGTTGAAATATAATGTTATATAATTATACAACATTATGTCAAATTTATGGTATACATATTGTAATATCTACTTATGCATGCTAATAGAATTGTATAACTTGATATTTGATTTAATTATGCCATAATCAACACTTATTTGTTTTTCGGACAGATTTTGATAATTCTGAAAGTCTTAAATTACAATTTGTTGAAAGTAGATGTATTATATTTTGTATTTTTATATAATTAAGAACATGCTGCTATTTTCTTAAAATTGAAATGTAAACTTGAGGCGGTTAACAATTAAGTATACAACATGTAATAGTAAATATTATTTGCTCCAATCAAAATTTGTTTTTAAAAAAACTTAACAAATTAGATTTTTAGCAAAAAAATTATGAGTAGATATATTTAGTTGATTACAACAAAGAACTCATTAATAATTGCTACTCAAATTTAGGCATTTGCTGTACCGTGGTCAATACCGTTTCTCAATATTCGATTCTACTACGACAATCAGCTATTTGCTGGCTCTTTTAAGATTTTTATTGGTTTTGAAAACAGCTATTTATCTCTGTGGAAAATTTGACATGTCTTTATTAAACTGCTTTAATAATTTGTTAGTGCAAATTACTACATGCGGCCGCGTGTAGTCATAAGTTTATTACCGTGTACAATACACTTTCAACAATTAATCTGGGCAGCTTAAAGCTTGTAGAAAACAAATCACAGAAACAAAACAATTAGCAGGTTGGAATTTAACAAGTGTTTACGTTGTCCAATTTTTATTGCGTAACTAAAAGGTGGGACTAATTTTTGGTTTTGAATCGGCTATAAATAAAAAAACTAATGAATATTTTTTCAAAATTATGAGTTTATTAGAAAGGTTGGACATTTTTATTTACGACTGAAACACTCAATTCAAATGACTGCCACGGCTGGCTTGATAGTAACCCATCCAATTAACCCAATTTCTTAGTACAATTTTGATTGTTTGGGCTTCAATCGCATGAATGGCAACTTCGATTTTGTGTTTCAAGGCATCAATCGTCTCTGGATGGTTAGCATAACAGTTATCATTAAGGTCTCCCCACAAAAAATCCAACGGGGACATCAGCATTTTGGTTGATATTTGATTTGCAAAAACAATGCTCAAAAGATCGATGGTTAGGTTGGATGTACGGCAGGTGGCCGCGTCCTGTTGAAACCAAATGTCTTTCGTTTCATACTTTTTAATTTATGGAAACAAAAACTTGTTTAGCATGGCACAGTAACGTTTGATATTGACGGTAAAGGCGGTTCCTAGCTCATTTTCAAAGAAAAATGGCCCAATAATGCCGCCGGACCAAAAACCACACCAAACGGTTACTTGTTGTGGATGCATAAGCTGTTCAATAATCATGTGTGGATTTTTTGATTCCTAAATGCAACAATTTTGCTTATTGACATTGCTTCCAAGATGAAAATGAGCTTTATCGGAAAACACGATTTTTCGATAAAAATGCTCATCTTTGGCCAAACGATTTTTAGTCCATTGGGCGAACTAAAAACGCATCGCATGGCCATGAGGCTTTATTCCTTGGACCAATTGTACTTTGTAAACTTTCAAACCGAGGTCTTTATGCAAAATTCTTCTCAGCAAAGAGAGAGAACAATGACTAGGTGATGTTGATGCATGTTCACGCACACTCTGAGCAACAGCATTATTTTTTTCGGTTGAGCTCACTGGACGAGAACGTGAACGTGTTGTTTTATCCACTAACAATTCAGTTTTGAGAACTCGCTTTACAAATTGGACACTTCTTTTTTATCAAATTTATTTCGTAAATTTCTTACCGTTTGAGTAGAAAACTCACCACGTTGAAAGTAAGCTTTCTTTATTTTCCAACTTTGTTTAAGTGTAAAGCATTCCATTTTGTAAATGTCAAACATAAAAAGAAATTTTCAACTCATAAATGTCATTATACCTTTAAAAAACAAAATAAACGGCAGTTCAAATTCCAAACGTTACATGGCCCACTCTTTATTACAAAAAGTTAAATAAAATGTCTGCAAAGGTGTTTTTTAAAATAAGTGGAATTGGACAATGTAAAATTTTTTGGTACATAAATAACTATTCCGATGTGTGTCCAATTAATGATAATTCACAAAATATAATTTATTAGCCCCTTACAAAGTTTGACAATGAAAAGTAGATTTAATATCGTAAAAAAATATTCATATGTCATGTATGCGTATCTTTCTTTGTTCACAAGTTATAACAATTTTAAAATATCTAATAAGTAATCTTAATTTAAGGAAATATACGGGGTCCATTATGAAAGTAATGCGCATAGTTTTATTGTGACGCGACTATCCATCTCAGCTCGACAAAACCAGTCGGGAAATGTGGTGTAGAATCTGCTCTTCCAACACAGCCGGTTGCCAACTTGCTCCAATTGTTCTGAGCAGAAAGACGTGTTTTTGGGTAAAATGTGTTTTTCGGCTGTAACACGGCGCGATTTTGCGCTGGTAAGAACTTTTGGATTTGATTCAAAATGAGCCGGACTTTCTTAACTCTGTTGTAACAAGAGACAAATCTTGGATGTTCGAGTACGACTCAGAACCAAAAAGACAGAGCAGCGCGTGGCACACAAAATCATTTTCTCCGCTCCAAGAAAGCGCGAATGAGCAAGTTTTGCATCAAAACGTCGCTCGTTATCTTCTTTGACGTCTATTTAGAGTTTGTACTGCAAAGAAAAACTGTCATTTTAACTTTTTATCTGTAAGTGCTCAAAAGATTGGAACGACGGATCGCGCGCTTGAGGGCTGACATCAAAGACACAGTCAAGCCCCATCATGACAATGACAAACGGCCGTTATTGTTACCAACT
Source organism: Tachinus rufipes (assembly GCA_963932245.1). Classification (NCBI taxonomy): domain Eukaryota; kingdom Metazoa; phylum Arthropoda; class Insecta; order Coleoptera; family Staphylinidae; genus Tachinus; species Tachinus rufipes. Next base: position 43,621,344 of record OZ010743.1, on the reverse strand, counting down.
TCCTGGCCCAAAGCAACACTTCGGTGGTCCCCCAGCTCCCTTACAGTCCCGACTTGGCTCCATGCGACTTTTTTTTGTTTCCCCGACTAAAGAGTGAGCTGAAAGAAAAGCATTGAGAATCCGTGGATAACATTCAAAAGCATGTTACAAGGTTATTAAAAGACATTCCTCTCGAAGAGTTTCAGGGTGACTTTCAGGTGTAGCAGACACGTCTCCGAAAGTGCATTGATGTGGGGGGAGAATATTTTAAAGAAATTTAAGCGTTTGTACTAGTACGATCAATAAATCTATTTTTCATAGAATATGCGCATTACTTTCATAATGGATTTTGTATATAATATAATAAATTTATAATACTTTTCTTAACTGCGGTTTTTCTCTATAATAGTTAATGTATAATAGACATTGTCGTTTACGTACATGTAGAGCGTCTAAGATTATGTTAGATAAGTAATGGACTAGCGATTGTTATATTTGTTGATAAAAGTATTGGTAAAATTTTACCATACAAGTTCAAAGAGAAAGAGATTATATAGGGTGTAATCGCTAACAGAGGTTATTCACACATAGACCGGTCTGAGAGGTGTGTAATATAAAGTACATCGGCAATGAAGTCATCAAGGTACTAATAACTGTAGCATGCTTGGAGGCCTGTCAAAGATTGATATGTACACACTAGCAGCTAAAGGTGATAGATAACACTATTTGATGTTGTATGCAGGGCACATTAGATTACCCTGGGGTTGTGTTAATTACGTGAGTGTTATTGTGCTGTACTGTGTATTGGTGTTATGATGCAGGTTCTGGCATTACAACCTATTAAGACTTGTGCATAAGAGAAATTCTGTGTTTGCCAATTTTACAGTGGATGAAGAAAGGAGGATCGTAATTTTTGAACAGTAAAGTGATGAGGTCAAATGATTTGACAGCAATAGCGGTTCCTTGTTTGATGAATTAGTATTAATATAAGACGTTAAAGCACGGTGTGGTGGTTGAGAAGTTCAGCGTGCGTTGCAACACTGTTATATAATACTGGGCATAACACTTTTAAATAAATTGCAACATTTTGAATTTTTTTCAATAATAAAATTGATTTGAATTATTTATTTCTACGACATTAAAAAAAAACTCTATAAACAAAAACCGCAAAGATTTAAATCGGGTGATCTAGGTGGCCTCTATTACTAACCCATTTATTTGGGAAATAAGTATGCAAAAATTAAGTTTCTTGTCATTTTTGATGAGGTGATCTGTTGTCAGTTAATATCACATATTTTGTATTAGATGGTACTATATGTACCTTCTACAAAGACAAAGGAAACGCTTCTTACTTTAACTCCTATAGAAGGATATTACTTCTGGATTTAGCTGAAAAAATATCTGTCACTCACCCGAGGAATTACATGCCGCGCTCTTCCAACTCACCTATTTTTTCCTGTATGATCAATTTGCGTATTAAACAACAGAATTCCTGTCTGGTAAATTAACAGTATAAATTTTTATTATGAAATTACTATATATTAAATTGCCAGACATTTTAAATTGTTTTTAAAATTATTATTTTTTAATTATTTAAATTGTGTCAGGCACGATGTTAACAATAGCAAAATTGTCTGGCAAGATAGATTTAAAGTAGCAAAGTGACATAGAAAAAAAAAATTGTCTTAAAATGTTTTGAAAATGCTAAATTTTTTTCTCTTCAGGGAGGTTGCGCTACCAGCTATACGCAACCGCTCCATGCTGCCAGACGCGACGCGTCCCTACCTATCGTCAATAAGGATGGAAAAAATCTACAAACCAGTTGACCTAAAATGGTTTTTCAAAAACGTTGCTAGCTCTCTTACTACAGTATATGCATGGCAAATTCTAAAATGATACATGCCGTGCAGTTGGCATGGCTTGTAACCTTATGAAATCTTTAGAGAGCCAAGAGCCACGCTAATTCGTCAAGTAAATCGTCAAAAACGTCCATAAACTAGCCGGTTTTCTTGTGACAGACCAGGACGACAGATAAATTGTTTGATTGGCGTGATGTTTATGGTGTAGGACCTCCGTATACAAATGTGCCGCAAAATGTGTTTGTCTATGGCTGGCTAATAAGATAACTGACTTAGCGTGCCATATCAAGAGCCATGCATATGATTCAACATATCTCAACTTGCACGCCACATGGATTAAAAGTTTTAGCTAGTCATAGACGAACACATTTCTCGGCACATTTGCATGCGGCGAACCGAAGTGATAAGAAATCTGTGCAGTTGGCATGGCTTGTGACCTTTTGAAATTTCCAGAAAGCCAAAAACCACGCTAATCCGTCGTGCAAATAATCACAAACGTCCATAAACAAGCGGTATTACTTGTGAAACACCAGCATATTTTGCTATGCTTTTTATGGTGTAGGTCGTAAAAATACTCGCCACAAGTAAATGTGCCACTTTACTCGCTGAATGCAAATATGTCACAAAATGTGTCCGTCTATGGCTAGTTATTTCTAGTTTGTGTGTTCAGTTTCGCGTATTTCTTTACACACAAATATATAAAATATCACAATATCCAATGAAGTTCGAAAAGCCAAATTATAAATTATTTTAATGATTTTTTCTAGTTTTGAAAACAATAAGAAATTTGAAAATTATCGTTTAAAAACAGCACAGAAATTTATAAGTTTGTATGGCTGGTACTACACTTCAGTTGATAAAATTTTGTAGTTATAGAAAATGCAGTAATACCGATTGGAGAATTATCTAAATGGCACAAAAAATAAGATTTGCAGCAATACAAGAAACAATACACTAGGAATATTAGAGCCTTGAAAATAAAGTTTTCCACCAATAAATTTTAAGTTCAGTTTTCCAATTAAATTCTTTTGTCATGGTAAATAAAATCGGAAAATCACTGATGTCGATGTACTCCAATTAACCAATATTTCCAAAGAAGACATGAATAGTTCTTATAAAGATAATTTCGAAGAAGATGATTTTCAAATGTATTCTTAGTTGTTATTATCTTATTTTACTATCTTAATATTTTAATAATTACTTTGTATTTTAATAGTTTAATGTTTTATATAAGGTTTTCCAATAAGAAGTTTCACTTTAATTTAACAGGCTATTTGGGCAGCTGTAAATTTTGAAGCTATTATCTTTTGACATTTGACAAGTAAAAACTACGCCATTATTAAAAATAGAACAATACACGCTTCAACACACACTGAAATGATTAAAATTTACTACAAAAATGGTGAAAATTTTTCAGTCACAGTTTGCAAAATTAAAGTACTTTTTGGTCGTCGCAAAGCACCATCTCGGCCGGCAATAATAAACTTGGTGAAAAAATTTGAGTTGTTGGGACAAGTTTGTGATGAGAAGAATCGAAACCGTGTGCATCGCTCAATGAAACATGAGAATATTGCTGATGTAGCCCGTAGTGTTGAAGAAAACTCAGGTTTGTCGATTCCTCGTCGATCTTTAGAATTAGATATTCCATAAACGACATTACACCGTATTTTGCATAAAGACTTAAGTCTTAAGGCTTTTAAAGTTTAGTTAACACAAGAACTCAAGCTGGCCGATCACCATAAACGTCGTATCTTTGCTGATTGGGTTCTTCAAATGCATCAAAATGATCCGGAATTTTATCGAAAAATTATCTTCAGCGATGAGGCCTATTTTCACCTCGGAGGCTACGTTAATAAGCAGAATTGTCGCATTTGGGGTTCTGAAAATTCAAGAATGGTTGTTGAAAAGTCTTTGCATCCTCAACGTGTCACTGTTTGGTGTGGTTTTTGGGCGGTGTGATTGGACCTTACTTTTTCGAAAATGAGGCTGTTACGGTAAATGGATAGCGCTACCGAGCTATGATTAATAATTTTTTATGGCCGGATTTGGAAGATATTGATGTGGACAACGTTTATTTTCAGCAAGAAACAATCGCAATTTTGCAAGAAAAGTTTTCTGACCGTGTTATTTCTCGAAGAGGTGATCACAATTGGCCACCGAGATCTTGTGATTTAAGACTTTTAGACTTTTTTCTTTGGGGCCAAGTGAAAGATAAGGTCTATGCCAATACTCCACAATCGATTCAAGACCTTAAAGATGGAATTTGTAAAGTTATCGAGGACATACAGCCGCAAATGTGCGAATTGGCCATAGAAAATTTCATGAAAAATATGTGGTATTGCAATCGTAACCGTGGCGGCCATTTGACTGATATCGTTTTCAAATGTTAATGGCATACCTTCCTCTTTACAATGAAATAAACATTTATTGATTTCTTTTAAAAAATACCCGTTTTTTTTTGTAAATATCAAAATGAAACCTTTTATTGAAAAACCCTATATAAGAAAATTTAAAAGGACTAATTTATGTAATAATTAATTTTTTAATAATACTTACTATTAATTTAGTATAATTAAAATCAAGTGTTATATTTAATAAACATATTAATTTTTAAACACTATCTAATCTATGTTTTATATGCTTAATCGTCAGCGGGCGTCAAATGATTCTACCGCCGTAGGGCGGCAAAGCATCACTTTCCGATACAAAATACGAGCGAAAAAAATGTTTTTCAGAGTGAGTATGCAAAAAATATTATATTTTTTTCCTAAAAGTTTATCAGCTAATTTGTTTGGTATTAAAGTAGTTCCAATAAGAGTGCTGCTCTTACCTTAACATAAATGTATAAATATGCTTATTGAAAATATATTCTTTAAATTTCATAAACATTTTCCCATAAACAAACGTGCGTATTTCAAAACTTTATTGACCAGTTTCAAGTATGTAAAGCTTTGTCTATCCCATGCAATGATTTTATAAGAGCTCTCCATTAACTAAGAAGGCAAAAAGCAATTTTCTGTACAAAAAGTAAATGTCACAGTTTTCTTCAATTGAAAAAATGAACTACAATAACGGGGAATGTCTACAAAGACTTAATTAGAAACTTGAAAACGGCTATACATAAAAGAAGACCCCAGAATTATATTCAACTGCAGTGAGTGCATAAAGCACAAACTAGTCAAGAAGTATAAATATGACTTTAAGAAATTACTACATTTACTTTATCCCTATATTGCACCCTGTACCTATTATCTCTTTTCAAAACTAAAAAAAACAATTGAGAGGGTTGCGCTTTTATAGAATGACAACTAAAAAAAAGCTGTGGAGTATTTTTCAGAATTACTAAAATAATTTATTTTAAGAGATAACGTTCTAAAAAAACTTTGAAATAAGTTAGCTAATGTTAATGGTTCTTACGTTAAAAAATAAAATGTACTGTAAATCCTAGGTTTCATAGCAAGTAGATAACATAAAAACTCACCTCGGATGCATAGAAATATGTAATGTGTAAAGTAAAAAATATTTATTTATGCAATAATCATTTAATCACATTTCTTACGACCTAGATAATGGAAATAATGCAAATGCTAATTTAGAATTACTAGCAATTAGAGAAATGACATTTTATTTTGAATTTTGAATTGAAGCAGTTTTATTTACTAATATAGGTTCTTAATATGGCTGAAATTAGCAAAACAAAATTATAAATATGTAGTAGATATATTGTGCAAGTGTCACCAAAACTCGTGTGCAATATATATACACTTGGAAAATGAGCTTTTCTAGCAAGTTGTACTCCGGTTTTTGTACGACTGTAATACTTAAAACTTATACAAAAAATCAGTTATTTATTAAATGTCATAATGTCTCATTTTTTCGGCTTTGTGTGTTATAGATGTCATAAATTAAATTCTATCCAAATCTATAAACTATACAAAAGATATGAAAGCATACTTATTAGATAGCAAATGTATGCAAAACAAAGATATTAATCAAGCATAGCAATCAATCTTACCGCTTCAAAAGAAATCCAAATAATTACATTCTATTGTGGAACATATATGAAGAAAATACATGTGATCAGCACAATAGAATATTATGACTTCCTTATATCTCAATGAAATCTGCACCTTATAGCCACCACCCATTAGAATCGCGTCGGAGCGGAAAAATTTACTACAAAATATAAAACTCGATCACCTTCACTTTACTACAGACTGAAAAAAAAATCACAACACACCTTCTCTTCAGAATAAGAGCACACATAAAATATACAGGTGCCTTTTGCAATGCGAACCTTGATATGCCTCGCGATTTCGATGTAAAATTCATAGATTATCAAGGCTGGCGACGCAATCCATTTCAGAAAAAATTATAAAAAATGCAATTAAGATTATTTATTGTACCGGTTGATAGCGTATTTGTTTCCTTGTTGTTATTTAGAGCAACATTTAATTTACATTTTTATTATATTATTGAGAGATTTAGCAAAATTGATTTGAAATCGTGGGATTTATTGATAATTAATTTGTATTTGCATATATACATACTAATATAGTTTTTTTAGTTCCTGCAAAATGTTTTTTATTTATTAGGATACCGTTACCATAAACATAATTTATTTCATAACAAGTGTATTATGGTGAAAGGTTACTTAAAATATTTTTAAAGTTTATCTTAAAAAAGTTGAATATACTATGTTTTCAAATTTATAATTGTATTTGGTGATTAGGCTAGTTTCAAGGTAGCATAAAAATAAAAGCAGCACTTATTAGAATGTCTCAAACCTAACTTTCATTCCTAGTTAAATGAGTTATTTGATTTGTAAAACTTTTATTAATCTAAGCAATTCAGCAAATGGTGTAGTTAATAATAGGTGAACGTATGCATCTATTTAATAAAAATGACATGTCATACCTATCTAAAAAGAATAATCTTGACCAACCTTAACTTAGCTGAAGGCTTGTTATAACAATTATTTTATATATTCATTCCAAAAGAAAGTGAAATCGTTACAAATATATTTATTAACTTTCAATCAACTCGAACATTTATAAATTATTATTATCTACACTTAGTGGCAAAAATATTCATTTCTATAATTAATAATTGATAGGTAGCATCTAATAATAACCACAAACAACTGCTATAACTATCAATTTAAATTGGTTGCCTGTGAGGAATTATTTATCGCAATTCCTTCACTTGGCGTGGGTTTACATAGTGGCGTGGAATGTTAAACAAGTGGGTTGAGAAACTTCCTCAATTCGGCGACTGCTTAATATTTCGTGACTCGTTACAATGCAAAATTCAATGCATAAATTATTATTGCACAAATCGCGATAACAACAGGTGATGATTTAATGCATTTTTTTCAATGCATTAATTATTATTATGAAAGTCGACATTTATATAGATATTTTCAACACAATAACTATTATTTATTGAAATTGATTTTATTTTTGCGTTGATGTAAAATGTGATGATGAAATTTTAAAAGTAGGGTAAATTCAACATTAGTTAGATATGAAACTTAGTGGACTCGTAAACTTTTATTATAACACTTAGATAAGTTAATGTCAATGAGTTGTGTATTATAATTTATTTAGTAGACCATGATTACTTACTTAAGTTAAAAATAGTTATTTTCAAAGTACAGATATATTATGATAATTTTATCCTTGATTGCAGAATATGTATATTTGTAAACTTCAAGTATATCTTCTGTTGCTGAAGTTGCTATTCATCAAAGGATATTGATTGATTATGATTATCAATCATAATAAATTAAAAAATCTTTGCTGTGAATAGATGTTTTTTTAATAAATGCAAATGAGTTTGTATGTAACGTGAGTCGGAGCTGAAAGAATCATGAATCTCAATAAATGCACCTTTTTTCAACAAAATTTAAATCAAAAACTTACATTAACTACATGAATTAATCAAACTAACGGTGTTAAATATGTTTTTTTTAATTTAACAAAATTAAGTATCAAATATTTTTTAATTTAATGTTTTTCTGGAAAACTATATTTTTAAGACTTTGAAATTTTTTATTAATAATAATAATAATAATAATAATAATAATAATAATAATAATAATAATACAGCCTCGGACGCATCAGGGAATAGGGCTGCACCTGATGTGAATGGACAGCCCAACGACGACTTAAGCAATAATCAGGATACCCGTCCTATCGAACGTGCATTAGCTCCCAATGGGTCAGCTACCACAAAGATGGGCAAACCCAGACAACGAATGGCTTGGACAACTGAAGTAAATACAAATGTCATTCGTTGTTATCTCAAAGCAACTAATTTGGAATCGGATATGACACTATATAGAACAAAGATGCATAATTTGTTCAAAACAGTTTACCCTAACACTATAGTTACAGAACAGAGGATTGCAGACCAGCGTAGAGTAATAATGAAAAATAAATTGCTTCCAGACGTATTAATTGAAGAAATAAGAAGACAGGTTATGCTAGAATCTACAGAACAACTAGAAACAATAGAACAACAAGAAGATCAAATACAACAAGAATCACAAGCAACAGAACTACAACAAGAACCAATGGACGAAAATCTTCTATCACAGTCAATAAGCATAATAAACCAAACGCAGGACACAAATATCTTAAATAATGTATGCATCCTGACTAACCAATTGTCAGAACAATTTTACAGAAGGCTTATACAATATGGTGGGTCTGACCCAACAAAAAGGCCACCAATCCCCAAACAGAGTTCTTCAATAAAACTTGCTAACACAACTTGTAAAATGAATGTTATCATTAGCAAATACTTGCCTAATACCAACAAGTTTGAAGAACTACACACGGCCATTTACTGTGCAGCTCTGGTTTGCGCAGAACATAATGGGGCTAAAATAAATGAAAACACATCAGAGACCAAAAAGAAAGAACAAATGCATAAATTAAAACCAAGCTGGCAAACCAGATTAGAGTCCAAAATCCAAAAATTAAGATCAAATGTCAACCAGCTACAACAATACATAAACGGAAAAAGGTCAAACAAACTTAACAAAGAAATTGAAAAAATCTGTAATAACTACAAAATTCACACAAAATATGATGAAGACAATACAAAATTGCATGAGTTTTTGGACACTTTAAAACAAAAATTAACTGCATTATCTAAACGATTAAAAAGATATCTAAATTGTAATCAAAGAAAAAACGATAATAAATTATTTCGGGAAAGGGAAGGCATGTTTTATCGTAGAATAAATTCAAAAAACAATAACCTAGCTACAAGCGAAATTCCAAACAAAAACGACATTGAAAACTATTGGTTTAATTTATGGTCACAAGATGTAGTACATAACAATACAGCAAGCTGGATAAAAACAGAAAAGAAAAACTCAGAAGCCATCAAAAAAATGCAGTTTAATTCTATAAATGAAAATGAACTAAATAATATAATTAAAAATACACATAATTGGAAGGCGCCTGGAGTAGATGGTATTCATAATTACTGGTACAAAAGATTTCAAGCTACACATGTCTATTTAACAAAATATATAAACGAATTCATCAACAACCCCAACGGCATACCCGCATTCTTAACTCAAGAAATTACATTTCTTCAAAAAAAAGAAGGGAATTTAAAAGACCCTAGCAACTACAGGCCAATAACATACTTACCGACAATCTACAAAATAATAACTGCCTGTATAAGCAATTTAATATACACACACTGCGAAAATAACAATATATTAGCAGAACAACAAAAAGGCTCTAGAAAAAAGTCTCAAGGATGCAAAGAACAGTTGCTGATTGATTCGGTTATTATGAAACAAGCGTATAAGAAAAACAGAAATATATATATACTGCGTATATTGACTATTGCAAAGCGTTTGATTCTGTACCACATACTTGGCTTATTGATATTCTTTCTATATATAAAATACACCCAACATTAATCCATTTTCTTACAATAGTCATGTCATCGTGGAAAACAACAATCAAATTATACACAGACAACAATTGCATCATCACTGACCTCATCGACATTAAAAGAGGGATTTTTCAAGGCGACTCGTTGAGTCCACTTTGGTTTTGCTTGGCTTTACAACCGCTATCAAGTATGCTTAACAATATGAACAAAGGCTACAACATTAAACAAGGCAATACTATAACAAACAAGCTCTCCCATCTCATGTATATGGACGATATAAAACTATACAGCAGCACACCGCAGTCCTTAAAGCACCAACTGAAAACTATAGAATTGTTTAGTAATGACATACACATGGAGTTTGGCCTAAACAAATGCAGAACACAAAGCATAAACAAAGGCAAAAGAGAAATAATTAATTATGCTTTACTAAATGAAGAAGAAATAAAGGGAATGGTAGATGGTGAATTTTACAAATATCTGGGCATGAGACAATCAAGATTACTTGAAGAAAAAATAGTAAAAGAAGATCTAGTCAACAAATACCTTGACAGAATTAAGAAAATAACTAAAACTATGCTACACGGCAAAAATATCATAAAAGCCATCAACACCTATGCTGTTCCTTTATTAACGTATTCTTTTGGAGTAATTAATTGGACGGACACAAACATAAAAGATATACAAAGAAAAACTAATAAAATTCTTACCGGAGCCAATATACACCATCCTAGATCCGCTACAGAAAGATTGACGCTACCAAGAATACAAGGGGGAAGAGGCATGATTGATATAGGCAATCAGCAAAATAAACAGAAAAATCTTTTGCGAACATATTTTCTAGAAAAACAACAATCATCAGCACTTCACCAAGCAATTGTTGGTGCCGATGCCGATTATACCCCTTTAAACATGGCAAATAACATAGAGTTTCAAATAACATCTGACAGAGAAAAGATAGAATCCTGGAAAACAAAGCAGTTACACGGAAAACACGCTCATGACTTAAACCAACCACATGTCGATTATACTGCGTCGAACGCTTGGCTGATTCGTGGTGGACTATTTCCGGAAACCGAAGGATTTTTGCTTGCAATACAAGATCAGGTAATATCAACAAAAAATTATAAAAAATACATCATTAAGGATGGCACCCAAAACGACAAGTGCAGGCGATGCCAAACATTCAGTGAAACAATACAACACATAATATCCGGTTGCCCTGTATTAGCTCAAACTGAATACAGGACAAGACATGATAATGTGGGAAAAATTCTGCACCAAGAACTGTGTATTAAATATGGTCTTATAACTGAGAAACTACCATATTACCAATACACCCCAGAAAACGTAATAGAAAATGCAGACATCAAACTATACTGGGATAGAAGCATCCTTACAGATAAGTCTATAAGTCACAATAGACCAGATATTACTTTTGTTGATAAAAATAATAAAGAAGCATATCTCATTGATATAACAATACCCAATGTTGCAAATTTACAGAAAGCTCATGCAGAAAAAATTGAGAAATATGCAAACTTAGCAATGGAACTAAAACAACAATGGAAACTTGACAAAGTTTGTACAGTTCCTATAATAATATCGGCAAATGCAATCATACCTTTAACGCTTCATGATTCTCTTCTACGACTTCACATTGACAAAGACATCTTTGTCCATATGCAACGCGCTGTAATCCTTGGTACATGCAGCACAGTAAGAAAATTTTTACAATAAATTTCTTTCTACTCTGGCTTAAATAGCCCGTAGAATAGAAGAAACACCGTGAATAACACGAGAAAAAAACAAGAACATAATAATAATAATAATAATCGTCTTTATTTTTGTAATTTTACAAAAAAAGGCGAAGTTCATCATAATGAAGATCTTCCACTTAACCTAATTTCAACATTTAATTTAAAACATATAAAAAAAAAATAACAAACGGGTACTTCCTGGTTTTCTGATGGCTGGTTATCATCTTCTAATTTTCCAGTTGTTTTAGTGTATTTCATCAGGAGTTGTTGCCCATTACTTTATTAAAATATTTTTGTAACGAAACGGTTGTCAATGTGACATAATATTATAATTCAGTATTTATTTTCTTTTAATTTTTGTCACAGAATATATATGTATGCGTTAATTAATTATCAAAAAAAAATTTAAAAAAACTTAACATTTAACTAATCTTAGCATACTCAAATGCTATAAAAATTACTTGACAGTAGTTCACATACATAATATTTCATTTAATATTCTATTATTTTGTTATAATTGATATTATGTATGTCAGAATTCCTACTAAGCATTTCAAGTAAGTAAGTAGATATAGGTTTGCATAATTGTTTTGCATGTTATATTTTGGATGGTAAAGTTGTGAAGCTACTAATATAATTCTGGCGCTAATAATATTAAAAGTAGAAATGTTGCACACAACTTATTAAATCCTATTGCTGTTCTTGTACCCATATTTGTTTGCAAATCAGTTAATAGGAAAATTATAAACGCGTATAAAATAAATTATAAATTGCCTTTCAAATGTGTACGTTATAATGAGCAAGTAATTTAAGCTTTATGTGCTTTTTACTTGTGGTTTTAGTTTCACTTTAAATAACTGCAATGTCGATTTTATTAAACGATATTTATTTTACACATATTTATTGTATAGCATTCAAGCAACTGGCACATCTTACTATATGTTTAAATCCTGACTCAGTAATAAAATAAATGATAATTAATGTTTCTGTTATAGAATATCATCGCTTTTCTCTTATTAATTAATTTAAAAAAATATTACTATAATATTAATCTAAGAAAGTTTCTAAAGATATCAAAGAAACAACTGTCATCAGATAATATGTTTAGTATCAAGGTTTGGAGCACGCCAAAATCAAAAGATTTTTTTAATCAGTTACAATAAAACATTTCAAAAATTAGTTTAAATAGTCACTGCGCAAAATTTCTGCAAAGAATTATTTTTCAATCTAAAATACGAGCGAAAAACTATTTTTCGGAGTGGCAAGGCAAAAAAATTAATATAGTACTTGGTGGTGTCATGATTTTAATTATTGATAACATTTTTGATTGTAAATATTTTTCAGTTTTATTCTAAAACTAAATATAAGCATGTTTAACTAAAATATTATCAAGATACTTGTTAAAAAAAATTGTCACGTGTGACACTAATTTGCAGCTTAAGTTATGGCAGAATATACAACAAACAGCGCAACAAAATAATTGAGTTTTACAAAAAAAAATCAACTTGATGAATTCATTGATAAACAAAACAGTAAAACTAAAGCAGCCAATAAATAAAAAACTACTCAAAATCTGTCACTAAAGTGTAATATCTAATGCGGAATTACTGCAAAACAAATATTATTATTTTTTTTTAAAACCAACGCAGAGCTGCAATCACACTAAATGGAGATCAATGTCGGACTTTGTTGCAATTTTTTTTGAGACTTGTGTTGTAAATCTTATGGAAATGTGGTTTCAACAAGATAAGCTAAAAATCATTTTTGGTAAACGGAGTATTTTCAGAAACACAAACTTCAACTTTTCCTCGCGTATGGCGGATTTAAAACTTTATTTTTTTTTATTTGACTTGTAATAAACCATTGCGGTTAAGCTTGGAGACCGAGCTGACCAGTGTATCGGTCTATTGCAACCCATCCAATATGAAAAATGTTTATTAAGCCAATTTGTAACAATCAAGGCATTATGCGCTGGGCAGCAATTCTGATGAAATGTCATATTTCTTCTAAATTCCAAATTTTCTTTATCTAATAGAGACCAAAAGTATTCACTAAAAATTTCCAAATAATAATTTGCGTTCAGCCTTTCTTCCAGAAAAAAATGAACCTATTACTTTATTGTAGGTTAAAGCACACCATACGTTAACTTTTTTAAATTTTGAAATACTAAAGTGTGGATTTTTTTTTGCCCAGAAGCGACAATTTTGACTAGAGGGTATCCCATTTGTTCTAAAAATTACGGCGTTCAAATATGCGTTCACCCATTAGTAAAAAGAATTCTAGTCGGTATGAACCTCGCCTTCTTATGGTTTATAAATAAATTTTGGTTTGAATGCGTGAAATTTATTTGTGTACAGAATATTACATGTACGTGACTTTTAGATATACCACCCAGTTGATTTGTTCTTGCTCTCAAAGGAAGTCGGTGATTATTGTTGACATATTCTAACTAAAATTGTTGCAGCATCATTTTTATTATACGTTTAGTTTTACCTTTTTAACATCAACATAAACATCGAATTTATGTACCAAATTTTTAAAAGCGCCTGTAAATGCTTTAAAAAATTTGGGAAATTCCCAGTAAAAAACTTCAATTGCATATTTATAGGACACCTCTCCAATACCGTTACATTTGATCAAGTAAATGTTCTGTTGTAAAGGTCAGCATTTTTCTGGAGATATTAGTTCAAATATTAACAAATAATTCAAATAATTGTAGTTATGTTACATAACCATTACCTGGCAGCAACAATTTTGATTTATATTACAAAATAAGATTTTATTCTTAATATCAAATATACAAAATATGAGCTTCTCAACGTATTTCGTATTATTATGATATATTATTTTTGAAAAGTGTTCAATAAAAATGTTTACACGTATAGTTAAGTCCATACATGGAAACACTATATACACACTAGGGTCGGAACTTACATTTATTTTTGACAAATTTTGTTGAGTGCCGGGCGTTCAAATGCCAAAAATTATAATATTTTTAAATTTTGACGCCAATAGATTGAGTCTAGTGCCGTAGACGCAAAAACTATCAAACAAAATTTGCTTAAAATTAGTTCAAGCGACAAAAGATGTCTTTGTTAAACTTCTGAAATAAGTTAAAAAAACAGATATAGCCAAATAGTCTCATAAAATAATTAAAAAATGAATTAATCAAGTAGAGAAAAAAAAATACATAATATAATTTTCTTTACTTTTCTCATTTTTTTTTAGATGGATTTTTCTACGGCTTATGAGCACAACTCTGACGTACACATCCGCTGCAATATATATGTATATCTGTTTAATTTTGTATTTTATAATTGTAAATGGTGGCCTAAGTGTAATAAACGTATTATTATTATTATTACAACACCGTCATTTTTTTTGTTACATTTTTTAAATAAAATTAAAAAACGAAAAAAAAACTTTAATGTTTTCATACCCTCATAAACCGATCACAAAACTACTAATAAGTTATAGAAACAGAAAAAAAAATACTGAAGCACATTTCTTGACGCACTCCCACTACCATCTGCTCTGGTTCGTTTGAAATAAAGTTGCTCATATACTATTTTAACTTCTGTCAAATTTATATTATTTGTTTACCTTAAAGCAAAAGTAGTCCTATTCATAACTAAAAAAAAACTAATATTAATTTTCTAACTTGGTTAATATCATTTTTAAACATCACAGACCAGCGCAGCAATGCTTTTAAAAAGTTTGATGCCTCAGAAATTATTAAAATAATGTACATTAATTAAAATATTTTAAACATCTAAAATAAAAGAAAAAAACAGATTGCATTAAAAAAAGACTAAATACAAACACAAGAAGTATTTCTAATCCGGACTACAAGTTTTGCTAGTAAGTAAGAGTTTACGTCTGCTTGTTGAAAGTAACCCTTTTTTTACCTGCCTTTGGCATGGAGCTTTCTCTGATTGAGGAACAGCGCATTAACATCAAGTTTTTTGCAAAGCTAGACAGGAATGGCCGTGAGATTTTTGAATGTTTGAAATAAGTTTACGGAGACAATTCTCTGAAAGAACCTACCGTCAACAAGTGGTTAAAAAGGTTCCAGGAACGCCAAGAAGACGCAAAAGATGACCTTCGCTCAGGCCGCTTCTCCACATCAAGTTCTGATGGAAATGTTGCTCGAATTCGGGTTTGTGTTATTAAAGACCGTCGATTGACAGTTAGAATAATAGCTGAGGATCTGTAAATCCCCAAAACAATCGTCCACAAAATTCTGATTGAAAAACTTAAAATAAAAAAAATGTGTGCAAAAATCGTTCCAAAGCTCGTGACTTTTTGGCTCAAAACACAATCACTGTGACAGAACACCCGCCTTATTCACCCGATTTAGCCCTTTGCGACTTTTTCCTGTTTCAAAAATGCAAAATGTTGCTTCGGGGGCGGCACTACGGGGATGTGGAAACCATTAAGGCAGCAACGACATGACAACTAATAAGCCTCACAACTGAAGACTTTCAGCGATCTTATCAACAGTGGAAACGACGTTGGCAGAAGTGCATCTTGTCTCAGGGGGAGTACTTTAAAGGAGACCATATTGAAATAACTGAATAATTGTAAAATAAAGTTATTATTCCACTTTTATACGTACTTTCCGGTCAAACCTCGTATGTGTGTGATTAAACTTATTCATCAGTAATTTTCCAAGTTAGAATTATCCTCTTTTTTAAAGAGGAGGATAACCTCGGCATTCTGCCGTGTGTCTGGGTTTTATCTTTTGTGAAGACATTTGTTTAAAAGTATTGTGATGGCTTCTTTTAAGGTTTTACTCAGTTTAATCATTTTGGTTGTTATTCAATCTTTTCCAGGGGATTTTCGATTTTTATTTGTTCAGTTTTTCATTGTTGATAATGGGCAGTTCCTCCAAACTGTATTATTATCTGTCAACTTTTTGGATTTGGTTTTGATGCTATTGAGTTGTACACGTGTTGATAAAAGTTCTGGATTACATTTTTAGTTCTACTTTTATTGGTGACAGCTATTTCTTGTTCATTCTCTATCTTGCATATTATTATTTTTCTTTTCGAAACCTTGAATCGTAATACCCTTATGTATATATTGTCACTTATTGTGTTTTGAATTAGTTTGGTGTTATATATTATAAGGGTTTTTTGGGTTTTTCTGCGAATTGTTTTCTTTAGTTGGCTGTATTCAGTTAATTGTCGGCTAGTCTTTTTCTACGTTTCTATTAACTTTGTGGTTTTAGGGCTGACTTTACAGGATACTTTCTGTGATTTTGTGTGACAGGGTATTTATGTCTATGTTTTGTAGTATTGTGTTTGTTTTTAGTTTAGCTTCCAATGTTTCTTCGTACTTGGGCTTTTTTTGTTCATTTTCTTTTGTTGTTGCGTATCCTGTTTTTTGTACTAGTACCTTGAGTTCACTTCGGGTGTTAATCAGGAAAGACCCGTTTATTTTAGTTATTAAATAAATAATAATTGAACACTTAACTTTATTAGACTTTTAAACTGTATTCAGTCTAAAGATTACGTACAAGTTGTGACATCACGTCTTAGACACTCTGTATAAATATAATTTGGTATATTGACATTTTTAACTTGTTTGGCTTAGAAATTTATCTGACCCTGAATATGCATTTCAATCAAAATGTTTAACAACAGATCTTTACAAAAAAACTTGCATTGGCATTTTAACACCGTGTATCTTGATAAAAATGAAGTCATATCAATAGGCTTTCACTCTGACCTAAAAACAATAATTGCTGGTATACCTCAAGGTTTTGCGCTTTTGTCAACTATGCTTTTGAATTACATAAATATACTAGTAGAAGTTTTTTTTTTAATTAATTTTTGTAACTTTTATTTGCGCTATCGTTTCGTCTCTGTCTCTGCCTTCATTAAAAAGTTAGTTTGCAAATGAAAGTTAACTTAGTACATATTTTAATATCTTATATACAATAAAGAAAAAAAAACTACAATTTATAAAGAAGATAAACAAATTTTAAAATTAATAAAATTTGCCAAATAACCAATAGTATATTAAGTACCAAGGGTATGAAAGCTATGTTTGCAGCACGCCGATGTTTAGCCGCACGAGCAAAAAAGTTTAAAAGTTAATGTGCGCAAGTTGTATTTAAAGTGTTAAACCATTCAAATTTCTCGGTACTTAATTTAAGATCACAATTAATAGGGGAGTTTTTTATATTATCTATATAGCTATGAACAATATGCTGTCGCGCGAAAGTAAAAAGTTTTTAAGTAAAATATCTCTAACATTTTATTGTGTTATCTCCAAGTTGCTTAATATCTGTGATTTTTAAATGAGTTTAAAAAGCAAAAATAATTAATTTGAAACTTGAACACAGTTTTCTTTTTATTGAGTATATGCCAAAAAGGACTACAATAATGGGGAATGTATACAAAGACACAACTTAAAAGCGGCTATACACAAAACAGTCTGCACAATTATGTTTTAAAATCTCTGCTTCCGCTCAACAACTAGTGGGTGCATAAAGCATAAATTGTTTAAGAAGTAGTCAATAATGAAGCTTTAAAAAATTACCACATCCACCTTACAGTTCTAATCTTGCCGCTGCAACTAAAACTCAAAAAACACTTGCTTTTTATCAAAAGTTAATTTGGAACTGTGGTGTGGTATTTTGCATTTTTTTTTAATTAAGTTTGACAGTGTTAATGATTCTAACGTTAAAACATAAAATAAAAGTCTTGTAACTCCTTGTTTTCAAAACCTACCCAGCTAAACAAAAAACTTTCTTCGTACACATTAATAAACTTGATAGTAATTATTTCTTTCATATTACCACTAAATGGAACTTACGCTTAGTAATTTGAAGTAAGGAATGTTTACCTGAAACAAAAAAACACAACAATTAGAAACACTTCATATTTAGCGACAATAAAAAAAAAATTGTAATTTGGTTTTATATTTTTTTTTTAATCTGTAAATGGCAATTAAATTTATTATTATTATTATTATTATTATTGTTATAGTTATCTAACTGGTAGAAAATATGAAGTAAATGTTGGGAAGAGTTACAGTAGTTCAAGCAATGTATAAGCCAGTGTTCCACAAGGGAGTGTATTTGGGCCGCCTTAGTTGAATAATATTAAATACTGTTTCAAACAATGCAAATACCTTTTGTTTGCAGACGATAACCGTAATACTTTCCACACATTAAGAGCCAAATGTTGCATTAAGTAAGCTAAATGGAGATTTCAAAAAAATAAACAATAAAAAATTGATAATTAACAACAACTAGACAAAAATTATAAAAAAGAAACAACCTTGGAACTGCTGAATCATTTTCATAAGTGTCTAAAAACAGAAATAATAAAATACATATGCATTTATAAAATCAAACTGGTAACCCAAATAAACTATTTGGAGTTCTTATTGACCATAACTTTTTACGGAAAGAGCAAACGTTGGCACTAAACAACAAACTTCAACAGTTTGCTGAAAGATTACCACCTTGGACATTTTTTACCAGCCACGGTGCTTTAAATATATACATTGCTTTTATTAACTTGTTGAAACCACATATTGCCCAACGCAAAGCATAATTGTTTTATATATTTCCAACTTGATTTTTAGAGCAACAAGTGGATTATTATTTTGATGAAATCACATCTTTAGAGATGGGACGTAAACAAACAAAATTGTCCTATCCAAAGGAAAAAAAGTTATTATTATTAGTACTATTTCATTTTTTTAAACCAAATGCTTAAATTCTAAACTGTGGTAGTAATATTTTTTTATTATTTAATCGATGAGTGTCTGCTTTAATACTCAATAAAATCAAATAAATAGTTATTTAAACCATCGTTATATTATTAATTAATCATATTTGCATAACGTCTTATTTATTTATTGAAAATTAGCCAATGTCGATAAAACTATTAAATGTATAAATAAATATTACTCATTCACAATTTAAACAATAATGTAATAAAATTAACAAAACTAATGAATTGCCAAAGTTATTTCATAAACTACACAAGTAAACAAACATTTCAACATTATTAATAACACATCGACTAGACAAAATCTACCTTCGGGCTTATATTACCTAATGTAATTTACAATCTCTTGATTTCTGTTTGAACAATTTATTAGTGAGTGCAATTGACTATTATTTTCTATACATTTTTAGATAAACGGAGGTTTATTTGTTAGTTACATAAGCGTATATTTGAACAAATTGGGAGAACGATTATGATGTGTTTCGGTTTCCTGTGCATCTCAGTGAAGCAACATTTATTATTATTTAAACATTACGTAAATTTTCGCTTAATATGAATTTGCATGGGTACACATTATACTAAATTGTCTTTGTAATATGTTGACATTTATTTTGCTAATACAATTTTACATAAAAAATAATAATTAGAATTGGAAAGAATGGTATGGAGAAAATTGGATAATTAGAGATGCATAAATTAGAAAATGACGGCTAATATAATGAGGATCTTCCTGAACGCGGCACGGTACACGGTCTTGTAATTATATACTTGCAATTTTGCAATTCTTGTATTTATTAGGGAGAATATTAGTTTGAATACAATAGGAGAATGTTTTCATGAGTTTGATGCCGAACCAAACCTTGCATTGTTTGTTATTTTTGAGAATAGGAGACAGTTCTGTTTACTATAGACAATGCCTAATAAATTATTCATTTTATGTTGTTTTGAATGGGAAAAGGGTAACTCAAAAATGTCATTGACATAATAGACAGTATAATAAAATAAAAACATAAAAGTTACTTTTGAATAGTTTGCTTTAGTATACTTTTCTTGTATTATATTGATGACATACAAGTCTTACAATTCAACAATGTTGATTTAGTATTAAACATTAGCACCACATATTTCATTAACATTACATTAAAGATACAACATAATCGAGCGAGTTCTACAATATGCACATGCTCTACTTCCTCCAATATCAAAGGCCATGCAGTATAACCGCGCTTGCATACAGAAATTTAATTGCTAAATGAGCACCTCATATGGTGTATTGAAATTAACTAGAAAGTGTATTAGATGTAAAAATACGTTATTTCATCCGGGACCTATATATTTTCTTTTCTGAAAAATGAACTCGTCTTCACTTTGTTTTTACATCATCTGGGTTAATTTTAATTAGCTACAAAAATAAGTTGGGCGTGAATCACGCCGCAAACACTCATAATTAACTAATAATGATGAATATTTTTGGAATATTGATGAGATCGAATATTAATAGATGTGAAATTAAGATCTATTTAAGATTTACATATTTTATGAAGGTATGTTGATGTTAATTAAGAAAACATAAGTTATAATAGCACGAGTCATTAATTTGAAATGGATTTGTATAGAAGTGATTTCTTTTTCAATTATGTTGCTGAGGAATAATATTGGATTAATTTCATATTTCTAGTAGTGACTACATTCTATTCAATATAGAAATATAAAATGTTTATTTAATTATTTTGTCTTAAGTAAATTTTTTTCTGTTTCTATTTGGCACATTTTAATCAATTTTTATTTTTAATTGCTCTTTAGATTCGATTAAAGAAAAAAATATTATACGCCTGGGAGTAGAAGGTTATTTAATGTTTGTTTTGATCGATAAGTGCATCGTTATTGCTTCGCCGACAATCATTACAAATAACATTCTACCGTTATTCTACTCTAAGCAGCATAATAATATAGCTAAGTACAAATATAGTTTTAGTGCAATTTGTTTCACTATTGAATACAGCTTCCTTATAATTAAAACTAAAAATAAAATGACTTAGAATAATGAATTAATTTCATGACGATATCAATTTGTTGCATTAATGTAATATATTAATATTAGCTATTTGCCTTCTGTGTTTATTTTCTTTTTTTTAAATAGGTAATTAATACTTTTTTATGCACAATAAAGAAAACTTAAAAATTCATAACGTACAAAATTTAATAATAAATGAATTAATAATTTATTAAATTGCAACTAGATGGCGATAATTTTTATATTAGATTATTAACATTTAATTTTATCTAGTTTCAGATAATGAATGGGATTAGAAAAAATCAATTTATAAAACGTCTATACTCATCAATAGTTGAAGAAATGAAGAAACATAAGATTATTCCTGATGTAATACCTAAAGCACCAATTGAAATAGCAGAAATCATTTATCAACCAGGCAATAAAGTAGATCTTGGCAATATATTAACTCCATCCATGGTTAAAGAACCACCAAGAATAAGATTTACTTCGGAAGGTGGTGCATTTTATACTATATGTATGACAGACCCTGACGTTCCATCACGTAAAGATCCAATAGCAAGGGAATGGCATCACTGGCTCGTTACAAATATACCAGGAAGAGACATAAAGAAAGGACAAACATTATCGGAATATATTGGAGCGGCTCCACCATATGATTCAGGTTTTCATAGATATATTTTTTTGGTTTACAAGCAAAATTACAAAATTGATTTTGAAGAACCATATTTAACTAATACATCTTCTGAAAATCGAGGTGGATTTTCAATATTATCATTTGCGAAGAGATATAAATTGGGAGAACCTGTTGCTGGTAACTTTTTTCAAGCAAAATGGGATTCACATGTTCCGGCTATTAACAAACAACTTGGATCAACATAATTACAAAACTATTTATATAAAATTGGGTGCTAAATGAATTAAATTATTTAAATTAAAATTATGTTTTAATCTATGATTTATATTTTGGCAAATAAAATAAACGATCGACACACAAACTACTTAATTAAAAGTACATTTATGCATCTTAAAGAAACGTTCTAGTTAAATATAAACATTATTTAATGCAAACTTTCTTCGCGTTGATTAAATTACAATTTAGAAATGTGCAAATTAAATTCAAATACAGTTTTCTTTTTGTAATTTAATCTTGATTCAGTTTTTGGGTTATATGCAACATTTAGAAGGTAGGAATTATAATTTTAATAAATTACCGTTTGAGGATGTGTTATGTAATAAAATTTGAGTGTGTTATTAATATTCTAGACATCTGCAGTTGAAAGTACCGGCAATAAAAGTGGACATATTATATTATATATGACAGACAGGAAATGTCTATATAAATTCTATTATATCAATTTGAATCTGATACTTTTTTAATAACATTCTATTATATTTATATAATAAAATTAATTTTGCTATTACATTAGAAATAAATAAAAAAATAACTAATAAGTTTACAAAACACTTGCAAAGTCTTAAAATATTTAAATTAAATAATTTGTTTCAAGCTATTATAATAAAATTCTAAAATTGTGTCGAAGTAATGCAATTTCATCCTTGTTTCTTGTATTAAATACATATAAAAGATGATTAACAAAGTCAAAGGCAGGAACATAATGATAAATAAACGAACGTTGTACACCATGCAGAAGTAATATAATAAAATTTTATATTTAAAGTAATATTATTGTAGCTCATTCTAACATCAAAACATAAAATATGTCATTATGATTATATGTTAAATCTTTTACTTTTAAATATACTGGCCGCCATAAGTAAATGAAAACCCAGTAAACGTGGATATGTTTTAACAATAATTTCAGGTATTATATTTTTACTAATATCTGATGAGGATTTCAAAAAGTTTAACAATTAATTTTTGTGTAAACACTAATAATCGGACACTTCTACCCTGTTTTTTTTACGCATTCAGCATGAATTAGACATACTTAAAATATGCGATAAAGTGTTGGCTTGTGGTATGCTATATCATTTGAAATTTGCTGTAAATCGTTCAGCCTGCGTCCTTCCATATCCCACACATCGATGGAATTTAAGTACAAAAATTCAATAGTGCATTCAAAAAATAAGATTTATCAGTTTTTGAAGGTACAAAAAAGTCTAACCGGGTCAAATCACAGATCTTAGGTGGCCAATTGACATCAGCATTTCGGCTGATTAATAGATTTTTAAAAAATGTGCGCAAAATATCGATGGTTAGGTTAGGTTAAGAAAAAAATATTATACGCCTGGGAGTAGAAGGGTATTTAATGGGTTTTGATCGATAAGTGCATCGTTATTGCTTCGCCGACAATCATTGCGCTCATTACAAATAACATTCTACCGTTATTCTACTCTAAGCAGCAAAATAATATAGCTAAGTACAAATATAGTTTTAGTGCAATTTGTTTCACTATTGAATACAGCTTCCTTATAATTAAAACTAAAAATAAAATGACTCAGAATAATAAATTAATTTCATGACGATATCAATTTGTTGCATTAATGTAATATATTAATATTAGCTATTTGCCTTCTGTGTTTATTTTCTTTTTTTTTAAATAGGTAATTAATACTTTTTTATGCACAATAAAGAAAACTTAAAAATTCATAACGTAATCTGTACTTAGGTATCTTAGGTGGCCAATTGACATCAGCATTTCGGCTTATTAATAGATTTTTAAAAAATGTGCGCAAAATATTGATGGTTACGTTGGCTATATGGTAAGTGGTCCCGTTCTGTTTAATCAAATGTCATCCATTTCATACTCTACAATTTTTGAAAAAAATAATGCCGCCGGACCAAAAACCACTTCAAACCGTTACTTGTTGTGGATGCATAAGCTGTTAATAGTGGGACAAGTTTGGGGAATAAGTGAAAGAAAATTTGAATGTATGAGAATAAAAGGGCTTATGTTTGATAGTTTAGTTAGGAGTATGATATTGTATAAGTCAGAAATATGGGGATGGAAGGAACAAGAAAAATTAGAAGCAATACATGTAAAATATTGGAGATGGGTGTTAGGTTTAAATAGAGAAACTCCAGCATATATGGTGCTGGAGGAAGTCAAAAAAGATAAGTTAAGAGTAGAAGCAGGAAAAAGAGCAATGAAGTATGAAAAAAGAATGAGACAGAGACACGAATGCAAAATATTACAAGAATGCATGAAAGAGAAAATGAAAGCAAGAAATGAAAAGCTAGGGGAGACTAGGGAAAATTATTACAATAGAAATGGATATGCAAGCCAAGAAATTGAAAGAATGAGAGAATCTGGGAGAGAGACATGGTACGAAATTATGGAAAGAGATAGAGATATACAAAGGCAAGAAAGGAGAATGCGAGTGAAAGAGTCTAGGTACAACGCAAACTATAAACATATTATAGAAAATGAATTGCCAATGTACTTAGAGAGCGAAAGATATAGTAAAGATGACAAAAAGATGATTGCAAGATTTAGATGTGGTAATGAAGAGCAAGTGACAAGATTTTGGATGGAAGAGGATTTGAAAATGTGCAGAATGTGAGGAGAGACTAAGGAAACTATAGAACATATGTTGAAAGAGTGTAACGAAATGAGAGAAAAACAGATGGGAAAAATGAGATATTGAAAGGGGACGGAAGAGGGGTAGAATGGATGAGGGCAGTTAAAAAACTAAGAAAAGAAATAGACGAACAGAGAAGAAAATATTCTTAATTGTGTTAATTTTATAAGGATTAAGTTTTATTATTTTGGGAAGTTGTAAATGTAATTGTAAATGTAATTTTCAAGGCCGAAAGGCAAGAAATAAACGTATTATCTATCATAAGCTGTTAATAATAGTCATGTGTGGATTCTCTGATCCCCAAATGCAACAATTTTGCTTATTAACATAGCCTCCGAGATGGAAATAAGCTTTATTGAAAAACACATTTTTCTATAAAAATGCTCACCTTCGGCCAACAAATCTTTAGCCACTTGGGCAAACTGATAACGCATTGGACCATCCGATGAGGCTTCATTTTTTAGACTAATTGAGTTTTAAAGATGTTCAAACCGAGATCTTTATGCAAAATTCTCCTCAGAGAATTGAGAGAAATGTTCAGTTCCCGAGAACGATGACGAGTTGATGTTTATGCATGTTCACGCACACTCAGAGCAACAGCACTAATTTTTTTGGCTGAGCGCTCTGGACGAGAATGTAAAAGTGTTGTTTTATCCACTAACGATCCAGTTTTGCAACCTCGTTTGACAAATTGGTCCATAAACTGCGTTGAAAGCACTTCTTTTCTATAAAATTTGTTTTGTTTGAGTAGAAGACTCACAACTTTGGAAGTAAGTTTTTATTATTTCCCAACTTTTTTCAAGTGTAAAGTCTCATTTCGTAAATGTCAAACATAAAACTAAATTTCTGTCAACTCATAAATGTCATTATGCCTTTGAAAAACAAAATAAACGGTAGTTCAAATTCCCAACGTTACATGTCTCTTTTATTTATTTTGATTGTACAATTAAAAAAAAAAAAAACATAAAATTAAAGAAAGCGGGTGACAGGTAAGCTAAAATAGCTGCACTATATTAACTGATAAAGAAACATTAAAAGTTGTCCTTTACCAAAGTAAGAAAATTTAGCCATATAATAGAAATATAAAATTAAAAAATAAAAGAATACAACCTAAAAACTAAAAATTTTATGCGTGTTTAAGGAATTAAAACTGCAAATAAAAAAATAAAATTGCAAATCGCAGAAGCCATTACTCAAAATTATAAAAGCATAAAACATTATTTAATTAAAAAAAAATGTGTGTTGAAAATTTTTTTTATTAATTATTGCAACATTGACCAAAAGATGATTATTACAAATTAGAGGTAAGATTGGAAAGTGAACATTTTTGTAAATAAATTTTAAATTAGGTTTTTTATCCATAAATTATTCACAACCTACAAAATTGTTTTTAGTTAAAGACTTTTTTTTAATAGAGTTTTTAAAAATCTTTTAATATAAAAAAAAGTTTAAACTAAGAACACGGTGTCTCACCTTCGCTGCATTTTGGTTGAGAACCACTGATATGGACTCCCTAGGCAAACTTTCCACATTTTTTTTACGTTGCTATGCTTATAATAAATTGTATACTTTAGTTTTTATTCTTAGGGGCTGTTGAAATTGTATTGCCATTATATGCCTTAATATGTTTTTGTAAAATTTAAACATTAGATTATTACATTTTTTTTTATATAGATACACTGCATTTTTTAGCTTATATCAATACAAACATCATGGCAGTTTCATTTCAGCAATTTGTAGACAATTTTTAAATAATATGAAAACTTTAAATAACATAGAAGATATTATTAATAAAGAATTTTTCAATATCATATACAGGGTGGCTAACGTAAATGAAATTGTGAAGAAAAAACTGATGAGAGGTTGCAGGCTCTAAGAACATTTCAATCCAATACATATTTGAATAATTGTTTAGAAAAAGGTCTTCAAAGACATCGATAACAATACAAAAATGAATTAGGAAAAACTGAGAAAATGAAACTTTTAAGAAGCAGGCAACATTAGCTTTTAGTTGAGAAAAATATAAAAGGGCTTTTTGCTGTTAACAAGACATAGGAACTGTACTGCGACTAAACAAAGATGGTCTAAAATCACAACCGTTCTTTGCAAGAGCACTTTATTTAAAAAGAAATGGTTACAGCATTTTCATGAAGAAAGCCAAATTGGCACATGCAAACCAATTTAAAACTGAACTGAAGCAGAAGTTTGAAGGTTTTGAAAATAAACCACAAACGTAAACAATTCTTATATAATTAAACAGGTCAATAAGTTGCATAAATTATAAAAAAGCTTAACCGTAAACCATCATATGTTTTCTTTTATTATTTATATTTTATTTTTACTAATAATTATTGCAATTAGGCATAATTAAAATGAGCAAATCTATGCTAGCCTGTGGCATGCTATCTCAAATGTCCAAAATCCGTTGCTGGAGATTATCTATACTATTTGGAGGTGGCTGTAAATCATTCAGCCTGCATCCTACTATATTTCACAAATGTTTAATGTTGTTGAAGTCTTGAACATACAATACCATAGAAGCAAATTTACATTATCTAAGAACTCAATATTAATCTTTGTGGTATGTGATCGTGCATTGTTTTGTTGAAAAATAAGATTTACCAGATCTTAAAGACATGGAGTTATGCTTGCAACTTGTTATTGACATAACAAAATACTTTTAAAGTTTCCGGAATAGCTTCTAGACAAGACCTACTTTTATGACATAAAGCTGCCCGCACCATCATACCTCGAGTGAATGTGGTGTGTCGTGTTATAGAAAAACTGAATTTTTTTTCTTTATGACGTTTTCTGCAATCACTGTAAGCCCATAAACAAAACTTAAATTTATCACTAAAACTATTCTATTCCATTCCTCATTCTAATCTAATCTTTCGTAGTCGTGTAATTTGATATTGGAGAGTTATATGTTAACAAAGAAAATGTTGGTACGACTTATGGCAAAAACTTTGAATTCTACAATACATAGATTCTATAGAGATTTGATGATTAATTAACATACTCTCCACATATTACCATTTTTTTTGTTGACAAAAATCGGTGCAAAATAGTCGCTAACGAAAGAGCACGATTATTTGTGTAAGATCTCCAGGCTGTAACCGTTGTCGTTTTTCATAGAGAAATTGTAAAATTCTACATGATTAGCAACATAACAAATAAATAATCCGGTTTCTCGTAGCTCAATTATTTTACCTCCTTCAAAATTTACGTGTCATTGAATAAATAGCATTCTTTTATAAATGACTAAGGACCGTGATATCCACCTCCTAATAAAGTACCTAATAAACTATTAGCTACATAACCTAACTTTTAATTTAATTTAATTTCATTTATTTTCTTAACACTTCTGAGCAGCTAGTACATTATATGCCAAGGTTTTTATTTGTTATAAAATGTATATGTTAAGCATATATTTAATTGGCTGTCCATAGGTTTTAATAAAATAAATTAAATGAAAAGTTAGGTTATTCTGCTAATAGTTTATTAGGTACTTTATTAGGAGGTGGATATCACGGCCCTAAGACTAAATAAGCTTAAAAGTTTGGTTTAAAGTGACAAACAAATAAATAATGTCAACATTTAAAAAAATAGTAATTTTTAAGGCGACTTGTTGAGGCCAACACCTTGAATTGGATTTGCAAGAAAGAAAGGTTTATAGATGCCACTTTGATGTTTGCCGATGAACTCAAAATTAGTGAAGGTATGATGTTGAGCGTTTGGTGGTAATTGAGCTAATACTCACATTTGGTTTGCTAAGTACTAGAACTTAACTTTTTTGTTTCTAAAGTTATCTAAACTCAACAATGACATTAAAATTATGATTATTATAATATTTTAGCAAACCAATGCGTGGAAAAGAAGTAAAATTTTTAGAACATAGAAAACTGTATCAGAATTGTAACGCCAGTGAGATTTTCTTAGGCAATCAGATTGTCAATGTTAATGATAATTATCTCTTCAAATTTATTTGACATAGTTGACTGACTGAGTGCATGTATCTAATATTTATAATAACAATAAACTCCAAACTCCAAGCACCAAACTTGTGGAAGTGATTGGACGAATGACTAGTGACTTGTATATTGATAATATACTGGAAGATCATGTTGTGCCATATAGCGGCCATATTGGATACAAAAGATTTATATTAATGCACGATAACGCTCGACCGTATGTAGCTGGCACAGTACAGCCCAGACTTAAATCCGATCGAACATGTGTGGGACTTTCTTAAACGCCGCATACGACGTAGAAATCTTGTTCCGACTACAATAGAACAGCTTTTGGTTTGCTGCACAAGAAGAGTGGAACGCAATTCTTCAAAAATATATTCAAATTCTACTTGGAAGTTTGCCGAAAAGTATGCAAGTAGTCAGTAGAGTTCGAGGGGAAAATACTCGTTACTAACTAGCACTTACTTAAATCAAAATACTTGTCTTTGCTATCTAGTGGCATTTAAGTATAAACTAAACATTTAGCATAATTTTTTTTATAATTTTTTTTTAATAAAAACATAAGATTGTCCCCTGAATTTCTTTAAAATAAACTGCTTGTCGTAGTAGATGATAGTGTTTAAATAACTTATTTTATCAAATTTTATTTTTACAAACAAAAATTATAAAATATTAAAAATATTTGAAAATTATGTCCATGAGTATATAATCAAAATTATTTTTAATTTTTTTTTTTTTTTTTTTTTTTATATTTTATTAACTAAATTTATTATAATATATTTACATATTTACAACATTATATTTTTTTTTCTCCCCACTTGCTGCTTTGCACCGTCTCCATATATGGTAGGCTGCAAAGCTTCGTATTCGGGGCACCATTTTTATTTTCTCTTTCCATTTATCTTATTTTGTGTGTATTATCATGTTTGTTTATTTATTTGTTTGTTTTGGTCTTGTTATTATGTAGTGTTCTTTTATTTTTGTTTTAAATTCTTTATAAGTTTTCGTTTTTTTAATATTTTCAGGTAGTTCATTGTATGTGATTAGTCCATTGCTTAGTATTGTTTTTTTCGCCTTTTCTGTCCTTGTTGTGTGTACATGTATATTACTTCTTCTTCTCGTGTTATGTCCGTGAATTTCTTTGTTTAATATTATTTGTAGATTTGTTTTAATTTCTTTATTTTTAATTTTATATATTAGTTTGCATTTTTCTATTTTTATTTTTTCGTTAATGTTTGTTTCGTTGATTATTTTGTATACTTCTTCTGTTGGTGTTAGCTTTAGTAGTTTATGTATTATTTTAAGTATTTTGTTTTGTTGTCTTTGTATTTTTTGTATATTTGTTTTTGTTGTCTCACCCCATATATTTATTAAATAGTTAATTTTTGATAAATATAATGAGTAGTATATACTTATTGCAGTTTCTTTTAGTATGCATTTCCTAGCTCTATAGACAGCTCCTATTGTTGCTGCACTTTCTTTTAATATTTTGTTTATTTGTGTATCCCATGTTAGTTTCTCTGTTATTATTATTCCCAAGTATTTTGTCTGTTTTGTTCTGGTAATTGGTATGTTATTTATTTCAATTTTTATGTCAATATCTTTTGTATTTTTTTGTCTTATTACCATATACGTCATTTTTTCTTCATTTATTGTTTGTATGTTTTTGTCGTACCATTTAGTTAATTTCTTAACGTCTTCATTTATGTTTCTTTCTATTGCTTCTTTGTTTTTTCCGTGATATATAATACATGTGTCGTCAGCATATGTATATATTTCTCCAGTCAAGTTTATCTCATATATATCATTTATGTATAATATATACAATATTGGTGCTAGTACTCCACCTTGTGGTAGCCCATATTCTGCTATTGTTGATGTACTAAGTATGTCGTTTATTCTTGTTCTTTGTGTTCTGTTTTTAATATATGTTTTTAGTAATTTTAAATTTGTGTTTCTTATTCCAAGAGTTTCCATTTTCTTGATCAATTTGTCTTTGTCGATGGTGTCAAAAGCTTTTCTCATGTCTATAAATATTGGTATTACATATTGTTTTTCATCCAGCTTTTGTGCTATGTGTTGTATTATGTCAGTTGTTATACCCATTGTGTTTGAATTTTTTTGAAATGCATATTGTCTTTTGTTTATTATGTTATGTGTGTTTATGTGTGTCATTAATCTGTTATATATTGCTTTTTCTGTTATTTTGCTTAACACTGATATAAGCGATAGCGGTCTATAATTTTCTAATTTTGATTTTTCTCCTTTTTTGTGTATTGGTTTTATAATTTGTTTTTTAAGTATTTGTGGATATTCACCTGTTTGTATCATTTTATTTATTAATTTTTTCAGTATTGGTGCTATTTCTTTTTTTATAACTTTTATTACGTCATGGGTTATTTGATCTTCTCCTGGGGCGCTTCTTATTTTTAGTTGTTTGATTATATTTTCTATCTCTTCTTCTGTTGTTTTGTCAAACGTAGCTTCTTCTTCTATTCTTACAGTTGTTATTATTTCTCTGCCATCATTTTTCTTAATTTTGTTTGCCAAGTTTTTTCCCACTGTTGCAAAGTAGTTATTCAGTTCGTTTGCTATGTCAATTTTATCTGTTTTATTTTGTCCGTGTTTTGTTATAATTTCTGTTATTTCTTGTTTTGTTTTTTTCTTTGTTTTGTTTAACATACTATTTATTTCCGACCATTGTTTAGCTTGATTTCCATTTGCATTTTTTATTTTGTTTTTGTAGTAATTTTCTTTTCTTTCCTTAATTTTGTTCTCTACTTCCTTTTTTTTGCTTTTAATATTTTTTTAATGACATCATTGTTTGGATTTTTGATGTATCTCTCTTGTGTTTTGTTTCTATCTTTTATCATTGTTATTATTTCCATATTTATCCACTCATTGTTTTCTTTTCTTTTTATTTCCGTTACTTTTGTATTTCTTTTTATTGTGTTTTGTAATATTGTTGTTAGAGTGTCAAAATCAGTTACTGTTTTATTATCTATGTTTTCAAATTCTTCCTTAATTTTATCGTAGTTTATTTTATTTTTTAGAGCTTTTTCATATTTTGTTTCTTTACACATTACGTTCCATTCAGTAATTACCGCATTATGATCTGATAATGTTAGTTTTTTAACTTTTATTTTGCTGTTGTTATCTTTTATATTTGTTATAACGTGATCTATAATTGTCCCAGGTTTATCTGCGTTATTTCTTGTTACTCCTTCTTCGTTTATTTTATTTAAAATATAGTGACCATTTTCTACAATTATATTTTTGTAGTTGTTAGTTATATTGTTATTGTCTCTTAAATTTATGTTCATGTCGCCTAGTATTATATTTTTAGTACTAGTTTTTGTTATTTTGTCTATAACTTTTAAAAAGTCATCGTATTTTGTTGTCTGCGGTTTATATATTGCTGTTAAATGTATATTGGTTTTATTAAGTTTTAATTTTAATATTTCAGTATTTTTTTCTGTTCGACTTTCTTGTACTGTAGTTGTTATTCCGTTTTTTATATATATTGCAATACCTCCACCTTTCATTGGTCTATTATTAAATATAGCTGTATAATTTGGAATTTGGAAGTATTTTTCTTCGTTTGTATATATCCATGTTTCAGTTATTACTATGATATCTGCTTTGTACACTTTTGGTATTGTTAGTATTTCATCAAATTTGTTTCTTATACTTCTTGCGTTGTGTAGGTATATTTTTAATTTGTCCATTTTAGTTATCGTTATATATATATTTAATTATTATTTTTTTTTTCTTAATATTCTTCTTTGTTTAACAGTTCTTTGACATGTTCAATGCCATGTATAACTATTGGCTTGTCTTCTTCTGTTTTTCTTACGAGTATTCTTCCTTCTTTATACCACACCCATTTGTAACCTTGCTTTTTTAGTTTTCTTGCTTCATAGAATATGCTGTTGTTTTCGTGTGTAAGTTGTTCCGTAATGTATATTTCTTTTTTTCCTTTTAATCCACATTCATCGGCTTTGATTGACCCTTTTTCTTTTTTCTTTTCCATTATTTTCTTTTTTTCTTCTCCTGATTTGAATTTAACCAGTATTGGTGCATCAGGATTCTTGTTATTTATTCTATAAGCTTCAACGATATTATTTTTTGGAATCTCAGTATTAATATTTGTAAATATTTTTGCTACTATTTCTTTTATATCTTCTTTTTGATGTTGTTTAGGAATCCCTGCTATCACAATATTATTTTTTATTTTATCTTGTTCATATTCGTTTACTTTTTCTTCCAGATCCTTTATTTGTTTTTTCATTTCAATATTTTCCTTTTTTATATCTTTAAGAGTTTTTTTCATTTCCTCATTTTCTTTTCTTCCTTCCTCAAACTTTGCTGACATAAAGTCCACTGCTTTTTTAAGTTCTTCCAGGCTTGTTTTTATTCCCTCGTCTTCGTTATTCTTATTTTTTGGTGGCATTTTTATTTATTTTGTATTATTTTCTTTTTTAAGTTTTTATAGATTTTTTTAATTTTTTTTTTTTTTAGATATTTTATTCGATAATAATTTATTATTTAATTTAAATTATAATTAAAGATTAAAAAAAGCAAAAAAAAAAGTTTTACTTTTCCGAGCTTCGAACCCGTGTCTGAGTATGACAAACACTATTCGCTGCGGCTGTTTCCTGTGCGCCACCGAGATTTTATTTTAGAGAACTTTAATACTTGCTTTAAATTATTTTAAATATATTATTATTAGTTTGTTTTGTTTCTTCGCTCTCTTTGGGGTTATGTTTGATTACACTTTGTTTTAATCTCTTTTTCACTTTTCTTTTGCTTCTACACTTTTAATTATAATGTCCACTAAATTCTCTATATTTTATTTATTCACTATCACAACTGTTTCTATTTTTTCTTTTCTATTTCGATATTATTTGTTTAATGTATATTCACGTAATCTCTTCACAGATGACACATTCAGAAATTATTATTAATTTATTAAAACTATAAAACAAATATCTATAAATAATTATAATGATATTGATTATCCACATAGTATATGATGGTAATACTTTTCTGTATGTAAGTATGAAGAAATTCATCATCAACTATTAATAGCTTCTTATTGACATTGACTTGTCATCTTTAATAAAAAATTAATGAACTATCAAAACATCTTGTAAAAAAACATTAATAATATTATAAATGATAATGATATTATGTCTAGTGTGTGGTCAACAGTTTCCAAATATAGACTTACGATCAAAAATTGATTTCTAACACGCCAATTTAATATCAATAAAAGAATTGGTATTAGACTTTTAATTAAAATATAGATTGATTTTATTAGTTTTCATAAAAACTAGTTAAATTAGTTTTTTTTTAATTAATGTCAAATTAGTGAGTAGTAAGTAATATGAATTTGATTTATAATAGCTTTGTGAAAGTATTTACTTTGTTTAAAAATAATGGAAAATTTTTAATTTAAAAAAATTACGACAAATTATGATTTTTAGTTTTTACATTATGTATCATAAAAATATAAATTTACACAGATAAAATAAAAAGAAATAGATTATAGATTTTAGGAAACTTCAAATTTGAAATATTGTGCTACCCATATTTGATAACTCGTTTGAAATGAAATCTTGGTTAACAAATTTGGTATATTAATATGAATTGAAAAATAAATTTGTTATTTTAGAATTTGCAATTTCAATTATGGTAAACCTTGAAAATATTAACTTCCTCAGACCCTAGAGGACAGTCACCTTTTCTAGAAAGCATATTTATTACCTTCAATTAACACTTCGTATGCGAAAGTGCAAAACATAATCACCTTGCTAATTCTTGTTATCATATTAGCATAAACAAAATTAGACCTTGACAAAGACAAAATTATATCATTTCCTATATACAAACAATTAAACTACATAACTTCATATAATTATGTAAATTTAATAGTAAACTAATAATTAAATATACTGTTTGGTAACTTCCTCTGTAATGTGGAAGCAAACATTAAAATTGTTTGTTAATATAATAATTTATTCCGTTAAGGAAACAAATCGTATCAGTCACATAAAAATTGAAAGTTTTTCTAAGTAAATGGCTTCCTATATGAATTTCAATGATATAATTTTAATTGGCGATTATATTGTTTTACGTGTCATTAACTTGTCTACCTGTTGTCTATTGAATAGGATGTTGAGTGAAATAGATTTGTTTGAAAATCAATTATCCATAACCACATTATGTTTTTAAAATTTTCTTATATAATACAATTTTCTTATCGGGTAATAAACCTGCTTACATTTTATTATTCCAGAAATAGTAGTAGTAGTATGTAACAGTCTAGTTGTAGTAACAAATTTTATTATATCTTATATTAAACTAAAGGAAATTATTGAAATTACTGAGGAAATAATATAGAAGATACTTTAAAAAATAATCAATCTATTGTTAGTTTCTGTTCATAAATTAAAAACTAAAAATTATTGTGAACACTGAATTCGAAAATTTGGTGAAATTTTTAAATAAATATAGTTTAAAATATATATTAAAAAAAGTTCCTTGTTTTAGTAGCCGTTTACAACCTTAGTTAATAATATTTAATTTTATATGGTTTTATTTAAGTTTTTACTTGTGAGTTCAATATTAGTAGATATAAATCGGATCATTAATAATAACGAGAGCACATTTTTAAACATAATTATTTTAATTACTGCATTTATGTCTTGTGTTAAATGTGTAATTAAACAAATCACTAGTCTTTCCACTTATTGAACATTAAAAAAACATAATGTTTTAATTACTTCTTCCGCTGTGATATCAAGAAAACTTGAAATTCTTACTATATAATATTTTAGAGAGTGTGCAAGTGAATTCAATCGTAACAAACGGTTCAATGTCATTTAACAGTTTACTAAATATATATTTTATAATACATTCAATTTTAAAAGAAAATTCATGTTTGTTAAAAACTTTGCTAAAATATTTTGTGAATTAAGGTAATTTATCTATAATATGCACATATTTAATTTAAATTAAATGGGGTAACTAGAATTTAGAAAAAATGATCTAAAACACTCGATTAAAAACAACATTTCAAAAAAAAAAACAATGATATAGAGGCGCGGTCCTTTAAAAGTCATGGATAATGTTGTAACGTAGGAAACAGAATGCAAATGAATACACATAGTTGAAGTAGTAAATTACCACAATCTTATGTTTCAATTTTAAAAATGTGCTGTTAAAACTGATAGTTTTTTAACCTGCTAAACATTTTACAATAGTATAAAAAAAATTATTTAAATAATATAGAAAGTTTTTCAAGGTGTGCAAAATACAAAAATTTTGGACAGTAGTGCAATTGGTTTATAATGTGAATCAGATTTGCCTCCTTTTTTTGGTATAGGTTGAACATAAGCAGTATACATTTATTAGATCAAATATTCTAAAAAGTTGCTAGATTTAATTTAATTTGTTTGTTTGACAAATTTCTTTTTTAAGGAAAAAATCAGTAAAAAGTTCTCAAACCGTGTTATTTTTGTTTCAAAAACTAAACTGGATGCCAAGAAGTTGCAATTTAACTTCTTAGTTTTTTGTCCTGATTGCGGTGCCCCGCATTCAACCCATCTAGGATGTCTAAAAGCAAACATTTCAATGGCATTCTGAAATCAAATCCTTTCGGCCATCTATGGAAAACCGGAATATTGCAAAAGTTTTTTTTGCCAGTTTTGTGGCCTGTAACTTTGCCAGTTGGCTGGAAAGATTTGGACATTGACTTCAGAATGCTATTGGAATGTTTGCTTTTAGACATCCTAGATAGGCTGAACGCAAAACACCGCAAACAGGACAAAAGCCGACAGGCCGAATTTAACGCCCTCATCCGGTAAGAGACATAGCTTAATATAAATTTAAAAAAATTTACTAGTCGAAGACATATATAATAATATGTAAAAAGTTTTTTAAGACTTAAATAATGAATCGATCACAAAAAAAATCCAAAATGTTTGCTGTTTTTCCCTCAAAAGGGTAGAAGTCCTTCTTAAGTAGATACAAATATTAAATATTTACATATAATATTCTTATTCTTAAATACCGATGTGTTAAATAGCTTCCAGGTATACAATACAAACATAATTAAAAAATATATTGTTTAATAATGTCAAAGACGATGGGCAATGTTTTCATTTTTTCTCACCTAACACCAAACCAAAAAAAAAAAACAGAGAATTATTTTTGCGAATATTAAAAGAATAGACATTGTCCAAATGATTTGAAAGTGCATTGAGTTTTGCCCAAGTTTATTAATTATGGCAGGTTTTTCATTCAATTCTAAAATAGTACGTGTGGAAAGCATTGTGGGCATTAAATTCTTTTGGATTCTTGCCAGAACAAATTGTTTTGTATCTCAAACTTAAACACCCAGAAGAATATAAAAGCCATTGTTTGCGTAGGTTATCTACGTCCTTGTTGGCAAATTTAGAAACCGACCTTCTGACATTAAAGCGTCATGACGGTTGGCGTTCTAAAACGGTTGCTAAAGGCTATATTGAAAATTTAGCAAAAAAATTAAAAAAAACATCAAAAAATCTAGGTAAAATTGAAAATACTTGGAAGAGAAGAGAAAATAAAAAACAAAGCTATCAGTCAGTGCCCTTTGTGTCGACCTGTTTAAATAATCAAAATTTTAATGTACTGTATAGTTTGACGAATGTCGCTGCTTTCTCGGAAATTTATATAAAAGATTGCAAAGATTGTATTATTAAAATTTATAATAAATAACTTTTTGTGTTTTATAGTTTTTAATAAAATATTTTTAAAATATCTTTTTTGTTGTTAATTAAAAAAAATGTAATAAAAATGCGTGAGTTAAAAAGCCATTAAGTCACGCAAAATCAGTGAGTTAAGAGCTTTTTAACTCACCGGCGTAGATAAAATATGTTTAAACATAATGACATTGGAAATAAATTTTATGTGAATAAGCAAAATTATAAATGTTGCAAATTATAGTTTTGCAATATACATAGTACAACTTTGCAAAAAGAACCTTTTTTTAAAAGCTATATTTTTAAAATTAAAAATAGCTTTTATGTAATGTATATCTTGTGATACTTAGGATTATAGCAAAATTAAATTTAAATGCTTCATATACAATGTTTAGTTTAAAATATATTTTGATTCTTATTACAGTAATGACTTTATAGAAGTTTGTAACTTAAATTAAATTTTAATTTTATTGAAAAATACGTAACAAGTACTAAGTAAAAAAATCTTGAAAGCTTATGCAGCATTTTAGGCTGCAGTACATGTTGCTGATAAGACATTAAAAAAACATTAAAAAATTAAATTTATGAAAAATATTCTAAACTAAAAACATCCATAGACGCGTTTCGAGGTTTACCTCTCATCAGTATGGCTTTATTTATTTAAACTTAATAATTGATTTTTAACTTACTTCGTCAACATTGTTCACTACCACAATTCAAAGTGAATATTTTAATGGGTGTATTGACTATTTATACTAACTGACTTAATGACTTTATTTAATGGCTATGGTTAATAGTATTCTGAGAAACTAATTATTTCGGGATATTTAGCTGATGGTAATGACATGAAAAAATTAAAAAGGAAATTTGAAAACTAAAAATAGAATAAATTTTTTTTGCATAAATTCTTTCATGTCATTACCATCAGCTAAATATCCCGAAATAATTAGTTTCTCAGAATACTATTAACCATAGCCATTAAATAAAGTCATTAAGTCAGTTAGTATAAATAGTCAATACACCTTTTAAAATATTCACTTTGAATTGTGGTAGTGAACAATGTTGACGAAGTAAGTTAAAAATCAATTATTAAGTTTAAATAAATAAAGCCATACTGATGAGAGGTAAATCTCGAAACGCGTCTATGGATGTTTTTAGTTTAGAATATTTTTTCATAAATTTAATTTTTTAATGTTATTATTGGGTTGTCCGATTGAACAAATAGTAACGAGCGCTACATATGTCGTTGTGGCATTCGTATAAATTTACCTATTTAACTAGGCTTTATTCGAAAATATTGCTTTTACAACTGTCTCATTTGAGGACATTGCGTCTCTTCTTTATATATTTTATACATTAAAAAAACCTGAGTTATTTGTATGCACAACTTCTATGTTTGATGATTGAGTCAACTAAATAAATACACATTAAAAACAAAACGTTATTTTAAGTTCTTTTAGTAGTTACCAAAATTCTTTTGTTGTCTATTAAGTTTCTTTTATAAGCTACTCCAAAGTTTTGTCAAACTTTTAAGTAGTCAAGGTAGTTCAAATTTTTTTAAGGTTTTCTTGTAAAACTTTTTTATTTTTTAGTATATCTTATGTCCACCTTAGCTTTCTTAAACTTGTTAACTTTATATAGTCGTTTAAGCTGAATAGTTCTTGTCAACTTTTAAACGTCGTTTCATAGGCTTTTTACTTTTTTAAGATTATGTTTATGCAACTAGAGTTTTCCAAAAATTTTTACAATTTAGTTGCAAGTACTGCTAAGGTGATTTAAAACTTTGCCAATTTTTTTTCAGTCTTTGTATAAATGAAGTTTTTTAAGTAATTTATGCGCTCAAAAATATTAAAATTTTGTTGTCTAAACTGA
Organism: Tachinus rufipes; assembly: GCA_963932245.1. Lineage (NCBI taxonomy): Eukaryota > Metazoa > Arthropoda > Insecta > Coleoptera > Staphylinidae > Tachinus > Tachinus rufipes. The sequence goes on along the minus strand of OZ010743.1, from coordinate 43,581,919 downwards.
TAGAAAAAACTTTTTTTAGGCGGCACAATACTCTAACATGTCAACATTTTTATTAAGAATGTGTCACTCAGTAAACAACAAACTATAAAATAATATAATTCAAAAAATTTGTTATAACTGGTCTAAATTCTAACAGGCCAAGCAAATTTTAGATTTAAATATTTACTTGGACATTTTTTTACAATTGTCTATATAATACCACGTCACTGGTAATGAGACTGCTAATTGAAACAACTAATTTGTTGTTTTGTTATATCACATTCTTAGGTTTTTTAGCCACGATGTTGTCACTTCTTTTTCCCTTTACCTTCTCGTGAATAATTAGATGTAGTAGACCATATATTTTTGGGTGTTCAAAATATCCAAGTTTACGAGTCTTGATGGTGTTTACCAGTTCAGTATTTTTATTTAGTTTCTGCAGGATCTTTTTGTAATTCTTTTTACCCAAATGACTTTCAATATTCTTTGATAGGTGCACATTTCAAATGCCTTGATTCTTTTTGATAGCGTGTCAGTTACTGTCAATGCTTTAACCTTGTATAATAACCGGGAATACTTATCATTTTAACTTTTAACTCAACTGTTAGATAGATAGTACAAGCGTTGTTTGTGCTATTGCTATTCTACGCTTAACTTATTTGCTAGGATCTTATTTTTCATTGATTAAGCTTCCAGATATGTCTCCTTTTTAAATTTTTCAAGTTGTTTATCGTTGACAAATATGCTTATATCTCAGATTTTCTTCTTAATTACTATTAAATATTTTGTTTTGTTGATGTTTAGTGTTAACCCACATTTTTCAATGCATTGCCAGATTTTGTTTATTGCATTCTGTAGCTGACTTCCTGAGTTTGGTAAGATTAGCGTATCGTCAGTATACTTATTAAATATTAGTGGGAAAAGTATACATTCTAGGCGGACTTTTTTTTTAAATTTTACAACGTTTGTCTGCTTTTCTTCTATACTCACGTTTGCTTGTTGTAGATTTGTTAAGACTGCCCAGATGGTGTAGTGGTTAGCGTACTTGACTGCTGTGTTGTGACGAGTATGCCTTTTTTTGGATAAGAAGAGAAACTTTAGTAGGTCCTATGTACTGCTTCAATGTTGCGAACACGCAAAGAACCCAATAATTTAGGTTGGCACTCCTAAATATACGGCAAAATTTCCAGATGTGGCAGATTTAACCTCTAGGGTTGGTGATTAGTTCTGGCAGCAGAAATAGACCAACGTTGTGTCTTTTATCATCTTTAACATCTTGCTATGTTAGATCTTATTAAAACCCTTCTTGAATCAATTACACAAATGTAGATATTGTGCTTTACTCTCGGCGTTTTTGCACCAGTATTTGCGTACTAAATAGTACTTTCCGTGTCCCAAGTCCGTTTCTAAATCTAAGCTCGGTTTCTCCAATTTTACTGTCTAGTTTTTTTAGCGTCTCCGCGTAGATTTTATCTGATCAAATTGCTTTTGTTATTTTTGGCAATATATAGCTCTTAACACTTATTGGTTTGTTATGGGAGGCCCATTTTGTGCGTTTAATTTTTTTACGCTACCTCTGTCGTTGTCAAACGACTCAGTTATGTATTCTATTCTGCTATTTCTTTAGATGTTTTTTTATATTACAAATATTATATATCATATTATAGCAGAAACAAGGGCAAACACAACAAAAACAAAGCAAATAATAAGAGCGAGCAAAATGAAAATTCCAAGAATGGTGCAACAAAAAACATTACACAACAGAATAAGAAACAGCAAAATAAGAGAAATGTGCAATGTACAAGATGTGAACAACTTAATCAAAAACAGAAAGAAATATTGGAACTAGCACATCAAGCGTATGGACAACAACAGAATAGCAAAACAGACACAAGGCCGACCAGAGGTAGGAAGAAAAGAAAGAGGTCTCCCCAAAGAGATGGAGGGAATGCTGGACATCAACATCAGGGAAAGTATAACACCGAGTTGAAGTAAAACAGACTAACAGCCTACATAAGAATGACCAAGAAGAAAGAAAAAAATTCATTATTTTTAATTAATATTGTTTCATATTATGTTATTTTTATTAATATATTATTACAACTAGTTAAATATTTAATAAATTTACAAATGTTATAAATTAACGAAACTAGTTGTAATAATATATTAATTAATAAAAATAAGATAACATGAAACAATATTAATTAAAAATAATGAATATACAAACGTTTTATAGAGTAAAAAAGGAAAACATTGAAAAAAAAAGATATTATAGCAATTCATAACTAATTTAATAATTCTTCTTGTATACTTAAATTATTTTAGTCAGTATACAACTTGTATAAAGTTTTCATTTTTTTATTGTTTTTCTCGCTAAGGCTTATATGCAATGATTATACTTATGAAATTGTGGAATAAGGGTATATACTGTTGTTGCCATTTCGTATATCCCGTGTACAGCTTGATAATTTAAAAGTGTTCAAGTTAATTTAACTTAACTAACTTTATAACCATTTATTGATAAACATCATGTCAAACTGCCAAGCAGCAGTACAGGCACAGGGTGCTGCAACGTTCATATTTGTGGAAAATGGGTATCATTACGTACTAGATGTTTAATATATTATTTTCAATGTCTTGTGTGGCCAGTTTAAAGTGCTGAAGTAGTGTTCTGGTTAGTTTAAGTTAACCAACTTTAACTTTATAACGATATTTATATAACCATGATGTTGGACAACATCTAAATATTTTATGAACTGCATAACATGTCTGGAAGCATTAACCACAAACAACAAGATTGATTTTTTTGGTATACAGGTCAAGCATAACTGTATACCAAAAAAATCAGAAAATAGATGTAAAACCTTAAGAGACTAGCTTGCAAAAAAGAAAACCAATGAGACGTTCATTGGACAGTTCTACTCATTCTTTTAATTGTTTTATTACTTACGTAATTTTTTTATAGCTTAAGACATTTACGATGCAAGTGTGTTTGAGAAATATTATTAACATATGTGTGTGTGTGTGTGTAATTTGCAACAAAGAGCCGGTAGTCGTCTATCTATAATATAGCACTAAAACAATATTTTTAGCATCATTAGCTTCAAATAGCCATCAGAACTTGAAGTCAATCTCCATTAACCTAACCATAATTAACTTAAGTTTCTAAACATTTTGGTTCTATTTACTGTTGCAATTCTTGTGCTGAGTAGACTTCACAGCAAATGATAGATTTTGGTAGTTTTAGTGATTGCCACTGATTTACCATTCAATAATATCAGTTGCAAAGATTTCAATTTTAGTAGTTGTAATTGCAACTAATCAGATTTCTAAGTTTATAAATTTATAATATTTTAGTAAGAAACTACAATTTTATTATAATATAATTTTTATTGTTTACTACATTTACAACGTACATATTTTGTAGGCATAAGGTTAAAACATATGCAACTTTTTTCAACATTACAACTAATAAAATCGATTAGAAAGCAGATAACTATAACGTTTAACCTCAGCTCACACCTTGCTTGCGGAATTATGCGATTGTTGAGTATGCAAGGTAATAGCCAATTTTGTAATATTACCCACAATTGTACAATTTAATTTAATTTATATTAAAAGCTTATCTCCTAAGCTAACACCTTCAATTGCAACACAAATTCAATGCACTTAACTGCAATATTGGTAGAAAGTGCAAGTATATTAAATTATGATAATAGTATTTTTATAATGTTTAAATTTATTGATATAAGTAATCATGTTATTCTAAATCTACCATTTATGTGCTTGAAATTTTTATTTCAATATAAATATTTTATTTTTAGTTACTCAATATCTGAAACTGGTTGTATTAACGATTAGTTTTATATTTTAGGTGCAATTAAAAGTATGATCTTATATATGTTTTTGGAATGCCTAAATTTTTAATTTAAAACATGACAAAAATGTAGCATGTAGAATGATTTACTAACAACAGATTCACTTTCTACGGCCAGATATAACATGACATTCCTACATATTTAAATTTATAATGTAGGTGAAAAAAAATTATATTTTATCATGTGTTAATTATAGGTATATTGTTCAAAAAGATAAATACTAAAACATAGTTTTTACCAATTTAATCAAATTTATTATGAAATATATTGATACAAAAAAAATATAATAAGATAACGATTTCATTAATTTGTAAATGAAGGTAAAAGTATAACTGTCACTTTCATTCTAATCTCTTAATTCTTTTAGTACCCCAAAAAAAATAAATCAGTTTACATAACCAGCTTGTTACGTGCTGCCTGAATTACATAGTTCATTACATATATAGCACATAGGCACATGCCGAACGAATGTTTTATATAAACCTATTACAAAAGCACTCGCTCGCGCGCCCAATTAAAATTCTTACCTGTTTCTTGGCTAGAACGGGAGCAACTTTGTTTTCCAATAACGAAAAATGGAATTAGCACATTTCACTTCACTAATAACAATGTTCGGACAGATATGTTCAATGCGCACTGTTTTCGCTAATTCTCCAGTTAATTATCGAAATCGTGTGTGAAATATTTAATATATAAATATGTAATAGATGTAAGCACTATTGTACAAACAACGTACTTCAAATAAATAATTACGATTTCTCGAACGGTCCTCGCAATTCGTAAAATTTTTAATTCGCCTCTATTTGTCCAGCGATAAATTCGTTAATTTCATAAATTGAAAAAGGCAGTAAAGCAATCACAGCTATTTTAAAATATTTCGCGAATTTTAAATATCTTTTATTTTTATTTATTAATCTAATTACACAATCCAAGAAAATGTGTAACTGATGCATCAAGATTTCTTTATTTTAACCCAATTGAAACTTAGAGAAATTCAATTTCACTTTGTCACCTGTTAATTGAGATTTTTTATATATACTGTTAATAATAAAAATACGCACTGTTGGTTAAACACTACATTGGATTAATTGTTCTTTTTGCGTGCGGCGAAGTTGTGTGCAGGACACAAACTGAACGAATGAAGGTGTAGAGGAATTGTCTGCAAGATTTTGTTAATACCGCGCAATGTCTTCACCAAGCGGTGTCTCGCGACTTTCTAGTCTATCGCAGGTGTTTCTACACCTAGCTACTTCGAAATTGTGTACACGAGTAAACCTGGCAACTTTCTAAGATATGGTTCTTGAAGGTTCTTTCTGTCTCTTTCTAATGCGACCAAACCCATTTATGCACATTATTTTTGATAATTACTCTTTTCGAATATGTATTTATGTAATGTCTGTAAAATATAGAATCTGCGTTTGTGGGAAAATTACATAATTAATTGTTAAATGCTTATTCTTTTATAAGTAAGCGCTATCTTTTTCAAGTAACTGTAATTATTCAATGGCACAAACTTGTCACCGCAATTTAAATAGAAAATTAAGTTATTTTTAATTACGCATATTTATTATTAACTATTTTAAGAAATTAATTTTCAAAACTCTAATCTGATTTTAAGACCAAACTCATTTATGCACATTATTTTTGATAATTACTTTTTTCGAATATGTATTTATGCAATTCCTGTAAAATATAGAATCTGCGTTTGTGGGAAAATTACATAATTAATTGTTGGATTTTTGTTAAATACTCATTTTTTTATAAGTAAGCTCTATATTTTTCAATTAACTGTAATTATTCAATGGCTAAAAGTTGTAACCTTAATTTAAATAGAAAACTAAGTTATTTTTAATTGTGCATATTTATTATTAACTATTTTAAGAAATGATTTTCAAAATTCGATTGGTTGAATAGGTTCTTAAACGGTTATTAAATGTAAATTAACAATGTATTAATTGTGTTTTATTATTAGTTTTTTTAATTCTTGCAAGGTAACCTTTTTTTAATCACATTTACCTTTTAAATTATATCAAAAAATAATTTAATATTATTCCTTATAGCAGGTCATTTCAGAGGAAATGCGAGGACCGCGTCAATTGATATTTTATAAAATTATGTTCAAAAATCAATAGTATTTTATATTTATTTTATTATACAATTTTATTACCTACTTTACAAAAGCTTTGCCCGCTTTAACATTAGCAAACCTTGTTATTATTTTGGAATAATCCAAATTAGTAAAAAATAACAAAATAGCAAACTATTTGAAAATTACGCAGGAAATTCTCAGATCACCGACTAAACCTTGCTTAAAGTGCATAAACTATTGAGTTATAAAAAATGATATTTAGTTTTATCATGCAACTAATTCTAAATTTTCCTGCTTTATCTTTGGTGGATTTTCGAAATCGGGAGTCCAGTCCAAACCTGCTACCAAGAACACCAACGGAATCTCAATCTATTACGAACGTTGGGGGTATAAAAACTAAGCTCAAAATACTTATGCTGGCTGTAGCTGTATCTAACTACAATATTATTATTCTTACCGAAACCTGGTTTAATCATGACATCAGCGATGCGGACCTACAACTATGTAACTGGTTACAGTTTGGTTAGATGTGATCGTTCTACGTTAACAAGCTTTAAGCTGGACTTATTTGTTACTAAAACTTGTTTTAATAGTATATTATTACAACTTGCTTTTCTAAGTGTTGAACATTTGTTTGTAACTATTAAGTTTAAGTTTGTGTCGTATATTATCACCTAACTCGGCATGTGATAAATATTTAGATCATTGTTATTCCGTTGAATCTATCGCTGACAAATGACAAGTTAGGCATAAATGCTATTTGTAATGATAGTTATCCTGCTCACTTTGTTGCCAACTGTTTTGGATTTTTAAACTGTGCACAATATTTCTATATCTAATGATGGTGGTGTGTTCTTAGATGTATGCTTTTCTGATATCTGTGATGTTTCTGTGATGCTGTAAATGCTTTGTTAAAACTAAGCCAACATCATAATGCTTATGTGATTGATGTAAAATGTGATACTAGCCGTGATATTTTAATGTGTAATTATGTTTTTAATAATTTTAAATTTGCCGACTTTAACGCAATCAATAATTTTTTGTTGAATGTTGATTGGACCGCCTTTTTTATAATTGTGATGTTGATAATTGCGGTAATTATTTTTTTTCTGTGTTGCATTTTGGTATTGACTGTTTTGTCCCCAAAAAACTATGGCGTGAAAACAATTTTCCAGTTTGATTTAATAAAGAATTGATTTCACTTACAAGACTCAAAAAAACTGTTCATAAACTTATAAATCTTCAAGACTTTTGTCCGATTATAACTAGTTTTAATCAATTCGTATTTCGTGTAAAAGTCTCAGTACATGTTTATATAAGCAATATATTACTCGAACAGAAATAAACATTCAAAGCACCTTAAACACTTCTGGAAATTTGTGAAAACCTTAAATGTAACTTTAGCACTGGACCGGACGGTGTTTCATCTATGCTGCTAAAACAATGTATTTATTCAATTTCTACGCCATTGCATTTACTTTTTGAGGCTTCTTTTATTGAAGCTAAACTTCTTCTAGTTTGGAAACAAAGCTACATTATGCCTGTACATAAATCTGGAGCTAAAGAGGATATTACTAATTATAGAGGTATATGCATCCAGTTTGCTATTTCTATTTACATTGTAACTGGTCAATTACAATGAATGTGCAAAAGCATTTTAGTGGAACAGCAACATGGGTTTCGTGAGGGTCGTTCCACTTTTACAAATCTTCTTTGTTACAAAAATGATCTTTTGAATGCCTTTTAACCAAGAGTTTAAGTAGATTCAATTTACACAGATTTTTCAAAGGCTTTTGATCGCGTTAATCATTTTAATTGCTAAGTTTTGGGCTTTGGGTTTTCATGGTTCTGTCGTTGCGTAGTTGTCGAGCTTTTTGAAAAATCGTACTCAGTGTGTAAAAATTAATAACTTTTTACCACAACTTATTGTTGTTCTATCTGGGGTTCCTCAAGGATCTCATTGTGGACTAATTCTGTTTTTACTCTTTATTAATGATCTTGTTTATTCTATTAATTCTTTGTCTTATCTTTTATTTGCTGACGATCTTAAAATTTATAGAAGAATATCATCTATCGATGATTGCATTAGTTTGCAAAATGGTTTGAATTCTGTTCATTCATGGTGTCTTATTAATAACTTGTTGTTTAACGCAAATAAATGTTTTTCGATAAGCTTCAACAGAACTTTAAGTAAAGTATCGTATGACTATACTATCGATAATAATGTTTTGGAACATGTTACTCAAATAAAAGATTTGGGCGTAATTTTTGACTCAAAATTAACTTTTGTTGAGCATATAAACTACATGTGCAACCGTGCTATGAAAATGTTAGGGTTTGTGTACAGAATGTCAACTGAACTATCTCCAAGCACACTCAAACTACTTTATTGCGCCTTGGTACGTTCTCATTTAGAGTACGCTCAGTCAGTTTAGTGCCCATTCTACAGCATTCATATATACAATATAGAACGTATTCAAAACAAATGTTTTTGTTTATTATCGTACAAATTTGGCATTTTATCCGAAAATTACGGTTTTAACCTCATTGCATTGCAATATAATCTTGCCGCTGAAAATTCGGACCAAAAGAGCCGATTTATAATTTTTACGTGGACTAATAATGTCTGAGATTGATTGCCAAGAGCTACTAGTAACTCTTCCATTTCAAGTACCCAACAATAATTGCCGAACTAGACAGTCTCCATTATTTAGAGAATCTATACTTTCTACTAGTTATGGATTTAATAATCCTATTGGTAGAACGTGTAGAACTGCAAATAGTTTTTCTAACAATATTGATTTATTTTGTGTTTCTAAATGTAGTCAACTAAAATGTGTTGATGAATAATTTTATATTTTGTTTTTATATGTGATTATTTTTTTCCATGCTTTTATTATTCAATATTCGTTTATATATTTTTGAGTAATTGTAATATTGCTTGTAATTCATCGTTATTTATGTACATAATGATGTAGATGTAAATGGTTTTGTATATACCCTGAATAAAGTATTATTATTATTAAAGTATTATTAATACATTAGCCTATTGTTTGTATCTAAAGACTGGTTTCGCTGGCTGGTCAATTCTTAACAAAATTTGATTCGCAAGGTCTAGATTTCCTCGTGTTTAATCTCTTTTTAAAGTGATCACACAATACTTATAGAATCAATACGTATACACCATTATTTTGATGCAGGAAGTTGCACATGTTTTCGCGATCTTCAAAACTTGTAATTTTCAGGTCCCCAAAAAGCGCTGTCACCCTATGTCGATTTTAGTCAAAATTTCAGTAAATACTCTTTAAAACACAAGAAAAAAGGTTATCTATATGAGAAATAGTATATCGGGCATTATCAAAAAATTATCACGAAGAAATCTAGACCTTGTGGATCAAATTTTGTTTAGATTTGACAAAGTTAGAACGGTTTAAAGACAGCAAAGTTTTGCCATTTTGCTAAATTTACGGTTTTTTTTGGAATAATGTTTAAAGCTTAATATATCAAAATGACTGCCAGAATATTAAACATAAAAATATGGGTTTTAAAGTACACGTAAAAAGGAATAATTTGAGCCATCGTAAACTTTTTTATCTTTTTCCAGAAGCCCAAAAATTGAGATACAAATAAGCTAAAAAAGACGTTTTATTGTAAAATTTCTGACCTTTAAATGTGTGTCATTTTAAACAGGCAATATTCTAAGGTTCAAAATTTTGGGAATCTCATTTTTTTCATCTATATTTTGATCTCTGAAAATTTGAGCAAAATCAAAAAGTCGACTTTTTCAAATTAGTCGAAAAGTAATGGAATTACCCATAAATAGTTTGTTAAACTGTTTGCAAATCTACAAATTCTACCAATAGGATTTTGAAAGCCATAATTAGTAGAATGTGTAAATTTTCTAAATAATGAAGTCTGCCTGGTACGTCGTTCACTAATAGGAATGTAGAATGGAAGAGATACAAGTAACTCAGGACAGTCTACTTCAAACATCACTAGACCACGCAAAAATTAGAGATCTAATCTTTTGCGCCGAACTTTTAGTGACGGTAAATTGTATAGTGAAGAAATGTAATTGCGATAAAAATTAACCGACAATATATCAGATCTATAGGACAACAGGCAAAAATTTTTGTTTTGAATACGTTCAATATTCTGACTATGGATTTCATAGAAAGGGCACCAGACTGACGGAACGTACTCTAAATGAGAACGCACCAAGGCACAGTATAGTAATTTAAGAGTACTTGGAGAAAGATCAGCAGACATCCTGTATACAAACCCCAGCATTTTTATAGCACGATTACACATGTAGCTGATATGCTCAACAAACGTAAGTTTAAAATCGAAAATTACACCCAAGTCTTTAGTTTGTGTCACTTGTTGTAGCACCTTGTTATCAATAATATAATCGTACGAAATTTTGCTTAGCGTTCTATTAAAACTGATTGCAAAACTTTTATTAACATTAAACAAAAGGTTATTAATAAGACACCAATCATAAACAGATTCTAAATCTTGTTGTAAAATATTACAATCATCGATTGATAAAATACTTCTATAAATTTTTAAATCATCTGCAAATAATAGAAATGATGATGAACTGATACAGTCAGAAAGATCATTGATAAAAAGTAAAAATAAAATTGGTCCGCAGTGAGATCCCTGAGGAACACCTGATGAAACTAAAATAGGTTGTGAAAGAAAGTTATTTATTTTTACACACTGCGTTTGGTTTTTCAAAAAGCAAGATAACCAATCAACCACTGCATTATGAAAACCCAAAGCACGAAGCTTAGCAATCAAAATATTGTGGCTCACACGATCAAAGGCCTTTGAAAAGTCAGTGTAAATAGAGTCAACTTGAGTTTTGCATTCAAATGCATTTAAAATGTAAATTTTGTAAGAAAGTAAATTGGTAAGTGTAGATCGACCCTCACGAAACCCATGCTGTTTTTCTACTAAAATGCTTTTGCACATCCAACGTATTTGACCAGTTATAATTTGATCAAATAATTTTGGTATAGCAGATTGAATGCAAATGCTTCTATAATTTGTAATATTTTCTTTAGCACCAGATTTATGCAATGGCAAAATAAATGGTTTGTTTCCATACATCAGGAAATTTAGTTTCATTTAATGAAGCGTTGAAAAGTAAATGTAATGGTTTTGAAATTGAATAAATACAATTCTTTAAGAGCATAGAAGAAATACCGTCAGGTCCAGTGCTAAGATTAGATTTAAGGCTTGTAATTCCATTAAAAATATCTAGTAAAGTGACTGAGAAATTTGTATAAATTACATTTTGATCAAACTTACACAATGGAGTTGGATGAATTTGAGAATTATAAATGGAAGAAAAAAAATCTGCAAATTTGTTTGAACGTCACCATTAATACAGGTTTGATCACCATAATACATTGTAGCTGGAAAAGCATTAGTTTTCTTAGCTTCATTTACAAATCTCCAAAAATGTTTTGGATTAGACCGAATGTTATTCTCGGTGCGTAAAATGTACTGCTTGTAAAGACGTGCATTCAGATTCTTACATGAAGCCCGAAGAGAATCAAATTCATTGTAATCAGAAAGAAGTTCTGAAGATTTAAATCGTTTATGTGCTATTTTTTTAAGTTTAGTATTGCTAAATACAAAACAGAATAAAATAAATCAACACATACATTAATATCACAGTTGTTAAAAAAAAAACAGAACAATCAACGTTCAACAAAAAATCATTGATTGCGCTAAAGTTGGCACATTTAAAATCATTAAAAACGTAGTTACAGTTTAAAATATTGCAAGAAGTATCACATTTGACATCTATCACATAGGCATTATGATGTTGACTTATATCTAATAAAACATCTACAGCATTTATCACAGTAATATTATCACTATCATTAGTAAAACACAAATCTAAAAATACATCCATACTATTTGGTATGGTTATACATTGAACACAGCTTAAAAATCCAAATGAATTAGCAACTAAATGTCCAGGGTAGTTTTCGTTGCAAGTAACTCCAGTTCCAAATTCATCATTTAGCCACGTTGCTTCTGGTAAATTGTAATCTCCCAGTAAAATTAATTTACTATTAGGAAAAACATCAGCAAAAGATTCAACGGAGTAGCAGTGGTCAGCATATTTATCAATAACCGATCGAGGGGGTAAATAAACTGCACCAATTATGTACGACACAAACTTAAAGTTAACAATTACAAACACATGTTCAACAGCCAGTTAGTCTTAGTTCTGAGTCAGTGATGTCTTCAGATAGCCAAGTTTCGGTTAAAACAATAATGTCATAACTTGACAGAGCTACAGCTAACAAAAGTTTTTTCAGTTTGGTTTTTATACCTCTAACGTTTTGGTAGTAAATTGAGTTAGTATTCCTGGGGACGGGTCCAAACTGTTGAGCGGATTTAACGTCCGAAAATCCCCTGCAGGAGTTGCTGGTAAATTTTGTGGTCGGCCATAGTTAATAAATTTCTTGACGGCAATGTTTGCCGGCCAAAAGTTTTTAGAAAGAATTAAACCAGCTTGATCGGCTGGAATAGATACTTTAAAGCTGCTGTAGTTTTCAGATCTCACTACCAACTCAACAACATCAATCAAAACAGATGGTAGTTTAGCTTTCATATAGTTTGCAATTTCAGTTTTATTTGTTCCACGCTTAAGTTTTGACACATGAATATATGAAGGGGAACGTGGGCTTGTAGCTGGTCATTGTCAGGACCACATCCAAAAATTGTTGGAGTTTTGTGCTGTACTCTAGGTTTAATTGATTGTGAACTATTAGTAGTGGTAGAAGTACTGGATAAAATTGTTTTTGACGGTGGCAATTGAATTGAATACGTATTAATAACAGGCCTAATAGAAGCAGGTTCAAGTTGACGGCAAGTTTTTAAGTTTAAAATTTTTATATTTTTCAGAGCTATTTTTTCCTCCAAATATGAAATTTTGTCAGTTAAAAGTTTATTGTTAGAGCGAACTTCATCTAACAATACTTGATACAACACGATGTTTTCTTTGTATAATTTGCATAGATCAGACTCCGATTTAAAATCAAATAAAACACCACAATGACATTTTTTGTAGCGAATAGCACAGCTATTATGGAAAATAACTCCACAACCACTACAAGTAATTCCAGATTGTGCTATACTGTTTCACATGCAAAGGCCAGTCATAATAAAAAACGTAAATGTAAATATAAATGTAAATAAAATAAAATAAAATATGTAGGAAAAGGTTTAAAACAAGGAGACAAATTTCACACCGGTACGGTCTATAACCTGGTGTCTCACTTTAAATCAAACACGGATAGACCACGGAAAGGTTACAGTAGAGACAACGGGATAAATAAAAATCAAATTAAAATATAAAATCACAAATTCAAACTCTATGTTACGCCACTGGTACGAATAGTATAAAAATATGCCGCAAACGACGTGGATGTTGCAACAATAATTAAAGGTTAACTTATTACAACAATGCACATCAAGAATATCGCTGCTATAAGAAGTTAACAATTAGCATATATAACTACTTACACAGTCAACACAAGATGTGCCAAGTAATTTTTAATTAAATAAACTTAATAACACACAAAACCACAACAGCACCAAAATAATAACAACACAAGACACAGTGGCGTTACTTGACACAGTGGTTGTGTAAATATACCATAAGTTGAAAACAACTTTCCAGATCTGATAAATTTAGAATACAATTTATTAGATCTGGAAAACTGCTACTAAAACTGTCAAAACAATATTATTTGCCAGATGTGTGAAATTTTATTTAAAATTGTTAAAAAAAACTACATTTGTTAAAAAGTTACTACAACAGTTTACAATAACATTGTAGTTCAGAAATGTATCAGATCTGCCAAATAATATTTTAAACTGTCAAATTATTTGGTGTAACGTATAAAAACATTAGTTTGCAAATCTGCACAAGATTTGTGAAATTGTATCTATACATGATTTATGTATTCTATCAAAAAGGTACCAAATCTTTGACAGATTTGGTGCCTTTTTGATAGATAGTTTGCCAAAATGGAGCAATGTAGTAATGTATATTAAATTTGTTCTAAACTGTCTTACAAAAAAGTTACTTGTCAATAAGTTTTAGCAACTTAGTAAATATTTGTATAAAGCTGTCAAAATTTCAAAACAAAATATTAAAACGATCAAATTATGTTTTAAACCAGTAAAAACATGATAAACACTACCAAAAAAGTTGTAGTAAAGTATGTAGAAGATGTTTAGACAAGTTTTGCGTCGAGACTTATAGTGCAAAAGTCACTGTTTAGTAAAGATTTTGGTTTGGCAAAATCATCGGTCCGTGCTTTCAAAACGAAACTAGCATTGCCATATATAGATACCAACAACATGTGGTTCTAACTGGACGGCACTACGTGCCACACAGCGCATGCCACAATAGACATTCTGAAAAAGCAGTTTGAGGACATAGCGATGTAAACTGGTCATTAAATTGTTCAATTTAACTTCTTCTTTTAGGACTATCTTCAATCTCAGAACTATGCTAGATTTATTCGACAAAGTCATTAAAACCCACGGCGGACATTTGAATGACGTTATATTACATATTTAATGCTTTAAATGTTTTTTCAAATAAAATACAAATTGAGTAGATATCTCATACACAACTTGTTTTATTTACATTTAAAAATTGAGGGTCCCTATTGGAAGACCTTTTACGTATTAGAATCCTAATCATCTTAATATAGGTACATTTCCTTTAGTAACAATGGGTACCAAATGTTAAGCTATTTTGTTACAAAAGCCCAGGGCACAGTGCTACATAATAATTAATTACCAACAAAAAATTTAAGAAAATGAAATTCATTTGAGTTCAAAATTAAGTTTAAAGTTTGATTTAAAATATAATTAACCCTAATTTACGGTAAATTTCCGCTGAATCTAGATGGATAAGCGAGACCCAGCAAACAACTAAACAGCAAAAGTTTAATTCATACTACTATAAGCATGATTAAGTTAATTTGTTTATGCTACTTGTAATAACTAACTGTATTGTTTGTTAGGAGTTATATAATTTTTGACCAAATGATGTTAATAATATATAATCAATGTTTGAGTTACATTTAGCATTGAGCAGATTTACTCTGCGCAATTGAATTGTTGTATAGTTTAGAAACTTTTATGTACTATAATATGCATAAGCATATGAAGTTCATGATCAGTTGAGAGTAGAATTGTTTACATTATATTAAAAAGAAACATACGTTGCGGGACTACAAGCCATAATATGTTTGTTATGTGACATATTGCAATTATAAATTAAACTTTAAAATTTTTTTTTTTTGTTAATATACTCTGCTACTTGACCGTTGCAAAACTTATGCAGTGGTGGAAAGGCTGCGATTGAGATCGTGTCTTTTTATATTTGTCATTTGCTCAAAAATTATTTTTGTGTTTTTAGTTTGCAGGCTTCTGAGAAAAATATATTTTTATCACAGTACTGAATAACAAAAGTTAATAAAACTGAAGTAATAGGTTGTAAATATTTACGTTGCACATACTTTAAACCAATCTTAATTATCTTTATGATTGTATTAAAGTTTGTTTAATAGAACATATATCAATGACACAATAATATTTTAAATTGCTTGAAATCATTGTTAATTGCAAATATAATACCATCATTAGCAAGGTTCAGAAATACAGATTTGCTCAACGTATAAATTAATTAAATTGCACAGGCTGCAATTACATTTTATTAAAACGACAAGCAAGAGAATGAACTCGAGATGGAGTAGTAAAGATAAGAGACTTACCGTGATTTAATGTTGCAACTGTGTAAGAATTGTTTATCAGTTGTAGTTTTTAATTAATCATTATTTCATTGCATAACTAAGCATTAAGAGATTTATTACGTTGTATTTAATTAAACTATTAATTTGTAAATTTATTTTTATTATAAAGTGTCAACTTTATTCTATATTTGCAAAGTTGTTACTTAAATGTTTGATTACATTTGATTACATCAAAATTTAATTTTAGTTGTATGCTTTAGAGTTATTATATTTTAAGAAAATTATATAGAATAATGGAATTTTAATTTTATGAGCTCAATATATGTTCAGATCTTTTTATTTTTACAATCTAACTGTAATCATCTTTATCTTTATCTTTATCTTTATTGTAATTGAATGATTGCAACTGAAGTATTTCACAACTTTGTTTAATAATTTTGAAAATATGATTGATCAAGGTATAACTTATTACTAAATTTTTACGCTTCTTCTATCATCAATTTTCTCTATTTATTAAATCAATGTTTGCTCTTGCTATAAGAGCACACTCAAAATCTAAAAGTATTTGTGTTTCATGCTCTATTTATATTTATAGTTTGTCTTTCTTGGATGAAGTGTTTTTTATAACGCTATTTTTATCACATAGTCCCGTATTTATTACAACTACAAATAAATTATTTTTGATTTTCAATATAAATGTGCATTTTCCAGCAGTTTATGTTTTGAATTGTCAATTCATGACAATCACTAACAATTCAGCCATACAAAAACCATATTTGTAAATATATATTTCAATAAAGGCTTTGAATACAAGCAAATGTGTTTATGGATAAGTGTAACAATTTTTAGTTAAAAAAACTTTGTATTTCATTGTTTTGCTTGTCTAAAATATACAAATAGCAATATAAAATAATTTAAAAAAGTAATTTTATTTTTATATGTGAGATAGAGGCTAAATTAACATATAAATTTTATTATATTTATACAAAGTATCTCAATATCAAACGAAAATATATAATAAAGTTTTAGTAGTTATAAAACAATCAGGTAAGGTTTCTTTGTCCAGGACGTTTTATTAGGATGTAAATCTCATATAAAAAACGGTTAAAAATATTCTTGTTGAAGTGGTATGTCTAGCGTCGTTACATTGCGGGTCTTATTGTCTTATTTATGTTTGTTACTACTTAGTGCTTGTCAAAGAAAGCTTTACGTTGCGCATTTTTTGTTTAACAGACATTTGCTGCATATAGAATCCATTTGGATTTTCATTGTATGCACGTGTTTGTTCAGGTTACAGTGACCAGTTATAAATCCTGTAAGCATTTACACTTTTGTTTGGCTCATCTGCATTACTAAAGTTTAGGTAATGTGTGATGGTCCTGTTAGGAATATGTCATACCGGATGTTAGTTTTTATAATTGTCTAATTATTATTTAGTTGCAAAAAGATGGCTTTTGTAGTCACATTATCCAGATGAAGCGTAAATATTTTGTACTTTACTTCATTTGTCATTGGAAGTGCGGCCGCGTATGTTTTCAGGTTTAAAACTAAAAATTTTATTTTTATTTTTTTGCAAAATATACGATTGTTTTGGTTTACTGATACAATTTTCTACGGTGTTTAATAAATTCTACATAAAACGTTTTGCTTACTAAGATAGTGAAATCGTTAATGTAACCTAAACAGTAAAAGTAATAACACACCGTTTTATTCCGCCAGCAACTTTAGTTTCTAAAGCTTATCGTATAATGCAATTGTTAAAATTTGATTTTTTAATTATAGAGTTTACTCAATATTAAAGAGGTGCTATTCGTTAGTTCTGCAAAGATTTATGTTGTTGAAAGCTTTGTCAATGTCTAAGAAGGCCCTCAAAGCATTTTTTTGCAGTGTATAGTTTTTTTGCTGTTAACTAGCTGATGTATAGTCAGTTTACAAGAGTTTCCTAATTGGTATGCGTATATACTAATACCAGATGCAAGAACAGAGTTTTTATTATCTCTTTTCGTATTAGTCTACTATTTTTTAATAGTTTTACCATAAAAGATGTTAAATTGTTTAGTCTGCAAGATTTAATTAGCGCATACTTTGACTTTAATATAAGTTACACCTTAACTATTCTATATTTTTGAAATAAATTAATAATTTGTTCAAACTCAATCTAACGATCACAGCGGTCAAGAATCAAGCACAGACAATTACTACTTGGATTTGCAAACTTTGTCATTA
The DNA here is from genome assembly GCA_963932245.1 of Tachinus rufipes. NCBI lineage: Eukaryota > Metazoa > Arthropoda > Insecta > Coleoptera > Staphylinidae > Tachinus > Tachinus rufipes. The sequence goes on along the minus strand of OZ010743.1, from coordinate 43,563,944 downwards.
TAAATATTTTCTAGTTGTCTAGTATTTATGAAAATATTCGTATAACTCTAAGAATTATGATTGTCTCGAATTAGCATGTTTTTTTCATCAACTTCTGGAGATTTAAATAGTTTAAACAGAAAGCTAATAGCAACGGCAGCGAGAAGCAAATTGTTATAGGCCGCAGAAACATTAAGAGAAGCCATGAAGAGAAAAAGACAAGAATGAAATAAGAGGAGCTACAAGAGCAAACCTATTACGGATCAGCAAAGCTTACATAATGGTGTCACAGGAAGCAGTAGAAGTGATTGCGGCAACAAAACAGCAAAAAATTAAGGAATAGAAAATATGTTTATTCTGTCAGAAAGAAACACACAATAATGCAGAACATCCTCTAGTAGAATGCGAGGCGTGGGAAAAAGGAATCAAATATACTGGAAAGCAAAGTGTAAAAAACAACAATTATTAAGAAACGCCTGAGAAATAAACAACACTAACAAAAGTAATAAGAAAGAAAAGAGTTTAACAACAAAAAAAAAAAAAATATTTACGCAGAGAAGAAAACCCGGAAGGTATTGCTATGCGCAAGTCATTCTCAAAACTCACATGTTGAGTATGGCGTTTGTCTTTTTTTTTGCTTTTCTGTTAGCCATATACACGTTACTGCTGGCGCATCTGCCCGCAATGCTGGCAACAAACATTACGTGCGGACCTAAAGTTTTAAATAAATTTCAAACCACTGAAAAGATTATTTATCTTCTCCGGACCAGAGAATGATTTTAGTTTTAAAACTCTACGTTGATAGGCGGGCAACCCGAGTGGGAGAGCGTATATACGTTTCAGTTGTGAAGTTTAAACCTACGACCTTTTTGAACAGCTATTAAATGTCTAAACTACTGCATTTTTTTCTACTTAATGTTTTTTTTGTCAACAGGGTTTCAATAATTGTAGTGCGTTATTTGCTCAACGCAAAATTTTATAACGACTATATTAGTTTTTAAAATATACTTTGAAAGTTTTTACTTTTTGTTTAAAGACGGTGCTTTTTATTGCAATATGGTGTTCACTGCCATTGCACCTAACATTTAGTAATGTATTGGTTTTGCTACTGATTAATCTTAAATTCTTTTTAATAACAAAACACTATTAATTGTAAAAAAATTATCAGTTTTTAAGGAGATTTATTTTAGTAGATGTACTGCAAAACTACTCCTTCTATTTCTCCAGTTTGTTGATTTTAGAGTTTTGCATTATTAGTGCTACCCACATAGGGTACATTCTCTTTTTATTTTACAAAATCTTGCTTATTAGCAGGTCTTTAGTTTATCAAAAATAGTGTATAGATTTTTGGTTTTTTAACCCCCGTTACCTATTAGCGTTAGTGGCCAAAAGTGGGGTCTAGTTTAAATCAAAAGATTTGGATAAAAGAGGTCAAATATTTACAGCAAAAAGAAGTAAAACGATTGGTGGTTGTTTTATTGTTGAAACAAGGCTACTGTGCATGGTGTTTTTATTACTTACCTTTAAACTATAGAGTTAAATGTTACTTATAAACTAAAACTGTTATTAAACATATTAAAAATATTAATAGCATAAATGTAATATATGCGCAATAAGGAAGTCCATTCTTGTGTTACTGAATCTACAAATATTAGGTTTTAGGAATAATTGAGATATTGAGCTTAAATTTGTCCCAGGTGTAATACACATATTACATTTAAGTATAAAATTTATTCTCGTTTATATGATTACCGCAAGCACAATGCAGCATTTAATTTTTGGAACCAATTTTTTATCATTTTTCCACACATATTGACAGGAACGTTTTTTGTTCAATATTGTTCCTAAGTCCACTAACGTTGTTGTTTTGTTGGCATGAACCAATGACTTAATGTGACTCTATAAAAAGAAATCCAACGGCGTTAAACTGCATAAGCAAAGTGGCTATTTGACCGGACCATTCCTCGAGGTTACACAATTACCAAACTTTTCAATTTTATGACCGGTTGTGTGGCGCCATATTGTTGGAACCACATGTTACTAATGTCAAGTCCATTCAATTTTGGTCCAAAATTAGTCTTGCCACATGGCAGGATAGCAAACTTCATTGAATGTAACATAGCGATTATTTTCATTTACAAAAAATACGATTCAATCACCAGTCCGGCATAAAATACACATTACACGGTCACTTTTTGTAGATGGAAAGGAGTTTTTTAAAGCAGCTGACTTGCTGTTTAATAACGTATATTTTGTTTATTAACAAAGCCAATAATTTAAAAATGAGCTTTATCGCTGAATATAAGTTTTTGATGAAATTCAAGATTCTTTTCAAACTTTTGCAGAGTTAAATCAAAGAAGTTTTGGCGCTTCAAATGATTAAGAAGTTTTAGTTTTTGAGGTAATTTGATTTTGTAAAGGTGTAAGTAAAGGTCTTTAAGCTAAATTTGCCACAATGTGGACTGAGCGATTCCCAATTCCTGTGCACGGCATGGAATTGACTGGTTTGGCTCATTTTAAACCCCGACGTCTATTTCAAAATCTGGTTTTTCCTTAAATTTACAAAATTAAAGTTAAATAAAAGATAAAATTGAACTTTTTTCAAAACCTTATCTCCGAATGGGCCTTTTTTAATATTTTGCAGTGGGGCCCAAATTCTAGCATTGCCACTAGCTTTACCCTGCAAGATTTTTAATATTTTGACCGGTGCGTTGTCTAACTAGCACAGGAACATTTAATAGTTAATATGTTAACTTTAATTTATCCACTTCGCACACTCTATCTGGAAGCACAATTATTACGACTGAAAATTGGAGTAAGCGCTCTTAAAGTTGCGACCATAGACTAATAATTTTGTAAACTTTACTATGATAAAAATGTAAGCAATGGCTCACTTTTTGACATTGACAGATCAGAAAAAAGTTTAAAGGTGCGTTCCGTATTTACATTTAAATTTGTTATATCTCTATTGAAAAACTATTTTATTATATGTAAGTTTATGAAGGTTGCAAAAGTTAGTGTTAAAGTTTTTTTTATGGCTTGATAATGTTTGTTTTTACAAGACAGTTTTTTATTGTGTTTAAATTACTATACTATTTTGGTTTTCTTGTTTGTTCAGCATTATATAAATAAACAACTTAAATCACCCTAATTTATTTGGAAATAATATTGAATATTTAAGATTTATTTTTTCTTATTGCTTCCAAAAAACTTTATTTTTTAATGGATTTCAATACAATGCTTTTATAGTTAGTATTATTTCTAACTTCAGATTCTATAACTAACAATATATCTTCAACTGCGTCACATTGTGGTTTATTGTTACTTATAGACGCAGAAGAAAAATGAGAATTGTTGTTATTGTTGGGATTGTGTAGTAACTTTTCTGAAAATTTGAATTTATTTTGTATTGAGTCTTCTATGTAGCTTTCTGCAACTGCAAAAGTTTTTCAGTCAATTTAAGACAATTTAATCTTAATACATTCAGCATCTGCAAGAAAAGTAGCGGAATGCGTGTCAGATTGAAGATTTTTACCATTAAAAATGTGGCAATTTTAGAAAAAAAAAATCCCATTATGCAACCAACCAGTTTATTTGCACAAAGCAAATTTTGACAAATGCGTGAAAAAATCTTCTAGATGGGCAATTTTTTTCGGTTTTGTGAACAGTGTTTTTAAATCATCAAGATGGTTGCGACGGTGTTTTTAATGTGTGTGTGCAAGTTTATTTGTGGAATTTTTATAAATGACAGTTTTAGCAATGATTTTAAAGGTAAAGTGTAGTGTTTTTATATTTGTTTGTTAGTATTTGTTTGTTGTTTGTCATCACAAATTTATATTTATTTATATTCAATGTCTGCTTTTAGCTCTGAGGAAGGCTGCCAAAACGTTAACTATTAAAAACCTATGCTATAAGCTAATAGTAGTTTGGTTTTGAATTAATATCTTATCTTCAAAATAATTAAGTTTTAAATCAATAGAAAAGGATATAACGACAAGATAAAACAAATAATTATCACTTCTCTGTTGTCTTCAATGTTTTTTATGCTCAGAGTAGACAGTTCCAGCAATCCTAAGTATCATTACTACCTAAAAATAATTGACATTTTAAAACTTGAAAGTAAATTGAAGGTAAACCTTCATTAACAATTCTACCTCACCAGAGGTTTATTTTAAAAATCTTTTTGTTTCTTCTTTTGTTAAACATTTTGATTTTTTTATTGATAGACAAAGACTTTTTATTTTCTATTCCATTATTATGGTCTTTAACATTAAAAACTCCAATTATAAATTTGTTGAGGATTTTAACGTTGCATTGCGATGAATAATATACTAGTAGATTTTTGCTTGTTAATTTAACGCCTTTTTTATTTAACAATCGTAGGGAATTTTTGTAGGCAGTTTTATAACGTGTTTTTGATTTTGTTGGAATTAATTGTTAACGTCCAACAAAGGCTTCTTTGATATCCATATTGTGTTTGTCAGACTCACTCATTTTAACTATTATTTAGACTATCTACTTCAATTGAATTAATATTTGCCAATTTTAATTATTTTGGCCTTTAAATTTTATTTACGTTTTGTTACTAATAGTGCTATAGTATGCCCATAGATATACTGTCTTTACGACATGGGTTTAAATGATCTTAACGGATTATTTCATTAGCAACCAATTATGATTGTATTATATACCTGGATCCGGAGTTATTATACAAGGGTGAAAATATTGTATATTTATAAAGAGTTTTCCAATAAAAAGTTTCATTTTGAATAGCAGGCTAGTTGGACAGCTGTCAATTTTGAAGCTATTGTCTTCTGACATTTGACAAGTAAAAACTACGCCATTATTAAAAATGTAACGATACACGATTCAACAACGCATTGAAATTATTAAAATTCACTACAAAAATAGTGAAAACTTTCTAGTCACAGTTCGCAAAACTAAAGCACTTTTTGGTCGTTGTAAAGCACTTTTTTAGCCGGCAATAGTAAACCTGGTGGAAAATGAGCTGTTGGGACAAGCTTGTGATGTGCAAAATCAAAATGGTTTGCATTGTTCAAGAACACATGAGAATATTGCTGATGTAGCTCGTAGTGTTAAAGAAAACTCAGGTTTGTTAATTACTTGTTCATTTTTAGAATTAAACATTCCACAAACAACATTACACCGTATTTTGTATAAAGACTTAAGTTTTAAGGTTTTTAATGTTCAGTTAACACAAGAACTCAAGCCGGTCAATTACCATAAACGTCGTATCTTTGCTGATTGGGTTTTTCAAATGCATCAAAATGATCCGGAATTTTATCGAAAAATCATCTTCAATAATGAGGCCCATTTTCACCTCGGAGGCTACGTTAATAAGCAGAATTGTTGCATTTGGGGCTCAGAAAACCCAAGAATAATTGTTGAAAAGTCTTTGCATCCTCAACGTGTTACTATTTGGTGCGGTTTTTAGGCTGGCAGTGTGATTGGGCCCTACTTTTTTTTTAAATGAGGCTGGTGCAACTGTTACGGTGAATGAATGGCGCTACCCAGCTATGATTAATGATTTTTTATGGCCGAAATTGGAAGATATTGATGTAGACGACGTTTCTTTTCAGCAAGACGGCGCTACGTACCACACAAGCAACAAAACAATCGCAATTTTGCAAGAAAAGTTTCCTGACCGTGTTATTCTCGAAGAGGTGATCACAATTGGCCAACGAGATCTTGTGGTTTAACACCTTTAAACTTTTTTCTTTGAAGCCACGTGAAAGATAAGGTCTATACCAATGCTCCACAATTTAAGACCTTAAAGATGGAATTCGTGAAGTTACCGAGAACATTCAGCCGCAAATGTGCGAATTGGTCATAGAAAATTTTATGAAAAGAATGTGGTACTGTAACCGTAACCGTGGCGGTCATTCGAGTGATATTGTTTTCAAATGTTAACGGCATACCTTCCTCTTTATAATAAAATAAACATTTATTGATTTCTCTTAAAAAAAACCGTTTTTTTTAAATATTAAAATGAAACCTTTTATTGGAAAACCCTATATAATATTTTTACTCTTGAACAAAAAGGTGTTATAAGCAAAACACAAACATAATTGTCTCCCCAAGGTGATTAGTAATGAAGTAAACCTCTTCAAGCACATGTCGTAAAGACACTATCTATGGGCATGTTATACAACATTTATATAGCTACTTGATCATTTAGAACAAACTTAGAAATTTGTTTTTTTGATGAATCTATGTAAAAACGATTCTGCAAACAATAGTATGCAATACTTGAATCGTTAAGTACTTATTTGACAAATTGAGAAAATGTTAGAAAAACGAGACCAGTTAATTTTTTAGTTTTTGTCTAGATTGTATTGCAATATACTATTTTTATTAGATATAGTTATATTTTTGAAAGTATAACAATTTATTATTATTATTTTTAATATCAACAAGCTATAACAGCTAATAAAATATAAAAAAAAAAATAAAATTGATATATTTTATCGACTTTACCAACCTAGTTCTAGCAGGCTTTCCTTTTGGGTATGAGAGGTGAAAGAGTGTAGAGATTAAGATTGGAATCTAGTACTTCAAGCGTTGAAGCCACATAAGCAACTATCCACGCTGCCGCTCTAATAATAGAGATTTTTTATTTAAAATTTATAAGTTAAATCTTACAAATAAACTCAAAATGATTAGTATTTTGGTAATGTCAGCGTCGTAGATTACTTACTACAATAAAATACATATGTATTTGGATCCCATGCGTGCGAAACAGACATTTAGTATATCGTGATTGGTTTAACATATTGTTTGCTTATTGTTCTTTTGATAAATTTAATTGTTAGTTGTGATTATATTAATGTGTTTGTGTGTTAATTGGTTATACATATTGTTATATCATAACATGGTAAGAATAAATAGCAAAATTATTTGAATTACATAATAAAATTGAATGAATTTCATTGAAACATTCTTTTATTTTTTTTATATAATTATTCATTATATTGGCTAAATATAAATAACTAAATTATTGCGTAAACATGCTCATATTTTATTATTTGTAATTATTGGTAAATAATTTAATCACTTTGATTGTGCTTTAATAATTATATTCAAATAGAAATGTTAATAAAATAAAAATTGTATATTGTTAACAATAGCTGTAATAAAATGTTATTAAAATTTATTTTTAGATCAAAATATTCAATATTATGGTTTCAGTTCTTGACAACAGTATTATCCATTAACATACACAATTTCACTACTGCATCTAAGTATGAAATACATTTGTTACTATTTCTAGTCTTTTAAATAATAAAGTGTCATAATGTCAATGGATTTTAGCTGTATTATATCAACAAAGATTGGTATTATTATTATTAAAGAGAAAGATTTTTATTTATAATAAATCAGCATTAATAATGATAAAAATATATTTTCTAAAACTATATTATAAATATTTTAGCTATTTGTCTTAAAATAATGAAAATATTTAGTTTAATTGGTCAATCTTTTGTAAGACGGAAGTGAAATCTGAAAAAATAATAGTTGTCTCTCTTAATTTGTGTTATATTGTGGCGTCAAAAACAGAAGTTTTACACATATGTGACTAATTGAAATTTTATATCAATATGTCTATATAATAAACAATCTAATTATTCAAAAATTTAAACATTGAATAATTTAAATTTAATTAACTAATTATTTAATTGTGTGATATATTAAAAATCATCATTAATTAATAAAGATAGCAATTTAAAAGTTAACTAAACGATTACTCATAAGTCTAATTACAAACATGAAACTAGCGCTTGTATGGCTTACCTATCTAACCTAACTTGCTTTCCGAGTAGAATAGTTTTTATAAAGCAATTTAACTGCGCTTGTCGTATTTAAGTATTGTTATTACAATTATATATTGTAAGGATTGGTGAGCTTTATTTGTAGTAACACTTTTAATATTGTCAATAAAATGTCTCATAAACTATTAATAGCAGTGCTAATAACAGTATTATAGTATACTTTCAATTAAAGTTATAAAAGTTTTTAATACAACTTAAAAATGCTGTTAAGTATATTTAATGTTTTATATTTAAATTAATCAAGAACTAACAACGAACGCAACAATTTTTGAGAAATATAAAATCTTTAAATCTAGTAACATTGTGTAAACTTTAAAACATTTAAACGAAATAAACGCTTTACGAGTAGGTTAAAGCGTCCGCAATTTTGTATTAAAAATTAACGTAGAGGCATCAGGAAGGTGTTTGTTTAATAAACACCACTCTATTTTTATTTATTTTTTTAATGTTTTTTGATATTTTTTTTTAAATTATTTTTAAATAAAGCTATAGTTATCTACTCACATTAAAAAAATATTTTTGTAAATATTTATTAATCATTTATTTCAAAAAATGCTAAAGTATAAAAAATTTACAAAAAAAAAACTTTTTTCCAAACTGAAATATATATAAACAAATAATTTTAATATCTAAAACAAAGTATCACATTTTCTTCTAGACATAAAAAAATCGAATAAAATCAACAACAAAATTTTAAAACTAAACTTGAAAAAAACCTTAGCTTCTCAACTTTGGTAAATTTTAAGAATTAATAAATTAAAAAAAAAAACAAAACAAAAGTGTAATTAATTTGTTTATTATTTTCAAATAAATCTGCATGTAGATTCTCAAATAAAAAAAAAAATTTGTAAGATTTTATTTAAATTTGTATAAAAAATTTGCAAAAAACTATAATATAAATAAATAAATAAATAAATAATTCTATAATTAAAAAAGTCACATTTTTTTTAACATAACAATAAAGTAATTTATAAAAACAAAAAAATGTTTATAAGAAAAGAATAAAAAATAGTAATTTGCAAATTTGCTACAATTTAGTTTTTTATCTTTAATTCTTGGATACTCTATACATCTTTCAATACATTTTCTTTGGTTTTAAGAAAGTTGAAGCCGCAAAATTGTTCATTTTTTCAACTAGTAATCAATTTATTAGTTGATTTTTTTGGCATTTATAAAAAGCTTATTTTTTTTTTTTAATTGAAAAATTGTTGTTTTTATATTTTTATATAGTTTGGAAATTTATTTTCAAACTATTTAAAAAAGAATATAACATTGTCAATGGTCATTGACAAATAATACCCCTCAGGGTTTGAGGTATAACTTTAAAATACATTGATACTAAGGTGGGGTTTTAGCTGTAAAAATAAAATACATAAGTACTAAGGTGGGGTTTGAGCACTCTCACAAACACTTTACGCATATTCTACTTTATTGCAAGTCTAATTATAATTAAAGCAACACCGAAAATGTACAGCGTGATAAATTTTAGCAAGGTACTGAAGCCTACGTCTTTGTGCGGAATCATTTTCTATTAATTTTGTTGTGTTAAAAGTTGGTGGGGTTTATTATACCCTACCTATGCAACGCCAGATTAAGGATATGATGTTCATTAATGATAAAGTAAATCAAACTAGCTTTTATAAAAATTAATATCTCAAGTGTCACTATAGTTTTAATTTAATTTATTTAACTAATGAGTTTTGTTCTTTTGTATCGTTTGTACAAAAAACATTTGTCATATAAACAGTCCTGGTGTTTTGGTGAATTGTCTTATCTTCTAGTCGTAGTAATACGTAAAACGTTATACTGGCCTACAAGTTTGGAATAGTTCAATCATGTGCAATAGCTGAATTTAAAAGGACAGGACCTATCTGTTGGTGACTTGGTAAAGACACGAATTATTGTACTTGGAATGCAAGAGAAGTATTTAGCAAGGAACATAAATGATTAAAAAAACTAAATTAAAAATAAAGATATTTTATGTGTGTGTGAAACAAAAATGAAGATGATTGAATAAATAGTTGTCAAGGTGTAGTCACAAGTAATATGTAAAAAAGTAAGCTTACAGGTAAAATGCTATGGGAGCATATCACTTATTGGTAGATTAATTGACATATTTAATTTGTGCTTTAGAAAAACAACAGTGCCAAATAGTTAGAAAGATGTTGTGGTTGTTCTTTTATACAAATGTAAATGCAGTAAAATTAAATGTAAATATTTTGCTCTTGGTTTGTTGAATATGCCAATAAAATTGCTTGAAAAATTATTGATAGAAAGAGTGCGTAAAATACCGATTAAGAAGGTTTAAGGAGTGCAGAGTGGTCTTACGTTAGGTAGGCACTGCATGAATTAAATTATTTGCTTTTCAACAAGTGATTGAGAAATGTATAGCAGTAAAAAGAATGTGTATTGTGCGTTTATTGATTTAAAAAAGTATGGGCTATGTATTGGTAAAAAAATTAATTGATTATTAAATTATATGTCAAAACAGCAACGGCGTCAAAGTTTAAGTTTTTGTTATAATACTACAAATCAAGGTAGCGATTGGTATGGTCTTAAAAAGTGTGAAAAAACTGGTATAGACAGAGTTTGAAATGAGGAGGTAACGCGCCGCGTCTGACAGATGGGAGCGATTGCGTATACCTGTGCGCAACCTCCTTGTACAGCTGAAAATTAAGCATTTTCAAAACATTGGTACTGGACTTTGTTTAAATATTTAAAAAATAATAATTTTAAAAACAATTTAAAATGTCTAGCAATTTTATATATTGTAATTTCATGATAAAATAATATACTGTTAATTTGTCAGACAGAAATTCGGTTGTTTAATTAGCGAATTGATTATTCAAAATCAAATTGATTATTTTTAATGGTTCAACCAACAACTTCTGGAGATAGCAAAGTTGGATATTATATTCAAAATTTTGCTACATATTGAACTTGTAATAAATGTTACCGTAGCTTTGATTTACATAGTGGTAAATTTGATGAGTCTAAATTCCTTTCTTTAAGGTGTAGTCTAGATTTTTGAATTAAAACTTACTGTAGGATAAGTGAAATCTTACATAATTGACGTCGCAAGAATTACTCTCTCTATAAATATGGTAAACGAATTTCTCTAAGATAGCAAAAGCACGCTCTACAAAGTCCTTTTTATCAACAACAAGATTTTTAAATGCTAATTGAAAGTCTTTTGATTCCATAAACAATTTGAAAAACCGGAGCTTGCTTTTACTTAAAAAAGCAGGTGTGTAATCACAGCATGTCATTGCGTAGAAAGCCGGCAAAGCTTTACATATGTTACTGCTAAGTGTAGTATGCAATTTATTGATATTGAAATATTGCTGTTGATTTTCAGTACTAATATGTATTCACAGTTTTAAGGAAACGTTCAGAAGCTCTATGTGTTTTAAGAAGTATATTTATTATATCCAAATCCAAGCTTCAACGTCAAAATCAATTTGGCAAATATCATTCTAGAATCGGCTTTTTTATGCTCATAATTCTGTAAAAATTATGATTTTTTGTTGGTCTGAATAACATTGTTGTATTAAATTCGATGGCAATAACATTTATTCTAACTGACGTAAATAGTTTTGTTGTCAATAAAAGGTGCCATATGATCAGTATACCAATTATTATTTTTTAAATATTTAAACTGTGTCTGTTGTGATGTTAAGAGTGACAAAAAATTATGAAAAAAAAATTGTCTTAAAATGTTGGCTGCACACAGGTATATGCAACCGTTCTTAGTTGCTAGATGGGTGCGTCTCTACCTATCGTCAATAAGGATAAAAAATATCTACAAACTAGTAGACTTAAAATGATTTTTCAAAAACGTTATAATGAATTCTATTCTATTTGTACTACGTGCAAAAATCTCAGTGCACATTAATACGAGCAATATATTTTACAAATTGAAAGTAAAATTCAAAATAATCCAAAACTTTTTTGGAGATTTGTTAATGAGAACAAAAAAACTAATGGTTTTCCAGCCAAAATGCATTATAAAGATCAAACTTGTAATAATGGGAACGACTTTGGGATTATGGGATCATTCCTTGACCTAAGTAAAGCCTTTGACTGTGTGTCACATAGTTTGCTATTAAGAAAGTTGTACACATACAATATTCACCCAAAAAGTTGTAGGCTCATAATGCATTATCTAACGAGTAGAAAACAATGTGTTAAAGTGAATGGGAATATGTCACAATTACTTAATGTTGATGTTGGGGTACCCCAAGGATTCATATTTGGGCCATTATTGTTTCTAATATATATTAATGACTATCCTAATTATGTAAAAGCTGATAAATTGGTGTTATACGCTGACGACACAACAATATTAAATAAAGGTATATCTCATTCTCAAATATTAGAGAAAAATGAAGAGACACTACTAAGATCCACAGAATGGTTTACCTGTAATCAACTGTGTTTGAACAAAACCAAAACTATTGCAGCTATATTTACCAACAAACCAACCAATGCTGGAGATGATACTATGGAAATTAAGCTTTTAGGGATACATCTAGATTGCAGATTGCAATAGCAAACTCAAGGAGATCAAGTTGCGCAATATCTAAACAAAAATATATATTTGCTTCGTAACCTTGCATATATCATAGCTGAACCGGCATTAAAATCCGTATATTTTGCACTTTGTCAATCCTGCATACAATATGGCTTAATAATTTGGGGCCACTAAACATCTAAACATCGCATATTTGCATTGCAGCGACGTGCTGTACGGATTATCTCGGGAATAAAATACCGAGATGATTGTAGGCTAAGCTTTGTGAAACACCAAATTTTAACTGTGTCATGTTTGTATATTTTTGAATGTTTAGTGCATGTTCATAAAAATAAAAATAGTTATAGATTAAAGAAAGATAATCATAACCACAACACTCGCCGCCGTAGTGATTTAAGAACATGTGCACTTCGTCTAAATAGCTCTAGAAATAGCACAAACTATTTTGGTAGTAAGTTTTATAACTTACTACCCAGACAAGCAAAAGAACTGCCACAAAAGTTATTTAAAACTACTATAAAAACGTTTTTGTCTTAAAAAGTCTTTTATAGTTGGCATGAATTTGTAAATAACAATTTAGAGGATTTAATGTAATATTTTTTTTTATATATCCAACTTTGTATGACTTGTGTAAATTATTGTATATGTAAGCACTAAATAAATTATTATTATTATTATTATTATTATTATTATTATAATTTTGCAGATTTTTTTTCTTCAGTCTATGATAACGAAACTCATCCAACTCCATTGTTTAATTTTAATAATTACGTGATACATTCAAAATTTTCTATTAGTTTGTGTGATGTTTTTAAGGGAATTGAAAACCTTAAATGTAATTTAAGCGTTGGACCCGACGGCATTCCTTCTTTACTGTTAAAAAAGTGCATTTATTCTATTGCAAAGCCATTGGCTTACTTTTCAATGCTTCATTGAATGAAACTAAATTTCCTCAAATATGGAAACAAAGCTATATTACGCTTTTGTTTAAATCTGGAGCCTAAGAGAATATCACTAACTATAGAGGCATTTACATTCAATCTGCTATACCTAAATTGTTCGATAAAATTGTAACTGGTCAGTTGCAATGGATGTGCAAAAGCATTTTAATAGAAGAACAGCATGGATTTCGTGAAGGGCGTTCCACACTTACTAATTTACTCTGTTATGAAAATGATATTTTAAATGCTTTTGAATCTAAAGTACAAGTTGACTCAATCTACACCGATTTTTCAAAGGCGTTTGGTCGTGTGAGTCATAATATTTTGATTGCCAAGCTCAGTGCTTTGGGATTTCATCATGATGTGACTTCCTGGTTATTCAGCTTTTTGAAAAATCGCTTGCAGTGTGTAAAAACTAATAACTTTTTGTCACAGCACATTCTTGTTTCATCTGGTGTTCCTCAATGATCTCATTGTGGACCAATTTTATTTTTGCTTTTCATTAATGATATCCCACAGTATATCAATTCATTGTCATTTCTTTTATTTGCGGATGATTTAAAAATGTATAGAAGAATATCATCTCTCAATGACTGCCATTTTTTACAACTGGATTTGGATTCTATAAATACTTGGTGTTTTATTAATAATAATTAATTAATAAATTATTTTTAATGCTGATAAATGTTTTTCAATAAGTTTCAATAGAATTTTAAGTAAAATTTCTTTTAATTATATAATTGACACTAAAGTGTTAAACAAAGTCCCACAAATAAAAGATTTAGGCGTTATTTTTGATCATAAACTTACATTCATACATCATGTGCAATCGTGCCATAAAAATGTTAGGATTTGTATATAGAATGTCCGCGGATTTATCAGCCAGTACACTAAAACTTTTATATTGTGCTTTGGTGCGTTTGCATTTAGAGTACGCTCCGTCAGTTTAGAGTCCTGTAACCGTAGTATTGAACAAATTTAAAAAAAAGTTTTGTAGTTTATTGTCTTATAAATCCGGCATATTATCTGTAAATTATGATTACTGCTACATTGCTTCATTGTACAACCTTCCGCCATTGAAGATTCGCCGCAAAAGAGCTGATTTGTCGTTCTTGCGTAATTTAATTATGTCTGAGATTGATTGTCCGGAGCTACTTGGTACTCTTCCATTCCATGTAGCACCTAATAATAGACATAGCAGACATTCTTTTTTATTTCGCAAGTCTACCCATTCCACTAATTATGGTTTCAACAATCCACTCGGTAGAATGTGTAGATTTGCAAATAATTTACCAACTGATATTAATGTATTTTGTGTCTCTAAATCTGCGTTCAGAAGTCAGCTAAGTCATTCTGACTAATGTTTAATATGTGCGCTTTTATGAATGTTATTTTTTGTATTCTTTATTTTTGTATTGTAAAACATCATTGTTTATGTATATTTGATGTAGATGTAAATGGTTATATTATATAGATTATACCGTGAATAATGTATTATTAATGGAATTCTACTTTAGATAAACATGGAAAACATTAGACTCTAGACTCTAGACATTTTCAGCGCATTATAAATAAGCTACAAATATTCAAGGTCAATGTTCAGTGTGATGAGTGTGGTTTCACTTATTTTCCAGTTTTTATGACATATTAAGTAATTTTTAAATATTACATTTTAAAATTTAAATTTAAAAAAACATAGTATGTCTTACGATTTAACGTTGTTTGGACTTTTATAGTAACATAGAGATTTATTTGATATTTAATCTTTTATAAGGCAACTCACCTACATTAAATATTTGATCAAGTTTCTTTTCTTGATAAAAAAAATTAAGTGAGAAAAAAACTCATAAAAATTATACTAACGCAATTAATTAGTATAATATTTTTTTCCAAAATTGAATTATTAATTATAATCCCTTCTCTAGTTTTATAACCTACCTACTTTAACTAGTACACTTACTTGTTTCATTCATGTAAAAGCAAAACAAAGAGTATTGTTATTATATCAAAAAATATTATATCATATATAGTTTATTTTAATGATTTTGATTTCATTAAATAGTGTTGCAAGATAAAAACACTTGTCTATAGAGAATGTGTTTTTTTTTATTGAAGAAGGAATTAATTTTTTTAGGAGTATTCTAGTATCAATGAAATCAATTTACATTGTTTAAATCAAGGTGAGTATAAATGACTATTGTTATTGTTCAAGGTTTTGCAATTAATTAATATTTATTTTAATTGAATAAAATTTTTAAAACTCATATTTGTTTACCTCGTCTAATATTTGTTGTAAATAAATATTAAATACAATATTTGTTTAAGTGTCTTGTAATAAAACTAACATTCATAAAATTAAATTTTACAAGGATACTGAATCTGATTAAAATAAAATAAAATTGCAATATAACATAGTATAAATAAATATATGACATAATAGGTCAATGCAAAATATGTTTTATTTAAACTGAAAATTGCTTACAATCTAATAGTAAAATCTTTTTATGATGATTCCATTTAATGGACCTCATGGTCTGGAACTACAAATAAATATACAATTGACCTTTATTTTTATTATCAAAAGTACAGTTTAAAATTAAACATTTGCAATTTTATTGGTAATATATTAATACATAAATTTATGTTTTTATAATCAATTATCACCGCAATGGCAATGTAAAGTAATAGGGAAAGTTTTTTTTACAAAAGAGTCTAATATTATCATCATCGAACCATTACGTAACTATGACAAACGCATTATTTTACCTTAATTAAAACTTCAATTTTAAGTACATACTTTACTCATCAACTAAGAAAATTATATGTATATACCATATTTAAAATAGACATGTTGTCTTTAAACATATTTATCGATTTTGCAAGATAAGTTCTTTTGAATTGAATAAGGTTTTGAAATGTCAATCCCATACATGGATTAAAACGTTCATAATAACGAAGCAGATGAAAGCGCGATACTTATTATTTGGACAACATCAATCAATCCTACACAGCATAATTTGCAAGACACGACATTTACATAATAATAGTACCATGATCTAAATACATGATTTCTAAT
The DNA here is from genome assembly GCA_963932245.1 of Tachinus rufipes. Taxonomy (NCBI): domain Eukaryota; kingdom Metazoa; phylum Arthropoda; class Insecta; order Coleoptera; family Staphylinidae; genus Tachinus; species Tachinus rufipes. The sequence goes on along the minus strand of OZ010743.1, from coordinate 43,547,564 downwards.
ACAAAAATATAATAAATGAAAATATTATCTAAAATCTTCACGATATAATTTTATTAATAACAATCATAATTTATTACAAAATCATCATGATAACGATGGATTATGTCTGCAATAAATCTAGCAATTGATATTTAATATGTTATGAGATAATACATAGAACAACCATCATGAAGAGAGTGAAAGTTCGTAACAAAACAATACTGTGTGTGGATGGTGCCACCCTGACATGAACAAATCTATTAATAATAATTACAAGTACTTATGCTTGATTGATATTCCATTTAGTTATAACATTGGCATTAGTGATTTAAATCAAATTTGGCATTACTACGAAATTGTTATTTTACACGTTTTTGCTAAATGTAAATTTAAATTGTTTTCATGATTAATTATTAAAAAAACACATTATTTGTTTATGTAACTACTTTAGTATTATACAAATGCAATTTTCAAATATTTAAATGATATTCTTGTTTTGAACGTAGTCATTTAAATAAGTTAAAATAAAATGTGTTATGTATTTATATAATATTAAAAAAAATATATTGTTTTAAACTACACAGTTTAAGTTTTTTGCACAAATGGTTTATTTCAAAAGTTTAAATTGCTCGCTCATATTGCCAAGTTTTGTCACTAGCGCTCTAGCGATGAAGAAGCGCACATATTAACACGAAAATGAAATTAAAACACATAGATGGCTTATCTTGAAGATAATCTGTGCTCTAAAGTTAACGTTGACCAAAATATTCTGCAGCAGTTACAACATACTCAAGACATTTCTTTAGGAAACATTAATTAGTAAACGTTGGTCACCGTTAGCAACAGTTTTTCTAAACTATAGTGTTCATTAAAATGGATTGTAATAGAATGGAATAAGTAGGTTTATTGTTGATCAACAAGTTTTTTTTTAATTTACTTTTTTTATTGTTATTTATTATAATATATTTACATAATTATAGTTTATATTTTATTTTGTTTTCTCCCCACTTGCTGCTCTACACCGTCTCCATATAGATGGCTGCGGAGCTTTGTATTCGGAGCGTTTAACTGCAGATAGTTAAAGTACATTTGAGATTTTTGTTTAAGAAACATTAATTAGTTGATCATTGTTAGCAACAGTTTGTTTTTGTTACCTTTTTTACTTAAGAGATCATTAGCATACGTCTGTTTCTGTATTGGCACAACTCGAACTACCCAAACGCTAACACTATCTTACTGTTTTTTAACGCTACATTCGAGATTTTGGTTTAAGAAACATTAATTAGTTGATCATTGTTAGAAACAGTTTTTTTTTTGTTACCTTTTCTACTTAAGAGATCATTAGCATACGTCTGTTTCTGTATTGGCACAACTCCAACTACACAAACGCTAACACTATCTTACTGTTTTTTAACGCTTACTAAGTTTTACTTTACTTTTTCTTACATTCCTTCTAAATAATAATTCTTGTTTTTGACATAGCCGTACGGAAGATATCTGGTAATGTGCAACAAAACCATTGGCTATCTTCTGCCGATTGATCCTTTCCCTAGATTCTTTTTTATTATTACTTAGTTCATACCTTTTTTATCTTATGATGTGCCCCAGGTGTTTAGTATTTCTTGTCATTACTGTGAACAGTAGTTCTATATTATTTTTACGTTTGTTGCTTTTTCTACTCAAGAGCTCATTAACATACGCTTGTTTGTGTACACTTTAAAGGCTTTGATTTTTTTTTCTATTAGGTTCAGACTGCATTTTTTGCTTCCGTACAAGAGTATTTGTAATACGTAGCATCAAAACATACGGGTTTTTGTTTCTAGGTTTATGTCTGGTCTGATGAAGAAGTTTTGCATGTAAGGTAGTATAGTTTTTGCCTGTTTAATTCTTGATCTGACATTTTGGTTGTGATTAAAATTACCAGTTTGAAGACATTGCAGTTGATTGTTATAATAGTGTTTGTCAGTGGTTTTGAAAATGACATTATTTTGGTCTTTTCTATGTTCACATACAGTTCATCTTTTTGATATACCGTACTATGCTGTTCACAATTTGCTGTAGCTGAGTTTGGGTGTTTGCTATAAGGATTATATTGTTGGCGTATCTAAGATTGTTTATTAGTTGTCTATTAACATTGATTCTACTTGCTATTTTATGAAGAACCCCATAAAAAAGTTGTCTTTGAATACATTTAAACAAAAGATAGCACACACCCTAGTCAAACGCGAGTGGTCCATTCTAGTTTTAGTCGTTTGGTTTTAGTGTAGTTTTGTGAACAGTAAATATTGTAAAGGAAATGGGAAAAAGGAGAACCTTACGGAACTTCTTGTTCAGAATTAAAAAAATGTGAAGAGGCAATTTTTTACTTTAACGAGTAGTTTTCTATTTTGAAAAAGGTTTTTTATAAGAGATATTAAGTAAGGAGAAATTTTAAGGATTGAGAGTTGTATAGAAAACTTTTTAACCAGACTGAATCGAATTCCATATCAAGAAACAAATCAGCTGTTTGATCACTTTCCAAGTGAGTTGTTTGTATATTGGAAGTAAGGACACATAAAGGATGGATTGTGGATTTATTGGTACCAAAACCAAACTGGTGTATCGGTATAAAAGCTCTAACATGGTATTTATAGATTCAAGAATTTTAGCTATTACCGGAAAGGGTGTTCAGATCACAATTTTGCAATTAAACTTAGTAGTTATGTATTGATGGGATAAGCAAAAGTTAATAATTTTTATAATATAGATATGGATGTTAGTATGTAGGCGGTTAAGAATTTTCTTAGGGATCTCGTCTGCACTGGTAGAGGAATTTTTACTAGATTTTAGGATCTGAAAATAGTCATCTTTAGTCATTAGTATAGTATTGTTGTTTATTTTATCTTTTTTGTCATTACATACAATGGATAAGACAAGTCAGTGTACAAATACACAATAATAATAATAATAATACATATACACATTTTTAAAATTACAATAAAATTTAAAACTTAAAATTTTTATATAATTATTATAACATAAACAATCACTATAAAATTATATTAATAAAAAAAAATTAGATGCATGGGCATATATTTATTAAGAAAGTTTTTAATCTATTTTTAAAAACAGATACCATATTTGAATTTTTTATTTCACATAAAAGCATATTATAATAATAAGTACCTGCATATGTTGGCAATTTTTTGTATGAAAATCTTTTAATTCTGCTATGTCTAAATTAATGCCTTTTCTGGTGTTATATTGGTGAGTGTCTTAATTTTTTATTCGCATTATTATCTGGCGTTACAAAGTCAATTTCAAAATAGTGATCATACTACTTCTCGACTTCAATCCGTTTATTGTCATCGTAGTTGTCGTTTTTACTAACGTTGAAGGTTTTGTTAAAGTGTCTAGAAAATGTGTCTGTTATGTCTTTATCTTCTGTATTTTGCTACAAGGTGTATAGCAACTTTTAATTTCTGTTAATTAATTTTGTCGCATGCCTTTGTTCATTCTTGTTTGTAGTCAAGGATCAGTTTATAAATGCATTTGTTCAAGTCATTAAATTTACGCTTAGTTGTTTTGTCTGTTTAAAAATAGATTATATAGATAATAACTGTCTTTTAAATTTTATTAGTCTAAATGCTTGGTTACACAGTGCGACCTAGCGTCCGAGCTGGCCTAGTCAGTTACTGCAGTGCACCTACTTGCACCGTGTGACCGCATATCATATGAGTGACTAGTATGATGCGGTTACAATGTTGCAAAAATTACCAAGTTATTCTATAGATCTAGGATTAGGCATGGTTTGGGTATTTAATTAAAAACTAATAATAATAGAATTTAAGAGGGATTAAGTTTTTTGTGACTATTAACATATCTGGGGTAGAACTAAAATTATTGGCCATAATAAAAGTTGGATCTATTAGATTTAGGAAATCAGAATTATTTATCAATTAGAATAAATGCTTTTTAGCCAAATTGAGGTTAAAGTTGCCATAATTAATGCATATTCAAAAAATGAAGCTTTCTGGAATATAAAGTTTTTGATAGAACAGTGGGGGTGGATATAAACAAGAAAAACATTTAGTTTTTATTATGAAATGGTACTATAAAATGTAAAGTATCATTTAGTACGTTATTTATCTTAACTTTGTCTAAATGAAGGTTGGATTTGCTAAAACTAGTAAACCTTCTCTATTGTTTTGATTAAAGGTGGAAGGGGAGTTCTGGATTGAAGACCAGTTTTAAAATGATACTTTTTGTTTAGCTTTTGTTTTTACAAACATTGCACACGTAATATTATGCTTAAGAATATAGTTATATATTAAACAGGATTTGGGATTGAAAGAATTTATGTTGGCGTACAGAAAATTTCTGTGTTCTATTAGGATTCTATTATTATTGAACTCCTTGGACGGGGACTGTAATTTGAAAAACATCTTTGCCATATTAATCAAACATAAGCATATACATTCTGTTTCTGAATGAATGAATGGATCAATGTTTTTTAAGTATTTGCAATTTCTTTTGTCTGTAAGCGTGTTTAGGAAAATTAATTTTTGTCGTATATGTATCAATAATATGATCATGAATGGTAATATATGAGTTTGGTATATTTTCTATTCGTCGCATTGGTCAGTTTTTGCATTTGATGCTTCATGCACCATGTTTAATTTTGCTGCATAAAATACATTTTTCTGGGAGTTGCAGGGTGCATTTATTTGTGTGGTGTACTTAATAGGTGTAGTACACTGGTCCGCCGTGGGCAAATTTATTACACTTGCCTCATGGAATAAGTAGTGGTGGTGCAAGACTCTTGTTTGTACACTTGATTGCTAAATAAAACCAAATTTTTGTAATTATGTACAAAAGGTTAATTGGAAGACCAGCCTTAAGCTGAACTTTGCCATTTTCATGTAATACGTACAGAGAAATAAAGACGCTTATATTATTATTATTATTTATTATTATATGAAGCTAAAGATGTGCCTTACGTAACAATTTGCAGTTTGTAACAGCGTTTTGGTTGGGACGAATGATTTCTTTATAAAATTTGGTGATATTTTTAGTCTTCTGGATGAAGTAATATTTTCCGATACATTTTGGCGATATTTGCAGTTACAACATAAGTGTTATCTTGGAACCTCAATAAGATGTTAAATAGGTCATCCTGTAACATTGGACCAATCAGCAAATTTTTGTTGAGTTATATTTCTAAATTAGTTTTAACTGAACCATCAAACACAACTTTTAATTTGGTAGTTGTGCTTGATTCTTTTATAACACCATGGTGTGGAAGATAAAAGTAATTGTTAGTTTCCTGATCATTGTATTCAATCAATTTTATGTGACCCATTTCTATGTATTCTTAAATGAATGCAGTGTATTCATCTTTATACGTAATTTTTTTTTCAAAATGTTCGAATCTTTGTTTTTGCTCCGATTTTTCAAATACTATTATGCAGTTTTACAATAAATCTGCCGTGCTTGTCTCTATTGGTATAAGTTTTAAAATGCTCTTTACAATATTGTTTCGATGAGGTATGGTTGGTTAGAATTTGCACTTTAAAATCTAAAATTTAAACATTGTTTTCTTCATTGATATATTACAATATGACAATGCTGGAAAGTGTTCGGTTTGACAACTTTTGGAAATTATCCATCCAAAGTGTGGTTTTTGCAGCCATGGATGTTGATCCGTCGGTGCAATCTGACCGATACATGAAAGCGAGTTTCTGATACAAACATGGCCGGCAACACACAGAACTCAGAGTACTCCGACAAATCCAGTGAAAAAACAGATACAATCTGTGAATATAAATCGTGTCGAAATAAAATTGTGCGTGATAAAGTGCAATGTGTAATCTGCAGTGCAGTGTATCACCCAGGGTGTTTTCCTAAAGTGAAGAGAGATGCATCCGGTACCCACGACTGTGCAATTGAAGATTCTGTGCCCGCGGAACCTAAATTGCAAAGTGCTCATAGGGAAATATATTTACTTAACAAATTGCTAAAAGAAATGCAAGAAAAGAATACAGTAATGCATCAAAACAATATTTTATTGTATGAGAAAATTGCATATCTGGAAGAAAGGTTAGAACAATATAGTAGGAAACCAGTATCAATTCCTTGCAGTTCCTACCAGAAACAAAAAGGGGAGCAGGCCTTACAACTTCCCATTCAAACAAATGAAACAAAACCGCATGAAATTGAAAATCAGGGTTCAATGACTCAAGCAGATAAATCAAATAGAAACAGAGAAATCACAAGAAACAACTCACGGTCAAATGATATAGATGTGAATAAAAACAATGAAAATAAAAATAAAAATGTAAACAAAAATAGTAATAGAACAATAAATACAGCAAATAAACTAATCAGGCCTACTAGACAACGGCAAAGCATCTATGGCCAATCTACAAACACTGAAATAATGGGTGTAGCAAAACCCATCCAATTATATGTTTCAAGATTAAGCCCTACCACCACCAAGGAACAGCTGGAATCGTATTTGGCTTCTAAAAACATAAAAAGTGCTATCTGCGAGAAACAACAATCAAATTTTCCAGATATTTACGCCTCATTCAAAGTGACTGCTCCAATTAATCAGTCTGAACATCTAAAAAACCCAGAAATATGGCCACAAAATGTTTCTATAGATCCTTTTTTAGGGAGACTATCCAAAAAAAATCAATAAAGCCAAATAAAATGATTAATAGCCAAAAATCACATATAAGTGTAATCCATCAGAACCTTCAATCAATTAACACATCAATAGATGCTTTAAATGCGCTTATATCAGAGCATAAAGACTGTAAAATTCTATTTCTGACTGAACACTGGAAAACCAATAATGAGTTAATGGAATACGATGTTCATAACTTTAAATTAATATCGTCCTACACCAGGAAAACGGACCCACGGAGGCTCAGCTATCTACACTCGTGAGCATATCAACTTCAAAAAACGAAACGACATCAACCAGCTATCCGAAGACTGTATATTTGAATGTACAGGAGCTAATATAACTATTGATAAAATTAACATAACACTTGTATGTATTTATAGACCTTTTTCGGGAGCTCTTGATAAATTCGTTAATCATTTTAACAGTGTACTTGATAAACTAAGATTGGAAAATAAGTATTTTGTTATTGGCGGCGACTTTAATACTGACATTCTATCTAATAGCACACATGCTGATGAATTTATATCATTGCTACAGAGTTACGGTCTAGACCCTACTATTAAAACTTACACGAGAGTAACACAGTACTCAAAAACGTGTATTGATAACATCATTACAAATATTCCACAAATACATAGCTCACACATGCTAAACTCTCATATGTCTGATCACTATGGTCAAAAAGTAATATTTAAAATAGAAGAACATAAAATACCAAACTTTTATTTTAAAAGAAATATAAACAATGAATCAATTTTAAATTTTGTAAATAACTTATCTAAACAGAATTGGGCAAATATGCTAGAAGCAGACAACGTAACCTAAAACGGGAATTATTTCTAAATAAATTTTTGTTGTTGTATAATGAAGCGTTTCCAAAAGTTAAATGCAACTCCAATGATAATTCAAAGTTAAACTGCATATATAATAATATAAATTTAATCAATTGTAAAAATCACCTAAACATGTTAGAAGTACTGTCAAAATACAACTCTGAATTTCACTAAGATTACCGAAAACAAAAGAAACACTACAACGAGCTTCTTCAAAATTTAAAAAAAGAATATTATGATAAACAGATACAAAATAGTGATAATACAAACAAGGCAACTTGGAATATTATAAACAGCACTACATCAGCTAAATTAAAAAAAACATAATAACAAACTTGAAACATCTCACACGGCTGACGAATTCAACTGTTTCTTTATTTCTGGCATTGAAGAATGTCTAAATAAGATCCCACAATTACCATGTAATACAAACACCATACAGTTCAACAATCATTCAATATTTCTTAAACCCATCACAAATTCGGAATTATTTAACATAGTACAAAGCATGAAAAATAAACATTCTGTAGGTATTGATGAAATATCGATATATGTTTTAAAGCAGTGCATTCATAAAATCTCAGTACCTCTATGCCACGTCATCAATCAAATGATGTCAGATGGTATTTTTCCAGAACAGCTTAAATTTTCAGTAATAAGACCTATATTTAAAAAAGGAGATGCAACAATTATATCAAATTATCGACATATCTCGATATTAACAAGTTTTTCAAAAATATTTGAACTTGCAATAATGTCTAGAATTACAAACTTTTTTAATAAACATAACATATTTAATAATTCACAGCACGGCTTTCTTAAAAGCAAATCAACTTGCACAGCCACTTTTGATCTTGTGAAGGGATTGTTAAATGCTTTAGATAGAGGTGAGATTTCATTGGGTATATTCTTAGATCTGTCTAAGGCATTTGATACTCTAAACCACAATATTCTATTGAATAAACTTTACATGTACGGCGTTAGGGGACCTTGTTGCGATATTATTAAAAGCTATCTTACTAAACAAAAGCAAATGGTAAGAACGGGAAAATTGATCAGTGAAGAATCAGCTGTTCTAGAAACAAACGTCGTTGTGCCACAATGGAGTATACTTGGTCCACTTTTATTTATTGTTTACATAAACGACCTACCAAGTGTGTTACCCAATAACCCAAATAGTCAATTAATCAACTATGCCGATGACACAAACCTTAATTACGGGAAAAACCCCAATAGGCGTCGGTAACGAACGTGGCTGAACTTAGCTACGGCTACGGATTCGTTTAAGAAGCACATTTGTGAATCCGCGCTCTCACTCGAGCATCGCCCAGCTAAATCATTAACATGCGTACCAGTATTGGAATTTAGAGGCGCTCTTATATTTGTTTTAGATCAATATAAAACTTAATAATTTATACAAATTGCTTTGTTGTTTAACTAAATAGTATTATTTAGCAATAATTAAATAAATAATAAATTTAAAACAACTGCGTTGTCAACAAAATATGTAGATATAAATGGGTGTTAATAAATTATAAATATAACATTAAAACAGCGTTCAATATTTTTACATAAAAAATAATTTGTAGCTTTTAAACGTTTTTACATATATTTGCTTCTTATTATTTAACAAATAGAAATAAACTTATTTATGAAACAAAAATCTAAATAATTTGACTAATAATTTAATTTAAGGTTGGATGGCCATTGCTTAAGCTAATAAATATTTAATTAACCAATAATAATAAAACTTTAAACTTCCGGATATCCGAAAAAGATTTGTTTAGAAACGGAAAATGTAAAATATAGGAAAAATAAATGATTCAGTTTTTTGGCTGACACAACCTTATTTATGAACGGATCCGCAATGTTTTTGCTAATATTTGTTTCTATTTAACTAACAAATGGGAGTACAATTTTAATTTTTTGGATATCTTGGGGGAAATTAGTTTAAAAACGGAAAATGTAAAATATAGCAAAAATAAATGATTCAGTTTTTTTTGGCTGACACAACCTTATTTATGAAGGGATCCGCAATGTTTTTGCTAATAATTGTTTCTATTTAACTAACAAATGGGAATACAATTTTAATTTTTTGGATATCTTGGGGGAAATTAGTTTAAAAACGGAAAATGTAAAATATAGCAAAAATAAATGATTCAGTTTTTTTTTGGCTGACACAACCTTATTTATAAACGGATCCGCAATGTTTTTGCTAATAAGTGTTTCTATTTAACTAATAAATGGGAATATATATTTAGTTTTTCGGATATCTCAGGGAAAATTGGTTCAAAAACGGAAAATGTAAAATATTGCAAAAATAAATGATTCAGTTGTTTGGCTGACACAACCTTATTTATGAACGGATCCGCAATGATTTTACTAATAATTGTTTCTATTTGACTAATAAATAAAAATATAATTTCAGTTTTCCGAATATCTCAGGGGAAATTGCTTTAAAACCGAAAAATGTAAAATATAGCTAAAATAAATTATTCAGTTTTTTGCCTGACACAACTTTATTTATGAACGGATCCGCAATGTTTTTGCTAATAATTGTTTCTATTTAACTAATAAATGGGAAAACATATTCAATTTTTTGGATATCTCGGGGGAGATTGGTTTAAAAACGGAAAATGTAAAATATAGCAAAAATAAATGATTCAGTTTTTTGGCTGACACAACCTTATTTATAAACGGATCCGCAATGTTTTTGCTAAAAAGGGTTTCTATTTAACTAATAAATAGGAATACATATTCAATTTTTCGGATATCTCGAGGGAGATTGGATTAAAAACGGAAAATGTAAAATATAGCAAAAATAAATGATTCAGTTTTTTGGCCGACACAACCTTAATTATGAACGGATCCGCAATGTTTTTGCTAATAATTGTTTCTATTTAACTATTAAATGGGATCACATATTCAATTTTTCGGATACCTCAGGGGAAATTGGTTCAAAAACGGAAAATGTAAAATATTGCAGAAATTAATGATTCAGTTTTTTGGCTGACACAACCTTATTTATGAACGGATCCACAATGTTTTTACTAATAATTGTTTCTATTTGACAAATAAATAAAAATATAATTTCAGTTTTCCGAATATCTCAGGGGAAATTGCTTTAAAACCGAAAAATGTAAAATATACCTAAAATAAATTATTCAGTTTTTTGGCTGACACAACCTTATTTATGAACGGATCCGCAATGTTTTTGCTAAAAAGTGTTTCTATTTAACTAATAAATGGGAATACATATTCAATTTTTCGGATATCTCGACGGAGATTGGATTAAAAACGGAAAATGTAAAATATAGCAAAAATAAATGATTCAGATTTTTGGCTGACACAACCTTATTTATGAAGGGATCCGCAATGTTTTTGCTAATAATTGTTTCTATTTAACTAACAAATGGGAATACAATTTTAATTTTCTGGATATCTCGGGGGAAATTAATTTAAAAACGGAAAATGTAAAATATAGCAAAAATAACTGATTCATTTATTTTTGCTATATTTTACATTTTCCGGTTTTAAAGCAAATTCCCCTAAGATACCCGGAAAACTGAAATTAAATTTTCATTTATTAGTTAAATAGAATCAATTATTAGCAAAAACATTGCGGATCCGTTCATAAATAAGGTTGTGTCAGCCAAAAAACTAAATCATTTATTTTAGCCATATTTTACATTTTCCGGTTTTAAAGCAATTTCCCCTAAGATATCCGGAAAACTGAAATTAAATTTTCATTTATTAGTTAAATAGAATCAATTATTAGCAAAAACATTGCGGATCCGTTCATAAATAAGGTTGTGTCAGCCAAAAAACTAAATCATTTATTTTAGCCATATTTTACATTTTCCGGTTTTAAAGCAATTTCCCCTGAGATATCCGGAAAACTGAAATTAAATTTTCATTTATTAGTTAAATAGAATCAATTATTAGCAAAAACATTGCGGATCCGTTTATAAATAAGGTTGTGTCAGCCAAAAAACTGAATAATTTATTTTAGCTATATTTTACATTTTTCGGTTTTAAAGCAATTTCCCCTGAGATATTTGGAAAACTGAAATTATATTTTTATTTATTAGTCAAATAGAAACAATTATTAGTAAAATCATTGCGGATCCGTTCATAAATAAGATTGTGTCAGCCAAAAAACTGAATCATTTATTTTTGCTATATTTTACATTATTTGTTTTTGAACCAATTTCCCTTGAGATATCCGGAAAATTAAAATTGTATTTCCATTTGTTAGTTAAATACAAACAATTATTAGCAAAAACATAGCGGATCCGTTAATAAATAAGGTTGTGTCAGCCAAAAAACTGAATCATTTATTTTTCCTATATTTTACATTTTCCGTTTTTAAAAAACAAATCTTTTTCGGATATCCGGAAGTTTAAAGTTTTATTATTATTGGTAAATTAAATATTTATTAGCTTAAGCAATGGCCATCCAACCTTAAATTAAATTATTAGTCAAATTATTTAGATTTTTGTTTCATAAAGTTTATTTCTATTTGTTAAATAATAAGAAGCAAATATATGTAAAAACGTTTAAAAGCTACAAATTATTTTTTATGTAAAAATATTGAACGCTGTTTTAATGTTATATTTATAATTTAATAACACCCATTTATATCTACATATTTTGTTGACAACGCAGTTGTTTTAAATTTATTATTTATTTAATTATTGCTAAATAATACTATTTAGTTAAACAACAGAGCAATTTGTTTAAATTATTAAGTTTTATATTGATCTAAAACAAATATAAGAGCGCCGCTAAATTCCAATACTGGTACGCATGTTAATGATTTAGCTGGGCGATGCTTGAGTGAGAGCGCGGATTCACAAATGTGCTTCTTAAACGAATCCGTAGCCGTAGCTAAGTTCAGCCACGTCGGTAACGAAGCTGTTGACAGGCTAAATGAAATTCAAAATTGGTTAAGTGGTAACAAGTTACTACTAAATAAAGACATAACAAATTGCATTCAATTTAAAACAAAAAACAATCGATCAAGAAATGAAGAAATAGAATTCGTTTTAAACAACAATGGGTTACAACTAATTGAAAACTGCAGTTTTCTAGGTTTGCAATTGGATAACACACTTGACTGGAAACTTCATATTGAAAAACTAAATCTCAAATTGAATAGAGTGATCTATAAACTAAGAGCAATTCGAAACCATGTAAGTTTAAATACACTTAAAACTCTGTATTATGCAGAATTTTATTCATTAGTGAGATATGGCATAATATTTTGGGGATCTTCAACATATAGCCAAAAAATATTTAAAACGCAAAAGAAAGCGCTACGTGTACTTCTCAAGTTACCTTATAGAGAGTCGTGCAGGGGTATATTTAAAAGAAATGAGCTATTAACCGTACCTGCAATATATCTTCTAGAGTCATTATTATTTATTTTCAAAAACAAACATCTATTTCAACAATACCTTTCAATGCACAATATAGGTACCAGAAATGTATCGACACTGTATGCTTAGCCAATACATAAGTTAGAAATGGTTAAAAAAGCTCCACACTACGCATGTTTAAAACTTTTTAACGAATTACCCACAAAAATTTAGAAACTAAACTTTTTAAACATTTTCAAAAAGGAAATAAAGAAAATATTATTTCAACTAGAGCCTTACAGTATCTATCAATTTACCAATCTGTAACAATGATATTTATTTATTTTGTATTTTGACAAATTTTCTATTATGTGCAACTATGTTTTGTTTTAGTATAAGCTGTGTATGTACATCTTGGGAAAATGATGTTAATTCTTGTATGCAAAATTTTTGTAATTGAAGGTATTACTAAACTTGATTACGTTATTAAAAGTTTGTTGTGCATTTTTTTGTTATGTTTCTCGATGCTTTATTTAGTTTATAGGTCAAAATATTTATTTTAGACGGTTCAGTCTTCTCACACAACTTGTTGATATGAATTTTGACTGTGCGCCTGAGAGAGCCCGACTAAGTTGCATGAAACAATTGCTATCTTCAAAAAGAATTAAGGCAGTTGAGAGAAACACATGTGCAGGTTTTATTGGTAGTGATACATGATGAGCATTAGTTGGTTCTTTATATTGGTTGTCAATATGCTTGTTATAGCATTTTTTAGTTCTACATTGATTTACTTTGGGGTTTGATCGAAAACAAGTACTACAAAATTTTAATCTTTTAATATATTAAATTTGTTTTTTTTTCACTAAGTTGCAAGAATATTGGACAGTGACTTTTAAGGCATGATGGACAGCAAATTGGTTTTACTGCTGTTAAGGCAGTAATAGTTCTAGGCCGATGAGTTGTCTTAGATTGAATATGTTGTTTGGATGGTGGTCTCCTTGATAGCTGCAGTGATTTATTGTTAAGAAACTGCTTCAATTTATTGTACGTAAGAAGACTTGATACAGATAATGATTTTTCTCAGTCACGTTTGGATTTAATGAAATGAACATACTAGTAAGCTATTTTTTTTTATATGAATTTAGCTACAAACAAATTACAACAAACAAAAGAACCACAACCCTTTTTCTAAAAAGTTATTTTATCTTGCCCAAATTTCTTACAAGAGACTTTTCATAAGTTTACTGATTACATAACTAAATTTTGTACTATCTTTTTATTTAATCAAAATAATATTTTAATTTGTTTAACATATATAAATTGTATAAATATTCAATCATTATAACTGTATTGATGTTAATTAACTGTATTAATTAATTAATTATCTAAAATTTAATTTTATAATCGATTATGTGAAGGTGTTAATTTCTTGCAGATGAACTAATTTAATATATCTACTATAAATTAATATTGTGCGATTATAATATATGCAAGTGGGGCAGAAATTGTCAGTTTTTATGTTTCGATAAAAATACCTCGCTGTATACGTAACAAGAAATGATTACATGTTTACATAAGTAAAAATAATATAAATCAATTGTATATATTTGTGTTACAATACATTTTTGTGTAATTTGAACTAATTGATTTTAATCATAAAAACTTTTAAGAAAGTTGTTATATTTTATAAGGTCACGTTTGCTTATATGTTTAGTAAACCATATATTTTTAGTATTTTATTTTTTTATTATTAATAGAATGGCTGATCAATTTTATTAACCGGTAATTTATTGCTGGCTTATTACACACTATACTTGCAACTATATGCAAATGCTAAGAATACTTTTTATTATCTGTTGTCCGATTAAGATTTTTATTAATCAGATTCTAATTATCTGATTGATATAATCAGGATATGTCAAGGATGTTACAAGCAAAAACTATTAGCAAATTAAAAATGGTTAACTATAAGTAGAATAAATAAAATAAAATAAAATGACTGTACTTAACAATTTATAACAGGTAATAAATGATAAAGTATTTTATACACGTATCAAATTACATAATTAATCTAAATAGAATGTCTTCTAGTCATAACATATTCAGTAATATACTGTTGCACATAAAAAATACCTCTGTATTTTATATTGAAATATATGAAGGATATTAGCTCGTTGTGGTTTTTCTATAGATTTTTTAAATGCCACCTTATGCATTTATCAAGGTAATTAATCGTATTTAAATATCAACATAATATATCAATGTTTGTCGTATGTATAATTTAATCTTAAATAAAAAATGTTTATAAATATACATATTAATATGTGACATTATGGATTTTCTTATACATAATTTTATTTGAGCATTAATATGCCCATAAATAAATGATTTTTATTGATTTGGTAACTAAATAAATTAAATTTTTATTTTTTATACACATAAACGAGTTATTCTAAATTTAGAGTAATTATTATATATATACCGACTTTTTACTAAACCAATATTTCTTCAAACTTTCTCCGAAATTACATCTAATCAAATTAAATAATATTTTATTGTGTTAAATTGGTTAAGTATTATTATAAAATAAAATATATAATGTAAAATGTTTGTATGACAAATGCACTGTTTGTTGCAAAATAATTAAAGTTGCATTTAAATTTATACCGTGTGTCCCAGGATAGATGTAACAAAAGGTATAATGAACACAAAATATTCGAATTTTGGAATGGCATTTGGGGATCAAGTCCTGCTTAATGTAAAACTAAGACATATCAATATATAGAGTGTTTTATAAGCAACTTGTTAAAAATCATCAAGAATAAAGTACTTTTATTTTTTTTTATATACCACAAAATTTTACTAAGAAATAATGTTTAGAATGTAATTTTATACCATCATACCAAATTTCAGGAATATAAAAAAAAACACTAAAGATTTGTACTTAAATAAATTAATAATTAATGCAAATTGTTTTTTGCAATCAGTGAATGTAGACAGCTGTTTCTGGTCTTAAAACCCTCATTAGTAAGTCTGTACACAATTAGTCGGAGAAGAACAATTTGCATGCTGAATCTCTGAAATCAATATTAATTAAAAATGTCAGTCTTCCTTTTTTTATTTAGAATGTTACAACAACAACAATAATCAACATATTTTTTTTAATTAAGTATTTATCCGATGTAATTACCACCTAAATTTGCACTTCTTTTGATATTCTGCTAAATTTTCTAAAACTGTTTCAAATGTGTTATAGAATAGAGTTTATAGCAGTTATATATCTTAGTTTTAATATTTTTGCATTGTTTGGAAGTGGTTCAGCGTAAACCAACAGCTTGACACAACACTATAAGAAGAAGTTTAATTTTGAGTATTAAGTCCGGAGATTTTGGCGGCCACATGATGGGTTTATTTCTGGAATCCAATTTTCTCCAAAATGTAAATTTAATCATTTATTTACTATTCAATTTTTCTTAAAATAATCAAAATATTTGTTACAAAATCTTTAAAGAAGCTCTAAATAAGTGTGCTGGTTTAATCTTCCCTTAATGAAATAAGGTCTACATTTACTTTTTTGTAATATTGTCTTCTATTATGAATTGTAAAATTTAGGTTTTCATAAGCCTAATACCGACAGTTCTGAGATGAAATAAAGCTATTTGTCGTAAATGTGGATTCATTAGAAAAAAAAATCAGATTCTCAAAAAGTTTATCTTTTATAATTTTTTCTCTAATAGTTAAACAAAAATCCTATTTTTGTTCGTCATCTCTTTTTTAAAGGATATGTGCAAAATTTGCTTTAATTTTTTTGCTAATATTAGTAATACCTGATCTTTCTCGTAGTGGTATTTTTGGATTTTTGTAACTGAGTCACGCGCTATAATAACGACAGCATAATTTTTATCATATTTTTTTTATGTTAAAAACAGTACCATTAGTCAAAAACTGTCGTGGTACGCGACAAAACAGTATCTGGAATTTTTTTATTATTTTTTTTTTAAATATTTTCCTTAGTGTATATTCTCTACCAATGCCATAACATTGTACAATATAATTTTTTTTAGTGCAGTGTTAGTATTATTTGCTTTGCTTGTTTTAATACTTTTGTTTTGTGCTTATTCAATATTGATTACATTTGACAGTTATTAATATTTCAGTTTTTTCTATAAAAGTGCGCGCACAGTGGTGTCTACCTATTATTGTTTCTATAACCCACTTGTCGCTTCTACATAAAACATCTTTTTAATTCATTAAAAAAGTTTAAGAGTGTTAATTTGTTGTTGATATAGGTACTTTATTCTTAATGATTTTTACAAAATTGCTTATAATTGTATAAGACTGAATTAATTTAGTATTTTTAGTATGATTTAGTTTTACATTAAGCAAGACTTGATCCCCAAATACTATTCTAAAATTCAAAATTTTTGTGTTTATTATACTTCTTGTTAGATCTATCCTGGGACACACAGTGTTATTTTGTAGTGTTTGATAAATATTTTATTAGAAACATCTATTGAAGAACCAATTGTCTTTCGGCACTTTTAGTTTATTAGTTATGTAGCATGTAGCAATAAATCTTTTTTTAGTACATATGATACACAAGTTATATTTTGTTTAGGCCAGCACAGTTCTGAATAAAAAAATATAATTCTTTTGCCGGCAAAATAATATTCATGAAAATGTAAAATGTATGTATAGCAATGCTCAGTGCTACTTCTTATGTTAAAGAATGACAAATTGCAGATGGCTAACTTGCTTTTACAGTAATATATAAAAGTTTTACCACATGATGTGGCTTTTGTTCTTTTTCCAAAAAGGTTATTAAGACTGAAAATGACTCAATGGCTTTCCACGTGGTACAGCATAATGTGGCATATGTGTGTGTGTGTGTGTGGTTTTAGAGTCACATTTTAATTAACGAACGGTGTTAAAGAATTAGTTTGTTACAACTGTCATTTAAACGCTAAATTTTTAAATTTTAACAACAAAATGCACGATTAACGGCGATTGCATTAACCTAATATCGACTTGTTGCTCAGTGCAATTTTATTAAGATTTTGTCTCGTTTCTTAGAACGTTGTAGCAGTAGGTCGTGTATTTTTGTCATTTCTAGCGCAATATTTGTTATATACAAACTAGCAAAGTTCTGTTGTGCTTACAATTTTAAGAACATATAAACTATTAAATGGTTTATATATAGTATATTTCAAGTTGTGCAATTTAGTAGCAAAACTCGACGTTTTTTTAACTCTTAGTTATGATGTAGTGACAAATTTCTATTTGCGCTCTAAAATAATATTGACAGTTTAAATTTAAGATATAAAATACATACAAGTATTTTGTTTAAACATTTATTAAAAAAATGTATTAGTTTTTGTTAAAATTATAAAACACTGGCAAGCAAAATATAGAGGTCACTTTAAAATTATGACTTATTTTTGGAACTGTTTAAACTTTATGTTTGCAAATTGTAAATTAAAGTAGGCGTTTATTAATAGATTTTCTGACAAATGTTATCTATCTGTTAGTTATTATTACCGTGTCACAGACTTTTATAAAACACCATCCATTTTGCTCAAATTAAAAACCTACATTTTGTTGTGGTTTTTTTACTTAGTGTTAATTTTTCTCTCTGAAACTTGTCATTCACACAGTATACTGTACTTAATAGGTCATAATGCCTTTAAGCCCTATTGTTGTTGCAAGAATTATAGCGTCGATTGAAGATGGGCAAGGATAACGTGAACCTGCAAGGTTTGTTGGTTAAAGTCTCTGTGCTGTACAAAAGGTGTATTAGCGTTACTTGGATACTGGCTTGATAACCAGAAGATCAAGATCCAGGCAAAAAAAAGTCACCACGAACAGGGATTACCGGTTTTTGGTATGCACAAGTTTGCGGAATAGGACAGCTTCTGCAGTTTATCTACAAAATCAACTCTATGAAGTTAAAGATGTAAAAATTAGTGAATGGACCGATAGGAGAATCATTGGGCTGCTGGGTTATGTTGTAGAAAGATGGCTACAGGTCCACCTCTACAATGCCGACATCGTATTGCCAGATTGGCTTTTGCCAGAAATCATCGGGCATGAAATAGTGAGAACTAAAACAGGGTACTGTTTTTAGATGTGTTTTGCTTTTGCCTCAATAGATCAGACAAACGTTTTAGTTATTGATAAGCAATTTCTATTTGGCGGTGGGTCGGTTATGGTTTGGTTAGGAATTTCTACCAAAGCACGCACAGAGTTAGTCTTTATAGAGAATGACAGTTCACAGATTTGTTATAGAAGTTTTTGAAGATAATGTTATGCCTTTCTTAACGAGAATTGTAAAATGCCCACCCGACGCAACGTTTTGCTCGTCTCAGTTGTTTCATTTAAGTGTTTCTTTTATATAATATTATTTTTTGTATTAATACTACGGACTCTATCTAAGCACCTTGTGGCGGCCAATCAAAGAAATTCTTCAGCGTTAAGTAAAGAAATTGATAATAAAGGGTGTAATATGCCTAGATTATAAAGTGAGTAAGAATTTGTAGAATAACTTTACTCAAGTTGTTTGAATTGTGTAAACTTGAAAATAATAACGTCAATAATATTTATGATTGTGCATTATTAACATTGTAGCTGAGACAAAATTAGTTGAAAAAATAAGATAGATAATTTAGATTATATTAAAAGCAATTGTTATAAACAATAAAACTTTAATTAACTATTTATACAATTGCAAAAAATTAAAAGACAAATCATAACTGAATCAAATATAGATAAAAAAAATAGAAAATACGTTTGAAAATAACAATGTATCGACAAACAATGAAAGATTGGCTAAAAGGTTCAGATAAACCAAATGGCAATTTTCCTGAACTTGGGTATAAAGAACAAGAAATTATGTATCAAAAGATCAAACAGAAGTAAATTTACATACAAAATAATTGATACAATAAAAATGATATTTAGACAAGACTTAAGCACACAGTCAATTTTAAAGCTTATTTTATGTGTCAATATCAATAGCTCTGTATTATCAGTGAATATTTGTTAGAGTTTTAGCAAGTGAATATTTGTTTGGATGACAAAATGTCTTGTATTCCGATTGAACAATGTTTATGGAAATCTATAGAAAATGCAAAGTATAAAAATTGTTCATTTTTATTTTTTAAGTATATTGTTTTAAAGTTTAACAGTAAATAAGTTGGAAACTTACTATCCGAGGTATTTTATGTTAAAAACAGTACAAAGACTTATACTCGTTTGTTTTTACTGACGATTTTAGACGGACGAATAACTATTTTTTACATAGTCATATTAGGTTGGTAACACTATTTTATCAAATGTTAGGTAGTAGTTTATTTTATCTGTCAATTTGATTTTGACAGTGTTGAAAAAATTCTAAATAAAATAGAAAGAATGACTGCTTTAAAAAAACATAAAAGGAAAGTAAATATTATATATTTTTATCTTTTATAAAGTATTTTAATGTAAATACATTTTTATGGTTAATTATTTAAAACAGTTGACTAAAAATAAGTTTTCCAGACAATTTTGTCTGAGAAAGGCAACGTTTTAAAGCTTGCTGATTGCAATTTAAAAAAAATAAAATCTGCCACTAATAAGAACTGTGCTATAGTCCTTTGCACTAAACTGCTGCTTATTTTACGTTTCTACTCATTGTTGATTAAATTGATTAAATGAAACACCGTAGTTATAGTATTTTATATAATAAACGGTGACATTTTTCTTACATGTTTTTACACTGACTGACGTCTTTTTTATTAACATTGGGTTACATTTGTTACCAACACAAGTACTGTCAACTTAATATGTCTTAAACTCGAAAGTAAATATATGTGTTGACATTATTTAACACTTCCTTTTAATGTCAACTTTTCTTAACAAGAATTAAGATTTTACAAACATTCTTAAAGTTTAACATTTTTAAACTAAACATTTTGGTTGAGTAAACACATCTGCAATTTGTTTGTATGTGGGACAATATTCGATATTTACTATTTTTTTGAACACTTTTTCACAAATAAACTTATAACGCACATCTATGTGTTTGCTGCGTTTGTTTACAATTCTATTTTTAATTAGAAACATTGAACTCTGATTGTAGATTTGTAAATTTAGTTTTACTTATACAATTGTTAATTTGGTCAATCATTCTTATAAGTTCTTTTGTACACTTTGCTGCTGTGATAAATTTTGCTGAATTTTCTTGATAAAGCCACAATAGGTTGCAATCTTCAGCACCAGCTGATCCTAGCATTTTACAGAAATATAAAATACGGAGTCTGTTGTGCTTTTTCTTGTACTGGCATAGTCCGAGTCACAGTAAGCATTTAGGGTGTTCATGTAATTTTCTGTATTGTACTTAATGCCACTGTTTATTGTTCTTTTTACATAATCTAGGCACCTTTTTAGGTCAACTACGTTTGATAAAGTTAGGTTTTCTACAAAACGGCTGCAAGAACTTACAGTGTACGTCAAATCTACTCTGGTTTAAGTCGATAAATATAGGAAGCTTCCTATTGATTTTATATACGCACATAGTTGTATTTCCATCTTTTGTTTAGAACGTTTTGCATCTACGGTTTTGGCTTCAATCATTCGAATCTATTTTAATACTTTTTTTGCAATTTTAGTCTGTTTTAGGTTGAGTCTATCTACACATTTGTTAATCTCTACTCTTATGAAGGTTTTAAGTTTAGTTTACACTGTTATTTTGAATTCTCGTGTCAGATTTATTAGTAGTTTTATTTTGTTTCAATTATTTCCAATTATGATTCTATCATCCACATATGGTCAATATTATTTCATTGTTTTTGCTTTTATAGACATACTGTTTGCTTGAAATCTGCTGTAGTTCATTGCGCTTAAAAAAATTGGTGACGGTTTTATTCTATAGCAATGGAGCTTGTTTAAGTCTATATAGTAATTTTTGCAACTTACATAGCTTGTCCAGATTATGAAATTTTTTTGGCATTTGTGAAATGCTGTTTTTTTTTATATTAAATTTTATGATTTTTAGCTGCAACTAGTGCAAATAGTATTCTCAGTGAAATACTATTTACCACGGGACTAAATATTTTGTTGTAGTCAATTTCATGTTCCTGTTTGCATTTTTTAACTATTAGTCTTCTCTTGTGTCTTCCATAATTTTTTACTTTTAAGATCTATCTGTTACTAAGTATTTTTTTGCGTTCTGCTTCATGTTTGTTAACTTGTTTTTTTTAAGAATTTTTTTTTTTCCTTTTTGATAGCTTTAATCTATTCATTCTTTCTGGGATTTTTGACTGCCTCTTTAAAAGTTAAAAAAGAAAAGTTGTAGTATTTTTTTGATATTTTACCTCTTGTTGATCTTTGCAAATTGTAATTGTTTTCTTGATTTCTTATTACTTCATCTTTTCTGTTTTTATTTTCTTTTCTGTTTTTTTATTGTTTCTTCTGTCTATAGTGTGATTTTTTCTCCGGTTTTTATTTTGTTTTTGAACTTATTTATTACAAACGTCTATTTTTCTCGAGTGTTTTTATTAAATATTACATATCTATAAGTTGTTATTGTTTTTTTGCTCATATTCCACAGACTATATCCAATTATTACTATTTTTTATTTTAAACGTCCAATTTTTTAATGTACTTAGGCAAAAGCGTCACTTTCAAATTCTCTGGAAATATCGGGTTTTTTACGTGTTTATTTTAATGCGCAGTTGTATGAACAAGTTAATGAAATTCTTCAATTTGTTAGATAGTGTGCTGTTTTTACGGCTTTTTCCCATGTTTTGTGTTGTTTTCCATCCAAAATTAATGTTTTTGCTTTTTCTATCAATGTTCTGTTCAATTGTTTTGCTTTAGTATTGAGTTGAGGAACATGTGGAACTGTGTAGTCCAAAATTATTCCTTTTTGTTTGGACTATGTCTTGATTTTTTTGGAAATGTATTTGCTACCATTGTCATATCTGAATTTGTGCATTTTTAAATTCTATTTTAATTCGATTATGTTTACGTATTCTTTTATTGCATCATTGATTTGATTACGACTTTTTAACAAAAATACCCTGCAGTAATGAATGAAGTCATAAAGGAAGGTGATGAAATCTCACGTTATAGGATTTATTGAACCACATACGTCTAAGTGTATTGTTTCTATTGGTTTAATTGCTCTTGTTTGCTTTGTTTTAAACGGAAGTCGTGTCTGTTTTGCTCGTACACAACTTTTACATATCTCATCCAAAAGATTGGTTAATTTTTTGTAGAGTTAGACAGTGGATAAGTTTTTTTAATTTTAATAGGCTTTCTTTGTTTAAATAACCCATCCTTCAATGCCACAGTATTTTTGATTTTTCCGATGTTCTTGTTAAGGCTGTTTCATGTTTTTTACTGTCGTAATTTATGCTGTAAAGGCTATTTTTCTTTTTCTTTTTCTTTTTAACACTTTTATGTTATTTTTGTATATCTTTAATAAATTTAATGTCACTTCTATTTTTGGTTATTGCATTTACTAATAGAACAGTCTTACTTAACTCTGGAGCATAGCACCACTTTTCTTATTGCTTCTGTGCACATTGTGTTTATTTTTTTTGATATTTTTATTGTGGAACAGTAGCTTTGTGTTTTACACAGAAGTTTTAGGTCATTGGTAAGGTGTGACGTAAATCCGGAACAGTAGCTTTGTGTTTTACACAGAAGTTTTAGGTCATTGGTAAGGTGTGTCGTAAATCCGGAGTCTAGTATCCATTAATTTTCATTTGTTTTGACCAAAAACGATACCTTATTTTTGTTTGTTGACTTGTTTTTTCTTTTCTTACGGTAGTAACAATTTTTTTCTGAGTAGTTGTTCTTCTTACAGATGTTGCATCTTGGTAAAAAATGTTTAGTTCTGCATTTTGCTGCCAGATGTCCTTTTCTTTGTTACATTTAAAACGCTACTTTTTGTTGTTTTGTCGTCCTTTTTGTTATCTTTTGTTCTGAATTCTTTGCTGAGCATTCTGGTCATTAAATTTTCCAATGTGTTCTTATCTTGAGGTGTTGTCTTTCATGCACTTACAAAATGTTTATATTGATCGGGCAAGCTTAACAGAATTATTGATATTGGCATTTCAGAACTTATTGCTGCGTTTAACCCTTGAAGTTTAAACGCCATGTTAGTTATTTTTCTTAGAAATGTTGCCATACCAGCTTCTTTCTTATATTTATTATTAAAAAACTTTTGCATTAAAATACACTTGCGTTGTTCATCTTGTCCTTCATAAATGTTTTTAATTTTATTATACATGTCATTGCTTGTTGCAGAATGTGTTAGACATGTCTATAACGCGTTTTGCCTTTGCAAACTTTTAATTTCTCACTTCTTACTGACATTTTGTTTGTATTCTGTTTTAGACAGTTTAGTTTTTTTTATGTTGGTCACTTTACTTTTTTGGACTCTCTTATTTTAATTTATGCGACAATTGCTCTTGTTATTCTTGGTTATTTTAGTTTTTACTTTTTACTGTTTTATTTTTATTTTCCGACACACGCACTTTGTCTGTTTTAGAAGTATTCTGTTTTTTGTTTTTTTTTTCTACTTTGCGGCACACTCAGTTTGTCTGTTTTACTTAGCTTTTTTATTGTAACACATTTACTTTATTTATTATTTTATACGGTTTTCACTTTGCGACACACGCAATCGAGCTCCGTGTAACCTCACTCTTCAGTTATTTTAACTTTTCACATGCATCTTCTAATTTAACTGATTTCTAAGCCCATGACTTGTTGATTGGAATTAAATGAATTTCATATAATAAACGTGGAAATATTAGTAGTTTAAGCGGACATACCTTTGGAGGTTATAAATGCATCGACATTTTTCTTACATGTCTTTATATTGACTGACGTCTTTTTTGACATTATTTAAAACTTAACAGGTCTAATGTTGCTTGTTGTTGCAGAGTTAGCTAATCTGCCGCATGTGTTGTCATACGAGAAGTGACCGAGGTAAATTTCTTAAAGTGATTGAATTACAAGGAGGATAAATACTACAAGCAGAATACTATCGCAATAGAAAAGGGTTGTTTTATAGAATGTTCAAACTATTTGCGATGCTGAATTAAGTATTTAAAATATGATTGTAATATGGCTTAAATTCACAGATGATCAGACTATTTTCAATAATTCTGCACTTAAAAAGAAATTATTGCAAGGTATTTTGTGCAATGGAATAATTGTTGGAGGCAGTGAGTATGCGAACACTTCTTACCTAATGACTCCGTTAGCACTTCCAAAGCCGAAAGAAATTCTTTAACTGACGTTTATTATTTTTTCAACTTTTGTATTTACTATTCCAGTTACCTTAAAAGTCTGTATATAATTTTAGAAAACTTTTTTTTTCTGGTTTCATCCCCCAACGTTCCAGAAAAAAACATTATGAAAATTTTTGTATGTTTTGTTTTTTGATAGTACACAAGTTTTTTATAAAACTTTTGTCAGCACTGAAAAACAAATAATAGATAATAGGACGGGAGTATTTCAACTTTAAACGCAAAGTATTTTTTGTAGTGTCAGGTAAGTATTAAAAAAAAAGTTTCTAAAATTTTATTGAGCTTTATGCTTTAAATTATTCACTGCCCAAAAATAGCAATTTTTTATTAAGTATTAAAATAAGTTGTAGAAGTAATATAGTTAATCTCTAAATTTTATTTGAAGGAAAAATTATATTCGAAAGCATACCCTCTTTTTCGTCAGTTTCAATTTCTCCTCCTTCAAAGGGGATTTATATAAATGAATCACCTTCATACATCATTAATTAACACATTTATGGCCACTTTCGCTTTAAATATCCATGGATAGTATCGACATAAATTATTTTGTGGTTGGACATGGAGACTTATAACAATAAAATATTAATATATCAATATTATTATTATTTGTTTATGCAAATAAAGTTTTATTAAGTACCCATTACATGTAAGTTTTTTGATATTGTTTATATTTACTAATTACTATTTATTATAGTTTTATCAGCTTGATCACAGTTAGATATATTATATCGGCATACACTCTATACTTTGTAACTCAAGGCAACAATACAATTAAAAGTTATTGACATTTTCTTAGAAAACATTAACCATAATGCTACTTTCTAACAGTTAATCAAACTAATTCAATAAAGAGCAATAATTTAACAATATAACAAATATAATTAAAACACGACAAAGTTTTTTTTTTAATTATGTAAGAAACAAAAAAAAATTTTTTAGTTTATTGCTTATGCAAGACAATTTTATTTTTAAATAGTTTAATTAGAACATGCAACTTTTGATTAATTATTGTTAGATAAATAGTTTAATCTTATTAATTTAATGAATTGTGAATTGCAATTGGTTATAAATAGTCTATTATTATTTTTTTTATAACATTAAATAAAGAACAACGCCCAGCCAAAAGATGCGACGAGGATTTAATCTGAGCTGGTTTAGATAGTATATACCAGCAGCTATATGGCTTCTGAATAAGAAAAGACAAATTTAAATAGCGACTAAAGAAGAAAAAAAAAATAAGCAGTCTCATCATAAAGAAAACAAAAATGCGGACTTTGCTACTTATTAGGGCAACTCTTATCCAGATGTTGAAAACAGAAGTGATTTCTAAAGTCTGTTTTTTATCTGCCTCCCGCCGTGAATGTTGATTGATATATTGCTAAAAAAATTTAAAACATGCTGGCTAGCATTAAAATATTTACTTTCAACACACTTTTACTGGCACATTCTTTGCACTCATTTTTGTTGATTCTTTATTAGTTCTTACCGTCGTTACTTATAATACGTTACGTATAATTCTATCTGCTGCTATAATTGATGAACAGCATGGTTTTTGTTAGAGTAGTTCCACACTTACTAACTTATTGTGCTACAAAAATTATCTTTTGATGGCTTTTGAATCAAGAGTACAAATTGATTCTATTTACACCGATTTTTCAAAGACTTTTGATTGCGTAAGCCACCGTATTTTGTTAGCTAAGCTTTATGCTTTAGGTTTTCATCATGCTGTGGTTTTATAGTTATCTAGTTTTTTGGAAAATTGTACTCACTGTGTAAAAGCTAATAATTTTCTTTCACAGCCAATTGTTTTATCATCAGGTGTTCCCCAAAGATTACACTGCGGTTCAATTCTGTTCCTGCTTTTTATCAATGATATTTCTCAGTGTATTCATTTATCGTCTTTTTTTTTAGTTGCTGATGATCTAAAAATTCTAAAGCTTTACAAAAATATATATTTATCTGTTAATGATTGTCATCTGTTACAACAAGACTTAGGGCCGATTTATTCACCTTTCTATAAAGTGCTCTGTAGCATTACTGTTAAGATTGCCATGAATTAATGTTTATTCATCTATATAGTGACAACCTGTCATCATATTAAATTTACAAGACAGATAAATTATATAGATCACTTTGGCCCGTTAGTAAAAAAATTACTTAGGGCCGATTTATTCACCTTTCTATAAAGTGCTCTGTAGCATTACCGATAAGATTGCCATGCATAAACGTCTGTTCGTCTGTCAGTAGTGACAATCTTTAAGTAAATCGAATTTACGGAACAGATATCTTATAGATCACATTCACCCGTTAGTAACGACGTAAAGGGAAGAACATAACCTCAATTTTTATTTGTGCATTGTGATTTCTTGTGTTCAATCTAGTCATGGATATTATAAATGATCTAGATATTTTGCTTGACGAAATTGATGTGAATGATAATAATTTAAATCGCCGTCCATATAATAGTCAGAATCGTCTTCAACAATGGGACTATTTAAATTGTTGGGATGATATAGACTTTTTCCAGCGGTTTCGTTTAAATAAAAATTCAGTGTTAGAAATATTACCCCTAATAGAAGAAGAACTTTTACATCAATCAAACAGGTATAAATTAAATTTCATTAATAAATCTAATTCCAAGATGAACTTTTACATCAATCAAACAGGCATAAATTAATTTTCATTAATATGTTAAAACAATACCATTTTTTTTTAGAAACAATCCCATTCCACCTTTGCAACAGTTATTGTTGACACTAAGATTTTATGCCACCGGTGGTTTTTATGTATCAATAGGAGACTTTGGAAACATTTACAAATCAACTGCAGCTAAGATAATTCATAAAGTAACTTCGGCATTAGCTGGTTTGAGGCAACAATTTATTTGTATGCCTTCAACACAAGAAGAAAGAATCAGCGAACAAATAAAATTTATGCAAATTAGTCGATTTCCAAGAGTAATAGGTGCTGTAGACTGTACGCACATAAAAATTCAAAGCCCAGGTATGTTTATAATACATATAACAAAGTTATAATATAAAAAATAACACATTTTTAGGAGGAGCAAATGCAGAACTTTATAGAAACCGTAAAGGATTTTTTTCATTAAATGTTCAGTGCATCTGCGATGCCAACTATAAAATTAGAGATATTGTAGCTCGATGGCCAGGATCTTCACACGATGCCAATATTTTTGATAATTCTTGTATTAAACAAAGACTAGAAGGAAACGAGTTTGAAAATGGTGTTTTATTAGGTGACAGTGCATATCCTTTAAGACGTTACATGATAACACCAATTTTAAACCCGCAAAACAATATTGAAAATCTTTTTAATGAAGCTCAAATTAGGACTAGAGGTACAGTCGAAAGAACATTTGGAATTTGGAAGCGGCGTTTTCCTTGTCTTTCTATTGGGATGAGGTGCAAAATACCAATGGTTCAAAATATAATAGTCGCAACAGCAGTCTTGCACAATATTGCAAGAAATAGCAATGAAAATATTGAGGAGTTTGAAAATAATGTAGAAGAATTGGATGATATTATTAATGCCGATAATAATAATTTTTATCGTGCAGAGTTTTTAAATTACTTTAGAAATTTGTAAAATAAAATAAAAGTGTATATATTTTTTAAAGTTTATTATAATAAATTTACATTTTGGTTTATTAATTTATTATTATATTTCATTTTGAATTGGTGCAGCTCTTCCTTCCTATCATCATCTCTGCGTAGAAGTTCCATTTCCAGATTTATTTTAGCTAACTCCTGCTCGGCAACTTTTTTTTGAAGTTCAATTACTTCTTCACGACCTTTGGTAATGTTTGTAAATTTGTTTACTTCATCCCGGTGTTTGAAAGTTTTTAGTTTTTTGTTTCTTGGCGTTCTCAGCGTGGCAGGAGTCCAAGAATCCCAATTACTAACTGAAATCAAATTATATTATAACTTTTACACATAAGTAAATAGAAATTTTATTTTGAATATAAGGTTAAAGTTAAAACTTGTGTTGTGTCTGGGTTTTAGAATATTATCTAATCGTTAAGAATAAAGCTAATAAAATGTAATACATACGTGTGATTAAAAAACAGTTAAAATTTAATATTATATATAAATACCATTTTCATTATTGGTAATTTCTTGAAACACATTTGAAGGTGGTGTTGATGAACTTGCCTCTGGAGCATCTGGAATAATTTCAGCTTGGATTCCTTCTTCGACAAATAATAATTGGGCCTCATTAATTTGTGCTACTAAAAAAAACATAAATTATAAAAACCTATAAGATAAATAAATAAAACCCTACCTTCATCGGAATCATTAATGCTAGGAAGACCCTCCACACTTAGCGCTATTATTCTCATTAGTTTTTCCTCGAGGGGTGTATAAATAACTATTTCAGCAGCACCACCTCCCGTCTTATACATATCACTTTTTATTTGTTGTTTTTTTGTTTTATACTTCTTTTTATCCCATCGTATTTAACTTTCAGCATTTTAACTGTTCTGTTTCCTGCAGTTAGTACGTTAAAGCATTTCATTAAATCATCCCATGCTTTTTCTTTTTGCTTCCAAGTAACTGCATCCGTTCTTTTATTTTTAATGACATCTACTCTTTTTAGTACTTCTTCCACTAAGCATTCTGTCTCGGCAACAGAAAAGTTGGTTGAACGTTGTCTTTTAATTCCTTAAATTTGAAAACATTAGAACCACTTGTTTGATATTGATATTATTCATATTTAATTACTTTTGAACACATGAAAAAGTATGACTGAGATAATTCTTAGTTTCAATAGCAAATATACTGCAAGCAATAGTGTGCCTTATGGGCCATAAAACAAGTAAACAGGTGCTGAACTTTCTGACCAGCAGTTAATCTACTCAAAATTAATTAATTATTTTTCTAGATATAAATAGAGCAAAAAGGTCCAGTACCTTTTTAAAATTGATTTATTATGGCAATTTGTTTGCTTTTTATTAATTATGTATTAACTTACCTGACATTATTTCACAGAATAAACTATTCACATGTTTTATACAATTATTTTTATGAAGTTTTAAAAAAACAGTAATACCGCAACCTACTACTAAACAGGTCAACTAAAAATTATATCTCTTTCTTTCTCACAGAAATATATATAGCTATCCTTTTCTCCAAACTGTACTACCCCTATAAAAACATTGTAAGCGTTCAGTAATTACGTGACATATAAACTGGGATGAATACACCCAAATTTCATATAAGAGATCTATAAGTTTATTGAACACATAACTAATCAATAACTTATAGAACAGATGAATAAATCGGCCCTAAAAGAACATAACCTTATGCCATTTTGTTTCACATGAATGTAACCACAAACAAATAACAACACACAGTAGTACCACACTCGTTTTCTTTTTATTAAGTCTATCTCTGTCTTTCTTACAGATATGTATATAGATATCTTTTTCTATTGAGTTGTACTAGCCGGGGTGCGTTCCTAAAGTACTTGGGCGAGGGTGAGAGTGACCCAAATGATCACCTTTGCCGTTCCTAAAGTAGCGGTGAAGGGAAAACATTTCACTCTCGCCGGCGTTCATACCGTACCCTTGTTACCGTCCTCTATGAGCGGGGGAAATATCACACCCGACCAAAGTTAGTCTGTTTTTTTATGTTATCTATGGTTTGTTTACGTCGTTTATAATTTACATTTTGAAAATGGATATTACAAAAATGTAAATTAATAATAATTAATAATAAATATGCCTTTCTGTTTCTGGCAGTTCCTCTAAATCATCTTCATCAAAATAATCCATTAACGGAAATGATGAAATGCATATTGTTCTGACTGCATTTGCTAATGGAACAACAACAGCTAAAATTTTTCTTCTTTTATTAGCTTGTGCCATATTAACTAATAAATGTTGTTTATATTTGACGCATTGACGTTTGATTTTTGAAGCCTCACCCAATGAAGTTGGCCTTACCTTAATACCCTACCCTAAACACGCCCGACTCGTTCATAAACTCTATTCCCCGTTTGATCATGTGACATCACACTCGCCGAGGTGTCACTCTCCCCTCACTCCGTGTTTAGGAACGCAGCCCCGTATAAAAACTTTATAAGCGTTCAGTAATTATTTGTCATATAAAATGGGATGAATACACCCAAATTTTATATAAGTGACCTATAAGTTTATTGAACACGTAACTAATCAATAACTTACAGAACAGATGAATAAACCGGCCCTTAGATTCCGTAAATGCTTGGTGTCATAATAATTATCTTTTTCTTAACGTTAGCAAATGTTTTTTGATTAGTTTTAATAGAACACTGAATAAAATACCTTACGGTTATGATATTAATCATAAACCTTTGAAACAAGTTTCTCAAATAAAAGACTTGGGCGTAATCTTTGATCACAAACTCACATTTGTCGAGCATATTAACTATATGTGTAACCGAGCTATGAAAATGCTGGGTTTTGTTTACAGAATGTTAGCAGATTTATCCCCAAGTACGCTCAAATTACTTTAATGTTTTTTGGTGCGCTCTTATTTAGAATATGCTCCGTCAGTCTGGTGCCCGTCTTACAAAATTCATATTCAAAGTATTGAACAAATTTAAAATAAGTTTGCTAGATTATTATCTTAAAAATCGGGATTTTAGCGGTTGATTTTGATCAATCAATTTGCCACCACTAAAACTTCGTTGCAAACGGGCGTTTTTGCATGAACTAGTGATGTCTAAAGTAGACTGTCCTAGGCTTCTTGCATCTCTACTATTCAGTATTTCTCTTAGCAATCGACGTATCAGGCAGATGCTATTGTTTAGAAAATTTACACATTCTACAAATTACGGGCACAACAACCCACTTGTTAGGATGTTTAAACTGGCAAATTGTTTGCCAAGTAATATTAATTAGTTTTGTACCAAATTGCAGTTTAGGTCGCAATTAAATTATATTGATTGAATTGCGTACCTAAATTGTATTATTAGATTTAGATTAAACTTGTTTTTATGTATTTTTTGTATTTCTAAAATATTATTTTAGTTGTTGTAATATGTTTATTTATATATTATAGTGTAGATGCAAATAGTTTAACTTTTACCGTGAATAAAAAATTATTAAAGATGGGGGCGTTGATGTTTTTATCTAAACAAGGTAGTTGTTTGGTAATAGAAACTTTCCACTTATTATTTTGTTGTAGATGGTCGAGTTTTTAATTGACCAACGTTCTCAATTTTTTTATTTTATTTAGCGTATGTGCAGCTTATAATTTAACTAGTTAATTGGTGTACTTAACATGTATGACTAAGGTAGATTTAGCAGAGGAGTGGTGCCAACCAGGAAACGTCTTGGAGTCAGTTGTTTCAAATCCGTGAATTGTCTGACATCGGAAACAGAGGCTGTTCAGACATAACTTATAATTAAATTATAAAAGTAATAATTTTTTTATATTATGTCAGTTTTTTTTATAAGATTTATATGATGTTTGGTGCTTTTTACGCTAACTACCCAGATACCTTTAAAATGTGCTGATAGAGGTGGTATAAATTTCTATTTTACTAATAATTTTGCAAACAATGATTGCATGTTATTCTGTTTGTAAGTAAATGAGTTGCAGAACTTGTTCTATGTACCACCAACATTTGTGGCATTATCAAAACAGATAGTGCTTGGTTTTTCTTTTGCGCATAAAAACGTTGCAATCAGTTTACAAAAGCTTTTAGTTTGTTAAAATGGTTTGGTTTGGTATGTTTACTCGACAACGTTGTGCATGGGATTGCTTATTGCAGATTTTCTTAAAATTGGCTAATATTTTGTACGTATTGTGGTAAGTATCTGTTGTAGTTACCGTGTATCAAATACAACGTACGCAACTTAACTTGTTGTAATGTTATTTTTGATTACGCGGTGATGTGGCAAATAGAAATTTGTCTATTAATATTTTTACTATGTGGTTTAATTTTGTGTATTCTACAAGAAACCTTGAATATTTTTCCCGGAAGCTTGTGTTTCTACTAGTTTTTTTTCTAACGCATAAAATCTCCATTCAAATTTTGTTAATTTGTTTTTTAAGTGTTTTTTACAAGCTAACTCTTCAACTGCATGCGTTGAAAGATGTGTTGATGTCTAATTTCTAAAATTATTGCAGTTAATTGTTCAATGTGGCGAGTGCTAAGTTGCGGACTGAATCTATTGGATAATTTGCACATTATCCACCCTAATCTTGTTTTTTATAGAATCAACTTATTTGATTGTTGGTTTTGTATGATTTAACAAATTTGACTAATCAAAAGTAACTTTCAAAATATTCTAGCATCTAATTATTGATCAGTTAGCTTGAGGTATGTCAATTTGATTTGTTTAACTTTATGTTTGGCTGCTTTTGAGTGATGTTTGGAATGACCAAAAAATGTTTGTTTTGCTTAATAAACTAATATGAATTGCCACTTTGTGTTTGATAGTTGTTTAGGAGTTTTCTATTTCGTTTAATGGTAGATGTATTTTGGTTTTCTTCAAACGTAATTTTACTGATTCCGTTACAAAATTGCTAATAGATCATAGCTTCTGGAGGTATATCAATTGTTGTAGTACACAAAGTGCTGTGATTTGTCCTGCCCTAATATAACTACATTTGACTCATACACTACGTAAAGCGTAGAATTATATTTTTTGTGGTAACTTTTACAACTGCCAAATTTGCAGTCCCTTTTATAATGATCTGATAATAGACAGTTGATTAATTATTTCACTTTTTTTTTATTTTTCATAAGGTGAAAACTGAAAATATTTTTTACAATTATGTATTATGTGAGGCATTAACGCATTCTGGTGTGCCATTAATTAATACCAATGCATGCGCTTGTTAAGGTTTGTGTTGTGATCCGTATTTTGTGCATGGATTCTTGTCTTCAAAGCAAACTTTTAAGTGTTACTACATAGTTTGCTGAGATTAAAGTCAATGAACTGATGGTTTCAACTTCTGAACATTACACAATTCGTCAGTTTGATCCACCTTACATAGAAAACTCTTATTGAAACTTATCCATCCTTCCAAGTTATTATTAAATTTTGGCTTATAAATCACTTGCAATTTTACCGACAGTTGGTTGACTGGTTATTTTGAGCGGTGGTAATAGATGACTGCGGTATACAATTAAACTAAAGAAGAATAAAAATAGAAAAAATATAGTAAGTTAACAGAATAAAAAATTACCGGGATGTGTGGCAATACGTACAAACAAGTTACTTCAAAAAATATAAGAACAAAAAATGAACAGAACAATGATTGTAGGAGTGAAAGGTTTAAGGTGTCTAAAGGTTTACAATAGTTACAAAGCCTAAACAATTTTTTAGAAAAAAGATAAGCAGCTGGAGTAGTAATAATTGGGTTAATAAAAATGTGATCTCTGGCAAATGCTAATAAAGTTGTAATTTTTTGCATTAAAAAAAGTAATAGCATAGAAGAAATTATTAGAAAAGTGATAAAATAGTTTAAATAAAAAAATAGAATAAAATGTAGAAAAAGTTAAGTGAATGTTTAAAAAAAAAAAAAAAAAAAGCAAAACAAAAATGAACGCCTAAAGTTTTTAAATATTTAAAGTATGTAAGCAAAAAGTATGAGTAGCAACAAAAAGAATTGATAAATACATAAAAGCAGAAACTTATTATTTGTTTTGAATTAAATAAAGTAGTTTGGAAAGCATGCAAAAAAAGTTGCAGTAGTACACATTTCCAAAGCATTTTATAAGATTTGGCATCCTAATCTTATCAACAAGTTTTATTGTATAGATCTTAATCATAAATCTGTAAAACTTATCTTATCTTATAGTTTTTTTGACAATAGAAAAATTATGGTTAGAATTGATGGTTTTAACTCTGACCCCAAAATGTCTCAAAATTTGGCTTTTATATTTAGATGTGGTTTCCATGTATGCTTGGTGTTGAAAATAACACTCAAGCATTTTTGCTAAGTTGACAGCTTTTATTGGGTGTTTTTTGTAGATTCATTATTTTTTTTTTCAAGAGAACCATTTAGATTTTTTGAGAATTAACCGTAAGAGCCAACAATTTTGTATTACTTTTAGGGCCTCTTGCATTAGGCTGCAGAGTATGCCTTCAAATTTGTCACTTAGCAAAATTAATAAACCAGTAAGCATTTGTGTAGAATCCACATTTATTGATTGTCGTTCAATTAAGCTGTTGCTACTGTATTTTCCTGCAACGACTCTCTTGGCGTAGTAGAAGCTTAACTTACATGCATATCTGCTGGACTAGACGTTTAAACCGTGAGTTTTATTTTTACACTGCAAATTATTTATGCTTTTTCGCCGGCATTTCAAACGCTTTAAACGTAGAAAGCTTATTTATAGGCTTATACCCACTTATTTTGACTGATTAGCCAAGATTTTTTGGCAACGTTGAGTGAGTCTACGTAGTAAACCCTTACGGGTACTATTCTACATTATTAGCAAGGAGAGCGCCTACGTTGATTATTTTCAATTAAGTTAATATCTATTTGATAATGAGGGTTCTATATTAGCGCAACATATTCAAGTTTACTGCAAACTAAATTGAAGTATAATAACCATACACATTGTAAATTAAAAAAACTGTTTGCATGATCGTTTTACAAAACCTATAGACTTGTATGAATCTTTTACAATTGCGTTAATGTGATGTTTAAAAGAAAGAGTTGAATCAAATGTTACCCCTAAATCTTTGTGTTTTTTTGTTTAATAAAACTTTGCCATTGATTGAGTAAGGAAAAGTGATATTTGTATTTCTGCGACTGAATATAACTGTTATGCATTTTTGGACATTAAGACTAAGTTGGTTGCAGTTACACCAATGATGTAAGTTACTCAAGGAATTTTTAAGTTTAATGCAGTCGTTGTAAGTTTTAATAACGGTATATAATTTAAGGTCATCAGCATATAATAAATTATTGACCTCGATCACATCTGTAACATCATTAATATATAAATTAAATAGCAGAAGACCTAAGTTGGATCCTTGAGCTACATTAGAGATGGAACAAAGATTATTGAAGTAAATCTTTTATATTTAACAAACATATCTCAATTCAATAAATACGATTTAAAAAACAATACAAAGTTGTCGTCAAAACCAGGACCATCTAGTTTTCTTAGAAGAATATCATAGTTTATTTTGTCAAATGTCTTAGAAAGATCAGTATAAATAATCGTATAAAAGTTTATTTTTGACATTTGTATTTTTGCTATCTCATACGATGTGGTGGAACTCTGCACCACATTTGATGACAAGGCTTATGTTGCCATTTATGCTATACTGTATCAACTCCTACTTGGAGGTATTGTGGGGTAGATATACGGATGCCACAATGAGGTCCGTTTTCTAGTTTTGTAGCCAAGCTGATCTTAAATGCACATCTTTTGCTTACCGTTTGTAGTGTTTGCAAAACAAACTTTGGATTCTACTATCTATGGTTTCTGGATTATGGCTATTGTATTCTGCATTGCATTTAGTTTGCGGCATAGTGTTACTACGGCTGGTCAACAGTGGTAAAAGTTTCATTGAATTACGGCAACGCCAGCCATCATTTGGCTTTTTTAGGGGTGATTTGAGGAGGTGTTTTTCCTTTTCGGCTCTGTGCTTCTAAGATTTCCTTCTGTCACAACTCATCTTTGGTGGCTATTTTAATGAGTGTTTTAAGGAACATGTAACTAACTCGGCCGTCTTATTTAAGTATAATATTTTTGGAATTTTTTTTCACTATACCTAGGACAAGAAGCCAACTTTTTGGGCTAGTTACGTCAAGTTTCTAGTTCTGCTTTCCCATGCGACTTACGCCCGCCTCAATGACATCTGGAGGTCTTATTAAAGTTTTTTTTATTTAATTTAATTCTTTATGTTTGTGAGAATTAATTTAATTTTTTTTTTGGTTTTTACCCACCAACAGTGTGGACGTCAAAAGCTACTAGAGACGTATAGTTCTCGGAAGTGGGTTGTACATAAATGGGTACTACATACAAAATCTATTAAGTATGCAGCTCGTTGCGCACCACGCCACTACCAAAGACTTGACCCTGTTGGCAGTATGTCTGGACAACGGAGCCAATTGATCGAAGTTGATTAGTTTCATTAACCCGTTTAAAAAAAAATAGACTATAGTAAAAAGATTAAAAAATAATAATTAAGTATTAAATAAATGAGAAATTATAGCAAAGATAAATAATATAAAAGATAGTTGGATAACCGGATAGAATATGAATAAAATAATAAAAATGTATGGTTCAATGGTTCAGTAGAAAAAATGAAAAATATTGAAAAAGAAAGTAGCTTAAAGATAGAGCAGTATTTACAACAATATATGGTAGTATAAGGGAAAGAAAAAATTATACGTGTTTTTAGAGTTGTAAGCAATGTATGCCACATAGTAAGAAGTAAGCGGCCGTTTTTAGAAAAAAAAACCGTAATTACCGCTAATGTTTTTGAGCAAAAATAGAGCAAAAATTTATTATTGTTTTAATAAAATAAAACACTGTCTACGTTTTTTACCACAAATACTTTATTGATATAATCTATATTCTAAAGAATATATATTAATATTAACAAAAGTTCACGACTCGAGTTTCGACTTTTGAAGGCCATTATCAAGTGATAATGGCCTTCAAAAGTCGAAACTCGAGTCGTGAACTTTTGTTAATATTAATATATATTCTTTAGAATATAGATTATATCAATAAAGTATTTGTGGTAAAAAACGTAGACAGTGTTTTATTTTATTATTATTATGGATTACCACGTAGTAAAGGTCTCAACCATCCTTTATATTATTATTGTTTGTGCCAACAAATATCGTTAAATTGAAATAGTTTTTTTTGCATTATACACTATTATTTATTACTTATTAGAATATTGTATGACAAATATTTTTGATTTGTTGCTATTATTAAGATTAAACCGTTTTATCTAATAAAATTTGCTGAAGTTTTCAACAATATTTAGTATAAAATCTGTAACTGCTTGATTTACTATTGCTATACATTTCATAGGTTTTAAGTACTTTTTAGTAAATTAAAAAGAACAAACCAATTTTTTTTGTAAAATTATATGTACCGCTTTTTTCCTAAGGACGACAATATAGATGTATTCAGTTTTTGGCTACGTTTTACTCTGAAATTTCACTGCGGAATATATTTTGATTATTGGAGCTACTCGATCGTATACCATTTCTTTTATTTGCATTTATATTGAATAAAATATTTTTATGTATATGACCATACGTAGACAATAGAAACAAGA
The DNA here is from genome assembly GCA_963932245.1 of Tachinus rufipes. Classification (NCBI taxonomy): domain Eukaryota; kingdom Metazoa; phylum Arthropoda; class Insecta; order Coleoptera; family Staphylinidae; genus Tachinus; species Tachinus rufipes. The sequence goes on along the minus strand of OZ010743.1, from coordinate 43,509,144 downwards.
ATAAATCACATTTAATTTTTTTTATTATAAAAACTGTTTTTTTCTGTACAAAAATATAAATATCATATAAAAATATATAAGAATATTTGGCATAAATCTTTGGACTCATCCAACAATATTACTAATTAATAATACATTTGTGCAACAATAACATATTGAAGTCATATTGAAAGACGCCAATATCTGCACATATGGTGTATACAATTAACCTAATTTAAATAATATTTACACGTATGGAAACATTGAAGCTATACAAATAGAAACGAATAAGAGATTCAATGTTATAAAGAAGATAATAATAATGATGAATTATTATCAGATGCCGGGATCTTTCTTCGCGGCAGTTGCACAGTTGAGATGTGGTATGGTAGTCATTTCAGTCTCTAACTCGAAATTAGTGACCTGTAAAAAGATAAAAAATATATGGTTATTATTGTATTTACACTTAAAATCGGGTCATATATTTATGAATGAAAACTTTCATTTTGGGCATTAGCATCGGATATTCTGCGAACATTTTAAATTGTCTATAGTTTCATCATTTCTTTTTTGTATCGTCATCACGTAGGCAGCTTTCAAAGTATGTTGGTCAATTGTTGATTAATTGGGTGTTATGTGCGTATTAATTAGTAAATTAACTAACCACTATGAATTAAAAATTATACATAGTTAATTGTTCATTAAGATTGAAACGAGTTTTTAGAATTATTTGTTTGTTATTAGACATAGAACAATGAATTAATTTTATTAAATTAAACATATTTTATTATCATAATTAATTGCTGAATAGATGACTAAATTAATCTGGACAGTTTATATAATTTACTACTTGCTTTGAGTAGTATAAAAAATACTTTTACTTTTAGTAATTTTGACGTCTAAATAGATCATTGATCATAATTTAGATGTTGAAAACATCAAGTGTTATGATTTTCGATAGGAAATAATTCAGATTTATTTTATTTGTTTTTCAAAATTTCTAACCACAGATTCGAAATTAATTTTTGCTTGTAATTAATCCATTTAATTGTTAATTTCCTGTTTTTAACGTCATTTTAATATATAAGTTATGTTAGATATTAAAATATTTATTTGAATATGTTTATTTAGTTTTTAATTTATGTTTTATATTATAATGTTATAGTTGATGGATACACCTATAACTTTTACCAGATAAGTTACCAATTTGAACAAGGAGAATCAACCATGTCAATATATATGGAACATTAATTTATGAATAAATAACATGCACTAATTAATCAACTCAATAAAATTGTTATTGGTAAATTTAGAAGTCTTGTGTTCTAATTTTAATTTAATGCAGTCAATGGAATTTTTTTATATATACATATTGTACAAATTAATGATTTAATTGATTGACATTTTACTGAAAGCAGTTATTTTTTATTTTGTTGAAAATTCTTGAAATACCAAGCAATAAAATAAATATGAATATAACAAATAAAGCTAACTATAATAACGATTAAGTGAGATGAGATGGCTGCTAATATTCTAAAGTTAATAGATTTTTGCAATAGATTTTTGCAAATTTTATATATGCAAGGTATATTATATTTAATATCTCTAAATCCTAAGTATTGTTTGTAAATAGTCTCATGACTGAAACTGTTTGATATCTAAACAAATTTATACATTATTTGAGATCTACATATATGAAAACTTGGTCCTTAGTACAGTCAATATGGTAATATAATTATACTTTTAATTTAATGTATTTTATTAACACCTATGTGCAGCTAATAAATTATATGGTCAATGTTTTTATTTGTTCTATAAATAAAATTTATTGCACTAAAAAATATATTATTCTGATAATTATAATAGTTTATTAGGTACTTAACTAGAAGTTGAAACACAGCTCTTAGAGAATAAAATATGTATGTATAAAACGTTTTAAGATATATCAAAGATTACTTTATCGAAGTTTTGAAGAATGATGCGTTTAATTATGTAGCATCTAAATAAAAGCTAAACATATGCAAATATAAATAATGAGATAAATGGTTATTGCTCATTTTATAACAATTTAAGTAATAACAGTCGGCCCATAAAATGTGTAAAACGTAAGCGCGAGAAAAAGATGGTAAACCGAGCAAAGGCACGAGTGTAACAGAGCAAACAATTATTTTGTGTATATTAAGTTGCCTATTATACCAGCTGTAAATACTAAAAATCTGTATTTATTGGTTCTATGAGCAATTATGCAATCGGCAACCATTTTTAGATTTTAAATTTAATTAAATTATAAAGTAGTTGAACAATTTATTCAAACTTAACTCAAAAATTAACGTGACTAAATGTTAAACAACAGACAAATGACTTGATGCAAGAGACAAATTTGAATAAACGACTCTGTGCTTAGAATTATACAACTTAATGTAAATTATTTGTTTCAATATGAAGATATTTTCAACAATAATATTATTAAAAGTTTAGAAAACTTCACTAGAATATTTAAATTGTTAAAGTCTAAACAAATATTTAATGTTATCTTAAAACAATTACTTTTTACAAAGTTTTTACCAAATGATTTATTAACTTATAATAGTAATTATTTTATTTCATTAATGTTGAATATATAGATTACAGTATAGTGAAGGTCTCAACAATCTTTTATAGAAAATTATTTAGAAGTTTTCAAAAAAGTATAGACAACTCAAATCTGTGGTTATTTAACTAAATTAAACCATTAGGATAATTAGAGTTATGACGAACCGATAATGCACAATTTAAATTAATTAGTTCAGTAAATTGTGTTTACTGACGTCCAGAAAACCCCTATTTTTATGTGGACAGAGCAAACAATTCATTTGACACATTGTAGATACAAGAACACATTAATAATGCATTTTTTATAAAATATAAGCTGTTACAAACCAGTTGGAAAATTGCTATAATAAAAACCTTGTTTTTGCCAAAAAAATCAGTTTAAAGACCTTATTTTTTTATTATAAACTTAGATAGAGGTCACAGTAAATCTTTAAAATTAGATTTTATTTAGTAGAATGTGTTTTGGGCAGCTGAGGTATTGGAATTTATGGTTTAAATTTTTTTTTTGTAAGATAGTATACAATTTACTTGACATGTTCTCAAAATATAAACAATACCGTATTAAGTTACTTAAGAAATAAGCACAACATTGTATAAATAATAATACTATAACACCAAGTAAAATATATTTAATTGGTTATTCATAAATAATTATGATCCCAATAAGTAAAATGAATGACAAGATTAGTTTAACATGCGTAACAAAAAATTAAATATTAAACACTTTCTTGGTATTCAACCGCAATATAGAGTTATTGTATGATGCAACAAAGAAGTGGTGTTACTACTAGAATCCCAAATCTAAAATAGTATTAAATATTAAGACACTATCAAAAATTAATAATTTTTGTTTGTAGCTATGATTGCGTTGAAAGCAGCTCAAACATTTAAAAAATTAAAATGGATGACAAGACAATTAAGCAAGTTGTTTTATATACGTTACTAGCTAAGCATGGCTAACATAAAGAAACCTTATACAATCATTTTGTTGCTATACATCAATTATATAGAATAGTTATGCAATGTAATGTTACTGGAATCTTAAATTTAGAATATTTAATAGTTATGCATTAGATATTAAAACACTTTTGAAAAATACTTTTGTTTTATTTCTGTAATAAAACATTTCATGGATTATTTATTCTTCCTTATGTAAGATATAAAAAATATGTGAATTGGATAACAAAATGAAAATGCAAGTTTTATATATGCTTTGCTAGTTTAACATGGATTACATAAAAAAATAACATTTACAAGCATAGGATGCCTTTTTGCATGATTTGGATTCGGGAAGTATTAACATTCTTAACACCGTACTAAGACAATACTTACTAAGCGTTTAAAGTAAAGTAATACCACTGATTGGTAAAGCATAACTATGATGAGCATTGGAAAACTATCTAATGCATAGAGAGTATAAAATAGATGACAAGTTGATCACGAATAATGTGTTTTATATATCTTGCTGCCTTGACATCAATAAATAAAGTTAGTTGATGTGGAAACAAAGTAAAGCAATTACTGGAGTCCAGAATGCAAAACCCAAAATATATAATGGATATTAGATTTAAAAACACTATTCAAAATTATTTGTTCTGGTTTCTTTAATAGTTGTGAATAATTACATTACATATATTAACTAACTTGTCCGATACTTCTATAGTATAAAATAATATGCGATCAGTGCATATTATTTTATAGTAAAGGGTTTTTCAATAAAAAGTTTCATTTTAAATAACAGGTTATTTGGACAGCTGTCAATTTTGAAGCTGTTACCTTTTGACATTTGATAAATAAAAACTACGCCATTATTAAAAATGGAACGATACACGCTTCAACAACGCATTGAAATGATTAAAATTCACTACAAAAATAGTAAAAAAAATTCAGTCACAGTTTGCAAAATTAAAGCATATTTTGGTTGTCGTAAAGCACCTTCTCGGCCGGCAATAGTAAACCTTATAGAAAAATTTGAGCTTTTGGGATAAGTTTTGTGATGTAAAGAATCAAAACCGTGCGCATCGCTCAAGAACACAAGAAAACCCAGGTTTGTCAATTCTTCGTCAATTTTTGGAATTAGATATTCCACTAACGACAATACACCGTATTTTGCATAAAGACTTAAGTCTTAAGGCTTTTAAAGTTCAGTTAACACAAGAACTCAAGCCGGTCGATTACCATAAACGTCGTATCTTTGCTAATTGGGTTCTTCAAATGCATCAAAATGATCCGAAATTCTATCGAAAAATTATCTTTAGTGATAAAGCCCATTTTTACCTCAGACTCAGATATTGATTGTTGAAAAGTCTTTGCATTCTCAACGTGTCACTGTTTGGTGCGGTTTATGGGCTGGCGGTGTGATTGGATCTTACTTTTTTTCAAAATGTGGCTGGTGCAACTGGTACGGTGAATGGATGGCGCTTCCGAGCTATAATTAATGATTTTTTATAGCCGGAATTGAAAGATATTGATGTGGACGTCGTTTATTTTTAGCAAGACGGCGCTACGTGCCACACTAGCAACGAAACAATCGCAATTTTGCAAGAAAAGTTTTTTTTTTTAGTTATTTTTCGAAAAGGTGATCACAATTGGACACCAAGATTTTGTGATTCAACACCTTTAGACTTTTTTCTTTGGGGCCATGTGAAAGATAAGGTCTAGGCCAATGCTCCACAATCAATTCAAGACCTTAAAGATAGAATTCGTGAAGTTGTGCGAACTGGTCATGGAAAATTTCATAAAAAGAATGTGGTACTGCAACCGTAACCGTGGCGGCCATTTGACTGATATCGTTTTCAAATGTTAATAGCATATCTTCCTCTTTACAATAAAATAAACATTTCTTGATTTTTCTTAGAAAATACCCGTTTTTTTTAAATATTAAAATGAATTGGAAAATCCTTTAGAATATATAAGTTAAAAAATATTTTTTATAGATACATTTAAACCAAGTAATGTCAGCTATACACGTAACTACGTACTTAAAATTAAATTAAATGTACTTAACTTGACAGTATGTAGGATAATGAGAAGTTACGAAAGGCTGGCATAATAATGTAATAAAATAACATTCATCAAATGGAAATTTGAAATAGCTTAAATCGTAAACGATATAAAATAGATGATGAGACAGTACTTTCTTGAGTCAGAAACTCTATTATCTGATTGCTAATGTTTTTGTGAATTAGGTTTGAATTGAAATACTGAGCCAAACAGTACTACGTACCTTACATAAAGATAAAAGAAAAGCTTATCATATGCAACCTATTTAAGATTTTTATTCTAGAGATCCGGAAAAAATAAAAAAAATTGTGAATGACTTTTAAATACTTTTTAAATTAGCAGAAACTCTATAGACGGACAAAGCTGCAATTACAAAAGCTGGAATGACCACAATCTTTATGTTTGGTCACATAAAAATTTAGTGTTAATGTTTGGATTTGGTATAATACTTTTTGCGTTCAACATTAAACGCAATTTTATTTTATGAGTTTCTTACAACTAACTAAAAATTTACTAGCGGACGTACCTTATTACTTTAGAAATAGAAATGGGTTTCAATTTGATGATATTCTAACACATTTTGGATTAATAGTTTGAAATTGGTCAAATATAAATTATTCTCAGCCGTGCAGAACTAGTAGTCTGGCTTTCAAGATCGCCAGTTTTTGATTCATTTGATTTTCATGTTGGGAAACTCTAACAAAAAACCAACTAGTTTTAAAAGTTGAATGCAATGAGGTAAGGCAACATAGAATAAAAAAATTAATCGCAATTGATACGTTGATTTGGCTTTGCAGAGAATGTATTGACGTCGGAAAACTTTAATTTAAACATTAGCTAAAACAATTTTTTTTTTTTAATTGATTAACTTTATGATATTAAAATAATACTATAAATTCTGTTAATTGGACTTTTAGTATCTTTGTTAGGTTGCATTTAAAGATACACGTTTGTAGATTTTTTATGTTCCAAGTGATTAGTTAAGTACACTGTTTAAGTTTTCCAAAAACACTAAACCATTCTGTACCACTTGGGCATAGAAGTATATAAGAAAGTTATGTGGTAATATTGTTAAAATAAAAAAGCTTTTTTTTATGTCGATTTCTTCCATCGGTTTTAACTTACTCAATTTTTTCCTGGTACTATATACAAATCTTCATTGATGTTATACATATTGGGTGTTGATGCACAGTCTACATTAAACCACCAATCACATACTCTGGCGAATTGATTGAAAATAGTTCCATTTGGACATAAGAAGCTGAATTGTTGTCCACTTGGCAAGCACCAGTGCCATACCTAAAAATTTAAATTCAATATTATTATTAAGTTTTAGACAATCTATAAAACGTAATATAACAACTTTTTTGAAATAAATAAATAAAAGTAAATCTTTGCTTTTGTTTTCTATATTGTAGGTATTTATTATAGTTTAAAAAAATGTAGTTGAGTACTCTTAGTTGCCTAAGTTGTTTATAGAATATAGTATATTTTTTTGTAATTTTATTTCCTATATTATAGATATTTACTATAGCTTAAAAAATGTAGTTGTGTACACTTAGTTGCCTACAACTGCAATAGAATATAGAATAATTATTGACTAATTATTAATATTATTTCAATAGTATAAGCATTTTTATATATAAGTTACTTGAGAATTGTATCAAACTTTTAATTCTTTTTTTTTTATAAAAATGTTAATACATTTGAAACAATAAAAAATACTTTTTAAATATAATGTCAACATTTTTTTTAAACCAATCAACATAAAATAATAGAAAAAAGGCATTTATGAAGAAACTATATAAGCAACCATCTAACAATTTAATTTAAAAATGTAATTTAATGTTAACAATAATGAGAATTTTGTACGGATGCATATGTATATTAAACTGGTCTTTTATAATTAAAGTTCTAGCTAGTTTTCTAATAATAATTTGTTTGTAAATATGTTTTATATTATGATATAAGAAAGCAGTAATTAATAATATGTATAAAAACCTAACAATTATTTTAATCTATTAATTCTTCTAAAGTAGATCTAATTAAATAATAAAATAGAATAAACCAATTATTAATAATAGACATAATTAATTGTATTCGTTTTAATTACTTCCAATTATACTACAATCAAAACCACCATGCTGTTTTTATTTTGTAAATGTTTATTTAATTAATTGCCATTTTATACCTTGTTATTATGCTTCTATGATCTAAGACAATGCAAAAATGATTATATAAAATTGTAAAGGAAGAAGCATCACCCGATTAATTGATAATCATTTACATACGATTGTTCACATCCGACAAGCGAAGATATAAATAATAACAATGGGATATTAATAGAGGAAATGTGATTCCTCCAAAACTAGTTATTAAAGATTTTGGATATGCAAAGAGTGTATTGAAACATGACAAACCTGGCATTGTGCTTCAGGGTCACTGTAGTATCCAGCTATCCTTCCTTCGCATTTGAATGAGAGTCCTTTGGGTACTTCACTATAGATTGGATAATCTTGGCCTGCTACGTATCCATCTAATTGCTAAAAATTGAATTAATTATTAATTTTTGAAGAAGATTGATTGCAGATAATAAACATTTATTAATATGTCTTAATTTGATCTGAATTAGTATAGCATATTAATGTTTCAATAATAACTACATATATTATTGAAGGTTATTATTATTAAAAAGTAATCAATTTAATAAGATTATTTGCACATGTTGGACATTTTATTCTATTGAAAATAATAACAATGATTTTCCATAATTTATTTTATATCCCAATAAGCACGCTTTATATAAAATATAGTGATTCATTTTTGTCATAAAATTACATTTTTTACGGACACAAAGATGAACCGGATGCGATCTCCGATTGACCGGAAGTTCCGTCATACACACATCTATTGTTAGGGTTAAAACAAACACGTCGATAGAGTCAATTGCACATAGGATGTACACTCTGCTAGTTTCACACTGATATATTTAGGCAATCGCCCTGACAAGGGAACGCATCTTAAAGCTTTGCGAAATCTCACATTACAAATCGCTGTCGAAATAAATTATTCTAATTAGTTTGATTAGCGCAGGTATAGTGCACTTGTGCAAGCACATGGGATAATCTTAAGACTGTTAATTTAATTTAATTATTTTTTTTGGTTGGCAATTATTGCGTACGTTGGGTTATTATAGATTTTCATAATTTGTTACGCAATGTTTATTATTATTATTATTATTTTAAAAGTGGTTGTGTGATGTGCTGAGATCCGATCCCACGCTGGAGTTTTAATTTCGTTATGCAGAAAAATAAATAGAGATGTCTCAATAGAAGACAATTGAATTTATAAAGTTTAATTGGAATAATCTTAATAATCCCTTGTTGATTCATATTTTTCTATGATATTATGGAAATATATATAGACATAATTCTTCTTAGTGTATTTTATATCTAATCAGTATAACACAACTCATGAAATATTCCCAGATTTGTCAGCATTTTTTTTATCAACAAATATTGCATTATACATTTAATTATTAATTTAAATTAAATTAAATTATAGACTGATTAAAAATTTAATTAGTTAATTTATATAAACTAAATTTCATTAACCAACTTTTTAAAGCATTTCAATATCAATTTAGACAAAATTGATGAAACTTTTACTGTATTAGTTCTTGCAGACAAAGTTCTCAAATTGGTAATGACTAGGAGCATTACAGATTAGTAATTTATAAAACTGTCTGCAGGAAAAAAAACGTCATATTAAAGTTGTGATGTGTTAATACATTTGTATACATGAAGAAGAATGTTAGATAAATGAGCGATTTATATATGAAACTGTATTAAAAATGTGAGTAATATGTTTTGTTATAATAAAAATAAACTTATTATTGATATTTAAAATAATAAATTGTGTAACACGCTACCCAAAAGATTAAAAAAATTAAATAAAGATCCATGTAACAGTACACTTAGGATATGAATAGCTTAAAAATAAAGAAAATTTTAAAAGAAAACATTTTTTAACGTATTTATAAATTGTGGCAAAATCAACATTGGAGATAATTAGAGTTTTTAGTTTGGCTAGATAAATAGTTCAAAAATGAATATAGGTTGAATTGTATAATGCATAGATTATCGTCGATTATATGCTACTAGATTCAGTACAATCGTTAAGTTTTAAACTAAGCCTCATACCTCAACAAATTAAAGACTATTAGAATAGAGTATATAAAAGAAATGTCTGATATGATATGAGCACGTTTTGCAATAACTTTGATCTTACTTCAGGAACTGCAATAAAGTAAAGTTAACAAATTTTAAAAATAACTTTTTAGCTGTTTGATTTTTTCAACAAACAAACTTCTGATGAGTATTACAACTTGTTTAGAGTATTAATCTTTGATGAAGTTTATAGTTTCTATAGCTTTTATTCAGCGTAGGGTAAATTTAAAAATTTATTTTGAAACTTAATTACGGCAGATAAAGCTCAGTGCATACATATTAAATTTTTTGCAGGTTGTTGAAAAACATTTTTTTGTCTTCTAAAAGTACTATTTATGCCAATTCCTTAGATAATAGTAATTTTATGAAAATGTTTTAACATTAATTGATTAAAATGATTTTAAACAGTTTTGAGGAAGTCAGTTTTTGTTGATATATAAGCAAAGCGATCTTTTTTGTCCAAAAATACAGACTGATCCTTGTTTGCAAATTTTGCAACAATTTTGATATGTTGGGTAGTAGTAATAGTACATGCTTATTCTAATAAATGACTAAACACTTTTACTGGTTTTTACAATCTGCTTTAGTTGAACAACGTAAGTTTACCAGTTCACAAGCATCAGACTAAAATTAATACTAAACTATTACTGATTTTGTAAGAAATTTAAACAACAAAATTAATCAATCATTATTAATTGTTTTAAAATGTTTGAAATCATGTTAATTATTAATGATATTTTATTATCATTTATTTATTGTATACTAACACATCTCAAATTTGGAGACTGTGAGTACTATCAGATAAATTTATTTGTTTGAGACATTTGTGTGTGGCCATGTATGAGTAAAGTGTACGGAATAAAAATTTGTTTTTGCTCAAACTACTGAAAATGTCTTCTTTTACATAAATCTTTTCAGATTTTATCAGTGAGCCATTTCTGAGTAATAAGTAATCAAAATTTGAAAAAAATTGATGTTTTTGAGATTTTTTAAATCTTTTGATTATTTGTAACTTCTTAGGATTGCATTTTTGAAAAAAAAATTTTTTTAAATATCCAAAAAATAAGTTTTATAGCAAAATTTTTTTTAATTTTAAAAGTTTTGCAGAATTTCAAAAGACAATTTTTTTTAAAGATAATTTTTTTTTTTTAAAGATACATTTTAAGATATCTTAAAGCGTAATGCACGGCACTTCCTGAAAATTTTAGGGTAATTTTTGCACATATAAAAGCACGTTTTTATTTATATTTGAAAAAAAAATAATCGTCATCTTTAAAAAAAGTCTTTTAAATTTTTTCAAAATTTAAGAAAATAATTTTTGGCTGTAAAAACTTAATTTTGTTTAAAAAATGCAATCTTAAGGAGAAGATCAAAAAATAAAAAAAGATTAAATTTAAAAATTTTTAAAAAAATTTGTGGGTCCATTCTAAGATGTCTCAGAATATATAAAAACACGTTTTAATTTATATTTGAAAAAAAAACAATATTTTTTTTAAGGAAAACTGTCTTATAAAGTTCTGGAAAATTTTCAAAATTTGAGAACAAAAATTTTGGCTGTAAAAACTTATTTTTATTGGACAATTTTGAAAAAAAAAAGTTTTTTTATAAATTTTTCCTAAAAATGCAATCCTGAGAAAAAAAATAAAAAACGTAAAACCCCCGATTTTTTTCAAATTTTGATCAAATATTACTGGTAAATGGCTCACTAAAAAAATTAAAAAAAACCTTGCATAATCAGGATTCATGTACAGGAAAGCATTTTTAGTGGTTTGAGCAAAAACAAAATTTTATTCCGTACACTTGATTCATACATGGCCATTTATTCTTAATGCATATTTTAAAACAAAATATAATGTAGCAAATAAATAAGGTACACTAAATTTCTCTAGTATTATAAACTTTAGATTTAGAATGGTAATTTTAATCGTTTTAGTACAAGAATATATTATTCAACTAAATAAATAAAAAAAATTAAAGCTTCAAAAATATTTGCAAACAAAATTTAGATTAAGTATTAAAGATATTGATAGAAATGGCGTATATACATTTTGATAAAACTAATGCATTTTAATATTTTTTTTTAATTAAAAATGAAATCTTTATTTTTTATTTCTCGTTATTCCTAATCAAGCTTATGTCTTTTAAGTAAGCATTGACAAAGCGCTAATATTTGTAAATCTGGAATAGTTTTTAGTATAACAGAGATGCAATCAAAGATTACATTATATGTTCTGACCTTCCTTATACCAAAACATTAAACATAGTATTTAAACTGTCATTCAGAAATAAATAAATCAAAAGCATTAAGAACAAACACTTAAGTAAATCACTATTACAAAAGGTGTATTTATATAATAAATTTTGAATCTATAGACCTCGGCCGAGTATGTAGATAAAACAACAAACAATGATATAAATTTGATTTGCACAAATAGTTTAGAGTTGAGCATTTGTAATCAAACAATTTAGAGTAGATACACTAATCAGTCTAGTAACTTAAATGTATATTTTAAATACTTTTTAACTAAATAAAAACAAAACAAAACAAAATAATTAGGAAAAATGCATTAAAATTATATAATAAACGAATAAAGAAGTAAATTACATTTATAAGAAATTTTCATTCATTCACAAATTTAATTTTAAGAACTATTTTTTAAGGAAGCAAATGACAATGGCAATTATTTTCTTTAAATTGAAGCCATTCTTACCTACTTTTTTATATAATTGAATCTAATTTACTACATAATATTACATTATAGTTATTACCTATTTATTTTAATACAACCAATTGTTTTTATGATCATCTTAATAGCCTTATGTAACTTATATATTTCTGCTACTTATGCTAAATAATGCATAGTTAAACTTAAAAACTAAAATGATGTACTTCTATATTAAAAAAAAATATTTCAAAACAATTAAATTAATCATAATATACAGATATATTTTGTTGTAGTAATGTTAACAAATTATATAAATCGTTTGATATAAAACAATAAACAAAAATACTATTGCATTAACTGTAATATAAAATAGCAGTAGGTTTACAGTGATTTTCATTGGGTATTTGCATTTTATTATGAAATTGTAACCACAAAAAGAGAGCAATTTATTATTTTTTGTTTATACGTAAATTATTTATAACCAATTAACTAGAATTATTAATAGTTTTAATAATAAATTACCTATAATTATAAAGTATAGAATGTCATACTTTTTCATAAATAAATTATGGTTGCATAAATCATACCTGCATACTACAAAAATAAATTATAAAAATTATAATTATTTTTATAAATAAAAACTTGCTTAATAATTATAAAATTAATAAAATTGTTATTATTTAAAAATATAAAATACTTACTGAGAGTACTAAATGTAAGGTTAATCCACAAACGGCGGCGATGAATGCACTTTTAATCGAATACATTTTTAATTAATTAAAAATTTTACTTTTACACTGTTACAAATAAATAATCACAACTCGAACGTATGTGCTATATGCAACCAACTAACCAAGTGCAAGTGTACTACTTGTCTTAAGATGTGCTATTGATGGCAAGTGGAAGAGTAATGTGCCATTTATAATTGATGAGGAGCGTTTTATATGTGGGAGATCCTCAAGATTAGGCAAGAAGCTTTATGTGATATAGGTCTATTTCTGTTCTCATACTTTCGAGTATTACAGATATATTTAAATATATTCGGTCATATTATTATTATTATTATTATTTTATTACGTGCGTCAAAATAATATCAAAATGTCACATATAATTAACTTAATTTTGGTACTCTAATTAGTACAATGAGACAAGCTATACTACTGCGTAAACGTAAATGAAAGTGGCTGCTTAAATGCGTCTGTTCGATGCAAAATAGGGCTTTGTTTATGTATTTTTTATGACACGCAATTAATTATCATATTATCTGGCGATCGAATGGATCAATTGTACTACTGTTTTGGGTTGCAAAATTATTTGGGGATGTTTCAAAATGACACCATTTAATAAGGTTTATTCTAATTAATTTTAATTAATTAGGATCACTTACAATTTAAATGTAATTGTGTAATGGTAGCACATGAAGCAATGTACAATTTGAATAAATTTGCATTTGTTTCAATTTTGGTAATTAACGTCATTTAAACAATTTAAATGACTAATTTTATGCATTTTAGGTTATAGTAGATATATAGAAATGTAGACCAGTTGAATGATTTACATCATTAAGCATAATGTTTATTTAACATAATTAATTGCAAAATATTGCATCTTAATCAAAATATATGACTTTTAATTGATTTAATAACTTGATTTCAAATGTTTGTTTTATTTACTTTAATCAAGATGCTGCTGCTGGATTGTGATATTAAAATATGATAAAAAAAACTTGTAAGGTAAATCTTAATATATGTAAAAAAAAATTGGGCTACTCAGTATCGAGATTTTTAGAGTACAACTTTAAAAAATGATTTTTTTTGTAATTTTCAAGCGTCTGTAGATTTTGAAGCAAGAATTTTTACTAAATATTTTTACTAAATATAATACTATTTTTTTTAATAATACAAATTTAACTAATTTTTTTGACAAACTTTTCTAATTTTTTATGAAGTATTTTGTAATTACAATTTTACATAAAACAAATTAATTTTTTAAATATTTTTAGGAACTGATCAGCTCTACAAAGGAAAGATTGTCAACTTTTAAAATAAATATTTTTTTGTTTTATAAATTTGCAAAGGTAAAGGCTTATATTATTAGTTATATTTATAATGATAATTGATGTTGTTGTTAACTTCTATTAAAGTCAAAAAGTTATGTTTTTTTGAAACATTGAAAACTTATGTTGTTTTTATTTATTTTCTATTTCAAATAAATGATTTATTTATTTATAAGTTTTTTATTGGATTTCTCTTAGAACCACTTGTATACTGCGTTGCCTGCATCTTTCCTACATTTAAGAAAAAAAATCTAAGTGCTTATTGCTTTTCAGATTTGGTATTAGCGGTGTAAGGTGTTTTGTGTTATTGATAGATGCGAGCGTATGACGTCGAGAACGTTATGTCATTGAAATTTATTAGTTGTGTAGAAAGTGCTTAAAAATAATGACAGGTAAGTTGATAATACAACAAATTATAGTAGACAGGTACTATTAGAGATAGACAAATAAATCCAAGACTTATTTGATAGTATTTTTTCTGACATAGAATCAAATTGTTGTTGTTTTCTTTTCTGCCGGAAGAAGAATCCTTTGATATACGCCGTGTGGGACTCGCCTTCTCTTCCTCAGAAGATGTTTTACCCACTAAACTAATACCCCTATAGCTTGAAGCTTTGTAAGAATACCAGTAGTGTAGTGATAGATGGTCTAAGATTGCAAGCTTATTGTTAGTATTTTGCCACTAAGCCTAGAAGATGTTTATTTATTCTTAATTTTTTGCTATATTTAAAATAATTGGGTAATATTAATTAATGTAAAAAAGTTTGACATTTTATAATGGTCTTGGTTGAAAAAAAAACTCTGGCTTCTAATCTATTTCCGTATTTATTAGTGCATATTATAACATCTATGTAGTTGCATCTTTGTCCTCTAGTATCATATCTATGTTGTTTTAAGTTAAAAATATTTACTTTGAATTAATATTTGAAAGCTAGTTTATATTTGAAGAGAGTTTTCACTTGCAAGGATTTTATATCATTGGGATCTATGTTGTTAAGTATTCTTCTTTGGCTCTTTTGAAGTGATTCCATTAGATACTAGAGCGCATGTTCCTATACCGTTATGCCGTAGGTAATGATTCTACCAAGGCAGTGCAGATTGTTTGTAGTACAGGTATTGGCAGGAACTGTTTCAAATGATAAAATCTTTCTGCAAAATGTCGCAGTTTATGGTTTAACGCCGTAGTATGTTTTTTTTTTATAGGAATCGGTAATCAATAATTATACCCAGATATCTCATCTAAGTTGCCCATTCAATTCTTCTGGTACAATTGCAGTTTGAGATTTTAATAGAAAGGCAGTCGTGTGAGTGATATTTCATATTTTAAGGTTTGATATTTTTTTGTTATGCAATGATTTGATGTACATGAGTTTTGTTTTTGTTTGGTTAATGATCAGTTTTTTGTCATGAAACCACCTTTGAAAACTTCTAAAATCTGCATTTAATCTTTCTATGGCTACATTTGGATCTCTATGTGTGGACACAATGATCGTATCATCAGCGTACATTAGATAGTTACAGTTTTTAAAACAATGTTTGATATTATTCACGTACAGTATATAAAGTAGCGGTTTAAAAACACTTTCTTGGGGGTGACCTACATCCACTTTGTTATAGCTATTGCGGCACTTTCCTATGTTGACTTTATTTTTTTTTTTTTGGTTAGATAGCTTGTAAACCAGTCCAGTACCCGTCCTCGTATGCCATATTCTTCCAATGTGTGAATAAGTTGGCCATGGTCGATGGTGTCAAAAGCTTTGGTAAAATTAATGAAAACACAAAAGCATGCCTTTGTTCAGTTGTGCATTAACTTTTTCTGAGAAATTTTAAGCAAATTGTACGTTTTTTTTTTCTTTCACGAAGCCATATTGGTTTTTATCCAAAATGTTTTTGTCTTTTAAGTAATATAACAATTTATTTTTTATATATTTTTCTAGAATTTTATCTATGCAGGTAAGCAGGGATTTTGGTCTATAGTTTTTATAGAGTGTTCTGACTCTTTTATTATGAACTGGTTTCACTATAGCTTTTTTTAGAGAAACTAGTACTTTTATATTGGAACTATTTATCATAGTTATTGGTAGACAAAAGCTTTCAATTTTGTTTTTGATAATATTGATTGACATGTTATCAATGCCGGTAGCTTTATCTTTGTTGAGTGTCATCATAATTTTTTTAATTTCTGTTTCTGTTGATAAATGGAGGTACATTGAGTTTTGTAGAATATTTTTTCTTTATGATAATAATTTTTATAACAAACGTGTTTTGTTTGTTGAACCTGGTTAGATAGAGTAGCGGAAAAGTTATCGGCAATGCTTTGGTAGCAGGTTATGGTTTTTTCATATTATTTTTGTATTTGTAGAATAACCCTGAATAATATTTTTGTTTTGATATTCTGATGTAATTTGTCACTCTGTTTCTTATTTCTTTGTACGCGTTTCTTCTTTGTTTGATAGTCCTATGATCACCATTTTTGTTTATAAGAATTTTCCATCTCTTAAAATGAACATCCTTCTTTTTCATTTTTTTGAGTATATCTTGTGTAATCTATGTTCTTGCTTGTTCAAAAATAGATAACATTTTTGTTGTTATTTCTTTTGGGTTACCTATATTACGCCTTTATAGCAACCGGCAATAATAAGTCCGATATTTTAGTTTTAATTATAGCACATTCTAATATGTTTTCTATTCTTTTAAAATATATATGATCAATGCAAGATTGTTTGAGTCAAATTTCTTTTCTAGTAAAACTGAAATCTTTTTTGGACAAGATGCTTTTATATTACGTAACATGTGAGAGTGTCAATGTTAGTATCGCTTATTATCAAGAATGGTTTATTATGACGTAAGTTCATAAAGCTGCTAATTTCTCCATTAAAAAGATTTACTGACAACAAAGATAACTCAGATATAAATCGTACTTATGCTACGTTAAAAAAATAATATTGCAAATGAACCCATCAACCAGATGTAAAATGTGAAAATATTTGCAACATACTTTTAATTCAATTTACCAATTCTACTTGGTTCACAAATATTTCAGATAATGTGACCATGCTGTTTAAAATGTTTCTCTGTTTATTTCTGGACAATACAACTAAAAAAAGACGAATCAACTCACTTTTTTCAATTATTAAAAATGAACTCAACTCTTTCCTTGGAATAAATATACTAATAGCTATAAAACAACTCCATTCTTAAAAGACTACTGGTCCAACTATAACAAGTTTTGAGACATCTATATTTTGAGCAGAATGTAAACAAAATAGATTCATAATGATTTTGAAATGGTTACACTTTAATAACTATGCCCAAGAAAGGGGAACTCAAGTACGACAAATTATACAAAATACAGGTCACTTTTTAATTGATTATTGGAAACCTTTGGTCACTATTACAAATTAAGTCCATAGACAAATTTATGATAAAATTTAAGGGCAGTTTGTCCATTTGTTAGTATATGCCTCAAAAAGTATAGATTTGTGCTAATAAATCTGGATTTATTTTACAATTTGAGATATATTTTTGGTAAAACTGGCAACATTATTGAAAACAAAATTGGAAAAACGTGTTGTCACTGATCTCTGTTTTGACAATTATTTTATCTTACTATCTCATATGGTTGAGTTGAAAAATAACAATATTTATGGATGTAGCACTATACGCAAGAACAGAAAAGAATTAGCAACCAATTGAATTGCTGATAAATAGTGACCGGATTATATGCAAATTCATATTTGCACATGCATTTGCATATTTTGACCATATTTAGGATTTGCTGCATATTTCATCCATATTTGGTTTTTATGCATATTTCACCGATTTTTAGAAAAAAATATTAAAAAATATTATTTTTAAGTTACTATAGTATGCAATTAACATAAAAATATCCCAGAAATTAAACATCCGCCAATTATTTAATTACAATCATTTTTAATAAAAAACAATTACATAAAATGTTTTTTTTAATTTACTAGGATATATTTAAAATATCTTAAAGATTTAAAAAAAAAACATAGAAGAAGATGGCAATGTTTAATGTTTATTTAGAATTTTGTCTATGTTTTAATTTGGGGCTCAAAGAGTTAATAATTAACTATTTTCCACTTTTAAATAAAACTTATATTCTTTTTTTCTTCTTTTTTTAGCATCAGAAAATCTTTTCATAATAATTAAACATTAAAAAAATGACAATATTTGTTTATTTATTATTATTCTAAAATGTAAAAGTTTTATTACTTTAAAATAAAAATAAAAATGCTTGTTAAAAGTCAAGTTTTTAAAAATATACCATCTATTGTTGGAATAAGATCATGTTTTTAATAAAGTTTCTATTTATTCAAAGTAAAGTTGAAAAAAAAAACTTAACATTTTTCAACAGTAGCAAAAAACATGGACTTGCAGTTGCTGATTTTTAGCGGTTCCACCTAGCTTAGTTTTTTCCTACGAGGCATAAGAAGTTAGGAGTATAAAAAGTATGCTATTATTCAATTAAATTTTTTTTATTTAAGTACAATTATTGATAGCAAATT
The DNA here is from genome assembly GCA_963932245.1 of Tachinus rufipes. Taxonomy (NCBI): domain Eukaryota; kingdom Metazoa; phylum Arthropoda; class Insecta; order Coleoptera; family Staphylinidae; genus Tachinus; species Tachinus rufipes. The sequence continues at coordinate 43,490,087 of OZ010743.1, read as the reverse complement.
TAAAGCATTTGGTAAAAGAAAGTATTAATGCTTTTTTTGATAAATAATTTTTTTTTTTTAATTAATTTTTTACTTTTTCATCTTTGAAAGTCTGATATAATAATTAAGACTACTGCATGCAATATTCAAATATTTGAGTTATCAAGCCACTCTATTTTTTTAGCTAATGATAAACTCAAAATTTAAAATAAGTTAAAAAAAATGGCAATTAATTATTTTCTGTTAGTTGGCTGTCTGACTTTTAGATGTTATTTAAAATTAGATCGCTGATTTTTTAGAAAGTTTTTAATGTTCAAAATGTCATAAAAATTTTAAAGTATATCAATAACATATAAAAGTATTTTTTTGGTAAATTAAAATTTATTTTTTTTATTAACAAAAACGCCTTTAAAACATTTTTTTTTAATTTTCTTAAACCATTTTAACCTTAAGATGCATGGTAGGCTTTGATAGACTTTTTGCTGTATTTATTGTTATGCCTATATTAATTAGTTATAATGTGCACACTAAAAAGTTGCGCAAGCATTGAAGAGTTAAGTAAATTCTTTGATATTTAGTAAACTAAATTTTTGAAGAAGCTAAACGTTTGAAAATTGCAAAAAAGTCAAAAATTATCATTTTTTAAGTTGTATCCTTAATATCTCGGCACTTGGTTGCCCAAAAAAAAAATACATAAAAAATATTTTTTGCTTGGTTTTACTTATAAATGGCTATATACATATGTATGTTTAAAAAGGGCATAATTTTTAAGTTTAATTATTATTACTATACACCATTTAGTAATAATAATTATCATTATTGTTGTAGTTTAAGATGGACCATAGCACTGACTCGTTGCTTGTAGGACTTTTTAAGTTTTTTGTTAGGGTTATTTTACATCTTTAGTGTCTACAATCTTTAGTTACAATAAATATAAATTGGTTAACACGTCAACTGCTATGAGAAGCAAGTTTGCACCTCAACGCTCAAAGATCTAGGTGTCGCGAGAAGCATAGATGCTTCTTACATGTCTATGAACTTTTAAGTTGTGTGGTTTGGTGATTCTCGTTTGCCAATCATTCATATAGAATATGTTTTCTCGGTGGCCAGTAGAACTATTTTATACATTTAGCATGCAATTTACGGTTACTAAAGTCGAGTAATGAAACAAAATTGTACTTGGATGCATGAAACTATTTTATTTTTTCTTAGAACACCAAAGTATCATAAATTATGATTATAATATGAAAAATAAGTAAAATATAATAAATAATAATACAAATATGTATAATAAATTTTGGATCAATATACCCATTTTTGACTCTCCATTGTGGCAGCTAACGTGTTAATTGTCAAAATACTTTTAACGTATTGGATAATATTAGTTTGCATTACAATAAGTCTGTTACTACCAGGTTCTGAAAGTTGTGCACCACACACACAAAGGCGCTGTAAGATTTCTGAAAAACTCTGGGAAGATACCTAATTCTCTTTCCCGGAAGTTTTTGATTAACTTGAACCAGTTTTTTCATGTTGCCTATTGCCGAGTTATTAAAAAACAATTTTGACATTTTTTTTTAACAATGTATTTTAATATACTTTAATTAATGCTTACTACAAAAACATTCATGCATTATACCAATAATTATTTTTTGACAAAACTAGAAAGTTTTAGAAAATAATACATTTTATAAACTACACTTTTTTAAAAAGTAAACTAAGAGTGAAGGTGTCGGAGCACTTGGTTTGAAAAGAAATATTTAATAAAGACTTAAAACTGTAGTTATTAAAGTCAAAGTAATAAAGCATAAGATAATCAATTACGCTGCTACTTGTAAAACAAAACTAATTTACGCTTGCCCACAACCACACCTAAACTCAATATAATATTATATTGTTTCTGAAATCAAAACGTTTTTTGTACATCAGCATTACCTATACTAATAAAAGGTTTTTCAATAAAAAAATCTTTTTAAATTTTGCGGCATTTTTGATTTGTTGAATAGAAAGTTTCGAATACTTGACATTTCTCATTAAAAACAATACTATTTAAGAAAATAGTACAATACAAGCATCAACAACGTTTAGAAATAATGAAAATTTATCATAGACACGGTGAACATTTTTTTGAAACATTTTGCAGAGGTTGTGGGTACATAAATCACCGCAAAGCCAATGTAAAGCAAAATTTAAACAAAATAGTCAAATTACTGATGTAAAATTTCCAGTTTGAACTCGTACTATCAGGTAACGCAAAACGTTGCTGCTGTCGCTAACAATGTTGCATAAAACTTAAGTTTGTATATCTCAAAACGTTTAAACAGTTAACTTACACGCTTATAAAGTGCAGCTGACATAGGAATTGAACCGGTAGATCATAAACAACGCCAAACTTTTGTTTATTGGTTGATCAAAATGCAGTCAGAGATTACTGACTTAAAAAAAAAACATCTTTAGAGACCCATTTCTATCTCAGTAAGTTTGTCAATAGACAGAACTTTTGCATTTGGCATTTCAAAAATTCTAGAACAGTAGTCGAAAAACTTCTTTATCGGATTAACAAAAACAAAGCTAACAAAATTTCTCAGTTTTCTATAAACATTAAAAATGTCTATAAAACAATAAATTTATTGCAAAGTAGTTTAAAATCTTCAATACCTTCTCTTTAAAATGTTATAACAGTCTAGTTACTGATACAAAACAAAAAGCATTTTGACAAATATGGCAAAGCGTCTTAAATTTTTTAGGTTAGAATCTGTAGCATTTATAAACAAAGACCTCAAAACAATATTTGAACTTTTAACATGATCAATTTTAACTCTAAAAAAACTCAATTTCTTACTGTTTTATTTTTAATTCATATTAAACTAACAACCAATCCATATCTAAATTTTCTTCTGTTTGTCTTCTACGGGTTACAATCTTATATGATCTTTTTTAGAATAACCTTGTTGTTGGTATAGCTTCAAAGACATGTAGCAAAAAAATATTTTTGATTAGATGTGAACAGTTATTCACTTCTGTTTAGTGTTAGCATATATATAAAACTTATATTTGTCTTTGTATTGAATATTGTACTAAAATATAGAAACGAACAAAACTACACTATCTTTTTTTAAATTATATTTAAAAACTAACTATTAGGATAATTGCTGACCTAAAATTGATTAATGACTTAGATATTTTACAACACTAGGTAATGTTGCAGATATTTGCACTTTTTATAGATATATTCATAAACATTGTTTAAACAAAATAAAAGACATATTGCCATCTAAACAAATATTTGCTCGTATTACAAGTTTTGACAAATATTTACCGACAGTTCAGAGATGTAAAACCAAAACTTTTAAGAAAGATTTTTTTAATTGTACTATCGACACATGGAACAAACTTTCAAATTCAGTGACAAATATTTAAAATCAATGTTCACAGACTGTTTAGGGAGTGTAGTTTTACTCGTTGTAATTCAAAGATACATTTTTGTTGTTGTAACATGTTAAATTTTTAAATATCAAATTATAAAATTTAAAAAAAAAGAAGAATAAAAACGAGTTACTGTTTGGTGCAGTTTTTAGGTCGGCGGAGTCATGAGATCTTACTTTTTTGAGAACAATGAAGATGTAATCACAATACCTTTACTGTTCACATTCAATACGGATTGCTATTCTAGAATGCTAACTAATTTTCTTTGGCTTATATTGGACAATTTGAGCATACATTGTTTTATTTCTAGCAAATGGGCGCTACGAGCCTTACAAGCCTTAAAACAGTTGCATTGCACCACAAGCAATATCTTATGTGCATTATTTTGCAAAACTCAAATAAAAATTGGCTTTCCAGATTGTTTTACTTTTCGGGCTACGTAGAAAAAGAGTCTACGCTAATGTTCCGCAAATAATTCCAGTCCCCAAAGACAATATTTGGATTGTTATTTGCCAGACTGAACTTTAGTTGTACAAACAATTTTTACAAAACTTCTTCAAAAAAGAAAATTGAATTGAGGCAGGCATTTACTGGATATCATATTCTACAAGTAATTGCAGAGTCACTATCAAAAATAACATCTGCAATCAAAAACATACATCAGACAAACTGACTAAATCAGGAATATACCAAATCAATTGTCAAGATTGCACAGCTTCATATATAGGACAAACTGGTAGAGCACTTAAATACAGACTCAAAGAACACACTCACAAAAATCACAACTCCACTTTTTCCAAACACTTACAAATACACAAACACACTTTCAATATCAAAAATAAAAATAATATAAAACTCCTACACCAATGTAAAAAGGCTTAAAAATGACAATACTAGAATCATATGAAATAGACAAATTAAAAAACAATAAAAATTACAGATGCCTGAACGAACAAATCAATAACCCATACCAACATATCTATACATTTTTAAAAAACAATAACCACACTACAGTTAATCACTCGACAACAATAACCACAATACACAATAACCAATTAATATAACAGTAACCACAACAAATTCACACCACCCGCAACACACAACAACACCTGTGAAAAGAAAAGAAAAGAAAGTTTTCTTAAAATCATCTATGTAATACATATATATTTATAATTAATGTAATATTTTAGAACTGATGTTGGCCTAACCGCCGAAACCGGTCTTAATATATAAAAACAAAATCAGCACAATAAAGTATACAATTTTTATTAAAATACCCTAACCTCAATTAAATAACTTGGCTTAACTCACAAATCATACTCGAAAAAAGCTTTGACTTATTGAAACCAAGTTTGGTGATAAGATTGATAAAATATAAAAACGTCATTATTTTTTATTCTTTAACTAATAAAAGACAATTTTATTTTTTATTTATTGTTAGAAGTAAGAGATACGTTTATGTTTTAGATTGATAAAGCTACTAATGCAATAATTATATTGTTGGATGATAAAATAATGATGAAATGGCTATATAAAAATTAGCTTGCATATAAATGGACCTATTGACCGAAATTGGCAAATGTTATAAATTGTTTTATCTAATAATGTCAAGTGTAACAATTAAATTATTCATAATTATTTAGGATTTATTTTTGTAGTTAAAAAGTAGCACATGCATTGCTTCATACTATTTGTATTTGTGCATTATAAATAGTCAAATATATTTCCTTATCTTGTTTAACTTTATACAAATTACAATATATTGTCATATTATATTATTATATACTATTAAAATTAAAATTAAATTAAAAGGTGTGTAAACTAATGTAATTGGAAGACATTTTAATTATTTAATTATTTTTTCTGAAATAAAATTAATCTTTTATAAATCCAAAATAATAATAAACTATTATACCATCAGAAAAATTAAAGTATATAATCATAATTACAGTCATTATTGCAGTCTTAAATATATTTAATCAAAAGCAAATATAAACAACATCGTTACTAACAACTAAAGGTTTTCATATGAATCATAATTTAAAACACATTTAATAGCAGAAAATATTTTAATTAATTTAACCAGTTGCTTTGATATCTATAATAATTAAAATATTAAAAAAACTACAAGAAAATGAAAGTTGTTTTTGAATATATGTAACATTATAAAGACCTATCAGTTTAGTTTTGTAGCTAATAAATCTACGCAAGATACAATATGTCATACAACAAATATTGTTTATAATAGGTTAAATAATTACAAAAAATGCTTTGCTATGTTTTTTCAATTTACAAAACCTTTTAAAACTGTAATACACTATTTACTATTTTGATACTTTTTTTTAAGTTTTAAAATGTGATATTTAGAAATTATTTATTATGTCACAACATAAAAATACTTTTGAATTTCAACGAGTAAAACCACACTTGCTAAAACTATCAAATTTAAGACTTAGATTTAAGCAGTCTGTGAACACTGACTTTAAATATTTTCAGCTTATAAGTTGATTTCATATGTCAATAAATTGATTTCTAGCAAATCTTGTACTACGACTTAATTGGGGCTTTCTCTATGCATATTGCCTAGCATGTAAACAAGATATGTATTGCTAGCTAACAATTTGAGCTGTCATTTTAACAAATCTTGCTAGCTAACAGTATGAACTGTTATGTTAACAAATCTTGTTTGCTAACAATATAAACGGTGATCACATCAGGAGGTGTGGCAAATCTCTAAATAAAATAAAAATAATAAATATCAAAATTAATTTTGTTAAAGTGACAGTTCATTTGATAAAATGACAGGTCATTTTGTTAGCAAGTAAGATTTGTTAAAATGACAGCTCATATTGTTAGCTAGCAATACATATCTTGCTTACATTTTAGCAATGTACATAGAAAATATTTGTTTAGATGGCAATATGTATTGTATTTTTTTGTTTGAACAATGTCTATAGAAGAATCTATAGCAAATACAAAGATCTGCAAGATTACGCCTGAGTTGACCCTGAAAAAAAAGTGCGATCACTGCGCGGAAATTTGCATGCAAGAGGATATCATCGACCATGTTCACTGCGCAGTTAATGGTTACGTTCATCAACTTGAACGTAGGTTGACTACGCTTTAGAGGTTGACCGAGTCAAGTATCTTTCGTCTTTAGTGGCTGTTGGCTTTGGTAGCTTTAAAGGTATCACCTAAGGTAATGGGCCGGCTGATGATCTATTAGTAAAGATAACAAAAGCTGACTCACTCGTGTTCTTCTTCTGCTTATTTGTCTTTTTTTTTGTTTTCCGACAACGAATGTTTCTTCAAAGGGCGGAATTTTAGTGTGGGGCATGACGTAGTTGTCCTGCTAGACGTCTATCACTTCTTTGACTTTGGCGGTGTCATAGTCGACCGGATTTTTTGCAGGTTTTTTGTTGGTTTGGCTTGGAGTATCTGCGATTGTTTGCTACTTTAGGGTCTTTTTGTTTCGGTTTTTACGCTGCCTTTTACGTCCACCATTATCTTAGAAAGGGCTTTCTTTTTGTTTATTTTGTTTCTTTATCAAGAACAGGATGATGGCATGCTTCTTAATGAGCATTTTATTTATCTCAGCTGCTGGTACATTAGCTAGAGGATTTCGGTGTTGGTAAGGTAATCGACGTCGTTTATGATAGAAGAAATTTTTACATTTTTAAATTAATTATTAAAAATTTTAATTAACTAATAAAAATTTTAATTAATTAAATGAAATCAAATAAATGGTTTGATGATTGAAAATGTGACTAGCTCATTCAATTATCAAAAACTCGGTTGCAACAAAAATTGAAGTTTTTTTTGGGTTGCTGCAGTGGTTTTTCGGAATGTTGTCAGGTCGGCTGCCTGCAATCAACTTGTTGCTGTGGCTGGGTTGTATAATTTTAACACTCAATAATCTTTTTAATAAAATAATACGGATTACCTTAATTCCGGATAAAAAAATTTATGTACTACCAGTATTAAAAAAGAAAGAAAGAAATCATATGTTTAATTTTAAAAATACCTTGCTTATACTTACATTTTTTTTTAAATAAACAAAAAAAGTATGTAACAACAAATATGAAACTACCCTAAACAAAACACATTTTTGATTAAAGTCATTTCTGTTTCTGATGAAGCTCTCTCAATGTTTTGCAGTAAAACCCAAAAATTCTAGCTACACTACTGAGTTTATCTTATGCTCTACAACTTTTTCTAGATTGCAAATCATTTAATTTTGTCTTGAATGGTGTTGTGAAAAAAGAGTTTGACTAGGTACCAGCTGAAACCAGTGTTGCATCCTGATGTTTCAATTAGTTTTTGTGTTCTTTAAAGAAATCGTGTTGTCAGTTAAGGTTGTAAAGTAAGTAATCTATATTTTTTGTGATAACTTGCTGGTTTTTAACTTTATTATGGTCCTCTTAGAAAATTATTAAAAAATTAAGTATAAAGTACTTTTAATTGAAACTATTTGATCTTAAGCTGGTCAACGTTTCAGCAAGCTGATGAAGTTGCGTTTGCATTTTTTTTAAATTATGTGTTGAAAAAAAAATCTGTCTAGATTATGTCTTTAATGTCATTATGTCTGATGCAGTTTGGTTAGATACCAAAATGGTGCAGTCGATAGGAGGACAGTTTTCTTTTAGCATTTTATTTAAGTATTTTGTATCCTGTTTTACAGTAAGCTTGTAATAATACTTTTTACAATGTTTGTATTCTTGGCATGTCAATATGGCTTTGGCTGATTCTAGAATTACTGACCTTTGTGAGTATATGGGTAATTCCATTAATTTTCGACTAATTTAAAAAAAATTTTGCTCAAATTTTTTGAAATCAAAATATAGTTGAAAAAAATTAAATTCCCAAAATTTTAAACCTTAGAATATTGCCTGTTCAAAATGACACACATTTGAAGGTCAGAAATATTATAATAAAACGTATTTTTTAGCTTATTTAGTATCTCCATTTTTGGGCTTCTGGAATAAGATAAAAAGGTCCACAATGTCTCAAATTATTCTTTATTACATGTACTTTAAAACTCATATTTTTATGTTTAATATCGTGGCAGTCATTTTGATATTTTAAGCTTCAAACATTATTCTAAAAAACCCCGTAAATTTAGCAAAATCGCAAGCTTTTGCTTTCTTAAGCCGTTCTAACTTTGTCAAATCTTAACAAAATTTGATTTGCGAGGTCTAGATTTCTTCGTGATTTGTTTTGGTAGATTGGTCAAGAACTTAGAACTGGAACGTCTTTTCTTTGACGTCGCTTCTTGCAATTTAGGTCAATCTTAATAAAAAAAATAATTTAAGTTTATTGAAAGTATTTTACAATTACATTTACCCTTTTCTGGGCTTTGGTTGACAATTTAGTTTTTTAATATATTTGATGCTTGCATCTGTAAGATAATAACAAGCTTTTGGTGTATTCTGCGTTAACAACAGTAGATAGGTTAGATGACTTTTGGACCAAAATTTTATAAGAATTTACATTTATTTACAGGTCTTGAATGGCTTATTTACAATTTTGAATTTTATGAAAAACATGCTGAAAAACGTTTAAAAAACATATAAAATACGTAAACTACGTTAAACCGCTTTTAAAATAAGTTGAACCGTTTATAAATTGATTAAAAATGTTTTATAGCAAAAAAGTAATTTTAGACACTTATCTAAAGTCTTATAGGATTTTGGTTTAGAACTCTCCTAGCCTATCTGCTAACAATTATTACATATATGCGCTGAAAATGTAAATTAATTTTTTTTGATTGTTCCCGTAAAGGGCATTGTCGTCCAGGTTATTCTCCTTACTTTATGAAAGAATTATGCTGCATGAATCTTTAAATATGATCTCAGTCCAGTTTTACATTGGTGACTAAAAAACCTTATAACAAGTGGCATTACAGTATGCGCCTGAAAATTATTGTAGCTCGTTTTATCGATTCTAGAGAAGAGTAAGAGCTGTTGTAAGAGATAGAGTACTAATAAATAAAAGTACATTAGATCATAAATCATTAAATCACTAATTTAGAAAAAAATAAACCCATAAATTTTAAAGATGTATAGTGCACATTATTCACGTAATAATTGCCAATGTTTGTTGTATATCTGTGCTCTTTTTTAAAACTGAATATACGGACCTACATAAAAGCAAAGGTCTGCAATGCAAAAGGGCACACATGCACAGGAGCAAACAATAAAGTTAAAGAATTACAAAACTTTGCTTTGTCTTTGTCTTTGATTGTGTCCTGCATGAAATTAAGAAAATTGTATTCTTATAACTTTTACTATAAAAACTATAAGCTGGTAAGGTTTTATTTAAAGAATAGAAGTCAAATAGTTAATTATAGTAGCCAATTATCTTTAATACTTGGCCTAATGTTATTTTTAATTTTTGTTAATAATGTAATTAACCCTCTTAAAATTTTTTCTCTTATCAATTTTTATTGTTCAAAATTACCGATATTCTGAATTCTAAACAAATAACAAAACCTGTAAATTTTTCTAGCGCTTTAAAACGTTAGAAAAGGTCCTTTTTATGTTGTTTGTTTGTTGGTTTGTTGTACTTACAAATTAAAATATATATATATTTTTTTTTTAATTACCCCTCCCTTCTAGACTAGTTGGCTGGAAACGCCCTTGCTAAATCTAAGCAAATCTACTACATTAATATTCACATTAAGAACCCAAAAACATATTAATAATGACAGTAACAAAACAACATTTTTGAGCTTGCTTAAAGTTGATAAACTCTTATGGAACTCACAAGAAGATTAATTAGCTCTAATAGTATTTTGCGATATTCTTCTATGTTTGCGTCTAGCTTTCTTATGATATTCTTGCATTAGGTTATTCCGGAATTAGACACAGGGTTTATAAAGCTATATGTACTTACACTACTATCATTAGGTTCTTACATGTATAAAATATATGATCAAAAATAGACTATAGATCTATTCTTCTCCTATAAGTTTCATAACTATAAAACTCAGCATAAAAATAACTTATATTTTATTATTAAACTGTTGAGACTAAAACGATCCAAAAATAGTGTAAACAACAACTTGTCTAATAATATACGTGTGCTACTTGTTCATCAGGTTTACTCCAAAATTAAAGTTTCTCATAAAACATGCGTTCTTATTATTATAAAGAATCTTTCAGTTTTAATCCTTAATCATTGATCAGGTACTTACTAGTAATTTTATTTAAAAATGTTTATTATGTTTGTTTAATCTTACGGGTCTACTTATATACTTAATATTGTTTATCATATTATACAGCTTATATGTGTTCATTTTATTATGTAATCTGGGTATTAACAAGTGTAAATACGATTATGCAGGGTGTCTCAAAACAATCCAAGTAATTCAGTTCAAAATAAAAGAATTTAAAACTGATTGTAATTATTATTTTTTGGTATCAATACAAAGATAATAAAAGAAATGTTATTTTTTAAAAATAACTTATTTAAATATATATTATAATTATTAATTTTTAGTTCATTACAATTATACGAAGATAATAAGATCTATCCTGTTGGCAGCAAACCTTTCGCGAAGATTTTGAAATCGGTAAATCTTAGCGAAAGGTTCGAGAAGTGCCACCAACAAAATTATATATTTATCTACTTATTCCTGCAATCTTCCATTTATAAAACTGTTATTACTAAGAAAATATGCATCACAAATTGGCAGATGGCCTATACATCTATCAAATTTGCAATTTATATTGTGTTTGTTGCACAATACTCAATTATTTATGGTGAAAATAAATTAGCGTTCAAATATAAATTAGGCTATCAACTAAAATCTTTCTACAAATGATATGATTATTGTGATGAAAAACCTTACATTTAGTTGTAATCAAATGTATCTTACAAAGCCCGGCTTGTCGTACATAAAGGTAGTCAGTGTAATATTTATTGTGTTGTTATTACGATTATGCATTAAAACATATTCAGTTACTATAGACTGTTTAAATTATATTATATATATTATGATATATGTGTTGCCAATATAATCAAGATGTTTTCTACTTATTTGATAATATTTGAAATTCAACACATATAATCATAATCGTGCTTACAAGCACTACTTTATGCAATTGTATCGTAACATTTGCATCTCTAGAAAAATTTCCTTTTGTGATCAAACTTTCAAATGATTGTATAAATATCTTTATATATCCGGTTTAATCAAGTCCCTTTAAATGATACTTACGTAATGAAGACAAATATGGATAGATAGCTATTTAGCTGCAAGCAGTGAAATTGATGACTATCCGTTAATTATATCTTCTTCCTTAATAATCATATAACATGTTGCGTTAAGTCAATAATAGTTTTATCATAATTAAATAATGTTGTGAATTACTGTTGTAGGTGATTATAGTTTAATTTTAACTTTTTAGCAATATAACATAAAAGTAAAAAATAAAATAATAGCGTATAAATAAAATTTTATATTTAATTTTGCGAAATTATTTCAAAATGTGTGCGTTTTGTATATGTGAAACTATGACATTCTGTTAGACATTTGAATAAATATTTCACGACCTTGGTTTATATTATGTTCACATAATTTTTTTATTATTTTTTTAATGACTGTGGTATTTGGATCATCAGTAATGTATAATAACAATGCATATTGTATAATATGTATACAAAATATAATTGTAATTATTTAAAAATAAATAAATAATTGTGGTTTAAAAACAAAATCCATTGCAATATATGTAAACTATAATATAACCGCAACACCCTCTCATTTATTCATATTTTTTGGTAAATTCAATTTATAGCCAATGAATTAATTAAGATTTTATCTATATGATAATTTAATTATATTAAATGCATAATTTACTCAATTAACAAATGACATGTACAAATTTAAAATGTCAGGTGTACGCAGATACAATATATGTATTAAAAATTATATCATTAACTAATATTTGTTTCTTGATGTGGCAATAGTACAATTATATTTTATCATGAATATGACATTACTGCATGACTACTTTAATTACAATAATCATCGTTTAAATATGCAGATAATGCTACAGTAATTGACTACAAAGTTTTTGTAAAATTATGTTAAAAATTGTTGTTAAAGTAAATTGATAATTAGATTTTTGAGCAATATTTTGGTCAAGATTATGACGTCTAGTTGGTGCCATAAAGACAATTTAATTTGATTATTGTAACAATTGCCATTTATAATTTTTAAAAAGTAAGAAGTTATGCTTCAATATCTAATATTTATGTAATAAACGTGTGATCTAAACGATGTTTTATTATATAAGTCGGGTGGTATTTTTTTTACTATATTATAAAATAACCTTGCATAATATTTGATTTTGTTTATAAGATATTTGATCATAATTTCTTTTTATTTTTTGTAGTTTAAGACAGTCTTGTTATTTGGCTTTTAGTTATCCTTTAATGCTGACATCTAGCTTTTCATCCATCTTTTAAGTCGTTTGTTTAGGGATTTTTAGTCTTTAACTCATTTGACACTTTTGTTGTGATCTATTTTATCTTTTGTTGTCTTTCTAATCTGACTACCTCTTCTAACTACGTCTTCAGTATTTAGTTTTTTAATTTCAAAAAACAAACAAACAATGTAATTATTTATAGATTAAGCAAGAGATTAAATTAACAGGCGTATACATATGTTCAAGCTGGTTGTTTAAAAGTGGTGAATTGAATTTCTTTTTATGTTTGTGAATTTCTAAAGCTTTTAATAAGTCTAATTTTTTACTTTTTTTGGCGTTATGCAAAATTACTAAATCGTCTAAATTTGGAAAAGTGTGATTTTTATTTATTATATTATAATATATTAATCACTTATATTTTTTAATCCATTTCTTTAATCCTTTTTGTAAATAAATATATTAACAAACTATTTATTAGATTATGTTAATGTCTTTTTAATATTTTTTGTCAATTTAATTTGTTTTTTCTTATATATAAATATGTACTGTTTCTTTATTAATGTATTCATGTATTGTCTGAAGAAGGCTGAGGTTCAGCCGAAACTGTAGTCACAGTGTAAATAGTGATATAAAAACATAGTAGTTGTTTTATTTAATCTTGAACGCTGATTTTGATTTCATCCCGTAAAGTTACTCTTTTCATTGTTCTAAGAGTTTATATTTAGTGCTTCTCATTAATCATTTGGTTTTAAATATTTTTGCAAGAGTTTCAGTTAAGATTGCCTGAACACAAATTTTATAGGTCTTAACTTTGCTATGTATAGACATATATTTGTTTTTCCATACCACATCTCTTAGGCAGCCAAAGGTTTTTAAGGCTTTGATAACATTTGCTCTTACTGCTTCTACCGACAGAAGATAATTAGATTTTATTATTTGTTTAATTCATCGTTCATTATTAGTTTGCATCAAATAAGATTATTGAAAATTACTATTGACTTGATGTTTTTGATTAATATAATTATGTTTCTTGTCTGTTGTTGTCTTGAATTTAAATAGGAACCGTTGCAAATCATTTTCGTTTTCTGCAATTAGTTACATAAGATTTTTGTAGATTTTTTACCAATTAATTTTTTTTTATTTATTTAATTATTTTGTTCATTAGAATATTAAAGAGTGCTGAGTTTAGACAATTTTCTTGTCTCATTCCAGCTTTCACATCCATTTTTTGAGTTAATGTCATATTATAAATTTATAAGTTATAGCAGTTGGTGGCTTGATAATATAATATAATTGTGATTACAAAAATACCAAGTTACCGTCCGCCATAATCTGTTAATTTATAATATGACTATATTCATTCGTTATGATTTTAATTAATGTGGCAGCAGTACAAAACTGTAAAAAAAATTAATACACGCGAAAATTTTAAAATTTACATTCTATCATACGTTTACAACTACAAGCAGAACTGTAACAATTGTTATTTAAGAAAAATAATTTATAGCACAATAAAAAGGCAACTAAGTTAAATGTTTAATGAAGTATAACTCTTAAGGTTTAAGCAAATATTTCAACAACAAAAATTACAAATTAAATTTAAAATTTATTAAACAATTGAAGGTTTTGGATTTTTATATATTTCATTAGATTGGAAATTTCATTCTCGTGAGTTTATTTTATTACTTTTGTACAATTCTCAAAAACTCGATGTTTCAGAGTTGCGCCAAATTTTAGTACATGAAGGCATGAATGAAAAAAGAGGATTTCAAAATTTTATTCTCTAGACTCTTTTTTGCTATTTTTAAATTCTTAAAAAGGCCGAAAAATGGCTTAAAAAAGACTATTTTTTAATTTCGTTTTCTCAGCCCTAGAAATAGGTATCAATACATACCCGGCGGCAAATGATTTGTTTGTCTTATGTACTTTGATCTGAAAATGTTGCATATTGAGGTATCTTGTAGATACATTGATATATACCGCTCCGATTGTAAACTCATTTTATGAAATTTGACCTGACTTCAATGTAGTGCTACAATGCAAAATCACAATATTCACGAGGGCTTGAAATGTTTTTTATTTAATAACTCTTCCCAAATGTTAAAGGATTTTTATGATCACTCAAGTACTTCCGGAGATATAGTGTTTCAAAGTTGGCCATTTTTGACAAAAAACGCATTGTCTATAATTTGTCTATTAAATTGAAATGACTTGAAATTTTGCAAAAATATTCTTCAAACATGTATAAATAAATTTTGAAAGTTTGGATATAGAACTTGGAGTTTAAAGTAGCTAATAAAAGGTCTAAAAAATTTAAAAAATTGTGTCTGCATCACATTGTTTTTGAGGTTTTGATAAAGAAGTATGCATTATTTTTTTAAAACCTTATAAGTTGTAGAACGGAAAATTTCCTGTGATAAGGTCTGTTCCAACCTACAATTTGGACAGTTTGCAAACCGTTCAAACTATGCACACAAACAAATTACTGTGTATAAAAGATTGCATAAGGATGACAAATATTTGTTTGAGTGCACAGTTTGAGCGGTTTGCAAACTGTTCAAATTGTAGGTTGGAATAGACCTAATATGAACTGATGTGTTTTTTTTTTAATTCTGAGTAGTTTTATTGCTAGAGAGCACACAGAGAAAAAACTACAAATTTGAGTGAAAGATAACGATAATTTATATTCATAATTAAATTTTTTTTTTTTTTTTTTTTTTTTTTAAATTTTTTTTTTATTTTATAAAATCCTTTTATATTATTCATATTAATAAGGTAATGATTTTATTTTATTTATTTATTTTATTTTATTTTTACATACATGTTTCGATGAGTGAGATCATCATTTTCAATGTATTTATTGTATATAATATTTCAAACTGATTTATTATTATTTAAAAAATTGTTTTTTCCCGCTACCCTGATATCCGTTTTTTATTTATTTAAATTTATGACTTGAATTTTGATTTTGTCATTTATTAGACGTTACAAATTTAAAGGTTAGATAATCTATCAAATAAATATAAATATTTACATTTTAATTTAAAATTTCTATTTAACTAAAATTTATTTTTATTAACATATCTAGTAGTGGTTTGTCCAATATACGTTCCGTTGCAATTACTACAATTTAGTTTATAAATTCCACTTTTATTGAAAATTTCTGTTTTTTCTTTAGCATTTATTAATTTTGTTTTTAAATTCATATGTTTTAAATAAAAAACGGATATCAGGGTAGCGGGAAAAAACAATTTTTTAAATAATAATAAATCAGTTTGAAATATTATATACAATAAATACATTGAAAATGATGATCTCACTCATCGAAACATGTATGTAAAAATAAAATAAAATAAATAAATAAAATAAAATCATTACCTTATTAATATGAATAACATAATTAAATTGTTTAATAATTCAAACAAGAAGAATTAAAATTTCACGTAAAATTAGATGACAGATGACAGATGACAGATGACAGATGACAGATGACAGATGACAGATGACAGATGACAGATGACAGATGACAGATGACAGATGACAGATGACAGATGACAGATGACAGATGACAAATGACAGATGACAGATGACAGATGACAGATGACAGATGACAGATGACAGATGACAGATGACAGATGACAGATGACAGATGACAGATGACAGATGACAGATGACAGATGACAGATGACAGATGACAGATGACAGATGACAGATGACAGATGACAGATGACAGATGACAGATGACAGATGACAGATGACAGATGACAGATGACAGATGACAGATGACAGATGACAGATGACAGATGACAGATGACAGATGACAGATGACAGATGACAGATGACAGATGACAGATGACAGATGACAGATGACAGATGACAGATGACAGATGACAGATGACAGAAGACAGACGACAGACGACAGACGACAGACGACAGACGACAGACGACAGACGACAGACGACAGACGACAGACGACAGACGACAGATGACAGATGACAGATGACAGATGACAGATGACAGATGACAGATGACAGATGACAGATGACAGATGACAGATGACAGATGACAGATGACAGATGACAGATGACAGATGACAGATGACAGATGACAGATGACAGATGACAGATGACAGATGACAGATGACAGATGACAGATGACAGATGACAGATGACAGATGACAGATGACAGATGACAGATGACAGATGACAGATGACAGATGACAGATGACAGATGACAGATGACAGATGACAGATGACAGATGACAGATGACAGATGACAGATGACAGATGACAGATGATGACAGATGACAGATGATGACAGATGACAGATGACAAATATAACAAACAAAACTTTTTTTTTTTAATTTTGACTTTACTTTTGAGTGATAAAAATTTCAGTAAAACAAAACGAACACTCTATCAAGTCAGCTGTCAGAAAATATTTTATAACATAACCTGTTGTGCATCATCTATCTAATATACGCAACCAACTTTGCATTTGCATCAACTAACAAGTAGTTTTGGTAACATAAATTTAAAAATATGGCGGAAAATAAATAAATTGATTTGAAATAAAGTGAGATTTGTCGTTCTTTGAAATGCATAATTTTAAACAAAAATTAAGTAATATTTGACGTCATCACCAAGTGATCAAAATTTCAGTGATATGGCAAAACGAACGCGCCTCGTGCCAAAAGAAAACAAAAATCTTAATTCCAAAATGAATCTCTTCGTTTGGCCTCACAAAACTTTAAAGTTTAGTTACGCTTGGCAACGTTGCAAAACACCCATATAAAATTTAAAAAAATTATAAGTCTGTTTATTTGTGCGTCTAGAACTTATTGCAACTTACAACGTTTAAAGTTGTTAGTTAGTACGTGGCAGTTTAAGCTGCCTAGTAAGGTTAGAGAAACCACATTTTTACAAACAAGTTCAAAGATATATCAGCGCTTTTACAACAGTTTTGAAGAAAGTCAAAATTAAAACGGTTTAAAATGTACTATAATCTGTAAAACTACTAAGCAAGGTAATAACTATCTTATCGGTAACACATCAATTTTACATAGCGTGTTTGATATTTTTCCAGAACGTTGAAACGAGTTGAGTAGTATAAATATTATAGACTGCTACAATAGTTCAGTGTATTTAAAAAAAACGATACTTGATAATTTTCCTAATTCGCTATGCAATAAGCTAGATAGTAATATTAGTGTTGAGCAAGGTTGCTATTTAAGTTAATACTTAAAAATCGTAACAAGAACGTAAATCTACTAAATTTGTATTTTGCTTACTACATATAAGTAAATTATTCTTGCTACAAATCTTGCTAGAAAATTATCAGATAATACGCCTCTTGATAATATGTTGCTGATTTCTATCAATAAAAAATGTAAATAATTTAAAAAAATGATAAGTTAAAATCTTTAGTTATTATCTGACAGCCAAAAAGCAAATTAGCTATTTATCTTGATTAAATTTATTAAACAATATTATTTGCTTATTCATAAATGTAATTTTATAATTTATATTATTTATTTGAAATATATAGTCCAAATTAATATTACTCAAGTTTACTAGAAATTTTATCACCTCAATATTTTTAAAGTTCTTAATCTACTTAACATTTTGCACTCATGGCAATATTACAAAATATTAGATATAATATTGCAGATAATCATTTTGTAAAAAATTTAGCTAATAAGCACTTGAGGTATATTTAAAGATTCTAGTAATTTGAGTTAGTTGGCAAATACTTTGTTGCATATTTAAATTGTCTAGCAAATAATTAAAATAAAGAGCTGCATTGATATTGGGTTTACTTCATTAATAATAACACTACCCACACAGCTAATGTTATACTAAAGAGTAAATTTATATGCATAGTAACGTTTGCATAAAATTGTATTTATATTCTGTTATAAATTCCGTAAACTAGTTTACAAGTTATTGACATATTAGAATTTTTGTCCTATCCACTTTATTCTAAATAAATTATTTGCTTAATCATACAAAAAACAAAATTGTTGAAAAATTCTAAAAAAAAGTTTAATTTTTAAATTATATACCAATCTGTCCAATTTTTTTTAAATATATTTTTATTTTACTTCAGATATCTACTGAATGAATTTTGTTCTAAACATTAAACAACAGATCTTTTAACATATGTTAATTACAAATAAATTTCTAAGAAAACATAAAAAAAATCTTGCCCTAGCTATAGCAATTTTTAAAGCATTTGATAAGGTATGGCATCTTAATTTTATTAACAAGTTCTATTGTAAACGTCTTAATCACAAATTTGTAAATCTAATCAACTGTTTTATATAAAATAAAGAACAAACGGTTTATTTTTTTATTATTTTTATTTTATTTCAGATTAAGTATAGAATATGATTTCATTTAGATGACCACCGGCAGTCTCTGCAGGAGGACATTCTCGAAGACCATTTATCGAGTATTTGCGCCACTGTTTTCAGCGGTATTTCGGCGATAGTTTTGCGAATATTCTGCTTTATGTGGTCAATTGTATGTGGATTGTAAGTATACACTTTTTTCTTCAATGTGCCTTTAAAAAAACATCTAGTGGTGTCAAGTTGCAGCTGCGAGGTGGCCAGTTCAGATTGCCGAAACGATTGAATTTGGTGCGCAGAAGATTGATTGTGGCATGTGCAGTATTCCCCATCTTAACTTGTTAAAACCAGATCTGCCGAAAATCAAGTTCCTTTAATTCGGACCACAAAAAATCAATGATCATGCTTCTGTAACAATCTCCGGTAACAGTAACGTTGTCACCATTGCCCAATAACGCCACCGCTCCAAAATCCGCACCAAACAGTAACTTGCAGTGGGTGCATTGGTTTCTTTTTTTTGTTCACGCCGTCAAAATAGCATTGAGACTCGTCTAAAAAAATAATTTTTGTTTAAAATTTGGCTTAACATTCAATTTGTTTAAAGCTCACTGAGCAATGCAAAAACGGGCACTAAGGTCAACTATTTTAATTTCTTGAACGGGATGCGTTTTGTAAGCAAGTATATACCAAGGTCTTTGTGAAGAATTTGCCAAATATTTAATTGCTGACTTCTGCGCCAAGTTGATGTTCCTGGACTCTCTCGTACATTTTGAGCCACAGAAAAAACAATGTCTACCGGCATTCCAGTTTTACGCACTTTTATCACAAAATTTTGTATTTCTTTGATCAATAAGCTTCATTTCTTCCAAACAACGTACGCAATTTTTGCGCTGTTGCAAACAAATGAGACCCAATTTCAAAATAAGTTGCTCCAAAGTAAAGCAATACATCTCCTGTCAGCAAAATACAATAGAGTAGTAAGCACATAGAGACTTTTTAATATTGTTTTTTAATAATTGAGTAAATTATAGAATTCTGGATATAAAATGTCACTACAGCTCTAGTAAAGAGGTTTTAGCGGATTAAATTAAATCTATCTGTTTTAATTACATTATTAAAAATGTCTGCAAGGCAAACGCATCATAGAAGAACTGTAATAAAACTATTAGTACACGAAAAGTTTATTATCTATAAAACAAATACAATTGTTTATTTATTTACTTTTTTGTCTAATAATACGTTTCTTAAAATATCTACGTATTTTAAACAATAACTCATAACCCAATATTTTTATTAATTCTATTCAATTACATTTTGATTTAAAAAAATATTGTATAAATTTTTTTAATATCTATTTACATTATTTTATCATAAATCATGTTTTGATAACACTTTGCAACTCACTAAGTCATAAATAGAAGTTTTTAACTTTTCTGTAAAATTTGGTTTTAGAGTTACTAAGATTTATACTTTATTGATAATATCTATATAAACTAGACAATAAACTCAAATAAAAGTAGCAACTAAAGAAAACGGCTGCTAGTACACCAAACAAAAAAATACATTATCAATAATAGTTATAATTGTAAACAAACCTGTACTAATTACATAATTGTTATTTTTATGGTTATTGATTTAAAAAAATACAATACATTTTACTATGTGAACAAAGATTTACAAGTAGTGCAAAACTTGCTAGAAATTGTAACAATTATTCATTGATTGTTCAGAGATACAAGACTATGCAATTATGACCGCATAAATAACTATTATGTAATTTTAAATTGTATAATTAAATTTTTTATACTTTTATATGCTTTATTTTTATTATTTTTAATATATATACCGGTTTCGCCGTTTAAGGCATCATCAGTAACTATAAATATAATTGTATTAAATTAAAATTAAAATATAAAAAATAACAAAAAATATACATGCCTAAATGAACAAATTAACACAAAATACCAACACATTTACACTTTTCTTAAATCAAACATAAACACAATAAATAACACTTAAAAATTTTTATTAATCAATATTACATAAACATAAACATATTTGTCAATCATATTAATGTCAAAAATATTTTTTTATATATTTATACACGTAAGTTTTTATTTATATAATATTTTAATTTTAATTTAATACAATTATATTTATAGTTACTGATGATGCCTTAAACGGCGAAACCGGTTTATATATTAAAAATAATAAAAATAAAGCATATAAAAGTATAAAAAAAATTAATTATACAATTTAAAATATAAATACTATATGCAAAAGTAATTAACAACTATATTATGTAATTGTAACTACTTGGAACATTCTTAACTAAATGTATCAGACAGAAACAAACTAAAACGTTTGTAATACAAAAATGTTTAGAAGAGAGCGATAATTTAATAAACCTAAATATGCACAATATAACAATAACAAACAAGGAAATAACTAGATTAATACTAAAATACTTAATATATATATATATAAAATAATAATATTAAAAAGAAATAGAAATGAACCACATGTATCACATGCCATACAGCAAATACTGCATCAGTATTTTTTGTTTTGTTTTGGTGATCGAAATTGGCCGCACAAATCATGCGATTTAACGCCGTTGGACTTTTTTTTTAGGGTTTTTTAAAGTTTATAGTTTATGCCAACAAGCCCACAACCACCCACGCCTTGAAGGAGAAAATTGAACAAAAGATTAAGCTTGGTGCCTTTTGTACAGTTGTGAAGCAATTTATTTTTAATGATTTTGAAAAAGTTATAACTACAATTTGCAAATGAACTTGTATTGTGATTTAGTCTAAACGTTTTAAAATGTTTTAAATATTGTTTTGCCAGTTTACCCAACATATACACTAATGCATTTTGGAACATGAAATTTCATAAACACCAAAGACCAAGGATTTATTTTATCTATATCATTAAGTTAAATATATTATAATTTGCAACTTAGTCTAAAAGCAATTTGTTGAGTTTTTTTTTTAAGAATGTGCGCTATGTTTTTTTGTGGTTTTTCCAATTAATATAACTAGTTTAAGATATGCTTTTGACACTATTATAACAGCGGACACAGATGTAGGGCTGCAAGATTTCTTTGGCGCCTTATCTAACATCACTAAAGAATTTGATATAAAAATAAACGCCACTAATACAAAAATATCTAGATCTCACAACTTATTGATACTCATTACATCTAATAGAGTAATACTAAAACAAGTCGACTAAATAAAATATCTTATATGCTGGATCAATAACAAAGTTAATCTAGACTATGAAATAAATTGTCATACCAAACCAGCAAAAAGTAGGTTTATAAAACTCAAAGAACCGCTCTGACTCCCCTCTTGTCTTCAACTTAAGCCTCAGTAAAGTGCTATGCCTGGTCGGTTCTATTATATGGAGCAAAATCTTGTACAGTTGCGGCATCAGCTATAAATCGATTAAAAGCATTTGACCAAAAAATATTTAAAATTTTATGAACCGATCACATCACAAATACAACTTCAAAAGTTAAACAAAGAGAGATAACTGCTCAAAATCATAAACATACGCATAACATCATACCCGGGACACATACTAAGAAACAACAAATGGCTAAGAAACATATAGCAATAGACAGGCCTAAATTATAAAAACCTTATAAGAGTGGCTGAAGATAGAAAAAGATTTGCAATCGTAATCGCTAACCTTTATTAGTTGAAGAAGCACTAACAGAAAAAAAGAAGAAACCAATTGTTTTTGTTTGTTCAACCAAATGGTTGAATTATATTAAGATTATTGTTTAATATTAAATGTAATAACTAAAACTTATATTTTAATCACCAGATTATAATTAACTATAACGCGCCGCTTGCTTATTAAAGTATTATTGTAATTTTATATTATATATTAAGGGCCGGTATTATAAACCATTAAAATCTGTAGATTTTATTTACTAACCAAGTAAATTATTTTAATTGGCTGATTTCGGTATTATAAACGTCAAATAATAAAAGTAGGTAACTAAATCTATGGAGTAAATTAATCATCCAAAATCTAGGGATTAGAATTTATTCAATGAATAACGTGACATATGTCATGTTTCTTAGGTTATTTTTAATGTGGAGCAATTTCTGTTGAAAATCAGCTTTTGATTGCTCTACGATGTTATGCAACTGACTTTCAATATGTTGTAGGGGATTATTGTAATATAACAAAGGCTACAATAAAACACATCAATAACTACAATATTAAAATAACATATAAATGCGGCGTTGCAATTTCTTATTTTACGAATAGTTAATTTAGATTTATAATACCGAAATACGTTTATTCGTCGAATATATTTAATTTGAGATTTGTTATTCGGTGATTTATTTTGTCTTTATAATACCGGCCCTTAATCTAATTAATTTTTTATTTGTGTTTTATTTGTTTATGTATATTGTATGTACTCTCTGTATGTGTAATTAGTTGTCAAAATAATCATTACTACTCGCACACTAAATTTACATGTATGAAAAGATTTAAATTGCTATACAAAACATAAGCATAAAACAATGGAAGCCTATAAACACAATTAAACCGTGATTTACATTAGTTTTCTTCAAGCGCAATGGGAATTTTCAATTAATATATGCAGATTTTAATTAGTAATCCACTGATAAGTCCATTTGTTAATAGGCTAATTTAATGCTCTTTGAATAGCATTTTACACATAGTGTACCAACTATAATTGCAAAATGTTGCAACTCAATTAAGTGATCACTGCCGACGCATCACTGAGAAAATAATAAAGAACAAAATAAATAAGAATACGACGAATTTCATTTCAGTTTATTATATATGTGATATAATAATTCGCATTCTTTCCCACGGATTATTGTGAAAGGCGTTTTATTTTCCTATTTTATAATTTATTATTTAATCAATATTGGCAAAATTTAATAGCTAATTTGATTTTTATTTATTTATCACAGTTTGGTTAGTTAGTACATATTATAACAAAAGATAAATTAATTTTGATTGTGAAATTGGATTATTGTACAGTGTGATAGATTAGTTTGAGTAATTGTAAATTAATCCCTAATTCACTATTATAATCTATAAAATAGTTTTTTAAGATTAATGTAACTATGACCTATCATATGAGCAGTTATTATCGTAATAATACTAATGACATTAATATAATGATTATGTGTTGTGGCATACAATGTGCAATAAAAACAATTTGGAAATAATTATGAAATAAAGTTTAATCAATTTAATATGTTTAATTATATTTTTACTTCGTTTTTTCGTTGGCTCATAAAGATGATAAAATCACCAGTGTTATTAAAGTATTTAAATTAAAAGGTTTTATGAAAGTAGTAGTTGAATAAGATAATACAGTAAGTTGAGAATATTATTTTGTTTTATTTAATATCGAGATTAAAGATAGTAAAAGCAAATGAAGACATTTTAAAAATGGTTTAAGCATGCTAAATTTGTCTGATAGCACTAGTTAGTTACATTTTAGTAGCTGCTAAGGTTGCAGAAAAACAATACAAAACTTACGACGAATCATTCTAGACAAATAAATGTAATCTTAAATATCCGGATGTTCTAAACAAAACCTGGAACACTGGCTTTAAAACTTAATTCAGCTGGTGGTTCAATAAGAACAACATTTTTTATTATTTTTAAAGAATATTTTATTAACAAACACAACAAAAAGTTTGCGGTTTGTTTAAATTACAACCAAAATTAAGTTTTAAAACCAAACGTGACAGAGAAAAATCATGATCTGTATCAAGTCTTCCTACGTACAATAAATTAAAGCAGTTTTTTAACAATAAATGCCAAATCTAAAAATCACTGCAGTTATCAAGGAGACCACCATCCAAACAACATATTTAGTCTAAGACAACTTATCAGCCTAGAACCATTAATGCCTTAGCAGCAGTAAAACCAATTAGCTGTCTATGATGTTTTAAAAGTCACTAGTTTAATCAATAACCAATATTTTTAGTGAACAAGAACAAATTCAATATATTAAAAGATTAAAATTTTGTAGTATTTGTTTTCGACCAAACCCCAAAGTACATCAATGCAGAACTGAAACATCCAAAAAATGCTACGACAAGCATATTGACAACCAATATAAAGAACCAACTAATGCTCATCATGTATCACTACCAGTAAAACCTGCACATGTGTTTCTCTCAACTGCCTTATTTTTTTTTAAGATAGCAAGAGTTTCATGCAACTTAGTCGGGGTCTCTCAGGCGACAGTCAAAATTCATATCAACAAGTTGTGTGAGCAGACTGAACCTAAATACGTCTAAAATAAACATTTTGACCTATAAACTAAATAAAGCATCGACAAACATTACAAAAAAATGCACAACAAACTTTTAATCACGTAATCACGTTTAGTAATTCCTTCAATTACAAACATTTTGCATACAACAATCAACATGAAAGATATAAAAATCTCAGATAATATAATGTTAGCAGACCCGCATTTTTATATTTCATCAAACATTGATTTATTAGTTAGAATACATTTATTCAACTCGCTCTCATGTTGGCCAGATTGCACCGACGGATCAACATCCATAGCTGCAAAAACCACATTTTGGATGGATAATTGCCAAAAGTTGTCAAACCGAACACTTTCCAGCATCGTCATATTGTAATATATTAATGAAGAAAACAATGCTTAAATTTTGGAATTTAAAGTGCAAAATCTAACCAACCTTACCTCATCGAAACAATATTGTAAAGAGCATTTTAAAACTCATACCAATAGAGACAAGCACGGCAGATTTATTGTAAAACTAGAATAATAGTATTTGAAAAATCGGAGCAAAAAAAAAGAATTTGAAAAAAAAATCGCCAAACACTTCACGTATAAAGATGAACACACTGCTTTAATTTAAGAATACATAGAAATGGGTCACATAAATTTGATTGAAGACAATGATCAGGAAACTAACAATTACTTTTATTTTTTACACCACGGTGGTATAAAAGAATCAAGCACAACTACTAAATTAAGAGTTGTGTTTGATGGTTCAGTTAAAACCAATTTAGGAATATAACTTAACAATAAATTGCTGATTGGTCCAATGTTACAAGATGACCTAATTAACATCTTATTGAGGTTTTGAGATAACACTTATGTTGTGACTGCAAATATCGTCAAAATGTATCGGAAAATATTACTTTATCCAAAAGACTAAAAATATTACCAAATTTTATAAGGAAATCATTCGTCCCATCGAAAACGCTGTTACAAACTGCAAACTGTTACGTAAGGCACATCTTCAGCTTCATATAATAATAAATAATAATAATAATATAAGTCTTTATTTCTTTGTATTTATTACATAAAAATGGCAAAGTTTAGCCTAAAGCTGGTCTTCCACTTAACCTTTTGAACATAATTACAAAAATTTGATTTTATTTAGCTATCAAGTGTACAAACGAATGTCTTGCACCACCACTACTTAATCCATGAGACAAGTGTAATAAATTCGCACACGGCGGACCAGTATACTACATCTATTAAGTACAGCACACAAATAAATGCACCCTGCAACTCCCAGAAATTTGTATTTTATGCAGCAAAATTAAACATAGTGCATAGAGCATCAAATGCAAAAATCGACCAATGCAACCAATAGAAAATATAATAAACTCATATATTACCATTTATGATCATATTATTGATACATATACGACAAAAATAATTTTTTCTAAACACGCTTAGAGACAAGAAAAATTGCAAATACTTAGACTTTTCTGTTTTATTTAATATGCAGTAACATGTCCAAGCAAAAACCGCTTAACTCTACTCTACTTAACTTACATATTTTGCTAAGTTTTTAATAAATTTTATTTGGAAAATAAGAACCAATTATTTATGTATCTTAAACTGCAGTTTACACGCTAATATTTTGTTTTAAAAATAATACAAAAATACACAATAAATTATTTTAATAAAAAAATTCATAATAATAATATTTATTTTTTGTGAAAGCTAAATTAATGTTTTAACTGCTCAGGTTGTGTAGTGGTTGGCGTTTTGACTTCAAATCTGCTGTTTTTCTGGTTAAGAGAAAGGTTGTTTGACTAAGAAAAGATGTGCTTTAATAAATATAACTACTTTTGAATAAAAAAAACTGTAACAGGCAAAATTGACAAATGTAATAGTTTTAACTTTTGACGTAGTTGGTAAGTATCAAAAATAGACGGACGTTAAATAATTAAATTTAAAAATGTTTACACACAGATGGAAAATTAATAAATTAATCTTTAGAAAACTCAACTGACTGCTTTCGGAATTTAGTTGTTAATTAGATGTTGGTTTAAAAAAAATGTTGTTATACAAGTTATAAATAGTCCTGATAATATTTATTACATCCATCGTTGATTTTGTAAAAACAAATACTTCCCCATAAGGAAACGGCAATAGTCAAACGCAACCTCTTTCTTTGAAAATCGTTACTTTGCCTTGGTTATGGGCTTGCTTGTTTCCATTTGGACATGGTTAGTAGCTCCGGTTGAGAAGGAAGCATTTTTGTATTTGACAACAAGCTGCCAAGACTATGCTGTGCATAGAAACCTGTAATGGTAAGAGGTCTTGATAGCTGAGTCAATCTTTAGATGTATCTTTTGGGCTTCATAATACTCCATTTTGGCTTGAATTTTTTTTTCAGCTTGAGGTTAACACTAACCTACTTCGATTAATTGGCTAAATCATCCAGTCAGATGGCCTACAAAGTGAAACGTTAAAAATGAAAGTGTGTACAGCGGGTCGCACACTTATTACTTTGGAGTGTGTTACTTGTTTGTAAACTTTGGTGCTATATTTTTGTGGTAACCCTAGCGATAAATTTTAGATGTTTTTAATTTGAGGGTTTTATAGCTAGCGGAGAACCAAAAAAATAAAAATTTTGTTTTTCACGTCTAAACTTTTACCTGGACAACTCAGACGGCAAAAAATTCGGGAAAACTCTAAAAATCTAATAATGCCCGTTGTAGATATGATATATCCAATTTATATTTGCAGGATATCTTGCATTTATTAAGCAAAAGTAATGTTATAGTTGTATGTATTCTTCGTTGCTATAATCGCTTTGTTATTAATAAATTTGTAAATTTAATCAATTCTATTCTATCTATAATTGTTAATAAATACTGACTAAAACAAAAAGTAGCACTTATTAATATCAATAAAATTGTATCAAGTACCGGATTTAAAAGTGCAACTCAATTAAATAAATCTAAAGGTCTTTAATTGATGGTCTGCATCAAAATAGAGTAAATAAGTATATTCAAACAACTTAATTAACATAGAAATAACATGTAACAAATTGACTAATTTACACTGTAAGGCAAATTCTAATAGTAAAGAGTTGCATATATGTAGTTGCATATTAAGAATAATGTTATTGTTTCTAATATTTTAAATACTTCATCTTACTACGACGTCGACGATGATATCAGTACTGTTAGTAATAGTAGCTTGAACTCTTTCACTAATGACATAGATATTAGTAATTACAGTACCTTAAAGCAATCTAATCCAGAAAAAAATAAAATTTTACATAATTGTGGTTTTTTAGCAACACAATCTGCAAATTTGCAAATAATATAAATAAACAATATAACAACATAACAAAAAATGCAAATAGTATCTACTACAAAAATGCTCGTGGTTTAAACTTAAAATGCAATCAAATTTATTGTAATAGCGCGTCAGTAATTTTTCAATCATTGCAATTACTGAAACTTTTTTTTACTGATAATGTCTTTAATTATGAGCTTTTTGATAGTACATATACAGTTTTTTGTAACGATTGTAACCGTTTTATCTAATAAAAAAAATGGCGGTAATAATTGCTGTAAAATCAACTTTAAACGCATCAGAAGTAAATATAGATCATACATTGCTATCGCATAACCAAATTAATTTAGTAATTGTGAAAGTTATTTCTAATAATATTAGTTTTTATGTCATAAATGTTTATTTTAGGTCTGCAGTGCGGTTAGAACAACTTATTACGTTTACCAACACTAAAGAAACTTTTCCATTCATGTTTGGCAGCAACATTATTATTATAGGTAATTTTAATTTGAACGAATACATATTAAACCCCACTTCATGCCGATCATCTGAATGTTTATTTAATATAGTGTCCAGTTTTTGGGACTGGATCAATATAATTTAATTAGAAATGAGAATGGTTGCATCCTCGACTTAGTTTTTACTAACATAAATTGCGCAACAAATTGAATGGTTGATTCTTTTACTATTGAAAACAAACTCTCTGCTTTGGAAGTACTTGTTGATTTACCTGAGATGTTAAATAATCCAAAACTTTTTTTGTTAACTAATGGCAACATAAACTCTAGATCATTTAATTTTAAAAAAGCTAATTTTATAAATTTATTTTAAGCCATTTTGGATGTAGATTGGTCTGATGTTCTTTTAACAGTTTTAACAATAAACCGTTTCAGACATTTCATGATCAAGTACCTTTTGTCTGCTCCGCCCCTAATAAATTGTGTAGTTTTCTAACAAATTAAAAGAAAAATTGCATAAAAAAAATAAATATTTACGTTTAAAAAATCAAAAACCCTTTATCTCAGTATTTTAAAACAAAATACCAATTGTTTTGCCGTGAAGCCAAGTTGCTTTCTAAATCTGATTTTCATATATTTGTAACAAATTCAGAAAAGAACTTTTCCAAAAATCGTAAAAAAATTTGGAATTATATTAAAATTATTCGTAAAGATACGTCAATTTCTACTAATATGGAATACAAAAATAAGTCTTTCTCCTCACTTAATGTTAATGCATTTGCAACGCATTTTTCAACTTCTTATTCTATTTTCTCTTCTAATAACTATAATAAATAAACATGCTTTAACAGTTTTGTAAGTTTTAATTTATTAAAGCTTAAAGCTAATGAGGTTGATATTGCACTTTGTAAGTTAGGTAACAAATTAAATGCTGGTCTTGATGGAATACCCGCTCTCAACCTTAGAGATTGTCGTAGTGTGTTAGTTACACTTATAACACTTATTTTTAATTTGTGCTTAAAGAATAGTAAGTTTTTGTCACGTTGGAAGACTACTCGTATTATACCTGTTCATAAATAAGGCAGTAAAAAAAGTATCTCTAATTATCGTCTTATTGCTATTATTTCTAGTTTATCAAAATGTTTTGAATCCGAATGTAAACAATAAATTATCAGCTACCCAACATGGTTTTAGGTTTTTCAAGTCAACAATATTGAACTTAATTTACTATTGCACAACACAACTATTTTTAAAAATTTTGAACAACCGTACACAGGTTGATATTATTTATAGCATTTGATAGAATTGATCATGAAATACTTCTATCTAAGCTACTGTCATTTGGTTTTTCTCCGGCACTCTGTAATTTACTGAGCAGTTATTTTATCAACAGAACACTGTATGTTGAACACAAAAGAATTAAGATAATTAATCTCAACATCTGTAATACCACAACGTTAAAATCTTGGCCCCGTTCTATTTAATTGCTTTATGAATGACATTACTAATAAAATTGACTAAAACGTATTAATATTTGCTGATGAGTTACATTTTTTAACCCAATTCTTAATTTAAATAGCTGCTTAGATTTACAAATAAATCTTAATTACGTATATCCATGGTGCAACAACAATAATATTTCTTTGAATGTTGCAAAATGTAGTCATGTCATTAACTAGAAATGAAACAAAAGTTTTGTTTGATTACCATATTAATAAAACTGTACTTGACAGGGTTGTATCTTGTAAAAGATTTGGGTGTGTTATTTAACTGCAAGTTGTTTTTTAATGACCACGTTGAATCAACTGTAGCTGCAGCAAATTGTTCACTTGGGTTTATTATACGTAATAACAAAAATTCTTTAACAAAGCAAAAATTTTAACAACTCAATTTATCAAGATGTTATACAAAAATGTCTAGAAAGATTATAACAGACACATACGTCAGCGTAAACGGAAAACTTGGAAATTTTTCTGCATCTAGAATGTATATTAATTAATTAAACATTAATTTATTTTAAAATGGTCATTTTTGGCTAAATTGTCGTCTGCTGCTAGCTGGAGCGTTTTCAAAAGACACTATGTAGCTTATACTACCCAATGGTGTCAAGTTTTTACTGACTAAAAACCCCACCTTACTTTAAGTTTATGTTTTACTCTTTAAGGAACTCCGTCTCTTTGATAAAGTCCAGTACCTTTAACTAATAAATTGTTTTTAGCACATTTACGGTTAAGTTGTGTTTGTCAAAGATGGCTGTGCGTTGTTGTTGTAAGCTTTGCATTAATTTAGCAAGCATATCAAAGTTTTATCGTCTTCAATACACCCGCGGCATAGAGAGTTTATTCCTATTTTTATTTTATGGGTGCTTGTTAATTCCACAGTGTCTGGTTATCAGTCTTGTAAGTCTTTGCAATCTTATAACACTCATTTGTCTTACCACTGTTTTGATATCATGCAATGATCCTTTAAAAAATATGTTCCGATTCTTGTCTGACGCGTACTATTTTTTTTGCTTTTTGTTTTAGCCCATGATTGATTATGTCCCTGGTGCACTACTCAATGGCAGCCAGTTTTGCCTAAAAAGTCAAGGCATGTTTACCAAAAGATAGCAAAGTTTAATTTTTTTAATGATTATTTTCGTAGATTTCAGTTCCGGTGTTTTTTGGTATTTGGCTCCATCTGTGTACGAGGTAGTTTCTTTGACTGTTTATTGTTTATCCATATATTTTGCTGGAGTATTATCACATTAAACTTAATGTTGCAATAGCTCTTTATGAAGTCCGACCTTTTTACTAGAGTTTCTTTCTTATGCAACAGATTTATTATGTTAGGCCAGTGGGTATTAAGGTTTACAATGTGTTCATTTATCGGCAGTTTGTATGCTGCATGTTTTGCCTCCGCATTTACCAACAGGTAAAATGGCGTTGACAATAATAGAATTTTTATAGCTGCTGTAGGCGTCGTTCTCATTGCTTTCTTTATAAGCAGACACGCCAGCTTTAAACTTTGTCTAGTTTTTTAGCCGTACACTTCAAAGTGGTTCTCTCTCTTCTTACAAAGTTTTACTACCACCGTGCATAACCATCTGGTCATATTACGTGTTAGTTTCCATGTACGTCTTAGTGTCAAGCGGTAGTCCCAGATATTTTACTTCCTTTGACATCAGAATCGTGGCTTTATACATTTTTAAGTTTTTATGTCTGCGGTGTTTTGCCGTTTTGTAAACAGGCAATCGTTGTTTTGCTTGAATTTACTGATAACCCTTTTGTAATATGTTTGACACAGTTACTTTAAACTTTTCGTATGCAAAGGAAGTAAAATCATTTGCAAGGCAAAAATGCCCATATCGTTGAATATTTGTAATAAGTTATTTATGATTAAGAACCACTGTTAAGTTAGTTTATTTATTAAACTTTGGTCTATATTTGTTTGTTTTGTTTGTTTTTGTTGTTGGCTAATCACCAACATTAGAGGTTATAACTACTACATTTGGGAATTTTGCTGCAAATTTAGAAATTCTAACCTAAATTATTGAGTTCTTTAACATGCAAGCAACATCAAGGCTCGTGTAAGGGATTTACTAAAGTTTTTAGTTTAAAATAGCGTACTTATTGCAACACAATTTTTTTCAGAAAAACTGACCCTCCAGATAGGGAACTCAACTATTGAAGACGAGAACCTTGGTGTAGCAATCAAGTACGCTAAACTGATTTTATTTTATTAAAACAAATGATGAAAAACCCTCGGAATAGAATGCCAGATTCTATGTCGAGTACATTTTATAGAATTTATCAGCTAGTAATGAAAATGACATTTTACCTAAACTACTTTGTTTTCTTAGTGAATTAATTTTTGTGAAGTGATTGAAGTGGGAATCGGTGGACACAGCAATTACATTGCATTTAATTTTTAAGAATTTTTTGAGGTTGGAAAAAGCAATGATTTTAGTTGGCCAGACAAAATCCCGGTTTTGGTAGGTAGAAATCCAATGTTTCCAGTACGGTCTTTGCTTAAGGCATTTGTAAGCGCATGCATGTGGTACCTTTTTAAACGTCTTCACAGTATTTCTTTCGCGATTCTTTTTTAATTGTTTTTGTGGTTTTATTACATGCAGTAAAACTAGTTCTATATGTGGTCCAGTTTTTTAGTATCCGCTCTTGCCTTGACAGTCTAGGGCAGCTTCTTTCAAAAGCAGTTTTAATAGAGTTGACAAATATATTTCTTCAGGTCTTGTGATGTTTTTGCTGTCTTTGGACAGCTAACTAGTATTTTGTTCTTTCTGTATTCTTAAAAGAGCGTTTATTTAGATGTATGCTTAATTAGACAATGAAGGCTTGTCCAACATGTACCACTTTTTATCAATGCACGTTAGGTTGACTACCGCGCTTCGCAATGCATTGCGTGTTACCTTTGTTTATAATAATAAACTTAAATTCTACTATAAATTTTAAAAGTTACTTTTTTTCTAAATTTATGTCCTTGTTTCCTCAGGCTACGTAATGGGCATTGCATCTAAAGATTATCGATGCGTCTTCCTTGTTGCTTGTTAGCTGCAGTAATTCTGCAGGTTTTGGAGAAACTGCTGATTATAGGAAAAGTAACCAGATTTTAGAGTTATCTTTTTTTCGGTTTCCTTCTTTACTATTATCACTTTGGCTAACACTAGATCTCTATAACATAAGTCCCATAATGGCATTAGATTAAATATATGCTTTGCTAAGATGCATGAACGACGTTTTCCTATGAATGATGCTTATAGCAGCCATCTGCCCAGTATGCTTAACCCCTTTATCTCTTTCTTATAGATTCAAAGTTTTCGAATAAAAACAATATCAATATTGTGTTTGGCAATATACGCACTGAAGGTTGCATAAGCTGCCATGCAATAATATAAATTATTATTTTGGACAATTTTTTAAATTGAATTTACCTTCATTGTTTTTTTGCAACTAGCAGTAAGTTTTGATCCACAACCTTTGTTCTTGTCTCCGATTTTTCAAGTGGGGGTCAGATTTATCTGTTCTTAAGTCCTCTTATCTATAAGCAAAACTCAAGGGAACCTAATCCTCTTGAGTTTTGCATCGTTAGCCTTTTTAGAAAAGTTGCTTGTTACAATTGTGGTTCCGGTAGCCATGTCATTACCCTTCTTAGTTTAGGAAAGTCCTACAGATTCATGATCTGAAGTTATTTGCTTTTCAATAGGTTTTTTTTGGCCAATGTGCTAATAAACTATTGTTTGGTTGGTTTGTCCATACATATAATTTTCAGAAATCTCCCTTGCAAGAGCATTCTTAAAAATGAAATGATGCATGTTCTTGTTCTGTCTTGATAATCCTACACAGAATAGTTTACTATACTGTTTTCAATTTTTCTCAAAGTTGAAGTAACATTTGGAATTATTGCTAGTGCAATGCTCTTAAGAGTATCGCTAAAAGTTTGCATTTTAAGTCCGATTCAGGCTTGCTGGTGCTAGATAGGTTTTGCTTAACACAATGTAAAATATTTTATATATACATAAATAACAATGTATATAGTACGTTAACTATAAATTAAAATACCTCAAGATTAGTCAGCACTGTTCCTACTAAAAGTTTTTTTATTATAAAAAGCGTAATGATCCGCACACTTTACAACTTATTTATTAATAAATTTGTACCAAACCCACATCATTACAATAATTCATCAAACAATTAAACAACCATTCAAACACTACTGTCTCAAACAAAAATTTGAGAAACAACACCAAAACTTTAAAATTTACAACGGCATCTAAACAACTATCATCATCATTTAACAAACTACCATTATACTGCGGAATAAGTACTAATAACAACAACCTAACATTTACCACAGAATAAAGACATTATTTATATTATATGTAATAAAAAGCACAGAAAAACGCAAAGAACAATTATTTAAATATTGCTGATTTAACAATACCAACACAAAGTCTGCACAGCTACTCAAAACGTTATTTTTTATGACTCAAGTCTCAAATCATCTAGTCATTTAATGTAATGTAAATAAGTGTCCGCATTTAGTTTTAAATAGCCGAGTTAGGGTAAAAAGTATAAATACACGTTTGCTACAATTTATTCTTAAGTCAATTATAACTTAATTGTCAAATGTAATTACTTAGCAAATATAATAAAAGTTGCAGTTGCTACCATAACATTACCAAGCAAGCTAAATAAACAAGTCAGAAATATGATTGTTACAAGTAATCAGCGTTTCTACCTTTATGTTGCATGGAACAAGAAAGTATGCAAACATATACAATCTGAAAATCCAAAAGTATTTTATATAACTTAAACTACTTTACCCCTACTATTAAAAAACAATATTTTGTAAATACTTTTTTCATCATACTTATTAAAGTAATAAAACCATCTAAATCCATTTCTTAACCAATTGTGGCCCACGCATACATAATTCAATTCACATATAATTTTTGCATTAATATCATTATGAAATGATATACGTATGAAACAATATAGGAAATATCTGCTTGCATAATACAGTATGCTTGATCTTGTATTTTAAATATATAAATAGTGTGGTACAACAACCTCTTGCAGTTTCTCATACTCATTTATGTTGAAAAGAACATTCTTGAAGCACCTTAATTGTCTTTATTCGCTTTTTATTAGACTTGAATTAATTATTTAGTTGTTTGGCAATTATAACTCAAGTGACGCTTATTTATTCATTGTGTACCAAAATTTGGCTTAATTAATTAATTGGCATTTATGCAATGTTATTTAAATTTTAATCTATATAAATTAATCGAACAATGAAGATGTAAATATGGATTGTTATAAATTAAATTATGTTCACACATAACTAATTTATTATGATATTATGAAAATGACTATTAATTTAACCAAATTTATTAATTATTACTATTTGTCATAATCAATTTTTTAATAATAAAGTAATTGTATAATAAATTGGATTGATTTAAAGAGTCGTATGTAGAAACAATTTTGTGCTGTGTGTTATATTTTTTGATATTAAATTACGCAATACTTGCAATACAGGGTGGGCAAAAATGCCCGAGGTTTACGATGTAGACAACTAAATATAGACTTATTGCAAGTATTAAAAAATATATCCCTAGACTGCTCTTTACCATCATCATAGGCGTAACACAAATTTTGTTTTTGTAGTAATTAATGTATTATAATCAATTAAAATATATATAAAGTACATAATGAACAATGATGAATTATTTTAACACTTTATTAAAAAAAAAAAAACAATTTTAATGGTTATAAAAATAATATTTGAATAATTAAATATAATTAAATAAAATGTTTTATTTTTTAATTGGGAACTTAACTATTATGAAAAATAACAAATGTATATTTTTATAGGGTTAATCATTGAAAAATTAATACTCAGTATAAACATAATAAGAATAATAATAATAATAAGTAATTGTACAAGATTGTGAATTGAATTATTAAATAATTTTATTTGTGGCAACGTTAACAATTAAAATAAATATACAGTAAACTTCTCTTGAGCGGACACCGTCAGGCGGTCATATTTTGTCCGCGCAAGAGAGGTGTCCGCTTAAGAGAATTTATAAAATATATATGCCAACTTGAGTAACAATGTACAATACACAGTTAAAAATTTAAAAAACATCTTATTTTAGTTAAAATATAATTTATTATGTATATTTGCATTATATGTAATAAACATTTACAATTTAAGTTTTTTCAAAAATAATCTAATATGCTGCTTTGTCGTACTGTGCAATTTAGTGTCAGAAATATAATTGTGTTATTGATAATTTTATATTTTGAGGATGATTACCGGGTATTGCTCAAAAACAAGAAGATTTTTCTATTTTGCATTGTCATTTGCTTATCAAAATTATGCAACCATTTCAGCATCATCTCGCATGTCATCCATGTTTTTTTATCAATTCCCATATTACAGACAAATCATTAGAATTTATATTTTTAAATGTCTTCGGTTTAGCCAATTTGCCAATTACAAGCAACTTTTTTTGCCAATCAGGCTCGCGTAGTGTAAATCCCTGATTTTGTCATTTTGCCACCTACGCATTTTTTGCACTTCAACGCCATTGTTTGGTTTTTAAAAAGGTTTGTTTTTCATTTACATTACTATTAGAGCTCTATTTTTCTAGCAGTTATTTTTTTTTAACGATATCCGATATGATTTCAACTTTTTGTTTCAGCATTATCGTATTTCTTATTGTTGCCATTATGTATTATCTGATGGCTGCGCGATAGAGGCATTTACGATTCGCGTTAAACAGGGGAATACCCTTTGCGTTGTCCGTACAAAAGAGAATAATATTCTAAATTACTGTCCCTGTGTTCAATGATTAATTATACTTATAGTATACAAATAAATAAACTTAAATAAAATGTTTCATGTTTTAATGTACAAAATTACTATTATGAAAAGTAGCAATTGTTTATTTTTATTTAAAATTATTAATACTCAGTTTTAACATAATAATAATAATGGTAATTGTAAAAAATAGTGAATTGAACAATTCAATTATATGTACATTACAATTTACACAAAAACAGAATGGTTTTATAGTACAAATTCATTATCGCAGTAACTCAAATCAATAAATACTGGTTGTACTTTCTTCAGTTGTATCAATTTAATAAAGTTTTCTCAAAAAAATATAGATCTATTTATTCTTTACCTTAAAATTGTAACCCAAATACCAATTGAGTGTAAAGTTGTTTTGTCTAACTAATAGGGATTAACAACAACCACCAAGTTTTATCGGTAAAAAAGTCTTATTAAATATTTCATCATTAATTATATAACAACCTCTTCAAAACAGCCTGTCAGGTGGTTTCTTTTTACAGGTGCGTAATTTGTAATTTACAATCTTTTTATAAAAAATTCTGGAGACTGAAGAGAGTACAACCAGGTGCCATCCTCATTGATAGTTCCACTGCGACTATAAAAGCACTCTGTTCTTGTATACATAACTTAACATCTAATTTATAGTATGCATAACACATAATTCACAATATTTCAAATTTACACTGCACTTTACAATTTATAATTTGTTATTAAATTGACTTAGGGCCGATTTATTCACCTTTCTATAAAGTGCTCTATAGCATTACTGATTAGATTGCCATGAATTAATGTTTTTTCATCTGTCAATAGTGACAACCTGTCATCATATTAAATTTACAAGACAGATAAATTATATAGATCACTTTGGCCCGTTAGTAAAAAAATTACTAAAAGAACATAACCTTATGCCATTTTGTTTCACATGAATGTAACCACAAACAAATAACAACACGCAGTAGTACCACACTCGTTTTCTTTTTAGTATGTCTATCTCTGTCTTTCTTTCAGATATGTATATAGATATCTTTTTCTATTAAGTTGTACTAGCCGTATAAAAACTTTATACGCGTTCAGTTATTATTTCTCAAATAAAATGGGATGAATACACCCAAATTTTATATAAGTGACCTATAAGTTTATTGAACACGTAACTAATCAATAACTAACAGAACAGATGAATAAACCGGCCCTTAAACATATTTTTAATAAACAGTAACCTTTAACAATGAATATTATATAAATTAAATACTCAATTAACGCTTCTGTTCAATCACAGATTGTGCATAACACACATCACACTATTTAAAATTCATTTAATACTTCACAAATCACATTTTATTATAGTAAATTAACTTTTACATTATTTTTAATAAACATTAACTTTACTTAAAAAGTTACAAACGGCTATGAAAATTGACGTTTATTCTGGTGACGTTTAGGATTGTTTTGTTTAGGGGAAACAAATTAAGAAACTGATAATCACTAAAATCACAAAAAAATTCCCAGAAATATTTGAAAAACCAAGTTTTTTGTTGGTCACACTGTACTAACTACAGTTCTGAGTTAAGTATATTCGAGAGTACAGTATAATTTAATCAAAAAATATATTAAAAATGCCGATGCATAGAAAAATAATATATACTTAGTATATGCATCTAATCTGCTATTCCTAAGTTGTTTAGTTAAGTTGTAACTGGGCAAATACATGTTCAAAAATATTTCAGTAAATAGACAGCATGGTTTTTGTACTAATCTACTGTGCTACAAAAATAACATTTTAATCGCTTTTCAACCCGAAGCACACATTAGCTTTACTTATACAAATTATTCAAAGTTTTTTTTATTATGTGAACCACCGTATTTTGTTTTTGTTTTGGTGTTTTGGTTATTTTTTTTTTGGAAAATTGTATGCAATGTGTGAATTATAATAGCTATCTTTTTTCTTCTTCTTCTTCTTTAGGTGTCTTTTTTGATTTGAAGGTTGGCAATCATTACCGCTATGCGTACTTTTTAGATAACCGCTTTAAACCAGTCTTGCAAATTTTTAAACCATGATTGGCGTTTTCTTCTAACGCTTTTTCTTCTCTGTATTTTTCCCAGTATTATTATTTGGAGCAGATGACACTTCTCTCTTCTAGTCACTAGTCCCAGGGTATTGTAATTTCCTCGTTTTAATGATGTTTACAATTCTCTTTTCTTTCTTCATCTTTTTAATTACTTCTTTCTTATTACTCAGTCCGTAAATGGTATTTTTAATATTCTTCAGTACACCCACAGTTTAAAGACCTCTAATTTTTTTATGTCTCCATTCTTAAGTGTCCATGCTTCTGCTCTATACAATAGAAGTGGTTGTATGTAGCATGCCGTTAATCTTGTTTTTAATTCTAAGCTTTGATCTTTTCCACATAAAACTTTTTCTTTTTTATGAAAGCTGAGTTTAACTTTTGCTATTCTAATTTTTGTTTTCACTAAACAATCGTTATCTTGGTTAATTGTTGTGCCCAAATAGTTGTACTTTGTTACCCTTTATATGACTTTATAGTGTACGTAGATGTTTTCGTAATTTTGTGGTGTTTTTGTCATTACCGAGTATTTGGTCTTCTTTACATTTAGAGATAGTCCACATTTTTGCTTGCCGCTGTCACTTTGTTGAGAATTCTCTGAAAGTCTTTAAAGTTAGTTACAATTAGAGCTGTGTTTTCAGCATATCTTAAGTTATTTATCGGTATGCCGTTCATTTTTGCCCTTATTGTTTTGCCATCTAGTGCTTTCTTTATGATTTCTTATGCATACAAGTTTAATAGTGTTGTTGATAGAACGCATCCCTGTCTGATACCTCTTTTTATTCCTATTTCTTCCAATGTATTGCCGTTTATTTGTACTATTGCTTTTTGGTTAAAATACAGGTTAGTAATGATTCGAATATCTCTAGTGTCTTTTCTTTGAGCAGATGGATAAGGCGGTTGTGTCGTATTCTATCAAATGCCTTGTTGTAGTCGATGAAACATATATATATATATATATATATATATATATAATTGACAGCATTGCTGCATCAGGACGTTTAAAACAAAAAGTGCTTCTCGTGCACCGAGGCCGTTCCGGAACCCAAATTGTGATTCATTTATATCTTGTTTTAGTTTACGGAGTACTCTGTGTTGTTACACTTTTAGGAATATCTTTAATGAGTGGCTTATATGGCTTATAGTGCGGTGGTCCGCACATAGCTTTGCGTTTATCTTTTTGGGAAGTGTTATAAAGGTTGATGTGAGCCATTTGTTTGGTATTATTCTTTGGGAGTATATAGCAATAAATAGGTTTACTATAATGTGGATGTGATCTTCTTCAATTAACATAAGTACTTTGGCTGGTAACTTATCAGCGTTAGATGATTTTCCGTTTTTTTAGATTTCTTACGGCACGCAATACTTTTTTTTTTTGTTATATCAGGTCTATATGTTTTTCTCAGTAGCAATTTTTCCGTGGTCTCTATGACAATTTTACCATCTTCATCCGTCAGAATACTTGGTTGTCTTCGTTTTTGTGTTTCTGTGAGTTCTCTGACTTTCTTATGTATATTAATTAGGTCATGCTTTACTTGCAATTCTTATATCTCTTCGAATTTGTGTTTGTACCATTCTTTTTATGCTTTTTTTATGTATGTGCGTATTTGTTTTTGTATCTTCTTGTGTTTGTGTACGTTGATTTTTAAACTTCGGCGATTGTCCATTAGTTTTAGTATCTCGGGAGTCATCCATTGGTGTTTTGCTTTTTGAAGTTGTTTTCTAAGTACCGTCTTGCTCGGTTCCATTTAACGATTTTCAATTGCTATTTATGCGTGTTTTTGCATTGCTAACGCTTGTGTGAATTGTATAGTGTTGAGGTTTTTGTTGATTTTATTTTGCAGATTCTGTCTTGTCACTATTTTCGTTTAATAGGGATATGTCTATGCTGTTGTTTTTTTTTACTTTCTTCTTTTTTAATTTGATGTTGACTCGAGCTATTACAGGATTATGATTCAATGATACATCAGCTCCTAGGTATGCTTTTACGTGTT
This sequence comes from Tachinus rufipes, assembly GCA_963932245.1. Lineage (NCBI taxonomy): Eukaryota > Metazoa > Arthropoda > Insecta > Coleoptera > Staphylinidae > Tachinus > Tachinus rufipes. Next base: position 43,448,410 of record OZ010743.1, on the reverse strand, counting down.
CTATTACGTTTTGGTACCTGTTATTAATTAGGATATAGTCGATTTGATTTCTCCTGACTTTTTTAGGATTAACAACCCATTTTTATGAAATAATAAAACAATTTTTTTTCGGTTAGTTAATATGAATAAATTTTTAATAAGTATTAGTGTGCTGAATTTGGTTTTTATTTTTATTATTAAGACCAGTTTTGGCTATTAGGCCATCATCAGTAATCTAAATCTTACATATAATGTTAAGATATAGTTACATAAATTGATTTAATTATAAAACTTACTATATTTTCACACACATGTGTTGTTGTGTATTGTGGGTAGTGTGAATTTGTTTGTGGTTATTGTTACACTGATTGGTTATTGTGTGGTCTGATTATTGTTGTTGAGTTTTTTAGTGTAGTGCAGTTATTGTTTTTAAAAATGTGTAAATATGTTGATTAAATATGTTATTAGATTTTTATTTAGACATCTGTAGTGTTAATTGTTTTTTTTTTAATTTATCTTTTTTATATGATTCTAATATTATCATTTTTAGTTTTTTTTGCATTGGTGTAATAGTTTTATATTGTTTTTGTTTTTAATATTAAATTTTTTTTTTGTATTTGTAAATGTTTGAAAAAAGTGGAGTTGTAGTTTTTGTGCGTGTGTTCTCTTAATCTGTATTTGAGTGCTTTACCAATTTGCCTTATATATGTGGCTGTGCAATTTTGACAAATGATTTGATAAATTTATGATTTTGTTAGTTTATCTGATTTATGTTTATGATTGGAGATGTTATTTTTGATAGTGTTGGTTTTAGAGACTGCAGCTTTGAGATCATATTTGTATAATAATTTTTGTATTTTACACCACCAGTAACAAAATACAAAAGGGACAGTAAGAAAAATGTTTTCTACTGGAAAAATGGTAGAAAAACTAGAAGAAGTAGCTGAAAACAGAAGCAATCCTTGCAATACAAGAGAAAATAAGACAAATTATAAGGAAACTACCAAGTCGTGACAAGATAACAACGGAGGTAGTAAAAACAGCGTTTGAAGAAAATGATATAGAGGTAACATAAATAATAGACAAATGTCTAAAGAAAAAAACATTTTTGATTTGTTAGAAAAAGACAAACCTAGTGTTAATTAAGAAAACAAAAACAAAAAAAAAATTTAATAATAAAAAGTTATCTTTAAAAAAATAGTACTTGCTAGATATCTACTAGCTTAAATGACAAAAACAAATAAAGAGCACTAGAAAACGATACATGTACAGTACTGAGAAAAAAGTACAGGAGTTTAAAGCTTTAAAATTTAGATAGACTAAAATAAAAGTAAACACACAGATTGAATACCAGAAAATACAAAAGAAACAAAAAAAAACATAGAAAAAAACTAGCAAATCTAAGCTATCAAAAAATACGACAAAAAAAAGATATAAAGAAACTGACAAAATACAATAAGTAGAACAGAAAAATAGAGTATATGGGAAGTTAAGCCGGGAACAGCATGTGTTGCCGCAGCAGACTGTGTAAGTTTTGTAAAACCAAAACCAACTCACCTCAAACTAGAAGAAAACCAAAAGGTATTGTCATGCGCCTAATACAAACAAAAAACACTAACTGGTTAGGCCTTGTGGTTGTATGCAGGGCAGATGACACTAGTAAGAAGCAGTTATAAACACACTGGTATTATAGTATACTTTGGGAATTTGTTAATTAAGTGAAGCATTATAATTATTTTATTAATAAAAAATACATGATTAAGATCTTAGATAATAATAATTAGTGACCGACCAAAACACGATTTTCAGCCGAAACCAAAACCAAAACTATTTGGCTCCCTTTCTAGTATTGGCTGGTACCGAAATCAAAACCAAAACTTTTATTCTTTTTCTAAATTATAAAGTTAGTTATGATTATAACGGAAAACTACGTTGCACAAACACACTAGTAATAATATATTATATTAATTATTAAATTAAGACAAACAAACAAAACACGGCAAACTGATGTCAAACTCAACAAACGGCTCGCAGCATAGGCGTATGAATTCGTTCCGACCGATTCCAATCCGACTCGAACGCTATATTTGTCGAAACCGAAGGTTTGGCCAGTTTTTAGCCGAAACTGAAACTGCGGCCGAAACCAGGATTTTGGCCAAAACTGGCTAAAACCAAAACTTTTGGTTGGTCACTAATAATAATAAAAGTTGTTTTCTATAAAATAAACTTTTATATTAAACCTATAACTGGTCAGTGTACACACGTGCAAATACATTAATGTTTTAACGTACGTAATGCAAAACATTTAAAAAAAATATTTATTTTATACTTTTAAAACTTTTGTTCAATAAAATTTGTATTTTTTTGAATTATATATTGAACGTGACAAGCAGCTACAGTGAACTGAAGTTATCTTAGTGCTATTACTGCAAGTAAATCCACCAGTAGAATTGTAATCGTTTTATTTTTTATCTCTTAGAAATATTACTTAACCTGTACAATTAATTAAATCTAATAAATTATATTTGTTTATAATTTAACTTATAAATTTTACATTCACCATTTATTTCAATAAATATTGCTTCTATGAATTTTTTGTCACATAAATCTTGAATCAAATTTTGTTACTACATCGTAACGCACTACGTTAGAGACCCGTCTCATAAACGAGAGGTCTGCGGTTCAAATCTTCATATTTACTTATTTTATTTTTTACTGCTAATTTTACCTTTTAAATATTATATTTTATTTTTTTCTAACTTAGCAGTAAATTTCATGAGATCCTTAAAAGAAAATAAAGAAATTAGGAAGCAACTAAAAAAAAACTGAAAAATTAAATGAAGAATTGATAAAAAAAGTAAAAATATTAGATTAACACGTGAAAAAAACTGAGAAAGAAAAAAATAAGAAACAATATAATAGTAGTCGGAGTCAACAAACAAGAAAAAAATGAAAAATCAGCAAAAGTTGTGATAAAAATAATGCACTAAACTCAAATATAAGTAAAGAAGACAAGAAAAACATACTAAAAACACAAAAAAATATTGGATCAATCACTACATTAGAATGTGAATTGAAGGGAAAAACCAACAAAATATACATAAACGAACAACTAACGTCGCAAACAAACATGATATTTTCAAAGCAAGATAACCAAAAAAAAAAGTTTATGTACAAATTTCTGACATTTAAAATATAAACCTAAATACAAAATAAAAATAATAATCATATACAAAATAACTCAATACGTATTCGATATACCTATATAATGTATGAAGCATAAAAAACAAATATTAAGAAATAGAACTTCCTTCCTTTATTATATAATAACCCAACAACCAAGAATTTTACACATTAGATGCGGAATACAATTCAAGAAGTACGAAATGAGCAGGAATTGCGTTGTATATTAAATAAAATACGAAATACAAATTACTAGCAAATAAACAATATAAAACTTACAAATATTAACAATACAACTAAAAGAAGAAAATACAGCAATTACTCTAATATATAAACCTCTACGAATAAACTTCAAAGACCTTTAAACGACACAAAGAAACAATATCATTAACAGAAAGAAACCACAAATAATAATAGGCGATATAAACGTGAATATTGCAGAAAATGATACCGAGACACAAGAATATAAAAACATATTATTAGAACATGGTTACAAAATAGTAAACAAAACATCATTACTATACTACACAAGAAAAAAGACTAATCCAAATGGAAAAAAAACTCTATACTTGATTATGTTATAACAAATAATAAACAAGAAGTAGAAGATTTAACAATAATACCATCAAACATATTTGATCATTGCAAACTAATTACCAAAATAAAAACGAAGCAAAAAACAAAATAAAAGTATAAATACTTTGAAGATATTTTTACAAATCATAACAAAATAACTAAAGAAATTAACAGCATAGACATAAAAGAAGTAGATAACTTTAAAAATGTATCAAAAAAATTAAAAGAATTTGTAAAAAACAACCAAACTACAAAAAAGTTTAAAAAGACGAAACAAAGCCTATGGATAAATAAAAAAGTTTTAGACAACTTTGGAAAAGAAACAAACTGTATTTATATTCAGGAATGGAAAATAAATTTAATATAATATTAGAAATGCTTATTAAAGAAGGCATCAAAATCTTAGAGACATAGTATTACAATCTGCTGACTATCAACAAGACAAAAACAGAATACATACATTTTAACAACTAGGAAGAAACATTTTACAATAGAAATAAATGGTAAAACTATTAAACAAATAAAAAAAAATAAATTACTTGGGCCTGACAATTCAAAACAACCTTGAACGGGATACACATAAAAACACTTGTAAAAAAAATTCGTCAACAATGTTAAATAGGAAAAATAAAATGCTACCTTCCAAACAACTCAAAAAAATCAGTTTACCATGCAATAATTGCATTACATAACAAGTACCTAAATCATATTTGGGAAAACACAAGCTAAACAAACATAAACAAATTACAAAAATAACAAAATAAATTTATTAAAATCTTATACACACTAGATAGAAAAACACTTGCTTCTGAACTATACAAGGAAGAACTAAATATAAATAAGATGATAGCTTTAAACAACATACTAATGTTATATAAAGTAAATAACAAAATGATAAAAAGCAATATATCAATACAATCAAACAAAGAAATACACAGCTACCAAACAAGAAGAAAATCACACATAAGGATTACGAAATATGCAAAGGTCAATTGCACACAGACACTAACAACAGAAATCATACAATAATCTGCTAATATATGTAAAAACGCTCAATTACGTACCATTTAAATTAAAAATAAATCACATGTTACTACATGACAAAATATAAATAAAGCCCTCAATACCAATAGCTTGAGATGGGAATGAACACCCGCAAACCTCAGGACAATGAAAGAAGGAAAAAATCAATTTTTTTTTATTTTTATATTATTAAAATACATTTTGTTTTATCTTTATTATTACAAGATAGTTTTTATTTTAATTTTAATTTGATGCATGTATAATATTAACTATAAAAAAAATTCTCTAAGAAAACAACAAAACATATGACTATTTGGTACTAATTTAAAAGAGATAAATAATATTAAGCAGTCATATTTTATAAAAATAATATAAAAATTATTCAAGCAAGTACAATGGGCAGCAATAGGTTAATAACTCAATACCACAAATAAAATTGTAAATGATTCTGGTGTAAACTAGACTACAACACAAACTAATCAATAAGATCAAATAAATAAATTAAAATATATTTTAGTAAAATACAAAACACAAAATTGTTTTAAACCTTTTTGAAAAGTTTTGTAAACCCTTTCTACAGACTCTTCTTTTTTTGACAAAAAATCATAACATGTTTGGCTTTTTGTTGTTGGTCAAAAGCTACAAAAAAGTTATGTTTTTATATGCAAGCAACATAAGACAATTTTTTTCTCTGTTAAAATTTACATGGATCTTCAATGTTGCCACGAAAAGATTAATGTTTTTTTAGTTTGCTCTCAAAATTTATTTTTGTTGCCAATCCTTGATAACCATTAAATGGCGTAATACTAAGTAAGTCATTAGACTTCACGAAGATGTATTTCATGGAATTGACGTCTGCTTGTCACATACCGGTTGACTTTTCAACTTACAAGGTCGTATTTTCTCGCCAATCTTAATTTAAACTATCAAAACAAGTTTTAATTTTTGGCATCAGCTTTTAGAAAAACTTACCAGGCTTGTCCTTAAATGTGTTATGGAAGGAAAATTAACTCCCGCTTTGCAAATCACCAAATTGTCAACGTACAAACATTTGTTGACAAGTACATTTTCCAAAACTTCAGTATTGTTTACCGCAATTGCACGTATAAAGAAAACATTTTGAAGAACATTTATTGCTTTTTAAACAACCAAATTGTCTTTAAGCAAACCATATTGCAATAAAATTAAGTATAAATTATAAGTTGCTCTTATTACCATTATTTCCTTCTTATCTATTATTTAAATAATTAGTTTTTTGTCTTTCCCGAAAAAGTTTTTCTATACTTGTAGGAGGTATTGCAGAATTAGAGACAAAATACTGTTTTTTTGAACACAATGTCGTTGAGTCAGTAGTTTCTACTCTATACTTAAAGCAATTTTGCATAAAAGATTTAAGAAAAACGTTAATTGGTAAAAACATATTTTTATTTAAGTTTCTATATTAAAATATAATATTATAAAATCATTGAAATATAATTGAAGAAAAACTACTAAAAGTTAATCAAAATGTGAATCTATTTGCAAAAGCTTGATTTAAATTTTAAACTGCAGTAATATTTTAAGGTATATATAAATTAGTTTTTTTTATATAACTGATACAACAAACGTTAAACGTTTCTTTCAGCATACCGTTCGTAATCGTCGTTTATTAATTGATTAAACACTAATTCACTGTTTTTAGCCAAACAATCATTTTCCGATCGCATTACCTTTTTGCAAAAAATACATTAAAACTCAATTTTGTTCTCTAGCATTAGGTAAAACATGCTATTGTTTCCGCGCGCTTCTTCTTCTAAATTGAACTTGCACACAATTACTAATATATTCTGTAAAATTAGTAAACATAGAATTTTTTATTAGCATAAAACCTTAAGATATACTCTAGTACCACTGTGTTTATAACTGTTCTTTACAAATGCAATGTGCCCTGCATACAGCTTTAATGTCCAACAAGGCCTGTGTAAGCTGCCAATGCACAACATGCTTTTGGCTGTTATGTATAAGGCCTTACTGCCAGGTAGAGTGTTATCAGTTATCACACTACCCCTTAGCCTCAACTGACAGTGTGTAAATAGCAATCGTTTATAACCCTTCAAGCATGCTACAGCTACACTCCCATCGGTCTATGTGTGAATAACCTCTTATAGTTGTACACCCCTTAAAACTGCCATTGTGTAATCTCTTTCTCTTCGATCTCGTAATACTTTTTTTTTATCAACAAATATAACATATTATCTATAACTAATCCATTATTTCTCTACGTTTAACTCAAACGCTCTACCTGCACACAAATAACAATGTTTATGGTACAATAACTATTATAAATAATGCTAACAATTGAGAAACGTTTAGTTCTAGGAAAGCAAGTGATAAAATTTAGAGAGTTATGTTACTTAAAGTTTTTAATTGAGTCAATTCAGATGAATTAACTCGGTACTTCAATGTTACTATAAAAAAATATTATCAAATACAAATGTCATATAATTAAAATAATATTAAATATTAATTTGTACATTAATCTGCATAATTATTTAGAAAGTAAATAATTGATTAAACAACAAAATTAACTAATAATTTCAATACAATTAATGTTAATTTGCAATATTTATTACTTAAAATTCTCTCAATTAATTACAGAAACAATGGCTATAATAATGTTAATATAGTTATACGTATAATTTATTCTATAAAGTTTCTTCATTATAATAAGTAGGATGTGATTAATAATTAATTATTCGCAATAGTTTTTAACAGGTAATCATTTTGATAAAAGCATTTGATAAAATAAACTAATAGCAAAGTAAGAGGCCATTTGAAACCAGTTTATTGTAAGCACATATTGATTGATATTTTTTTTATATATCGATGAATAAATCAATACTTAACGGGATATATCCGTTTATTGAACCGAAATACAAAACACTTTGTGCGAATATATTCAGTCCATACAATGCACAAGGAAATGCGTTCTGTTTGCAAATGCCGAGATACATTCTGGGAATATTGACTAGGAAAGGAGTTCAGACTCTTAAACAATTCATTGCGATATTTATTGGTATATCTACTTATAATAAATTAAATGTGTAAAGAAATTTTTATTAAGAGAGGGGTTATTAGAATCAGAGGGAAAGGTTTATTATATAAAAAGAATGCTAGCAAATTATTTTCACATTAACTTAAGTCGGCGAAAATGTCATATTGACATAAAATATTTTATACGATAAAATTATAAGAATTGGAATGTATAGTGAATATTATCATGTAAATCGAAAGAACACCTGGATTTATGTTAGTATGGAAATCATGGGGAAGCTGTAGTTGCTGCAGAGCGGACATTAATTTAGTGTAATATAAATTTGTTGTAAAATTTAAGGGTTAAGTGGAAGAGCAGCAAATAAACTGAACTTCGCCCTTTCATATACATGTAAAATGTAGTGAATAAAGACTAGTTATTATTATTATTATTATTAAATAACTAATTCACAATTCTTATCAATTTAATATATTTTATTTATACATACAAGCTTGCAAATATTTATTTTTATAATTATGAATAATAATATTAAACTTAGTTAAAATATATTCGTCATTTTTAATTTATACAAAATCAGTTTCACGACGATTGCGACCAGTTAATATTACTTGTTTTCAGCGATAAATTAAGTTATTTACAAATTCACAATATTTTTATAATAATATTGCAACTTTAAGCCAAATGATAAAAGATACCTTTATTAATATTATACGTATGCTATAGGATGCAATAGTTTTACAAAATTTTATGTGTACTGACACACAGGGCATGTTGTAAACAAATGTGAACTACAGCTTCCCAGATAATAAAACAAGTATGTAATACATTAATAAGGTTGATACAAGCACCAATTGCCTTTTTAAAGTACACTTACTAATAATAGTTTTTACTGACTAAAAATCTCTACTTTTTTCCTACTCTTCTTTAAAGCGGTTTGCTTGGCTGTTTGGCTACCCTTGCACTGCTGGTCTGTTAGTACAACTTTTAACATTTTACTCCTTCAGCAGCTTTGTCTTTTTTGATAAAATCTTTCAGATCTTCTTTGGTTAAGTTATGTTTGCAAATAAGTTTTCTAGGTCTGTTGTCTGTTAGTGTGTGCGAGAACGGTACAATTGCCGTTTTGCTTAAGTTTAATGATAGCTCTATATTTTTGTATTGTCGTTTTACTGTGTTTAGTGCATTCTGTAACATGTTTGATACAGTTGCTTTACAACTTCTTGTGTACAAAGATGGTGAAATTATCATCGTAGCCTAAAATTAAAATGCTTACGTTAGTGAGTATCTGTAGTAGGCCGTTAAAGACAAAACACTTAAGACCAAAAAAGCATATTTTTTTGGCACCCGCCAGCGACTTAGACTTCTGCAGTTTTCCCATATAATGTTATGGTTACAGTTCAGTTTTTTAGCTTATAGTTGATCCAGTGTTTGACAAAACTGTTTATTTTTTGGCTTTTTATTGTTAAATGCCTCTTTAACATCCAAGAGCTCCTAATGCAATTTCTTTACAATTTACTTTTTGCATTTACTGACTGTTAAAATTATATTTTTAAAAATGTTTACTGTGGCGCCTTTTATAATGTATATGTATTATTAACAAATAGAGGTCAGTCTCGTGTGCAACGCCGACGAACGTTTTTGATTTTCATCAGGTTATAGGCCCAGACTCGTAATGGCAGCAGTTAATTATTTGTTCAGTGTACCGAAGCTGAAGAGAAGAGAAAACTATGCTAAATGGAAAATCTATTAGTATTTGATGCATTATTTAAGAGTGTATTTGGAACCAAAGAAAACACAGAAAAGATAAAAAAGTAGTATTATCCATAGAGGCTTTGTTTTATGTGCACATTAAGGAAGCAAAAACTGCAAAGGAAGTCTGGAATAAATTGAAAACTCTATTTGATGACTTGGGGACTTTACAAGGAAAATTAGATACTACTTCAAGCTTTTATTTCAATAAGACTAGAGAATTGCGATTCAATAGAGTCGTACGTAAATCAAATGATCGACTTGGCGCAGAAATTGAAAGAGACAGGTTTTCAAATAAATGATGAGTGAATTGAATCATTATTATTAGCCGGATTGCCTGAAAGGTATTCACCCATAAATATGGCATTCAATCATTCTGAAATTGCGATAATGGCTGACATCATAAAAACTAATTTGCTGGACATGGAGCCGGAAGTCAATAAGATAGGAAGTGCGTATGCGAGCGTCAGAAATGCGGAAGTGAAACGCAAATACGGGCGTAACAAGGCAGATGGCAGTAATTGTGAATTAGTGTCAATGTCAAAGATGTAAAACGTTACAGATGTAAACAGATGGGTCACTTTAAAAATAGCTGTCTAAACGGATATGTAGAAAAACGTAGAAACAGTAAAAATGGTATGCAGACTTGGGCGCAAGTGTTCATCTAACTGTAAACTGAAACTGGCTTCGGAATGTGTCAAAAGAAATAAAATCATAGTAACAAATAAAAATACAATTTCAGTTGAATGTACCAAACAAGTTAACATTACAAATATGGTTAGAAAAGACAGACATAAAGTGAAAATTGAACGTGCAATATGTGTACCTCAGCTAACAACAAATTTACTGTCTGTTAGTCAACTAATAAAAAATGGCAACAGTATGTAGTTTAAAGCAAATGGTTGCAAGATTTTTAATAAAAATAATAAATTAGTTGCAAAAAAAATGTTTATAAGTTAAATGTTGAAAGTTCAATTGACTGTGAAAACAGCCTGCTAAATACAGCAGTAGTCACGAGTGAAGTGTGGCATTGCAGATATGGACATAACAATTATACAGATCTTAAAAGATTGAAAGGTAGAGATTAAAGAAATTCAATATAAAGAAAATCAGAAAAAACAATGTGTAGTTTGCTGAAAAAGAAAACAATCAAGACTGTCATTTAAACACAAAAGGTCAAAAGCAGATAGAATCTTGGAGGTTATTCAAAATGATGTGTGTAGTTCAATAAAAAAAAAGTCCTTAAAAGGATCTAAGTACTTTTTGTTTGAAAAAGATTAGAGTCGTATGACTTTTGTGTATTTTTGACAATGAATGAAGTAATCAATCGAGTTAAAAAGTTCAAATTAATGGTAGAGGAGAAGAAAGATTGCAGAATAAAGAAGATAAGATCAGGCAATAGTGGTGAGTTTTGCAATAATAAAATAGAAAATTTGCTCAAAAGAAATGGTATCATTCACCAGAAAACAAACCCTTACGTTCCTGAACAAAATTGTTTATTAGAAAGAATAAATAGAACTATTGTAAAGAAGGCAAAGTGCTTGTTATTTGATGTAGATCTAAAAACCAAATTTTGAGCTGAAGTTGTACATACAGCAGACTACAGGTTTAGAAGAAAAAACTCCCTATGAAGTTTGGCATGGTCACAAGCCAGATGTAATTGGTTTCAAAACCTTGGGAGCCCAGTAATGGTTTATATTCCAAAAGAAAAACAAACCAAATGGGAAAAGAAGTCAGTACAAATGATAGTAAACAACAAAAGGGTACAGATTGTACAATGGTAGCAGAAACATGGTAATCACAAGTAGAAATTTAGTAGTTGTAGAAGACATTCTAAAAAAAAAATTGCAGGTGATAATCAGCACGGAAATCAAGAAGTAGCAGAAACAATAAAAAATACAAATTCTAAAAAAAAAGCAGCAGCAGATTAAAAAAAGTGTGAAGATACAGAAGAATCAAGAAGCAGCACCAGTAATAGTGAATTTTAAGAAGAACAAGAACCAATTAAAAGAACAAAGCAACACTCGAAACCTAAGATGTTTGGGGTAACGTACATGTGTTGTGATGAAAATCCATACTCTTAGATTCATTAACAGTCAAAGAAATTTATTTTAAGCCAGATGCCGTTTAATGAAAGAGAGTAATTAAAAAAAATAGAAAAAAAATAATGCATGAGATATTACAGCTTTTCTACCAAGTGGAAAAATGATAAGTTGCGTGTTGGTATTATTACATCAATGCTTTTTTGATGCAATGATCTTTTATGAAGTTTGACCTCATTATTAAAGTTTTGTCATGTAACATATTTGTCTGTGGGTCCCGAGGTTTACAGTATGTTTATTTATACTGCTTTTTTTTTTCTTTTGTCATTACTATTATGTAAAGTGGCGGTAACGTAACAATAGTAACACTCTATAGTTGCTGTGGACGTTGTTGTCATTGCCTCAGTTATCAGTTGACATGTCTTTAAACTTTACTTAGTTTGTAGGCCGTACATTGTGAGTGTTTTTTTCCTATACAAGCGTTTTGTATATAATAATGAGTCTTACCACTACCGTACATAGCCATCTGGTCATATTAAATGTCAGTTCTTATGTGCGTAAAATCATCATTTTTGTTGCAAAAAACACACAAATAGCCTTTGTTTGGTTATATAATCCAGGTGTGTGTGGAAGCTTAACTTAATGTCAAACGTGAGTCCCAGATATGTTTCTTCTTTTATTATCGAGAGCGTAGCTCCACACATCATTAGGTTATTTAAGCATGTGAAGTTTTGCCGTGTTTGGAACAATACAATCGCCGTTTTGCTTAGGTTTACCAATAACTTTTCTTTTACGTACTACTTGTTTATGGTGTTTATTGCACTCTCAACTATTTTTTTCTAATAAAATTTGTGTAAAAGATGTCAAGCTGATTGGTATGTAGGATTTAGTTAGGACACAAATGGGTTTTAGTATAAATAACATTTAGACCGCTTTTCAGCTGTTCCGTATATGTGAAAGTGCTAAGCTTGCTGTAAGAATTTTGCATAGAAATTTGTTTACAACTGCAAACTTTTTTTGAAGCATTATGGTAAAGATTTTATTGGCTCTTAGCAGCTTGAATAGTTGATTTTTTATTTCAAGTTAACAAAAAAAAATAATTATAGTTTTAAAGTTTTTTTTTATTGCTTTTTATTTGGCTTTTCACTGACTTGTGTGTTGTTTTGTTTTTAGTAAAGAGAGATCTAATGTTTATTATCTTTGTTTATAATATTGAGAATAGATTATACTATAAATTCTAAGAGTTTTTATCTCTTATCTTTATGTCTCCGCTTATTGTAGTGAGCGTTGGCATTACAACCAAGTATTATCAGTGTGTTGTCTCCGCTGCTTGTCAGTTGCAATAACATTGCAGATAGTCCCAGTGGAAATCCCCGTAAATTGTAAAGAATGTACCATTTTTGTTGTTTCCTTTTCTACTATCACCATCTTGGCTGTCACTAGGTCTTTGAAACATAAGTTCCATAACGGCATTAAATTAATTACATGTTTTCCTGTGATGCATGCACGGTGTTTGCATGAGGGTTGGGCTGCTAACAGCTATTTGCCTGATATGCTTGACTTTTGTATCTCACTCTTCTAAACCTAAAGTACTTGGAAGCAATGTAAATTGATTTTTACAATGAATAGCTGTTGAGTGAAAAAAAAGCGTTAAGGTCAGTTTAGATATGCATGCATAAACATCAGCTGGCATGCAAGTTGAAATTATACATGCATGGATCAAAAAAATCTGCACTTTTCTGAAATTACTGGCGCCAGTGATGACAAATACGTGCAGCAAAACAAAATTTGCGTGTGTAAACAAATGCTTGTACATTGGCTCGCCAGTTTTTAGGTAGATTTTTTTTTTTGGTTGAGGTCTTAATTTGTGTTTATTGTAGTTTATATAATTTATTATGGCTAAAAATAAAATGGTTGGCTGAACTGAAAATCAAATTTCTTAAAGGCTATGAATCTTATCTGTGTTTATGGGATGTACATAGTAGTGCTTATAAAAACAAAGAAGAGCAAAAAACGCTTATCAAAAACTTTGCAAATTAATGGATATTAAAAGCTTTGAAATTGCTGAAGTAAAAGCAAAAATACGTTCTAGTAGAAAGGCGTATGCTTTAGAATTAGCAAAATTTAAGAAAAAACAACATTTCGGAGCAGGTACAGATAAATTATACAAACCAAAAGTGCCATGGTTTGCGGTAGCGGACAGCTTCAACACAATTTGGAAAATTCCACCGCGTGGAAAATCCTTGAATAATATTCTTTTGGTTTTGTTGAGAGCTTGGCATCTGTAAATAATAACTTAAATTAATTTAGTAAGTATTTTTAAAGATATCGGGTTTTTATTATTTATTTATTTTTAAGAAATTAAATCACAATCTCAACTGAACGATTCTCTAGAAAATACGCAGTCAGCATCTATCGAGATACTTTGAGTCTTTCCCGAATGAGTCATCCGTGGCCAGAAAACCAATCGCACAAAAACTAATTTTGAACTTTGCAGCCCCAAAGGAAGTTAAAAAAGACAATTAGCACTGATAGGGCTATATAAGGGCTACAGAAAATTGCACAAAAATTAGATAAAAAGTCTAAGAAAGAAGAAAACAATGAATTTGATTGTTTTGGCAAGTTGGTGGCTTTTTTGTTGAAGAAGCTACCAGAATCAGTCGTTTTGGAATCAATGAAGTACGTACAATTTTATCTTGTGCGATGACGGTTATCAAATACCCAGCATTTCCAGCAAATATCACGATTTTCCTTATCTGCTTCATTAAGTAGTTATGAATATGCTGCAAACTCATGTTTTAACCGTTCTTACAACGACGCTAATAGTCAACAAGACCAGTCAGATCTGCTTTCAGAAGAAAATAATGCTTCAACCTAATCCCATTTTTAATACAACACTAATACTGATTTAAATTTACGTTTCAATCATCAGCAACAGATCTGCTTTCACAGGCAATAAATGCTTCATTGTATGACGAAAACAATTAAGAAATGTTTGTATTTGTTAGCAATATTTAACTAACAACAACTAAATAACAAATTTTGAACTTATTTTTTTGTATATTATTATGTATCTGCTTACCTTAATAAAGTCTTTTACCGCATTATAAATAGCTTGGCAAACTTTAGGAATAAAATTGAAAATTGTGCATTTTGAGACACTATACAAATATTGCAATAAAGCGAAAGAATCTCCTGATGCAAAATATCTTAATGTCACATCTAATTTTAATTGTGGTGTTAACGCATCTTTTATGTGAGTATCCATTTTTATAATTCGTTGCGTCACACAATCCAGAAGAGTATCAAAATTTTTCTTTGTCATTCGTAGATGGTTTTTATAGGTTGCAGAATCTTTTGCTGCGAGTTTTCCTATAAATTTGGCAGAAGCACCCAAAGTAGGCCGACGACAAATCTTAAACAATGGATTTGTTGTCGACTCAGACACGACTTTGTTGTTGTTTCTTTTTTTGTATTTTTTTAATCTTTTTTTACAGTAAAAGTTTAGCAACTATTTTGCATGTTTTGAAAAGTTTACTCGACATATTGCGCACTGTGAAATACACTTTAAAAACGAAACTGGCTTGTAACAGGTTTTTGTTCTTGCACATGTACTGTAAACCTTTACTGTGGTGCAAATAGAACTGGCAAATTTATCTGTTATTTTCACAGACTAACTATTAACTATAGTTTAGCCATAAATATAGTGTATTTACAATGTGGGCTCAAATTATCTTAACGAATTATTTTATTACCTACCAGTTATGTTTGTATAATATAGCCAAAGTTACTAGATTTAATGGTAAAAATATTGCATATTTATATAATATTTTTACCATTGAATGTGTTAAAGTTGTTAAATAGTTTTTAGGTATATAATACAAACATAATTGCTTCCCCGGGGCGATTGATAATACAATAATCCGCTGAAATAATTTAAGCTCATGGTGTAAAGACACTATATCTATGGCGGCTACACTATATCCGCATCTTTGAGTTCCAAAAACCTTTTCCGAGATTTGGAGATAGTAAATAGTCAATAGCTAGTATGTGAGGAAAACAGATACATTTGTAGCAACAGCATTTACTAGTGCTGACAAATATATTAACCTTGCGCTTTTTTTTTATATTCATTTACTCAACGGTATAACATTAAACTTGCCGTTACTGTTTCTCGGTGACCAGCAATGGATTCTGATTCATGGTTTCCTTGACGGTTCCAGCCAAAGTGGTAAAGAATCGGTGCATTTATTGCTAAAATAATAATTTGTTTTTGTTTGCTTGCAACATTTTGAAGTAGTTACGCACACTTCAAGTTGTGAACTACAAATGCAGTTGACATGGTTTGTGACCTTTTAGAAAAAAAATTATAAACTGACCAGGGTAGACCAGGACAACAGATACATTGTTTGATTGGCGTAGATGTTTATGGTGTAAGTCGTAAATATGCTCGCAACAAGTAATTGTTACTCGCCGCATGCAAATGTGTTTGTTCATGGCTACCTATTGTGTAAACTGGTAAGCTTGAAATAGCTTATTGTCACACAACTATGCACATTTTGTCGTTTATTATTAGATTGTTAACAGTTTTCTGAGCAGAGAAACACATTACAAGATAATCAATTTGGCAATTCTTTTGAGAAATCAGACTACAAATGTCAATTTGTCAAAACAAATTACAAACTAAGTACATTCATGTAATAGTTTATTTATTTATTGTGTATGATACATTTTTGTTTGTCTATATATTTAGCAATTTATCACTTATTTAAAACTTGTATTCTACGTTAGTGAGTCTAATCTGGTAAGCATTTCTATTTTTATATCAAATTTAACAGCAAAGAAAGGTACAAATAAGTGTTATTTAAGTCTAAAACAAAATACCTCTTATTCAACTGTCATTAGAAATTAATGATGCTTTACTATATATTTTAGCTAATATTTAGTAAAATTATAATAAAAATCTCATAATAATGATTAAAAAAAGCTAAGTATATAAGTTCGTACATTTTATGTAATATGAGAATTAATTTTAAGTTGCTCTGTCTGATAATAATATAAATTAATTAAAAAAATTATCGCAGAAACTAATTCAATTATATTTAAGTTATCTATTTTGTTTTCCAATAATTTAATTTAATTAACAAATAATACAATAAGTATTAAACTACAAAAATTCACACGAAATTTAATGTAACTTAAAAATATGTTATTTTTAATCAAAAATCTCACGACATTTACTCATTTACAAATCATCACCTTCCTATTCATACAATTTTCTTAATTTCCTTAATAATTACGTATCCTCGCTCATATGCCACAAGCATAATTAAAAAGCAATCTGTTTATTTACATCCTATATTTCAATGGGAAATAATTCATCTCTGTAGTAAAATTATTTAAAAAATCGGCGCAATTTCCTTGCGATTAATAGAATAGAACCTATTCCCCGATTTAAACAAATAAAAGAAGGCCAATTACATTACATAAATGAACGTTTAGCATTGTTTTAAATGCGGAACTGCTTATTTCATAAATATTTCGACAATTTAAAGAAGCAACCTCAATTACAGAAATTTTCTACGCCGCAAATTATTTGAACAAAAAAATGTATCATCACATAGCAACAAATTGAAATGTTTCATGCATAAATCAAATTTGCTGTTTCATACAAGACAATGAAAAGTTATCGCAGCGTAAAATTACTTGCATATATGACTCACAAGCGTAAATCGCGTATGATAAATCTCCTCACTTGTTTATTTTTTTATGTACAGACTTATTATTATTTTACACTTCACACATACAATTTTGTGTAATTTATGGTGGGATGGATGGACAGGTTAAATATATATCTGCTATTTTAGGTCGACTTTGCGCACAATTTTCTCTGAAAATAGCCAATTACGAGCTAAATCTTGTAAGTAAATTAGTTATGTTATGAAGAAATGTTCCAAGAACTACGAGACAGGTGTCATCAAAATGATTTAATTTTACCACTACTAAAATAATTATGTAGGCCTAGATAAGGTTTAAACAGGGTATATTTTATTTTTTATGTTAGTTACAACATCAATGTCTGCGCTTCAGCATCATCGCCTACAGTAATAGACATCTTTATTATTGCCATAAAATACGAGAAAGGCTATTGTTATCTGCGTTTAAGCAAATATATTAAAACAATGTATTATACCGACCTTAAAGGCAACTATTTGACTATTGATGGAGACTATTAATTAATAATAATAATAATAAAAGTCCTTTATTGTAAACAAAGCAAAAATTTATTCTGATACATTACAATCATATTATTAAACAAATAACGACATTAAGGCGATTGGTCAGCCGAATAGATATAACAATATCTATTCTGTGGTCTTCTTTGTGAACTTTTAATAGTGCTTAAAATTAATTTATATATTTTAAATTAATTTAATAAATAAAAAAAACATAAGATAAAGAAAAGTTAGCAGATAGTAAAAGGATTTTATGGTAAATAATAATAGAAGAGTGCAGATGGCTTGCATTTTTTAGATTTAACCAATTTAGTTTTCTAAGTTTGTGGCTTACTGGTTGAGATTTGCAAATGCCAAATATAAAGCGCAAGCAGCAATTTTCTACTCGCTGTAATCTTTTAGCGTTGTTCTCAGTAATACATCTGTGATATAAAGTATCATAAAAATTTAGATGTGATAAGACTAGTGACGTACTTAACGTTGCTTTTAAACTTTTGTTTAAAAAAAACCTACTACGATAAAGCATTTTTAAGTTTGCAAAAAGCGCTGTATTATCTTGTTTACGTATTCTCTAAATCTTAGCTTGTAGTTCAATATAACCTCTAAATTTTTAAAAAATTTACTATTGGTAATAATTTATTATTTACTTTCAGTAGTATGTTTTCTTGTAAAATTTTCTTTTTTTTTCTTCTATAGCCTTTTTTTAAATTTATTTATTTAACGTCGGTTTATTTCTGCTGCTAAGGCTAATCACCGACGGCAAAGGTTAAGACTACAACATCTGAGAATGTGCTGCAAATTCAGAATTTCCAACCTACTTTATTGGGTTCTTTAACGTGCACGCAACATCAAGGCTGTACACTTAACCAGAAAAACTGATCCTCTAGATAAGGGGCTTAAAGCTCGAACCCAAGACCCTTGGTATAGCAGTCGAGTACGCTAACCACTATAACACCCGGTCGGTTTTTTTGGCCTATCATTAACAAAAACTCTTATTATTACAAAATTTAAAGTGTTGTTTGAAAAGTTGTTAATCAAATTACATTATTGATATTGTTATTACTACCATTATAAGTTCTGTGTACTGTGCTTAAATGTATTTTCTTTACAATAGCTGCTTATTTATTACTAACAATGTATATATTACTGTAAATGCTTGGTAAATGCTAAGTTTTACCGGTAAATCTTAAAATTTGCCAGTAAATAATATAAGTTTTTTTAAAGTTATACCACTTGACATTAGTAAAAGCTAAGATATGACAGTAGCACTCGGTAATAATTGGACAAAAAATAAGACATAATGTCAAAACGTATTTATCAAAATAAATAATAAACCTAGTTTTTGTTTTGCAACATGGTAAACTGTTATAGCACATAAAATTGCAAAGTATTTCAGATAATTTGCAAGCACATATCTTGGTGGAGTGGTTTAAATCTTTGACCTTAAATCAAAAACATTTTTCGACTACTTTTCAAACACTTACTTTTTTACTACTAACGTCTTCAGTTTATATAAAGTTTTCTGCACAAGTTGTAAATTGGTTAGCTGTTTTAGTACTCTAACTTTTGTAATTAACTGATAAAAATTATTATCTTATCTACTACAACTGCAATAACGCCTTTAGTCAGTTTTAGCTCTGTTAATATCAAGTACTTTAAAGTTTTTTTTTTAATGTGTCTACAGACTGTATCTTTTATTAGCATTGATTCTATAGAATTTACAATTAGCTTACTCTGAGATTTGTGACTGTTGCACATTCAATATTATTTTTGCCAATATCTTATTTTTATTTTTGCTAATGTTTTTTAATTCTGCATTTTTATTGTGCAAAGCCAGTATTTTCTGCAAACCAATTTAAAATGTAATTTTTTATGCATTTTTTTAAAGAATCATTAAAGTTTCAGTTGTAAAATTCCTTTGTAATATGCTTTATTTTTTATTGTTTCTACAAATTTCAATCCTTCAAACCAATTTATTATTTAGTTGGCTTTTATATTATTATGTTTTTTACGTCTTGAGTAGCACGTTTGACGGGCTGACTATGCTTTGGTTTGCCATGTACAATTTTTATACTAGTCACATAGAGCATAAATTATTGACTACCAGATTACAAAATTCTTTTTGTTGTCAAAATTATATTTTAGGCGCTCTAAAAGTAATACAAAATATCTAAAAAATAGTATGCAATTACTTTTGCTCGCTTAATCTGAAGTACAAGAAGGATCACAAACTTTGTAAAATAGTCTTGATAAACACAAATAATTTTATACATTCTATCTGGAGTATTTTAAAATTCTATATGTTTTTTTAATTTTTTTTTGGCAGGCAAATACCTACGTCATAGTTGTTTTGATTATAATGTTTTTGTACTTAGGATTGGCTTTTTTAGCATTGTTGCCCATTTATTGTATCCACCAAAAAGATGCACAATGCACATTTTTGCATTCTTTTTCTTGACAGTTGCTATAACTTGTTCTTTTTTACCTGTTTTTAAAACATCATACCTGTTTATGCGTCTACAATGAATAACTTGCTTTTTGCCAATTTTTCACTTGGTAGTACTTTTCTCTATTAAAATAGAATTAATTGTATTTTTCTTGCTCAATAACTTGTCCAACATTTTCATTTTTTTTAACTCATGTTTACAGACAAAACGTGTACATAATTGTTTTAATATTTGCCACTCCCTTAAGATAAATCTTCAGATTTGTTGACAAACACTTATAAGTTATAAAACTACAAAATAAACCATGATTTAGTAATATTTTAAAGATTTTTCATTATTTTCAGGCAAATCTTATAGTATAAGAGCTATCAACATCGCAAAAAAATTTATTTTAGTTTGGCTAGTTTTTGAATATTTTCCATCCTTATTGACGATAGGTGGGGACGCACCGCGTCTGGCAGCTGGGAGCGGTTGCGTATACCTGGTAGCGCAACCTCCTTGAAGAAGTGAAAATTGTTCATTTTCAAAACATTTTAAGACAAAAAAAATCCATAATTTTCTATATTATATACATATATATATATATACTTTACCATTATAAATCTATTTTGCCAGACAGTTTTGCCATCATTAACATTCTGCCCGACATAATTTAAATAATTAAAAAATAATAATTTTATAAACAAATTAAAATGTCTGGTAATTTAATATATTGTAATTCCATGATAAAAGAATATACTATTAATTTGCCAGACAAAAATTTGGTTGTTATCTCTGTCACGCACCTGAGGAATTACATGCCGCGCTCTTCCAACTCACCTATTCTTTCCTGGATGATCAATTCGCTAATTAAACAACCGAATTTCTGTCTGGCAAATTAACAGTATATTTTTTATCATGAAATTACAATATATTAAATTGCCAGACTATTTAAATTGTTTTTAAAATTATTATTTTTTAATTATTTAAATTATGTCGGGCACGATGTTAACAATGGCAAAATTGTCTGGCAAGTTAGATTTGGATAGTAAAGTGACATAGATTATTATGGAAAAAAAATTCGTTTTAAAATGTTTTGAAAATGCTCAATTTTCACCTCTTCAGGGAGGAAAAACATTGCTAGTTCTCGTACTATTAGAATTTACCGGCAAAACTTAAAATTTAATGCTGTTTGAGTTATTTTTTATATTTGCTAGGTCCGATATTTTAAAGCTTACGCTTATGCTACTACCATACAAACTGCTTTTGAATATTTACCTAAAAAATGACAAATATATACTATTGCACCCGTTAATTAAAAGAATGGAGCGCTGTAGATACTGACGAGGCTTAGTATCTGGTTCACCCACACTATATTAAATGTAATTATGGTTACATAGACACTACTTGTGTATTAGACTAAAACCCTGAATTAATAAATGCAACAATTTCTTAAAAATGTTCTGCCAGAGCTGGATCTCAAACCTTCGACAAATTATGCGCTAACATTTGACCCAACTGAACCACTCTCCGGAGTTACAGTAACTTATAACTTATAACTTATAACTTATAACTTATAACTTATAACTTATAACTTATAACTTATAACTTATAACTTATAACTTATAACTTATAACTTATAACTTATAACTTATAACTTATAACTTATAACTTATAACTTATAACTTATAACTTATAACTTATAACTTATAACTTATAACTTATAACTTATAACTTATAACTTATAACTTATAACTTATAACTTATAACTTATAACTTATAACTTATAACTTATAACTTATAACTTATAACTTATAACTTATAACTTATAACTTATAACTTATAACTTATAACTTATAACTTATAACTTATAACTTATAACTTATAACTTATAACTTATAACTTATAACTTATAACTTATAACTTATAACTTATAACTTATAACTTATAACTTATAACTTATAACTTATAACTTATAACTTATAACTTATAACTTATAACTTATAACTTATAACTTATAACTTATAACTTATAACTTATAACTTATAACTTATAACTTATAACTTATAACTTATAACTTATAACTTATAACTTATAACTTATAACTTATAACTTATAACTTATAACTTATAACTTATAACTTATAACTTATAACTTATAACTTATAACTTATAACTTATAACTTATAACTTATAACTTATAACTTATAACTTATAACTTATAACTTATAACTTATAACTTATAACTTATAACTTATAACTTATAACTTATAACTTATAACTTATAACTTATAACTTATAACTTATAACTTATAACTTATAACTTATAACTTATAACTTATAACTTATAACTTATAACTTATAACTTATAACTTATAACTTATAACTTATAACTTATAACTTATAACTTATAACTTATAACTTATAACTTATAACTTATAACTTATAACTTATAACTTATAACTTATAACTTATAACTTATAACTTATAACTTATAACTTATAACTTATAACTTATAACTTATAACTTATAACTTATAACTTATAACTTATAACTTATAACTTATAACTTATAACTTATAACTTATAACTTATAACTTATAACTTATAACTTATAACTTATAACTTATAACTTATAACTTATAACTTATAACTTATAACTTATAACTTATAACTTATAACTTATAACTTATAACTTATAACTTATAACTTATAACTTATAACTTATAACTTATAACTTATAACTTATAACTTATAACTTATAACTTATAACTTATAACTTATAACTTATAACTTATAACTTATAACTTATAACTTATAACTTATAACTTATAACTTATAACTTATAACTTATAACTTATAACTTATAACTTATAACTTATAACTTATAACTTATAACTTATAACTTATAACTTATAACTTATAACTTATAACTTATAACTTATAACTTATAACTTATAACTTATAACTTATAACTTATAACTTATAACTTATAACTTATAATAGACGTAATATTACTATTTACTTCTTTGTCAATTAAATGCTGTTTTTACAATCAATCAATAATCTTAGGTTAAACTAAGAATAACGCTGTCTATAGAATAACTACATATAATAATGCGCTTACTCTACGTGGAAAATGACATTACATGCTAGTTGTACACAATACTTTTTTTACGATTACAATACATAAAAGAAGAATTAATAATTTATGAAAACTTTATGCAAATAGTACATTAAGTTTTTGTATGACTAAAATATATATAACGTGTACAAAAAGAATTTGTTTTATTAAATGTTGTAATATGACATTTGTCAGGTGATCTGTCACTTTTTAATGTCTCCGTGCGCAATATATAGTTTTTGCACGCATAATGCCTGCATATAAAACATATTACCGTAAGAAATAGAAAACAATTTTACCCGACGTTTTATTACACTATCAAATACTTTTAAATCTATTATTAAATAATCGAAAACTCACACCACATATAACACATACTGTATTATTAAAAAATTTTTTTTTTCAAAACCCAAACAAGCAATTATTATTTAAAAATATAATTTTTTAACTTTGCTTTCATAATCATAAATTAAAAAATGCTTTTAAGCATTTGATTTTTGAAGGATAACAACAATAAATTAACCGATAGAAAGATACCAACATTTGGTAATAAACTATAATATTATTCAAATCAACCAATTTCTTTTCTACTTTAGTCTAAGGTTACAAATGTTTTTTAGTGTTTTTTAGAGTGAGCATCAGACAATTTTTATTTATTTCTAGTATCCATCCATTCAAACACCGTAGATTGCATTTTTATAAATGCAATATTTTATCTATAATTGTTTAAAGTTGGTACAAATAAAATTTTGTATGTTATTTTCTTAGTTATAAATACAGGGAGTTTATAAATAAATGGGATTATGTAATCACTTTAAATGTGCCGCTTTTTTTAAATTGTTTACTAAACTATTTGTTTTGACGAATCAACTTTGACATCTGTCAAGCAAACATATGAAAACATATGTAGTATAGTGGACGATTTTAAAAAGGCGGCATATTTAAAGTGATTACATAATCCCATTCATTTATAAACTCCCTGTACATTATGCTATGACAAAAACTGACATATGGCAAATTTCTGTGAAACTTTAGATTGTCATCTCTTAGTTTGGTGCCAATTGTTTAACATTTAACTGATATCAGTTTTAAAAGGCAAAAGTGAGTAATTTGCAAATTAAGCACAGAAAATTTATGACATTTTTGTTAAAAAAAGGTACCAATCATAAAAGAATAGAATAGTATATAGAGAAAATAGTTTGTCCTATTTTTATCAAATATTGGTGCCTAAGTCTGTGTCATATTTTTTAGTGCGGTATATTTATCACCAACTTCTATTCTACCTGCAGCGTTGTGGAAAAATGATAAGTAAGGAGTTGAAGTAGTCTACAATGAAACTTACCCAGCATATTTAGTATAAAATTCTTTTGGATTTTTAAACTGTATTGAATGCATAACAATACCCGATAGTAGGGGTGTGTTTTTAGATTTGTGTTTTACAAATGATCGTGATGTAAAAGTGGCAATGGTTGTTGATGTTCTGTTAAACACAAGCCAACACCACTATGCTATCAATGTTTTTTTTATTGAGTGTTGATTGGTCTTTACTTTTTTATAACTGTAATATTGTATGTGTTGAATTATTTTATTCTGTTTTGTATTATGCAATTGATTGTTATGTACCTAAAAAACTGTAGCGTAAAAACAACTTTCCTATTTGGTTTAGCAAGGAACTAATTTTACTTACTAAATTAAAAAAGTTGTTCATAAACTTTTAAATCTTCAGAACTTCTAACGGATTATAATGAGTTTGAATCTATTTGCACTTCATGTAAAAATCTTAGTGCTTGCCTTTACAAGCAGTATATTGCACGTATCAAAAATAATATTCAAACAAATCCAAAGCATTTCTGGAAATTTGTCAACAAAAGCAAAAAATCTAATGGCTTTCCGTCTACAATGTACTATGAAAACCTAATCTGCACTAATGGGGACGATGTCAACAAATTTGCAGATTTTTTTTCTGCTGTTTACGATTTTAAAGTTTATACAGCTCCAACGTTTGAGTTTCAAAACAACGTAATACATTCAAATTTTTAATTAGGTTGTTTGATGTTTTTAAAAGTATTGAATACCTTCAAAGTAACCTTAGCAATGGCCCAGACGGCATTTCTTTCATAATGTTGAAAGAATGCATTTATTTCATTTTTACACCGTTACATCTACTTTTCAATGCATTCTTAAGCAAATCTAAATTTTCTGATATGTGGAAACAAAGCAACATTATGCCTTTATTTAAATCAAGTTTCTCAAATAAAAAACTTGGGCATAATGATTGATCATAAACTCACATTTGTTGAGCATATTAACTATAGGTGTGACCGGGCTATGAAAATGCTGGGTTTTGTTTACAGAATGTTAGCAGACTTATCCCCAAGTACGCTCAAATTACTTTATTGTTCTTTGGTGCGCTCTCATTTAGAATATGTTCCGTCAGTCTTGTGTCCGTCTTACAAAACTTATATTCAAAGTATTGAACAAATTTAAAATAAATTTGTTAGATTATTATCTTATGAATTGGGGATTTTAGTTGATTTTGATCGCAATTACATTACATGTTTGTACAATTTGCCACCACTAAAACTTTGTTGCAAAAGGGTTGATCTTTTGTTTTTGCGTGAACTAGTAATGTCTGAAATAGACTATCCTGGGCTTCTTGCGTTTCTACTATTCAGTATTTCTATTAGCGATTAACGTACCAGGCAGATGCTATTGTTTAGAGAATTTACACATTCTACAAATTATGGATGCAACAACCCACTTGTTAGGATGTGTAAATTGGCAAATTGCTTGTCAAGTAATTTTAATTGGTTTTGTACCAAATTGCAGTTTAAATCATATTGATTGAATTGTGTACCTAAATTGTATTTTACATTAAACTTGTTTTTATGTATTTTTTGTATTTTATGTATATTGTTTTAGTTGATGTAATATGTTTATTCATATATTATAGTGTAGATGTAAATGGTTTAACTTTTACCGTGAATAAAAAATTATTATATATAAAACTTAAATGAGGCAGAAACTCTATTTATGATGACCCAACGTGTAGAAAACCTGAAGAAGCACACACAGACAACAAAATTAAAGATTTAGTGTTAATTAACCGCCGTGTAACCGTTTCAGTTATTTCTAGATCCAATAAATTTCCAAACTGCTCAGTTCTTAACAAAAACTGTGTAAGCGCCAAACTTGCAAAGAGAATTTGGCTGATTTATCCTAAAATCAAAACTTATTCAATATCTGTAATTAAAGAGAAGAAACATTTCTTGCACAAAATGTAATGAGGTGGTTCTCCTAATTAAATATATGTCAAAAACAACTACAACAACGGAGAATGTTTACAAAGAACTTGAAAACGGCTTTACACAAAAACATACTTCACAACTGTGGTCAGAAAATCTTGTTTCTGCATAAAAACTGCAGAGTGCATAAAACTCAAATTGTTTAAGAAGTTATCACTAAGCGCAGCTTTAATAAATTACAACATTCACTTTATAATTCTGGCATTGCCGATGTGTATTATTTTTTTCTGATATTATATAACAAAAACGTCGCTTTTTATCAATTGAAAAATGTTGTAAAGTTGTACTTTGCAGAAAACATTGGAATAAATGTGTTAGTGTCATCTACATAATTATTATTTAGAATAGATTATTATTTGTTCTGAATAATAACAAATGTGTTAATCCCAATATTTTTGTTTTGCTTATCTTGTATGAAATACTACTACTATACTAATTATCTAATATACCTGTGTTTCAAATATAAATAATAGAAAAAAATCATTATTATCATTGAAGGCTACGCTCAAGTAAACTAGATTTATTTTATAACTTATTGACTACAGTTTGCACAATCTATTAACAATTTATTGAATTTTTGATTTTTTAAATCAACAAAATCTAAACAAAGTCAAAAGACTTTTTAAATACTATGTACATACTTACTATAGCAACCACAAAAACAATATTGCTGATGACTTAAACTAACTAATAAAAAAACTGCATTTATTTTATTTTGAAATCTATTGTTTTATCTTGATATTGCTTCATAAATCAATATTTTTTTAAAGCATAGCATGTTAAGAAAGCATCTATTATACTTAAATAGAATAGAATAATTACTAGTCAAATTCAAAAGATGTACAATAATAACTTAGTAGAAGAGCAAGATGTTTTTTTTTGTTGGCAATTTTTAAGATTTATTATTGTATAAACTTTTTGAGTGTAATAATCTTTTACAGAACAACTTAATCTTTGTTAAGAACTGATGTCTATTTTTAATCTTTTAATTTTATGTTAAATGTACGTTAATCCCTATATCAATTAGTACCGTTTTTTTGTTATTGTAATTTCTAAAGGTTGTTATCTTTTTTAATCACTTTTTATCTTCGTTTTTTATTTATGTAACTTAAAAATAATTATATTATTTTTTTATTTTTTCTTAGTTTACTTGTTACATTTGTAAACGGTTATAGTTGAGCCAAAACTAGTAACGTTTTGTATGAATAAATTTGTAATAAAATATAGTAAATTGTATTAAATTTTTGTATAGCAATGTTTCTTGTCAACTACCTAGTCTTAGATGTCAAATTATTATTAATGAATAGCATGGCTTTGTTAAATGTCAATCTACTTTTCAAAACTGCTTACATATAACCAGAACTAAATAATGCTTTATAATTTTAGAAATTTAGAAGTTGATAGCGATTATACTGATGTAAGTTAAGCATTTGACTAAATCATTCAACCTTAATATCTTAATCATAAGTTTTTAGATTCTACAGTTAACTTAAAAATAGTTTTTTATTACATACATAATAAACATTATTTTGTATATGCAGACGATCTTAAAATCTTGAAAACTATATGAGCTGTTAATAATTGCAAATGTTTACAAGATGATTTAAATTCTACTACTAACTGGTGCAGTGACAATCATTTATTTTTTAATATATCCAAATATTTAAAAAAATAATTTTCTTTTGTACAATAACGTGTATCTGCTTTGACTATAATATTAGCTATAGTATATTTTGTAACGTTATAGTAAGTAAAAGACTTAGGTGTTAATGTTTATATGTTGAGTTTTACAAACTACATTGATTCAATTTGCAATAGCGTGTTGTGTTCTTCTTTTTATAACATCTTAACGCTATAAATAACTAATCTTAAAAGAATCCAATAGAAACTTTGTTGTTGTTTTTGTTATTTAAAATATAAATTGGTGATGTCATTCAAATTGTGCAGTTTACAAGATTATTGTAAAGTTAATAACATAAAAATATTAGGTAAAAACTTTTACAATAAACGGTCCATTGCCATTTTTTAATTAGACTTCTACATTGGTTTTTGCCGCCGTACTATATACAAGGTGTTCAAAAAAGAATGTAAAATAATTAAAGAGGTAGTAGTACAAACCACAACAAACCACAAATCTTAATAAACATGAGTTGTCAATGCAATAGAGATACCGGTTCACTTTGAAAACAGTGCTATCTTTCCGGAAGACTAAAGTTGGGATCTACTCCTAGAGCAGAACAAAAAATTATAGCACGAATAGAGCATAATCCAGGCACGAGTGTGCGGAGAATATCAGTCAAGGTAGGAATTGGTGCTATTCTTGTTTGCAGAACCTTCCACAAGCAGCTGCTCTATCCATACCATGTACAACAAGTACAGGCTTTAAATTTAACTGATCATCAGGCACGTTTGGTGATGCTGAAGATGCTGAAGACCCGCAAACGATCTTTTTACGAACGAAACCTGGTTCACACAAAATGGAATTGTTAATATTAATAATGCACATCAATTGGCCGACAAAAATGCTCATGCTGTAATTGAATGTGGTTATCAGAAATGTTTTTTATTAAACATTAGGATGGGTATTGTAGGCAACAGGTTTCTAGGTCCTGCTGTTTTACCAAACCGATTAACTTACCTCATCTTTTGCAAAACACAATGTATGATCTTTTGAATAGCTTTCCTTTGGTCCACAGACAACAAACGTGGTTCCAGCATAATAGTGCTCCAGCTCATTTTTTAATTGCCGTTAGAAAGCATTTAGAATAAACTTTTCCACATAAGTGGGTAGAAAGAGGCGGGCCAGTTTTATGACCAGCAAGATTGCCTGATTTAAACCTTCTTAATATTTTTCTTTGAGGATATTTGAAATTATTAGTGTATGCTACTCTTGTTAATAACCTCGAGGAGCTGCAGTTAAAAATTAATGAAAAGTGCCAAGAAATTCGAGCCAATGAGAGGGTTTAAGAAATCTTCTTTAAACAAAAATGTCGTGCTTGGAAATGGAAGGAGGGCACTTCAAACATTTTCTATAACTTTGTTCTTTGTAAAAATATATAAAAATAATGTTCCATATCTTCAAAACCGTTGCTAATACAATCCATGTTTATTAAAACTTTTTTGTTTTTTGTGGTTCGTACTACCACTTCTTAAATATTTTACATTTTTTTTTTAACACCTTGTATATTAAGTATATAACAGGTCAACAAAATCAGCATCTGTAGAATTATTACAATTTATTTATGATAAAATTGATGAAAAATAATTTGTAGTAGAAATATTTTTTGGTTTTCAAAAAGCATTTGACTGTTTAAATATAAAATTTTTAATGGTTAAAATATACAAACTAGGAATTAGAGGACAAGTGCAATCTTGGATGTTTATTTAACAAACAGAAAATTACTGGTTACAATTAATCAAATTAAATCTAATAAACATAAAAACAAGTATGTTGTACCACAAGGTAGTAGAATAGGTCCTTTGATATTTTTGATGTTTATTAATAATCTTTCTAATTATACAAGAATGGGAAAACTAATTATGTTTGCCGATGACACGTCAAAAGTAAAATAAATTATTAAATATTATTAATGATGGCAGTTTGAGCTTTGGGTGACTCAAAATCATCTAATCCTTAATACTAAAAAAACTGTTTTAGTTAATTTTTGTGGTGGACCAAATCAAATAAAACTACACAACACAATTATTGTTCCATCAAAAACCACAACTTTTTTAGAAACTATCTTAGATTAAAAATTAAAATGGGCAGATCATATAGATCATTTATCAACAAAATTAAACAAATCGTATATGTTAAAAAAATTAAAGCTTAAAATATCACAAGGTGAGCTTCTTAATGTTTATTATGGTTACGTGTATTCAGTTTTAAAATATAATATTATTCTCTGGGGGTCAATCATCTGAATATCAAGAGTATTTATTATCAAAAAAAAATCATTTGCTTAATATACAATATTTATACATTTTTAAAGATACAATTTTTTTTTACAGTTTTTTGTATATTTATGTTTAAATTATTAACATTTTAGACTAAATAATTCTGTACATTCATACAATACACGGAAGAAAAATGACATTTATATTAGTATAATCAAACTATGTTCAAAACAATTGCCTAAATGTGTAGGTTCTTATTTATATAATAACTTACCAAATAATATCAAAAACATAGAAGAATATAAGTAATTTAAGCTTACTGCAAAAAAAGTATTTAGTAGAAAAGGGCTTTTATACTATCAATGAATATTTTTGTGAGTAAGCTGTTTGTTTTTACAATTATTTGTTAAATTTTAATATGTTTGTATTTTAATTAGGTAAGTTCTTTGTATACTTTTTATTATTATTGTATTTTTAATTGTGATGTTAATGTATGACGATTCTTATATTCTGTATGTAGGAATATTAATAAACTAAACTAAACTATGCTATATTACCTTTTCAAAGGTAAATTTGGCATGGATTACTTGTTTATGCTTAAAGATTACTTTTTGAAGGTGCACACAAAAATTCCATTTAAAAAATGATATAGCATAGTCATAGATATAGTGTTTTTACAACATGTGCTTAAATTATCTCAGCGAATTATGTCATTATCAAAACCTTATATACATATTTTTACACTTAAATACTATCTTGGGTTGAATAGCTTTTAGGTATTTAATACAAACATAATTGCTTCTCTTCCCCAAGGCGGTTGGGGATAAAATATTTATATAACCGCAATATTTTTGATAAAATATTTATGATCTTGCAATAGCTTAAGTTATGAGTATAAAAACTTTTTTTATATTGCAAGTTTTTTCAACCAATTGTCACATCAATTACATATAGTAATAAATGTTTTTATTGTCGTTAAATTTAAAATAAAAGACAAACATAGAAAATATTTAATTGGCATATAAAATACAACGGCAATAAGGTACATAATCAAGTAAACAAATATGGTAAAATTTCTTTAAATGATCTTACCAATTATACATTTGCAAAAATTGATACTACTTGAGTGTAAATTTTGTATAAAACTACTAATAATTTTCTGTACACAAAAGAAACTGTAACCAATGTAACACAACAATTATATATTGGAACACATATATAGTTCAAGTATTTTTCAGATTATTTGTTGTTTTTAATTTCTTTTTAATTTAATGTTATTAATTATTTATTTAACAACAATCAAGTCCAATCAGCTACACCAAAAACAAAATACTTATTCTATCATCTGTAGTTAACAAAAACAATGATTTTGACAACTAACTATTAGAATATAGTACACATTTTTATTCTAATATGAAGTATGATGCTTGAATTTGGCTGGGCTCAACTCAGCAAATCTATCTACCACACTGTTTTATAATATTAATAAAAATAAATACATTTATTGTCCACACTACAAATATATATCTTAATGATATATACAAAAATTATATCAAAAATGAATTAAATTTCTTTAATACGTCATTGTCAAGCAAAAACATTTATATTGACATCCAGTTATTAAATAATTGTTTAATAACTGGATGTAAGATTTATAAATAGTTTCTGGTAAATTATAATATTTTAGGCTCTTAAATAGTCGTTAACGCGCTCTTTAAATTGTTGTTTTATTAGAAGTAAAGTTAGTCGGAGTTGAATTTAGAATTGTTGCAACATTTTAACTAAAAGTTTTAAACATTGCCGTTCTGAGTGCTGAAATATTTAACGCTGTCTTTTTTCTTATATTTATTGAATGCACATCACTTCTGTACGTTATTTTGTTGTAGAAACATAGCGGCAATTTAATTATTTTATGAAATCAACAACATGCGTGCATTTTTATTACCGATGTGATGACACCAACAAATCTCACCAACAAAACACCAAAAGATAGCAAATTAAAATCGGCGTTTAGTGATATATAACATGTCCTTTTTTTAAATCAAATAGTTAAGTATGTAATTAAAAAAACTAATTAACTGCAATTGTGGTGTTAGCGCACTGAAACAAATTTTCAAAAAAAAAAAAAAAACTTGTGATAGGATACTGGTACGTAAAACAATTTCCAACAAAAAAATGATTCTGACCACCGATTGTGTACGTACCACGGCTAATTGAAACTTGATTAAAAAAACGAATCAATATGCAACTTTTGTTGGTGGAAAATCTTCACCAACAAAACTAGGTTGACTAAAAGTGCATTTACGCAATTACTATTGATTAAAAAAAAAAATACACCATTTGATAGTTCTTGAAATTTCTGATCCGGTGATATATAACATGTGTAGTTAAAAAAAATGTAATAAATGGCTTAATTAACAAACTTAATTAGACTTAATTAGCAAACCGACACTTCAAGATTGTTATTTTTTGTAAATATACATCTTATGACAAATAAAAACGATCTAAAAAATTGCCTGACCACCGGTTGTGTACGTACTACGGCTAATTGAAAGTTGATTAAAAACACTAATAAAAAATTAATTTCTCAATAACCGTGCGCCGGAGAAAACTGATAAATACACCAAAAGGATACTGACATGTAGAACAACTTCTAACAAAAAATGCTTCTGACCACAGGTTTTAAACAAGTTATGACGTATCATCTTTATCTGCAACTTTTGTTAGTGGAAAATCCCCACCAAGAAAACTAGGTTGACTAAAAGTGCAATCGCTCGGTTATTAATGATCAAAAAAATAAATAAATACACATTTCGATAGTTCTTGAAATTTCTGATCCGGTGATATATAACATCAATTTTCAATTAGCTGTACGCAATCGGTAGTCAGATTTTTTATTTTGTAGATTGTTTTTATTTGTTATAAGGTATATTTTTACAAAAAAATATCAATTTTAAAGTGACCGTTTGCTAATTTGGTCTAATTAAGTTTGTTAATTAAGCCATCTATTACAATTTTTTTAACTATACATGTTATATATCACTGGATCAGAAATTTCAAAAACTATCGATTGGTGTATTTATTTATTTTGATTATTAATAACCGAGCAAATGCATTTTTAGTCAACTTAGTTGTTGGAGGGGTTTGTTAGTGTCTTCACATCGGTTTTTTTATTTATTATATTCAACCACATTTGAATTGATAAATAATATCTATAGCCATATAATGCTTATAATTTTTCAAAAGGTCTTGCCTACTAATGAATTTATGTATTTTTTGAATCTTCAATTATCAATTTTAAAACTATTTATTTATCTACTAGATTTAATTAAATCTTATTTAATTTAATTTTGTTGATCTGACTATTGGGGTTGAATGAATAATACAATTTTGTGTTGTCTGCGTAATAATGGTATTGTAATAGTAATTGTTCAAAAACCAAATTTAATTTAAAAGTGTAAATAGAATATAACATTGGCCATAAAACACTACTTTGTGGTATTTTCATTTGCATCTATTGTAGCATTGAAGATGTTTGTTCTAATATAACTTAATTTTGTTAATGAATGAACAAAGTGCATTAATACTAAACCAATATATAAATAAAAATAGCAATTAAAATATTATGGTAAACCATGTCAAACGACTTTAATAATAATAATATTTATTTACGGATCAACCTTTGCATTAATTTAACACATTTAATTCTAAAATATATTTAATAAAACTAATTTTAAATTGGTTTAAGGGATTATAATTAACCATAACAGGTTGAATGGTGTTTACTCTTCAATAGTGTTTGCAGTCTTGTATTATATTTAGGACATATTAAAGAAAACATTGACAAAATTGGAGAACATTTTAAATTTCCATTTACAATTTTGTAAGAAAATGTAGTGTAAAAGTATTCTCTTCTTTTTAAAAGTGGATGTAATCCAAAGTGAGTTAACAACAAATCATAGTTTGAATAAGTAAGTAAATTAAAGCAGTATATTTTTTTAATTATCTGTTGATAAAATTATATTAAATCTGAAACTTGATTGGAATGGTGACATAATCTGGTTTTTTGTAAAGTATTTCTTTAGTTGACGTTCAACTATTTTTATAATTTTTTTTGATAGTGTTTGCAGGATTGTAATTGACCTCAATTCAAAGTAATTGTAAGGTATCTTAGTTTTTAGAATAAGAATTATTTTTTCTACAAATATAAAAAAAATTGAGAAGGTTATACAACAATTGATTATATGTACTAAGTTGAGCAAAATTACTGGACAACTTAAATGAATCATAGCAATTGAGATTTTGTTTTAATATTAAAAACTAAGTTTTAGATTTTAGTTTTGTTGGTTAAGTTAAGTTCAAAACTGTTTGTGAGTAAATTATCTTCTGTATTGTTGTTATAAAAGTTAATAGTATTTTTCTTGTTTACTAGATTATTATTGAAGATACGCTATTAAAATAGTCATGAATACGATTAACTTTTTAAATGTTTTGGAATAAAAATTTTGTTTTTTAATTTTTCATTTATTTTTAAGCGCTTTTAATTATGTTTCTTAGTTTAAAATATTCCAAATGTGTTGTTTTTTATCGGTTTTGTATTTTTTAAATGCCTAGTCACTGAGCTTTATCAACGGTTATTTATTTGGAGTAATCCATAATAGTTTACGATTTTTTTATGTATTAATTTTAATTGGAGTGTGTTCTTTAAACAATACCAGTAAATAATTATTAAACAATGATACTTTATTATTTATGTTACTTATTGCAAATATATTGTGAAATCTAAATCTATATTTTTAAATAATCTATGGATCACCCTTTATAATATAAAGTAGCCAGTATATTTCAAAAAGCGTTTAGCGTAACATTCCGCACAAATTATTACTCATTTATTATTAAACAAAACACCAAACACACAGCATAACAACTATTTATTAAACAATTAAACAACCATCTAAGCACCGCTAATAAACCGCCACTGTACTAAATAAGTACCAAAAATAAACCATTACAGTTACGTTATTTTTTTATACAACAACTCAAGTTACAAAATCAAATATGTACTAAGATTATTCAGTTTACTCAATTAGTGTTTGAAAAACATTTGAAACAATGTTTTATTTTGATCTTTAAAAAGTACACTTATCCAATTCATAAAAAAAAAAACAAAAAATAATTTTGTTTACTATAAAAATAAACAAGACAAAAATAATAAAGCAAGCAAAGCCACTACTGACTCAAAGAAGATGAAGGAAATAAAAAAAATGATTTTTATAAAGATGGAGAAAAATATGGAGAAAATAAAACAAGAGATAAGGGCAATAAAATTAGAAATGAAGAAGAACGAAACAAACTGAAAAAAGAACTGAAAAGTCTCTGTTAAGCTTAGAGTAGAAAATATTAAAAAAAAAAACAGAAAATGAAGGTTTTTTCTTCTTCTTCAAGAAGAAAAACATCATAATAAAAATATTGAAGATATCACAGAATACAGAGGAAAAAATCAAACAGTGGATGGAAGGAAAATTACAAGTCAAAGTAAACATTAAGAAGATACACATAATAAAATTATTAAAGTTGAACTGTCTAACTGGGAGCAAAAACAAAAGACGATAATAGCCAAAAGTAAACTAAAAAATACAAACATGTATATAGAAAATGACCTCATGTGGAAAGGTAGGAAAATTTAGAAAGAAATTCGAAGTATTGCAAGAGAGGAGAAGGTAAAAGGGAAAAGAGTTAAAATAGGATACCAAAACATAATTGACAATGAATAAATATAAGACTGGAATGACAAAAAAAAGTGAAGACAAAACAAAAAAATACAATATGAAAACCTACAAGAATTTATATTCATAATGGACAATTTTAATGCAAGAATAGGAAATATAAACAGAGGTTTAGAAAATATAATGGGCACACATAGAAAACCGACTAAGAATAAGATTAATAAAATTTTGTATAATAAATAGATTGAAAATACTCAACACAATGTTCGATCATAGAGAAATACACATATAAATTAGAGAAGTATAAAACAAAAACAAAAAAATCAATAATTGACTATTTTCTAACCAATAACACGCAGACAAAAAATGTAAACGAAATAAGATTGAAAAGAAGTAATAAAATTGGAAGTGACCATTTCTTGACAATAGCAAAGATAAAAATAAAGAAGCAGGCAAAACAAACCACTCAAAAAACAAACAATAAAAAGATCAAAATATGCAAATACAAAATAGATAAACTGAAGGACACACATACAAAAGAGAAATACCAGGACTGTATAAGAAAACTACTAAACAGTACAACAAAACAAGACAACATAGAAAAAATGTGGAATAATTTTAAATACATTTTACTGAAAGCAACTAAACAAATATGTGGAATAATAAGAAGCACACAAA
Source organism: Tachinus rufipes (assembly GCA_963932245.1). Taxonomy (NCBI): domain Eukaryota; kingdom Metazoa; phylum Arthropoda; class Insecta; order Coleoptera; family Staphylinidae; genus Tachinus; species Tachinus rufipes. Next base: position 43,411,437 of record OZ010743.1, on the reverse strand, counting down.
ACAACTAGCAAATCCACTGGTTGAATAAGGAAGTAAGAAAGAAGAAGCCAAGGTGGAAAAATGTTATTAACACAAGAAGAATACAAACAATATAAAGCACAAAGGAAAAAAGTAAAAAAAGTCATAAAAATAGCCATAGAAAAAAGTTGGGCAAAATTTGGGAACATACTAGAGAAAAACTTCAAAGACTACCAAAAATTATTCTATAAAACAGTGATGAATTGTAAAAAAAAAACAAAATCTACAAAACATACAAGGATAAATACTAAAAAAGAACAAGAATATAATAAATAGATGGAAAGAACATTTCAAGAAGTTGCTTGAAGAAATTTGAAGTACAAAACAAAATGAAGAAGAAAAGGAGCAACCACTTAAAAACAACATAATTAACAAAAAAGCAGAGGACATAACAAAAGAAAAAATAAAAGCAATATTAAGAAAACGAAAGAATGGTAAAGCGCCAAGACACAACATGATAATAGCAGAGCAATTGAAATACATGGAAAAACTAAAAGAAAAATTACTGTTAGAGATACTAAATAGGGTTTGGAAAATAGGAAAAATTCCAACTAATTAGAATAAAGCAGTGATTTTACCAATTTACAAGAACAGCAGAAACTGTATAACTATAGAAGGATAGGAATTAACATTCAAAAAATCTCAAAGTGGGTTTAGAAAAAGATATTTAACACAAAATCATATACTCACGATTAGAAAGCTAATTGAAAAAAACTATAATGCACAACAACAAACTTTTCATAACGTTTATAGACTTAGAAAAGGCATTTGATAGAGTACCTCGGAAACAGTTATGAAAAATACTAAATAAAAGACAAATAAACGAGCAACTACTTGGAGCAATAAAAAGCATATATAAAACTACATATAATTACATAATAACTGGAAAAGAAACATCAAAAGAATTTACAACTACATAAAGATTGAGGCAAGGAGAAGCGTTAAGCCCATTACTGTTTATCATTTTCTTAAATGATATATTAAAGAATATAAAAGATAAAACAAAAATGTAGAAATTGGATATCACAATTTCAAAAGAATTACAATAGCAGAATGTGCATTTGCTGATGATTTTGCCATAATAACAAAAAATGAGGAAGATATGCAACATAACGTAAACTTATGAAACAAAGAAATGCTAAAGTACAACATGACAATAAATATAGAAAAAACAAAAATTTTGGTGATAGCAAAAGCAAATATAAAAACAGATATAAAGCTAAATAGAAAAGAAATTAAACAAGAAGAGTTTTTTACGTATTTAGAAGCAACTTTAAATAACAAAGACAAGTTATCACTCAATAAATAAAGTGATCTTAAACAACAGACGTATACAAAAAAAACAAAAATGACTCTACAAAACATGGGTACACCCAAAAGGGTACAAAGAGATTTAAAAAATATTATATATATATATATATAGGTAATTTTAATACTTTTCAACTAATTTGAAAAAGTCGACCTCTTTAATTTTGCTCAAATTTTCAGGGATCAAAATATAGATGAAAAAAATGAGATTCTCAAATTTTTGGACTTTAAAATATTGCCTGCTCAAAATGACACACATGTGAAGGCCGGAATTTTTATAATAAAACGTCTTTTTTAGCTTATTTTGTATCTCAATTTTTGGGCTTCTGGAAAAAGATGAAAAAGTCCACGACGGCTCAAATTATTCCTTATTGGCAGTTATTTTGATATATTTAACTTTAAACATTATTAAAAAAAAACACATAAATTTAGCAAAATCGCAAAACTTTGTTTTTAAAAACCGTTCTAACTTTGTCAAATCTTAACAAAATTTGATTTGCAAGGTCTAAATTTTCTTGTGTTTAATACACACAATACTTATAGAGTTAATACGTATACACCACTATTTTGATGCAGGAAGTTGCACATGTTTACGCAATCTTCAAAACTTGTAATTTTCAGGTCCCAAAAAAGCTATCACCCTATGTCGATTTTGGTAAAAATTTAAGTAAATACTCTTTAGAACACAAGAAAAAAGGTTATCTATATAAGAAATGGTATATCGGGCATTATCAAGAATTTTTTAATAATCAAAAATTGTCAAAATCGGCAAACGGCATATTTTTGTATCTCAATTTTTGAACCTCTAGAAAAAGATAAAAAAGTTTACGGTGGCTCAAATTATTTCTTATTGCATGTACTTTAAAACGGATATTCGTATATTTAATGTTGAGGCATTTAAACATTATTAAAAAAAAAACCGTAAATTTGAAAAATTGCTAAACTATGCTTTGTTTAAACCGTTCTAACTTTGTCAAATCTTAAAGAAATTTGATTTACAAAGTCAAGATTTCTTTGTGTTTCATCTTTTTTTAAAGTAATCACACTAGACTTATAGAACCAAATCTTATTCACCACTATTTTGATGGAGAAAGTTGCACATTTTTTCGCGATTTTTAAAACGTAATTTTCAAGTCTCGAAAAAACGCTGTCACTTTATGTCGATTTTAGTCAAAATTTCAGTAAATACTCTTCAAACCACAAAAAAAGGTTATTTATATGAAAAATAGTATATCAAGTATTATCAAGAAGCCATTGAGAAAATGCAACTCGTTGTTGTTGCGTCGCTTGGTTGTAGGTGTTGTACTTTTGATAATAATATGGGTGAACATTTTTACTAAAAAACGCTGCAAAAAAGTTGCTATTTATCAGGAAATCTTAATTGCTAGGGCATTTAGGGCATTACTATTACAGAATCAGTAAACAAAAATTATATCTGCGTATTCTCCGTTGTTGAACAGCATTTTTATCAAATTTGACTAACCAAACCAAAGAAAACTGTTTTAACAAGTATCAAAAGCTTGCATCAATGCACACTTGTTAAAGTAAGTAATGTTGTTTTGTTTGTGTTTTTTTGCTAACTAAAAAGTTTTTTAAATATTTGTTGACTATCTTCAAAACAAAGCAAGATAGACAAAAACTGATTAAGATTTTCTGAAGAACAATGCCGATTTTGACGATTTTTAAATATAAAAAAATTCTTGATAATGCTCAATATACCATTTTTTTTATAAATAATTTTCTTGTGGTCTAATGAGAATTTACTGAAATTTTGACTGAAATTGACATAAGGTGACAGCGTTTTTTCTGGACCTAAAAGTTACAAGCTTTGAAGATCGTGAAAACATGTGCAACTTCCTGCATCAAAATAGTGGTGAATATGTATTAATTCTATAAGTTTTGTGTAATCACTTTAAAGAAAGATTAAACACAAAAAAATAGACCTCGTGGATCAAATTTCTTAAAAATTTGACAAAGTTAGAACAGTTTATACAAAGCATAATTTTGCAGTTTTGCTAAATTTACGGTTTTTTTTAAATGTTTGAAGCTTAATATATCAAAATGACTGCCCCAACATTAAATAAGCTAATATGGGTTTTAAAGTACATGTAATAAGAAATATTTTGTGCCATTGTAGACCTTCTTAATTTTTTCTAAAAGCCTAAAAATTGAGATACAAAAATGTGCGGTTTGCTAATTTTGACAATTTTTGAATATCAAAAAATTCTTGATAATTCCCGATATACCATTTCTCATATAGATAACCTTTTTGCTTGTGCTTTAAAGAGTATTTACTGAAATTTTGACTAAAATCGGCATAGGGAAGCTTTTTCGGGACCTGAAAATTACAAGTTTTGAAGATTGCGAAAATATGTGCAACTTCCTGCATCAAAATAGTGGTGTATACGTATTGATTCTATAAGTTTTGTGTGATTACTTAAAAAAAAAATTAAACACAAAGAAATCTAGACTTTGTGGATAAAATTTTGTTAAGATTTGACAAAGTTAGAACGGTTTAAAGAAAGCAAAGTTTTGCGATTTTGCTAAATTTACGGGTTTTTTTGAAATAATGTTTGAAGCTTAATATATCAAATAGACTGCTACAATATTAAACATAAAAATATGGGTTTTAAAGTTCATGTAATAAGACATAATTTGAGCCATCGTAGACCTTTATATCTTTTTCCAGATGCTCAAAAATTGAGGTTCAAAATAAGCTAAAAAAGACGTTTTATTGTTAAATTTCCGACTTTTAAATGTGTGTCATTTTAAACAGGCAATATTCTTAGGTCAAAAATTTTAGGAATCTCATTTTTTTAATTCATATTTTGATCCCTGAAAATTTTAGCAAAATCAAAGAGGTCGACTTTTTTAAATTAGTCGAAAAGTAATGGAATTACCCATATATATAAACATATAATCTTAAGTCTTTCTACCGTTACAGTGTAAGGCGTACATTTTTATTTTAACCTTGTTTTATTTTGTAAAAATCTTTTTATTTTATTTTGTTATGAGTTATTTGTTTTACCTTTTTCCACTTTGTCTCTTTTCTTTTTGCTTCTTCTCTTATTGTATCGTTCTACTTCTTTCTTGGTTTTTTCCTTTTGTTTATGTCTCATATTTTTTTTGTGTCTTTAATTTTATTCATTCTGCAGACATGTCCAAACCATCTTATTTGTATTTTTGTTATTTGTTTGTTTATTGTTTGAATATGGAGGTTCTGTCTGTGTCTTCCTTGTTTTTTTCTGGTTTTATTTTATTTTTTTTTGTTTTTCTATCTTAGTCCACGTTTTGCTGCTGGGTTGTATTACTCTTTTTACAGTTTCTGTTGTTGTACTTTTTTACTACTTCTAAAAAGTGTTTTTGAGCATGTTAAATATCTTCCTTGTTTTTTCTATTTAGTCTTTTATTTTTTTATCTATTTTACCGTTGCTCTATATTATTGTTCCTAGATATTTAAGTTGTTTTACTTGTTCAATTTTGTTTGCATTTAGGTTTGTGTTTTCTTATTTTTTTTGCTATTATCATACTTATGTTTATTTTTGTCAGTTCCTTTATTAATGTATTCTTGTGTTATAGATCTTTTTCTAATTCTAATACAATTGCCATATTGTCTGCACATAGTAGTTTTGTTATTTGGGTTATTTTAATTTTTCAGTATTCAATCTTTAGTGCTTTCATTTTTTTTTTGCTTCCTTAATTGCTTTGTTTAGTACTGTTTTACACTTTGTTTTGTAGAAAATTCTTTAATTCCTCATTATTTGTTTGCATCATGTTTGTATTCACCTTATACATGTTCTTTATTGGCTTAGTCGTTGTATTCTTAATCTCTCAGTTTTCCAGTTTCTTTCTTACTATAAGAAACTGGATTAAAACCTGAAACCAAAAGTCTAAAACACAAGTTATTAGTTGCAATATTAACACTCAAAGTTAAACATTGCCCATTCTAGAACACAGTACATTGCCAAGTCTTACCGCGTTGACAAATGCAATTACAAGTTTGAGCCTAGTTTAGCTTAAAAACTCCATTATCTACAATTATAAAAGTTATGCCTAGTCATAACCTCTGCAATACTTCAACAGTCCAAAATGTAGTACAATGCACAACCACTTTTGAAACGTTTATTTATTAATTAAGTTTTTTTAAATTTTATTTGGAGTTCTATCTCTATTTTTAGATCTATCTAATATATATCTAAAAACACTGCTGATTTTTTAACAAATTTAAAATGTTTATAATATGTGCATTGTATTAAATTTAACAAACATACTTACTTATATAAAACTGTTAGTTTTAAATTTTGGCAGTAATAAACTTTTTTATCTAATTAAATATTAGTATACATCTTCTAAAAAATGTTTTATTAATAATAATTGTATGAAACATAAAAAACATAAAAAACAGTATCTATAAATATTATCTAATTAATTTAATATTTTAGTTTTTGACTATCTCTAATACCAAAAATTAGTTTTCTATATAAATTTTGAAGTTTTTAATAGAGATGCATAACGTACTTTTTTAGTAGGCGAATAAGTTTTGCTACTAAGGAAAGTAGCAATTGCAATAAATACTATCTTTTACTAAACAACACACACAGAAGTTGTTGATTAATTTCAATATTTTTTACAAAATGCTTATTATAATGATATAATCAAATGATTAAAATTTAAATAACTTCTATATATCTTTTTTATGTCATTTCTTGGTTGTCACTTAGTATCAATCATGTGTATTAAACAACCTATTGGTGTGTAATAACTATAAATTTTTCGATTAGTTAAAATCATTTTGAACGTGGTAGTATTATTGGCATAATAAAGGTCGGACTTTCATTTAGAGATATTGCTGGTTGTGAAAATCGTGATGTTTGAAGGGGTTCAACAACTCCGCCCTAGATCTAGACGTCTCCAGGTGACAACAGGTTGTGAAGAACGCGGTTTAAGACTTTTGGTCACAAGAAACATACTTTCGACAATTTACTTAACTGCAATAGATTGGATAGAAGGTGAAAGGCACAGAATGTCAATGTCATCTGTTTATCGCCGGATAAAATCTTATGGACTGCATTCGTACCGTTCATTTTTGTATCGTTCTCATTTTTTGTTGAGTGATAATATGGGGTGCAATATGTTATAGTAGCAGATCACCCTTGGTCTGCTTGTACGGCATGCTGCTATTGTCAAATGATTTGTACAAAAACTTTGTTGAGCTGAGTAATCTTCTAAGCATATATATTACAAATATTTAAAAAAATAATAATAATAAATAATTTATAATTTGGTTAATTGTGAACTGTTTCAGTTAACTGGAACATATACTAATGATTTATTGACAAGATAAACTAATGATTTAATTATTGTTTTAGCAAATAGTTTTTTTAATAAAAGCTACCAACTCACCAAAACCTATTGATTTTAGTTTTTAAATGTTTGTTAATATTTAACATCTTTGTTTTAGAGTAAAGACTAAGGAAGAATGACTAATTTGTTGTGTTACTTTAGAAATTATTACTTACTTTACTAGAAAATAAAGTAGATAAGTTGCAAATTTTTATATATTGATTAATTTATGCATACTTTCTAAAATGTGGTATTATTTTAAATAGTCATCCTGAATACTATCGAAGTATTTTGCTTGATAATTTTATGGTTTATTTCTCGGGTTGATTTGAAAAGTTTATGATTTTGCCCTAATAAGATATTTGTTTAGTGTCATTAAATAAGTCTTAAAAGTATTATTTGATTTCTACACTTTCTTTTGATAGAATACCTGGCTTATATTTGTTAACTTTATATTATTTTTATTAATTATCTATATATTATATATAATTACTGTTGGTAGGAAAGGTTGAATAATATGTATAGAATATTTAAATAATGAATTTTAATTCATTTAAGAATTCCAACATGAAATGCTACTATGCTATTAAATATAATAAAAATTAAAAATGTATTTATATACTGCAAATATTTCAATAGAAAACATTGCGTGTTTCCCTAATATTTGAAGCACTGAACTGTGTACGGGGAATACGGATAGATCTGCCTCCGCTACCGCTGCGCATTGGTTCAAGGCCTCACGTGAGTCACGTGCTGCGGCACCCCTCATGCCGAGAGAACTTGGGCATCTGTCGAGCGACGTTGTTCCATGAAACAAATCGATCGTGTTTCGTGTGAGCATGTCTAGACTAGTAGACTAGCGACATCAGTATAACGTGCACCGTGAACCTGCACGGATAGCCGTTATTTGCTTTTTATGCATGTCGTATTTACTGCAATAGCTTTGTAAAATGAGAACTGACGATCCTCTTTTTAATATTCAGTTTGTTCAACTTGTAGAAAAGTATCCATGTTTATGGGATAACACATTACGGTCGTACAGTAAAAGAGATATTACTGAGAACGCTTGGAAAGCTGTAGCTCATGCTATAAACGATTCAGGTATATAGACTGTTATTTGTTCTAGCTATGAATAAAATTGTTACTTCAAGCAATAAATATATTTTAGATTAAAACCAACATGAGATTTAGTGTACAAAAATATTAATAATTTACATACCTAAAATATTAACTGAATTAATAAAAACTATATCATGACTTATAGCAATTCACAATACTTGTTAGCAGACACTGTTAAGTTTCTATATACAAAATTATAAACTTATAGTTGGCATATATCTTTTATATTAATCGCTTGAACACTTTGTGAGTATATACTTTATCAAATTTATATATTTTATAGACTTCTATTTTTTTTTCCAGTAAGAAATTGTCGTGATCGTTGGAGGAATATTCGTTCAGCTTTTGCTAGGACTAGAAGAAGAAATTCAAATGGAGCCAGTATAAACCATAAATATTATTTAAGCGAGTATCTAAACTTTGTTGTTCCATTTACATTAACAAAATCGAGACCTGGTGGAGATTTTTTTGATATAAATGACTCGGAAAACCCAAAACAATTCAAAGATGAAGATAATATTGAAATCCCTGAATACGACGAAGAGTTGTCAAATACTTCATTAGATAATGCCAGTCTAGCAGATGTCAGTCATACAGTAAAACCTCCACAACAAGTGGTTGATTGGAAAAATATGAACTCGCCTAAAAAACGAAAGCTTGGACAAACGACGGATCCAGTAGAAAATGCATTTCTTGAATTGGTTGAAAATGAAAAGAAAAGAACTAGTGAAAATGCAGATATGTTGTTTTTTCAAAGTTTGTTACCAGATATAGAAAAAATGACAGATAAACAAAAAAGAAAATTTAAGAAAAATATTTTGGAACTAATAGACGATGTATTGGAAGAAGAATCTAGTGAGTTATCTCATTCCAGAACTTATGTGAATTCATTGAATGACCCTAGCAAGCCATCTACTAGTTCTGTCAAATATGATTATGGTGCTGAATCCAGCGAAAATTAAAGAAGTTTATTTAATTGTAAATGCATTACTTTTAGAACATAATGAACATAATGTTAAAAATAGAATACAAACTTTGTTTTTAATATATTTAAAAAATTATTGCTGAAGATATGTATGTGATATACATATCTTAGAGCAATATAGTATTATATAAATAAAAATATATTTTCTACAAATTAAGTTAAACCTTCACTTCTAATATTTTTGTATACAATATGTAATATGTATCGTATTTATCATTTGTAGGGTTAGTTTAAAAATTGACTATTTCATGTAGATTAAGATTAATAATACAACAGTTTATTGTTTTATTTGGCACATTAGTAGAATAAATGTTACAACACTTGATGCAAGAAAACCGGGTCATTGGTATTTTTTTGCAAAAAATCCGTGTAGTTTTTTTTTATAAAACTTAGTTTATTTACAATTAAAGAAACTATCAGGATGTAGAAAAAAACAACATATAGTACTTATCAGTTTATTTAATGAACATTAATAAGCAAAAATAAAATTTAAAGGTATGCGTTCTTCACTACCTATTGCTCATTCGACATTTACTGCTTTCCTTTCAAAAGCAACACGCTCCCGAGGCTTGACGCACAGAACCGTTTTGATGCACCGTCGTGATAAGTGGTGCATGCTGGGAGAGGGGAAGAAAACTTGAAACAAGTTGGGGCGTCGCGCTCTCTGTGAAAGGTACATGGGGCGTCAAGCACAGAGTTGTTCGGAACCGTCCAGAACAGTGAAAGGAAAGCATCTATTATGTACGGAGTATTAAAGTGGCTACTGAGTTGACTTGTTTGCTTTCGATTAACTGTCATTCTCAAAGCAGATTGGTGTATTGATTATGGTTCTAAGTGCTGAAAATTGTGCAAAAGCTGTTACTTTTGTGGTAGATGAAAGAAGCAGTATGTGTCCAGAGTTCTTTTATGTCAGTCTTTCTACCGTCCAAAAGAAATACTTGGAAACCAGAATCTAGCAGAAAACAAAAACGACTGCTATTGATGACTTATTTATTGTTTATACTACTCTACGGAATTGTTCTGTGATTTTAGTAGAAACTAGAAACCAATTTTGTGAGGTTTGTGGTACAGCTGTGAGTATGTGGACAATTTGTCTAAGGTTGCAAGAAGCTGGTTTAAAATTTTGTAGACCAGCAGCTGGACCAAATTTACTCTTACGTCAAAGAGTAACCAAACTCCAATTTTTTCGCAAACATATGAATTGAACATTGGCACAATTTATTGACGAGTTTAGATTTTGCCTACATTTGCCAGATGGAAGAGAGCAAGTATGAAGACAAGAGGAAAAACAATTTGCGGAGTGCACCTTTAAGTTCTTGCTTAGCCATGGTGGAAGTTCCTTGGTGGTATAGGCAGGAACCAATAGATGCCTGCACCAAATTGATTGTCATTGAAGGAAGATTGCTAACTGCACAGCGGTATATTGAGAAGGTTTTGGAAAATTACGTAGTTACATTTGCTCCATTTATTGGCGGTGGCTTTATTCTGATGCAGGATAACGCAAGACCACATTCTGAAAAGTGTTTCACAGAAAACTTGGTTGCAGTTGGAATAAGAAAATTCAACTGGCCTGCATGTACTTAAGATAAAAATTCTATAAAACGTGTTTGGGACATGCTAGGCAGGCGTGTTAAATGGCGTGCAGTTGCATCAATATTGCACAAAATGATACTTGTAAGCTTATTAGTGGCATGAGCCCAAGGAAACAATACAAAGTATTGAAATCTTATTCAACTCATTTTCATTATTAATCGCTGTTAAGTTTATTTTGCTGAATTATTAATATTAATGTTTATTAATAAACTGATGAAGTACGATATGCTATTTTTTCTACATCCTGATGGTCTCTTGGATTGTAAAACACTAAAAATTTTATTAAAAAAATTACCCGGTTTTTTTGCAAAAAATTACTCAATCTGAGTGTAGTTATTAGTTAGTTTCTATTTTGAAACTTAAATAGTAAGTAGTATCTAAAGTATATAAATACACCAATAATTCAAAAAATTAACTAAAAACAAACTTAATAAACTAAGTAATAAAGAAACGGCGATACGTTTTTTTGGATTTTAACATAATATCATTTACATTATTTTAAATATTTTAACAAAAACCACAACTTTGGTTACATTGTTATCTCTAGATATATATTGTTTACCAACTACTATATACAGGGTCATTCAAAATTACCAAAACACCTAAATCTCTAACTATACAAAATTTAAAAAAAGTGTAAAAAACATCTTTTATATTAAAAATATATTTAAACGATAACTTTTTTAAAACCAAATAACTTTTGTTTAAAACTTTTTTATATTTTTTAACGGTTGGAGAATTATTTGTTTCCGGTAATTTTTACTAACCCTGTATATAATTGATTAAATTGCTTTTACATAAAATAGTTTGATTCTTTTTAATTGTAATGGTAAAAAATTGATTAACAAAATATATGTAGACAGAAAAATGCAGATAAGATTGCATTCGGAATAATCTTAAATTAAATTTTATGTTTTTAATAGATCCTAAGCCGGGTTTTCGGACCTAGGTTAACGCAACGTGTATTACGTGTCTTAATCTGGTAATAGTAGTAATTAACTTTAAAACAATGCTAACAGAATGTAACTGTTTCTTAAATTTTTAACTCTTTCTTAGTATATTACAACGATATTACATAGCTAAATACAACTCTCCTGTGAGTAGCAACAAACATATTTTTTTGGTAGAACAAAATTAACTACAAAACTACGATGTTTACTAAATTTATTAGACAAATCTGCAGCTAAATTTATATAAAATAATAACGTTTTTGAAACTTTTTGTCTATAGTATTATTTATTAAACCACAAAGAAGCATAGTAGATACATACATAGTATAAACACGTAAGAAGAATGAAGGAGGGCAGATGGCCTCAAAGAGCCTTAAATTGTGCCGGCAAGCAGGAAAAAAAGAGAAAGACCGGCTCAAAACTGGATAAAAAGGATAGAAAACAACATGAAGGGCAGAGTCATAAATGAAGAAGAATGGAGAGATAGAAGATGTGGCGATCGAAATGCGGGATGCGGCAGAAGCTGTAGGACTCCCGCTTGATGATGATGATGAGATACACATACTTCTTAAGACTGTTACCTTAATTAGTAGAAATTTAACAAAAACAACAACAATGTAATAATCAATTTATTGTTCACTAGTACATTTTCAAAGTATCAAACTATAATTTGTCAGTTATTTAATCAAATTATATTTGCAAAGAGCATTAAAACGCATTTAAAAGTATTTAAAAACACATTCATTTCTATATATGGATATTTTTTTAGCTAGTTTTAACTATAATTATATGTTAATATATTATGTGCTTAAAATACCTTTACGTTGACAAAGTATAGTTTGATTTTTTTTTAATCTTCTGGTAAAAACATTAATTGATTATAAAATTAAATAGAAATACAAATATTGCCGAAGTTGCTGTTTTTTTTAATATAGTAGAAATCAAGATAATGGCCAGGATGCTCTTAAGAGGTCTAAAATAAAATAATATAGCCATATAAAACGAGTTTTCTTTTTCTAGCAGATCTGTATGTACAAAAAATAGAAATCAAGTGCTTAGAACAAAAAACTAAATAGTAAATAAAAAGTAATTTTATTAGCATCTTGGACATAGAAAACCTTATGTCCTCTTTTTGACTGAAACCAAATCTTATCAATAAGACATATACCGTTATACAAATAAAGCATTTCCAAACTTTAAAGTATTTACAAAAAAACTGAAATAATTTGGTTAGAATATTTTATGAGTACAATACCAAGATTACTAGATCTGTGTCTATTATCTATTCTAAAGATGAAATTTTGATAATTCATTTATTACTTCTGATGTTAAAACTTCTCTTCATATTACTACTAAACCTCAACCGCAACATAGTAAAAATAAAACAATTACTTAATAATTATAAATATATAATATATTTTGAGAAAAAATTATTCAGAATGTCATCAAAAATATTGATTTATTTTCTGTTATTGAACTAAAACAAAATTACTTGTACTCAATTCAGACTAAACATTCAGTTAATATGAAGCAATCTAATGCAATCTATAAATAAAAGAATTTACAGATACAAAGTTAATTAATTTTTTCAGCATTCTATAAATAACAAGAATTTATATAAAATAATAAATTTATTGCAAGATTGTTTAAAACTTTTAGATACTGAATATGGAGTTTGATCAAAATGTTTGACAATAGATTTTTTGACTTATGTTAGTTACAAATGAAATTTTACTTTAGTCAAATATAAAGAAAATATTGCAGAAACTTTAGAAACCTTTAACATTTTTGTTAACAAACTCTATTGTCTATAAGTCTTGATCACAAATCTATGAGTTTTGTCAAATTTTCTTAATAATAAAAGAAAAATATAGTTAAAGTGATGGTTCCAATCTTACATAATCTTTTTTGGAACAATCATGTTGTAAATATAGCTTTAGAAATATCTAGAAAACTAAGATTTCTTGATAGATGTGAACAGTTTTTTACTTCTGCTCAACTTTTGTATATACATTTGTTTTTAAGTTATAGCGTAACTAAAAATGTTTTTCTAGTATGCTACAATTGGTTGCGGTGGTCTTATTAGTTGGTCTCCGATGTCTCCAGACCTCTTAGCACTAAATTATTGTTTATGGGGCGAGTTTAAAGATGAAGTGTACAAAGTAAAAGCAGACTCTCGGGATGCACTAATAGAACGCATTAAAAATGTTGCAGCCTATCTTAAACAAAAACATAATTTAATTAGGAGAGCAACAGGCGCTTTTTGTAGACAAAATAGAAAATGTTTAGAGGTAAATGACGGTGTTTTTTAACATTTATTATAAAAAGGCTATGATTACCAAAACGTTAATGTAGACATTTTATTTATTTTTATTACGCTAAAACTTAAAAACAAATGAAAATTGGATAACAACATTTGAGTTTTTTTATAATATTTTTATGTATACAATACACTCCTGAAGTTTTGTCCGTTCCTCCCGACTCACCCTGTATAAAAAATATATAAAACTTATATTAGTCCTTGTATTGATTATTGTTTTTAAGTATTGGAAAAAGCATCTAAAACCACACCATCTCTTCTAAATGTTATTCAAAAACAAACTATTAGAATCATAGTTGATTCAAAATTGACTAATAACTTATAATAACACAGATAAATACACAGATTGCTTAAATCTAGTCTTCAGTGTGGTAGTTTCAACAAGTATGGTTTCACTTGTTAAAATTTAAAGGTATTTTTATGTTGTTGTGATAAGTTAAGGTACAGAATTACAGAATAAAATTTCATAAACAAATAAAGTTAGAAATATAAATTCTTATATAGATCATACCTCACCACTAGTTGCCGGTAACCGGAGGGCATAATATCAAAATAAACTTATTATGAACATAATTTGATATGACTTTTATACAAAAAATTAATTATTAAAATTTTAAATTAAACGTACACCTTTGAATACTTTTTCAGTCTGGGTAACTAAGATTTAAAAGAAAATATAGTGGAATTAAGTTACATTTTTTGTCGTTTTGATAACCTAAAACTATTTATATTATTTAATTAATATAGATGAAATGACTGCTGGTGCCTTTCTTGGTTGCCTGTTATAACCAGAGATTTGCCACAAGTTACGCTACATTGGTGTCCAGGTGAGGTATATCCCGTAAAAATAGATAATTTTTTTAAAACTTTTTTTAATTTGTTTTATTTGTTGATTTAAACAAAAAAAAATAGTTCTTCAGTATTAAATTAAGAGAACGGTGTCATGAAAAATTAATAAATAATTTACGATACCTCTAATGCCTACAATAACCTAAACTATATATTTATTTCACTGTTGAGATTACTTTGTTTTATCTTGTTTTATCTAATTTTAGTAATGCTGATTATATTTAACACATTTATGCATAAAATCAAAATTATAATTTATTACCTGTACATTATAAGATTTAGGCTGCAAACAACTACCACCTACATATGTAATAATACTTTTATAATAACTATTAACATAATATTTTGGATGAAAAAAGATGTTAATTATTGAAAGAAGAGGAAAAGATTTGTATACATATAGTTCTCTATAAAGGCCTCATAATAATATTTTTTTATAAAAAAATAAATAAAAAAACACAAATTTATTATTTGAGAAACAATCAAAGTATATATTTCAAGTTGTCTATATTTTATACAACACTGCCGCTGAAGCTGTTGCCAGACATGCCACGAGTGAAAATGCTCAACAACCAGTCAGCTGTCGGTTGCTATCGCACGTTTCAAACAGAGTTGTATTGATTTTTATTGTATAGTACGTATCAAGATCTAATAAACAAATACATTAAAATACGTCCCAACATTTTTATACTACTGCAACATATTAGTCATAGTTTATACGTGAGAAACTCTTCTATGAACGGTTAGTTTTAAATTATTTTTTTTACAAAATATTTAGGGTAGTGACACACGTTTTGTTTTTCAGGTTCTAAAATTTTATTTTCTTAGTTTAAAATTGTGTTTTTTGTGAAACTTTAATTAATGATTCTATCAGTAGCTCAAAAGTGTTTCATAACAATTGCATAGACATAAACTTAGATTTAACACATTGTGCTACTGTAGATGGCGTTTTAATGCATTTTTTGATAGAATCTGTTATGAAGTGATTGTTACTAGTTATATAAGTCAAGTAATTATTCTTAAAGATCTCACTATTCGTAAATGTAATTGTGGTTTTAATTTATTTTATGGCTGTGTAGTTTACATTTCTCTTAATGAATTTGCCGATAATACAGATACATTCCCGAAAGCTTTAGAATTAGCATTATTGGTCAGAACTGTTGTATTAGTTGGTTATTTTAATACACCTGTATTTTGTGATCAAATTTTTGTTCCAACATCACGTAACGTCATTTCTATTAGTCATTTTATGACGGTATTAGATTTATGCTCGATTGCATTAACTCAACTTAAAGTGCAGCTCAGCTAAGACGGTTTTACAATAAAGGCTCCTTAAGTTATAGATTTTGTAGTAGCAATTAAATGTGACAGCGTCTTACCTTACCATTAAAATACGTTTGACACTTGCGCAAAATGCAATTCAACAAACTAACTACAATAACAATAGATGTACACAGTCAGTTGTATCTTAAAAGTCCTAAAACGCAATGAAAATCATTTGTAATAATATTATTTTATAGTTATTTAATTACTTACTCTAATATTGTTCTAACTATCAAAGTTAATTTTACTTATAAATAACTTATTTTTATATACATTATTATTCATATGTCAATAATGTTTATATTTTTAATAAACATAACCAATAAAATAGATCTTAAGTCATAGAAATTGACTGCTTGAGATGTATGACGAACAAGTGTCAATGTGAGATATAATTTTGTGTTGGTGCAACGTTTTAAGAAGACTTTAAAATGCAAACAAGCCTCAAGCTTTAGCTACAACTTAAGTTTTGTTGGTGCAACCGGGCATTAAAGTCTAACAATATTAAAAACAGCTATATTAAATTATTAGATTGACATAGAACATAACAAACTTTTATTAGTTATGGAAGATTCCTGCTCTATTTGGTGTATTTCAAATTAAATCTAAAATAAAAATAGGTACATTCTCTTAAAATAGTTCTAAGAAACGATAAATTTTTTAAAGCCCAATTATCTTTTTTATTAATTTATTGTGTTTTTTACGGTTATTTTACATCGTCACAGTAAGTCTACGACTTGTTTAAAAAGGTTTGTTGGGACTAACAACTTATTAGCTAACGTAATTTATACAGGTTGGTCAATTTTGGAAACTTATATTGAAGTTAATGATTTTTCATTACAATGTACTGGATAGATAGCTTTGCACCGTTTAATAACAATTTTAAATCAACTAATTTTTCTTAAAGGTTTACTAAAAATTTAATTAAAAATGTGCTTATAAAGCTATAATACCATTAAAATGGAAATCATTATTATCTTTTATTGAAGAGAATTCAAACGACTAAACGTAAGAAAACTCAAACCAATTTGGCTTAATTCTTACTTAATAATCTTATTCCTTGTTTTGTTATTGAAGATTGTAAATGCGTATTTGCAATGCCGTTAGCAACTATCTTTAACCTAGCCATATGTACAAATTATGTTCCTAATTTCTGGAAATGGGCAGTTATTATAGACATTATTACTGCTTTTAAAAAAGGTAATCATTATTTTATTTATTGCCCTTTTGCCTTATTTTTGTAAAACATTTAAACACATAATAAAATTTTAATCATGTACAAAAATATATTTTTTTGTGTCAACATAGATTTATGTCTGGTAGGTCTACAATAACAAATTTTTCAACAATTGCACAACATTATAAATTTTAATAATACGGGTCAAGTTATGTACTATTCAATTTTAATTAATAAACTTAATACGTTTAGCATTACTGAGAACCGTATAATATACATGTCATTCTATTTAGACAAAAAACAAAATTATATAAATTACTACGGATTTAAGTTGCAGTTGTATATATATATATATATATATATATATATATATATATATATCAACATCAGGTTGCAACGATCAAATTTAATACTACCGTTATTCATTACGTTTATTAATGTTTTAATCACATCAATAAACTGCTGCTCAATATTGGCGTATACAAGCAATTTAAAGATTTATACATCTAAAAACTCTTTGGATGATCATACTTTTTTGCAAGAAAACATATAATTAATTTTAGAGTAGTGTTCTTCAAATAGACTATACTAAAACATTAATTAGTGCTGTGTAAAATCATACACTTGTATACGTGTAACACCTCAATATGAGTATAAAATTAATGGTTATATCATTCATAGAAGTTAAAGCGTAAAAGACCGTGTTCTAATTTTTGTTAATCAAATAAGTATACTTTAACTGTTTTTCAGTTTTCTTGATACTACTTTCATTTTTGTTATTATGTTCTTTGTTACTTTGTTATTTATGTTATTTTTTTTACTCCTTAAAATGTTATTTCAATCTATTTATCATTTTTTTAGTTATTTTTCTTGTATGTTTTGTAGTTGTTTTAGCTGTAGTTAGTTTCTTTTTCTACAATTCTTCCCAAATTCTTTACAACTTCTTTTCTTACTTTTATGATTTCTTTTACTTTTTGACTTTTTCTTTCTATGTGTTAATGACACTCTTTCACCTTTGTTACTTTTTTCTAACTGTTTCTTTTACTCTCTCATTTTACCAGTGGGTTTGTTTGTTGTTTTTTGTGCTTTTTGTTATTTCTCATGTTTGTTTTGTTGCTAGTAAAATGCGTTGCACATTTTTTCTATATGGTCTACGACGAGTTTTGGTGTCTTGTTTATTAGTTTTTTTATACTATTCTATTCTATTTTGTGTGGCGACTGTCGAGACATACTTTTATTAATTTAACCTTATCCAGGTGGACAGGGTTTGACCCTGTAATAAATATGCCTCAAAGCGTCCCACATTAAGAGGATTACATTAAGGAATTCCAGGATACTTAATGGCCGGTTTTCCCCAATGCGATACTAATAAAATATTTATTATTGTATAAAATATACCTGTTGTTTGTATATAAAAAGAGAAAATAAACATGTATAGTCAGTTGATATTGGTTAGCGACAACTACCAGACTACGTTAATAAACATATACTTTTACTCTGCAAAGTTATTTATTATTACACCAAACACCCTACACGTGATTTTTAAATACTTAGTGGTGTTTTGTGTTTTTTCACAACAACGTAAATTTTTTTTTACACTTATCATTGACATTTAAACAATGCCGGAAACTGAACCAACATCAATTGACCGTGTAGCGGTCCGAATACCACCATTCTGGCCAACAGACCCTGAGTTATGGTTTGCCCAAGTTGAAACGCAATTCGCGCTTGCAGGCATCATCACGGAAGAGACAAAATTTAATTACATAGCCGAGAACTTGGATTCAAAATTCGCACTTCGTGACGTTTTGACTTCCCCACCAGATGACCAAAAATATACGTAATTAAAAGTTTCACAAGACCAGAAGACTCGCCGACTTTTGGAGCACAAAGAGATTGGAGACAGAAAACCATCCCAATTCCTACGTCACCTTCGGGGATTAGCCGGAAGTATTTTTTCAGACGACGTACTACGACCACTCTGGCTCGGGCGATTGCTAAAATCAGTGCAAGCCATCGCCAAAATAACAGCAACCTTACAAGAGGTTTCTTCAAGGAGCAATCAACACCAATCTTGCTCTCGCAGTCGATCAAGATACAATAATCGCAGCCGTTCACGAAATACATCTCAAAATGGAATGTGCTGGTATTATTCAAATTTTGGTGCAGATGCTAAGGAATGCAATCCGCCATGCAATTATGTGTCGGGAAACGAGAGGGGCAGTCTCTAATGGAAACCAGCAACATTTGCCCAAAGTCTCGCCGCCTATTTGTCTCCGATAAACAAACAAAAATTCAATACTTGATCGATACAGGAGCCGATATCTGCGTGTATCTACAGTCACTAACTCACGGACAAACACCTAAAAAAAACTATACTCTGCTAGCTGCCAACAATTCAACAATTGCAACGTATGGATTTGAATCGATTTCGTTAGATTTGGGACTCAGGCGTGTGTTTAACTGGCGTTTTTCATAACACGCCCAGCAGGAGTATTCACCAAACCTAAACATTCAACAAAACACCCTGTGGAGATTATAGAAGGTTAAATTCAAGAACCCTACCCGACAAGTACCCAGTACCACACCTACAAGATTTCGCTCACATTCTCTATGGAAAAAAGATTTTTTCTACAATTGACCTAGTTAGAGCCTACAACCAAATCCCGGTTACCGAAGAGGATATTCAAATAACTGCAATCACAACATCTTTTGATTTATATTTGAATTTCCGTTTATGACTTTTGGACTCCGAAATGCAGCACAGACCTGTCAACGATTCATGGACGGAGTCCTCAGGAATTTAAATTTTATTTACGTTTACATCGACAACGTTTTAATCGCATCCAGTTTAGAAACAGAGCACAAAGATCATCTTTGTCAAGTGTTTGAGCGTTTAAAACATTATGGAATTTTAATTAATTTTGCCAAATGTACCTGGGGAGAATCTGCAGTTAGATTCCTTAGATTCCAAGTTACGCAACAAGGGATCAAACCACTTCATGAGATGGTTGATGCCATTACATTTTTTTTACTACCTTAATCTGCAAAAGATCTACGACGTTTTTTGAGAACCATCAATTTTTACAGACTTAGTATCTCAAAAGCAGGGAAAGCATTGATCCCATGGAATCCAGATTCTGGGAGTGAAAACGTTGTGGCAGACACACTGTCTAGAATTGAAGGAGTCTCCAAAGGGATCAACTTTGCAGCTTTAGCAAAATCCCAAACAACAGACGAGGAGCTTCAAAAATTCTTACAACCAGGATCAGCGCTTCAACTTAAAATAGTGACACTTCCAGGAACAAATTCCAAACTATACTGCGACGTGTCTACCTCGATAGCTCGATCATTTGTCACGAAACTCACGATGGCCAGAAGCGTATCCTGTAGGTAACACCTTGGCGGAAACAGTCGCCAGAACAATATATGATAACTGGATTGCCAGATTTGGAGTACCGTTGCGGATTTCTACTGACCAAGGCAAACAGTTTAAATCTAATCTGTATAGGGAGCTGAACGCCCTTCTTGGAATAGAACATATCAACACGACGACATATCACCCCTTTTCTAATGGTATGGTAGAACGACTTCATCGTCAGATGAAGGCCGCAATTAAGTGTCATGCTGACGAAGCATGGACAGAAAGCCTTCCAATAATTCTTCTGGGTCTCAGAGCCGCTTGGCGCGACGACCTCAAATATACCATTGCGGAACTGATGTATGCAGAACCTCTGCGTTTACCAAGACAATTTTTGGTACCTAGTGTAAATGCAAATCTCAAAGCAACATCCCAGTTTGTCAACAATTTAAAGAAACATTTTGCAGACCTAAAAGCAGTTCCGGGCTCAAACCACGAGAATAAACCTACTTTCGTGTTCAAAGACCTCAGTTTCTGTGACCAGGTTTTTGTGCAAATTGAGGGTATCAAGAAAGCCTTTCAAATGCCATACAAAGGTCCCTACCTAGTAGTCAGACGATCTGATAAGATATTTACTATTCTTATCAAAGGCAAAACAAGTCAGTGTCAATCGATCGTTTAAAACCCGCATATGTCATCACGGAAGATGATACGCAACTCCAACAACAAAATATTACCGAATTTCCAGCCGACCAACCAAAAAATGAGCCATTGAACAACAAAACTCAATCAGGAAGGCAAGTACGATTTCCATACCAACTGCAAGCCGGAGTTTCATAATCATTATTCTTATGGATATATTTATATTTTGTTTGTTTGTTTGTTTTCTTATGTTTAGTTAATCACTAGCAGGAGGTATCTGTGGCGACTGTCGAGACATACTTTTATTAACTTAATCTTATCCAGGTGGACAGGGTTTGACCTTGTAATAAATATGCCTCAAAACGTCCCACATTAAGAGGATTACATTAAGGAATTCCAGGATACTTAATAGCCGGTTTTCCCTAATGCGAATAAAATATTTATTATTGTATAAAATATACCTGTTGTTTGTATATAAAAGGAGAAAATAAACATGTATAGTCAGTTGATATTGGTTAGCGACAACTACCAGACTACGTTAATAAACATATACTTTTACCCTGCAATGTTATTTATTATTACACCAAACACCCTACATTCTGTATTTGCATATTTTGATTTTTTTATTGTTTCTTTTTTGAGTCAATTGTTTTGTTTGTTTTTTTTTCTTTATTCTTTGCTATTGTCAAGAAATGATCGCTTTCAATTTTATTATCTTTTTTCACATTGCATTTTTTACTTGCGTGTTGTTGGTTAGAAAATAATCTATTATTGTTTTTTTGTTCCTGCTCTTTGTTTCTCTAGTATATTTTTGTATTTTTTTATGATCAAACATTGTATTAAATATTTTTAACTTAGTTGTTCTATTAATTTTAACAATCTTTTTTGGTTGTTATTCTTAGTCGGTTATGTGCCCATTATTTCTACTAAACCTAGGTTTATATTTTCCACTTTTGCATTGAAATTATGTATATATTTTTGTAAGTTTTTGTATTGTACTTGGAATATTTCCCAAAAATTGTTCGTTGTTGTTTTAATTTTGTTTTTTTTTTTTCACTAGGGTCTTATATTAAACTGGCTGTTATTGTTTATTCCTCTAATTTGACTATCATTATTTATTTATTTCCACTTTTCCATTCTTTGATAGATGAAAATTATTAACAAAGTTAAATTTTTTGTTGTTAATTGACTGCCGAGTAAAAGTTTCTAAGAATATTAAAAACTAGTGTTTATAAAGTTTTTCAAAAAGATTTAAGATTGAGCAAAGAGCCGACAGGATAGATTTCCAAACTAACCAGTTGCAAATAAAAGCTGTATACAAGTATAGGACCTAGGTACACCACTGAGATCTTTTTACAAAACAAGAATATATGCAATGGGTTATGAACCCATTGCATAAAAAGCTCACCATTACCCAAGAAAGCAAATACACCACAGACACTGATGCAAAAAACGACCATAATAACGGAAAATGACATGATAATTAAAATCTAAAAAACAACTATACACAAAATACAAGTTTGTTTTTGCACAACAACTACATACACAAAGCACGAATTGTTCAAAAAGTAATCAATATGTATTCAACACAACACTTGAGAAACTGTTTTTTTATTTAATGATAATTTGAAGAACGTTGTAAAGTTTATATTACCAAAAAACAGTTTTTACAATAAAAAATAATTTTGTGTGTGTTTTGTAACTCCTTGGTTTCATAGCTAGGTAGACAATATATAAACAAAAAAATGTATTTAAATGCGGTTTTACACATCACATTTTAGCAAAAGTGGGTTTACTCTTTAAAGTTTAAAGATATATTTATTTATTGTTCAAAATTAACTCTCATAACTTGTAGAAACCTAATAATTTTAAAATTGGAAAAAAAAATAATTTGGAAGACGGACGGACGGCAGACAAATAGTACACTTTAAGTATTTATGGTCAGTAATAGAAAACAACAGAAAGAAATACAAAGAAACAGTTAAAAGACTAAGAAAATCAAATAAATGTTTAACGTAAATGAAACATTTTAGGAAAAAAAGCACTTAAAAAAATAAAACCATCAATAAAATATAGTAATGAAACATGGACCATAGCAGAAAAACACAAAAATACGGTAAATACAATGAACATGACATTTCGGAGAAGAATCGAGATAAGACAAATAAAATAAAAGATAAGATATATAAATAAACTTTACAGATTAAATCCATAATTGTTTACTTCTCCCCTCCCCTTTCAACACGCTAATACTATTTTTTTTAATTAAATATGATTAAGCCAAAACAATTAATGAATGTTATAAGCAAAAATTCTTTTGCTACCAACAAACCAACTTGAGAAGAATGTAATTTAATTGACATAATAAAACAATCATTTTTGCCTTATCAATAAAAAAATAGTAATTAAACTTACCTAAATTGAATTCTATTCCAAATCTAATAATTCTAAAAAAAAAAATGATTTCTGCCTCAAAAAAGAAAGACATAATTGACAGGAAACTTTCATATCAATTTTAGTTCACTAATCTCAAATATTTATTACATCTTGCTTGCTAAACCTAACAAAATATGTTAAAAAAATATTTCTTTTTCCCCATCGTTTTAAACATAAAACAAGCATAGTAATTTAACGCGTTGCATACTGAATTAATTTAATTTTAAATCTTAGTTCATTCTAACTGCAGTAAAGTTAAATCTAGCTTTCAAGTACGCAAGGTCACTTACTCAAACTCTTTGCCCCGGAAAACTAAGATTTATTAATAGATTTAAACAGTTTTTTAACTTCTGTACCACTTATGTTTGGTTCTATTACAAAAAAATCCTAAAAATACCGTCTAACATTTTAAGAGTCTTTAAGCAAGAGTGCTTGGCTAGTTTAGACGTGTCTGTATTTTAAAAGGGCTAGATTTATTAGCCCGACAGAATAAAATAAACGAACGGTAAAGATTGTTTGCACGACAGTAAATTTTAAATAACGTCCCCAAAAAGTTTTGCACAACACAAAAATATATTACACGACAAAAAATTTACACGGAAAAAAGTATAATAAACGATAGTAAAATATATTTGACGACATTTAAATACTTTCCACGATAAAAAAGGGTAATGCACTGTAAGAATAGCCACTGTTGAATAGAACAATTTAACGGCAAACCAAGTTTTCAGAGCAATAACCTTACGACAGCATATCAACACAGAAATAGGCTAAACCAACAACACATTTTTTTTTTAATTTTTGCACGGCAGTGGAATATACTTTTTTGTCGTGCCATGTATTATTTTGAAGTGCAATGTCTATTATTTGTTGTGCAATGTATTATATAGTAGTGAATTGCATTACTTTGGTATCGTAAAATTTATTTGATTAGGCATTGGATTTTATATTGTTGCAACACTGTTGCTTTGTTGTTACTTAATACTATATTGTTGTGCAAGTCTGTTGTAAAAAAATCTGTCGTTAGTTTAGTTAGACTATTAGTGAGTTGATTTGTTGTTGTGCAAACAACCTTTTGTCGTGTCATTTTAAAATCCGACGATTGAACTAATTTTGTAAAACAACAACAACTAATCAAAAGAAGTGGCGAGGCTCTTTATAGCGGTGGGGCTCTCAATAGCGGCAAGGCTTTTCATAGCGGCCAGAGCCTATGGCGGTCAACAGGTCTAACTCGCGTTTAATCTGCTACTGTAGAAACCCGTATTTTTGGACAATTTACGATTGATCTTGGGAGTATCAATTAGTTGAGAAAAGATTATTTTGAAGTAAATCTAAGATTATATTGACTATTGGATACGTTTTAACTCGTTCCGAAAATTAATTCTCCTTGTCTTAAAAATTAATTATCAATCTCCAACTTAGTATGGACATTATTATTTGATTTGAGTTATAGAGGGTGGGTTATCTAACTTTTGGAATTTAAATTGGCTTTAAATAAAAAATTAATATTTTTTGAAAAATTATGAGATGAATGACTGCCACGGCTGGCTTGACAATAACCCATTCGATTATCTTAATTTTGTAGTACATTTTCGATAGTTTGGGCTCCAATCGCATGAATGACAACTTCGATTTTGCGTTTCAAAATTGTCTTTGGATGGTTAAAGTGACACTTATCTTTAAGATTTCCCCACAAAAAATGTCCGGCGTGGTCAAATCACAGCTCTTAGTCGGTCAATTGACATCTGCATTTTGGCTGATTATTTGATTTAAAAAATCAGTGCGCAAAAGATCGATGTTTACGTTGGCTGTGTGGCAAGTGGCCCTGTCCTGTTGAAACCAAATGTTATTCATTTCATCCTTTTTAATTTTTGAAAACAAAAATTTGTTTATCATGGCACAGTAACGTTCGCTATTGACGGTAATGGCGGCTCAATGCTTATTTTCGAGGAAAAATGACCCAATAATGCCGCCGAACTAAAAACCACACCAAACGGTTACTCGTTGTGGATGCATAGGCTGTTTAATAGTCATGTGTGGATACTCTGATCCCCAAATGCAACAACTTTGCTTATTGACAAAGACTTCAAAATAAAAATAAGCTTCATCGGAAAACACAATTTTTTGATAAAAACGTTCATCTTCAGCCAAACAATCTTTAGCTCATTGGGCGAACTGAAAACCCATTGGATGGCCATGAAGCTTCATTTTTGGACTAACTGAACTTTGCAAGCTTTCAAACCGAGGTCTTTATGCAAAATTCTCTTTAAAAAAGTGTGATAAATGTTAGTTCCTGAGAACAATAACGAGTTGATGTTGATGCATGTTCACGCGCACTTTGAACCAACAGCATTATTTTTTTTTTGGCTGATCGCTCTGGACAAGAACGTCAACGTGTTGTTTTATCTACTAACAAACCAGTTTTGCAAACTAGCTTTACAAATTGGTCCACAAACTACGTTGAAAGCACTTCTTTTCTATCAAATTTGTTACGTAAATTTTTTAGCGTTTTAGTAAAAAACTCACCACTTAGGAACTAAGTTTTCATTCTTTCCCAACTTTATTCAAGTGTAAAGCATTTTATTTCGTAAAAGTCAAACATATAACTAAACTTCTGCCAACTCATAAATGTCATTATACTTTTGAAAAACAAAATAAACGGTAGTTGAAATTCCAAACGTTACATGGCCCACTCTTTACTTCTTTGTATACAATTACGAACCGTTCATGTGCTTTCTTAATACTTTACAGTCTTTGGTCTTAGATACAGTTGAGAAATTTGTGTTATTAAAAAATATATAACTCCAATATAATATTTACTGCTTTTGTCAACATTGTCTGAAAGTATAACGTATAAAAATTGTTTGTTCATAAAATGAATTTTATATTTTTGAAGTAATTTTATAGTTATTTTTAATCAATTATTATAGTTTTCTAACATAATTCATTGCTTTACCAAACTGTTTTATTTTAGTATGATTAAGTTTTGTTATAATTATTTTATACAAATATAACATATTATTATAAAACGTATACACAAAAGTATGCACCTGATAATAATATATCATTAAAAGAAACTGTATGCTTAGATAACGTGCGTCTTGTTAATCCATCTTTAACTGATAAAATAAGATTAATGTTATCATGTTTCATTTATTATTGTTTCATAATTTATGCATTAGATAAAAATATATTTTTAAATAACGTTATAATAATTCGTAACTCCAAAAACCAAATTCTAATTTTATTAGTTAGAAAATCCTACGCGTATGAAGCTGATAAGCAATTTTTTTAAAGTGCTATTTAAACATTTATTACTTTTACTTAATGAGCTACAGAATTTCATTAATAACAATCATTAAAATCCCGTTAAGTATTTTAAATATTTCTACAAAAAATATTGATATTGAAGTATTTTCCTCATGCGAACTTTTCAGTGCAATACAAAACGGCTAATAGCGATAACACATGTTGCTAGTTTGGACAGGTGGGGAGCACCTTGTGACAGGTGTTTTTGATCGGATAGTCGTATTTTGAACGGCAATTGGGACGGTTCGGAACAGGAAGGATGCGCTCGTAATAATTCCATTGTGTTCGTGGTAACCTCTTGCCTGTGACCGGGAAATAAAAAAAATATTACACACACACACACACACCGGCAACTCGTGCCGAGACGACAGCATACATACCGGTAGGCTCTGAATTTTTATCATCCAGCTTCATACAATTTCTACAGTACCATGGAGCAAAGTGTTGAGAACGCGATAAACATAAAGGATCTTCCGATTACGTTCCAAGTTAAATATTTAGGTGAGGTATTTTATTGTTATTATGTTAATTTCACAAGGTTACTATTATCAGTATAATAACCATCCCACTCAATATTATCTATGAGTGTAATAGTTTATTAAAATCAAATTTATGAATAGCATATTTTTAAATAGGATCAAAGATCGCGGTATTATTATTACATTATTACTGTTTTTATACTTTAATTGTTGTAAACAATTACTTACATTACGTCAGGTGCTTTATAGTTTTTATTCTTGATAACAATTATTTAGGTATAATATGCAAAACAACATTAGATGTAATTTAAATTACTTTAATACCTATTTTTTAACAATATTGTCATTCTTAATCATTTTTATAGATCGGAAATATTACAATTAAAATATTTATATCATTTTTATCATAATAACAGTATATTATGCATATTGTTATACATTTTTGCTATGTTTACTTTGTTCATTTGTATTCATAAGTTTTAATTAAAAACAAGAGATTGTAATTACATCAAGTACATTGTGTTTATTATAGTTTTGATTGTATTATTTTAGAACAATTAAATATACGTACACGTGCTATATTATAAACAAATGAATGTGGCTGTGTATAAAAACCAATTATAGATAGTTTGAAATTCAAAATTCAATATAACTATTTTAAAAATTCAAGAAATTTACAATGAAATTGAATAACACAAACGTATTTAATTTTTCTTTGTCTCTTCTAGTCGGTATTAACGTGTAATTAACTTTTTATCAAAATTTATTTGTTATTAATTATTAAGCGACCCTTAGACCTTCAATATTATAGTCAATATTTTGCACAATAATTGATATTATTCAATAATATTGACCGTCTGTAGATCATATTGAAAGATTGAGTCAATCAGAAAGACTTTGATGTATATAGTACAATCTAATCTAAAAGTAATTATTTTTTTTTTTGATCATTCATTTTTGCTTTTTTCTCTATCTTTTTTAAGCAATGGTCACACAACTTGCTTTATTTTATTCCATATGTTGACTGCAAAGGTGTCAGTAACTAACAAAAAGAATGCGGAATTATATTGCATCGTCTAGGTAGTCCTAGCAATATATTGTGCAATACATTGTTCAATATTATTGACAATAATATTGATCGTCTAGGGGCACCTTTACAGACATTTAATTTACATTTTAATGTTAATAATACTTTACTATTTAAAAAGGGGGATAGTAGAAGAGGAGATAAATCTAATAATGTGTACAAGTATGTATTTATAAATTTAGATCTAATTGTGTATTAGAACTATTTAATGTACGACTGTGCCACGCGATTTACTAGGCGGTACGTCAAATAAAATATTAAAAATTGTGTCTCAAATCAATTATTAAAAAATATATTTTATTGCAAAACTGTGTACAGCATACCACGTAAACCAACTATAATATAATAATAAATGAAAATAATTTCAACTTTCTTTTGCGATTGTTTTTAAAATTTTTGTACTGTGCATAACTCAACTAGTTATCAACATTAATTTGTACATCTTTTGAAACTAAATTCAATTTGCTACGAAGATTGTTGATTTCCATAGCCAAGACACAATTCTAAAATTTGGAAGAAAAGCTTTTTAAATGGTTTATGCAAACAAATCTACATTGAGTTGTGCATCTTTTGACACTAGTAATTTGTGGAATACAAATAAAAACTTGCAAAAAAAATGCTAACTGTTTTGCGGTTTACTCGAAAACTTTGTACTAAACTTATGGAACCCAACTTAACTACGTCTACAATCTACATTATTATGTGCATTTTTTTAAAATCAGTTCTAACATTTTTTTTGTAAAGTTAGTGGTACGGTGAACTTTAGTATTTTTGGGGTAGTATGTGAAAATCATTTCATATAAATGTCGTCTTCTAAAAGTAAACTCGAAAACATTGTTATATTAAATATTATAGACAAATTTGTATTATCTATATGTACCTATAATCCGGATTGTTTTATGTAAATATATTTATTTATAAAAAGTATTATTTTATTAAATTAAATAAATTAGGTACACATAGACAAAATTTGACAAAAGAGAGATTTTTCTGTGATGAACAAAACAAATTGTATAGCAAAAACATATATTCTTTATATTACTTGCGCCATAACAAATCAAAGCAAACGCTGGTGTGATAATCTCAAATAGAGTAATTGTTCAAGTATGTTTACTTACTTTTTTATGTCAATATTTACATACTAGTAAGTAATAATAAATATACGGATGTGGTCCTGGTTTATCGTCAATGCGATCTATGCATTACTGCTGCAAGATCAGTATATAATTTTCTAATTGCAGACTAACAAACGTATTTTTATGGTTGTTGTCAGAAGATTATAAGTCCAGTTACTACATCTGTCAAAAAGTTACTAAAACTTTCAAACAATTTATAGCAATGTAATAAAACGCGTATCGTGTATCTGATATGTAAAATTGTATTTTAAATTAACAAACATGATACTACATCTGTCCAGAAAATACTTGATTTGTCAAACAATTTACAGCAATAATTTATGTTGGCAAAAATATAATAAGTTATGTCACTAAAAGCATTAAAAATAAAGATCTTAAAAAAATCCAAGAATTATTTCAAAATATTTGTGTAAAAATGTTAGCATCATTTGGTAGCACTCTCAAAATATGTTCCAAAACTGTCAACATTTTAAAGCAAAGTATGAAAACAATCAAATTATGTCCCGCACCTGTAAAAATGACATATTAATCTATCAAAAAATTGTCTCTAAAGTAATGTAGAAGTTTTAAATGTCAATTGGTTGCTTTCTAACAAAATTATTATATTGTGTTACTTATAATAGTTAAATGTTGCCCAAACTGTCAGATTGTTAATTGAAACTTTCAGAAAGTTACTAAAATAATAAAAAGCTACTAAAATATTAAAGTTATAATAAGTAAGCAAAATCTGTCAAAGTTTATTTTGTCAGCTGTCAAAAAAGTTACACTGTCAAAGAGTTTATAGTAATGCATCTGTTTGTATTTTATAACTTAAACTAATCAAACCAGTTACTAATTTTTTTATAAATTGTTAAAAAATGATTTATGTACAAAAGTTACCAACAATGTATCAAAATTAACAAGTTTCAATCTAAAAACTACTAAAAATTACTAAAATTATCAACAAATAAACCAAAATAGAAATGAAATGAATAGATTTAATCTAGAACTAAACCAGGAATGTTATATGGGTTTAGTACTGTAAATAACGCTTGATAAAATTACATCCAATTATAATTCATCCACGTCTTAGGTAAACTCAAACCTAGAGTCAGTTCTAAGTAGTATAAGTTTGGTGTTGGAGATTGTCGTGGTTAGTTTACTGAACTTTTGTAATTGCTTGACTACCGTGCGTCTAGGTTATACTGTAGTGTGTCTTTTGCCGGTGGCAGTAATCTTAAAGCGGGAGGTTTGAGTGTTGGTCTGTCTTTTTAAATTTGATTTCACTAGTAGGCTCTGGTGGAGAATTTAGTTTTTTATGACAACGCGTTGTATTTGGTCGTAGGCTTTAAGTAGCCGGATTCTGTTTACGGTTTTTGTGGCAATGTGTTGAGTGATGTGTCCCGTATGATTGCAGTTTTTATGAAATCTTCTAAGGGTGTTTACTAGGAAAAACACACTTTAAGTAACTCTGAGCTGAATTGATAGATTAGATGTCAGGCTTTGTGGATGTGTTGTGTATTTATGCAGTGGCGTAACTAGGATTTTTAGGCTCCAAAACAAAATATTGAAAAAAGTCTTCTCGGAGACGGGTTTTGAAAAACTGCGGATAATTAAAATAATTCATTTATGAAAGTTTATTTTTTTAAATTATTATAAATCTATGTACACACAGCACCGTACTCTGGACAGGGAACTTTTACATCTGACAATTGTTTAAAAAAAATCTGCTTGCTTAAAACATGTAAAATTACATAAGTTACAATTTAATTATACAAAATAAAGTTATAATAAGATTCTAGAATTTGTTGGATCTATTTAGGACTTAGTCTGCTGAAAGTGCTCGCAAAACGTTTGGTGTATTTTCAAAGTACTATTTTTAAATGATTTGAGGTCAATTAAGTTTTGTATAATGTTTTTTAGCTGTATTAGCTAATTTTTCTAAATGTATTGTCATTTTTAGAAAATTATCTAGAATAATTTTTATTAATATGAGTTTTTTTAACCTCACCAATGCCTTTTTAAGTTTTTATAGACTTGGAAACATTTTTAAGACGATCAAAAGTTTTAGTATCTTTAATAGGTAAATGTTGAAGAAGTTGAAAACTACTTAAGTAAGTTGGGAAACTTTTTAACACAAGCATAAAAGGACTTATGTTTATTAAAGTCGGTGTCTGGTTCTTACACTACCATACGAGGGGCCTGCTAAAGTTTGCGGAATCATATTCGTAAAATTTTACGTTTTTTACCTATAATTCAGTTGAATTTGATTTCAAACTGCTAGGTTTTGCTTCAACAAAATTTAACGAGAGTAATAATTGTGTGAAAAATGAAAATTTTAAATCGTGACTTCCGAGTGATGATTTTTTATGATTTTCGATACGGTTTAACACCGCAGCAATGTGCGGAAAAATTTAGTCTGTTATTTGGGGATGAAGCACCATTCAAAACTATGGTTTACAAATGTTTGCAGAATTCAAGCGTGAAAGACCAACGTTTGATGACGATATTTGCAAAGCTCTGTTGTCGCGAAAAATAATGAGGCTCTGCGTGAAATGATTTTGTCAGATCGGCATGTGACCTATAGTGAGATAGAGGCATCCTTAGGCATTGCAGCGAAACAAATACATACGGTTTTGCACGATCATTTGCATGTCAGGAAGCTTTGCAGTCGTTGGATCCTACACAATTTGAAAGAAGAACAAAAACAGGCTCGTGTCAAGTGGTGCAAGGAAATGCTAAAGACTTTGAAGAGGGTCATTCAAATTTGGTATTTAACATTGTAACAGGTAACGAATCTTGGATTTATTCATATTAGCCTGAAACTAAACAGCAATCGACTATATGGGTTTCAAAATGAACCTAAACCCACAAAAGCGTTTCAAAAAGAATGATTGCTTGTTTCTTGGGAAAAACGGGTCATGTTGCAACTGTTGCATTAGAGGATTGAAGAACAGTTCATGCTGACTGGTATACTTCAATTTGTTTGCCGGAAGTTATTGCTGAAATCAGAAGGAACAACATAAACCGGCGAATCATTGTTCATCATGACAATGCAAGCGCTTACACTGCACGACGAACTGTATAGTTTTTGACCAGTTACAACATCTAATTAATGACTCATTGCTCATATTTGCCTGATTTATTGCCCAATAACTTCTTATTTTGACATATCAAAAATAAAATGCGTGGCGAGCGTTTTTTATTTGAAGATTGGTTTCATCGGATGCAAAAGTGTATAGATTTTAAAGGAGAATATTTTGAGAAGCAATAAAGCGATTTACATAATGTAATTTGTGTTCTGTTTTTTGCGAACTTTGGCAGTGTCCCTCGTATTTGTGGTGTGAAGAACAAGAACTACTGAACGCGACTGCAAGGAAGTCTTACAAAGACGTCTAAATAGATTAAAAAAACTTATTTGTTAACGACAAATTGAAATGGAGACTTTTTTGCGAGGATATTCAACACATCTTTAGTGCTGCAAGGTTGAAAAAGAATTTATTAAAATACCCCCAACAACAACTTAATTGCCTAAAATGCTTGAATGGCACATACCTAGCCAACTTATAGAAAGCAAACGAGGTGCTTCTGGAAAGTGACTGTATCGCCCAGACACAAGGTTGCTCTGATGCTTCAACCTCACCTCTATGAAAGCATGCTGCACACCACCTTACAGAAGATACGCGTATAATCAGGACAATCAGAAATTTTTTACCACACTACAAGGATTGGACGGAATTTTCTTGGTTCTTTTGCAACGGAACAAGGATATAATTCTAGCCTACTTAACGAGAATTTATAGGGCATGTATTTCTTTCCGCGATATCTCCATAGCATGGTGAGAAGTAAAAAATGTATTTATATTGCCCAATAAGTCTCATTCTTTTTTATGAAACACTTAAGAGGTTATGAAAAAGATCAATTTGAAAAATGGCACTTATTACTACGCCGATACTCTCGAACTACCACGCATTTACTCAGGGAAGATCTACAAAATTGGCGTAACAGATTGAATTAAAAGATTTAAATTTGACAAAACCGTTTTCTATAAAATAAAATTTGCGTTTTTGATGCGTAGTGTTAATCAAACAATCAGTGGATGGATAAAATATATGGTAGAGAAAAGAGCTGTAATAGTTACTGTAGGCGAGACATTAGTCAGGGGAAGTGGTTGATAGAGGTTGCCTTCAGGGTGATATACTGTTACCATTACTATAAAAGTAGTAGACAGTCTAATTTAACGATGTAATGGCAAATTTGAGGGCATACTTTGCAGCCTAATGCAAGACGTTCTAAAAATAATAGAAAATTGACACATAGACTTAAAATCCAAACTGGTTTACAAAAAAGGAAAATTTGTCTGGTACATTTAACCAGAACTTCTAAACACTCCAATAACGCTCTTAACCAAGGTGAAATATTTGGGCGTGATTTTTGCAATTAATCTATAAAAGTGTCATGGGGACTATGGTTATGTACAGTTGTCATAATACTTACGCTCACTCATAGGACACTGATCTAGTGGTCAAGAATCAAGTAGAAAACATCAGCGAACCAAATAAATCAGTTGCAACAAATGGCATGCTTAAGTGTAATGCTTCTTACAAACAACGTCGATGGAAGCAATGCTGTGTCATGTCAAAGGGTAGACTTTGACATCTATGTAGTGGAAGTAACAACACCAGCAGCATTGCGTTATAAAAAAACCCTAAAATCACATCAAGGCTAATATTAGAATGCCGGCGCTCTCTTACGCAAGCGAGTTGATGTTAGGGAATTGCTGGTTTGACATTATAAGAAAAACCATTCCAAGCGATGTTCTAGTATACATTAATTACATAGGTTGGCTATGTGCAGGGTCGGAGGAGTGAGGTTTACTACTGGATGAGGTACAAAAAGCCTAATTAGGTTATGTTATCGGTGTTTAGATTTGTATGGGAGGTGAAACCATTTTTACTGCACTTAGGCCTTATGTGCAGTTAAAATGGTTTTATTTTCTATTTAAATCTTTTGATAACCTAACCGAACAAACAGTTATAGTAATTTTTAATGGATTTAACGCATCATTTGTCATCTCACATCAAAATTGGAAAAGAAATTGGATTACCCCAATTTTTACTATTGTCAGCAACAGCCTAAAAGACACTAAAATAGAGCAGAAACTAATACTGACCACCCAAAATGCAAGTAAGGCACGGTTGACATTATAATCATCGCCGGTGGAAGTGTCTATAAAGTTTAACTCTACTTGGTCTAACGATCAACAACTAGCAATATCTATACTATTATAAAAAGATTCCGCGCTAGGCTAGGACGCAAAGAAGAAGCTACCAAAGACTTTTGCAGGTTTGTCAAAATTTGTCAATCAGAGTACTTAAAGTGGAAGTGACGAAGGGCTTATACACACCCGATCTTGTACTTTATTGACTCTTTAGCATCTAGTTAAAAGTAGGCTGTACTGACGTTTTGTGGGGAGCAAACTTGACAGAAGCTGATAAAAAAATTCATAAACTAATGAAAAAAACTTAACATTGAGGTGTTCATAGAAGAGTCTGTTACTAAACTAGTTTGCAGTTAGAAAATTGACTACAGAATTGTAGCAAAATTGGCAGCTTTGACATAAACTAACCTATTCTTATTACTAAGACGTTGACATGACGAAAGTCAACGTTCACCTTGGTGAACAAAGAGAGTTTTAGCTAGGTTTTCTGATTATGCAACCACTACTACTTGATAGGTAATCCGAATGCAAAATTGCCGGTTTCAACAAAAGCTAAAACAAAACTCTACAAAACTTCACAGCCAACTGAAAAATGAGTGGTGGACTAAGACAGTTATTGTTGCGGGCAATAACGCAGTTTATTTTTGGGGTTTATTGACAAAGTAACAGAAATGAGTTAACAATTAATCTCTATGCTAGTTACACTGACCACTACGCTTCTTCTTAGTTCAAAAGCTTTTTCAAGTAGATTACACAGCCATTTTGATGAGCATTCCAATTGACTTTTTAACAATCAACGTATTGCTTGCTCCGAAACAATTCTAGAAACCTTCTTTACGACTACCACTAGCGAATGCCATTGCGCAAAACCTCAGGGTTTCTTAGTCAATTTTATCAACCGACACGATTACCTGCAATAACTAAAACTACTTTACTGGTACTGTGACAATTTATACTGAAAAAAGAAAAACATAGGTGTTCATGCAATTTAAATCTTCAAGTCCTCTTTTGCAAATTTATAGGGTTTTTTCGAGATTGTTTAACATTGAGGATTCACATATTAGATTTTTCTATACTTTACTAGTTTTAACTAAGCTTACGTAAACTTTGAATACTTATTTTGTTTTTGTGGTAAGAATGTTGCATGTGGACTTTAAATATTATATAATTCAAAATATTGGACCGTCTTGCACAAATACTCATTCTAATTACTATGGAATTGTGATTTGTTTGTTATAATAAATAATTTTATTAAACTAAATTAAGCTTTTATGGTAATACATCAACTTTTATAGTTTTAACCGAGTGGTTATAAAGTTTAGCATTTATAAGTGTAAATCAATGCCAGGTGTATTGTTAAACCAAATTCTCATATAAATATTATTAAATTTAAAAACATCAGAAGCGTCGCTAGCGCATGCGATAAATTCAATATATAAATTCTTGAATATGCATTCGACATTTCCACGCAAGATAGAGTATAATGCATGCGACTTTGAATGTTGTGTTGGACAGTTCTGACGATTAAGGTTAATTATTTTGTTTGATAAGAAAGTAGCTTATTGTACTAAGCCTTCAAGGACAATGTTTTTCTTAAAATAATGTAATAAATATAAAACAGCTATTTTTGAATTAAACCCAACACGATATGACATCTAATCAATACACAATAAACATTTTCTATAAATATTTCTAAAGATATATTATGATAAAGCATTGCTATTATAAATTTTCGTACTGAAAAGATACACAATATAAAATATAATCTCATTCAACCATATACATGAGATTTGTTATATGATTAGATATTGTTGTTAATAAATACAGTTATATTCTTAACAATAATTATTATAATATATGAATAAACTATCGACCCCATGAACTTGCGCCTCAAATTTCAGGTTAATTGCTTGTTTTCAATTTAGTCTAGTAATAAAATTAATTAGAATTTAATGATTACGAATTCCATAACGTAGTGAATTTTAAATTTATCATCTATATTATTCATTATTACATGCAATTGAAAATATGAATAGTTTGTGGGTGACTAATAATAACTACGAAATGAATCCTACATATTGATACCACCTACATTATGTAGAAATTTTAAATTAAACACCCACAAAAATTTTACGGATAAATTAATACTATTGCAATAAATGGATTATTTTTTTTTTATCAGGTACCTAATAATATCGACTTATTGTTCTCCATTTATTTAATATTGTCGATAATAGTATATTAAAAAAAGAATTTTATAAAACACATGAGTTCAAGTTTAAAACACGGTTTATAAATGACAAATGCATAAAAATCATTTTGTTAATTAATACATTTTTTGTGATTAGCATCTTTTATTTATTAATATCAAAATGTACTATAGGTATTTTTTACTAGATTATTTTGATGTACACTGTTTAATTCAATATATTCTATTTTTAATTTTGAAGTAATTATAAAACGTTGCAAAATGATTTTTTTTTTGCCAATTTTAACATTTTGCAATCTTTTTTATGATAAATGTACCTAACTTTATTTGACTCGAATTTGATTAGATATTAAAACAAAATAAACGTATGTGTGTAATGTTTTTTATCTATGTTGTTGTTTTTGCTTTGTATCGTAATTTACTGGAGAAGAAAAAACAGTGCATGCCTATTATAAAATCAGTAGAAATTTCAACTTTAACAAATTGCGTCGGAAATGTAAAAAGTTAAGTGCGCTTATTGTATTCAGGGTTTTTCAGGAAGAAGTATATAGATACTGTATAATATCACATCGTGAAGAACTGCAAAGCACTATAAACAGTATTTTTACTAGAACAGCGACTTCGGTTTGGCAAAGAAATTAGTGCAATGCTAATTTTATCAGAATTTAATAAATCAAATAATTTGATGTATTTATCATTGAGAATTGTACATAAGTTTATATGATTTTTTTGCTATAAATGAACGATACTAAAGTCTATTCAAAACCACGCTACACTAAAAGTATGTAAACAAAACAGCACGTGAACACATGCAAGCCCGTATGCGATTGGTCGTTAGCTTAATCCAGACCTAGGTAAAGTGTGATTTTAAACATGTGTGAAATATTTGCGGTTGTTAATAAAATATTTATAATTGTAGGTACGAGCTGGACTTTGTAGCAAAACATATAATATTGCAGAATTAAATAATAGTAAAGTAAGTGTTAGGATTGATTAGTTATGTATTTTTGTAAGTTTAATTGTTGTTAACAATTTGTATTATTTATACTGTTTTTATTTATTTTTTGTTTGTTTTTGTATCGGGATCAATGTTTCTTTTCGTGTGATTTTTGTTTTGGGGTTGCGAGTAAAGTTCGATTTTTATAAATAATTATTTATTTCTATATTACACACTACAAAAAAGAATAAATACAATGATAAAATTAACACAATAATAAACTTTTTTAGCGGCGTGAGAGTAAAATTATTACATTATATTTTTTAATTACTAAATAATTTTACTCTCACACCGCTAAAAAAGTTTCAGTTCAATAAAAATACAAGGCTCGAGCGGTGTGCAAGGGTCCGAGCTTAGAATACATTTTAGTGTTCTATGCTCGGATCGCTGTTCGATGGTCGGAGCGCTGTTCGATGGTTGGACCGCTGTTCGATGGTCAGATCGCCGTTGTGACCACACACTTAGGGTGTGGTTTGGCTTTGGTAGTTGGGCACACTTACTCTTTTGGCACAAAATGCAAACTTTTAATACGGATTTTAATGAGCGATGCATATTTGTCTACCAAAGATCTGCCGCAATAGCTTTCCTAGTTTTATAGGTCCCAAAATGACTCAATGTCTCGTGATAAGCGCGTGTCACCATAACAACAAACTTTTGGTGAATACAAAACAGATTTCAAATTGCTTTTGCAACTTTGGATCATTATTTAACAATTCTTTTACAATTTTTCCTAACTTTGGATCTTCACTCTGGTGACTACTAATGTTGTCACAAAAAATTTGAAGAACTAAAGCCCACCGGGTTATGTTATTGCTTTATTATCTGTATAAATTGTAAAATGTTGACCTAACAAATAAATCCGGTGTTTTTGGAGAACTCAAACAATCGACAAAACTTCCTTTTTGGTAGCTCTATAACTTCTTTCTCGACCTAACAACGTTTGACTAACCCATGCAACAATATGTTTTTTACCGTCCTTAACCTGATAAAGCTGACAACCAAGACCAACGTCACTTGCATCGGTCTGCACGTAGTAGACCAGAATTGGGTCTGGGTGATACAACATAGTGGCCTGCGTGAATGTGTTTTTAAGGTCATTAAAGGCGTTTAATTGCGGTTGTTCAATGATTGTCTGAATGCGACTAGGATCGGGTTTAATGCCACTTGAGTTTAAGATATGTAATAAAAAAACAAACTTTTTAGGAAAAAAAAATTTAAAAAATTAAATCTTAACGTTAAACCCGCTTCTGCAAGTTTAGTTGATACTTAATCAATATGGTTGAGATGAGCTTCAAATGTATCTAATGTTATTAATATATCATCGATGTACGCAATCATAAACGACGAAAATTCTGGTCTAAATGTGGTATCAATACACCGCGTAAACGACGACACAGCATTCGACAACCCGAAAGGTAAAACACAAAATTGATAATTACTTTTTTTTCTTTTTCTTCTTTCCTTAAGGTATTTTGCCTGTTTTTTCATTAGTATTCGGCCTCATTTTGGTGTTGATTCTATGGATGATGAAGCCCATCTTTTTGGTGGTTTTCTCGGTTGTCTTCTGCTCAGGGGGGTTCTGTCTTGCACGGTTTTTGGTAGCCGATCTTTATCCATACGATCGACGTGTGCGATCCATTCTTTCCTTCTGGTCTTGGCAAATTTGATTATGTCCTGGATGTTGCATTTGTTTTTGATTTTTCGATTAGGTATTCTGTCGTGTAGAGTTACCTCTACTATCGTCCTTAGCGCTCTCATCTCGGTTACTCTAAGTATTTGTTTTGTATTGCTTGTTTTAGCTCTAGTTTTGCTCGCTTAGGTCAGTGTTGCTTTTGTAGATTCTGACTTTATTGATAATTACGAGTCTCAAAAACAAAACTTGTATATTTACGATCAGATTTTTGTAACGAAATATGCCAGTATCCATGAGTAAAATCTAAAGAAGATATAAAGTTAACATCTATCAAGGTCTTTAGTATTTCCTCAATGGGCCTTGGTCTTTTGTGGTTTTTTTCGGTGACAGAATTTAGCCGTCGTGCGTCTAAGCATACTCAAACAGCCTTATTTTTTTACAGTTGTCATTAGCAGGGAAATGTAAGGAGTAGACGCTCTTTCAATCACACCCCAAGATTCATTTAATTGAACTTCTGTTTGAACCGCCTCCCGATGGGCAACTGGTATTGAATAAGGTTTGACATTAAACGGGTTTTCTTCATTAAGTTGAATACAATGGTAGTAATTATTAGTATGAACCCTGGTCATACTAATAAATTCCGAAAAAATGTTTTTTTATTAGAGTTTCTAACTGATGCTTTTGTATCTCGGACAAACTGCTACTTTCAATTAATTGTGATATATTGTGTACCGCATCGGTTTTTTTAGTTTTGATAGATATCTGCAAAACTACCTAGCTGTGTGAACTTATTTTTAATTTTTCTATTTTCGGGTCGCGAAAAGAATGCGTAAATTGAGCTTTATAGATGTTTACTCAGTTATTTTCATTGCGCAAGGTTATTATTTGCAAGCTTAGATCAATTTTAGCTTGGAGATACTTAGGGAAATCAACTCCTAATATATAAACTTGTGGGTGAGTTGACTTTCTTTATTTTTAAACATGAGTAAAGCTTGGTTTATGATTTGTTGACTTTTTGTTTTAAATGCCTCTATGATACGAACTCCCGTGCAAAAATATGCTATCTTGTTATTCCTTTTATTTATTTGATTCCATACTTTGCTACCAATACATCTCGGGGCCAGTGTCTACCTGGGCTGGAAAGTTAAAACCATACAAATGAATTAAAATAACAGAAGAACGCGTTGCCGAGATTGTGTGTTTGTAGTCGCATTTCTCAACAAGATCTTTGCGTGGATAATTAGGGTTTGGATTGGCCCTGTATATTACTGCATCTACACTCGGGCTTAGTTCGACGCAGTTTGTTTTCTGAATGTTGTTTTTCGTCATTATTGTCCGCATCTAGCTGAATTTGCG
Organism: Tachinus rufipes; assembly: GCA_963932245.1. Classification (NCBI taxonomy): domain Eukaryota; kingdom Metazoa; phylum Arthropoda; class Insecta; order Coleoptera; family Staphylinidae; genus Tachinus; species Tachinus rufipes. The sequence goes on along the minus strand of OZ010743.1, from coordinate 43,370,607 downwards.
AGACTTTATTTCGGTTAGAATCTTTTTGTCCAAATGTCATTTTGTTTTGTACCGTGTTTTGTTATTACTATCAAATTAAGTACGATGAAAATTATTATGTTATAGTTCATATTTGTTGGGAGCCATGAAGAATGGTGGTGTATAGGTTGATTCTGTATCTAGGCTTTTAACAGAGTGAATTACATTTGAATATTACCAAAAGTAAGAGAGTTGCTTTACATCATTCCTAAGCAACCGCTTAGAGTGTGTAAAACTTGAGAATTGTTTTAAGAAATTTAATGCATTACCTGTAGGCTAATATTATTTTTATTGTTTGTAAATGATATATTTTCTTATTTGGAGTTTTGCCGTTTTCTCAGAATAAAATTTATTAATGACTGATTTGATCTATCGTGACGTTGCAGTCACATAGACTCTATTGCAAACCGTACTCTTACAACCATTTCGACCGCAACTTTGATTTGTAGTAATTTAACGAATACAGCAATTTTTGCGTTATTTCTATTACTACTTATAATTTGATGATCGATTATTTTTTTAACCAGTATATTCAGAAAGAATGAAACTTTGTTTTGTTTAAGTATTTTAGTCAAATTATTTTTGCAAATAGTATTAAAATGCATTCAAACGTACCTAAAAACACATTTAATTCTGTATTTGGATATTTTTTCTGCTATTTTCCACTATAATTTGACTAAAATAATTTGAAAATATAGTTTGATTTTTTCTGAATGTACTGATAAAAAAATAAATTGATTATAAAATTTTATGTAAAAATAAGAATTACGCTAATGTTGCTGTTTTTGTTATAATACTAGAAATGAAGGTAGCTGTTGGATGCTCTTAAGCTGTTTGGGTTTATAAGACTACTATATTGTTATTTTGTACGATCTGCAAATAATATGCATTCTAAAAAATACTGTAAAACACGTTTATTTTTATATGTGCATTGGCTTAAATATGTTTTGTTTTATTTTAACTATAATATGACACTTTCTAACATGAGTAAACGTCAGTACAAAGTTTTATTGGAAGTCAGATTAATTGTTTTTGGTGATGATGTTTTTTTGAGAAACCGTTTTTTTGAATTGATATGCTTACAACTTTAAGAGTTTCCTTTCATTTTGTCTTTACAATAAAATTGAGATTAGTAAACTAACTCCCACCGACTCTGCTAGATCTATTGCTCTTATTCAAGATGAGCAGTTAACTATTACGCAGCTCGGTTTCTTGGTGTTTCAAAATGTAGTGTGCAGGGCTATAGAACAGGAAACTACATTAAACAAGTTGACCCAGGCAGACATAGGTACACAGCTTTCTGGGATGACCACTTTCTAAGCTTACAAATTTTGAAAAATAGATATTCTACTGCAGTTAGTGCACGGAACGAGTTACAAAATGTAAGGTGTAACAATTAGTGAAAGAATCACAAGAGAATACTTATTACAAGCAAAAAGTCTTGCAAATGTTCTATAATTGACCAGGAAACATTGGGTAGAGCGCTATTGCTTTGCTCGCGAACATTAAAATAGGGAAATGAATGAAGCAAGTTTTGTTTTCTTACGATTTGACATTTTAGATGGACATAGAATATGGAGAATATACATAGACAGTACAATATTGTGGCAAAACTTTTTCAATGGTGGCTTGGTAATGGTGTGGGGTGGCGTTAGCTGGAAGGTTATACCAAATTAATGCTGGTTAATTGAGGAGTGATGACAGGTACATTAGAAACGTCTTGGACACACATGTAGTGCTTTTGGTCATATTTATTGACAATAATTTTATACCAATGCATAATAATGCTAACTCTTACATAGACAGAATTGTCAATAACTGTTTAAACAACATTTAAATTCACACCACAATCTGGCTTGCAGGAAGTGTCTATCTAAATACGATCAAACATGTTTGAGACTTTGTGGAAAGACAAGTTTGAATTTAAATTCCTGTCCATCACGAGGAAAATATGTGGGATGTTAAATAAGTTAAGCAAGATTGTGAGAAGCAGCAAAAATCATAGCTTGTTGTCCGGATAGTGTTTTAGAAGATGAGTGAATTTACCATTTTGTGTGTTATGTACATTAAAATCTCCCAACAAAATTATTTCAGTTTTTCTATGATTACCTTGAAAAAACTTTCAAAATTTCAAAAATGTCATCAAAAGTTGCTTTATTTGATGAACAAAAATAGTCTTATCGGAAAAACTTTGTTTAAAAATTATGCTATTATAACTAATGCCTTCAATTTTGTACGTCGTCAGTCTAGAATATGCTTCCTGTTTGTGCATGTTGTTCAAATGAATGTTTAAGGTGATAACCGTAGTCTAGTAAAGCGATCTAGATCTTTATTATTTACTTTGGTTTCAGTCAAAAAGAAGATATGTTCAATATGTTGATGAATAAATTTTAAATTTTTTTAGACCACATATATTAGAGAAATTATCTTTTAAGACACAAAGTTAGTGTTTGGTTGACTAAATTGCTTAGTAGAAGTGACAAGGCCTTGTTTCTCTAATTTAACTATATTATTTATATAAATAATAATAAGGACAGAAATATTTATTTAAAATAAATAAAGGCATACTGACGAGGTTTGTAGAACCGAAACAATTGTCTCTTGACCTTTGACTGCTGTGATTTGATTGACTAATTTTGAATAAATTATTAATTCATTCATGTATTATTTATGTCCAAAAATAATGCTGAGCCTGATTAATGATGCCTAAGTGCATTGCAATTAAAAAAGTGTTTCGAATAATTTTATATCAAATCTCTTGTTTGTTAACCGTTACCCTCAATGACGGTGTTCTAACTCAAAGTATGCGCTTTGATGAGTCACATTAACAATGTCTACATGGAATCTATATTTATTAAATGTGCTGGTTTAATTATTATTTACAATTTATTTTCAGGTTATTTATTAGGATTTCTAATTAAAATGAGCTAAAAGAGATATTTGGACAAAATTAATAATCAGGTGTTTTAAGATATTTTGGTCTCATTGTGACGTTACTTATTAAGCGACGTCATAATCTGGTCTAAAAATAAAGCGTTACTGTAAATTTCGTATAATGTTGCAAAATTTCTATTACATGCAAATATAACAAAATATTAATTTATAGGCGCATCTAATTTACGAAGTAATGCGTACTTTAGTGATACACTCGGTTAAATTACAAATAAAAAAATAAATAAATAAACAACTACGCAGCCATGTTTTTTAATTAAGAATTGACTGAATTATATTTAATAAGAAGTTTCACATAATAAATGTCATCAACGAAAAATTAAGTGCACATAATTTAATTTCCTGACTACAAATCCAATTTATATTTATTACTTCAGTCTCGGAACAAGCACATACTATTTATTTTGTAAATATTTATATACATAACATTATTATTAATGCACATAAAACATTAAAGTAATTTGTCTAGAATAATTTTTATCTTAAATCTATAATTATATATAGTTTAAGTTGGCAATAAAGCACATTTAGTAATTCTGTAATAATAACTAATTAGATGGAATTGTTAAATGGAACAATTGTTTTGGTTATTTAGCATTTGTTTTGTATACAGTTTTTTCATATTGCGTCAATGCTTTTGTTAGCAATTCAAGGTCTAAATTGTGTTTGCTCATTTCGTGCTTATCTTTATGGTAAAATTAAAATGATTCAATACTAAACAAAAATGTTTTAAAATTAATTTAATTTTGTTTATTTGGTTATAATTATACTTTAAAAAACTAAATGTTTTTTCTTCAAGCATTTTATAATTTTCTTATAGTGTACTATACAATAGCAAGTATTAATGAAGTTATTATATTTGTAAAAAATTTCATATAAGTGCCCATCTTGGTGAAACTTGCAATAATTTTTAATAATAAATTACATATTAAACAGAAATATGTAACTTCTATTAGTTTATAAATAAAATCAAAAACTAATCGGTTTATAAGGTTCAGATAAGTATGTTGTAATTTTAAGATACACTAGATTTAATTATAATCCAGTCTTTTGTTATTATGAATTAATCTATATAAATATGTAAAAAGAATAGTAATATTTTAAAGTTTTGACATATGACGAAATAACTATTGACTAAGTAGAATATAATATTGTGACATAAATTAGTCTACGTCGCTTTGCATGATGTTAACTTAACTATCTAAAGTTAAATCAAATAAATTGTATATACTCAAAACAACACGTGTTTTGAGTATATACAATTTATAAAATCTGTCAAACAATTACTAAAAGTTTCAAAAATTACTTTATCTGTGATCTTAAATAGTTACAAAATATAAAAAAGGTCACGTATAGGTGACAAGCGCACGTCGCAGGGTATTAAAAGAATCTTCCACTTTAACTTTGTTGGCATGCCGCAAAATACGTGTAGATGCAGAGTGCACCGCATAATCAGTGCGTTTGAACGGTATATGAAATAAATAGTCATTGCGTAAAACTTGAGCTATACCTATAGAGCTGAGCAAGTCAGGACAGTCAATAATCCTACGAAACACTTTAAAAATTATTGTCACTCAAAATTAAAACGTATTTTTTCAAGACTGGTAATATTAAATGTTGAGAGCAGTTCCGTGTTGCTTCCTGCAATGTTGCATTTATACGCCAAAAAACGAATAAACTTTTTTTGAATCTGTTCAATTTTTTTTACTGACGGCGGTGTATGGTGACCACAAATTTGAACAATACTCGAGATGGGGGCGTACTACAGCGTTGTAAAGGATAATTAGAGTACGATGGTCACAAAACTTCTTAGAGTTACGCTTGACAAATCCTAAAAGTTGATAAGCTTTAGCCACAACAGTATCGATATGTAGTGTAAATGAAAGACTTGAATCAAACGTAATGCCTAAATCACGAATAGTGTTAACTCTTAGCAACATTACATTCATGAGAGAGTAACCATACATTACTGTAGACTAACGTCTAGAAAATGTCATCAATTTGCATTTATTTAAATGAAATAGTAAGTTATTAGTCTAACACCAACTAGAAAAAAAATTGTAATTTTTTATTAAGTAGTACAGCATCATCCAAAGACTGAATTTTTATAAAGATTTTTATATCGTCCGCAAATAATAAACAACGCGCATTACAAAAACAGTGTACCACATCATTCATAAAGATATTGAACAGTAAATGTCCAAGATGTGACCCCTGTGGAACACCCGACGTAACATCAATATTACGAGAAACTAGCTGACCGATGCGCATAAATTGAGATCTGTTTGAGATAAATCGGATTGAATCCATAGTAACAAGGTGCCATTAACTCTAATACCTTGTAGTTTTATAATTAGTATCTTGTGGTCAACGGTATCAAAAGCTTTTGAAAAGTCAGTGTAAACTGAATCTACCTGGAATCTGTTTTCGAGCGCATCTGTTATATAAGATTCATACAATAAAAGGTTGGAAGATGTCGATTTGCTAGTTCCAAAACTGTGTTGATTGATAATTTTATATTGCAGAATGACAGTCAATTGACAGGTAACTAACTCTTCAAAAACTTTTGGAATAATTGATAAAATAGATATAGGTCTATAGTTTGTTACATCATTTCTAGCACCGGACTTATGAATTCGAGTGACATAAGCTTGTTTCCAGCAAGTAGGAAAAGTAGTAATATTACTACATCTGTTAAAAGTTATTAAAACTATCAAATACTTTTTTAGCAATGTATTGAGTATCAAACATGATTTACATTGTTCAAAACGTAAATACACCTGTCAAAATAAAAAAAAAATCAAACAATTTACAGCAATGTAATAAAATAAATAGAATCTGCTAGATACGCCATACTGTATTCAAATCTGTCAAACAAATTGCTACATTATATTTGGAACTTTCAATAATGTTACTACATTTATTAACAAATTACTAAAAAAATCAAAAAGCAATGTGTAAATATACTATTAGTTGTTAGCAACTTTCAGATGTTAGCGTTACAAACATTTTCAAACAGTTTACAGCAATATAATATGTTGAATTGTCAAGTCTTACTAAATCTGTCAAAAATTATTCAAAATGTCAAAAAGTTAGTAAAGTTGTTAAACAGTTAAAATGCATATAATCTGCTAGCTCTATAAAATTTTATTCAAAATTGTAAAAAAAACGTTACTAAATCTGCCAAAAAGTTACTAAAACTTTAAACAGTTTACAATAATATTATAGTTTCTATAAGATCTGCCAAATAATATTTTTTAATCTGTCAAACTGTTTGTAGTAAAGTATATTATAAGTATGCAGTTGTGTGCAAGATTTGTATAGTTGTATTTTAGACTGTTAAAAAGTTACTACATCTGTTAAAAAGTCACTAAAACTGTCAAATAGTTAACATGTTTAACGCAAAATGTAGTAAATCTGCCAAAATGTAATAAAAACTGTAAAATAGTTACAGAAGTGTATAGAAATATGACAAGTTGACAAACAAATACTAAATCTGTTGAATTTATTCTAAGCTGTTATTCAAAATATGTTTTAGTGATTTAGTAATAGTCAAATAGGTCACAGTAATAAATATAAACATTGTAAGTTGGAAAAAAAACTTTGTCAAAAAAAAGTTATATATATATAATCAGGTGCCCTGTCTACCCATAGGGTGTAGGGCGATTTGGCCATTTATTGGCCCTTCGTAAAATCGTTCCACTTTTTCCTGTCCATTGACATTTCTTTGGCTTCTTTCCATGACTTTCCTTTTTTCTCTAGTATTTTTCCTATTGTGTTGTCCCACGTGTCCTGTGGTCTCTGTCCTGTGGTCTCCCTCTTTTCCTTTTCCCTTGTGCCTTTGCTTCCCATATTCTCCTTGTTGGGATTATCTCGCTCATCCTATTCATGTGTCCCCACCATCCAAGCTGTCTTCTTTCTATGTATTCTTCTATTGGTTCTATGCCTAGTTCCTGTCTTGTCTGATCATTCCTTATTTTATCTATCAGTGTTATTCCCTTCACTCTTCTTAGGACTTTCATTTCGGCTGCCCCTATCTTGCTTTTTTCTTTTCTTGTTAGCACCCATGTTTCGCAGCCGTAGGTGAGAATAGGCCTCTACACTGATCTGTAGACTTTTATCTTTGTTTGTTTTGTTATTTCTTTCTTATTTAATAATATCTTGTTTAATGCGTGGTAGGTTCTGTTTGCTTTCAGTAGTCTTCTGTTGAGGTCTGTTTCTTGTTTTCCTTATTCGTCGATTGTTACTCCCAAGTATTGGTAACTGTCCACTTGCTCTGTGGTTTCGCCCTCCAGTTCTATTTATATTTTTTCCTTCTTTGTAGCCACTACCATAGTTTTTGTTTTCTTCTTATTCATTTTTATTCCATTCCCGTCTAGCACTTCGTTCCACACTTTCAAATTGTGTTCTAGGTCCTTTTCATTCTTCGCTACTATAGCTATGTCGTCTGCGAAGGCACATTCAGCTACGCCTATTTTTTCTAGGTTTCGGTACCCTAAGTTTCGTGGTCTTGTTCTTTGTTTGGCTAGTTTGATTAGGTCATCCATGAAGATTATGAATAGTAGTGGGCTGAGGCTGCCTCCCTGCCTTACCCCGTCTGTGGTGGTAAACATTTGTGACTTGCTGTTCCTACTTATTACAGAATTTCTTGTTTGTTTGTATAGGCTTTTTATTACTCTTATTAGCTTCTTGTCCACATTCCGTTTGTTTAGACTCTCCCATATCTTTTCTCTAGGAACCATGTCGAACGCCTTTTCCATGTCTATAAATGCTAAATATACTGACTCCGATCTTGCTAGTGCCTTGCTTATTACTTCCTTAATTGCAAACACGTGGTCCTGTGTGCATCTAACTTTTCTGAAGTCACTCTGTTCTCCAGAAAGTGTCTGCTCGACTTGTGCTCTCAATCGTTTTTCTATGATTTGTTCTAGTAGCTTTATGCATGTGCACAACAGTGTTATGCCTCTGTAATTATTGCAATCCATCTTATCTCCTTTTTTCCATATTGGTACTATGAGTCCTATTTCCCATTGCTTTGGGATCACTTCTTTTGTCCAAACCTTGTTACATATTTTTAATAGCAATTTTTATCCATTGTTTCCCATGTTTTTTACCATCTCTGCTGTTATTTGGTCCTCGCCTGCTGCTTTTCCGTTCTTTAGTCTACTTATTGCTTCTTCTAGTTCTTCCATCGTTATGTTTGTATCAGTCTTTACTTCTTCTGATACTGAGCTGTTTGTTGGTTGTTTCTCGTGTTCGTGTTGCTCACTCTCTTTACTGGCCAGCAGCTTTTGGAAATAGTTCTTCCATCGCTCCATTATTTCTTCTTCATTTGTTATTATTTCGCCTTTTTCATCTTTGATCGCTAGTCTGTCTGCTTTTTCGTTCGTTCTTGCATTTTTAAGTACTTTGTAGAATAGCTTTTGGTTACCTTTACTGTCTCTTTCCATTTTGTCACCGAATTCCTCCCATATCTTCTGTTTCGATCTTATCACCATATTTTTTACTTTGTTTCGTTGTTCTTTATATGTGTCGTAGCTGCTTGTTGTTTTCTTTTGTAAGTACGCTTGCCAGCTCTTTTTCTTGATCTTTACCTGTTGTTTTATCGCATCTGTCCACCAAGCTGTATGTTTTTTGTGATTGTTTTGTCTAGCGACTCCGCATGTGTTTTTTGCTGCCTCGATTGTAGTCGTCCTGAATACTTCCCATAGTTCTTCCATTTCCATGTTGTCGATTTCCTTCTTTATTTCATGCAGTCTTCCCTCTATTCTCTCTTCGTAATTCTTTGCTACATTTTTGTCCTTTAACTTGTATGTTCTTATTGTTTCTGGGGTATCTTTAGTTTTATATTCGGGTTTTATTTTATTTATTTATTTATTTATTTATTTATTTACTAGTCAACGGAAGCCATTACAAAATAAGTATATATTTACAATTTAAAAAACATAAATTAAACATAAAACAATTAATATTAAAAATAAGAATAAAACTTAAATAGTTACAAAATATAAAAAAGGTCACGTATGGGTGACAAGTGCACGTCGCAAGGTATTAAAAGAATCTTTAAAAAAATCCACTTTAACTTCGTTGGCATGCCGCAAAATACGTGTAGATGCAGAGTGCACCGCATAATCAGTGCGTTTGAACGGTATATGAAATAAATAGTCATTGCGTAAAACTCGAGCTGGGACATGAATACCTATAGAGCTGAGCAAGTCAGGACAGTCAATAATCCCACGAAGCACTTTAAAAACTAGTGTCACGTCAAAATTAAAACGTCTTTTTTCAAGACTAGTCATGTTAAATGTAGAGAGCAGTTCCGTGTAGCTGCCTGCAATGTTGCATTTATACGCCAAAAAACGAACAAACTTTTTTTGAATCTGTTCAATTTTTCCTTTACTGACGGCGGTGTATGGTGACCACACATTGGAACAATACTCGAGATGGGGACGTACTAGAGCGTTGTAAAGGATAATTAGAGTACGATGGTCACAAAACTCCTTAGAGTTACGCTTGACAAACCCTAAAAGTTGATAAGCTTTAGCCACAACAGTATCGATATGTAGTGTAAATGAAAGGCTTGAATCAAACGTAATGCCTAAATCACGAATAGTGTTAACTCTTAACAACATTACATTCATGAGAGAGTAACCATACATCACCGTAGACTGACGTCTAGAAAAAGTCATCACTTTGCATTTATTTAAATTAAGTAGTAAGTTATTAGTCAGACACCAACTAGAAAAAATCTGTACTTCTTTATTAAGTAGTATAGCATCATCTAAAGTCTGAATTTTCATAAAGATTTTTATATCGTCCGCAAATAATAAACAACGCGCATTAGAAAAACAATGTACCACATCATTGATAAAGATATTGAACAGTAAAGGTCCAAGATGTGACCCCTGTGGAACACCCGACGTAACATCAATATTACGAGAAACGCACTGACCAATGCGCACGAATTGAGATCTGTTAGATAAATAGGATTGAATCCACATTAACAAGGTGCCATTAACTCCAATACCACGTAGTTTCATAATTAGTATCTTGTGGTCAACGGTATCAAAAGCTTTTGAAAAGTCAGTGTAAACTGAATCTACCTGGAATCTGTTTTCGAGCGCATCTGTTATATAAGATTCATACAACAAAAGGTTGGAAGATGTCGATTTGCCCGTTCGAAAACCGTGTTGATTGAGAGCAATTTCAGATTGCAGAATGGCAGTCAATTGACAGGTAATTAACTTTTCAAAAACTTTTGGAATAACTGATAAAATAGATATAGGTCTATAGTTTGTTACATCATTTTTAGCACCGGACTTATGAATCGGAGTGACATAAGCTTGTTTCCAACAAGTAGGAAAAGTACCCATAACCAGAGATAAGTTAAATAAAAGCCATAAGGGCCGACAAAGGGCAAACGCACATTTGTTGAGAAAAAAAGCCGTTAATCTATCAGGCCCTGGACAGTTATTGGGTTTTAATAGTGATAGTTCGTTGACAACTTCTGATATTTTTAAAACAAGATGCGATTCATTTATATGGGTAGGAACAGATGATAGAGAATATGTGCTGTGTGGACTCATAGATGCCGTCAGCGGACTGTAAACTGACCCAAAAAAATCAGCAAAGAGATTTACAATGCCATCAGTAGTGTCAATTTGAGAATTACCATTTGTAAAAGTAGATGGTATTTGATTACTGCTACGTTTAGATTTGACGTGCCCCCAAAAAGCTTTAGGATAAGATTTAATCAAATCTTCCACTTTCTTAATGTGATTAGAATAACACGTATTAGCCAATTGCTTACACTTATCACGTATTGAACTAAATTTGTGGTAGTCAGCTGCTGATCTAGACAACACATATGCTTTGTGTAACTTTTTTTTAGAAAACACAAGGTCTTTTAGCTTTCTTGTAAACCATATTGGAAATTTATAGGTTTTTTTATAACACTTATTTATTTTGGGCACATAATGGTCAATTGTGTCAAAAAGTAATGAATAAAAACGGTGACATGCTTCATCAATATTACAATCGACAAACATGTTATCCCACCTGGTGTTGAGAAAAACATCATTTAAGGAAACATAATCAGCATCTTTGAAATTATATTGCATCACGTTATCTTCTCCACACCATACGTTGTCAGGTGTATCCTGTAAAGAGTCAAGTTTTAAAACTACATCTAAAGCAGGATGTTGAAGATCGCATGGTACAATAGGAAACAACGATTCTGTAAGGCTCAAGTTTGAAGAAAATGCCAAAGGCGCAAACAATAAATCTAGCAAAACCAAATTTATGTTTAATATGTAGTTCAATTGATGCGAATTAATATACCCAAACGTGTTAGCAACTAAAGTACCTTTAGGACAAGTGGATTCCGTTCTTACACCAAATTCATCGTTAATCCACAACGTTTGTGGCAAGTTGTAATCGCCAATAATATAAACAGTGTTGCATTCACTAATTAATTCTACACTTTCACAGTGACGTTGGTAAGTAGAGTACTCCGAACCAGGTGGAATATAAACAGTACCTAAAACTATTTTCATACTGCCGATATCAACACAAACATACAATTCCTCATAGACAGAGCAATGACTAAATATTTCATATGAATGGTACTTATTGGACACGGCAATAAGTACGCCTCCGCCACGTAATTTTGATGTTGTAATATGGTTACGGTCACACCTGTACACTTTATAATTAAAAAATCCTAGTTCTAAGTCTGTAATAGAGCTTATAAGCCACGTTTCACTAAGAATAAAAATATCATGCTCCATTAATGGTATATTGGCATTTAAAGTAAACAATTTTGTCCGTAATCCGCGCACATTTTGATAAAATATTCTCACATTTTCTAACTCGGTACAGCCGGAAGTCACATCTAAGGCACGTGCAGACGATGTCGATGAAGATAGACGTTGAGAAGACGCTACATCGATGTCGAAGGTTTGGATGTTGTTGTTGATAAAAAATCAGTTTTTGGCAGTTTATGTTGTCGGCGGCGATTAGTAAATAAACGTACAGATACTCCTTTAGGCCATTTTTCTGCGTTTAATACACAATCATCATTTACGTTGTTAACATCAGCAACAATACCAACTTTAAAAGAACAATAAATGTTATTGTTTGTAAGTGGAATGCAAGCAAGGTCGCTTATTCCCATATTAAGTTCAACATACTTCTTAATATCTTCAACACTGGTAGAAGGAGCACAGTTATTAATATGATAAAAAGTGCGTCGTTTAGCCGCTTGTATGCCTTGAATTTCGGCAGTCCCACGTACAATAGTTGGTTGTATTTGAGTTTTGGTTTTACTTTTTATCACAGTTTTGATTTGGGAAGAAGGCTTTGCAGTAGGTTTTATAACTCTGGTTGTCGTAGAGTTGCTAGCTGCTGCGTCAATAGCAATAGTTGGTCGAATTGTGGTGGTATCATTACTTTGGATTATACCTAATGGATTCTTTGACGGCAAGGCCGTCGATTTAGTTACTGTATGCTCTGGTAAGTGTTGAAAAAACGATTTAAATAAAGAATTAAGTTCGGAAGAAATCAATTTATTACTATCAGTAATTTACTTCTCCACAGCCATCAAGCTTGGCAATGATTTGAGATCAATTATATCACGCTTAAGAGACTGAACCTCTTGTCTCAAAAAACGCAACTCAGTTTCAAGAGCGTTGCACTTGGTAGATTTGCAAGATAAAACTTCACACTCATTTGTTATTAAGTTGGGACTTAAAGGAGCAAGACCATTTAAGGATAAATTGTCATTGACATCTGAACGATTACAAATAGGACACATTAAAACAGTGCTGATATTATCTGTAATAAGATCAGCAAAACCTTTGTAGCGCTTTATGCAACTATGATACATCAAACCACTGCAAGTTTCACACGACACTCCAGTTTGTACTGAAGATTTACATCTATAACAAATCATATTTAAAAATGTGTAATATAAAAAAGATTAAAAGATTAAAATCAATATGAGTAGTATAATAATAATAATTTTATAAAATATTTGCTTTTAAATAAATATTCACTATTTCTATTTATTTACGTTTTATTTGATAAAACAAAAACAAAAAAACACAACAAAAAAACACGCTTCACGCCACAGGGTCTTTTGTGACGACTTATAAAACAAACAAGGAAGACCACGGATAAGGATTATTAATTAAAATTTAAATTAGTAAAATAAAATAAAATATAATAAATAAAAAGATAAGTTGTGAGAACTATTATAAATGACAAATAAATTGAAAAATAAGTTTAAAAATACGTGGAAGGTTTATGGGGTTTGAACTCGCTACCTTCAGTGTAGCATGCTGATGCTTTCACCACTGAGCTATTTAATAGAACGTTGTCGAAAATACTATATGCTTTGTTTACAGTTGATATTATACAAAAATAAACAACAATAATAGTTCAACAGTTCATAGGTTATGTAAAATATATAAATAAATTACTTAGTAAAATAATCAATTAAAACGATTTCGCTTACGTAATCGAACAGAATATTAAAAACAATTTTTCACAATACACTTCACACACATTGACTAGTTTTAAGATCACTTTGAAACAAATATTATCGCAGATAAAAATATACATATACACGTGAACAATAACTTCTCTGAATTGCTTCTTTCTTCAGTTAACTTAATGTCTGCCACTACTAGGTGATGGTCACTATATATTTCTCGTTCTCTTTTCACTGTTACATCCCTTACTCTCGATCTATTGTTCCTTTCTACTATTATATAATCTATTATCGATCGTTCGCCTCTGCTTAGCTGTACTCGCGTGTATTTGTGTATGTCTTTGTGTTCAAAGAAGGTGTTAGCTATAATTAAATCATGTAGCGTGCAAAAATCAAGTAGCCTCTTTCCATTGTTATTTCTGTGTCTTTCTCCAAATTTCCCTATTGTTGTTGCGTGTACATGGTCCTTGTATCCAACCCTCGCGTTTAGGTCCCCTACGATGTACAAGGTTGCTCTTGCCGTTTCTGTTACTAGCTCTAGCATATCCCAGAAACTGTCTTTGTCAGCAATTATCGTTTCCACTTCCCTTCTTTTTTTCAATTCTATTGTTAATATTCTCTCGGTTACTGCTGTCCATTTGTTCAGTCAGTCAAAAAAAGTTAATTAGTTACTAAAACTGTGTAAAAATATTATAACTTACTAGAATTCTTAAACAGTAATGTATTTAAAATATATTTCACTAACAGCATTAAAAATAACTAAAGTTTCTAATTTAATTCTGCACATTCTTGAATTATTTTAAAACGTTTTGTCTAAAAAAGTTGGAAATCATGTGCCAGAACTGTTATAATATGTTCTAAAACTAAAATAACTCAAAGCAAAGTATTTAAACTAACAAATTATGTAAATAAACCTGTCAAAATATGTCAGAATCTCAAAAAAAATTGTCAGTAATGTTAAAAATTGATTGCTTTGCTTTCTTATAAAACTATTATATTCTGTTACTATATAACTGATAAAAAGTTGGTAAAACTGTTAAATTGTTAATTGAAACTGGTGGAAAGGTACCAAAATAACAAAAAGCTGTTAAAAATTAGAATCAATAACCGAATTCTGTCAACGTATACTCTGTAAGTGTCAAAAAAGTTACACTAAAGCTGTCAAAAAGTTTAATGCATCTGTACTTTATAACTGAAACTATTTTACTTAAAAAGTATTAAAATTGAAAAAAAATAACAGTTTTGTTTACGAAAGTTAGCAATGTATCAAAATTGACAGTTTCTAGCCTAATAATAATAATAAGTTACTAACATTATCAATAAATAAACTAAAACTGTTACGAAAAAAACAGGTTTACATCAAGTTTGATTGAATCACATCCGATTCTAGTTTGTTTTCCTGGAGAAGGTCTTAGGTAAAGTCTAACCGGGAGTCAGTAAAATATTGAAAATGGCTCACTCGAAGACGATTATATAAGGAATTCTATGATTATATAGCTATCACTTTATTTTATTGTTAAATAAATAATATATTAAATACTACGTGTTAAATAGGATGCAATGTTTGCTGATTAATAAACAGTTTATGTATAATTTAACATTCAATAGTTTATTACAACTTACAAACGTATTTGTTATTTTTTTATAGAAAATCGTGCGTTGATTATCTTACTGTGCTATAAATAGTTGTATTGTTTTGCAATGTATATGAGCAGCAAATATTTATTTGTTTTTAGATTTGTTTAAATTAAATGTAACTACGCTATCATTATACATCATATATTTAGATTTACACATTTGTATACGGGTCATAAGTAGAGCTGGGAATTATATGCACTTAAAAGGTTAAAAATATGCTCATATATATGCACGCAGTTTTGCCAAAATCTGCACTAAATTATGTTCCGGAAAAAAAACTTCTAGAACAAACAAGAACAGGGTTGGAAAAACAAACTCTTAACTAAATAAATTTGTAGGACAAAAATACTTTAATAACATAAAATAAATGCTTTAAGCAGAAAAATATTAACAGAACATAATAATAAAAGTAACAGTAAAAACACTAATTAAACTAATATTGTCTATATTTTAATAATAAAATTATAGAACTGCAAATACCAACAATCAGATTTTTTTCTAAATTATCAATTAAAAACGATTGTCAATATCAGCTTGAATGCGAAAAGGCGCCTTTCTACATCAATAGATATAAATTTGCATGTAAGTGAAAGATTTATTAGAAGAGTTTCTTAGGTCTTTCTTTTTAACACGCCTTCCTTAGTTGTTCAAAACCTTATTTTTTTTTCTTAAACCGATCTATTTTTACAATCAAACACAGGCAATCTTGGCACTGAAAAATAGTTTGAAAATATACAAATATGCAAATATGCTCCAAATATGCAAAGGTGCACCAAATATGCAAAGTGCACAAAATCTTCTTTAAGTTAATGTATCAATTTTATTTATATTTTATTTTTGTATTTGTTATTTAATTAGAGATTTTAAAGCTCTTCTAAAGTATACGTTGTTGTAGCTTCTATCGAGCCAAACTATTTTTCTATCAATCACAAACTTTGCCATCAGAATTAGAACTAAATTGCCAACGTTTTCTCAACGAACTCTAAATTTTAGTCACAGGATGATGGACGTAGTATTTATCTTTTGCTTTAATACTCATGCAATGCAATGCATGCAATCACAATGTAATGGAGAGGCGGTTTTTGCTTTTTCCTCGTTGATTAAATGCAAAAAAGAAGGTCACTTGCTTTATAATTAAATTTTTACTGAAAAATTGTTGCACTGATTTGAATAAAACGTTGAGTTTTGTTATTTTTTAAATGATCGATCTATATGCGTGTAAAAGTTTTTATAATAATTATTATTTTTTTAATTATCATTATGGTTATTCTAATTTATGGATTACTTCAATGGACAATTTGAACAAAATTATATACTTAAAGAGCATCCTGACCGATTTACATATAATTAGATAATTGATTTTTTACTACTTCAGAAAGGATCAAACTATATTCTGTCAAAGTATTTTAGTCAAACTATAGTTGGAAATAGCCGAAAATAAAAAATCCACATATATGCGTTTTTAGATACTTTTGAGAGCATTTTAATGCAAATATAATTTGATCAAAATACTTTGACATAACATAGTTTGGTGTTTTCTGTATGTAAAATATTAAAATATAAATAAAATAAAATACTACTGTAGCGGTTGGGTCTTAAAACACTGATTCATCATCTCTTGTTAAGTAATATATAATTGCTTTTACTTTATGTATAATTTACATGTTAAATTGCTTAGAAACGTTCTCGTCCGTATTACAGTTTGCTATTTGTCTTTTTAAGTGATTTAAGTAACTATATGACTATAATTATACTTTAATTGCCCTTGTTTATTGTTTTTTAAAACCAACAACGCATATATTTAACATGCAAAAATTGATTTGCATGGAATATTTTGAGAGAAACTTTATATGAATAGTTTTATTTAAATTTCTAATCAACTAATAGAATGTAACAATACGCTTATAATTAGATTATATTTTAAAATGTGTCTAATTTAATGGATGGTTAATTGTAAGATATTTAGTTCTGATATAACATACTACAGGTATGTTTTACATATTTATTTTGCGATCAATAGCTTGTTATAAATAGTTGGAATTTTTGTATATAGAAAAGTAAATTTAAGTGGAAAGGTCGACAATACATATCTTTAATGATTAGAAAATATTTCATTAAATAATTAATATATCCTATATTATGTAGTTGGTTAATAATTCTAAATAAAGCAAATATCTATTTTATTATATAATAATACAGACATAACTCATACACGCCCGCATATTGAATTACTTTTGATATGAAGCGATAAACAAGATAATAAATTATTTATTAATAAAAAAGATATATATTATCTTATCATTGCGTTGGTATTTTAATAATTAAATCTATAGTTTTATTAAGATTATTAACAATGTATGATATTTATAAAAACACAATAGGATAAAATATTATTGTTGAATTTGAATTTGAAAAAATATAATTAACAATAAATGAAAATAATACGTGTAGAATCTTGTTGATTTTACAGAATTTGATGAGCTAAAGTATATTAAGTATTGTTGTAAGCTAGACCTTATTTTGGGTACTTTTTTTGAAAATGTGCATTCTGGCTCAATATTATAAATAACAGCTCGAATGTCTTTCAGTTCTTCAGTCGTCTTGGGATCATTAGCGTAGGCCAGGACTTCTTCTTAAACTTTTTTCATTCACGACCCCGTTTATGGTTCTGATTTTTTGGGCGACCCCATATAAGTATAATAATATACAGCCAGACACGAATAGTGTGGCCTCTATAATAGGCAACTTAGTAAACACAAAAATTATGTTGAATGTGGTTAAACTTATGTCTTTGCCTGTTTTAGCACCTTTCGATCCTAGTACAACGTCGCCCATGGAATGTTGGAATGTTTAAAATGTAAGCGCAAATGAAAAATGCTAAAACGGGCAAAGGCATTAGTTTAACCACATTCAACATCATTTTTGTGTATACTAAGTTGCCTATTATAGAGGCCACACTATTCGTGTCTGGCTGTATGTACATACAAATAAAAAAATATAGTTTTAGAATCTCGCAATCCTAGGATTTTGCTAAGCGACTGCATTTGGGGTTGCAACCCATAGTTTAAGAAGCTTTGGCATAGACTATCCTTATTACGTATTTGTTCATAAAAAGTTTAATTAAAACAAAGTAAAGTTGAACATGGCTTATGATAGGAACTGGCGGAACAAGGCCTAGGGTAGGCCATCTAACTTTTGGAATTTGAATCGGTTATATATAAAAAACTAATAAATATTTTTCCAAAATTATGAGTTTATTAGAAAGATTGGACATTTTCATTTAAGAATAAAACACATCATTCAAATGACTGCCACGGTTGGCTTGACAGTAACCTATCCGATCAACCCAATTTTTTTGTACATTTTTGATTGTTTGGGCTCTAATCGCATGAATGGCAACTTTGATTTTGTGTTTTAAGGCTTCAATAGTCTCTGGATGGTTAGCGTAACACTTATCCTTAAGGTCTCCTTACAAAAAAATCTAACAGGGTTAAATCACAGCTCTTGACATCAGCATTTTGGCTGATTATTTAATTTCCAAAAACAGTGCGCAAAAGATCGATGGTTACGTTGGCTATATGGCAAGTGGCCCCGTCCTGTTGAAACCAAATGTCATTCATTTCATACTCTTCAATTTTTGGAGAAAAAAATGTTTAGCATGGCACAGTAACGTTTGCTATTGACGGTAACGGCGGTTGAAGAAAAATGGCCCAATAATGCCGCCGGACCAAAAACCACACCAAACGGTTACTCGTTGTGAATGTATAGGCTGTTCAATAGTCGTGTGTGGATTTTCTGATTTCCAAATGCGACAATTTTGTTTATTGACATAGCGTCCAAGATGAAAATGAGCTTTATCGGAAAACACGATTTTTTTATAAAAATGCTCATCTTTGGCCAAACGGTTTATAGTCTATTGGGCGAATAGAAAACGCATCGGATGGTCATGAGGTTTTATTTCTTGGATTAATTGAACTTTGTATGTTTTCAAACCGAGGTCTTTATGCAAAATTCTTTTCACGCACACTCTGAGCAACAGAATTTTTTTTTATTTGGCTGAGCACACTGTACGAGAACGTGAACGTATTGTTTTATCTACTAACTATCCAGTTTTGCAAAATTGCGTCCCATTTTGTAAATGTCAAACATAAAACTAAATTTCTGTCAACTCATTAATGTCACTACACCTTTGAAAAATAAAATAAACGGTAGTTCAAATTCCAAACGTTACATGGCCCATCTTTTAATCTTTTATAAATCAATTTAATCAACCGAACATTGACTTAGTTTAAGGCGGTTTTTTGAGTATCTTAAGCACAACTTGCGCAATTTAACTCCCTTTTAAAATCTGTTTTTATATATGGGCAATTCCATTTCAAACGGACCAGAGCTAGGGGGGGTGCGTTGAGAAACTTGCTTATGTATTTTTTTTAGTTTTTATAACTTAATTGTAGTCCTTTGATCGATATATGAGAGTATGAAACCCATAAAAAAAAATTCTACGATTTTTTTTAGTTTTTTTGTTGTTTTTTAATTTTAACTCCAAAGAAATAAATTTACTAATGAAAGCAACCAGAAATTTTTCGTAGAATCCAAATCTGGCACCATTTCAAGTCTATACCTTGTCTATAATCCGCAAAAGCTATAAAACCATGTTTTTGTTCTTTTTTTTTATTTTTTTAAATTTTTTTTAACCGTCATAGTTTATTTTGATGTAAATTAATTGAAAAATATAAATTTGTTCTGTGTATTTGGGTTTTAAGCGTCTAAAACTCAAAAAATCTGCAAAGTAGGCCTATTCTTCAACATTACTCTCAACTCTTACAAATGTACGTTTAGCCGCGCTCAGAGGAACAATACACCAAATATTATTAAAAGTTTGAATTCTGGCGACAATTTTACATGGAAAATTGTCAGTGTTGTACTCATCGTCTATAGAAAAGTCCATCTAGAAAAAAATGTTTACAAAATTTTTAAGCAAAAAATGCAATTAAGTTAAAAAACGTGAAAAAATCGTAGAATTTTTTTATGGGTTTTATACTCTTATATACCGATTAAAGGACTACTAATAAGTTATAGAGACTAAAAAAATACATAAGCAAGTTTCTCAATGCACCCCCCCCCCCAACTCTGGTCCGTAAATTTCACATTTTATCATACATTCACAACTTTGAGCAGAACTATAATAATTGTTATTTTAAAAAAATAACTTACATCACATTAAAAAGTTTACTAAGTTTAGGCTGTAATGAAGTAATGCTCTTAAAAGTTAAAGCAAATATTTTGATAAAAAAAAATATTTCTAAATTTAATAAACAATTGAAGATTTTAAATTCTTGTATTTTATGGCAGTGGAAGTTTTATTTTCTACAAGTTGCAAAAAACAGATTTTAGAAAAGAGATAAAATGCGCGAGTTGTCTTTAAAGTTTTATGACACTCAAAAACCGTTCCCTTAAACGTTAATTTTTCTAATATTTCTTGTCTAAAAAAGAATTAAAATTTTGTACATCAGCATATTGATCATAGAAAACAAGATCACTTTAATCTAAAAGATTCCGATAATCATCTAGAGCATTCATATGCTGACCAACATGGTGTTTGTGCTTAAATCTACAAACAACATATTCTAGACCAGTGATTTTTAAGTGTTGTCTAATCACTAATATTTATTGATAGTTTGCAAGCTCAGAGTTGTATTTTTTAAACAGAATTTGCAAAATTGGCATATTTGGATGGTATTTTCTACTTCTTCAATCGGTTGAACATAGAAATGCAAGAACAAACTTGCTGTAGTAGACATGCTAGAAAAAAATGCCACACATCAATTGGCGGAATTTTTAATTTTGAATTTGTTTTTGGAAGATCTTAATGACTACAATATTCTTGTGAGATATATGCCAATCAAGAAATATGGTTTGATTTAGAATCTTATTTGAAGTGATGTAATGGGTGTTGAGGATGATTTAGATGGATTAGAAGACAATTTTTCCAAAATGCATAGTGATAGAGTATTAAAAAAGAGATTTGCCAGTATGAGTCTCACGAACTGTGGTGTAGCTATCTGTAAGCAAGGGTCTGCAATGTGAAAGGGCCTACAAGCCTACAGGACTTATTTGACCTCTATTTCAAAACCTGTAGGGTCGGATTTGGCTATTTTTGACATTGTGTGAATAGAATTTGTTATTTTTTTTCAGTCTATGACCGTAGTTATTAATAACCACAGTTTTTATATTTTTTGTTTTTCTAACAATATTTTTAATATTTCAAAGCTGGATTTTGCTATTTCTAGAGTTTTACAATAAAGTTTACACTTTTTATGGTCAAACTTTGGTGTTTTTTACAATTGTTGACAGTTTTTTGCAGTTTTAAATCGTTTTATAATTTTAATATTTCATATTTGGATTTTGCTATTTTTAGGAGTTTTAATTTTTTTACATTTTTTAACAGTTTATGGCCGAATTTTGATGTTTTAAGGTTTATTTTTTACTTTTAATATTGTATAACCAGATTTTGTTATTTATAACACTTTTTAACAAATATTTTGCTATTTTTAGCATTATTTTATTTTGATATTCTATGGCGGGATTTTTTTAGATTTAGGATTTTATATTTTTGTTTACATTTTTTGCTGCTTTATAATCATATTTTAATGGTTTTGACATTTTATGAATAAAATTTCTTACTCTAAAACCATTTTGGCCGGATATTGATTCTATCTGAAAATATTTAAAAAAAAATAAGTTTTATAATAGGATTTAGTTATTTTTGACTTTTGTTTTTGTAATTTAGGAGTAAGTTCTGTTATTTGCGTTTTAGTTTTTTTTTTATGCTGTTGTTTGTGCATCCATCTTTTAGGTAATCTGTTTGGAGGTCTTCTACTTTGGGGTCTTTGATCTTTAGCTCATTTGGCGGTTCTGTTGTGGTCGATTCTTTCCACATGGTTTTTTGATTGTCGTCTATGTGATCTGACCCATCTAGCTACGTCTTCAATATTCTTCTCTTTTTCTTTGATAGGACTGCTTCTGATTTTATCACGTAAGGTTTTTTATTTTATTGTTCTAAGAGTTTTTATTTACTCAGAAGGTATTTAATACTATAGATGTTTCTGCACGGGTGTCAGCAGCGTGAATTAGGATCTGTTGTAAATAAATTTTTTAAATTCTATTTTTGTCTTACGAGGACATATATTTAAAGCAGCATTTGCTTTTTCTTTTTTTATCAAGTTTTTGGTCTTTGATTTTACACCGGATGGGATCCTTTAAAAGTAGCATTGGATTGGTCTTTTTGGTTGATATAATCATGTTTTTTTTTTTAATGGTGTCTTGCATTTAATTAGAAGCCGTTGCAGATTATCTTTGTTTTTTTGCAATTAATGAATTTGTTTTATTTTGTTTATTGGGATATTGAAGAGCCTGATTTAATTCTTTACGTCTATTTCTCGCGTCAAAGCTGTATTTGCTGTTTTTATTTAAATCTTAAATGATCTTTATGTATTTGTTGTTAATTCTATAATGGCGCAGGGTAGCTATGATGTCTGTCAGCCGTATTTGATTAAATGCTTGTGTTTGGTCTACCAAATATAAGAAGGCAGGTTTATTTTTACTTTTTATTAATATAAATGTGCATTTTTAACAGTTTAAGACCAAACTTGAGTGCTTTTTGACAATATTTTGATGTTTCAAGACCGGATTTTGCTATTTTTGATATTTTACGAATTGAGGTTTGCACTTTTTAACAGTTTATGGCCGGATTTTGGTGCTTTCTAACACTAAGATTTTTTGATATTTATTATTATTTATTTGCACGTTTCTATTGTTTTTGACTCGGATTTTGGTTCTTTTCTACATAATTTTAATATTTTATGACCAGATTTTGCTAATTTTGATATTTTATAATTAGAATTTAACATTCAACAGTTTTATTGCCCGATTTTGGTGCTTTCTGTTAATATTTAAATTTTAATTTTTTAACGGCTTTGGCTATAAGCCGATTTTGGTTTTTTCTAACAATATTTTTGATATTTTATAGCCGGATTTTGCAATTTTTAAGATTTTATGAAAATGTTTACACTTTTTAACAGTTTATGCCTGGATTTTGGTTTTGTACTATAAAATAATTTATGGCCGGACAAAATCGTGTTCGTTTTTTATTTTAACCGTGAAGGGAGGACTTTTGTTTTGCGATGAGGTCCAAAATTCTAGCTATGCTATTTATAAAATTTTGGGCAAAACTATTTGGAAAGCCCTGCTGCTATTACCAACTACTTATTTGTAAAGCATGATTTTATTTTTCTTTGTCTAGTTTATTTTAAACAAAATTTACAAACTTAAGGGTTGCCGTTTCTGTTGACTTGTAAAAATGTCGATATGGTGTAGTTCAAATTTATCTATAAAATTTATGATTTGAGACTATTAGATTTTTTCTATTGTTTTTGAAAAAAAAAATGTTAGTGAATTTTTATTGGTCGATAATTAAGCACGTCTTCAGAATCAGGTTTTTTAAAGATTAGGATTACGCATCTAACTTCCAGTTTATCAGGGAACGTTGCTGTTGACAGAGATAAATTTACCAGGTCTGTTATTGCTTGGATTAATTCATCTAGTACTAGATTCCGCATACATAATATTATTTGTGATTGAAGTTAGGTCCAGTTGAAGTTGAGGTGCTGCTATTTGTGTTATGCACTTTTGATATTTAAATTTAAGCGTGAGAGACATTTGAGTGGTTTTAACATAAATTGGACTAAGTCCATACAAATTGAATTTGAATTAAAACGCTTTGTTTATTAATTATATTGAAGTTCACAAAAAAATATTTAATTTTTTTATAAACACTAATTTAGTTTTCTATATTTTGTGGGGACAACAATGCTGGACTACAGCACTAATAGCCATGAGACAACACCTTACAACACAAACTAGCTCCATCTACTTGTAAAAATAATATTTACAGATTTTCTTTTTTACATCACTAAAAGTATGTACTTCAAGCTATGTTTTGAATGGTATAGATAAAAATGAATGGATAGACTTGTCTACTTTAGTTCTAATTTGCTCATTTGTGAGAGCACCACAAACATTTTATACGTCTACTACTGGATTTATTAACACAGGACTAGTCTTAAACATGTTTATTTTCACCATTTATATGAGAGCGCTTATCGCGTCCAGTGGGTTTGACAGTTTATATCTGCTCTTAAAAGTCGACAGATTTTTTAAAGTTTAATTTGTTGTTATTATGTATTACCTACTAATTTTACAATAAAAACATATTATATTTTTATAATATAACACACATTTTTTTTGTTTTTATTAAAATATACTTGTTTTAATCATAATATTATTCCGAATAAAAAAAGCCTGATAATGCCTGTTTTCAAAGTTTAATAAATACGCCAACATATGCCAATAATGTAGCTAAATTTCTCAATAGCCCGATTACAAATAAACCATCGGCAGATAAGCTATCGCAATTAAAATATTTTTTAAATCAATAAAAAATATTAATTAATTAATACAATTTAATACATAACTTAATGAATTTATGATTATACAACATTATTAATATATTTAATTTTAGGTTGCAAACCTGCTAGAGGACTATGGGGCATCAAACATACAAGAAAACCAGTAAATGAACTTGTAGAAAACGCTAAAGCTTTGCCTACTAACGAAATTCTACCTATCGTCAGAGTGGAAGTCAACAAAGACAACTTAAACTTCCAATCAATATCAATAGATAGAAAAACTAAAGGTGAAACTACTGAGTTTAATATTGACACAATATCGTATGGAGTGCAGGATTTAATATTCACTCGAGTTTTCTGCATGATTGTTGTCAAAGAAAAGGAACAGAATCCATTTATTTGTCATGCGTTTGTTTGTGAATCAAAAAATCAAGCCAGACAATTGACATACGCATTAGCAGCAGCTTTCCAACATTTTGCAAACAAATGCAAAGAGGATAACGATGGAAAATTGATTCAGAAACGATTCGCTATAGATCTACGAACGCCTCAACAGATGATGGATGACGAAGAATTGGAAACAGATGCTTGAGAATATTGTAATATAGCGAATATAAATATAAATTATTTATTACGATAACTAGATTTAAGTTATTGAATTAAAAGGGTATATCTAAATGTGGAATGAGTTAAAATGTATAAATCTACTTTTTATTCAAATAGGTACAAAATTGCACTATTTTTGTTATGAATTGATCATGAAATATAACAAATAAACCAATAATTTTTATTATAGGAACGCAAATATAATAATATAACGTTGAGATTTATGTAGTCGTGTATCAACTGTATTTTTGTAAATAAATTTTACATGTGTATACTGTCAACCCAGTATAAGTATAATATAATAAACCATTATCAATAGTCAAACCATTCATAGTGATAAGATTATGTTTTTAGATTATATTTA
The DNA here is from genome assembly GCA_963932245.1 of Tachinus rufipes. Lineage (NCBI taxonomy): Eukaryota > Metazoa > Arthropoda > Insecta > Coleoptera > Staphylinidae > Tachinus > Tachinus rufipes. The sequence continues at coordinate 43,345,070 of OZ010743.1, read as the reverse complement.
ATTAATAAAATGTGATAAATATGTTTGTATTATTTGTTTTTAAATTACAATTCAAATAAAATGTGTAAATTCTATTACTCATTAAATAGATATCTTTAGGATTACAATATTTTCTTGTTATTGTTTAAGTGTGTTATCCAGATTTTAATATGATAATGACACATTATGTTAAAATTTCACTACAGTCTATTAATATTATACTAATTGTATTTCAGGTATTTTCCAAAAGTATAATTTGAGTTGAAAATGAGAAATAATGCAAAGCAAATTATTTTATTTTATTTATATTAATAAACTATATTACAATTTATTATTAGTAACGTTCACTTTTTGAACTTTTTTTTTTTTTTTTTGAGAGTTAAAAATAAGTATCTTGTTTTGCCAACCATAACTGTAACAAAATTAGTTCAAACCGCCGCAAATGAAATTAGATGTTGGATAAATTATTTCATATTATTTCTATATAACACATAATATATAGTGTGTATATAGTAAGATATAAACTTAAATTATTTCAGCGGATTTTTTTCATTACCAATCAATGTTTGTTTTTTTTTTTTCAAGAAAAGTTGAATTAGCTTAGATATTAGAAAGGATAACTGTAAATACTAAACCACACAAATCTCTTTTTTTTTCAATCCAATTGTTATATACTAAAGTAGACTTCAAGTTGAAGAGCAAACTGGTTTTCTATGAAGTAGATGCTGTAACCGTTTTACTCGAAAAAATGGTATGTTCATAAAATATATCTTAAACATTTGACTTTTGACAATAAAAAATATATCCTGAACGAATCTGTAAATTGTAGTCTACTCTATTTATTATTGAGATTGCTTAATGAAGATTGAATAAACAAATATATGTGATCAAACTGAGAATAAAATTATCGATTTTAAAGCAATATAAAGTGCGGTTTCTACAGAAATCAATGTTAACAAGAATTATCTACAAAAAAATCTTTGAAAGATTGATTTAAACGTGAGTCAAGTTTGATTGTAATCTTATCAGGTTTAATGGTGGCGTAACAGTTTGTTTTCTTTGATGCAGATTAATAGCTTAATGAACTGAATATTAAAACTACGTCATTAGTTACTAAAGTTTTGAACAAGAAAAAAAATTCTAGTCACTAAGATTCTATCTCATAAAGTAAGTCAAACATGTTGGCATCTGAAAAATGCCTTTTGCAGTCATGAAGCAATGATGTATCTACTACCCATAGATATTTGCAAACAGCCTGAAATAAATAGTCACTCTCAGCTCAGTATAGTATAATTAGGTTGATTAGATGGCTTAAATGTCTGAAAACTTATGAGAAATATATTTGAATAATTTCTACATCTTGTTGAGTTTTTGAGATGACAAACAATAGTAGTCTATTCAGTGTTCTTACCTAGTGTCCTGGTGGTGCAACGTTTGTTTACTTCTACAGCTGCCGGTGCCTGGTCATCAAAATCTAAAGTTAAGACTCGACGTCTAAGCTATATCACTATCTTTGAAGCAAACAAACAACTTTAATTGCCTTTTTGCTAATTTTTTCTTTGCCGACAAGATGAATGAGATTACAAATTGATTCAGCGGCTTTTCACTCTTTTTCAAAGTGGTACAGCATAATATAGCGTAAGTGTGTATAGTTTCTTATGCGTATTTTAATTAACTAACAGTATTAAAGAATTATATTATGACAATGTCAATATATAAAAACAAAGCACAAAAATAGCAATTGATTATGCATCAATCTCAATATTTATTGTTTGTTATAATGTTGAAAATGTTTTTTGTGCAGCATTGACTATTAAAATTAATATTGCATATGAAATAATAATTTCTGGCTAAAAACCTGAAAAAGCAACACAACAAATTAAAAGATTTAAAACAAAACAAGTGCCAAAATTAGAAGTAAATATAAATCTATTAACAAAAGTGGCACAAAGTTGTAAAATGCTAAACCTAACCTAATATCACAAACAACAGCAAAGTTGCAAATACTTTGGTACTAGTACCTAAATCTAAGTTGTAATCTGTTTTGATGCTAAACCGTAAAAATATATATTCTACTATTTCTATCCTTTTAGGTGTAAGGTGACTCTAAAAGTAAACTTAACCTAATAGCAAAATTGTAAAGAACTAATCAATAAAAATAATAAATAAATTGTCATAAAACATTTTAGGTCACGGCTTCTACTACTAAAACTATATACATTAAGAAAAGCGAGCTTAATATTTTTTTTAAATATGCTTTACCGCCAGAGTGTTGTGACATGCTTGGCATGTGCACTGTTTGTTGCCGGTCAAGAAGTACAAGGGTTACGCTCACTATCAGAGGTTTTTTATAAAATCTACCTGCATCTTCTATGTCGTCCCAAAGAATTATTTTTTTGATTATTTGTTTTTGAAGTGTTTCATTGTTGCCGCAATAACTTTTGAAACGGTTTTTCAGATAATCAAACTTTACCAGGTTGTCTGTGTAATACTTGTCTCCTTTCTGTTGGGCGACATTATTGGCCATCTTGTTGCTTTTCATACCGCTTAACTCGGTGCTTAGACTAAGTTGATGTCTATGGTAACTTTTGCCATATAGATCACTAAATCGTTGACGTACAAACATTTTTTAACAACAAAATCGGCAATAATGTTTACTACAGTTGCTTTTCTTCAGAAACACCGTTTTCTACTCAAGATATAACTTTTAAGTTAGTAGTTTGTTTGTACCATTATTTAACATTTACAATCTTGTTCCTGTAATTTTCATATTTCCAAGTCATACTATACGTCTTTTGCAGGTTGAGTAAAAAAAAACACCGCTAGAAAGTGTTTTTGCTCCGGATCAACAGTATTATAGTTTTGTATAAAACTGTTGTTTAGCTAAATATACAGTAATTTTTTTTAGCAGGTTTTAGATTTGCGGTTGGAAAACTGCTACATAATTCAAAAAGGAACGTTGTTTGGTTTTGGTGCAGAAGACTAAGACGATGATAGCTGTTTTTAACTTTTCCAATCAAATGCAGAAATTTTAAGAAAAAGTTCCAGGTAAGAAAGAACTAACTGTTTTTTTTAAGCAAGAACTGTTGACTACAATTCTAAAAGCTACTTGCAGAAGCTATCTGAGTTTGCAATTTTGGCCTATTTGTTGACTTTATTACGCAGATAACACTAATCTGTTAGTAACAACCAACATTGCACAAACTAAAAATGTAATTTATACAATACTTTTATAGAATTAAAAACTGATTAAACACAAATCAATTGCTATTAAATCAAGAAAAGACAGAACTATACTGATACAACCCAGTTACAAGAAATATGCTTTGCTATTAGATTACTTAGCTATTATCTAAAAAAAAATACCATACCGACCGCTACCTTGATTTGTAGTATTTTAACAAAAACGGCAAATTCCCCTTAATCGCTGCTTCTACAAATAATTTGATAATTGATTTATTTTTTTACCAGTACATTTAGAAAGGATTAAACTATGATATGTCAAAGTCTTTTTTGTAAAATTATATTTGCAAATAGCAACAAAAAGCATTAGAAATACAAGTGTTAATATCAGATTTACTGGTTAAAGCTAAAGATGGTGCTTTAGAAGTGAAGTGGTAGAGTTGGTAGTAGTTGGTTTTTTTATTTTCAAGAATTTTTTGAATTTTTTTGAATTTTAAACGAGGTTTGTGAAACTGAAATGATTTAGAATAGTGGGTTAATTTGTGGACTTTAGAGTAAGAGTAAAAACTGGCCGCCTAGTCAAGTAACGGCAAGGTTTTGTTGAGTTTTGTAAGCTACGTCTGTACAAAACGCGCGCTTGCAACACAAAAAGTTGTTCGGCAATTTAATTAGCCACGTTGTTGCTTTTGATTAAGCTCACGTGTTATGATGGTTATGCCTCATGGGAAAAAAGTAATATTTTGTTACACTGTTCTTTTGTTATAATTGTAACTTTGCCGTGGTTATAGAGTTACCGAGTCTTAATGATTCCTTAGGGCATAGCTGGAAAGCGGCGGAGAACAATATTTCAAACTGATTACAGTCATTTCCGCAGCGTAGTAATTGAAGATGTAGAAATACCCTCGTGTTTGTAGTGCGTAAAATCCTGTAAAAGAGAATAACAGGAATCTGGTAGCTGAATTACTCTAGAGATGCGTTTTTAGAGCCTGACAACACTTTACTTTAGCTTGATTTTTTTTTAAACGGGGAGTTAAGCCTTACCATTTTAGTGTGTTTTCAGATAACTTGTCGGACACTTTATGAATATCACCTCCAACATGAAGGAGTTGGTGCAGTATTGCATGAGTGGCAATATAAAGTTATTGATCAGATGTATCGCAAATTACCACTACATAGGCAAAGACACAAACGACAGACGTAAGTTTTTTTACAATTTTATTATCAGTAATACTAAACTAAAGCGCTGAAGCAATGTTTTTTACATCTTGCAGGCAGTCTGTAGTGCATATTACACTGGCAAGTATAAGCATTTTAAACAAAATCTAGAACTGGCATGTAACAACGTTGGTTTCAAAGTCAGATAACAGATGAGTCAAACAAACACGCAAAATAAATCCAAAACCCAAGGTTAACCAACAAGGTTGTCTTTCAAGACAACCTATTGCAAAGTTTAAGTGTAGGTGTAAGTTAGAAAAAAAAATTCTGTATACTTAAGTCGGTTTTTGTTTCTGACAGTACTATTACCATAGTGATGTGACAAGTTTGAACAACTTAGAGCGGCTGCTATAAAATCTTTTAACAAAGCAAAAACTCAAAATGTCAATCAGACTGGTTGTTTTACAAAGATGTTCAGAATGTTAATGGTAAGCGTTTCATTTCTTTTTATATATAATTTTTTTTTACAAATTTAGCAAGATAAAGTAAATGTAAATTGTTGTTGTAAGAATGTTGTTTTTGTATAGCTTACTGATGAAGGGGAATGTTTTTTCCCAAAATGTTTTAATTAACAGTTTATTAAATTTAAGTATTCAAATTAAAAACCGTTTATGCTATTCATTCCCATCAACAATTTTTTTATTGTTTTGCCGCATTGTATTGTCCATTACCAAATATTAAAGTTACTATTAAGAGAAATTGAATGAAAAATCATTCTATAGTGGAGACTATCTTACTTTTAATTTTAATGCATATTTTGAACTGTAATGTAGCTTGTTGGTTTAGTTTAGTATTATAACATGTTTTTTTTGTAATAATTTATTTTGAAATATGTGATATTATTACTATTTTGTTTTAATTATTTTTTTACATTGATTTTTAGTCAAATATTAAATAAGTCTTACTACGCTTTACATGTAATATTATTATTAGTCTCTCTTTTTTAATGTGTTGCGGGTTGCCCAAAGGTACACATTATGAAGCGGTAGGCTCTAGTAATATGTGATTGCAGTGTTCATTGTAGATTTATGGATAGCAATATGGTTTATCATATAGGGTGATTTAGGAAAATTGCATGTTTTTTTAAACGCGCAGTACACAGCAAGTATAAGAGTTAAAGAAACCGGTATAGTGTCATTTAACTCCGCAGTTTGTGCCATTTTAGTTATGGCGCAGTAAAATGTGCAACATCGCGTGTTTGTGTACAATAATTATTTTTTCACCTTGTTCTTCTGACCTAACGGCTTGTAACTTTTTAAATCAGTATTTTTTTCATTTTTTTATCATTTTATAATAAATTAATATGTATTTTTTTTACCATGTTTTCAGTTCCTAGAACAGTAATACTAATAAGGTAAGTATGATTTTTTTTTTATCTTTTAGAAATATATTGGGTTGGTTGTGCACAATTAATCTGTCGGTTTGTAAGTCTCAAATCAATGTGTTAGTGGGTTTCTACAATTTGTTGTGGGGTATATCTGTAGAATAATTTTTTTATCATATGTTGTTGAGATCTGCTGTACTAACTACTAATGTATAATTTCAGCAACTGTGTTATGCCTGTCAGTGTATTTTGTTGGGGATAACTTTTTACATCTTCAGTTGATTTGTGTTATTGTTTTGTGCGGTTTGTTGCATTTTCTACACTTGCTGATAACATTTTCTTTTAGTATATATTTTTTGTAATTCATAGTTTTAATAGTTTCATCTTAAATGGCACAAACATCTTTCTGTTTCTAGCAACAGACATCTGTTTGCAGCTGTTAATTTTCTCATTTTCTTTTCCATTTTGTTATTGCATTGTCTCGTTTACTTAATATCATTGGATTTTCTTTTAGGTTTACTGTTGTATACTTGTTGTCTACGCGAATTAGAGTGGAATATGATATATTATTTGATATTGAGTGGAAGTAGTTATTAAATGTTAAAATTTCTTTCTTTTATATTGGTAACACTTTTATACAAAACAAAGGAGGACGCTTTATTTTGAATGATCTTGGGTGACAATTTTTTTAGTTTATTATTACAGTGCGGTGATATGTCTATCAAGAGTATCTAGATCTATGTTTGATCACTTTATAATTCCAAAGGAGTAACTAAGTGATAGTATAACATTATGTATTAATGACAGCTAGTTGATATATTTTTTGCATTTAGTTTTGTTTTTAGTATTAACCTAAGACGTTGTTTCTATTTTTCTGTAAATATTTTTTTAAATTTTAGTATGGTTTACTGTAGAGTTTTGCGTAAGTTACTTCAATGTATCTGTTTTGTTTAGTGTGTTGGTTTGATAATGTTATTATGTTTTTTGTCTTATGGTGGTATTCTGAACAAATGTTGTTAATAGCTGTAAATTTAACATCGATGTAATTAACATGCGATGTTAAAGCAAATTGAACAGCGCTGTTAAAAACGGTATTCTGAACAACGCGATGTTAACTAGATTGTTACAGCGCTACATTTACAGCGCGGCTAACTTCATTCACCTGTCTATCTTTGAAACAAAATATTGTTTTTAGGTTAGCGCTTTAAATTTTTTTTTTAAATGAACAAAAAAATGTGTGATACACTCAATAATACATCGTTTCAACAGTCAGTATGGTATTTAATAATATTATTTATATATTAGTATGTTTCAATTAAGAAAGAAAAGTATAAATAGTCATTATGCTTATAAAATAAATTTTATTTTTAGATGTTCTAAAAAACAAAAAAGAAAAACGTCCGATGAGCAATATGAATTGTATTTGGAAGAGATGGAAAGCAATTATGTATTCCGCAGTGGTACAATAAATCCCACTCTCGGAGAAAATTATCTTGCTGATAAGTGGAACTCGCTTGTCGACAAATTAAATTGTACCAGCAATGGACCACAATTGTCGATTGAAGAGTGGAAGAGGGTATGTCTTGTTAGAATACATAATCTGTACAATGTAATAATTGTAAATTTTTGTAGAGGTTTAAGGACTGGAAAAATTCTACCCGTTCAAAATACAGGAAAATTCAAGAGAGTAAGAATGCAACCGGGGGAGGGCCACAAAGCTCTTGAAAGCTAACAGATATAGAAGAACGAGGGTTGTCAGTATGGGGACGAGTTACAGTTGCAGGGCTTGTTGGTATCGAGGAAGGAGGATTACCACAAGCAACTGAAGAAATGCCCGCAGATGCTACGGACTCGATTCCATATATCGAGTATGAAGTATTGGATGCAGAAATTGAGGAACGCATAAAAGAAAATGATGTTTTAGTTACAAATATTAATGCATCTGAAAATGTGTCAGGTTCTAAAAAAATATATAGTAGAAGAACAAGACCATCGCCGTTAAACGAGGTGGCTGCTAAACTGTTAGACTCGTGTAATAACAGTGAATTAATGAACACATCTGTATTATCGGCTATAGAAAATTTTACATCTACATATAAGGAAATAGAATTTGAAAAAATTCTAATCGAAAAACAAAAACTAAATTTTGAAATAGCAAAATATAAATTTGAAAATCCAACTTTTCACATGCGTGAAAATATTCAATAAATTTTAACATTTTACATTTATAATATTGTGTTTTTATTTATTTTTTAAACATTTAATAATTTACATTAAATTATTTATTATGTAATTTCTTCTAGCTGCTCTGCCCGACTCCAACAAATCGTTATGATCTGAATTACCTAAAAAAAAATAATAATAATAAAATAAATTAAAATATAAAAAAATTCCTTACCAATGTTAGCTTCATCGCCAACTTTAAAATGATCATCGTAATCATTTATAGGTAATCTATTATTTATTGCAATGTTATGTAAAATGCAACATGTATTTATTATCATTGCAGCTTTTGAAGGATGATAGCGAAGAATTCTTTCTTTTGACAAGCACCGAAACCTTGCTTTTAAAACACCATTTGTCCGTTCTATTACGTTTCTTGCCCTTCTTAATTTGATATTAAAATCAGCTTCAGGAGTCCCTTTGATTACATTGGCAAATGGTGTGAAAAGCCATGGTTCTAATGGATAGCCACTATCACCTGAAATAAAAATTTATCATTTTTCAAATATAAATATATTTTCAATAAACTAACCTATTAAGAATGAATTTCTTCCTCCATTTTGATGATCATTAAATAATTCCTAATACTCGACATTTGCCATATAGCCGAATCATGTACAGATCCTGGATAGCGAGCATTCACGGCTAGAATTTTACAGTCTGAATCTGAAATCTTCAATATATTGTTAATTATATAAATCACTTGATTAAATTATAATGTTTACTCACAAGCATAACATTTATAGAATGTTTTCCTTTTCTATTTATAAAAACAAACGGAGGATTATTTAAATCACTCACTGGTGGTGCAATGATTTCAACGTGGGTGTCGTCAATTGTCCCAATAATTCCAGGCATTTTATACTTGTTGTTGAATCTACCAATACATAAAAACTTTAACTTATTTAAATGATTTTATTATATTTACTGACCCTCTCTTTACATCATTTTGTTTTTGCAATGTTGTTGGAAATTGGATCGTGTCAGCCATATAATAAGTTACGATTAATTCGCATACTTCAGTTATAGCTCTACTTACAGCACTTTGACTGAGATTGCTCCAGGACGAATTTCCTATGGGCACCTGGTATGATCCATTTGCAAAAAAACTCAGTGCAGTAATAACCTATGAACACAATATTAATTAATGTATTTTATTTTTATAGGTACATACTGTTATTACTTTTAATCCAAATGGAATTGCACAGACATTTCCAGGAATTTGAGCATGGGGCATCAATTTATCTATTATTTCTTTGACAATATCTTTGCTCAGTCTATAAAAACTAACAAAAATATCATCAGGGACGTCAAAAGGATTTTGGGAATCGCGTAATATCCTTCGTTGCAAACGCATATAATTCCTAACCAACAAATAAATGTTAAAAAATCTATCTCAAGTGGTTATGTTTATTTATTTAACTTACCGTCGATAATCTTCTTCATATAGCATGTATACGATTACTGGTAAATAATTCATGATTTTTCACTTCAAACAACACCAATTGATAAATAACAGTCGTAGCGTCGAGTGTTTTGACGGATGTTAATATAACAGCGAAAATGTTAAAATACATCGATGTAGTTAACAGTCAGTCGCGTACAGAATAGCATTTTCGTAACATCTATCGATGTTAGAACTTTACAGCGCTGTTAACGATAACATTTGTGTTCAGAATACCACCATTAATCTACTATTTTTATCAATGTAGTTTATTTTACATCGTTCTATGTCAAATGACATTCTGATATCTGTTGATATTTTATCAGTAAGGGTCATTATTTATTGTATGGTTTCTTGTGCTGCTATATACTTTTATGTCATACAGATACTTAAAGAGTCACGTTGAAAAAAGCTACTTTTATGTGTATAAAGTTAGAATTTTGCGGTTAATGTTTAACTTTGTTTTTTTTTATGTTTGCATTATAGTTTTTAGAAAATATTGTGTATTATTAGTTTTAAATTTACTTTACATATTTGTAGACAATAGATCAGCCATGCCCATGAAGCATTTACATTTAATATACTCGTATGGTTCCTGTTTTGTTCCTGCGCATGTGTTGTTACTATGTTGTCAATAATAATTATTTATTTTTTGCATCTTCCTGATCTATTTTTGTTTGAGAGTTATAATGTTGTTCTGTTCTCAATGTTTGTTATATTATTTTGTGAACATTTGTAGTTGACAGACAGGTAATTGGACGATAGTTAGCAGGGTTACTTTACTGTCCCGTTTATAGGCAGTAGTTTGTATCACAATCCTTCTGTTAATAAGTAAAAAACGTCAGGGTTGCTTAAAAGATAATTGAGATGTTTGCCTATGTGTTTGTGACAGCTCGAATTTTTTTAAAACCAATACCTTTTTAGTTTTTTGTATTTTTAATTGCACTTTTGATATTATTTTCAGTTATTATATTGTTTTTGATTATAGCAATATCATCTTAATTTGTTTGTTTATCTGATATCCATTAAATAATAATTTTTCTACAATCTTTAATTGATGTTTCAATTTGAATTATCCAAGGGAGTTTTGAATAGTAATTGTTTGTAATTGGTTTTGATTACTAATAATAGTAATCAATTAAATATAGATATTATTACTAATATTTTTATATAACTCTATACCCCTACATCTGGATGCACTAATAATAATAAACATAAAATAACAAAGTCAAAAACTAAATTGCAAGACATTTTACATCAACAGGAAATTGTAATAAACAAAACTGACTACTTTATTAACAAACACAAATTTCAAAATCACGACCTTATGTATATTTAAAACAAAATGCTTGCATTAGTTTATTAAAACACTTTTTTAACAACTTCCAAGCAATTTTATAGTTTATTTAACTTTTGGAAAAAAAATAATTATAAAAATTATATTCATTTTTTGAAAGGAAATTAAAGAAATAGTATAAATACAAGTAAGAATTAATATTTTAATTTATATTGAACACAATAATTGAAATCATTTGAAAATATTACTATTCATACAATACAAAATTATTTATATTTTAAAGTAATAAGCAGTAAGAGCAGGACAATTCTCAAAGCAAACATTAATTCGAATCAAGAATACAGGTTTGCTTTGCACTCATGCTCACACCACTAAATTATATTATAAACTAATCGCTTTTACACTTTCATGATTCTTCTATTGTAAATGGGATGAATTGGTGTAGGTGATGTGGGCGATTTAACGATTTCCGGCATGACAACTGGTTCCTCGGCTGAATCCGCAGGTGGGGCTTCTAATTCTTGTGGGACGTCGGTTACATGAGTTGCATCATCAACTGCATGTTCTTCTTCGGATGCTTGTGACGTCATCATCATATCGTCTCCAAAGTTTGTGTTTAGGTTGTAATATCTCGGAGATTCAGCGCAATCGATGGATTCGTCTGATCTTGTGCATGTGAAGATTTCCTAAAAAATAATATATATGTAATATACTGAATATGTAAAATAAAATTAAAATAATAAGAAATTAATTTTTTTAAATATTTAAAATACCTAAAATATTAAGATAAATATTAGAATAAATATTAAGTACATATAAATCTAAACACCAGAGCTAGATGTGTTGCATATAGTAACTATCTACATAATATAAACAGGAAAATTAATTGTTCAAGTTTTTATTAAAAGTTTTACCACGTTCTCATAATATAATTATTAAGTATTAAAGTGTGTTAAATAAAATTGGTTGTTATTTTTTTTTTTTTTTCAATTGACTACATACATAATAATTTTTTTGAGCATTGTTATTTTGCTTTTGGCAAATACCAATATATAATTGTCTATTATATAAAATCTGCAATTAGTTTAGATTATGAACATGTTTATGTCTATAAAAAATAATAACATTTTTAATAATTTATGGCATCTTGCTATATAAAGTTTTTAAGCTATTTAAGTAAAGAGTCTACACTAATGTCAGCCATTAAAGACAATATTCAAGCTGTTGTTTGCTAAATAGAACTTTAGTTGTGCAAAAATGTTTTGTAAAACCTTTTCACAAAAATTACCCTTTGCAGACAAAGTTAAGGTGAGCATTTACTGAATATTATTTTCTACAAGTAATTGCAAAGTTTGTATATTTAAATTAAAAGAATGTTTTAATAATTAAATTGGGACATCTTATTAGAAAACTGTATACTATAAAAATTACAAATTAGTAATTTTACAGTACAAAAGTTTCATCTTGAACTAGGGTGATTATGCAATATAGTATGCAGGTTCGTTGTGCCAAACAAATTATTTAACAATCATATTTCTTAGTTTAGACATTTTTTGTTAATAAACAAATCTTGTTTTTTACAAATAGCTTTTTTGTTGTTTCTATGTGCATTTTTTAACTTATAGTGTTCTTCTGTTTGCAATTTAACTTACTACGGGCCAAATAAAGAGTTAAAAACCGTATGGATATTGAAAAGTTTTTTTCTATAATTCGTTATATCAGCAGTCTAATGTCTAGACTCATGCGATACACTATCTTCTTGATTTTTATAACTTTTGTTTTTTTTTTTTGTGATACTCAGTTTATATGTTATTTTTTATTTTTTAAGTTTAAAGTTTAAGCAACACCTTAGACTCATACCTCACTTTAGTGGCGCAACATGTAGCAACACACAGTCCAAAATGCGTTTGGATAAGTATATTAAGTATTATGTAGTACTTCACCCAAGTACTACTTGCAAACAAATAATATCAAAATAAAATTATTATTAACCCAATGATATGACTATTAATATGAAAAATTTTAATTCAAAGTAAATTTTTGCTGTGGGATACTTTTTCAGTTAACTATTCAATGCAAAATTTAAAAAAAAAGCAGTGAGAAAGTCACAAATTTATAATTAAAATTATTTGATAGATTTTGCCGTTTGAATAATTCAATAATTAAAAATGAGTAAAAATGATAATTGTAAAGTGTGTCTGAAGTGTGAAAGGTAAACATTTGATAGAAAATGTACAGCTAAATGAGAACATTAAAAGTGGAGCCTTCAACACCTGGTTACATAGTTTTACTGTAAGAAAATCAGCAATAAAACAATAAAAATTTACTAAAGAAAAACTTAAAGTTAGTAGGAATCGAAAAAAATAGAACTTTACATGTAACAAATTTTGGTATAAAATAAAGGAAATTGTATAAAAGGGGTGACAAGTTAAATGTAAATGTATTTAAGACTATAGTATACTTGCAGAAAAACCAAATAGAAGATGTTCAACAATTGATTGCAAGGTTTAAGTGTAGCAATGAAGAGAATGGTAATAAATATTGGATGAATAAAAAATACAAAAAAATGTAAAAAAAAATTAAGTAGAGACTTGAAATCATTAGGAAAAAGAGTGCAATAGACTAAAGTGTAATGCTAATGACCAAATGCACACAAAAAAATAAAATAAACGATTAAATAAGAATGGGAAAAAAATAAAATCAATTATAAAGGTTAAAAAGAGAAAAGTAAATCCAATATTATAAAGTTTAAAATTTATTTTTAGAGTAAGGGTTTTTTCCTTTTGTTTTCTTTAGTCTAAAAAAGTATGTTATTGTTATTACTATCAATGTATGTATGGTTAAGCCAATAAAAGTCTTTATTATAAAAACTTCTTATTTTAGTTTATTTAATATAAATAAAATAAAAACTGCTGGTGTCTTTTTTGGCTGCTCGTTTGGTTACCCGTATTAAACTAATTAACTGATGCCACTTTGATGTTCTAGTGAGTCTTAAAAGTTTTTTTTTAATTTTCTGTAAACAATATTAACCATTGGCAAAACAATGGATTTAATTTTTTTTTCTTTTTTATGTATGCGTTTTTGTTATTTTGTTGGCACTTGAACATGATTTTTTATTGATGCTCTCTTTGCGCAACTACAATTATATAAAAATAAATGTGATTAACACACTTTTTTATTTTTTGTAGATATTATTTTTGTGTTGAAGAAGTCGTTTTAGTACACTCCCCTTCTATATATCATTATCATTACATAATAACAAAAATAGCAACAAAAAAACGTTTTTTGCGTAACTTGGCTCAAAGACTTTTTTTTATCATTTTTTAATTTTTGTCAAGATATCAAAGATTAAAGATTTAAATTAGTTTTTTGCTGTTTTTTTTAATGATATATATTAACAAAAGTTGATTATCAAACTTGTAAAGCATGCTAATACATACGTTCTAATTTTTTAGAAAAATAGAAATAATCGTCTCTTAAACTTTTGTATTATTTTTTTTTGTATTTGAAGTACTTTGTAACAAATATGTTGTAAAAATGAGTGATTGTTTTATTTGCAAAAAAACCTTTGAGGAAAGACATTTAAGTAACCCAGAAGAAAACTGTTCACTTCTAACAACAAACGTAAAAACGTGAAGAACATCAGCGTATGCAAGAAACTATCAATTCAGTGAGTGTCTATAGTGTGTGCTACAAAAAAAGAGGACCAAAAGACTAGCATCAAGACTTTACATCTTGACAAAATAAATTTGAGTCGGATAAACTTGAAGAACTAGAAAGAGAACCGCAAAAGTCGATTTTTGATTTAAAAAAAAGTTTGTTTTGTAGAAAAGTAACTACTAATGATCTTAAATTGCTATTAAGCAAACAAAAAGTAATTTATTCAGTGTCAAAAAAATGAATTAAAACCTATCCAGTATGTACCGTCGCAGGAGCTTAGTACAATCAAAATTGCAACTTGCGTGTGCATACACTTCTTGCTAAAAGCACCAAAAAGGACAATTACCGGGAACAAAGCCATAAATAAAATGATGATGATTGTCAATTTTCTATAACATAGAACATAGAACATTTTACGCAATGGAAGAAATTATTACACATTATTTTAAATATTGCTATTGAGCATGAAAGTGTAGTTTATCGTATTGTCAAAACCGGCTTTAGTAATTGCACAATTCAGTATAATTGCAATAATTTCTTTCAAAAAACATAAATCAGCAAATCTGCGGTCAAGAGACATCTTCAATGTAAAAACTAATTGTCATTTTTTAAGCAACATTTACCTACAGTCCCAAATTTAGTTTGGTTTTACAGGAAATGAAGCTGGTCTGCTGGAATTCCGAGATGAAACTTAGATACCAACGCTTGAGCGTTCATATAACTTAAACTGTAACTTTTTTTACGTACTAATAATTATTATTGAGATATTAATATATTTATTTAATATATATTTAACGGATCAGTCTTTACATTAGTTCAATACATAATGTTTTAAAACATAACAGATTTTGCAAAAGTTTTAAAACTATTACATTATGGCGTTCTGTAGAAAAACTACAAAACATAAAAAATTAACAAAAAATAGTTACAACCATAAGAAATTATGGTCGAGAACTTTAGGTTAAGCTTTTCTAATCTTCTCCTACACAATATAAAAAAAATTACACTTTTGATTCATTTGCTTTTTCAGATGTACATAAAGACGGAACTAATAGCTGATTTAATTTTTCATTTAATTTCATTTGTTTGTAACTTCTTTGTCATCTTTAAACATATTTCTTTGTTTATCCTTTATTTCTTTGCGCAATCTTTTGACTTTGTATAGAATTTTATATTTAATCTGTTGTATAAGTGTGAATGTGCTTTCCGTTTTATTTCTTTACACTCATCAAGTCATCAAATCATTGTTTTTTGTTTTTATTCTTTTTGTTTTAAACAATTTATACTTTGTTATTCTTTTTCTAGTGTTATAATTTTAAATTTAAATGTCGTCTTTTTGTTACTAATGTTTTATAGTTCCTTTTTTATATATTTTTTTTTTAAGTTCTTTGAAGATTTTGTTCTATCATCTATTTACTTTTATTTTATATTGTTTTGATATTTTATTTTTTTATTAAGTTCCAAATAAAATGAAATAAAAATAGTACTAATATATAATAATCCAAAAGGTCTAAAACCCTAAAATATATTAACTAAAACATATCTGACTGCATCAAGTTTGATGTGGCGCAATCAGTTAACAGCAGGTATGCTTGTTTTTTTATCAAAAGCATGAAAAGGAATAAGAAACTTTTTCCTATACTGTACGCTCAAATGCCACAAAATGCGCAAAGTAAAGAGATCTTGTCTCTCAATAAGTCGTGTAAACTCACGGTGAGCTTTGCGATTAAACACGGCATCTAGATGCAATTCTCTCTACGTTTGCGCCAATGGCGCCCGATCCCATCACAGACCTACGTGCAAACTTACATAAAAATCAGGACATATACAACTACATGCGCAGCATGCAAAAGACCGCACACCGCAAGTTTTAAAGACTATCCAGTTTATCTCAAATCAATCTTCTAAACTCCATTCCAAGACGCTTCTTAAAGGCAGACTCACGTTCTTTTCCAAAACATTCTCAACGCCAGCAATTCTATGTACAAGCAACAACAAAATTGGGCAATAAACACTACTACGCATTCAGTCTGCTTCTCCTCCGCTTGGATTTTATTATCTTTGTTTTATCTCTTAGTTTAATAAGCTGTCCGTTAAACTGAATTTCAGACTTAGTCGTGGTACAAGTTCTTTCCAAACACTATGCAACGCTTATATAGCACATAACGTGCATTTTTAAGTTTTTTATCAAAACAAACTTAGCAAAGCATTGGAAAAGAAGTAAACGTTGTTTAATATGCTTTTCTAAAAGATGGTAGCGGAGTGTTTGAAATAAAAAAAACAAAGGATTAAGCATTGGAAAAAGAAAAAGAAAATCTAATTGATTTGATGAACATATGTTTGCAAAAAAACCAAAAAGTGCTAGTTAAAAAACTAAAAAAATAAAATAGAATCAATGTATGAACTGAGTATAAACAAAAACATGAAAAATGTTTTGAGAATTGAGAATGCAGATGAAATTGACATGTACGTAAATAAAGATAAATTGGAATAAGTGAAAAGATATAAGCATCAGCGTACTGAAATTACAAAAAAATTGGAAAAGCGAGATAGAAGGGTTTGCATAAGAATGGCAGAAACATCATTTAGAAGAATTTTAAGTAGCAAGTTAGAAATAAATCTGCAAAAAAATGGTTGTGAAGTGCAAAATGTTTTGTATAAAGTGTGTTCCGATACGAATGTAAAACGAACAATGTAGAACAATAAAAAAATAAAAGACGCATAAAAGCATTTGAAATATAGCTCTGAAAGAGATTATTGGAAATTAAGTGGTCAGGCAAAATATGAATTAAAAAGGGTTGAGAAAAACAGGGATGACGTTAGGCGGTAAGCGGGGTTTTGAGTAGCAATACGTCAAACGGCGCCGTGGTTCATAATAATCTAAACTTGCATCATATTATTGTCAAACATTTTGTTTTGTGTCATATTCAATTAATTCAATTCAATTCAGTTTATTTATTTATGTAATATACTAAATGGTTGATGCTTATACGTACTTCTTTACGGTGTGGTGCTAATTAAAAAACATGTTTGTTTTGTGTTGCTTAATGTGATGCTGCAGTTTGCAACAAGCAACAGTAACCGTACAAAAATGCCTTAGCGAGGTGTACAAGCATTAAGATTTAAGTGCTTATATCTCCTTGGTTTATTATTTTATTCCTTATGGCAATTTTTATGCAAAAACAAGAGCCAGAAGCCTAGTACAACAATTATAATTTGTACCTTCACAAGCATCAACACAACTTTTAGTTAAAAATGTACCCGGGACTACACCCTTGGAACAATTTTCATTAAAAAAATCTACATTTTTTTGTCAAATCCTATCAGTTTTGGATAAAACCAGCAACGCCCCTGCCTTTAAATCAGATTTGTAGGAGTTTGATCTAATCACAAAAGCACCCGGGAATACTATAGAACAATACTTATAAAGCAGCACTAGAATGACCTTACCTTGTGTAAGGCTCAGGTGCCGTTTAAAAACCACGTTCTCCAAATTGCCAAACGTTATTATCAAAAACCTAAGCCCAAGTGCGTTACGCAAACCAGACGCTTGCAATGTCTCAAGGCTTAATAACTGTGAACCAAATACAAGCTATAGTTAGTCAAATCACAACCACTCAATAGTGACAATAATAACTCTAATATATGACATTAATGCAATTAACCAAAACTAAGCTTATTACTGCTTATCCATCTTAAACGTAAGTTTTTAAAAGCTTTACTTTTATTATTTTATATTATTTACCGAAAAAATGTGTGCCAAAAAAAAGCAAAACCCGTGATACTCACTCAATAATAAACCAAAAAAAGGGGGAGAGAAAATTGTTTTGCAAGCACAGGTTCCGCAAAAAGCGTAGTTTTAAAGTCAACAATACTCTACACCTAGTTTTATTGCTAGCTTTAAAGCTATAACATTCAACACATCAGTTAATTACTGAAAGAAATCTACCTG
Organism: Tachinus rufipes; assembly: GCA_963932245.1. Lineage (NCBI taxonomy): Eukaryota > Metazoa > Arthropoda > Insecta > Coleoptera > Staphylinidae > Tachinus > Tachinus rufipes. Next base: position 43,326,793 of record OZ010743.1, on the reverse strand, counting down.
CTGCGATGAGCCAAAAGCACCCATTTCAAAACAGTGGTACTCTAAAAAGTAACTGCTGCACTCATCTCCAAGACTCAATTCCTTGAAGGGAAAGCCGCTTTTGCAACGGTTTCACTTTGAGTTACTATTTAAAAAAAAAAGCTAAAAGTTTTGCATTAATTCCATTTTCTCAGCTGTCAACACTAGTCTAAAACGTAACTGCACAACAAACAACACGGTTGCATGAAATAAATTCGGATATTTTCTTCTCACTTTGAAAAATATATGTAATTTCGACTCTTTTTCAGTTTGCTTTGTATATGTATGTATTTGTATATCTTGTAAAGATTAAAACATTTATCTTAATTGTATTATAAACATCAAACGGGTTTTTAACTGATTGCACACATGTTAGACAAAAGTTATAACAAAACAAAACATTTACTAACTGCTTCTAGAACTATGTTTTGTTTATATAAAATATAGCGATAAACTGTTTTAGCCAACTATTAAACAGCTGCAGACTGTCATAAAAAACAAAACGCCTTAGACATAAGAAATCAGTGCTAAAATCGGGTTTTTACGGTTAATCTTTAAAAACATAATTGCAGTAATAAGTTAAATGTAACAGGTGGTATACCAATAACGTCATCTGCATAAAATCAATGTTGTATTAACCATCTCTTGATATTTATTTTGAGACTCTAGCTTCTAGTTTAGCAAAACAAAAAAGGAAGAAGCTTAAAAAATTCTTTGCAAAAGACATATTTTTAAGTAGTAGATTGTTGTTGTGGCCATAGTTTCAAGCACCGATTTAATAATGTATTACATACGTGGGCAAGGGTATGCAAAATAAATAAATATTGGATATTTCTTCTTAAAATTCTTCAATTTTACAATTTGTGTAAAGTAAACAATAATTATGTAAAACATTTTATTTTTATATTTTTATATTTTTCTATACATAATTTATGTTTTAAAATATTTTAAGTCTTTTTGCACTGTCTGAATAAAAAATTGGCACACCACTGCTGTCTACGTACTCACAATATTTATACTTTTTCTATCCGATTCTTTATCGCATTAAAAAAACCACCTTCGTCTGGCCGAACGAGTGTCAGTTTATCGGAATCGGTTAAACAGGTCACTTCATTGTATTTGTGATGGATGCAGTATTATTATAATTTAGTAAATTTTATTCAGTTTATGTGTGATGATGTGGACATATTGAATTGATCGGATGCATCTCATAGGTATGTTTTATTTTTAGTGTTATGTTTTGTCATTCTGCAAAACTGTTGATAGTAATATGTGATGGCTGATGAATCACTGGTGGTTACAATTGACTATGTACGTGAGTTTCGTTATTGGCGAATTATGGTAATAATACATTAAATATGTGTTTATAAGTAACTGAGAAAGTACAGATTTTCTATTATTTTAGATATATTAATATGTACATGTTCTACTTGTTATGCATATTAACTTAATTAATCATTCTTTATCTAGTATTTATCATTGTTTAATAATATAGTATGTATACGTGACAATGCATTTATATAATTAAAAAAAAACTAAAACTAAACGTAGTTTCAATGTGTTTAAATATATTAATGATATCTATTGACTTTGTTTTATGCTACCGTTGTGTGGTGATAATCTAAACAAAACACAATAATATTAAGAGCATACCGACCGCTACCTTGATTTGTAGTATTTTAACAAAAACGGCAACTTCCCCTTCATCGCTGCTTCTACAAATAATTTGATAATCGATTTATTTTTTTACTAGTACATTTAGAAAAGATTTAACTATGAAATATCGAAGTCTTTTAGTCAAATAATAGTTAGGAAATAGCCGAAAAACCCATCAAATATAGAAATAATTGCGTTTTTTTGTATTTTTGAATGCACATTGTTGCTATTTGCAAATATAATTTCACAAAAAAGACTTCGACATATCATAGTTTAATCCTTTCTGAATGTACCGGTAAAAAATAAATCGATTATCAAATTATTTGTAGAAGCAGCGATGAAGGGGAAGTTGTCGTTTTTGTTAAAATACTACAAATCAATGTAGCGGTCGGTATGGTCTTAAGTAAAGGCGTTTGTACCAAAGAACATACGAAATCATAGATTATGTTGAATACCTATTTATCAATTAAATTAAAAAATGTTTTAGTAAACATTAATATTAATAAATAAATGTCACAACTTTATTAATATTTGGTATTATTAAGCAAAAACATAATCTCAACCAGCTTCTTGTTTTTGGGTTACAACATTTTATTTGAAATTATCTGTATCTAAAACGTAAGTTGGTAATTGAAACAACGTTTTATGTCGTTTTTCGCCATATGCAAGAAAGAGTGAATGTAACTACAATTTTGGATACATCTTTAAAATGTATTTGATTTATAACACAATATTGCTCCTTATGTGTTATAGTGGTTAGCGTATTTGACTGCTACACCTGGGTCTAGGTTTTGAGAACCCTATTTGCAACATCAATTATTTTAGGTAGTTAAGAAAACATGTTGTAATGAGTATGACTTTGTTGGATAAAATGAGAAACTTAAGTTGTTTTGTGTACTGTTTGGAATCTAGATATTGAGTATACGTTGAGAACTCAATGTTGGTACAACAATGCTCTTGCTATCACTACTATTTATATATTATAGTTGTGATGAAGGAGGCGAGAGAAGCAGCGCACCGACTACAGATAAATGAACACAACAATTTTGGGGCTTACAGATCAAGAATAACAGATGTGTTACATGAGGAAAAGACACTAAACATGAAATTAGACTTTATGAAATATTATTGCACACAGAAGTCATTTCATGTAATAATTTCATCGCGATATGAATAAACAAATAAAAAATACTTGGGCACAATCAATGGAACCATCGGGTGTACGGGTGGGACTAAAATTTACATTAGCACTGGAGCCAAAATATATGAAGAAGGAGCCGGAGAACATTGATTACGTTATTTCTAGGAAACACGCTTTAGTGGTTTAAGCGGAGGTAGCTACTATTGAATGGTTTGCTATGAATTAGGATTGGGAAATATACCTACTACTACAAACCATGCGCTTGCTAGTAGATAAATCTAAATTGGTGATGGACTGCATAACTAATCTGAAGGCATTAACTACAGACAACAGGGTATTCCTGATTTGGATACAAACGGATTAGAAGTGAAGGTAACTTTAAGGCAGTATGCCAAAAAGAAAACTACAGTAACATTTATTGGACCTAAACTTACTTTTGAGATCTTGTATGCAACCGGTAAAGAAAACAAATAATCCGTAGGTAACTTCAAAGTAGAACAGCTTGCCAAAAAGAGAAATACGTTGACATTTTAGTAGACCTAAATTTATTGCTGGGATGCCGTACAAAACCGGTAAAGTAAACCAATCATCTGTAGTAAGCTTGACACGGAATTGATAATGTACACAAAGTTGTTCTTAAAAAGACTATCACGCATTACCCATACAATGGTACTGCAAATAAGCAGAACAAAACTGCGAAAGTTTAAAGAACTCGTAACTGGACAACGTGGTCTAAACAAACACAAGCATATAATGGGAATCCAGTGAGATTTGGAAGTTAACTGATAAGCAGTTGGTCTCATGTAAAATAGCTGTAAAACGCACAATAAAGAAAAGAAAAAAAGTAGAAAGAAGACGGATATCCTATATTATGGCTGTCTGAAAAACAAAGAAACTACGCTACATCTGCTGAGTTAGTTTACAATACGCAACGTAGAACTAACAAGAGCTCAAGGCAGTCTTTTAGTATTTTTTTTTTTAATTTTATTGAAAAAAACGGAACTACTAGAGGAATAACAACCAAAAGTAGATAATAAGACAAAGAGACCGCAGACATGGAAAGCTAGAAGTACTACCTTAAGAGGAAAAAAATCTAGCATATTTGACTTATTACATTGATAAGTTTTACTTTGTGTAGTTAACTTGTTTAGTTATACTGGCTATTGTTATACTATTTTTTTTTTAATTTACACAAAAATTGATAGCAAATAACAAATAATTAAATATATATATTTTTAATAATAAAACTTACAATTAAATTTTTATACAGATTTTCTAGTAGCTTTCAACCTTTTACGTGTGGAAAATAGCTAATAAATTTCAAATCTTATTTAGTGTCATAAAATAAATTGAGTTACAATTATAATCACAATACTAAAGTTTAGAGTTTAAAATTGAAAACACTTAAAATACAAAACACGTATCTATAGGGTGATTTTTTAGCCTCTCTAAACTTTTGATAGAAACTGCCCTCAAACAAAGTTTGTGCGCTTCAAGTGTCAAAATGATTCAGTATAACGCTTGCAAATTGTTGAAATATGTTATCAAAACTATTGTTTTATGCACAAACTATAGAGCAATTTTCAAATTTTATAATGCATATAATCGCTTAACCGAGCAATGTATCTGCCGAATTAACGACAAATTACAAACAACATTGCGTTTCCAACAAAATATTGCTGTTTTTGCTGGTGTTGTGTTGATAACAACCAGTGTTTGTCAATTTGTTTACGTTTGCAGGCAGTTGGAATTGTAATTTAACTACGTGGAAAATGTTGCGTAAAGATATTGGTTAGGTGCCTTACAAGATTTAGCTTATTGAAGACGCAAGGCTATTGTTTGCGTTGTACGTTTGCTGATGGGGTTTAAGTAAAATCGATTGCAACTGTAAATAGAATTTAACCGAAAAGTTTTGTTTAGCGACAAAATTTATTTTGACTAAATGATTACGTTAATAAACAGAACTGTCGTTTTTGAAATAAAAATAATCCAAAATCATTCAACAATTTTGCAGCTGCATTCAGAAAAATGCATTGTAAACTGAGGGTTGTATGCCGGTTGCATCATTGGCATTTTTTTTTAAATAAGATACAATATGGTTCCAACATGATGGTGTCACATGTTGTACTGAATTTGGAGTTACTTTAAAGTTTTTGTCCGTGCCGATAAACTAGCATCAATAGACAAATTAGAGCAAATTTAAATTGGATTACTGCAAACATAACATGATCGAAAATTGGATTGACAGAAAGCTTTTTATCAAAATAGTTGTGGCTGAAATTTGTTTGAAATAGTTTATAAGAATTAATGACATTGAATGATATTTCTCATAAATCAAATAGTTCCAAAATATTTAATTTGGTTGATGTTTAATTAAGAGTTTAAAGTTTGGGAGCATTAAAATTTTAAAATTTAACACAAGTGTCATGTATATAAAGTTTTTTTTGTGGAAGCAATCTCATAAAGTTTTATGTTACAGTTTGACTTAATAAAAACAATTGAAACCAAACAGGACAAACATTTTTTTATGTAGATGGTAATAGAGAACAGACTCTTTTTAAACAACATCTGGATTTTGATCTAATGATATGAATTGCTTATAGATGAGTATAGTAATCCTACTTTAATTTTTTTTTAACACGTTAACTGCTACGAGAAGCAATTGTACACCTCAACGCTCAAAGATTTTGGTGCTGCGAGAAGCATGGATGCATCTCACGCGTTACTGTACTTTTGAGTTGTGTGGTGATTCTCGTTTGCCGTTTATTCATATATAATATGTTTTCTAGGTGGCCAGGAGAACTGTTTTATACATTTAGCCTGCAATAAGTCTTCTAAATGGGTAAGAATATTTTATAATGCTTAAACAAACGTTTTAAACAAATTTAATATGTTGGCTCAATATACCCATTTTTGAGCTAACGTGTTAAATATAATATAGTCAAGTGTGACCTATTTATTCATTAGAATTAAATATTATTTGGATGCGTTTTCCGCAAACATATTGTAGTATTATATGTCGTTTTTATTAACTTTCTACTTTATTGCAATTTTATATTTTGAGCGGAAGCTATTCCATCAAAACAAATTTTTTTTAGCGTGGATGTATAACGATATAATAGTTAGAAACAAACATGTTTTTACGTTTACTAACTCGACAATAACATTTTCAAAGCATAAACTACTAAAAACTAAACAATAATCAACGTTTTCTGTGACACTGGAATGAGATAGTCAAAGTCATCTGTATTTATTGCCGTAAAATTATGTATTAAGAAGATATTGCTAAGCAATACAAGCTATTACATTTTAAAACATAGAGCACACGTTTTTACAGAAATTGGGACAAACGTAATGTCATAATGTGAATTGACTGCCATTTTGTCAAAATAAAATAAAATATGATTTTACGGAAAGTTTATTTGAAGGTGTAAAATTGATGACATTAAGTTGTTCTCGTTTTGCGGAATTTTGAATTGTTGTTTGCAAAACATCTGGCTCTAAATTGTTGATTTCCTCTTTAATGTTGGTTTTCAAGACTTGCAAGGTTTGTAGTTTGCTGTGTTAAACGCGAGATTTTAAAAAAGAAAAAGTTTGGCGCCGTCAGATTTGACCAGCCAGTTCAAATTGCCAAAACGGGAGATCACACGGCTTGGAAATTGATGTTTTAAAATCTCCATTGTTGTCCAAGTTGTGTGAGCGGTTGCTCTGAACCAACAGTGCTTGAGACCCAATTCACTAACTTATGGTAAAAAACTTGTTTAATATCTGTCTGTAGCATGTAGCTCAAAAAAAAAAATAAGGGCCAATCACTTTTTTAGAATGTCATGGTTCATTATTTACGCTGCATTAAAACCGGAAATTTGGCAAATAAGCAGTAACAATAATTCCGCGTTCCCAGGGTGTGTATTGCTCTATTGCTTGTTGTTAACTAATTCTATCTGACTACAACATAAATGTCAAAGCACAATGAAATCTGATGCCATTTGCAAAAATTATGGCACATTCACATTATGTCATTACTTTTGCCCCACCTTCTGCTTGTGTTTTATTTCTGTTTTATTGTGATTAGATTAAATACAATTATTTTAAAAATTATAATGATTTGAATATTTTCAAATACTGTGTACTACCTTGTAAAACTAATAACATTACCAATATATTACATGATGAGCTTAAAAAGATTTTAAAACATCTTAACCAGTAACATTAACCCGACATCTTGCAAACATACAGACTCGAGAAAACTGATTCAACCCAGGACGCTATTATTTCAAGACAAACAGAAAAGCCACAAGCACCAAAACCAATTTTTTTAAGTTTTTAAGAAACCTTGTTGTTGAGTGCTTGAAACCGTCAAGATGTGGGTTAACCAGTAACATTAAACTTCTTGCAGACATACCTTATTATGGAAATAATTGTATACTAAAATACTTTCGTCATGATGCAAATAAAAGCAATAATTCATAAATTTAAGTATGTATTTGCAATAAACTTTGAACATACGTTTATACAAAAAAAATATTGACATTATTTAAAAAATGTGTTTTTAAAATATAATAAAAAGATTATTTTTAATTTTAACATGGTTTGATTGTTTAATCACACCCTAGCATGTATTGTAAAGATTCACATTTGTTTGGTTCTTTTAATAATTCTATGAGTTATAGGCACTTCTAAACTCAAGTTGGTGTAATAAATGAAGTACATCATTTTTTTAATTTATATTTTGCTGATTTGCTGGTGTGTTTTAAAACCTACTATGATTTTGATTACTTTTATTTGAAACTTAATTTTAATTTGGTTAATAAATACTTTTACTTACTTGATTGAATACAGTTTCTTCGGGACAGATGAAACTCCATCGGAAAGTTTGGCTTCTCCCATTTGCATAGGTAACAGGCAAGCATACGTGGAACAATTGGCATTCATTTTCAACATCAGCATAGTATCCATATTCGCGTCCTTCACAACTGAATGAGTCTTCTATGTCGGCTCTGATACTAGTAGCATTGCTTGGCAGTGTTAACAAAGGAGCTGGCACTTGCTTTTGAGCAACCTGTAAATATAAAAATAATTTGATATTTTAATCATTGAACATTTTTATTGTTATCAATCACAGAATTTTACATGAATTAATTTGTTACTAAATTTTTTATTGTTACTAAACTTATCAATTATCAATTAATACCTTTTACTATAACTAATTACTTTATTTGAAATGTATTACTAAGTTTTACATTTGCTACTGCAAACTTGATAACTGTCATTCATCAATCACTTAATTTTGTATCTATCAATCACTAATTTTTACATTTGTCAATTATCATTTTTGACGTTTTTTAATTAATAAACTGATGTCAATAAATTATTAAATTGAGAACATGTCAAACCCAAACTTGATACATACTTATTGACACTAGTTTGAAATTAAATTAGTCATCTATTTAATATTGGTCACTGAAATTCATATCTATAAATTACAAAATTTGACACTTGTGAATAATTCTAAACTGTTGTTATTTATTAAATTTGACAATGAATTTTTGTATAATAATGTTTATTAATCTTGATAAATAACAACAGTTTGAAACACAATGCACACTTTGTTTGACTTTTCAATTTTAAATTTTAATCAAGTTAATTGATCACTTACTTTAAAATTGTTGGAAAACTCTGTTATCAATGAGTAAATTTGAAATATGTCAATTATTATTTTACTGAACAGTTATCAATCACTAAATAAAAAAAATAATTGAAAGGTGTTTAATCTTTCCAAGTTTTAGGAATAAGTTTTACTAAATTTTATCTGTTACATACAGTTTTGGTTAAGTTTAATTATTTTATTTAATAATCAATGAACAGAAAAACATCCGTTGATATCCTTTTTTATATTTATATCCTGCAACAAGTATAAATAGACAAAGAAAAAGATTATTCTGCCGTCATTAGGAAAAAACCGTAACCACAGTTTTGGGAAAAAATTGGTTTATTGGGTTGGTTTGTTTGATTTTTATCTGTTTTTAAAATATGAAAACTGTAAATTTACTGAAAAAACATTAAAAACTATTTTTGTGTAATAATTATTTACAGCTTTTATGCTAAATATTGTTGAAAGTTTCAGCAATTTTATTCAAATCAACCAAAGCGCAAATGCAAATTATTAACAGGTTATGGACCCAGAACTATTTGGATGGAAATTCTTAAAATTGCAAATGCTGATTGCATAGCTGTTAAGAAATCAGTCAATACAACCTCACTAATCAGCCAAACAATGTGACAAGTCTGTTTGTATTTGCAGTAAAAAAAATCCAAACAGTAATTGGGCAAGTCAAATGAAAAAGTTTGTTTGTTATATGAAAAAAGTCAGAACTCACAGTCGAAGATTTGCAAAGACGATTTTTTAGCTTTAATTACGACACTACAAAATCAGTCGTGAAAGCTAAAAACACGAACATCAAAGAGAGCTGGATGGTTCTATAATTCTGAGACTTCTACCTCTAAAACTGTATCATTTTTGTACTGCCTGGGATAATAGTTCCAAACTTGTCGAACGCCTACGATTGGAAAATGGCAGACTTGACAAAACCGATTCAAGCCAAGACGTTTTTATATTAAGACAAACATAAAAGCCACAAGTACCAAAGTCAAATGTTCGAAATTTTCAAGGAACTTTGTGAGTTGGGTGCTTGAGACCGTCAAAATGTGGGGAACAATGATGAGGACTTCTGGCATCAGGACGAACACTGATCAGGTACAACATATATGATGTTTTGGATAGAGTGGCTGTCTAACTTTATTGAACTAGAGGAGTGATCAACTGTTATGATCAGAGAAGCAAACAAGTTTAAAGGAGTTGATATGGGCGATGTGAACTTTTAATGGACAGAACTGGGATTGTGTAACATTAAGAAATGTGTAATTACAGTCTGTTGATGCGCAAGTGTCACTTTTTAAGACTTTTAATTAAAACAAAAATAGTTGCCATAATCAAGCAAAACGGAAAGTTGTTTGAAAAGATATTTTGTTGAGTCAAATCTGAAAGATGCATGTTGTAGACTTCTTCAATTAAAACTTGGCATGAGAGACTTGTATTTCAAAATGTCAAGTATGTCATAAATAATTTTGACAAGGATGGCATTTAGTACACAGATAATTGGGAAAATAATATATGAGAAGGATGTGTATATAGCAAGCAAGCTACATCGAAATTCTAATTTCAATTATCAAAAAAAATTTGGACAAGTTTTAGGTTTGATTTATGTCAATCTTTGGTAGATGGATGTCACGTTTTTAGAAGGAGCCAAGTATTTCTAATTTTTTAAATATGATTTTTCACATTTTTGTACATAAAGACCAAAGACAAAACCGTAGCAAAACTGAAAATTTTCTTGAAAATAGTGGAGAATAAATTTGATAGAGGTAGAAGTATTTAATGTCAGACAACGACGCAAAGAGGTAGAAGTGTTTAATGTCAGACAACGACGCAAAAAAAATCAGAACACATAGTCTATTGAAAAAACAGGGAATTTTTTACATCAAATTCAATGCATATTATAAAATAGTAGGATTGAAAGAGAAATGCAAGCAGTTGCTAAGAAAGAAAATGTATGGGCTAAAGCTGTGTGTTATTCAGTATTTATATTGAGTCAAACAGGAACCTGTTTAATTAAGAGTCAAAGTCTAACAGAACTTTGGTTTAAACAAAATTTGAAATTGAACAAATTGAGAATATTTGGATGTGATTGTTATGTATTTATCCTTAAACACAAACAACACATATCAGAAAAGGGTATATGTGGATTTGCCGTGATATCGGATTTATTATATAAATGTTGCAATGCGCGATGTCATCTTCAGACAAAGTCATTTCCGTTGCGAAGGTCAAACCTGAAAAAAGTGACAAGTTTTGATGTCAGGACTGCTTTTTTGTATGGAGATCTTAGAAAAGAAATCTATTTGTATTAGCTTAAAGGTTTTCATGAAAGCTCTAAGAGAGAATGTCTATAGAGACATTTACTCAATTTGTTTGTAAGATCATAGGGTCTAAAACAAGCTTCAAAAAACTGTCATGGCTAGATTTTAATTTTTTGATGACACTGACTTTTGTTGAAGCAGATCATGAGTTGTGCATTTTTTATTATAAAGACAGAAGCACAAGCATTGCTTTTTTGTGGATGATGGACTTATTGTTGGTGAAAGGTACGTAGATATTACATTTAAGATGACATCAACAATAACTTTGAAATTATTTTTGAAAGAAAATTTAAAAATTGATCTTGGTATACAAATCGACATTAAGCCACGAAAATTTTTTGTCAACTAACTCAAGTATACCAAGAAAATAATTCAACGTTTTAATTTTGATAGCGGTACTCTACATTATTTTTAGAAGTATATAGTGTTTAAAGAAGAAAACTTTATAAACAATGAGCCGTTAGCCAAATTTATGTTCTATTGTAAGACAATTGGTAGTTTACTATATCTGGCAACAATGTTTTGTCCCAAAATCAGTAAACTACTTGAGTCGTTTCTGCAGTAAATCAATCAAAAATTTTTGGAAAATGATTGTGTTTTGCTATTTGAATGGAACAACAAAATTCGGATTATGGAGGCAACAAGCAGTCAAGACAATTTACCAATGAATACTGAATTATCATTTGAGGTGGATTCATTGTATGGTATACTCAGAAACAACGGTTGGTAGCAACTTTATCAGCTGAAGCAGAGTATCTTATTTATTAATTACTTTACATGAACCAATTACGTGAATAGCCATTGAAAAAGTATTATAAATATATCATTTCATGATATTTAATAATATATTAATGTTGTCGTTGTTTGTTTTGTTAATGGTTACGACAGTGCAACATTCAAAAATAGTATTTATTCTAAAGGATTACTTATAAATAAATTTAACATTGGATTAAATGACGTATTAAAATTAGATATGTAATTGCTTTATTGTGTATTGTGATTTATCTATTTGTTATTATGTTGTATGCAAATTTTTACCAAAATCACTACATACTAATTACTACAATTTCTAAAAGCATGTTTGATTATATCCAAAGAATAATAATAACAATGGTTACGTAAGTCTGGTTATAATTATTTACAATATTAGACTACAGGGTGAGCCCGTTAGGGCAAGATTTGTGAACTAGCAAGGCCATAAATGCATATACTATTTATTGATTGTGTTAAGAAATAACTAACGGAATTACTAGATGAATTTTTAATTATAAGAAGTAACTACACATTTTTATAGATTTTTTTTGCTTTATCTAATTATTATATATAGTTTTTTTGTCATTTGATGTAGATCTGTGAAATTTGATAGTAAAAAAGCTTGCTGCCAAAAGCATGACTTGCTTGAGAAACTAAAAAAGATAGATTGACTATAAACCGTTGGAGTGCAGAGAGATAAGGGATTTAATTTTAAATTGAATGAAACCTACATTTGTTTACATGTTGTATATTCTAATAATTAATAAATTATAAACATGGATTTTACAAACTAAACTTAATAATATAATAAAAATATCCGTAAATAGTTATTCATTTATGTGTAATCTGTCTGAATTATTATTTAACGGTTATGTTTTACAAATGAAGTACTGTTGTTTATTTATTTTGACTATTCATTTGATCATTAAAGTTGACGAACTACTAGGTAGAGATCATATTTTCTAGCTACTTTTCAGATCGAAAGTTAATAGTAACAAAAATATTATAAGAAAACTAAAAAGACATGGTAGTGCGGCTTAGGTCAACCTTGAGTACATTTTTGTACAACGTGTGTTATAATAAGATCATGAACTTTCTAATGACCAAATGAATGATCTTTTACGTATACGCAGACGGTTTGGCCATTGCTGTATACGCTGTCAAAGTTGATTGAATTTAATACTGACGGTTGCATAAACTTGCAAACTAAAATAGTTGATTTACAGAAGATTGAAAATAGTTAGATAATAACTGTCGATTACTTAAAATGTTTTAGTCAGGCTGAACTGAATTGAAAAACGTTATAGTTGATTAGTTTTTTTTTCTGGGTCTTGACCATGCAACAGTTCAATGTTGAAACGCAACGTTGAGCGTTTCCTTGAGCTACCTTGGGCATTTTTTAAAGACAGTAGTAAAAACAGTAAGCCGTCAAACGTCAAAAGACCACTGCTAAGCAAATATGTTGGAACTATTATTCTATATGAATTAGAGATGTTGTCTATATGCAAAAGACGTAGCAGTTTGCAAGAACATGCTATGCCTAACGCACGCTAGGCACTATAGTAGAAATTTTAGAATGCACACTTTTAGTGGACATTATAACCATACAGAGAGTTATGATTACAACAAGAAGCAAATAGAAAAAAAGTCTGTCTATAATAAAAAAGTAAGAGCCAATATAAAGTGAAGACCCAGTAAGGCACTAATTGATGGTATATTTGTATATCAAAGAATTAAATGTTTCTCTTATCTGTAAGCGTTAGAAATTTCTAGGAGGATGTAGTAATACCAACCCTTGATGACAACACTTGGTCGGGTTGGTGAGTCACTCCAAAACATGAGTATGGATGGCTTAAACTAAGCTTCAAGTGTTTGTCATCAAGGGTTAGTATTACTAGATCCTCGTTGAATATAGAGACTTCTAACGCTTACAGATAAGAGGAACATTTAATTCTTTGATAACAAATACTTGGACGGGTAAGTAAATCCTATTTATCTACCCAAATGTTGATCATTAGGAGATTGGTATTACTATCGTTTCCTCTCACATAGTGAATTTAACGCTTGCAGAGAAGAGTAAGTCATAATCTCTTAATAACAAACACTTGGGTGAGTTGGTGGTTGGAAATTCCACTTTAAACTACTTGTTCGTAACCATGCTTTGGAATGACCCGCCCACCCTCAAATGTCCGTCATAGAGGGATTTGATGTTACTATCACCAGCTTTCAATTTTTTGAGAACTAAACTTGTGCGAAAACTTCAGTTTAAACCATCCGTTCATTCTGGAGTGACTCATCCACCCTCCCAAGCTACTACTTATCTATAATCATGCCTTGCCCACCCAACAATTGTTTGTCATTAAGGGCTTAGATGTTACCATCACCTTCTTTGACATAAACATTTCTAACGCTTGTAGAGAAGATAAACTTACAATTTTTTGATAACTAACTGGGTGTGTGGGCGTGAACTCCAGTTCAAAATACTCATCCGTAATTATGTTAGGAGAGTGTTTAAAAATTTAATACAAAATACAAAGAAAAACATCTTTTACTCTATTTTACAACAAATCTGGTCATCCTGGTTTAACAAGAAAATTTAAAAGAAAATAAAATATGAAGAAGGCATTAAGAAAAACCGTGATAGCTTCTAAGTTATATAGTTTGTATAAAATGCACATATCATAAGAGCATACAACGCGTTGTGGCTTAGTAAGCACGACTAGCACCGAAAAAGTACCTGATTTTGTGTTTGGCTGTTTAACGCGTTATGGCTGTCTTTTTTGCTCACTGAGCGTATTTGATGTATGGGCAACAAACAAAACAAAATCACAATAAGATAAAATTTATCAGTAAAGTTTGCTTAAATATATAATTAGACAAATAATAAAAAACGTTGAGATATTGCTCAAGGGTAATAGTAAAAATATATAAAATAAAATACTTTTATTTATATTTACATCAATATACATAAACGTTTTGAGATGTGTTCACCAAGTAACTGATAAGTGATGTTTATACATTTATATATTAATTTGCATAAAACTGTATATGCAGGTTGATTAAGATTGAATCAATTTTATTAAATGATTATATATACGCAAAATTTTAAGAATCAATTTGTAAATCTATTTGTATTTATTTAAATTTTTTTTAATGTAAATTAAAAATCAAAAGACCTATAAAACTCATTTTTAAGTTTGAAAATAAATAAATAATGTTTTTGTTTTTTTTATATATAAAAAAAATCAGTTATAGAAGTGAATAGCCAATAAGGCTTCTTTCTAAATTCCACTCAAACTTGCAAATGTATTAATCCTTTAAAATAATAGTTACTTATAGAAGAGGCTAGATTATGAACAGCAGTCGGTAAAGTCCACGATATATATATTTTTATTTAAAAAAACTGTTTTAATATAATTTTTTTTGAAAATGGTTGTGTCTTCTTCACACAGATTAGTGCCATTATACAGGTATACAAATCTATAAATTTACAAACGTTAGAACGCTTTTTATTAAGATCAATTAATTCAATTAATAGTTTTAATGGTGCATAGTAAAATAATAGATATTTAATTTTAATTTCATTTTGGTTTGGATTTTATTTAAATTGTACTAAATATTAAAATTGTTGTTTAATGTTATTAAACATAAAGATAAAGTTTTAAATTTTAACTAAATGTTAAACTAGCTATTATTTATACACAGTAAGTATAAATTATGCCAAATCACGAAACAACTATAAATAATATAAAAGATTAATTTACTAACAGATCTAAAATTAATACAAACAATCAATTGAACTCGTTTAGATGATACCTTAATTTCTGTTTGAGCCAAATTGATAACCTTTAGTTTTCTAATGAGCACTTGCTGCCAAAATACACAATCGTTAATAAGATCCAATTTAAATTTAAAATGTTTGATTTACTTTATTTTATTTTACTTTAATTTTAATTTTAATTAATTAGGAAATAATGTTGAAATAGTCAAAATAATAATAGGCAAAATAAATTAAATATAATTAACTTTATTTTATAATAAAAATAAATCTAATATCATTAACATATTATATTTAACTTATAATTTTGTTAAACATTTAACTTACCCTTAATTTAGGAGCTGCACACACAATACAGAACAACAATGGTAACACACTTAAGAATTTCATTTTTATATAAATATGTACTTTTAGTGTTGAAGAAATTACACAGAAATTTATTTTTCTATCCGGTTGGGCAGGAGCAACAACACACACGCAGTGCAGGTGCAATTAGTAGTAGTTTTTCGTGAGCGTATGTGACTTGGTCATATCCTCCTAGTATATATAGTAGCTAGTGATGACCACCGAAAAAGGACAAACGTTCGTTATTAGATAAGGACGGCACATCCTTACGGAAACCTCGATAGCTCATTGATAATCAAATGGAATACTATAAATAGTCTAACGTAAATTCGCCAGTTGCATATAAATGCGACTATAGTTATTAATTACCATGTGATAAAATAAATCAATGGATAACATCTATTAATTTTTATTACAATGTAATAGTAGATAATTAATTTTTTATAGTTAAATTTCATTGGCACAAAACTTTTAAATATTAATATTGTTGTTGCGATTAAAAATGAAGAATATCAAATAGGGTTTAAAGAATCGTTATTATTTAAATATATTGTTTGTTTTTACTACCTGAAAAATTTCAATGAAGGTATTTAATCTAGATTAATAAAAGACCTAAACGTTTCTGTTATTTGGTTCCTAGTAATAAATTGCATTAAACTGATATGAAAATGTTATCATAGAAATTTAACTGACGATGTTGTTTGATGAGAATGTATTTACAACTAATTATAAAGTGAATTAGTTTTACACACACATTTTGAGTTTTAAGGCAATATTTTCCAACAAATAAATAATAAACTCTTCCGTGACTATGACATTTTTTATGGCAAAAGACAAACTTGAATCAATAATAACTTGATGATTTTAAATGCATTTTATGATATAAATATTAAACAATATATAGATACAACCTGGCTTTATTTATTCGTAATAAAATTGTTTTTAAGATACTGTTTTGTGTTATATAATAAAATGCAAACCTTTGTTGTTTTCAAAGTAATGTCTTTCTATGCAAAAATACAGATAATAATTTGCAGATGCTGACAATAGAGCATTCCTAGAAAA
Organism: Tachinus rufipes; assembly: GCA_963932245.1. NCBI lineage: Eukaryota > Metazoa > Arthropoda > Insecta > Coleoptera > Staphylinidae > Tachinus > Tachinus rufipes. The sequence continues at coordinate 43,310,060 of OZ010743.1, read as the reverse complement.
CACTGTTCTACATGAGTGTTGAGATTAAAACTAAACTGTTGAAATGCACGTTTTTGTAAATATATTTCATATTATGCTATTTTAGTTTATATTTATAAATATAATAACACAGAAATTAATAAAAAATAAAACAGTACATTTATTTTTAAAACTTTGGATAATTTCCTATAAAAAACATTAGTATACTTGGCTGTCGTTTTCAATATAAATGGTGTTGGTATCATACCTTTATTAAATTAGATAACAATTATTAATTATATGATTGTTATTAGTTGTATTAAATTAGAATAGAATTGTCATATATGTTGCGGCTCTGACCTGGACGTCTTGGATTAGAAGTAAAATTGAGTATTTTGTCATAAATTAAATTCGAGTTGGTTACGGGTAATTCCACGTTAGTTCGGACAAACGTTCCCACATCGACATCTCTGATTTTGCTCAAATACACATGTTTGGGGTACCAAAATATGATGATTCCTCCTTTTAGATCTCTAGGTGCAATACAGTGTAAATGGCGGCCATTTAAATTTTTTAGGATTTTTTTGTCTCTTTTCAGTTTTTGTGCTGTAAATAAGTGTAAAAATAGTCAAAAATCATATTCAAAAGGCTGTATCTTATAGTAAATTTTCCGTAGAAGACGATCCCGCCTCTGCTTTTCTGAAACTTTTCACGGATAATGGACAAAATACTATTTTATTGAAAATTTGATATCATTGATTCCGTTACACCTGAAGAATTGAAATTTGAATATGTTACTCTTGAAATATAATATTTTTGATTGCAAAAATTAAAAAAAGTAGATTTGGGTGAAATAGAACACATAATTGCTAAAAATGGATTACTTTTAAAAGTTTTTTTTTTGGATTTTCCGTAATTTTACTAATATTCCGTTTTTTTTTAGTAAAATTTAAAAAAAACGGACATAAAGATCTCGTTTTACAAGAAGTTTTCTTTCAAAAACAATTGAATTAGTCTAATAAAAAAAAAATAATTGTAGATTGCGATCTTTATGTTCGTATTTTTAAATTTTTCTAAAAAAAGCCGTAAAATTAGTAAAATTACAGAAAATCCGAAGAAAACTTACCCATTACCCATTTTTAGCAATTAAGTGTGTTTTTTAATTCTTGCGATCAATTGTATTATGTTTCAGGAGTATTCTATTCAAATTTCAAGTCCCTATCTGCAGCGGAATTGAAGATATCAAATTCTTAAATCTAATTGTTAGTGCTTTAAAAAAATAAATAAAAGTGCAGAGACGTACAAAATTTTACCAAAATACACAAATTGTTAGAATACATGGTTTAGAATTTTGTAAAATTTGCAAACGTGTTGGTCGAACACAAACCAGTGTAAATATATATAATAAATATATATATATATATATACTGTTTCGAAAAAAAAAATGATAAAAAATAATGATTTCTTTGTCTTTTATAAATTTGCAAAAAAGGTCAAAACAAATATTGAATTAGTGTAATCAAAAAGAAATTTCTTGTAGATTGCAATTTTTATATTCGTTTTTTTAATTTTTCTGAAAAAAACCGGAATATTAAAAAAATACGGAAAATCCGATGAAAATCTCTTAAAAGAACCCATTTTTAGCAACTATGTGTTATATTTTACTTTAAGGCAAGCGATAAACTTTGTTTTATTTTTGCAATTAAAAGTACTGTTTCAGGAGTATCCTATTCAAATTTTAAGTCTCCAGGTGAAGCGGAATCGAAGATAAATTTTTGTTAATAAAATGGTATTTTTCTCATATTCCGCGGGAGATTTCGGAAAACAAAAGACGGGATCGTATTCTATGGAAAGTTTACTAAAAAAATACACCCTTTTGAATATGATTTTTGACAATTTTTTTTCTTATTTACAGCACAAAAACTGAAAGGATACAATATATTCTTAAAAAATTAAAATAGCCGCTATTTACACTGTAATGTACCTATAAATCTAAAATTTTAGGAATTGTCATATTTTGGTACCCCAAGCATGTGTACAAATTTGAGCAAAATCGTAGATGTCGATGTTGGGACGATTGTCCAAACTTACGTGAATTTACCCTTATATAAACTTAAAAATATTAGTAGATGTGAAAAAAATCTCTTGTACTAAGAAACTCTCTGCTGGCATTGTTGTAACACACTCTTGGTGTATTTTTTAAATTAATGGACTCGTATAAGTGCTTAAAAAAAACACAGTCTACAAATAATTTTTCCGTTTTCAGAAGTTGATTTTTTTATTTTTGGAATTTTTTTTATAAAATTGTCTCTTATAACATCTTACTTTTAAAATCTTCAGAATTATTGCTTTTTTATCAAATTTATGACAAATTTGATAAAAAAGTAATAATTAAAATGGCATCAGATAGATTGACCACATTAATCTTTGTGATTGTCTAAAGTTTCAAATATATGTAAAAGTCATAATAAAATTGATTAAAAATATTAAAAAAATGGTATTATTTATTTTTTGTTTTATATTAAAAAAATGTTTAAATTAAATCAGTTTGTGCTTTTTTAGTTAGTTTTCCAACTGCAGTGGACATTAAAAAACTAATGTGTTTAAAAAATGCGGTAAACGACGTACTGTCTATCAGACCTCAGAAATGTTCTACAGCGTTTAAGTCTTGCCGAAAAACTGTTTTTGCATAGACTAAGATGAATGAAAATAGAATCGGTTTTAAGACTGTATTAATGTAAAGGCGCGCTAATATGCCGGAATGAATATTAAAAGAGATGTTGAACAAATTGTGAATTTTATATTTGACCTCTAGGTTTCATTTATAAACTTAGAGAAGACTAGCCTTGGCACCACTACCTTATGCTAAATTGTATTCTATAGGATTTTTCATTAAGAGGTTTTATTTTGATATTTTAAAAAAACGGGTATTTTTTAAGAGAAATCAATAAATGTTTATTTTATTGTAAAGAGGAAGGTATGCTATTAACATTTGAGAACGATTTCAAAATGGCCGCCACGGTTACGGTTGCAGTACCACATTCTTTTCATAAAATTTTTCATGACCAATTTGCACATTTGCGGCTCTATGTCCTCGATAACTTCACGAATTACATCTTTATGGTCTTGAATCGATTGTGGAGCATTGGCATAGACCTTATCTTTCCCGTGGCCTTAAAGAATAAAGTCCAAAGGTGTTAAAATACAAGATCTCGGTGGCCAATTGTGATCACCTCATCGAGAAATAACAGGGTCAGGAAACTTTTCTTGCAAAATAACGATTGCTGAAAATAAACGTTGTCCACATCAATATCTTCCAATTCCGGCCATACAAAATTATTAATCATAGCTCAGTAGCGCCATCCATTCACCGTAACAGTTGCACCAGCTTCATTTTTAAAAAAGTAGAGTCTAATCACACTGCCAGCCTAAAAACCGCACCAAACAGTGACACGTTGAGAAAGCAAAGACTTTTCAACAATCATTCTTGGATTTTTTGAGCCCCAAATTCGACAATTCTGTTTATTAACGTAGCCTCCGAGGTGAAAATGGGCCTCATCACTGAAGATGATTTTTCGATGAAATTCCGGATCATTTTGATGCATTTGAAGGACCCAATCAGCAAAGATACGACGTTTATGGTGACCGGCCGGCTTAAGTTCTTGTGTTTACTGAACTTTAAAAGCCTTAAGACTTATGTCTTTATGCAAAATACGGTGTAATGACGTTTGTGGAATGTCTAATTCTAAAGATTGATAAACCTGGGTTTTTTTCAACACTACGGGCTACATCAGCAATATTCTCATGTGTTCTTGAGCGATGCACACGATTTCGATTCTTCATATCACAAAATTTACAATAAATTACATGGTTGTGAGTAAATGAGTGTAATGCACAAAGTAAAAAACAAAAAATCTTCCATTCAAGTTCGGAGTGCTTGAATTTTTTTTTTTTAGTTTTAATTTAATTTATAACTACATTAAGCTGAGGAAGTATTTTTCTATGGATTTACCTCTGTTAAAATTTAATTACATTATTTTCAGAATACGGTCCACCGGATGTTATTTGAAAGTAATTAGTGTTAAGTTTTATTGTAATCATTTAATTTCATGTTTTATTTTATTGGTTTATTCTTAATCTCTCTATTTTCCTGGTAAACCCTTTCTAGGAATTTCTGCATACCACCAATATGCATTGATATAAATATCAGAAAAAAATATATTAAATTCAGCTACTTATGCTTGTTATACAGTTATATCTTTTAATTTTACCTTTGTTATGTCAAGTTTTGTATTTTGTTTTGAAATACAGTACTGTAATTGTAAGAAGAAACACTTTTATTACAATTAAAGTTTTTTGTACGTTATGGATGCTTATGAGGCGGAACAGGCCTGCTTGCAGAAAATGATGGACAAAATTTTAACGGATGGTGAGGTTGATCTCATCAGAAAATGATGTGTCTGATGATTCAGAAATTGATGAAGAGGAAGACAATAAAACCTATTTAAAACTAGACAAGAAAATGTTATAAAGCGCCTTCCTGTTCCTTCTCAAGCAACTAAGTCGATGAAAAATAATACAAAAATATGGAGTTGTTTTATTAATGATTCCATAATTACTACAATTGTACAAATAAATATATTGCAAAAGTTGCCGAAAGTTATGCTAACTCCAGATATGTATATCTAACCAATTATATTGAATTTCGTTTTTTGGACCCTTTGGACTATTGCATATAGCTTCAGTTTCTAAAGCAATCGTCAACATCTTGAAGATTTGTGGAGAATTAACGGCTAGGCATTGAAATATTTCATCTTATCATGTCGAGCAACCGGTCTGGCCTTATAAGGTTTCCAATAGTGCATTTGATGTGGTTTATAGGCTTTGTGAGCATATTTTTGGTTGAAACAGAAATGTCAACACAGAACAAATTTATATTTTCCAATTAACTTACATCTAAATACGTAAACTTTGGCGGTTAAATTTTTTTTAAAGATTTTTTTTTGCCCAGCCTACTGAGAACAAAAACATAGTTTTATGGCTTTTGCGGCTTATAGACAGGGTATAGACTTGAAATGGCGCCAGATTTGGATTCTACGGAAAATTTCTGATTGATTTCATTAGTAATTTTTTTTTTTAGTTAATTTTGCGGTTTTTAAACAAAATAACGCGATTAAGTTAGAAAACGTCAAAAAAAACGGTTTCATACCATCATATACCGATCAAAGGACTACTAGTGAGATAGAAACTAAAAGAAATACATAAGCAAGTTTCTCAATGCACACCCCTAGCTCTGGTCCGTTTGAAATGGAATTGCCCATATTTGATTTGAAGCGTATTATAAAAAAATATATATTTTCAGTTTTATTTTATTTTATTATTATTAAATAATATTTTTATTGCAATTCAGTTTTTGTGTGTGTTATACTTACAACTATCATATACCAAAGTCAAAATGTAAAAAAATTAAAAAAAAGGTTGGACAGGCAATAATCGTTGATTGGCTTTGAGCCAATCCGTGGATATTGTCAGAAGATTGTAGCGCGGTTGCGTAATGTGTTTTTCTAAATTCTTGATAATATAATTTTGGAAGACTGTAAAAGATTGTTGATTTACACACTGGCAGCTGAGGCATTGGGGCTGTGTAATAGCATTGTATCTTCTATCAGTAAGAGTTGCACAATGACTACAAAACACTGTCAAGCTTACAGAAGCTTTAAAGTTATATGCAGGTCACATTAAATTAGTAAGAAGCAGTTATAAACACACTGATATTAGAGTATACTTTGGGAATTTGTTAATTAAGTGATTAGTATTATAGTATACTGTGTATTGATGTTATGATAGTGATTTTGGCATTACAACCTATTGGGTCTTATGCTAGAGAGAGAATTTATGTTTTTTAATTTTACAAAATATATAGTAGCGGTGATACTCTGACAGGAGAGGCTGAGATAGATCGGACTAACTTGAGTGCAGCGCAGTGGGACAAGAGCAACTTGGAGCGGGCCGCGCGACAAAAGAAAAGGATTCTCGGTAACATTTATGCAGTAAAATGATGCGGTCGAATGATTTTCCGACATTGACTAATCTTGGAATAAATTAACTGTTACATTACAATGGGGTGGATGGAAAGTTTAGCAATTTTGAGTAGTAAAAATTGTAAATTGTAAATGATGAAACATGATTTATTTTAAGCCGCGTTGATTGGCATGTAGTTTTTTAAAGTTTTGTCAGTGTGATTATTTATTTTGTTAACACTAGCAACGGGCTTTTTATAACAGAAAGTTTAGATAATTTTACAGGTTGTTGATTTGGTAATTGGCGTCATTACGTGACTGCACCGACAGGGACAACACGATCTCATTGAATTGTCACGTCAAATTATTGTTTTTATTAATTTGTAAATATGATTATGTATGTGTTTAGAACAACAATAAAAATATTAATAATGATATTAAACTGACAACATATCTTTTTCTAAAAATCAAAATCAGTATTTAAAATGAATAATAAAGTAATCAATCTTTTTGTTTATCATTGAAACGATTAATTTATCTACATAGCACAAAAAAAAAATTCTATATAAAATTTATTTTTATAGTATTATGGGATTTCCCCAGTGGCCAAAATTTATACACACTAGACCGACCGCTACCTTGATTTGTAGTATTTTAACGAAAACGGCATTGCTGTTTCTATATATATTTTGGTAATTGATTTATTTTTTTATTAGTATATTTAGAAAGGATTAAACTATGATATGTCAGAGTGTTTTTTGTTAAATTAGTTTTGCAAATAGCAACAAATTTTATTCAAAAATACATAATAACGCTATTATTTCTATGTTTGAGTTTTTTGGCTACTTTCTATCTATTATTTGACTACATTTTGATCTTTTCTGAATGAACTGGTGGAAAAATAAATTGATTATTAAACTATATGTAGGAACAGCAATGATGTCAAAGTTGCCGTTTTTTGTCTTTTGAATTTATAAAATTTTGATTTTTTTCTTGGTAACTTTTTTTGGGTTAAATTATTGTTGCATTTGATTTGTCTGTTTGTGTTTTTCTTTTGTCTGTGATATTGTAAGTAATAATGGGTCATTTAATTGTACTGTTTTTTTGTTAATTAATTCATATATTGTCTGAAGAAGGCTGAGGTTCAGCCAAAACTGCAGTCACAGAATGACATAATAAGTTGTGATATAGAAACAATATTTGTTCTATTTAATCTTCAAAAACCGTTTAGCCAAACTTTCTACCAGTTTAAAAATTCTAGCAGCTGTTGTGTTGTAACGACTGTCAAAGATGGGAAAACTTTTAATTTTGCTATTCGTTCAGAAAAATTGACTATTAATTAATTTTTTTAGTGTTAGGCGGGCGAAGTTATTTTTACTCAGGATATTAGTTACCTCAACTAGATTAGAATTTAATTTTAAAATTATTTTAGTGTAAATGTGTAAGGCAGTTCTTGTAACTGTTATGAATTTTACCACAAAGCAAGGGCAAACTAATTTTTAAAAATAGTGGATAATGTAATCTTTTTATCAAATCAGCGTATCTGGTTTTGGCACAATTGGGCGCTTACACATTTTGGAAGAAATGTTGTAGTTGTTCAATTTTGAAAATAAATAGATTTGCAGATTTAATTTTTTTTAATTATTTACTTTAGGGTCATAAACAACAAGTATACACTGTGCTATAAATAGGAAAAAACAATTGCATGCAAGAATAATGGAAACACTGCACAAATCAGAAATAATGTGAATGTAATTGTAAAAACCTGTGATTCTCTAGTTAGAAGATGCTATGCACGTATACGCGCACATGGTCATTCCAATCATTTGCAAATTTATTTATTTATTTTGTTTTAACTTTTTTCTTACTGTTAATTATTTTTTGTACGTAATTAATTTTTATTGATGTAAAATGTTACTAACTATATAACTAAGACAATATGGACAAGTTTATATTAACTGTTCTGCGCAATAATGTTCACTGTAATCATTAACATTATGAGACATTTTTGGTCAAACTATGATTTTTGTGTCAACCTGAAAGCTTAGGACACTTGTTCATATAAACTTTTGGTTTAAAATGATATTCCCTTTTTATTTTGTCAGACTAGTCGCAAATCAACCTTTATTAATATTTAAATAAATAATTATTATAAAACATTTTTTTTTTAGTTATATCTAATTTTTATAATTAATTGTATATTGTTTTCTTACTAATCAATTATATTAAATATACATTGTAATGTATTGTGACATAAAGTTATTACAAGTTATGTAGTCAATAATTGACGTTTTGGACGTTTGTGAAACCTAGATAGAAGATAGAAATATACAAGGCAGTGGAGTAGCGCTCTATGTTAAAGATGGTATATACAGGGAGTTTATAAATGAATGGGATTATGTAATCGCTTTAAATGTGCCGCATTTTTTAAATTGTTCACTAAACTATTTGTTTTGACAGATCAACTTTGACAGCTGTCAAGCAAACATATGTAGTAGACAATATTGTAAACTTGATTCTTTTTTATTGTGCGTTACGACTTGTTTGAAGACAGTTGATTTGGACCAACGGCTTATTAGGTGACTTTCAAATTTTGGTGGATAAAGAGCAAGTTCATACTTTGCGGATCAAACCCCGAACTGTTAGCGTACTACTCCAATGCTCTATAACTGAGTTATCTCACCGCAAATGAGAGTTCTGGTATTAATAGACTTTATTAGGGCTTTTGATATGGCAAAACATGATATCTTTCTTGTAGTTTTAAAACAAATTGGGCTTGATATGATTGTTTACTTAAAAGTTTTATTTTTAACAACAAATAGTTATAATTAATAACAATTGTTTGTGTCTATGTTACTAAACTAAGTAGTTCTTTAAAATTTTATATTTTGGCTTTTTCTATTTACATTGAACAACATGAACTACAATTTTTACAAGTATGTTGAATGTTAAATTATTTATTTTTGCCAAATTTTGTTAGTAAAAGAATATTTATGAAAGATTGGTGGCAGTGAATGGAGAAAATAACTTCTTTTATTTTCAAGTCAAATATTTGTGCAATTAGTTCTAATAAGGCAGTGAATCTATTCATAATGACTAATGTGGACACACAAACTGACAAAATTATCAAGCTGAAGATTTGGTATTGATTGACCGCCGAGTAAAAGTTTCAGCTGTTGCTAGAAAAATAGGAATATCAGAAACGAATGTTTTTAAAATTCTAATATTAGCACAATGGACCACAAATTAGCAAGGAGAATTTGACTGTTTTGTTTTAAGATAAAGTCTTTTTCTTTAGAATTGCAACTGAGGACGGGACCTGAATATACTACTGGGATCCTCTTCCAAAAATACGCAATTTTTGCGCAAAAAGTAATGGTCACAGTTATCTGGGAAGCTGAAGAGATTATATTATCAATTGAAAAAATAAACACAATTATGCTCAGAAAATGTTGCTTCTGCACTACAATTTTTTTAATTTGTATTATTTTGCAGAGGAGGCGTGATTCAATTGAGTTTGACTCTGTATTTTTTTTAAATTTTTTATTATTTGCCACCATTGTTTTTTTTTACTTTTTGAGGAGTTTGATGAAATGTTGCTTGTTTTATTTGATTGATGCATCGGAAAAACGACTTGCCTTTTGCTCTGTTTCCTTCCATCTTTTTTTTTGTGCAAGTTTTTCAAGGTTGTTATTGTTCTGTCTTGAAACGTGAAATATTTTAAGATTCGGTAATAAATTTTAGTCAGCCGGTTCTTTTATTTTGTCGAAGACTTGTTTGTTTTTCTTGAGGTCTAGAAAATCCGCAATATTTTTTTTAATATTTCATATTTCTAACGCATTTACAGTTTTTTTTTGTCTTTGAACTGTTCAAGACTATGTGCCATATAACAGTACCGAGGACACTAATGTCTTTGTGATCTCTGCAGGGTGCATAAAGACCAAATTGTTCAAGAAATAGTCACTGAATTTGCCTTTAAGTAATTGCAAAATCTGTAACTATTATTTTTTCCCAAAACTTAAAGAAACACTTTAGAGGGCGTCGCTCTTTATCGAACAACAACTTGGAAAACGTTGTGGAGTTGTATTTTGCAAAATAAAAAAAATAAAAACTTTTAAGGCTTAGTGTTATTATAAAAGCGTTGGGATAAGTGTGTTAGTGATAATGGTTTTTACGATAAAAATAAAACATTGTTTGTCCTGTAACTCCCTCCTTGTTTTTATAGTTAGGCAGATAACATAAAATCTCTCCTAGTATTTGTGGAAGTAAATAATAAAATTGTTCCAATTCCTGTCCACATTTCACATAACAATAAATCTAAAGGCATACATGAGGTTGTTTAAGTAAAATATATTATTATATTATGCCTTTATATTAATTAATATGAATTCTTCAAGTAGTCTACACCGTCTATTTTAATTATTCTACTAACGTAGATTTGAGTCATACAAAGAAATTAATAGCAAATGAAGTCTACACTACACAGGGCATAGTTGCATGTGCATTCGCCTGCCTATGTCTGAAGTGTAAAAATGAATAATATATGCGTAACTATAACAGTACTTCAATAATGTAAAACCCGCATTGCATAATGAACAAACGCACACTTTTAATGTTCAACCTCACATACAACCCAATAATCGTAGATCTATAATGATTGGCTCCTATAAATTTATTACATCCCTGATTAAATTTCTAATTAGATTTTTTTAAACGTCTTACATACTATCCGATATGATTAATATAAGATTAATACATCAGGAGTAATACGATACATTATTTAAAAATGCATTATTCAAATTGACCTCCCATATTGACTGTAATAAATTTTCATTGAAAATAATCTTTATGGCAGGTTATGCAACAATCAATTTATTCTTAAATAAAATTGAAGATATTTTAATAGCATGCTTCTCACATTAATTTAAATTCACAAATAGTAATATTATCTATTGTTGATTTGACCGATGGTTATCGTACATTATTAATAATTAAATCACGTAAAATCTAAACATTTCTTAAAATTCACCGAACAGCATGGGAACATTTTTATAAATTTTATAGCAATACAGTTACTCCCCGCTTGCAAAAAATAATAAAATTTTATTGAATTCATTTAAAACAAAGGAGATATTATAATTGTGGGACATTTGAGTGCATGTTGAACTGCATAAAGGCTATTAAATTAACACCTTTGTGTGTTTTCAGTGTTCTATGTAAATAGATGGTGTACTAGCTAATGATAATTTTATTGATGAATTATTCAAGATGAAAATTGCCGCGGTGGAATTATTCACGACATGTTGTGAGTTTTTTATGCTTTATGTATTGACACAGTTTAAATTTATACGAATGTACCAGGATACATTTATAAGTTTTATTAGAATTATCATCATTATTTTTAAGTGTATAATGAACCAGTATTTAATTGTAAATTAGATGAATGGTTGCGATTAAGTAATTACAATTATTATATATTATATTTATAAGTTTTAATGTGTCTGTATTTTAACTAATTCTGTTATTTTTTTCAGCTGAGCATTATGTGATATTATGCATGTGAGTAAATAATATTAATATACTTGTATCTTAATGAAAGGCATAAATTTAAAACCAGTATTTTTAATATTTTAGGCATTCGAAATAATTTGTGTATTTCTAAAAACTGTTTCTCAAGCATGCACTGTTAAATTACACATTTACATCAAAATTGAATTCTTCTTGTATGGAATTAACATATTATACCCGTTTTTATAATAGTGTTGCATTTTATATGATTTTTTAATGTACTTGGAAATCTTATATAAAAGTTTAGAGTGCCGACGATTATAATAAAAGCACAACACGGCTTATTTTCAATGTTTCTCTCTCTAGTCACTTTCAAAATTTGCTTAATTTTGAGTATTGTAAAAGATAGAATAACTTATTATTATAACTTATTTTTTTAACATTAAACATTATTGTTTGCAATATAGCATAAATATAAAATAATATTAGGTTGTTTATTTTTATTAATAATATAAAATTATACTCAAAACTTAATTGCAATCCACATTTGAATTTTTTGAAAGTCAATATGCAATTTATAGATTTATATTACATAAAATGTTACCCCATCTATCCGTTCCAAAATAAGTGTCAGATTTAGGAATTTTATTTGTTTCAAAATGAGTGTCCAGTTTTATAAAAAAATATACAAAGGGATATATATATATATATATATATATATATATATCCATATACCGTACTTAGTCGCTTCCAAAATAGACTCAACATTCGTTGACGCTTCATATATACGTTTTGACTTCCAAAAATGGAAGTCAGAACGACATGCATGTTTTTTTGCAGATTTAAAATAAAGAAGGATAATTATACCTAAATCCAAAAATTTGTCTAGAAGTGATTTGGCTCATCCAATATCTGCAGTACAATCTTTTAGTTCAAGCTTTTACCGCTGGCACTGAAGTAAGTTTTATATAAAACAGTGCGTAGTACGAAATCACTTCCGTTAAACAGTAGGCATCTTGTCACTTCCTTTTTTGGCAACATCGCATTTCTACATGTTGTTTACTTTTTGAAATTATTCTAATAGTGTTTTTGTTACTTATTGCGCACTACGGCGCAAACTTCAATTATTTTGTATGATAATGATTAATTTTATAAATTTAATAAACTTATAAGTAAAAAATGAAATTTGATTAAATTAATTTAATGTTAAATGTCACAAATAGGTAAACAAATTAATAACAAATATTGATTAATAATTTAATTAAAAATAAATTTTAATAAATTAACACTTGATGCACCGCTAAATGTCTCAACAAAAATCCATATAAAATAAATATGTTTTTATATTAATTTTGTAGCGCTAAAAAAGAAACTTGATTTATACTCAAAACTTTGCTGTTTTAAATTGTAATTTTTAATTAATTTAATTTAATTTAAATGCTAGTTTTTGGTTATTATTTTGTAAACAAAAACCAACTTTAAAATTTTATCTAGAAGGATACGTACTGACATTACCATAGTTTTTTTTAACTACATATGAGTTTTATAATCTATTATTTAAATTTTTTATGAAGTTTTATTTTTATTTTTAGTAACTGCGTGAAATTTGACATGTAAGTTTTAATGTAAATTCTATAATTTTTTTTGTGCTGTTGTAGGGCCTAAAAACCAAAAATTTAATAATTTTAAGAAGTTGACATTTCTGCACGTATGTTAACAAGTGTTTTAAAAGCATTAAAGATTTTAGAGCACTAATGCATTCAAATCAATCTTAATAAATGGATATTGATTCACCAAAATAAATGATTCACCAAAATACAAATAGAGTTTATATGGCGTTTTTATGATTATTTTTTTTTTAAATTGTGGTGATCAATAGTAATATAATAATAATAAGTATACATAAACATGTTTCTTCTTAAATTTAATAGATTATTAAAATTATTTTTAATAACTTATTTTATTATTAATTTTTTAAAATTTAAAAACGTTTTATAAATTGAAACAATATCAATAATTAAATTAAAAAATTACATTACTGTTACATCCACGTTAGTGCTTACTATTTAAAATGTTTTTTTAAAACTAATTAAACAGTGTTTTTTAAATGACTAATTTATTTTAAGAGCATACCGACCGCTACCTTGATTTGTAGTATTTTAACAAAAACGGCAACTTTGGCTTTATCACTGCTTCTACAAATAATTTGATAATTGATTTATTTTTTTACCAGTACATTTAAAAAGGATTAAACTATAAAATATCATAGTCTTTTTTGTAAAATTATATTTGCAAATAGCCAGCGGCGTAGCTAAGGCCCCGCAGGCCCCGCGGTGCGGGGGGGCCCGAAAGGTTTTGGGGCCCCTAAGCCTCAAAAATTAAATAACCAAATTAATTAATATTTAATAAAAGTAATAATACAAAATTTTAAAAAATTAAAAAATAATGTTTAATTTACTGTAAAGGTATTTCAGCCGAGCTGATCGTCGCCGTTGTCGTTGTTTATTTGGCTGCTTTTAGTGCTTCTGTTTTTACACGTAAGTTGCGTTGGTTTGTTTGCATACTTCAGCTAATAAAGAACTCGGTTGTTACAGGCACATGCGCTCAATTCTTTAATGAGCTGTTACCATACATATGAAATAGTGACAGTGCAAGTGATGTTATAGCCTAGAATAACATTAGTTTTGCATTTGTGTTGTTCTTCAATCTTCATACTGTCGCTCTCTCGCATTCTCGTGTTTGGTGTATTTTTTCTTGTCGAGAATAATGTTGTTTAGTATATTTAAAATAAACGTTAATTGTGCCAACTTATAATTAATCCAATCATTAGAGTACCTACATTTTCAACAATAGACACGATTCTAGTAAAAAACTCCAATAATTATTCTAGCCTCCTCATCAAAAGGATTAAGACATCATTGAGAATTTGGTTTTTGATTCTTTGTCGATGAGGAAGATATTTCCTCAATTTATCAATTTCAAATGCAACAACAACTCTTAACTTCACTCAACGTTTAGTTTTCAATGCAAAAACCTGAAGATGACTACATAGTCAAAACCGGTCGTTAATATATTTAATTAATAAAATACGAATGTAGATTATAAAGATCTCATTTTATTTTATTAATCTAATATTTGGATTAAAGATTAAAGATTAAAAATTTATCAACACATCAATCAAGTCAAGTAAAAAAAAGTTTTTTTATGTATACGTTTGGTTGCAACCAAAAACAAATGAAACTTTTTCACACATACACGGTCCATATTGGGTTTTGTGTTTTTTTTTGTTCGTAGGCTTAGTAGTAATCATAATAAAAAAAAATCAAATTGTTGCCACGTTGTTTTTCTACAGAAAAAAAAAAAACGAAAGAAGAATACTATAATTCATTGGGAGCACCCTCTCATCGCTTTATGGGGGAGTATTTGGTGCTATATTGTATCTATTAGGTACCAAATAAAAACAAAAAAAAAAAACGAAAACAAACCAAAAACAAACCGAACCGAATGGAACCCCATACGTGTGAAACGAGTCTAAGACGTGAAAAATTTATTTTGTAAGTATAATACAAACACGAAAGGGGCCCCAAGAAAATTCTTGCGGGGGGGCCCAGAATTTGAAGCTACGCCACTGCAAATAGCAACAAAATTAATTCAAAAATACAGAAAATTGCATTTATTTCTATATTTGATGAGTTTTTTCGGCTATTTCCGAACTATTATTTGACTAAAAGACTTTGACATATCATAGTTTAATCCTTTCTTAATGTACTTTCATTTTACATCTTAAATCAACTAATCCTTTTTCTTATTTAACAATGTCTTTTGAGTTAATTTCACTATTACTTTCATTGCATTTTCAGACTCATGATGAACCATTGATCAAACAACCTTGAAAATATTGCAGAATAATTTTTAAGAAATATCAATAAATTGCAGTATAAATGCAATAATTTCTTGAAATTTCAATAAGGAAGATAATTTGTTAAACAAATCTATAAATTCAGAATAATCTTGATTTACTACATTAGAAAACAAGTGATTTTCCTTCAGTTCAGGTAAACCTTGTATTGTCAAATTTGGTTTGTCCAAAGGCCAACTCACTATTGGTTCCCGAATAAAATCTGGACCTTTTTACCAAAGCAAAAATTTAATAAGCTCAGAAACAAACAGACCCCGACTAGCTGAATCTGCTGGATTTTAAACTCTTCCTAGAGCGTGTCTCCAAATTGCTTTCGGATTCAATTCATGAATCTGTGCAACATGATTTGCTACAAAAGTTTTCAACAGATACAGAGGAGTATGGATTCATGCAAAAGACAGAATACCTTTCTTTAAAAAAATATTGTTATCTGATTTTATTATACATATATTGGAATGCATCCCGGGAAGAAATGCTCAAAAATTATATCAAATCAAAGATATTTTTAGATTCTCAGATTCTATAATAGAACGATGTTAACTGGCCCATTTTGCCAATTCAAACCTTCCGCAACGCAGAGGATCAATTATGCTTTTAATTTCAAAGCTTTATCCTCATTAATAACTCTCCATAAAATGTAATCGACATAAATTTTATTTTTCAAAGCTTTTGCTGTTAAAGGAAAAAATTTCTTTCATCTTCAACTAACTGAAGAATGGACCTTCAAGCTAAATAAGGACTAAATGTAGCCTCAAAAAGTAGTCTAGTATGTTTGAATTTTTTGATAGGATTGCTAGAATAAAAATGCCAAAAGATATGTTGGAAAACACAATCTTCTTCATTTAAACCTACCTCACAAAACATCTGACACCTTGATGAAATTTGAAACGTGTCAATATTTGACCAATGTCTGTCTGAAGTCTTCTACCAGAGGAAAGAGTATCAATTAAAGAGGTTCTGTTAGAATCTTTCTCTGCAGGGTTAAATAAAAACTATTCACACCAGACGGGTTTTCTTTTTTGACTCCGTGATGCGTCAAAATATACAAAATTTGTTGTTTTGTAAGCACCAAATGACTTTTATCAATGTAGTTAAGTATTTTTTCGGAATATATTTTTTTTAATTCGTCTCTTGTAAAACAAGCTTTCAATTAATAAAAACGTTTCAAAGCACGTTCTCTATTGTTACCTAGAACAGGACAGTCATTTGCTTTAAAAGGTAACCAAGTAATGTAGCAATCATTTTTATCTCTAAAAATAATTTTTTTAAATTCAACAAAATTTTTTCTGGTAATAAAAAAAAACTGGAGAAAATTCTTTCATCTTCCAAAAGGCACGAATCATTTGCTCAAGAGAAGAGCAAACAAATTCTGGATTCATGATCAAAAAATTTAAGACCAATTTGGTACTAATAACCTTGTCCGGAGGTAAAGTATTTGAACAAAGCTTGTTAGATTCATAAGTAGAAAAAAATATGTATTAGACTACAATAACACAAGATGAGTTCTCTAAAAGCAGCAAACCAAAATTGATGTCAATAACCTTATTGAAACAAGATGAGTCCTAATGGGCGTATTCTTTTGCATCTCTGGATATGTTGATGTTAGAGACCTTGTTGAAACAAGACAAGTCCTTAAAGACGTACTCCTATGCATCCAAACTAGATGTGTAATTGATTAACTCCGTGATTGACAGAATCAGACAATTCAACGGTCGGGGCCAGTTCAGGCAACATGGTTTCTGATCTCACAACCTTTTGCATCATCATATATATATTATAACATCCATAAAAAAAATATAAATTTACATCGACATTTTCCTAACAACTGAAACCGGTCTATATAAATATACATAAAAAACAGCATATAAAAATAACCCAATTTCTTATAATTATAATAAATGCAATAAGATCAACTCAATTATAAATAAATATATCTTTTCTTTTTTAAAGTATTGTTTTAATTAATCTTCTAATAATACGTTAATATAATAATAATATTATTAGTAAAACCTGCTTGTTTTAATTAGGTGTTACCAAATTATTAATGCATGTGCCTAATAAAATTACTTATCCGGAAAAGTCAGCATGCTGGCTGCGACATAAAGAATCTGATGTCGAGACATAATAGTCTTTAATCATTTTTTTTGCCATGTATTTAAGTTTTCATCATAGTTTTACATCTTAATATTTTTATATTATTATTTAACATAATAAAAAAATTATAATACATCAACAGATTATCAAAATAAACTTGGTTACTCTTGCAGCATGCTTTTCAGTACTATGATATTTTAATTTGTTATTGATACACAAAAATGAAACATTAGTTACTAAACATAATTTATGTATTTAATAAAAATAATTTTAATTGTGTATATGTCATAAAACAACATGTATTTTGGAATTGCTTTTATTATTTAATATATTATTTTGTGTACTAAAAAAAAAACAATTAATATTAAATATTTTGTAGAATTTATTTGAGATATTTGTTTAATTGGGCCATAAATTTCCGATTAAGCGAAAGCAAAATCGACAGTATTATAACTTCTAAGTTACTTTTATCTACTTGATATATAAATTAGACAATATATAAATGAAGCGTACGACATGACTTCCAAAAACAATGCAACACTGTTGGAAGTAAGAACGACCTCTTCATTTAGCATTTAAAGCATATATATCGGAAGTGAGTTTGTATCTTTAACTTAACGTATATATATATAATTTTATTTTTTAGAAATTGTTTTCCCTCTTTTGAGATTTGTAATCTATAAGTTCCCCTCATGTATATATAGCACACCTGAATTTAATAAAAAAATTGGAACACCCGGATGTCAGGCCGCCTTATGTATATAACGGAAGTGACAGCTTAACAGGCATCAATATATATATATATATATATATATATATATATATATATATATATATATATATATATACAGGGTGTCTGGAAAATACGTGTACAACGTTTGACGACAGACTCCTGACGTCAAAATAGGTCGATCTAAGCCGACTTAGTTATATCCAAAATTGTCTCGTTTAGCCGGTAGAGGGCGTCAAAAAAAACAAAAGTATAACAAAGTTGAAAGTATCTATTGTAAGAAACTAAGTAAAACAAAAACATTACTTAAGCAAATGTGTAAAATGACCGCCATCTTGCTAAATACACTTATTAACACTCTTTAAAAAATGATATTGGACCCTATCTAATGTCTCGGGATTATTAAAATGGTTGCCTGCATTTAAAATCCGCTGCAATAAATCATCGCGTGTGTTTACCGGAGTCTTGTAAACTTCTGTTTTATTAGCGTTCCACAAAAAGAAGTCACACATATTTCCCTCCGAAGTAAAAGGGGCAAATTCTCCAGAAGAATTGGTAATGTGTCTTGCAAAAAATTGAAATAAATATTTCCATCTAACCTGTCTGGAATAACAATGGGACCAATAAGGTAGTGATCAATAATACCTGCCCAAATATTAATTTTAAATTGATGCTGATGATGTGCAACTTTAATGGCATGTGGATTTTCATCGGAATAAATATGTTCGTTGTGCAGATTGGTTACCCCAGATCTTGTAAAGCATGCCTCGTCAGTAAACATAATTTTTCTACAAAAATTTGGAACAAGGATTCTTTTGTTTCTAATAAATTGACAAAATGTAAGCCGCATGGGGGGATCAGTCGGTAAAAGTTCCTGGACTTTTTGTATGTGGTAAGGATGTAACAACTGTTCTCTTAAAACCTCATTGACAATCGTTTTAGGAACATTTAACTCACGTTCTAAGAGACGGGTACTGGTACTTGGTTCTTCTTCAACTCTTTCCAGAATCATCTCTTCTGTTTCCACAGTTCGAGTTGTTCGCATACGACCCCTGCCTTCAAACTTTTTCTCTAAACTGCCCGTTTCCCGAAGATGACGCTCAATATTGGCAAATGTTTGGTGGTTTGGTATTCGACGGTTAGGAAACGCCCATTTCCTTGACAAAACCCGTATACCAGGAGCATGTCAACTTTCTGAGAGTTTGTATAATTTTCCATTTTTAATGGTAAAATGAACTTGTAATTCAAGAATGTTGATCGTATAGTTGAGTAAATTTTATAGACTGGTGACAATTTGTCAATAATTGTCAAATTATTAAACGCTATAGCAACAAAGTCACTTAAAAAATTATTGTTACAAGTAATTTCTTTTTAATATTTACAAATTTTTGACGCCCTCTACCGGCTAAACAAGACAATTTTGGATATAACTAAGTCGGCTTAGATCAACCTATTTTGACGTCAGGAGTCTGTCGTCAAACGTTGTACACGTATTTTCCGGACACCCTGTATATAGTGTATTTTTACAACTAAGCATAAACTGGAAAACGTTTCAAAATTAACACTTATGAGTAACATTTAACAAATTCATAACTACGTGTTTGGCTTCTTTGAGGAAGCTTATAATCGTTGCTTCTTTTATGATGCATGTTTAATTCCATACATTTCTGTAATCTAATGAAAACATTGTCTATTTTTTTCCGTGGTTATTTTATCCTATACTTTATACACGGCCTCAAAAGTACCCGTGTACGAAAGTCACGAAATTTCTGTATATTTTGAATTTTAATTAAACTGAAATCCAGTCAAAATGTGTGACTGCCCTTGCTTCAAGTACTCTTACTACGCCCCTTCCCAGTGCTATGTGCCAGTAGAATATTATGTTCTCATGAACTGTGCAGTACCAGTCAACTGCCAGCTAAACTATGTTTCTCCAACAATACCTGTATACCAGTGCCCTTGCTCTTGTGGATCATGCCGCCCACCGAGATGCTGATAAATAATATCAAATGTACACCAACGTCGATAAATATGTTTGAATGGATATTATTTGTTAATGTATTGTATTTGTTTGTTTAATAACTGATTTTATCAATACTGGGCTGGGACTCGTGGTGTTGCAATGATTTAGCAGAATCAACATTTTTTTTACTTTTGCAAGATCCAAATGGTGTTTGTTTGTCAGGTGCAACATAAAAGTTAGTTTTTACTTTTGTTAAGTAAAACCAAGATTTGTCCACATGAATGTACTCAGATATTTCTTTAAATTTATTGGGAATATAATTTAACATACACTTCTTGTTCTAATCTTGCAAGAATGGTTTTAAGATAGTGGAAACTTAACTTAACAAATTTGGCACACAAATCACAAAATGTTGATCTTTGTAATAGTGGAATTTTTTGCACTTATTAAATTTTTTTTTTTTTCTTGAATTCCACATATAGCTACTGAAGATTTAGAATCATTAACATGTTTGCTCTATTTTGAATAACAATTTCTGAGGAAACGTGAAAATCCACACTGATGTGCTTAATGGCACCATATTCTAGATTTGAATAAAAATTGTAGAACTACTTGCCGCTACCCGCTATTTAAATTGGTTTTATTCACTTTTTGTGTAGTTTTTGCATTGCCAACCGTAATAGTAAATCTTAAACAAATTGTCAGCGGGTAAAAATCAAACTAACAATTGTTATATGTTTATTTCTAAAACTATTTCAACAAATGTTAAACAGGTTTTGCATACTCTACACCAGGGATGGCCAACTCGCGGCCCGCCTTGTACATTTTTCTGGCCCGCGAGGTTTATCAGACTTTTACAAAATATACACTCAGATGCAAAAAAAAACGGGTCATTGGGTAATTTTTGCAATAAACCTGGGTAATTTTTTTTAGAAAAAGTTGGTTTTTTACAATTAAAGAACACTAATAAGCGAAAACAATGATGTACGTAAAGAAAATGCATTTCTGCAAAATAAATTTAACAGAGATTAAAAATGAAAATTTCAGTTGAATAAGATTTCAATACTTTGTATTGCTTTCTCGAGCCCTAACTATTGCCTGCATACGGTGGCTCATGCCTAACGTAACCTAACCTAACCTAACTATTGCCTGCATACGGTGGCTCATGCCACTAATAAGCTCACAAATATCATTTTGTAGAGAATTTTGCCGTTCTTCCTGAAGTGCCACAGGAAGCTCATTTATTGTGGTTGGTGCTACTGCACATTTTTTAACAAGCCTGCCCAGCATGTCCCAAAAAATGTTTTATAGAATTTTTATCTGGGGTACATGCAGGGCATTTAAATTTTCTTATTCCAACTGCAATTAAATATTCTGTGACGCACCTTGCAGAATGCGGTCTTGCGTTATCCTGCATCAGAATAAAGCCATTGACGATAAATAAAGCAAATGAAACTATGTCATTTTCTAAAACTTTCTCAATGTGCAGTCAGCGATCCTCCATCAATGACAATCAATTTGGTGCAGGCATCTATTGATATCCCTGCCCCAACCATGGCTAAGCCGGTGCTTAAAAGTGCACTCCGCATATTGTTTTTCCGTTTGTCTTTATAATTGTTTTTTTTTTCATCTGGAAATTGTAAGCAGAATCTAGATTCGTCAGTAAACAATGTCAAATGTTTGCGAGAAAATTGGAGTCTGGCTACTCGGTGACGTGGGAGTAATTTTGGTCCAGCTGCTGGTCTACAAGATTTTAAGCCAGCTTCTTACAACCTTTGACGAACTGTCTATACACTCACAGTTGTATCACATACTTCACGGATTTGGTTTCTGATCTTTACTGAAGTCACATGACTATTCGTACAAACGATAAATTGGTCATCGATAGCAGTCGTTTTTTGTTTCCTGACAGATTCCGGCTTCCCAGTGTTTTTGACGGTCTTTCTAAACCGTTCAAGTGCTCTTTTGACTGTAGAAAAACAAACATGAAAGAATCTGGACACATACCGCTAGCTTCTTCCATCTGCCACACGAGCAACAGCTTTTGCACAGTTTTCAGCACTTGGAACCATAATTAACACACCAATCTGCCTTGAGAATGACAGTTAATTAAAAACAAACAAGTTAACCCAGTAGCCACCTTGATCCTTTGTACATAATGTTGAATGAGCAATAGGTAGTGATGAACGTATACCTTTAAATTTTATTTTTGCTTATTAATGTTCATTAAATAAACTGATAAGTACATGATGTTTTTTTCTACATCCTCATGGTCTTTTTGATTGTAAAACACTAAGTTTTATAAAAAAAATACCCGGGTTTTTTGCAAAAAATTACCCAATAACCTGATTTTTTGCACCTGAGTGTATTTAATTTATAATGCCAAAAGTAGTATTAAAAAATACATTATTTGTGCATCCATATATTCAAAATTTAACTGTAGAACTGCGTCTAGTATCATTATTATTAAATTATCTATGTTTACAGTAAGAATAATTGTAAACACAATAATAATAATAATTCATTATGTTTTAATTTTTCACTCAAAAAAAAAGTCTATAATGGGTCTTAATATAATATGTAATAAGGTCTCTATAAATGTCTGGGATTATGTAATCACTTTAAATGTGCCGCTTTTTTTAAATGTTTACCAAACTATTTACTTTGTTTTGACAGTTCAGCTTCAACTGTGTACGACCACCGAGCGGCATAATCGTACATTAGATGGTTACTTAACCCCAAATTATTATAATGTATACGAATATAATTTAATATGCGGCCCACGGAGTTATAATGCATTTCCAAAGTGGCCCGCAAGATCATTTGGGTTGGTCACTCCTGCTCTACACACTTCTAAAAATTTTCAAAATTATTATTACCTATAATTTTTTTTTTTTTATTTTTTTGTTTTTATTTCTTTTTGATCTTCCTTTACTATTTTTTTGCATTCAGTTTTTTTATCTCTGTACACATGAAGTAACTTACATTTTTTATTGTATTAAATACAAATTCTAAATTATTTTAGAAATATATCAATATACTTAAATCAAATATTTTAATTCTAGGGACAATGTTAAATCTTCAATTGCTACTGTTAAAGGCAAAATACCGGCACTTATAATTAAAGATTGTAAGGAACAGTTGAGTTTGCCTCTATGTTATTTATATAACTTATGCTTATTTTTAAATCTGGCATTAAAAATAAAATAGAAAATTATAGGCCCATTGCCATAACTTCAGTTTTGTCCAAATTATTGTCTGTGTTAAAGTCAATCCTTTTCTAAAAAAATTTATAACACCCGCTCAACATAGTTTTGTCCTTGCCAGATCTACAGAGTCTAATTTATTTCACGTCACTCAATTCAGATTACAAACTTTAGATGCAAGATCACAAGCTGACGTGGTCTACATAGATTTCTCTAAAGCCTTTGACAAAATTTAGCATAAAATCATTATTCACAAACTCAATAAGGCTGGTTTCTTAAGATCTTTACAGTTATTAATAACTTTTTTTTTAACCAATAGAAAACAATATGTTGAATATCTTGAACACAGATCTAAAATAATTAGTCAAACATCCGGTGTGCTTCAAGGATCAAATCTTGGTCCAATGCTATTTAAAATATTCTTAAATAATATTTGTGAAATTTTCTATAACTCAGTGCTAATGTTTGCGGATGATTTGAAAAAATATTCTAAAATCAATAGTCTTGAAGACTGTGTGACAATACAAAATGATTTTAGTAAACTATATACTTATATGGTGTTTAAATAACAAACTGCTTTTAAATATTAGTAAATGTTGTGTAGTATCATATACAAAGCGCAGAGAAACATTTTTATTTAATTATAAAATAAATAATGAATTTTTATTACGTGCTGAAACAGTAAAAGACCTTATCATGGTTTTTGAGGCATGTTTGTCATTTTCTACTCATATTATAGAAATGGTATCATCAGTAACAAAAATGTTAGGTTTTGTTATTTGGAATAGTAGACAATTTTCTAATTAAACTTGAATACGCTTACGTCATATGGTCTCTTTTGTATTTTAAGTATACAGAATCGATTGAAAACGTTCAACGCAAGTTTTTAATTTTTTTATATTTTAAAGATACTGGCATTTATTTAGATCACGGGCAATGCTAGGCAAATAACGTTCTTATATAAAATCATTCATAATTTAATCAATGATTGTGATATAATGTTTGTTACAATTTCGGATTCCGTCAGTTAATAACATCTTTGTTTTTATGTTTCAGTATGTAATACTAACATACTTTCCAAATCTCAACTTTATTCTATGTGCAATTTGTATAATTTAACCTATCATGAAGTCGATATTTTTTATTCTTGTACTAATCCAAACCAATTCTTTTTTTTTAATTATTACTTGTCTATAATTTGTATTTTTATGTATTCTTAGTTGTAATTAAGAATCATGTTAGTTAAATTAATACACTTTTTATTATTAATTTTTAAAACTATTGTTGTCGTAAAACTGATGTGTACTATATTTACAAACTTTAAAAGCATTTCTTCAAATAATCAACAAATAATTAATTATTATAAAAATATAGTATTTTTTGGTAACTCTTTAAATTTTGTAGATACTGATGAAGTGGAAATTTCGAAAATTATACTAAAAATTAAAACAAAATTGTATGGAGCTGATGGATTTAATATAGACATAATTAAAATGTGCTGTCCGTATATAATTCCTTATATTACACATATTACCAACTATTGTCTTCGCTTCTCAGTCTTTCTTGAATGTTTGAAAGAAGCACGCATACTACCAGTTATAAAGATCTCAGACCTATATGTCTGTCATCTACTGACAATAAAAAGGTAACATTATTAGCACTAATTGATTATTCAAATGCATTTGATTCAATTGATCACAATATTTTATTTGCTATTTTAACATCTACTGGTTTTAGTGCGACAGCCATCCAACTTATGACTTCATATCTAAACAATAGATATCAAAGAGTAAATCTTAAAAAGGTAACTAAAGCATTAAGTGTAACTCAAGGTGTGCCCCAAAGGTCCATACTGGGTCTATTGCTCTATATAATATATACTGCATCACTGCCAAAACAAGCTATTTTAAATTCAAAGTACCATTTATATGCCGATGACACGCAAATATATGCTTTTTCCAACATCGATAATGCAAGAACGCTAATGAATAATTTGCAAACTGATCTAGACCGTCTAACAAATATTTCAAAAAACCACTCTTTGCAAATAAACCCAAATAAATCATGTATGCTAGTATTTGGGCCAGAAAAGCTAAGAAATAAAATTTTACAAAAAAACATACAACTAAAAGTAAATAATAAATCATTATTAGTAGTAGATTCTGCTAAAAATTTAGGGGTAATATTGGACTACGTGCTAAGATTTAAAGGATATGTAAACAAGTTAATACAACGAGCCTTTGCAAATTTAAAAATGCTTTATAGTAATAATTTATTTTTAAACAAGAGTTTAAAAGCCATGTTATGTCAGTCACTAGTCTTATCACACATAAATTTTTGTGATACTGTATATTACAGATATATTACTGAGAACGACGATAAAAGACTACAACGAGTTTAAAATTGTTGCTTGCGCTTTATATTTGTCATTCGAAAATCTCAACCAGTAAGCCACAAACTTGGAGAACTAAGTTGGTTAAATCTAAAAAAGACATCTTCATTCTTCTGTTATGTACCATAAAATCCTTTTAACATCTGCTCCAAGCTATTTCTATAACAAAATATTTTTTTGTGGTTTGTCACATAACTTAAACCTCAGAAGACCAAATAATCTGTCTATACCCAAACACTCTACAAAAATGTTTAAACGATTGTTTAAATACAATGTAGCCACTGTTTATAATTCTCTTCCGTTATCTTTTAAATCAATGACTTTCAATTTAAAGTAAAACTAGAAAAACAGTTACTTCAAAACCAAAACGGTACTATTTTATTACAATAAATCATATTAGTTATTTGTGTGTATTTTAATATTATTTTCTGTTTTATTTAACTCTAACTTTTTTTCATCTTATGTTATCTTATTCTTATCATTATTTTACCTTTGTTATATCTCATATGATTTGTATTTTTTTTTTTTTAGTTTATTATATTTTAAATTAATTTTAAGCACTATTAAAGGTCCATGAGGAAGACCAGAGAATAGATATTGTTATATCTATTTAGCTGATTATGCACCTTATTGTTGTTATTTGTTTAATAATATGATTGCAATGTATCATCAATTATTCTGCTTTTTTGACAATAAAAGACTTATATAATTATTTTTATTATTATATGTAAATTGTAATAAAGAAGTTATTGGGGCAACCCGTTATTATTACTATGAATAAATAAATAAATAAATCATACGCTATCAATCATAGTTTAGGACTCCTTTCTGCGTTTAAACTATATGTTTGATATGAATAATTTCTTTTTGACGCACAAATTTTTCAAAGTTTAGTTTGTACTTTGCACGCTAATCATGTGATGTTTATCTTTATTATACTTTATCTTTGTTACCACCAAAGTATGCTAGATAAAGGAAATAGCAAGCTTTGATAAAATGTATGTCACCCACACTTCATCCTCAATTGGCGGCTACAACCTGGCTACAACCTGGAAGTTCTAAAATAACATTTCATAGTAATATGAATAAAATTTGGAAAACTACTTTTAAAAAAAAAAATTCTTATGAGAAGTTTTTTGGCTTCCAGCATAGTTTTTCTAAAAGATTGACTCTAAAGAAGGGAAAATTAATGTTCTTTTAGTTGTTTGGGTGATAAAATTTGAGAAATTATTGTGTAGTAATTAAGATAGATTTCTGTAATAATCGGAAAATGATTACTCTTGTACATATTTTGCAGAGTTTATGAAAATTTTTTTACGGCAATATTCGGTGAAGCTATAACCAAATCAATGACGTTTAAATGAATTTTTATTAAAAATTTGTTATTTAGTACGACAAAAAACTTATTGCTGTTTCTAATTCTATCCTATTTTGGTTTTGATGATAGTGGCTCTATATCGCATATGGTGCGTTCAGTGGACTAAAACAAACAAAAATTAGCTTAAAAAACTAGGAGAAATTTTCTTGTTATAAAAAGAACTAAAACAAAGAAATTTTTTATACACAACAACTTTCTAACTAAGAAAAAAAAAAGGTCAAATCCATAATTTAAACGTATATATAATTATTAATTATTAAGTTATTCAAGAGTGTGAGAATGTTAAAAATTTATAGGCTTATCTTCTAGGTTTACTGTATTTGTTATTATCTTAATTAATGTCTTGTTTCTGAAACAATATGCGCATTTATGTCTTTACAAATCTAAAAGTTATAATCATATCTCATACAATTAAAATTTAATATTAATGTTTTAGGTATAACGTGATCTTGGAAAGTGATCAGCACGGTTTTCAAAGATTTGAAGCAAAACCTATCTACACTATTTTTTATTAAAACAGTTTACAGTACTTTTATTATCTGGACGTCAACTAATTCATTACCTGTAGGAACAATTTTTGTAAAATCAAAATCTTTGTCTGTACTGCGGAGTAATTCTTTGCAAGAGAAATATATAAAAATAGATAGAATTAAATTGATAACTTAGCATAAAATCATCAGTCTTAAAACACTTCTTTGTATTTAATTTTAGTAAAAGAATTGAATTTTGTTTTATAAGTTTTCAAAAATATTATTTTTGAGATGCAAATGACGTATTGCAAGCAAAATTAAAAACTCTGACACATTGTGAGTTAAGAAACTCTATTAGAGCACTGCAATAGAAAACAGCTTTCAGTAATTAATTTCTTGACTGGGTATAAAAAATAACGCAAAACTGGGAATACAAACGGGGTAATTTTGTAAGACTACATGCCAAATGGGACTACTGTTATCTATTACTTTTGTACAATTCTCAAAAACTCGATGTATCAGAATTTCGTCAATTTTTTTTTGAAATTATGTACCAAAAAAAAGATTCCTAAAGTTTTAGCTCTTTATACCTTTTTTTGCTTTTTTTAGGCACTTAAAAGAGCTGAAAAATAGTTAAAAAAAAGGTATTTTTTAATTTCCGTTTTTTTAGCTCTAGAAATAAGTACCATTACGTACCCGGTGGCAAATTTGTTATGTACTTTGATCTGAAAATTTTGAAATTTAGGTATCTTGTAGATACATTGATATATAGAGCTCCGATTGTGAACACGTTATATAAAATTTGACTCGACTTTAAAGTGGTGCCACATGGCAAAATCATAATATAATTTTATTCACGAAGGCTCAAAATGTTCTTTATTCAAAACCTTTTTTGAATGTTTAAGGTTTTTTATGATCGCTCAAGTACTTCGGAAGATGATTTTTTTTATCAAAATGAAATGACTTCAAACATGTATAAATAAATTCTGAAAGTTTGGATATGGAACTTGGAGTTTGAAGTAGCTAATATGAGGTTTAAAAATTTTAAAAATTTGTTTCTGTTTTACATTGTTTTTTGAGGGTTTGATCAAGAAGTATGCATTTTTTTAAACGGAAATTTTCCTGTCTATATGAACTAATGTGTTTTTTTTTCAAATTTTGCGTAGTTTTATCGCTAGAGGGCACACAGAAAAAAAACTACGAATTTGACTGAAAGATAACGATAATCTATATACACAATTAAATTGTTTAAAAATTCAAACAAGAAGAATTGAAATTTCATTTATTACATAAAAAAGTTGAGAAAATAAGAATGAATATGGTTGTAAAATTCTCAAGTGACTATTTGTTTTTTTTTTCATTTGTTTCTATTTGAATTTTTTCTGATTTTAACCAAATGTTTCAGTTTATCAAATAATGTTATTTTGGTTTTTATTGTATTTTCATCTACTGGTATGAAACAGCGATGCTTCCTTGTTCCGATAATAGTTTCAGACTGGTCAAATCTGCATTTTAACTTCTGTACATGTTTTTGAATTTTTGAATCGGGTACCCACAAGCATCTGAAGAGAACGATAACAATAGAACTTGTTAATATTTTAATGTTTGCTACCAAAGATCGCAAAGTATAAAGAAATTGATAATAATTTTTATTAATTTTTACTCAATTTCAATAGATGCAAATTGAAACATCTCAAGAGGGATAGTGATTTGCTTTTCTTGAGGAGATCTTAAACAATGGCGCATAACAATTTGTCTGTCATCTGTCATCTGTCATCTGTCATCTGTCATCTGTCATCTGTCATCTGTCATCTGTCATCTGTCATCTGTCATCTGTCATCTGTCATCTGTCATCTGTCATCTGTCATCTGTCATCTGTCATCTGTCATCTGTCATCTGTCATCTGTCATCTGTCATCTGTCATCTGTCATCTGTCATCTGTCATCTGTCATCTGTCATCTGTCATCTGTCATCTGTCATCTGTCATCTGTCATCTGTCATCTGTCATCTGTCATCTGTCATCTGTCATCTGTCATCTGTCATCTGTCATCTGTCATCTGTCATCTGTCATCTGTCATCTGTCATCTGTCATCTGTCATCTGTCATCTGTCATCTGTCATCTGTCATCTGTCATCTGTCATCTGTCATCTGTCATCTGTCATCTGTCATCTGTCATCTGTCATCTGTCATCTGTCATCTGTCATCTGTCATCTGTCATCTGTCATCTGTCATCTGTCATCTGTCATCTGTCATCTGTCATCTGTCATCTGTCATCTGTCATCTGTCATCTGTCATCTGTCATCTGTCATCTGTCATCTGTCATCTGTCATCTGTCATCTGTCATCTGTCATCTGTCATCTGTCATCTGTCATCTGTCATCTGTCATCTGTCATCTGTCATCTGTCATCTGTCATCTGTCATCTGTCATCTGTCATCTGTCATCTGTCATCTGTCATCTGTCATCTGTCATCTGTCATCTGTCATCTGTCATCTGTCATCTGTCATCTGTCATCTGTCATCTGTCATCTGTCATCTGTCATCTGTCATCTGTCATCTGTCATCTGTCATCTGTCATCTGTCATCTGTCATCTGTCATCTGTCATCTGTCATCTGTCATCTGTCATCTGTCATCTGTCATCTGTCATCTGTCATCTGTCATCTGTCATCTGTCATCTGTCATCTGTCATCTGTCATCTGTCATCTGTCATCTGTCATCTGTCATCTGTCATCTGTCATCTGTCATCTGTCATCTGTCATCTGTCATCTGTCATCTGTCATCTGTCATCTGTCATCTGTCATCTGTCATCTGTCATCTGTCATCTGTCATCTGTCATCTGTCATCTGTCATCTGTCATCTGTCATCTGTCATCTGTCATCTGTCATCTGTCATCTGTCATCTGTCATCTGTCATCTGTCATCTGTCATCTGTCATCTGTCATCTGTCATCTGTCATCTGTCATCTGTCATCTGTCATCTGTCATCTGTCATCTGTCATCTGTCATCTGTCATCTGTCATCTGTCATATGTCATATGTCATATGTCATCTGTCATCTGTCATCTGTCATCTGTCATCTGTCATCTGTCATCTGTCATCTGTCATCTGTCATCTGTCATCTGTCATCTGTCATCTGTCATCTGTCATCTGTCATCTGTCATCTGTCATCTGTCATCTGTCATCTGTCATCTGTCATCTGTCATCTGTCATCTGTCATCTGTTCCATCAAGCGAAAATGTGTGTTTTCGTTTGCGCTAACACTACTTGTTGACTCCTGATTTGCATGCGTCATCAAAATTATTTGGATTAATCGGTCAATATCTTTTCTCAAGTGTTGATTATTCGGAGTAGCAGACGCTGCGCCATCGGGCAAAAGTACGTTTTCTTCTGCACGCCTGCGCTTATTTCCAGGCTCATCGAAAACTTAAAATTAAACAAAAACTATAGGTTCAACGCAAGTTTGTATCCCACTTCTGATGTAAGAACAAGTAATAAATAATATAACTTTTTAAAATTCAACTCAATTTATTTTCATTACGAATGACAATACGAATCATAACAAAACACAAACTACGGCTTACTGCCCGAATATAATATTTTGAAGCGCAGCACTCCACAAATTGACTTTAAGCTTATTATCATCGGATGGTTATGGCAGTCAGCAACAAGGGCAACGCTTTAGTAATTGCTAACATAGATTATCGTCATCTTTCAATCAAATTTGTAGTTTTAAACTCTGTGTGCTCTCTAGCGATAAAACTACGCAGAATTTGAAAAAAATCAGTTCATATCAACAGGAAATTTTTTGTTCTATAACTTTGTTTTCTTATAAGTTTTGAAAAAACTGCATACTTCTTGATTAAAATCTTAAAAAACAATGTGATGCAGGAACGAGTTTTTAAAATTTTTAGACCTCATATTAGCTACTTAAAACTCCGAGTTCTATATTCAAATTTTCAGAATTTATTTATACATGTTTACATAATATGTATACATTTGGAAAGGGTATTAAATA
This sequence comes from Tachinus rufipes, assembly GCA_963932245.1. Lineage (NCBI taxonomy): Eukaryota > Metazoa > Arthropoda > Insecta > Coleoptera > Staphylinidae > Tachinus > Tachinus rufipes. The sequence goes on along the minus strand of OZ010743.1, from coordinate 43,278,412 downwards.
AAGAACATTTTGAGTCTTTGTGAATCTAATTGTATTGTGATTTTGCAATGTGGCACTACTTTGAAGTCAGGTAAAATTTTATAAAATGTGTTTACAATCGGAGCGGTATATATTAATGTATCTACAAGATACTTCAATATGCGAAATTTTCAGATGAAAGTGCACAAAATAACAAATCATTTGCTGCTAGGTACGTATCGGTACCTATTTTCAGGGCAGAGAAAACAGAAATTAAAAAAAAGCTTTTAAAATTAATAAATGATGTATTTTATGTAAATTGCCTTTTCATCCAGTAAGAGACAGATAAACGTGTTTCAGATATGCACCCATCATCAGTGTGCTTACATCTTACTGGTCGAAGAGACAATTTTCATAAAATTACAGTAACTTTTAAGCAATTTATGTTTACTAATGTGTCGAGGGTGTTGACGCAATGCTCCCTATTAAGAGAAACGTTGAATTGTTTGTGTGTGAAGAAAACTGTAATACAGTTAAAACCTTACACGGACAGTTAACGGCATTTTTGAGTTTCTTTATTTCTTCTCAGTTTATAAACCCACTACGTAAATTCAATCATCTATTTCATCAAATACAACTGCTAATTTATCTAATATATCAATTACTTTAGATTGTGTCTTAGAAGCTTTGACAAAATTAAAAATTGATAGTTGCTTTGGTCCAGATAACTTACGCATTGTTTTTACGCAACTGTTGTCAAACGTTATCATACCCGCTTCATCATATTTATTCTCTATCTTTGTCATCAGGAATATTTCCCACGTCATGGAAACAATCTTACGTTATACCAATCTTTAAATTTGGTTCTAAATCAAACGTGACTAATTATAGACCAATATTAATTTTATCAGTTTTGCCTAAAACGTTTGAAAAGTTAATATATCACCACTTTTTTAATGTTTTTAAAAATATTATTATTAATCAGCAACACGGTTTTTTTCCAAAAAGGTCAACACAAACATATCTGTTTATTTTTACTAATTACATAATCAATTCTTTGGAAATCCATGCTATTTATATGAACTTTAGTAAAGCATTTGATTCTGTTAATCATACTTTGTTAATTAACAAATTAAGTGCGTACGGTGTCAATAATCCACTGCTTAAATGGTTAACTTCGTATTTGAGCGAACGAATTTAGCAAGTTTAAATAGATACTCACCTGTCAAAGTTATTTAAAGCAACATCAGGGGTTCCGCAACGATCCTACTTGGGACCTATTTTGTTTTCTATTTTTATTAATGATATATCTAACGTATTAAACTGTCCCCATCTGTAATTTGCAGATGATGTTAAACCTTTTTATAAAATTAATACAGTTCATGATTGTTTGACAATGCAGAATGATTTATCTGCGGTTAATGATTGGTGTGTAGCAAACGGGATGGAATTTAGGAGTATTGCTTGACTCAAAATTATTATTTAATTTGCATGTTGATTTTATAATCAATAAAGCTAATAAAATGCTTGGTTTTCTTAAGTGATCTACCGCTGATTTTGGCAACGTTCGGGTTCTTCTAATCTTGTACAATTCCTTAGTAAGATTACATCTTGAGTACTGTAGCGTAATATAGTCCCCATCTTACAAAACTCATATCGACAGATTAGAATCAATTTAAAATAAAAATTTTAAATTAAGTCAAACAGGTGTTTACTTATCACCTGAATGTACTGGCGTTTATTTGGGATTAGATGCGTTAAATAAACAAAGAAATGGCATTGATAAATTTCATATCAAAACAAAGTAATTTGGCATTGGGGTGTTATTGTTCTACTTGATAGTTGTAGCATGCTAGGTACGCTTCCAGCGTACTTTGGGTTGTACTAGGCTGCAAAATATTGGTATTCATACAGTGGGATTTAAGGCATTGGGGTTGTGTGTTACCACCGCATTTGTATTGATGTCTTATACGTAACAGTTGTTGAGAGCATGCTTTGTGCACTGCGATTTTAGTCTTTGGAGTTGCACAATAACAAAAGATTGTCAAGCTTACACTGGCCGGTTAGGCTTTTATAAACACACTGGTTTTAGAGTATACTTTAGAGGGTTTTAATTAAGTGATATAGTATACTATGTATTGATGTAATTATAGAAATTTTTGTATCACAACCAGTTAGTCCTGTACTAGAGAAAAATTCTAAATTTGTTAATTGCACAGTATATATTAATACTTATGTGCAGGTTCAATTTGCAGAAAAGCACGCGGGAATGATAGCGGGTCGTGGCAATACCGCGCTAACGCAAGATGACAAAATGAATCGGAGTGGGGCAACTGCGAATTGAAGCAGAACAATGAAAAAAGTTCCCGAAGTGATGCGGTCGTATGAATTGACATTAACTATTAACTGATGATTTGGCAACAAGCAGTTCTAAAGTAAAATTAGTGTTTAATTAATTACCAAACAACGTATACTTACGGTGTGGTTTTAATTAAACTGGATATACTTACTACGTTTCAGTTTTATTTAGTTACAATATTGATAAATGGACAACCTGATATTAAATAAGGTACGATAGACAAACATGATAAATATTACATAAGTTAGTAGTTGCTACTTGCTGTAAGATTTTCTACCTATCAAAGTTCAAAAAAGATGGACTGAGATTATATTTGAATAAAGCAGCATAATTTTTCTATAAAGTTAGGAAAACAGCTTCTGCTTTACAATTTCAGCGCAATATTTTTAAAAATTGTTACTGCAAGGTACATTAAGGATTTGTTAATATGCTACGAGTAAAATTATCAAATGGAGAAATCTACAGAAGGGTGCAAAGAGTAAAGAGAAAAGATTGCAAAAGCCCTTCATTAAACTCGAATCAAGATTTTTATGTCAAAATCAACCAAAATTACAAGAAGCGACGTTGAAGTAAAGGCGTTCTAATTCTCAATTTTTGTTCAACCTACCTGAGCAAACCGAAAGTCCTGACGACATATGTTACAATAACAAGTAAGGGTATTTGATGTCAAATTTATACTTGTTGGGAAAATGTGTAAGACCTATATTAACAAAGTTTAGAGAACTTACATTTAGTTTCCTGGGACAAACAGTTTAATCAGCATGACTACCGTACAGCCATTGGACTGGAACGATATTTTTGTGTATGCGGATACACATGCGCTATATGTTCTTACCATCGGATAAAAAATCGACTCAGTATCAGTTAATACTACTGTTCTTAACTTTTATTTAACTTACAAAAATTACAGAAACTATTTTATTGACGACGTTGAACAAAAACAACACTTTAACTTTTATTTAAATTACAAAAAGTACATGGAATCTGTTTTATCGACAACGTTGAATGTGCCAAAAATCCGGCAAATAATTATAAGACACCAACTTATAATTATTTGCCGGATTTTTTTTTCAAATAAGACATTAGCTTAGCGTAACAAAATCCAACATAATGCCAGTAAGATTTTTATGTTTAACAGTAATAACTACGGCAATTAAGCAGTGGTCTATCATAGCAAGTTTACAACTTGCATCAACAAACTTCTTTTAGTTGTGTACTTATACCAAGAAGAATCGAAGCCAACTAAAAACTTTAATTGTATTATTTGTCAAACCGCAAAACAACCTTTAAACAAGAAACCAGCAACAAACTACGGTGCCAAGTAGCAGATTGATCACTCTACTACGTATTGCAAAACGACATAAGCAGTGATGACACGCTACTAACACCAGCTCATCATAGACAAACAATCCGCCTTCATCAAACTACACTATCTCAAAGAAAAACTGCAACTTTTAGAATCAAATACTGTATAGCCATTCTTTGTGAAGAGATATCTTGAAGCAATGACCGAGGAAAACGAGCACAATTATGAATTTCATTTTTCAAAATTGGAATACATTACTACTATACTTAATTCAATTCCAAGATAGAAAGTTAATTGGGTGTCTTACAAAATTTTTTAATTTTTTTTAGGAAAAAAATATCAAAGATAGTCTACCCAATATAACATTGGTTGATGATATGATATGATATAATATTGCGTTTGCACGATCTACCGTAACGAGTTTATACGCTTGACCGAATATGACTTCTTTTTTTTGATATCGATTGCTATGATGTATATAACCACAAAGGTTAGTTAACCTAGAACATGTCAAGACTAAGTCAACATGACAAGATCACTGCAAAAATATCGCCATGAAAAATATTATTACGTGCTCACTACGGAACTAAGACACAACAATCGACCTCAGGATACAGAATCTCTGTGTTACCTAAACCAAATGCCAAAAAAAAACTGTCAACTTACCGACTGCGCTATTTTGGTGCAAATGGCAAACATGCTAAGAACAAACTGGTTTCAACCAATATTATTTTGGTGCTTGACTAAATTGGATCTATCAAAAACAAAATACTCTACTTACCATTTGCGCAATTTTCATTTAAATGCCAAACACAATTCCCTTCAACAAAACAATTCAAAGAGGAATATTAGCTTAAACAAACCAAGAAGACGAAACAATCTACTTGCCAACAGCGCTATTTTGATTACTATGCCGAACACAGTTTCTTTTAATGAACTTATTGATGAATGTCAGCATGAGAGCGAAACACTGACTTAAGACAATAATTTCTGACCAATATGTACCAGCCATAATTTTAGTTAAATTAAGTTTTTATCTATCGACTGCTTTCTCTATTGTTTTCTTCAAATAATAGAAGAAATAACATACCTTTGCAAAATATTGTCTTCACCTAAACTAAACAGTGTAGCGACTAATCACAGTGAGTAAAATGTGTCCAACAAGAACAGTACAACAGTCGCACAAAGCGTAAACCTACTACATCACAGTGTTAAAAACGGTTTTGAAATGTGTTCATTTGCATAGCACCATTGAACCACCCTTGGGAATTAAGCTGCATTTGCATTATTTAATCAATTTTTACCAAATGTGCTCTTAATGTTCAACTACAACTCACCAACTACAAAATCTAGAAAAATTAATAATGCTAATTTTGTAGGGTCATGATGGAGACTGCAATCTACAACAAAACAAGCTTAAAATGACATAAGCAATATTTCAATAAAGGGACTATCTGCCACAAAAACAATGATGGACATAACTTGGCCACAGACACAAACAATATTTTCATAAATAGAAGCAAATTTTTTAACTTTTTCAGTATTGTCGACTAGTCAACCATCTTGAGATGATAGACAGCCTTGATTAAAATTACTAAAAAACAGTTGCATTTTTTGATAATTTCTCAGAAGAATTACAATAAAGCAAAAAAAACAGTTTGTGAGTCATTGCAGAAAATATGGCTTATTCACTTCACAATCTTGACTGACAACATGATTTTGTTTAGAAAAATTAAAGATTAATTAGAACATTAGGATGCAGCACTGGCTTCAGCTGGTACCTGGCCAAACTCTTTTTCCACAACACTATCTAAGACAAAATTAAATGAACGGCAATCTACAAAAACTTGGAGCGTATAGTGAAATTAGTAGCGTGTTGAGAGAGCCTTTCTTAAAGTACTTAAGCTTGTGGGCTTTTTTGCATAGCAAATCCTAGCTTTACAGGTAGCTACGCCACTGATACAATGGTTTGACTTTTAAAATTAAATATTATGAAATTATTTTTAATGGAGTTCTGACTAAAGTAATGAAACTGAATAGCCGTTTTTGTAGAGATATAAAAGACTTCTGAATAGATGTGTGTTATTAGGACACTAAATTAAAAATATTGAAAACGTGGATAATTTTTTATTTTATTGATGTTATCAGTAAGGTTTGTTAATACTTTAATAAAAGATATTTAAATAATTATGACATGTTCTGAAAGTTTTGAACAAAATAGTACCAAATAATTACTAAATTATGTTATGTTTTAAGAATTAAAAAAAAAAACAAATCATATACATTTTTGGTCAAGTTTTTTGTGTCATTAATTTTGACATTAACGCGATTCTAACGTTGTAACTTATAATTACGTTAAACACAATAAAAAGATTATTAAATGCAGCGTTTACGCATTCATCGTTGATTGACGTGTCTATTTTATTTGCAAATTTTTAATTTTCAGGATTAAATGGTCCTCTCTCATTGTTAATGTGAAAATAGTTTTATTTTATTCTAAAAGAAGGACACCTTAAAGAATATTGTTAAGTTAGTTTATTAACACAACAAAAAACAAACCCTATAACTAGCTGATTTTAACTATTTTTGGAAAAAGTTTCTCAAGTTTATATCACATTTTCCAAAAAGTTACAGAAATTTACTGTTTTTTTTTATGTAAGAACATATATTATCAATTGAAATTTTGACATTGAATACGTTTCTGCTACTCAGTTACATTGTTAATAATTTATGCATCACCAATTGTTTAAAATTGTAAAATATAAAATTTGTTTTGAAGTGCTGAAATCGTCGCTCAACTCGTTTTTCTATTTTTACACTGTATTACTCAGATGATTAAAAAAGGAAAGTTACAAGATCTAACAGTACAAGATTTTTTTAAACAACTTTAATAAATGCCTATTAAAAATTTAAAAAAATCAATATCATATCAACTTTATTTATATTTAATTCATCGGACTTGTATTTGGCTTACCCAGAACACTTTTAAATTGCCTTTTCATTAAGATTACGCATATTTTGAGCTGTATTTTCCTTTTATCTTAATCAGTGTTGTTCTAAAGTTAGTCAAGATTTTTGTTTGTTTTAACAAAGCCTTGATATTAATTTTTCTAACTTCTTTTCCTAAAACATAATTATAAAATTATTTTCGTTTTTTTACGTTAATAATAAAACTAAAAAGTTTTTTTACTTACCAGTTTTAAATATGTTTTGTATTGTTGCTTGATCAAATGGCCAAAGTTTAATATTGCAATAAATAATAAATGTCCATGTAATTACTCTATGTTCAAGTACAAGTAGATGATCAACTACTAGGCTTGGCTTGTATTCCAATAAGTAATAATATGTCTTCTCCTTGTGCAAAAGAAATGTATGCAATTTTATTTATTTTTGCTGTTGAAATATTAATGATTTGAATTACGTAGAATATTTTGTTTTCTTTTTTATTTATCAATATTAATGATTCATCTATATTTTTTTAAATTTAGCTGAAATTGTTTGCACATTGTTTTAATTATACCTGAAATGATGTTAACACATTGATAATAATTAACCACTTTAATTCAAAGAAATCTTTATTGTAAAAATTTCAACATAGAAACAGGAAATAATAAATAAATAAATAACAAATAAATAAAATACATGTCAAGGTTCTGTAACCAAATAACAGTATTATACATTTTAATTAATAAATAAATAAAAATTAACTGGAATAAAAATCAAAAAATAAATTATCAATTAGAAGGCTTAATGTTTATGTATACCTGAGTCTTTCTAATTATTGTATAAAAGAGTAGAAAAAGGAGGCACTGATATTACAAATTAAAGACCCAAACCAGTAAAAAATAAATTGAAAACATAAATAATTAAGACTAGAATTTTATATTTATAAATTAATCGGAATTATGTTGGTCAAATTTTGCTTAAATAATCAGGTCCAGTTTGCAATAATTGTGCTTAAATCTTATTTAAACCAAGAAAATGGATTGCTAGGTGCACCGTCTTCTACCTTTGAATAACCAGCAACTGCTGATGGTTTTTGATGAGCGTACGCCAGTTCTTGGGCAGAAGCTGCTGCATTTTCTTTCTCTTCTTCTTTATCGTATGCTCTAGCCCAATATCCTCCACTACCATGTCCTCCACCACCACCACCACCACCACCACTACTCCAATCTTCCTCATTTTCATAGTGATGCTGATGTTGAGCATGTTCGTAGTAAATTACTTTTTGTGGTTGGTGACCTTTTTTGAGGTCCAAATAGAATTTTGCTGAATTGATGAGAAGACCGATGAATGCGATAATTAGGAATTTCACTTGGAGATGGGCAGAAAGTAGCTTCAATAATAACGTAATTTTACCGAATACGATAATGCCCAATACTAAAAACTTGATTGTAGCTTTAATCTTATCCTTCTTCTTAACTTTCTTTTTTCTTGGTTCAACTGAAATGCAGAACACGTCAGGTTATATTGGAATTATATAATTACATTTAAAAATTATTATGGGAGTTAGATCAGGCTGCTAGATGACTAGAATTATGCACTGGATAACACAGAAGACACCCATGAGGATGAGAGGTATATAGGTTGTTGCATCCGATGAACTAATGACTATTTATCGGTATGAAGTAGAATTATTTGGGAGGTAGATGTCGTGCTTATGATAAATGTCTATTGGTATGATTTAGTTTGCATAGGTGTGAACCATGTTATAGCCATTCTTCGATTTTGATGCGAAAACCAGCAACCCAATGGCGGCCATGATTAAGAATTTGACTTGCGCAAAGGTGGACAGCACTTTCAATGCAAAACCTATTTTTCCATATAATAAAGCGCCAATAATCAACCAGTTCATCATCTTGTTATGATGTTTATCCTTCTTCAGCTTCTTCATCAGCTTCTTTTTGATTTTCTTAATTTTCTTAACTGAAATGCAGAAGCTCTTGTTATAATTTCTGTTCGAATGTTGGGTGCATGCAGATCAAGCTGGTCTAGTTAAAACCCTAGGTGCATGCCAAGATGACTCTTTAAAATAGGATGCTATTTACAATAGCAACGATGATGCAAATGACCAAATCACCAAAACCTTTATATTTTATTTTGTTCAGCATTCAAAAAGCGGAGATGTACACGAAATAATAGTGTGGGTATAAATATCAACGATGCAATATGTCAGTGTGTGTAGAGTTGTACAGTTGGTGATGTCCAAGATAAAAAAGATTTCTTCTTGTGCGTCCAATCATAATATACAATATAACTTAATAGCATTTGCTCATCAATAATACGTATTAGATTGATTCATTATATGTAATGAGTAATTTATTTGTTTAGAATTTGATATTTATTATATATAAAAATTAATTATTTTTTGTATTGATTTAAAAATATACAAAATAAATTATAATAATTTAATTGATTGAATATCAATTTAATAATTTGTATTTTTTTAAACAAGTGTTTTGTATTTATTGTTTAGTTTAACTAAGTAATAATATGGTTTAGATATTTTTAAATGGAGTATATATTAAGTTTTAGACATAATAGTGTACGTTTCTTTAAATAATAAATAATTATAAATTTATGTTTGTGCTGCTTTTAACATTCTAGAAACTAACTAAGTTAACTTTAACATAAAGTAATTGAGTTAATATTGTTGGTCCTAATTCGACATTTACTGGTATGGGACAATCTTCAAAAAGAGAAATAGCTTGGTTCTTTTGAAGATTATCACATACCGGTTAAAATAGTATTAATGATAATGTAAAACCTAAACTCTCAACTTAACAACAAAATATTAAAAGTTTAACAGTATATAAAAATGTGAGACGAATTACATATTGTTTGTAAATATAAACGTGTAATAATAATAATAAATAAACATGCAAAATAATTCATTCCTAAAAACATGCCATGCATCACTGTAATTATAACATTTGTGTAAAAACAAAACTATAATTTCTTAACATGCTCATCCAGTGTTTGTCATTCCAATTCAAAGGATAAAATATTGTGTTTCTTATGGTGTTATGCAAATGTATTGGTAGAATCAACTTTAGAATTAGAAACTCTAATATGCCCGATTGCCTTTATTCCATATTAAATGAATAAAAATGTATATGCAAATGTTAGTGCGAATGAACTTTTGTTATGCCAACACTCCGATTCGTGCATTGTCGTCTGATTTAAAAATTGCGAGATAGTCCATCGCATCTTCCAGAATCAGTTGGAATATTTTTAAACAAAACTATTATATTAAATGCTCTATATATTTTTAAGTATTTTTTGATAGAGGTTAGAGAATAATATTAAAAAAACAAATTTGTTTTATTTAAATTTTAAGCATTTGTCGACTGAAATTTTATTCATTATTTTGATAACTATCGTTAGAAATATTATATAGGAAACTTTACCAAAAGTACAGTTGCATTTTATCTATTACTCTTACATGATTCATATCTTTCCGCAAAATAACCTGTCTGACATAATGCAGGATAAAAGCAGGATTGTACAGTTGCATTTCATTTCACTTTTCTGCTCGTTTTGCAATGTGCATGCGGAACTTGCCGCGGAATGTTCAGCAATAAGTTAAGAACTTAATAAGGAAGAAAAGATTATAAGTATTTTAAACAGCTAATAATTTGTTGTTTAATGTAAATATAAACGTCCTCAAATGAGCTATTGCATTTATATAAACGTGTTTATTAATGATTAAAATCAAATGAATAATTTTATTGCAATCTTATACAATTTATATCTTCGTACGCATATACTACAGATATAGATTCAGGTCGGGATATGCACTTCTCTTCAAGATCTCAATAGTTGAAGAAATAAATTGCAAAATTAATTTATTTTTATCATTCTAATTTATATAAAATGTAATAAATAAAGTTCAATCTATTTGATTTTAAAACTAATTAAATTGATAAATTTGATTTTATTGTTGAATGAAAAAATTTATAATAAAATTATACAACTTCTTGGTCATTACTTTTAGGATAATATGCTCACGTTAAAAAAAATTTTAAATTTTTTTTGGGTTGTATATTGATGTTTAGTTTTTGAGAGAATATAACTAAAAACACAATTATCTGACGAATGCAAGACATTATCATATAAAGATTAGTAGTAGATTGGACTATCAAATTTTTTTTTTTTTTTTTTTTTTTAAATTTATTATTATATATTTACATATTTACAACATTATTTTTTTTTTCTCCCCACTTGCTGCTTTACACCGTTTCCATATATGGTAGGCTGCAAAGCTTCGTATTCTTATCTTTTTACAATCTTAATATTAAGTAGTTTACTACTAATCAAACTATACATTTATCTTTTGGTCACTGAAAATTAACATATAAAAAAATTTAGTTTTGTAGTGTTAACATGACTAGAAAATTATAACAACAAAAACTTATATAAAATATCAAATTATAATAAGTAATCTTAATTTTTTTTTTGGTTTTTTATGTCAATGCATACATTCAATTATATTAATTCCGAGATTAATTCCTAATTAAATGCAAGTTATACACTTTAAACTATTTGTAAAAAAATATACATTATAAAAACTTAACTAGCTCACTTAATTTGTAATATGTATTGTGTTAAAATGTTGACATGTTTGATGAATGTGAAACATGCATATAATAACATGCATCACCAATAAAGAATATTACAAATATCTTACAATGTTTATCAGTACTTAAATTAATTATATTTATATATAACATCAAAATTATTACCATCTAACTTAATTACTAACTATCAATTATAGTAATTATACAAAACTAGTATATAATATTCCAAATTAAGAAATTAAAGCTAATTTAATTTTAATTTAATGAGTTAGTAATGTAATTGCCATTAAAAATCTTAAAATAGTATTGTTACGCTCTAATAAAAGTAAGGTCCAAAATATTTTACAGAAACTAATTGTTTTCATTTTAGTTATTGTTAATTATATCAAATTTACCCGGCCCGAATAAGTAATTTAAATTAGCAATAAAATTATGATGAGCAAATGGTATTTTAGTGTTATTAAAAATAGCCTTTTTAATAAACTTCGTCAGTATGGTAGGTTTCTTGATGAGGAGGGATATTTTCTACAAATGAAGGGAAAACATCATAAACGATATAAAACAACGAACCAATCCTCTTCAAATTGATCTAATCGAAAATAATGTGTGAATACCAAGGAATCAAAGATGCTTCAACAAACCAAATTCAAAGATGCATTTCATGCACGTGCGCTTGTGTTATACTTACTTGGATCCATTTCTCTGCCGCTGGATGCATCTGATTTGGCTACAAGTTTTGCTTCTTCTTCTTCGTCTTCATCATCATCATCATCGTCATCATCGGCTACTTCAGAACTTTCTTCTTCGCTTTCGTCTTCTTTGGCATCTCTAAAGAATCCACTTAATCCTCCTTTAAATATCATTTCTGTTATGTCTGTTATCATTGCACCAATGGATTCCATTAGAGCAGATGGGCGTTGCTCGCCGCTTTTTCTTGCTACTGCTGTTTCATCGGCTTCAACTGAAATATACATAATCATCATTATATTATTCAAATTTACCTAAAAGTTTATTTATTTTTGCTTTTTAATCTCAGATAATTAACCTATTAATTTTGTTTATTGTTTGCCTTTTTATTGATATATTTACAAATAACTAAATGTGAAGTTTTACAGTTTAAGTTCTTTTAATATAATTGTTGTAAAAATGGCACGAAGAAGATGAATATAAAATAATATATTGAAATAAAATGAAAAGAATTTTTTTTTATGGAATTGAAAACTGTATTGGAGTTAAACGATCTCAGATAATTAACTTATTAATTTTGTTTAATGTTTGCCTTTTTATTAATATATTTACAAATTACTAAATGTGAATTTTTATAGTTTAAATTCTTTTAATATAATTGTTGTAAAAATGACATGAAGAAGAAGAATATGAAATAATATATTGAAAGAAAATGAAAAAAAAATTGTTTAATTTTTTTTTAATGGAAATGAAAACTGCATTGGAATTATACTAATTCTTGTTTGAATATATAATTTATTTACTAATGGTTTGGCTTGAAAAATATTTCTAGTGCTAAAAATAGCATATCGAGCTATATACGACAACTGTCAATCACAAAAACTTGTAAGTAACTGTCAATCTAAAATCGTCAATAAAATTGTAATATTAAGTTTTAAATATGTATGTAAAGTAAAGTGTCCGTTCTTTTCCAAATCGCGATTTTTTTTAGAGGACTAGTTAAATGTCTTCTTTTCATGGTAAATAACTATTTTTATTTAATAAAAAAAACTTATTGGTAACTGTATTTTTGCGTGCCTGCAAGCAAATCAAATTTCCTATTTGATTAACATGGGAAAATCGTCTTTAAACGCTTAAATTTTTTTTTACTAATTGTAGATCTTTTTATATGTCAACATACCGTGGCAAAAATTCAAAAACCGTTTATTGAATAAAAGGATTTTTTTTTGCAACAGGAAAACCATTTCTTCTCGATAATTTTAGGTCTGTTACACTAAAAAATATATAAATGTTCTTAGTCTGATATTATTAGGTTATTTATTGATTATAGTTTCTGAACCCTATCACACAATGCAAAATTTGGCATCGGATGCAAAACGTTACAAATTAAAAGTTGCGAAACTACATATTACATGCAACATTTTTAAATAAAATGCATGACACATCTAACAATATTTTAAAATAAAATATTTTTAGGTTAGATGCATACAGCAACTCATATGTCAATTGCAGTGCAACATATAAAGAAATATAAAACACTTTAAACTTTATGCAAAACAAACATTAGTGGGTTTGTGATAATGTATTGCAAAAATATAATTTTTTCTCTATGTCTTTGATTATTTATTTATATTCATCATACACATTAACTTAACGTGACACAGTAGTTTAAGGCATTAGACTGCTGCACCAAAGAACGTGGGTTTGAATCTTACAACGAAAAACAAAAGGTGGGCCATCTAATTTTTGGAATTGGAATCGGCAATAAATAGATAACTCAGGAATATTTTTTCAATATTATGAGTTTATTAAAAAGATTGGACATTTTCATTTAAAAATTAAGCACAACATCATTCAAATGACTACCACGGCTAGCTTGACAGTTACCCATTTGATTAACCCAATTTTTTAGTACATCTTTGACTGTTTAGGCTTCAATCGCATAAATGGCAACTTTGATTTTGTGTTTTAAGGCATCAATCGTCTCTTGATGGTTAGCGTAACACTTATCCTTAAGGTCTTTCCACAAAAAGAAATCCAACGTGGTCAAATCTTAGCTCCTAAGCAGCTAATTGACATCAGCATTTTGGCTGATTAATCGATTTCTAAAAACAGTGCGCAAAAGATGGATGGTTACATTGGCTGCATGGCAAGTAGCCCCTTCCTGTTGAAACTTAATGTAATTTATTTCATATTTTTTAGTTTTTGGAAACAAAAATTCGTTTAGCATTTCACAGTAACGTTCGCTATTGACAGTAACGGCGGCTCCTTGCTCATTTTTGAAGAAAAATGACCTAATAATGCCGCCGGATTAAAATTCAAACGGTTACTCAATGTAGATGCATAGGCTGTTCAATAGTCATGTGTGGATTCTCTGATCCCCAAATGCGGCAATTTTGCTTATTGACGTAGCCTCCAAAATGAAAATGAGCTTCATAGAAAAACACAATTTTTTGATAAAAATACTCATCTTTGGCCAAACGATCTTCAACTGCTCATTGGGCAAACTGAAAACGCATCGGATGGTCAGAAGGCATTATTTCTTGGACTAATTGAACTTTGTACGCCTTCAAACCTGTTAAATAATGTAAACAAACATAGTTATTTTAGTAGGTTGACATACTTGTGTTGGCAACAAAATGTAACTATATGTTGTAAAATAAAAACAACAAGTAGTCGGTGAAAAAAACACGGTAGAAACACGTCGTTACATTTCTAACCAAAAAAGTGTGTCTACTTAATTACTGATAAATATTTCCACTTGATTATATAAAGTACTACAAATACGGTAGTTTATTTAATTCCAATCAACAGGTTTTGGGCCCAGTGAAATCAGTTAAATTAGTAGATGCGTAATATATTATGATAACCTAAGAGCAAGGTTATACGAAGCCGACCCCGTGTGCCGCAAAGTAAAAACTGAATAAAATAAATAAAGTACGTGAGTTACAATAAAAAAGTTTGACAATACATAAATTTGGACAAAATAACAGTAATGAGTGATGAATTAAATCAAATTGCAAAATTAAAGGACTGTGACAGCTACAAATTATGGAAATTCGAGACAGATATTATTCTGAGAGCTCATGGCTTACTCCAAGTATCAAACGGTGAGTCTAAAATTACACCTGACATTGCAACAAATGCACGTGAAGAATGGAATAAAAAAGACGTAAAGGCTCAATACATTATAGTATCGACAATCTCGAAGACATGTTTGACACATGTATTAAATTCTGAAACAAGCAATGACATGTGTAAGAAAATTAAAAACATTTATAAAGGACAAGAAGAACAACGTAAGTGTATTTTAATGCAAAGGTTCTTTAATCATAAATATAAGAAAGAAGCTGATGGCAACATTCCTAAGCAAAATAAATAATATGGCGTTCAAACATTAAGGCTTAAACGCAGCAGTAAGTTCTGAAATGGTTATGTCAAAAATTCTGTCAAACTTGCCCGATCAATTTAAACATTTTGTAAGTGCATGGGAGTCAACACTTCAAAATAAAAATACATTAGAAAACCTAATGACCAGAGTGCTCACCGAAAAATTCAGAACAAAAATTAAATAAAAAGGCGATGAAACAGTGGCGTTCAAAGCTACAGAACAGCAAAAAAGTTTTAAATGTAACAAAAAAGGACATATGGCAGCATAATGCAGAACTAAAAATTTTCCATTGAGATGCAACATCTGTAAGAAGATCAACAAAATGCAGAAAAAAATTGTTACTACCGTAAGAAAAGTGAAAACAAGTTAGCCAACAAAAGTAAAGTTTCGTTTTTGGTCGAAACAAATAAAAATGATTATATAGTGGACTTTTCAACAATAAAATTAGCAAAAAAGAAAGAAAAACAATGTGCACAGAAGCAGTAGGAAAAGGCAATGTAACCTGAAAAATGTGATGTATGCTTCAGAATTAAGTAAGAACCTTTTATCAGTAAGTGCAATAACCGAAAATGGAGGTGAAATTAAATTCACTAATGAAAAGAAAAAAAGTTGAGATATACAAAAATAACATATAGGTATTAGAAGAAAAAAAGGAAAATGGCCTTTACAGCATAAATCTCAACAGTGAAAAACAAGAAACAACTTTAACAACGACATTGGAAAAATACAGAAATACTGTGACATTGAAGGTTGGGTCGTTTAAGCAAAGAAAACCAATTGAAATTAAGGAACTTATCCACTGGTCTAACTTTAGACGAAAGACAAATCGATTTTTTGGATGAGATGCGAATGTTGTGTACAAGCAAAACAGACACGACTTCCGTTTAAAGCAGAGCGAACAAGAGCAACTAGACCAATAGAAATAATACAATCAAACGTGTGTGGCCCAATAAATCTTATAACGTAGGATGGACACAAATATTTCATCACCTTCCTTGATAATTTCACTCATCACTGCATCGTATTCCTGTTAGAAAGTCGTAATCAAGTCAAGTCGAAGATGCAATAAAAGAATACATAAATATGGTCGAAGTAAAATGGAATCTGAAAGTCCACAAATTCAGATGTGATCATGGCATGGTCTAAACAAAGAGGAATGATTTTAAAATACACAGTTCCACATACCCTTCAATTCCATGGTAAAGCAGAACAAATTAACAGAACTTTGTTAGAAAAAGCCAGAACTTTAATTTTGGATGGAAACCAACACAAAGAAATGTGGGGAGAAGCTGTAAGAATAGCAGCCTATCAAACAAATAGAAGTCCTTCATCAACTGTTGATACAAATCCACATGAAAAATGGACAAGTAAAAACCTGATCTTTCCAAAGAGAAAGAGTATTTGGAAGTGACGCCTTTTCCAAAATGCTAGGTACATTAAAAAAAAATAATTAGTAATGGTTGGATATAGCTTAAATGGATATCGCCTGTGGAATATAGACAAAAGGAATATAACAACCTATAGAGATTAATATTTAATGAGAACATTTGAGAAAAATGGACAACTGTAATAGAAAAGTTAGAAGGGTTAGAAGAGTTCGAAAACAAAATAAAAACCAAAGAAAATATTCCGACAAAAAAAAAGAAAAAAAAAGAAAAAGAAGCAGAAAAATAGAAACAGAAAAGATGAACTAAGAAGAAAGAAAGAATCAAGAAAACAATAACAAACTGCGTAGATCAACAAGAGGTAAAATACCAAAACAATATGAAGTTTTCTTTTTTTTAATTTTTGAAGAGACAATAGAAGGTTCCGAAAAGAATAATTGGATTAAAGCTATCAAAGAGAAAAAAAAAATCACATCGAAAAAACAAAGTTTAGATAGAAGTTGACAAAAATGAAGCAGAAGGCAAGAAAATACTTAGTAACAGATGGATGTTAAAAGTGAAAAATGATGAAAGATACATTCAGTTCTGTGGTAAATAGTACTTCACTGAGAATACTATTTGCACTAGCTGCAGCTAAAAGTCATAAAATCATAAGATTTGATATAAAGACAGCATTTCTCTACGGAGACCTACATAACGTAATCATGCAAATGCCAAAAGGATTTGATAATCAGAACAATATATGTAAGTTGCAAAAATCACTATATGGACTTAAACAAGCTTGAATGCTATTGAATAAAACCTTCAACGATTTTCTTAAACGCAACGGACTACAAAAATAATAATGGCTATATATGTGGATAATGGAATCATAATTGAAAGTGATCAAAACAAAATTGATGAACTACTAATAAATCTGACACGAAAATTCAAAGTAACAGTGTATACTGAACTTAAAACCTTTATAGCGATAGAGATTGAAAGATGTGCAGATGGACTCAAGCTAAACAAACTGAGTTTGCAAAAAGAGTGCTAAATAAGTTTCAAATGACTGAAGCCAAAACAGTAACAACGTTCATACAAGCAAAACGTCCCGAACAAGAGATGGAAATTCAAACTGTGCATTTCCGTGTAGAGACGCAATAAGAAGCCTCCTATATCTCTCTACTAAAACCAGACCAGATTTGAATAACGCTGTAAGTTCTTTTGTAGAAAACCCAACTTTATCGAACGTAACTGACCTAAAAACATGCCTAAAATATTTAAAAGGAACAAAAAACAGTGGCATTGAGTACAATATAGAAAATGACATGAATATCCTAAATGCATACTGTGACTCGGACTATGCAGGTGATATAAGTACAAGAAGAAGCACAACAGGCTACGTAATATTTGTAGGAAATGCTCCGATCAGCTGGTGCTCAAAATTGCAACCTATTGTGGGCGTTATCAAGCATAGAAGCAGAATTGATCGCAGCAGCAGAGTGTACAAATGAACTTTTATACTTAAAAGAATTAGTGACCGAATTTACCACTGGACAAGTAAAACTGAATCTACGAATTGACAACCAGAGTGCAATGTTTTTAATTAAAAATGGAATTATGAACAAACGGAGCAATCACATAGATGTACGCTTTAAGTTTATTTGTGAAAAAGTGTCCAAAGGAATAGTGAATATCAAATATTGTCCTACAGACAGACAAATCGCAGATGTGTTTACTAAACCTTAAGACGTCTAAAATTTGAACTGATTAAAGATTTAGTTTGAAAATGTTTAACTTTAAGAACGTTTGTAAAAACTTATTTTTTGTTAAGATAAGTTTACATTAAAAGGGAGTGTTAAATAATGTAAACAAATATAGTTACTTTATTATTTGTATTATTTAATTCCAAACAACATAACACAGGTCTTTAAAAAAAAATAATAATCTCTTCAGTGATTCGGAATCTTCTTAAAGCTGTAGGCCCACCTGTAATGTAAGTTGCCAGAATTACGGGCAGAAAAGAGTTTGAGTTTGTTACTAAATGCATTGAACGTGGAAAACATGTTTATTAAGAGTTTTACTTTTAGAAACGTTGATTAAACAGCAGTAATAAAAAATGAACGTAGGCAAATCGACTGTATGTAATGGTTCTTATTTTAAATATTGATAAATAATGTTTGTAACATTTTATACCTAACAGTTTTACGATAGCGTTCTGAAAATCATAACATTATTATCTTAGTTAATAATCATACAATACAATTTTTATTATTACAAACAGGCATTAATTGTAAATCATCATTAATTACTCAACAGTTACGTAATACATGAAAGAAGAAATAATTTAAAAACAACTGTTAAATACATAATATATACTCTTAATCATAAATTGATAAATATAAATTAAAATCTAATACATTAGCAATGTATTATGTATAAGAATTGATAAATGACTAGCTAATTAAAATTCAATTTTCCTTGGTCTAGCGCGAAAGTGATTATCACAAGCAACTACATGTTAGTGTATACTTCAATATGTAATATAACGGTATTCGATATATGTGTTTAAATTGGCCGTACTATTGTGAATATAGTGATAATATAATTTTTATTACTAACATAAATAACAATCAATTAGTATTAATGTAAATTAATATATAAAATAAAAATCACGACACCAAAAAAGGTTATTTTTATGCAAACAAGTAAAATTTTAAATAAAAAAATTATTTGTTCAAAAATGTTTATAGCAGTACTGGCGTAGGAAGCAAGGTTTTAAAATTATATATAAAGATAAAAGTTGCTGTTTCTTTACAATATTGGTAATAAAAATTGCGGTCGGAATCATCTTAAACATTCAAACAAACTACATATCTAACAAACTAAGCTAATATATCTCTTTTACATTCCATATTTCATTCATCAATCAATAATAAGTATTACCTTACCCATCGCAAATATTTGTATGCATCCTTTCTAATTAAATCTATTCAGGTTAAATATTTTGGCAGATTGTTAACATTCTTCCTACTGAACAAAAATTAGCGCCGGAAGACATATTATTCATAGTTAAATAGTGTCGCCCCTGCACGTATAATTCAGTGTGTGCACACGTGAAATAACGGGTTATTTACCGGTCGATTTAAATCTTGAATTTCAATAAATCCATACACGATCACCGAACTTGACACGATGCAAGGCTATAGAACTATGTCAGAAACTAAATAAAATCGTCACGATTGTATAGGAAACTAATATGGGTTAAGAGTAATTATTAGACTAGTTTTTTTTTCTGGTATGCAAACTATGTTTTAATTTGTAATAAATTAATTTAAAACATTTTGAAGTATTTTTAATTAATTTTATGTGGAAGAAATTGTTTTATATATCGGTAAATATCACAAATTTCATCATGACTCAACAACACGTTAATAGTTATCAGATCAATGAATAGCCTTTCTTATTATTATAAATCTATAATCATACGAGGTTGAATTCTACTATAAATGTTTTATTTAATTACATTTTCTGTTCTGCTAGAATTGTTGAGTTATTATCAAGCCTGTCAATAAAAATACCACATTTCATATATTATTGTATGTACACGTACACATCAAACATTTATTTATTTACAAAACATTAATGTAAAATTCAATTAAATTATTAAATAAAACGATTTTTGATTGTCGTTGTTTGAGTTTAACAATGAACTGTTAATGAGCAGAATAATCAATAGCTTGTTAGTAATTATTATTTCATGATATTTTTAATATCAATAAGAAATAAGAATATATTAAATACAGCTAAGTCGGGATATAAAGAACTAGAAAATGTACTAAAACAAACATGTTATCTCTGATCCATCGGTTCTAGCTTTCAACTCAATTTAGTTTGGTTTAGCGTAACTTCAGGATAAACCGGGTTATCTAATAAAACTGTATTTTTTTATTTTTTTATTTAATTGTCCTTTTGAAGCAGTTCATTTCTAAAGATTACAGAAGATTTGCTTGATTTTAAAAATCTAAAATTGGAAGATTTTCTTATAACTCACATTTTTTTCATTTTTGTTCTACACATGTTGGCAGAAACAAGAACAGTAATGCTAACTTTTAATAACTCTCCAACGGTGAATGTTTCTCCCACAAATTTTTATCAAGGTGCAATTTGTAAAAAAATCCATTTTAATCGCCGTTGAAGATGTCTTTACTAGCATATTTTTTTTTAATATTAAGCCAAATACTAGTTAACCACTCATTAGCATCTTTCCTATCCACTGCTGCAGATTTACAATATATTTTTTATTAGGGATCAATTTTGTGCAATTTGACTACCCATTTCAGCTTTTTTCTTGCAGAATTTTACTACTTATCGGAATATTTTCTTGTTTTTTTTTTTGTGTATGTGTGGATTTACTCGTTAAAATTCAAAGGTATTTTAAGTGTTCTGTCCTAATTTCATCATTAACATTTATTGTTACATGTAATAATAAAAGAATATATATCATCGGCTTTTATTAATATTATTCTTATCTTATTATGGTAAATTAATTTAATTATAATTTTACGACTTTATTTGAAGCACAAGTCCTAGATCTTATTCATAAAAAATGCCCAGAAGCTATGATATTAAAAAAAACCAAATTCACATTGAACATAATTAAAAATCGTAAAAAAATCGAGTTCTTAATTATTTTTATAAATTTATTCATCCCAGTTTTAACTGTTCAGTTTAATCTGGAATTTTTAACTAATGCGATTCAATTATTTGATTAAACTTAATTGATTCAATTTGTGTCAAATAAAAGTAGACATTATTAAAAATTTGATCTTAAATTCCTTGATGATTATTATTTATTAAACCATTAAATAATCAATTTATATAAAAATTTTGGTGAAAGCATATAATTTTGACATTTTTCCAACAAATCTACCGATTGCATGTATTATTTTGATTTTAATTTATGATATGATACATAAATTCTACTGTATCATTATCGTTAAAAAAACATTATTTTTCTTTAATTGCTTAAAGAGTTTAAACAATGTGGAACAGTTACTAATTTTTTTTTATAACAGATAAATATAGGTTTAATTAAATGTATTTTACAACGTTCTTATAAAAGTGCGGATTCTGTTGCAAATTAAATTTTATTAATCGTACTGGGCCGAAAAAAGAGTAATAGACTTGGAAACTTATTTTTCTCAAGCATGAAACTACTAATTTTTTAGTTAATTGGATGGCTAGACACAAAGCGGTACCGCGATTTACTTGATGCATGTTTATACGTGCTTTAAAAATTGTAATAAAATGTAATCGAAATAAAAACATATTCGATCAAATTTAGATTTATTATCTTTACATCTTGAGCCACCTTGTCAAAAATAAATATCTTTTATAAAAAAAAAATATGAATACAACAATTACTGACAACAACAATTAAATAAACTTATTTATCTTAATATTATGATACTATGTGCGTTCCGAGCCATTGCCCTTTTGTAAAAAGTATTAATATTTGCCTTATTAGTTTTCAACTACTTAAACTTATCTATCTATCTTTTGAAAAAAACTACAACTTCTCATATAAATCCAAGTTTTTAAAACATATATAAATATATATAAACATTTAATGTATAAGATAGTTGCTATGGATAAAAGTTGTTTAAGAAATTGTAATTATAGTAGGATAGAAAAGGATGGTAGCCTTTTCACGCATCTTCTAAAAGTATGTTCTAAAATGGCATTAATTTGATTACAACTACAGTTTATTAGATTGTCAATGTTTGGGAATGCATTTTTTTTCTTTAATTGATTTAGAACTAAGTATAGGATTGACAGGAGATATGACCAAAACTGACTGACATTTATCATATAATTTAACTGTCAAATAATTGAGTTATTTAAATACTTGACGTTTTAAGAAAATTAATCTGTCAAAATTTAATTAAATAAAATTGGACTTTTTGGTTAATTGGATACTAAATTAAACATTATAAGGAACATGGCAACAGGAGATGAAACAAAGAGACCTCTGAGGTAGAGGTAAGTGCAAAAAAGAAATTATCTGTCGCACCTGACCAGTTAGGTGCAAAAATGAGCGTGAGTGTACTAACGCACAATAAATTTTAGTTGCTTAAAAAAATGAGTATTATAAGGATGTTGTTGTAAGTGGTAATCTTTTTCTTGCATTCATCTGTAATTGATGCAAATTTTGTAAATAATTCATAATTAGTAAAACTGCCGTCTATAGTCTTGCGTACAGAGCAGAACACCACACTTGTCAACACCAATGGCACCTTTTTATTTAACATTTCACTTAAACGCCACATTAATCTTACACTCAGCAAGCTACAGACATTATCCACCTAACGGTTCAACACAATCGACTTGGCCTCAAATAAAAATGTTTTAGTACAAACAAAAAAACTCAATTCAGATCATAAAACAATTTAAATTTCAGTAACTGACAATTTTTTAAAGACTTTGTCCTATCTAGACCAGACTAAAAGTCGGCAGATTGGACAAGGTACAGACAACTGTTAGACAAAGAAACTACTATTAATAACAAAATTGAGACTATTGACGACATCAACATTGAAGTGGATAAAATGACAAAAGCAAACTTTCAAAATTCTGACATTAAATCATAAAGACGAACTACAACTCAAACATTGAAATTAATTTTTAGAAAGCGCCTTCACTAAAGACAAAAATAATAAACAAAAAATGGAGAATTATAACCAACCCAGAAGGAATTGCTTAAGTATGGAAGAGGTACTGTTTAACTTTTTTTGTTGATATCAGTCAAACAAAGCTGCATAACACCTGACTGTCACAAACAGAGGAAAACATTTTAAAATTAGAAGGGAAAAAGGCGATCAAACGGCTAAACAACAGAAACCCCCCAGGTACTAATAATATAATAGCAGAAGTCATCAAGTTCATAGGAGAGCCAGGCGTGGAAGATATTTACTCACTCTGCAACGTAGTCTGCAACTCCAAGAAATAGTCTGCGGAGTGTTGTTAAACATAATGCAATAATACGGTTGCAATAATATCACATGTTCACCGTAATAATTGGAAGATTAAAACTTATCCTGCTTCTACAAATATCAAACGAACAGAGTGAATTTGTATCAGGAAAAAGCACAACAGAATAAATACTGCATAAGATCATTGAAAAAGCGCGCAAATAGAATGTTGCAATGTTAATGTGCTTTGTTGACTACTCGATTGCATTTCAAGTGAGTATTAGACAAAACATAAAGGTAAAGGCTGTATTTTGTTGCCAATCACATACAGTGAGTTCATTATGCAAAAAGCACTTGATGAGTGGTATGGTGTTATTGCTGTTAGATATATGCGCATAAGCAATCTCAGATTTGCCGATGATACGCATATTGTGGGATTAAACTAGCTTGAATTGGAAACTATTATGACAAGCCTTGCCCCGATATAAGTAAAGATTGTAGATTAAAGTCAATGTTAGTAAGACAAAAGTTTTTTAAGTTGACAGAAAAACAAACAACTACCCACATATTAGTCATATGGTTAAGTAGTGAATTACTTTATCTATCTATCATAAACATGGATAGAAGTGAGGTTAACTAAACTAACGAATACTTCAATCAGCAAGATTACGAAACTAAGGCTAATTCTTACGTTAGTTTTTTCCAATAGCAACATACGCAGCTGAAACCTGGAATATTAGACATATAAAGCGGATAAAAATAAAAGCATTTGAGTTGTGTAAACAAAGTACCTTACAAATGATTCCATCCCTGGTAAATTAAACATTGAAGATTAAGAAAATAAACCTGGGTATACTGCAAAATTTTGGTTACTTATCTAGAAAATTTAATAGTCTGGAAAAATGTTCTAGGGAAAGGTTGACGTACAAAGGTCCCGCAAAATATATCAACTCGCTGAGTAGATGGAGTGACAAAAATGGTTGGTCATTCCCTACATGAAGCCACATAATTGGCCTAGGACAGACAAGCATCGAAAACAGTTCAAATAGCTCAGGCATGGTGCCACCAAACCCTCACAAAGAGTATGAACGGTATAAGGACTGAAGACAGAGAGATACAAATATTTAGAAATTGGCCGACATATCTTAAGAAGATAATCAGAGATTGATTGAAAGTATGCCACAAAAATGCCGACTTTTCAATCAATGTCGTTGAGGTCACCCGCTACCAGTTTTAGTTGTTGTAGTCATTAGTTGTAGTTTTGTAAGCTTCTAGTTTTGACCGTTTGACTAATTAATTGCAAATAGAAGTTAGAACTGTCATCAACTTACTAAATATTATATTTATTTGAATGTTTAAAAAGAAAATACAACCATTTTATTTAGAGTACTATGGTACTATTTCAAATATATCGTGTTAAAAAACATAATTACTAAACAAAATTACATTTTTAAATTCATTTTACAATAGTTAAAAAAAGTTTATATTAAATTTGTAAATTTACTCAGTGCGCGCTTCAGCAAAGAAAACGGTCAATTTTCTTCCTGCCTACCGACATGGGTTCCGATGGAAATATTCTATTGTCTACCAAATAACTGACTTTATTTTCAAAAGTTTCAGACTGAGAAAAACTACGGGGTAGTTTTTTTTACGTTGAAAATGCTTTGGACAAAGTTTGACACAAAGGCCTACTTCTTAAACTGCATTGATTAAAATTTCCTCTACGTCTTATGAGGCTAATAGCTTTATAACTAAGCTGCAAAACTCTGACAGTTAAAATCATAATCCATGTTTCTATCTCACAGAAATAGCTTGTCAAGGCTTCATTCTTTGGAGGTTTTTTTTTTTTTTAAATTTTAAAATGTGATATTTAAGAATTACTTATACTATTTAACTTGTTTGTCGCCGACATGCTCTTAAGCTGAAACACGGGGTTTGAATGGTTTAACATGCTGATGATACAGCACTAATCTACAGCTCTAGATTACCAAAAGCGGTTACCATAAGACTACAAAAAGCTACTAGTGAACTTCAAAACTAGTTAAATGACTGACAAGTCTAAGTAAACCCAGGGAAAATTAAAGCTATTATTTTGTACGACGACGCACCACTTATAAAAACGTCTTTTTCGACGACATTCCTATTCTATGGTTCAATTTTCCCAAGTATTTGAGCATCACATTTCATAGAGGATTTACGTACAAATTGCACGTATAGTCCATCCTAGACAAAGCCAGATTGACAAACAACTTCTCAGTTTCAATTCTTTGACGGAAAAGCGTGCTCTTGTTTAGAAACCAAATCCGAAAGTACACCACAATTATCAGATCGCAAATCACTTTTGCGTCTGTAGTCTAGAGACCGGCCACACACACGCACCTTAATTGTCTAGAAGCTTTCCAAAATTTTACTTAACGGTGGCTTGTCGAAACTCCATGATTTGTTCGAAAACTTTAGTCGAAAAGTACTTTAATATCTTTGCGGTTTACCCTAACCTGGATCTAGCCAGACAAAGATGAATACTTCTATAGAAGACTAATCAATATCATCATTTTCTAAAAGGTATGTAAGCATTACGGTCTCAAATTTTTAGGTTTTATCCGGGGGAAGTTTAGTCAGCAGGCACTCTCCTTTAAAGGGTAATTATAGACAGTTTTTAAAAGAATCTTATGCCAAACCACAAAAAAAATCGGTGCAGAGGCGCACACAAATAGACCAGGAGCATGGCCTAGTGCAGATAGCAAAAACGGGATGACATACACACACACTAATCAGTCACAATCACAGAAGCACCTCAGCAGAAAAAAATGTTTTATTTAACGATCAAGACACACGCTCTTGCTGGCATTGCACGCGCCGCTTTTGAAGTTGTTATTTAGGCGGCAACTTTAACGCCAATTTTTAAAGCAAGGCAAGGTTGCATCTGGAAGTTTCTGAAACAAGGAGCCCAACAACAGCTTCTCCATCCTAAAGAACATCTCTACAAAGTTGCCCAAAAAAGTTTGCATTTGGAAGTTCCTGAAACAAGGAGCCTAACAAGAGCTTCTCCATACCTAAAGGACATCTTTACGAAATTGCCCAAAAAACTAGTTGCTGGAATCTATTGGCCGGATTTGGTGTATCAACGGCACTATTTTTGGAATTCTTTTCTCTTAGCGACTCCTTTTTAAGCCTAGAGGACGGTAACAAAGTAAATTGTGATCTCATATCTTATTAGTTATACAGGGAGTTTATAAATGAATGGGATTATGTAATCACTTTAAATGTGCCGCTTTTTTAAAATTGTCCACCATACTATTTGTTTTGACAGATCAACTTTGACAGCTGTCAAGCAAACATGAAAACATATCTAGTATATTGGACAATTTTAAAAAGGCGGCATATTTAAAGTGATTACATAATCTCATTCATTTATAAACCCCCTGTAGTAATATTATAATTTTTTATATTTTCAAAAGCAAATTAAACAATTTTTTAACTTTGAAATAATTGCATTTAATTACAGAAAATGATTTAAAAAAATTGTTCAATAATATAATGCAAATCATTGCGGGCCATCGCGCTTCGAAGCGACGTTTACCTTTTTTACCGCCTTTGATTTTACTTAATGTTTAGGTTAATTTATTCACGCAGTGTATTAACTATTAATGATTATTTTTATTTTAATAAACATATCTTAGAAAGTAGAGAATTTTCATATAAATTGACATCTTAAGACCGACTTGACTCATATGGGAGGTAATTTTGTGTTAGTAAAAGGTTTTGCTACAGTTTAAGTTGTGTTGGTGTAACCAGGAATTAGTTGGTTTGTTGTTGCTGTATTAATAATTTTGTTCTATTACTTTTCCAAGATTACACCAATAGATTTTTGTTTGAAGTAATGTAATTCATAAAAAAAGTATACATCGCTAAGTTGTGAGACTATTAGGAAGTTGCAATTTTAGACCATTTACACATTAGACGCACCATGTGCAATTTTCCATTTGTCACATGGTGAAGGTTATGTTAACAATGTTCTATGCTCACGAATGACATCACGCGCGAGTAGTTAAATTTTACTTAACAAAAACAATAATTTATAGATTTGCTGTTTACAATTTTATTATTTGTAAACAAATGTTTGCAACGGTGTTATGAAATTTAATATTTATATAAAATATATAATACATTTTTTTTTCTATATTTTTGTGGCTATTATAATTTATTGTTTTGTAAATTATATTTGTAGCACTAACATTTCACCCTTTAGCACATAATAAAATATTGGCTTTTTTTTTAACAAAGAACTATTCACACTTTTTGTTTGCTAAAAATATCGAAATCAAATTTTGACACCTGATGAAAAAATGTAGCCAAACAATGCCTCATATGCCTCGCAATTGCTACAGTTCTATTATCAATTGTTGTGTTAAATTGTTAAACTATTTTAAAGAAATTAAGTATAAGAACTAGACGTGCAAATTAATTGCATTACTCATACAATTATTTACACTATCACATTACATCTTATATTTAAAATTTTAAAAAATTACTTTCTAAAGTATGCAATATTATTTAATAACAAAAAGAAAACTTACCATTGCATTGGACAATTAAATGTTATGGAATAACTGTATTTTATACGCATAGCTCACCTGAAACAACAAATTAATTAATTAGAAAAAAATCTTATGTATATGTTATGGTATGTATTATACATCTGGTTGCAATTAATGCTATTCCAGCCATATTTACTGAGTTATAAATACTTAATCAGTTAAGAATATCACGTTATGTTTATGCTTTTTTATAGATAAACGTTCTGTATATCCAATTACACATAACATAAATCATCTACATTGAATAACAATTTCATTTAAATTGACGTTAAATAAATATATATGTATGTATAATAATTATTGTAAATTAAAAAATGTTAAAATTTATCATGTTAAATAGTTTTATCAACTAAAATATACAAAAAAAAATAATAATTAAATATAGATTCTTACAAATTTTAACGGAAATCAGTGTCATTGGCCGTATTTTATTTACATTTTTATTTGTAAGTTGAGTATGCGTTATGCATTTATTTAGTCATCAATCATGATGCAACAAATGGTTAAATAATAGCTGGTTAATAGATGAGTTATGTTTATATTGTTTTCAAATGCTGATATGAAATAATGCCATAAATTGATTTAATTAAATTTAATTATTTTAACGGTCAATATTAAAATTATGTGATGTTTATAAATGAATATTGTGCTAAATATTTGTGTATATCCTTGGTCATGATAATGCATTAATTATTATTGAGTCATAAATTTCAATCTAACGCAAGCAATCATACATGATAACATAAACCAACATAACAGTGAGTTAAATGCACTGTTACAATCTTTAAAAAAATATAGCAATTTTCAATATCTATAAGGAAGATAGTTTACTTGCTCGATAAATAAGATCAATTTCCCATATATCTAACGATGTCAGCAATTGCACTCTCTATGATCATTAAGTGTCGCATACTTGACACATTACAAGGTCTTTTACAGTAAGTCTAGCTTTCTAACAGTTACAGGAATAAATTTCTTGTACAAATGCATGAAATAATAACACCCTATCATAATTAAAATGCGAGTACCTGGTTAATTATATTTTACAACGTTATTCCTTAGACGGTGCGAAGTTGGCATTCTTTGCAGGTTTACATCTTCATCAATCGTTTATTCAGTGGAAATAAACTAGTGTAAAGCAATTAAAGACAACTTTTCTATGTTTCTGTTTTTTGTAATATGTTAACAATTAAAATGTATGTGTAGACGCATAATAATGTTTAATTACTATTTAGTTATGTGAATTGTTAATAAGCATTATTGAAGATACAGGATCTTAGGAGGCGGCACACAAAATATAAATTTCAGTAAAGTATATATATATATAAAATACTTAATTAATGCTGCCAAAATGCGTACTAGTTTTTTTTAATAATTTTTAGTTTAATTATTAATAGGAATTTGTCTGGTATTTTTTCCGTAACAGC
Organism: Tachinus rufipes; assembly: GCA_963932245.1. Classification (NCBI taxonomy): domain Eukaryota; kingdom Metazoa; phylum Arthropoda; class Insecta; order Coleoptera; family Staphylinidae; genus Tachinus; species Tachinus rufipes. The sequence continues at coordinate 43,248,765 of OZ010743.1, read as the reverse complement.
AAATGCAGATCTGCATCAGTAAATGATGTTCAAATGCATATTTACTTTAATTGTATTGAAAGTACTTTATATAAGCCTCGCTTGGATTACTTTGGCAAAGTCTTGCACGCTGTTTTGTAGAAAGATAGACCTTGTTTGATGGCTTTTTTACATGTTCACATACTTTATAATTTATGTTCATGTGTAACTTAGTATAACTAATTTATTATCATAATAGTTATTTAATCATTTATTTTTTAACGTTATTTATATTTTTATAAAACTTAAAAAAATATGGTAATTAGGGAAGATAGACCTTTGTCGATAGCCCTTTTCATATTCAACAAACTATTTTCACAATGTATATAATATATAAAATCATCTTTCTGTATGTAATATTTAATAAATATATTTACTAATACTATTACTATGGTGATTATTTTAACGTTGCATTAACATTATTTTTTATAAGTTGAAGCACGTTTTACGCCATATGGAATACTATTGTAAAGTAGAAACTGCGTTAAGTTTCTTCTTAGAACTATATAAAAGCAGTTGTTTACTATATGTGGTAAAATTGAGTATTGAAAGTATCTTAGAAAAGTGGATGTATTAGGTAGGTTTTCAAATTGTAGCAGAAACGTGATGGAATATAGGCCATGTCTATTATAAAAAATGTTCTATATATAATAGTTTTATAATAATAGAATTATTTATTTTTGTAATTAATTATACTAACAACTGCACTTACATTTTGATTTAAATTTAGTAAACAATTTAATGAGTTTGAATTTAAATTATAAGCCGTTTTATTATTCAAACACAAAGCGTAAATTTGTTAATTATTTATGATCAAATATTGATGATTAATTCAGTATAGTAGACGCTCGCCACATGTTCTTTTTATAGCAGTAAGTTCAGAGGTTAATTAAATATGAAAGAAAACTTTGCTTATAATTATGAATTATCATATGGCAATTTTAAAATGATCTAAGTTAAAGAATTTTTAAATATTTTATTTAATAGAAAACATTTTTTGATATTTGGTTATATTACCAACATAATTTACTTACTGCAAATTTGCACAAGTCTTAACATTATTTCTCACGCTAAAATGTTTGCGTGAGTTTTTTATTTAATATAAGGTTTGCATGAGTTCATTGTTTATATTTATATATGATTATTTAATTTGCATTAAATTATTTTTGTTGTTTTTTTTGCGTACTCCGGCTGCTTGGTTTGTATAATTACATATATTTTTTAATGCTATTTAATTAAATCATTATGCTGTTACCGCATTATGATAAATTTATTTAATTTATTGTGATATTAACACTTAATAAAATATGTTTTTTTAAAAGAGTCATAGTTTGCAGTCATTTAACATTTTCATAATAATATTTGAAGAAAACTGCAGTATTTAAAAATATTTAAATTTCAGTCTCTACCAATTTTATACTGTAAGGATATTTATTTGTGTATTGACTTATAGCGACGTTGCTATATTAGTTGTAGAATAAAGCTGCTGCTCACAAAGATGCTTCATACTCTAATAGTGTGGAAAATACTAAGCAACAATTGTATTTACATAGCAGAAAGACATTGTCAATGTCTTTCTATAATATTTTTCAGTGACAGATCCAACGTCTTCATTGGTCTACCCAGGGCATTCAGTTCATTGGTTGCGGGACAGTACTTTAACTATTGTGTTCCTCCCGCCCGCGTAAGTTTTAGTGCTCAAAGATTTTCTTTGAAATGACAGATCCAACCTTTTGATAACAAACAGTCGTGTGGGTGGGCACTTAAATCATTGATTGGGAGACAGTAGATTACTAAGCTTCAGTGCTGTAACTAAGGCGGTGCCGTGAGTACCCGGGCACCTAAACTTTATAATTTTGGAGTTTGAAAGGCGCAAAATGACGTTCTCGCACCGGGCGCATGCATCAAAAGCTAGTTACGGTTACTGTTAAGCTTCTCTCCAGCTTAATTAAGCAGTTATTTACGTGCAAATAAGCTTTTTGTTGGTAGAAGAGCTATGTTCACTAATAACTTGCGGAAAATGCGTAAAACTCTTCATCTTCTAAAAGATGCTAGTAGTAAATATACAGATTTAAAATCCAACTACATAAACTACAAAAATAAATATAAACAAGCTATAATTGACGCCAGAGTTGCATACAATGCTAAGTATTTAAAAGATTCGGGCAATCAACCTAGTGTGCTTTGGTCATTAATCAAGCCACCTAAATCAAACTGTAATAACCAATGCGACATAGATGTCAATACTTTCACTCAGTACTTCAGTACTGTTGCTGAAAACCTTGTTAATTCTTTACCAGCAACTAATCATGATCCAATTGATATTTTAAATAAAGCACATTCTCATTCTTCTAGTAATTATTTCAAATTCAAAACAGTTAGCATGATAGAAGTTAGGGACGTTATTAAAAATTTGAAATCTTCTCATAGTCGAGATACATATAGCATGAGCACAAATTTGTTAAAAAATATTAATAACACCTTAATTAATCCTTTGACTAAACTAATAAACTACTGCATAACATCTAACTCATTCCCAGAATTTTTACAAAAAGCCTGCATTATTCCAGTTTATAAAAAGGTGATATTAACGATGTAAATAACTACCGCCCTATATCTCTTTTACCTATAGTTTCCAAAGTGCTGGAAAGAATTTTAATGTTTCAAATAGTTAACTACCTCGAAACAAATAACTTATTAAGTACTCAGCAGTATGGTTTCCGCAGAGGAAGGTCTACAGGAGACGCAATAACTGCTTTTACTCAAGCGGTCTATGAAGGTTTTGAAAAAGGGGTTTACTCCATTGCAACCTTCATGGATCTGACAAAAGCATTTGATTGCGTCTCCCATGGCATTTTCCTGCGGAAACTTTACTGTTATAACTTTCATCCAACCAGTTGTCGTATGATAAATTCATATTTATCTCATAGAAAACAAAAAGTTTGTTTTAATAAAAATATAGGCATGGAAGTTTCAAACATTCACGGGGTACCTCAAGGATCAATCTTAGGCCCATTTCTATTTATTTTATACATTAACGATCTTCTTAAATTCAACTGTGAAGTAAATACTACTTTATTTGCAGACGACACAACGCTACAGAATTTTTCTAAAACTAAAACTGGAGTAATTACTAATAACAACAGATTCACTCACAAAGCAAATACCTGGTTTACAGCAAATCAACTAACGGTAAATCAAGAAAAAACAGCAAACGTAATGTTTTCACTAAAACCTGATGCTGAAGTAAACAGTGCATACATGTAGATAGTAAACTTACGTGGAAAAAAAATGAAGAGATAACTTCTATCAAAGTATGCAAAAGCATATACCTATTAAGACAACTAAAAAATCAACTTTCTAAACATGCTCTTAAAACTGCTTATTTTGCTATTCGCCAATCACACCTTACTTACGGATTATTATCTTGTGTGTCATTTTAGCTCACTAAGTAGGCTTTTTGGGTTGCAACGCCGTGCAATAAGAATAATTGATTATGTTTCCTATACAGCAGATGTCGTAACTCCTTTATCACACTGAATGTACTCACATTTCCATGTCTGTATGCGTTGGAATGTCTTGTTTATGTACGAAAACATATTTAAAACTACACAATTTATTCTGACTATCATCAATTTAACACCAGATCTAGTCATCTTTTGTATCCTGATTATCTACGCTTAACCAAGTTGCAAAATGGCATTAATTATTACGGGCCAAAACTTTTTAACATGCTGTCAAATCATATTAAGATACTGCCCATTAAAGCATTTAAAACTACAATAAAATTGTTTTTCTTAAGAAAGGGGTTTTATAGTATTGAAGAATGCCTGACAAATAAATTTGCAGAATAGTTTGTGTTCGTTATTTGCATCTGGTCTGTGAAATTTAATTCTGAATCAAAATTGTTGCATTTTTAAATTTTTAATATTTACAATAATTTTAGCTTGTTTGTCTTTGTAGTTTTTAATTGTTGTCTTTGTAATTTTTAACTTCAATTTTATATATACGTTTTATTCTACAAGTCTGTAAACTTTGATACATGTTTTATGATTTTTATATTGTTCATGATTTTAAATATTTTTGTTTGACTTATGTAAACTTTTAGTATTGCATCAATAAAGATTATTATTATGTTTCTGTGCTAGTTATTAGCAGGGCTTCATAAAAAAATAAACATTTCCACTTTCAGCGAGAACTGAAATCTAATTACGAGAAAACTAAAAAAAGGTATTTAAAACGATAGTTGGTTCAACTCCCATTGATTAAATGGCTTGGAAAACTATCAACGAATATATACGAAGTATGATCAGACAATACCTTTACGATGGCACTAAGCATCTAGTAATTAATTGATACTTTACAGTTCACGTAGTTTAAAGATCTTGTCAAAATGCAGTTAATGTAAAGCTAATGTAAAAGTAGCTACAGAATGCTAAAAAATGGCAAACTTTTCTACTAATAACAGTAGCAAAAATCAAAAGTATTTAGGAAACAAGTACCGAGTCGGCAATAAACAAAACACTAAATCTTACAGACCCATAAAAAACAAAAATTTTTGACGTTTGTCAATAAGAATGCCAACTGTTAGCGCAATCAAACACAATATGGTCACTAACGACTATGGTTAGATTCTGATAACATTACATTAAAATTTTCTATTACCAAACAACCAAAACAATGAAACAAATTATTAATATTATTAACGTTTTGTACTTGACCTGGAAAAATGTGAATTTAGAAGAGAAATGGAACGCATGGGTCATTATATAACCGTTGATAAAGACGAACTTCTCCAACACTATCTCAAATTGAGAAAGAAGCACCGCAAACAAAACTAGGGAAAGCAGTTTTGCAGCTTTGTTAGCCTCTACACCTAGTTGCAATATGTGCCCCACATAAAATATAACATGTAATAATTATAAAAATTGTTATTTTAACCTCACTTACAGTAGGTAATCAGGTACTATAAAAAAATAGGTTAACTAGGTTACGTACAAACAACTTAAACTGCTTGAAATCAGAGCTGGGTAGTTGTTAGACTCTACGACAGCCACTTAAGGAAGTGGTTTCTTTTATCCTCTGTTTCGGCACTTTAAATCATTAGCCGCTTAGAGGCAAAAAAGTAGAAGTCCGTAAGGGGCTTTGGAGGAGACTCAATTTGCTTAGAAATCTTGGCTAACATGAGTTCTATGTTGAAGTGGCTGTTTGTCATATGCGTTTACTATGGGATGCAGCTGTACCTCACGGTGGCACAGGCGGCGCAAACAACCTGAACGGTTACTCATCACACGTGACTTTTCTTAATATAAATGCTGAAGGAGAGTAGAGGCCCTACCGGGTGCTTGCTCGTATAGCGTTGATCTTTTATTGGCAACGCTGTTTCTTAGTTTATAGAGTTAGTTTTGTTGTTCACGTGCGTGGAGACATGTCTTTGAATTGGGGAAGGCGGGGGATACACTCTGCATGTATAACCCTGTCCTACCATCTCCTAACCACAAGCTGATGCGGGAAACCGTAAGGCACAATGGGGAACTGCCCTAGCAGACGGACGAACAGTTTTAGTCAAAATTGAAGGTATAACCCATAGGTGAGCTCTATATGTTTGAAATTTCGGTTGGAAAGTTTGGATGAGTGCAGACCTAATTTGCTTAGTCTTTCTAGTTTTTTAGATATTTTTAAAGATATATCAAAAACATGTTTTTTTTAGAAAAAAATTGTGAGATAAAAGAAAAATTAAAAAGGATTTAGAAATATATAGATTAGTTGTTGAGTTTAATATTTGAGACAGTTATTAACTTAAAACAGTAAGAATTTGCTCATTGAGTGTTTGTTTATCATCCAAATAACAACCTTTGTTATGACTTCTAAAAGTGCTAAAAGAATGCGTCAGTTATATTGTTTCGCAATAAGATCAAAATAGTTTTTTGGCTTATAACAATTGTTTGTTGCTGCGCAAAATAGTTCTTTGGTTGAGGTGTTAGATTAGTTGTTGAGTTTAATATTTGAGACAGTTATTAACTTAAAACAGTAAGAATTTGCTCATTGAGTGTTTGTTTATCATCCAAATAACAACCTTTGTTATGACTTCTAAAAGTGCTAAAAGAATGCGTCAGTTATATTGTTTCGCAATAAGATCAAAATAGTTTTTTGGCTTATAACAATTGTTTGTTGCTGCGCAAAATAGTTCTTTGGTTGAGGTGTTAAACCATGTTCTAAGATTCTTTAGCCAAAAAAATTTTCTGCGGGTCTTTTTTTGCTTTGTAGTATACGCTAGAGTAAGTAATATTTTAGGGATGTCTCATTATGTGTCCTAGATATTCCATCTTTTTTGTATTAATTCTTAATATTTTTGTCTCTTTATTTATCTTTATCTTTAAAACGTTTGCATTGGTGACGTGACACGATCTGCTTTATGTTTTTACGAGATTTATTTTGGTTTTAAATGTTTAAGTGATAGGGTTTTAAGACGGGTGCAATTTTAGTAAAGACTACTTTGCTTTTCTGTATTCTGCATTTGATCTTTATTGAAGTATCTCATTGTGATTATCTTCCCAAGTATGTGAATTTATCAACTGTATCTATTTCTTTGTTTTTTAACAGTAGTCTTTCTGGAACAAGGTTAGGGTTTTTGCTAATAACCGTTACTTTGCTTTGTCATATTTATTTTGAAGTTATTTATTTTGGTGATGGCAGATATTTTATTTAATAATGTTTGTAGGCCTTCTATCGTATCTGCAATATCAACAGTGTCGTCTGCTATTTATCAAGATTCCTAGTTCTATATCTTCCAAAAAGCTTGCTTGAATACTTTTTCCGAATATAAGTTGAATAATATAGGAGACATCACGCACCTTTGTCAAACTGCTCGCTGTATATCATTCCCAATTGATATTGAATCCAGTAAAGGTTGGCAGTTATTCGGATATCCTTCTTGTCTAAGCTTGTTTTGCGCAGAATATCTATCATTTCTATGTTGGACTGTGTCAAACGCTTTTGCATAATCTATAAAACAAGCGTACACGTTGCAATCGACATTGCGACATTGTAGGAAAAGCACTTGTAACCTAAACAGCGCTTCCCTTGCCGTTTGTCTTTGAGTATTTCTTACTTGTTAAATGATTTTGAATAAGATTTTCAATAAAAAACCCATTAAACTTATTGTTCTAAAGTCACCGCTTGACTTAGCGGTGTGTTTTTTTTAAATAGGGATGAATATTGAGTTCAGCCATTTTTGAGGAAATTCTCCAGTATCACCAAAAAATTCTATAAGGACAAGGTCGGGTCCAGGTGCTTTCCATTAATTAGTTTTTTATTGCACAATCTTTACAACTTTATTTGTATTACATTAAAAAAATCCTTAAACTTTTTTAGCAAATATTTAAAAAAGGTGTATTAAAGAAAATATCAGATTCATTCCTCAACAACTTTTTTGAAAAGTTTTTGCGAAAGGTTTTATGTGCCGCTATCGAGTTGGTTATCATTTAAACAATGTTATTTTTAAAAAAGCAAAATTTGTTTTATTAACATACAAAGTTGAACTAGAAAATAATAATTACAGTTTTGTTTTTTGTTTTTAATTTTTAACTGAAATACAGTAAAGTCCGGTTATAACGAACCTGCTTATAATGAACTCTCGGGTATAACGTACTTAATTTGAAACAACGAAAATTTTCTCATAAACTCAACGCTATTTTTTACTGGTTATAGCGAACCCGCTTATAACAAACTTTCGGATAAACCGAACCAAAATATATCTAAAATTGGCACAATTTTCCTGTTATAGCCTACTTTTGGGGGTTTATTTTATGGATTTGCGCGGTATTTTCTTGGAAGTATTGTATTTTGTTTACATCGTATACCCTGATTAGGGTGTCCGTTATTTCCCAAATTGCGATTTTTTTTTAGAAGACTAGTTAAATGTCCTCTTTTCATGATAAATAACTATTTTGAAATAATAAAACTCATTGGTAACCGTATTTTCGCGTGCCTGCAAGCAAATCAAATTATCCATTTGATTAACATGAGAAAATCGTCTTTAAACGCTCAAAGTTTTTTTTACAAATTGTAGGTCTTCATACATATATGTCAACATACCTTTTTTTTTAAACGATCCTTACGTTACTTTTAACATAGAGAAATAAATATATAAAACAAATTACGATATTTTTTATTACCGTTTATAACAAACTTCAATATTTTTTATTGTTTATGTATTGGTAAAAAAGAATAATAATTACAATCAGTTTTAAGTATTTTATTTTCAACTAAAATAGTTGGATCGTTTTGAGACCCTGTATATGCTAACAAAGTTAAAAAGTTAATTCCACAGGTCTAATTTCACTAAATTACTCCGTCATAAAACAGTTTGTTCTTTTATGAATGTACAATTCAAAAAATATTGATTGATAAATAAATTATATGTAGATATACAGGCAAGGACAAAGTTACTGTTTTTGTTAAAATATTGTAAATTGTAGTGGTCGGAATCATCTCTGCGACCCGTTTCAAGAAAGGTGTCACAAACAAACACGCAACCTTCAAGCGTCCATTGTAGTAAATTGTATGATGTTAATTAAGTTACCACAATTATTATAAAAAAACTTGTTGGAATTGTGTAATTTAAAAATTAAATTAATTAATTGTTTGTATTATTAAATACATATGTATTATTCAACAAAAATAATTGAAGTGAAGCAAAATAAAATATTGTGTGTTGATACAATAACAAGTAATTGAGATTATGTGCACTCATTCCTATGAAAGGTGTAATAGATCAAGTTTCCACGACTTATTCGTTACGCTTATTATATTTACGATTAATTAATTTAGAAATAAGAAATTATTTATTAGAAGAGTTTTCATTACTTTACAAGTCTTGTACGAGTGAACTTATACTTACATAAAGTACGCAATCTGGTTTCAGTTAATGTGAATGATTGAACGACTTTAGATAAGTAATTTGATTGTTAATTTAAAAAATGACTTTAAAATAGAGGCTTGTGTAGGCATACTGTAATTAAATTAAAAAACAAAATTGCAAAAATACTATACTTTTTTTTTTCATTTAGTTATGTAAATATTATTAGTAAAAATAGTATATCGCTCTTATAGTGATATGATTTTTTGAAATATTTTTATAAGTAACTATTAAAGACAAGAGTTTTCCATCAGATAAAATATATCTACTTAAATTTGATTTAATAAAATTATGCTGACTTAATTTTCCGATCATTAAGTATCTATTCTTGCATTACCGTTTTTTTATACTATTTTTTGTAAACGTGATTATTACGAGGGGCACTGCTAAAGTTCGCGGAATCAAGTACTGCCTGTATTGCCAGCGTTCTGCGATTGTCATATTCGTAAAATTTGACGTTTTTCACCTATAATTCAGTTGACAGATTGATTTTAAACTGCTCGGTTTCGTTTCAACAAAATTTAACGAGAGTAATAATTGTCTGAAAAACGGAAATTTCAAATCGTGACTTCTGAGTGATGATTTTTTATCACTGCAGCAATGTGTGGAAAAACTTAGTTTGTTATTTAGGGATAAAGCACCATCCAAAACTATGGTTTACAAATGGTTCGCAGAATTCAAGCGTGGAAGACCAACGTTTGATGAAGATCTTTGCGAAGGTCGTCCATGCACCTCTGTTGTCGCGAAAAATATTGATGCTTAGCGTGAAATGATTTTGTAAGATCGGCATGTGACCTATAGCGAGATAGAGGCATCTTTAGGCATTGCAGCAAAACAAATACATACGACTTTGCACGATCAATTGCATGTCAGGAAGCTTTGCAGTCGTTGGATCCCACACAATTTGAATGAAGAACAAAAACAGGCACGTGTCAAGTGGTGCAAGGAAATGCTAAAGAAATTTGAAGAAGGTTTTTCAAATTTGGTATATAACATCGTAACAGGTAACGAATCTTGAATATATTTATATGAGCCTGAAACTAAACAGCAATCGACTGTATGGGTGTTTCAAAATGAACCTAAAGCCACAAAAGTGGTGCGAGCACGAAGCGTTTCGAAAAGAATGATTGCTTGTTACTTCGGAAAAACGGGTCATGTTGCAACTGTTGCATTAGAAGATTGAAAGACAGTTAATGCTGACTGGTATACTTCAATTTGTTTGTCGGAAGTTATCGCTGAAATCAGAAAGAACAACATAAACGGCGAATCATTGTTCATCATGACAATGCAAGCACTCACACAGCACGACACACTGTAGAGTTTTTGACCAGTAACAACATCCAATTAATGACTCATTGCCCATATTTTTTGATTTATCGCCTAATGACTTCTTCCTATTTTGACATATCAAAAATAAAATGCGTGGCGAGCGTTTTTTATCGCCTGAAGAGGCCGTTGATGCATTTAAATAACTTGTTTTAGAGGTACCCCGCTCTGAGTGACAAAATTGTTTTGAAGATTGGTTTCATCGGATGCAAAAGTGTATAGATTTCAAAGGAGAATATTTTGAGAAGCAATAAAGCGATTTACATAACGTAATTTGTGTTTTGCTTTACATTTTCCGCGAACTTTGGCAGTGTCTCTCGTATAAGGATAAAAACATATCAATTATTTGTCTTTTTTGTACTACTAATGTTTTTTTTTCTAATATAAAAAAATAATTTCAAGACGTTTACTGAGATATGCTACTTTTTTTTTAAATACGATTAATTCTAAATTTTAATGTTTTTGTTATTACAATCAGTATTGCATTCGTAATTATGGCCGCTGTATTTATCAAAGAAGTTTACAAAATTGGCCTCGAGATCTCACTCTCCTCGATTATTGTCTGTGGGAGTGGCTAAAAATGTTAGTTTATGCCACCAAAGTTCAAACAAGAGGGGCAATATTAAACTGCATTGTCAATTCTGTCGTTGTAATGACAAGAGAGCTATTAAAGAGTCACACGTGCGACCCACAAACGAGTTAGTAAATGCACCAAAATTGGTTGTGGTATTTTTTAATATTTTATATTGATTTGTTTTTCCTTTATTTGTATGGCATATTACATTAAAACAAAAGATATGTATTGTTACACATTTGTTAAGTGTGGCCGTTTTTTTTTAAAACACTTTGTATGTTTAGTTTTTATGATCGTGTTACAAGTTTGGATTTTTTTGTAATTAATTATATACAGGCTGGTTCAGATTGTTTTTAGGAATCTTAAACAGTGTATTCAACTAATCAAATTAAACAAAAAAAGTTCTTTTTGTTTAACTGCTAAATTAAGCTGAGGAAAGCTTACTTCCCTCTTTAAAATACGGGCAGAAAAACTGTTTTTCAGAGTGGGCATGCAAAAAAAGATCAAACCCATAGCATTTTGTTGATGAAGATGACACAAATTTTCCAAAAATTAGTAATAATAGCCATTTTTTTATTAAACCATGATAAGATGCAATGTTGGATTTTCTAGATAAGACTTTTAATATCCAGCATTATTATTTGAAAATCTTTGTTTGAATTAATTGCTTATAACTCAAAAATGATGCGTTTTATAAATAAATTATTTTTACAAAAAATACTCAGAATTAATCTTCCAGTTCCAGTTGAAAAAGAATGTTTATCAAATTTTCACAATAAAATGAACATTAAAAATATAATTAATCAATAGTTTGTTTAAAACGAAAAAACTTTTGTTTGAAACTTTATTTAATTTTTTTACGTTTGGAGAATTATTTATGTGTTCCGGTAATTTTGACTAACCCTGAATAAAGTATAAAATTAAAAAAAATGGAAGAAATGTAAATCATCTATATATTATAGAAATAATATTTTTTGATATAGTATGATTTATTATACAAGCTTATTATTGTACAATTAACAAAAATAACCGTTTATTATATATTAAATCACTAATTTACATATCGCATACATTAAGCAAGCGGGATTCTTTTTAAATAACTGATATAAAAACTACTATATCATTTAAAAATGCTAATTTATTAAATTGTTTGCGTCTGAGAAATTTAAATAATTTTTATAACAATGTTTTTTTAGTCCTAACGGGACAAGTGGGCAGCTAATATGCCGGAGAAAGTTGGTAATCATAAAAAAAGTCTCATGTATTTAATTACTCATTCTCACATTACGTCTAACCAATTTATTATTTTTTCGGCTTGCATGGGAGTAGTCTTAATTATTTAAAGAGAAAAAATTAGTTTTAAAAAAATGTATGGAAATAGGTTAATTATTTAGATTTAATTAAGTGGCACACGCTGATTTTTGTTTATCTGCCAGATGATCGGAAACGCATAATTCAGATACCAAAACTAGTTAGTGACACGAAATATTATTATGCTTAATTGAGGTGCATGTCTATGTTTGATTTTTTATTGTTGAACAGTTAATTCTACATATCCGACCTACTTTTTTCTTTATCATTTATGGAGTCATTCATTTTTTACTTTATAAGGTTTTACTTGCGTACAAAATTGTATAAGAATGGGTATAATGTTATATCATTTTATTCTGTAACAATATTTATTACTATTATTATATATAAATCAATTTTTATTCACTAAAACATACAAAAGTAATATTCTATATTATAAAATGATGACTATAGTCTTTTAACAAGAGTTTTTGTATTAATCAGAAAAAATTATATTAGATTTATTAAGAATTTTACAATTGCTTAACTGCATAGTTGTGTACTGTAATTGATACAAAGATAAACATCATTATTGTCTATTGCTAATAAACAATAGGACAAATGGCATTGCTCTATCTATATAATAAACATGTTAAAGGTAGGCTGTAACAAGGTCGTAAGTAACATTTTGGTGAAAATCAAGCTTATCATATATAAACATAAAAAACTGACTGCTACCTTGATTTACAAGCTTGTAACAAATACAGCAACTTTAGCGACATTCCTATTTCTACATATAATTTGATAATCGATTTTTTTTACCAGTACATTCAGAAACTATATATTGTATTTTAACCACATTGTAGTTGGAAATTGCCGAAAAAAAAAAACAAATTTAGAAATAAATTTGTTTTTTAATAATATTGTGTGATTCATTTAGAGGTACCTTTTTCAGCAGGGACTTTATGACAGACCAAGAGCGTCGAGTCAAACTGTATCTACAAATTATTCAGCTGTATTACGAAAATCAGCGCTGTGTGAGGAATGTGTTTGTGCGCTTAGAGCAACTTATGGTCCACATTATTAGACATTATGGTACTAAATAGACCACATCCAGCACCTAGCGGTATCTGAGACTGTACGCGATGTCCGTGATGAATCAATTTGGCGCCGTTCGCAATATCTTGGTTTGTCGTATATAACAACTTGGCGTATTTTACGCAAGGGTCTTTGGTTTAAAAGCATACAAAATTTAACTCGTGGAAGATTTGTAGCCTGTCGTCCTTCCGATTTGTTACCGTTTAAGTCTGGAAACTCTTAAAAATCTTGAAGAAGATTTACTGCTTTTGACAAAAATTTTGTTTGATTAATGGCTTATTAGCTACGTCAGCAAAGTTGCCGCATTTGAGCCAAGCAACAACCAGAAGAAATTAAAAGCTGCTATTACATCTAAACAAAACAACGGTTTGGTGTGGTTTATTGGTCTACATTTTGTCAAAACTAAGGCCGGCCGGAACGGATTGTTTGCTGCCTGATATTAAAGCCCGTAATTTTGACAACATTTTGTTTCATTAAGACGCCTTGCGATACTGCTTGTAAAATCATGGCTTTATTGCAAGAACAATTTGGTGAACAGTTAATTTTACGCTTTGAACCGGTGAATTGGCCTTCTAAATCATGTGATATTACACCTTTAGACTTTTTCCTATGGGGTTACGTTAAGTTCAAAATCATAGATAAGCTGGTTACGATTGAAGAATTGGAAGCCAACATTACTTGCGTCATTTGCTAAATACCACTCAAAACGTTAGAACGAGTCAAAAATTAGAACTTTTGAATGGACTATGTTACAAACAACATTTGAAAAAAATAATTTAAACAAAATAAATGTAAAGAATGGTTCTTTTGATGACAATAAAGATCACCCGATAAAATTTGATTTTTTATTTTAAAAGAAAGTTAATTAAAATTGTTTTGTTTTTAGCTCTAATGAAGGTAACGACTTTACCGAAAAGTTAACAATAAAGAAACTAATTATAAGCTGTTATCTTATTTCTGAATTGATTAATCTTAAATACTTCTTTATTGTCATTACGTTTTCTCTTTTAAAACAACTGTCTAAATTTATTTGTAAAATCACCAATTCATAAATTTTTGATGATTTTAATTACGAGTATCGGCTTTAGTAGTAAAATGAAGTATAGACAAATTATAAAGTACTTTATAATTAAATTATTATATAGAATAATGGTTAAACATTTACACTGAAACTAATTATATTTAGCGGAATGTCTGGATAAACTCATTGTATAATAATGTATAGTTATAATTAAATAATTACAGTTTTATATTAATTTATTATTGTTATTTTAAATACAGTAATTTTTCATCTAATTAATTGAAGCTAATTTGAATTAAAACATATACATGCTTGTTAATATTTATTGTAATAATTTAATAATAATTAATTAATGTACAATTAAAAACTGGGAATCTATTTTTTAATAATAATATTATTATTATTAATAATATTTTTTAATTTTAAATCAAAATTTTGACCATAGGCCAGGAATAATTGGACTTGATAGATTCCCAGCGTTTTTTTAGCTACGAGTTTGTGAAAAATATTCATCGGTTTTATCCAATCGGACAATCCAATCACTTCAATTGGTTAAACTTTTTTAGTTAATAAAACTTCTACTCAAGGTGTTAATGCTCTTATAGGATTTTACAAAACTATATTCTCCTCTAACTTCTTCTTCTTCTTGGCGTGCTTCATCCGCTCCGGATATTAGCGATAATCATCACGATCTTTTCCTTGTCCACTGCACTGCGAAAAAGTTGCAGAGATGTCATGTCAAACCACTCGTGTAGATTTTGAAGCCACGAAATTCGGCGTCTTCCCGGGCCTCTTCTTTCCATCACCTTTCCTTCCAGAATCAGTTGGAGTATTCTGTATCTATCACTATGCCTCATCACGTGCTCGAGATATTCCAATTTCCTATACTTTACAGCTTTTAATACTTTTTGTTCCTCGCCCATTCTCTGCAGAACTTCCTCATTACTAACGTGCTTTCCATGTGATATTCAGGATAGGACGATAAGTCCATAGTTCAAAGGCCTCCAGTTTTTTTCCTTTATATACTTTGATAGGGTCTAGGATTCGACGCCGTACACTAGTGTTGAGAAAATGTAGCAGCGCAACATTTTTATCTTAATTTCCATGCTCAAGTCTGGGCTGTTGAAAACTTTTCTTATCTGGATAAATGTTGTTCTTGCTTTTTCAATCTTGCATTTGATTTCTATTAAATGATCTCAGAGTTTATTCACGCATGTGCCTAGACATGTGTATTTGTCCACTTGGTCTATGGTTTTGTTGTTGAGAAGTATCGTCCGCTGTGATGGATTATCTTCACTGACAAGCATATATTTGGTCTTTTTGAGATTGAGATCGATTCCGTACTTTTTGCTGACTAATTTGATTGTATGCATTATCAGCTGAAGACCTTGAGCTGTACTTGCCAATATAACAAAGTGGTCTGCATTCCTTAAGTTGTTAATTATCTTGCCGTTGATCGATATTCTTTTGTCCACTCCATCCAGCGCCTCCTTAAATATTTCTTCCGAGTATATGATAAACAAGGTTGACTAAAGCACACAACCCTGCGTCACACCTCTGCAAGTTTGGATATTTCCCGTGCTTTGGTTTTCAACTTGTACTTCTGCCGTCTGTTGCCAGTAGAGCTTTGCTGTTATGCGGATGTTTTTGTCGTCGGCTCCGATAGTCTTGAGTATTTTAAGCAATTAGTCGTGTTTTACTCGATCGAACGCTTTGCTAAAATCTATAAAACACAAGTGTACCTTGCAGTTAACGTCTCTGCATCTCTGGATTAATACATTAAGCGCAAATAGTGCCTCCCTGGTACCCAACGCATTCCTGAAACTAAATTGCGTTTCTTTAATATGGTCTTCGCATTGTCGGTATATACGGCGGAGTATAATTTTGAGAAATATCTGAAGGGCATGGCTCATTATGCTTATAGTACGATATTCGTCGCACTGCTTTGATGCTGGTTTTTTCGGAATAGTAATAAATGTGGATTTGAGTCATTCTTCGGGTATCTTTCCGGTATCATATACTGCATTATAGAGTTAAATAAGCGTATTTATGGCATTTTTATTAAAAAGTTTGATTATTTCTGTCGGGATTTTATCTGGGCCTACCGCATTGTCATTTTTTATGTGTTTATCGCATTTCTAACTTCCTCCTTTGTTATTTGAGGTTTAGTGTAACCAGTGTTCTTTATACCATGATTCTCCAAACGAGTATTTTCAAAAAGCTTGTGGATATAGTCTTTCCACATCGATATTTTCTTTTTGGTGTCCGTAATTTCATTTTCACTTTTGTCAACAAGTCTTCCCTGTACTTTTTTCCTTTCAGTACCCGCGGCCTCCTTTATCTTTCGATGCATATTGAAGTGATCATGTTTTTTTTGTAATTCTTCTATTTGTAGACATTTAGCTCTCATCAGTTCTTCCTTAGCATACCTGATTTTTTTTTGTATTTGTTCATTTTTTGTATTTTTCATGATTTTTTCCTTTAAGCATCCTTCTATCATTCATCATTTCTAAAATGACCTCTAACTTAATAGCTTATAATTGTCTAATTGATTGTGTATTTGAACAATGTTGCTATGTTCTAAGTTACTCACAACTTAAACATGGTTACATGTGGGTACACATACGCATCAATCAAAGTTACATTTTTAACAAAAAAAATTTGGATGGCATTTTATAGTTTCCTTTTAAAGATATAAATCTACTTTCAAAAAGATGGTCTCTGTTTACAAAATAAGCTGGTAAAAAAGTATATCCTTCCAAAAGCGATCTAAACCCAAGTCTATTTGTCTACATTGGCAGCTGCTAGGTTATTACATTATGCTACAGATTAAAATAACTTTTGAAAACGTGTAAATGTAAAATTTTGTAGTTAGTGAATAGAGTAGTAGTAGTAAAATTATTAATAGGTAATATAATATCATTTGTTGTAAAACCATTTTAGAAAGTGAAGGATTACATAATAATTTCAAAAAAAGTAGTAATAATAATGTACAAACGTCAAAGAAAAGAAAAATTTACGGATGATTGTAGGTTAAATATAAACGTATTCGTGCAATAAATCACGCGTAAGAAGAAAATTGCAACTGTAAGCACTTAAATTGCTTTGAAATTCCAAAAGAGCAAAAAGATATAATAAATAAATTAAATGTGTTTGAAGAAGGCGTCTGAGAAAATGAAGCCGATTTAAAAAATTATAACTACCAATATAATAAAAGGTTTTCCAGAGACAACAATTTTTCTGAAGTGTTTTTCTGACATAAGGCGTTTTTTTCTTTTTTTTTAATAATACTAACAGAATAATTTGAAAAAATCATTGACCAATACAGGCTTACCACTGGTTGAAACGTGGTAAACACCAAAATCGACCACATAAACTGTCGGACAAAACCAAACAGAAAGTTCTTAAGCACAAAAGTTTAGTAAATAGTCCTAAAAGTTACTACAGTTTAAAGGATTTTAATCAAATATGTTTAGCAAAAGAAATACTTAGACGTACAGTATACGTAATAAATGTTTTGCCGAAAAATCTTCAATCAAAAATTATATACGTAATGAGACATTAAATCTACAGCAACTACAGAAAAAATTAAATGTCATTATCACTGCTAACAAGGTAGACCAAGTAAAAACTTTCTATCGTCGAAAAAGACCATCAAAATGCAGTGCAAAGTGCACCTTACCGTTAGTGTAACAATATTTCACCTTACTAGTTAAAGGTTAATTTAGTTTATTAGTATATGTAGTAGTCTAGACTACACTAATTTAGAAAAAATACTTTTACTTATGTAAATCTTACAGTTTCCAAAATAAAGTCTAATTTTCTCAATGTGACTAAAAGCGGCTCTAAGGCGTACTTGGAAACAGCTAAAGATTAATAAAACTTTTGTTTTCATTAACACAAATTTTATAAATAGTTAAAATAAATATACATAATACGTTTACCAAAATAAACATTCAAAATTAGCAATACTGACTAGTTTTAAATTAATAAGAAAAAACACAAAAATAATTGTAAAATTAAAATTATTTATAAAATTTATTATTATAGTTAAACCTTAAACGTTCTTTTATATTACCAAAGCTTTAAAAATATTATTTGCCAAATTCTTTTTAATTCTAATTATTAAAACTTCTATAATCAAAACTAAAAGCTTTTTAGATATATCATATAATTATTACATACTTCAATTAAAATTATAAATCGTTGACATTATTTTTAAAATATTTTAATAAAATATTAATTAAAAATGATTTGAGAAGATTAATAATCACTATAGGAGTCTATAACAGATCAAATCACATACATTAATTATTTGATCGCATTAAACATTTCTTTTAAAGATTCTTGAAAAGAAATTCTTACCAAATCGATCAGAATTTCTCGATACTACCATACATCGTAATCTAGTTTATATTGCAAAATTAAGCAATCAAACAGGAAAGTAGAACTGTTAAATGATGGGTAATAAATTCAGAAAATAAAATTTTATATGTGGTTTTTTACATTTTTATTGAATGAAAATTTCATTTTCCATATTAGGAAATGTTTATAACAGGATATAATATAAAAGAACTGTTGACTATTGGTTTACTATTATCAGAAATGTTTAAGTGGACGTATTTAATTAGTTTAAATAAGTTTGATAAGTAAACTAATTCATTTTGTTGTTTACTTTTTGATTTAATTAAATAAAACGGAATTTTAATTTATTCAATATTTCTGGTTTTAAAATGATAATTTATTAAAACGGTTTTACAATAAAAAGCAATTCCAATCAAAATTCTCCAATGTTTTAAAATTAAATTATTTAAAAAACTATGGCACTCTATGTTATAAAAAGTTTTTAATGATAGTAAATAAATTGTTTAATCTACAGAATTCTTAAATTGGAGAAATATTCTAACTGAGATGCCATTTGAATTTATACATTTTTGTTAGCAAAATGACCGTATTTTTTACACAAAATAATCAATTCGCAATATAGTTTTAATATATTTGCTTCAACTTTGTTTATAAAGATGTACTTAACCAATTGTAAATTACAAATTTTGTTAAAATAATTAATCATTTTCCTTCACACACAAACAGTTCAACGTTTCTCATAGGAAGGGGGAATTGCCTTTACATTCGACACATTAGTAAACATAAATTGTTTAATAGTTACTGTGATTTAATGTAAAATATCTCTTTGACTAGTGAGATGCTAGACACACGAATGATGGGTGCATACCCTGAAACACGTGTATGTCGCAATTTACATAAAATACTACATTTATTAATTTTAAATAACAATTTGTGTATATTTAATTAAAGTTTAAGTTAACAAATTTATCTTTTTTATTTGAGTTTTGACCGATGTTTGGGTTGTTGAGTTTTCAGCCATAGAGTGGTGTTTAGTTTTTACACTACGACTATTGTTTTTATGACTATTTTGCGTATAGGCATATCACAATGGTCAAGTGCAAGGACGGTTGCGTAGACAGCCTGGGTTCGATTCCCAGCAGCGGCAATATCTAACTTGTCGAATATATTTCAATGCGGTTGTCTCCTTTGCAAGGCAATGGGAAACCAGCGAATTATTTGCTTAGTGAACTTTTCTAGGTGTGGATTTCACGTTAAACTGTAGGACTATTATTGCACCCCACAAAGATATGAGAAATGTACCGACGCTTGTAGTAAGCACGACAGTAAAAGAAGAAGAAGCAATATGAAAGATACTAATTTTGCCAAAAGATTATTTGATCTATGTGATATTGAAATTGTATATAATTGTAAAAGTTAGGGTATTTGTTTGGTTTGCATAAACTTCTCAAATCATTAAATAGCATTTAGCAAACTTCTTCTTATAGTGTTCGTATGTTTGTGGTGCGCGATAATAGTTCCACACAAACATACCTACAGTTTAACGTGGAATCCGAACCACACCACTAGAGGGGTTTACTAGGCAAATACTTTGCTGGTTTGCCATTGCCTTGCAAAGGAGACAACCGCATCAAAATATATTCGACAAATTAGATATTGCCGCTGCCGGGAATCGAACACGGGCTGCCTGCATAACAGTCCTTTCGCCTTTAGCAAACTGATAACTAATATATCCAACAATCAAACGGCACCAAGGAATCTTAAAACGGATTATCTTGGCAATAAAAAACCACTTAGACGTTTATTGGACCAGAGATGAGACAAGACCGGTAAAGAAATATTCCGTAGAAAACGGAACATAGCAAACCTGCGGCAAAATTGTCAATAAATGAACCTGACTCTAACAAGACCATCATACACTGCCCAGACTATAGTAATACAGACGAGCCGAACAAAACTGCGAATTAATAACTGGGCTCTGTGTTGAATAAACACATGTAAAATTGCGAATCCAAAATGATCTCCTATGCCGCGGATATTTGGAGGAAGAAGAGACTCCGCTATATCTGTTGAGCGAGTGTAAGGTTTACAATGAGAAACTCAGGGTTTTTTGGGAAACAAGCTAACTAAAGAAGAGCTCAAGATGATTCACTGGCAAAAGTTCATAGACCTTATCAAAAATAAGGAACTGTCTGATGTGCACAATAGAACCAGCAGGACCGTAAGGGGCGTTAAGCAAACCGCTTTAAAGGAAAAAAAAGTAAGGTTTTTGCCAGTAAAAACTTGACACTACTGAAGTCTTTGGAATACAAATTTTCAACTCAAATCGTTAGTCATGTTCCACTCACAATGTCTCTGCTTTTGAAAACTCAGTATTTCTGGATACAGTTGATTTTTTAGGAACACTGGTAAATAGTGCAGGTAAAATTGTTCAATAGGTGAAATTGTTCAGTAATTAAATGCTGTTATCCAAGATTTGAACCCAGGATGTTTAGTATGCAAATTGATTGTTTTAAGTCAACAAAATCTAAAATATTTCTAAATATTGCTCCTTTAACAAATCTAATTTTTTGTCAGATATATCCAATACAGTATTAACAGCCACAAATTTACTATGCAGGTAAAAGCAAATATAAACTTTGGGTCTATTATAAACAAAAAATATAGTTTACTTTCAAAATTTAGTTAAAAAATTATTTATATCTCCAATATATTTTTTAATAATCTTAACCGCATTAAAATATAATAACAAACTAGGTAAATTTAAAATTTATGCTAAACAAATAGACAAGTTATCACTTTATTACTACTTACACTAATTTCCCACGGCAATTACATTTAGTCACTGATCTTTCTATATGCATTTTTAATTAAAGCGTGTGTTCCACATTCCTTTGCATATGAGAATTGTGTCTTTTCTTATTACCTTCCAGTATATCCTATTGAAAGATTAAAGTAAAAGTTATAGCGCAAAAACTAATTTGAAATAAAATACAAATAAAGAAAAAATATTAAATTTATTATTGTAAGTAGCATAATCTTTAACAACTGGAAAGAAATTTGTTTCAGAAGCACAATACATAAATATTATAGTATCATCAAACAATAATCAACAAAAGAATTTGTACAATTCGCTATACAAATTGCAATAAAACTCAGCATGTTTATCAAAGCTGTTGACTGTTAGACAACATAATATCGGTATTTATTACAGCTTTATATATTTAATCATTATTAATGCATAGCCCCTTGGCAATATCCTTATATACAATTATAAAAAATGTTTGTGCTGACCGTTAAATTATAATTTCATGATGGATCAATTTTTGATTTCACCAAACAATAAAAAAATGTTAAATTAATTTGTAATGAACACTTCCTTTGCTTTTTTTGTCTAATATAATTGAACAGTTAAATGTCAAATTTAAAGAAACAATCAAATAATTTACTCTTCTCAATATCTAGATTAAATTATAACTGTTAATTGACTGAATTATTTACTTTAAATTCAATTTTTTTTTAATTAGTAGAATTAGATTAACATAATGATGTTTTTAGTAAAGAATTCTAGTTTAATTTATGAAAACGATTTGAGCACACGACTGTCGAATTAATTTACATGATTGATGCGACTGATATTGTTTGGAACTTTGGATAGTTTTATTATTGATGGTATTTTTTATAAAAGAAAGTTATTCTTGATTATTTGTAATTTATTTGATTTGATATATAAAATGGTTTAGTAATTATAATATCCGACTTAATCATCGTATCATTAATTAATTATCATACCTTACATAGAAACAAAAATTAGCTTAATATTGTGTTTGTTCAATTTTAATATTGAAAGTTGTACAATATTTTTAACTTACATTATGATAATTGTAGAGTTGAGTATGGTTAATTACCTGAAACATAAGAAAGGTATAATTAGTAATTATATTTGCGCTCGTTTTTCTTATAGGATTATAAAATAGTGCAATCAATTTATTTTATGAGGCTATTATTTAGCAATTAATTATTTGTTAATTAACAATTTGTTAACTATATAGTTTTTTGCTTCATTAAATATTATCGTAATTGTTTATGCTTTAATTATAGATAAAATCAAATTACTTTTGAAAGTTATTTTCTTTTCAAAATAGAGGCTAATCTATTAAGACTTCAAAGTTCAAAGTATAGCATTAACAAAAATGTATTACGCATATTATGTTGTTTTAACACTATTGCAGGACCGGTAAACTTTATTTACTAAGCTGTACTTAGCAAACACAAATAATGATTTCGATATTACCGTTTGATTTATGCAATACCAAAATTTACATTTTCAATTATTTATATTTCTCAAAATGTTCATTTGTTTAAGAATTGTTATAACATATATAACTAACGCGTAGGTTTCTATATTTATATAGGAATTGTTAATATTGAGTCTGTTATTAAACCAAAACATAAGTACTAATACTCAATTCAAACAAAAGCGAAATGTATTTAACAAATACATCAGTAATCTTTTTGATCAAAATAATTAAAATTACAAAAAAGTTTGCAAAGATTGTGATAATCTAATACAATCTGAAAAAAATAGGATTAACAGAAACAAAACTAATCGAATTTATCAGCTTTCTATAAATAACAAAAATGTGTATCAAACTATGCAAAGCAGTTCAAAATCTTAGTTGTTACTAATTCAAAAGAAAAAGCAGGTATTTTGCAAACCATTATGTATCTAACTCTTTTATTTAATTTTTTTTTGTATTTACAATGCCGGCTAGTGGTGAAATAATGGGTCCATTTCATGTTAGGCAACGTGTTGTCAAAAAATATCTTCTTAAATTAAATACCAGAAAAGCTTAAGGTATAGATGAAGTACTACATATTATTCTTCAAACATTTGTAAATAAATTAGCTCTCATTATTATACAAAAAAAAACATTCCCAAATTGTTAGAAGATAGAAAATGTTTAACTTATACCTTCAAAGGGAGACAATTCTGGTTTTTTAAATTACAGACCAATTACATTGTTCTCCAATTTGTAAAAAAAATTAAAAACATTTATTTTTACTATGCCAAATCATAGAACAAAATAACTATTTAGATACTTCATGTGGATTTTGATCAAAACGTTCAATTTTATTTTAGACAAACATGGAAAAATCTTGCAGTAGCTCTAGACATTTCCAAAGCATTTGATAGGGTATGGCATCCTAATCTTACTAACAAGCTCCATTGTGAAGATCTTGATCACAAATCTGTTTTATCATTTGTTTTCTTAGCAAAAATTATAGTTAGAATTGATGGTTTTAACTCTGACCACAAAATGCTAGTGTTTCTTAAGGTATTGATTGCTCTTTTGCTAACTTTATTTTTGATTTACATTAATAAACTTTTTCAAATATGTACATGCTTTATTAAGTTGTGCAGATGATTTCACCTTTCATACATATGGCAGAGCGTTTAAAAAATTCTAGATTAAAATGTGTAGTATCTATAATTAAAACCATGTCTGAGTCAAGTGTACGGAACAAAAATTTGATTTTGCTCAAACCACTGAAAATGCCTTTCTCTACATGAGTCCTGATCTTGTGAATTTTTTTAGATTTTTTCAATAAGCTTTTTTTGAGTAATAAGCAATCAAAATTTGAAACAATCGATTTTTTGCATTTTTTTAAATTTTTTGATCGTTTCTAACTTCTTAGGGTTGCATTTTTAGGAAAAAACTGTTATAAACTTTTTTTTTCTTAAATTTTGATTTTTTTTTTTTAAGATAACCGGTATTTTTTTTTTTTAATATGGATAAAACTTTTTTTTATATGTGCAAAAGATACCTTGAAAATGTCAGGATGTGCGGTGAACTACGTTCTGAGTTATCTTACAATGTATCCACGGAAATACAAAAACATGTTTTTATTGTTTGTAACTTCTCAGGATTGCATTTTTAAGAAATAATTATAATTATATTTTTATTTCAAATTTGTCTAAAGAATAAGTTTTCACAGCCAATTTTTTTTTAGAACTTTAAATCACAGTTCTTCTTAAAAACAGATTTTTTTTAATATGGATAAAAACGTGCTTTTATATATAAAACACGTTTTTATTAATATTTGAGAAAAAATGACCTATCATCTTATTTTTTTAGAAAAACTGTTTCTTAAAGTTTAGAATTTTGTTTAAAGTTTAAAGAAAAAAAATAATATAAAATAAATAATAACTTATTCTGTAAACAATTTGAAGAAAAGAATTTGTTATAATTGTTTTCTAAAAATGCAATCCTAAAAAGTTACATACGATCAAAAAATGTAAATTTAAAATGTAAGTAGTTTTTTTGCCATTTTTAAGTATTTTTGTGGATACATTGTAAGATATCTTGGAGCGTTGTGCTAGACACTTCTTGAATTGTTCTGGGTATCTTTTGCACATATAAAAGCACGTTTTTATTCATATTAAAAAAAAAAGACGTCAACATTAAAAAAAATGTTTCTTAAAGTTCTGCAAAATTTTTAAAATTTAGGAAAAAAAGTTAATTACTGATTTTCCCTAAAAATGCAATCCTAAAAAGTTATAAACGATCAAAAAATGTAAAATAATGCTAAAAATCGATTTGTTTCAAATTTTGATTGTTTATTTTTCAAAAAATCTAAAAAAATTTACAAGATCTGGGGGTCGATTCTGATCTTTGTGAGTTTTGTCACCGATGACAAAACTCACACGTTTCCATGGATACATATTTCTGACATTTGTGGTGACAAAACTCACCGATGGTTTTTACATGGCAACCTAGTAATTTTGTTAAATCTGTCAGAGTTGCTATATTCATGTGAATTATTTTAAATATATTTTCAAACAATCAACTGTGCATTGAAATAATTAAAAATATAAATTAATATAATTTATGACGGAATCTAAAGATTTATAAAAAAGTTGTATTATTTGCTATGTACAAATTGTTCTATATTTAATAATAATTAATAATACACTATTAATGTAAAGATCATGGCAATGATATAAGACAAGTTAATTCACATAATATAATATTACATCAATAAACATAAAAAAATTAAAATAATTTGTTAAAACTTATATAATTACAATAAACATAAATTGGATGAATATACATCATTTTCACTAGCATTATTTACAATTCGAAGGAGTTATCATTAAAGTATTCTTTTTGTAATAAGCTTTGTTTAATAATAACTTTTTTAACCTATGTTCATGTCTTGTGTTATATGCTTTTCTGTTGTGTCTGACTGTTTTAAAATTTGACAAATTGTTTTAACATATACCGGTGTTCGAAAAATATATACACAATACCCAGTCATTATTTTTTTGATCTGAAATAATGGTCTGCAATGTTTGTCCCAATCCTACTTTGTAATTGTTTGAACTATTTGTTTTTGCAATTTAATTTTTTTTTTCAACCTTACTCGAATTACCCCAAGCAATTATACAGTACGATATGTAAGACTCAAACTGCGCATAGTAGAATAACTTGAGAATATTAAAATCCACAATATTTTTTAGCTTTGTAGAAACATAACAGAGAGACCCTAAGTTTTTTAATAAATAGTCGATGTGCTTATTCCAGCTACCCCCCCCCCCTCCCCCCCCCCCAATGTTTGCATAGGTGTCTTGTTTTATTGAAGGATTTTTTGGGTTTACAACTAAATTATTTATTTTATATCTAAAGTATAAATTTGATATTACTTCATTTTATTTTAATAGAGTATCATCTATTTGTTTTGCTAATACAGAAATTGTAGTACCGTCTGCAAATGCTACGCCTTTCCCTAAGTGTACATCATTACATATGTAATGAATAAAAGAGGAGCTAACACAAAACTTTGTTGTATTTTTGGCTCATTTACAGTTTATTAGAGCTTACATTATCAATGTATTGTGTCGTCAATAGTAAATCATTTTTATAAAAACGATCTAATCCAATTAAATGCAGTGCCTTTTATTCAGTACTTAATACTTTATTTAATAATTTTTGATATTAAAATCAAAAGCTTTAGTTAAATCCAAAAATATACCAAAAACATTTTTTTCCTATCATCAAGACCACTATAAAGATATTCCAAATATTTTAAGATGGCATCTAAGGTCGATTTACCTCCCCTAAATCTATATTACATATTATTAAAAAGATTACACTGATCAAAAAAATTTGTTATTTTAAAAGCCACAATGCTCTCTAACACTTTGGAAAAAGTGCTCAAAATTGATATAGAGCGATAATGTTCGCTGTTAGTTTCATCTCCCTTTTTAAAAACGAGAACTATTTTTGATAATTTAAAATGTTTAGGAAAGATGCCTTGATTTAGCAATTTATTTATGATAGAAGTACATGGTCTAAAAGTAATGTCAATATAGTTTTAAGTAATTTACTGCTAATTCTATCTGAACCTGCGGAGTTTGTATTTTTAAGTTTCTGTATTCCATCACATACAATTGACATAGTACTGAGGTCAATATTACTTCCGTCCGTAGGTTCGCTATTTACTACTATAGTCTCAGCTATAGTGTTAAAGTAGTTGTTGAAATGGTTGGCAATATTTTCTGAATTTGCATTTTTTTGCCAAAATTAAGACTTATTTATAGATGGATTTATAACGATTATAAAACAGTAGTTTGTCCTCTTTGAAGCCAGATCTTTGTAATATGTGTAAATCTTTTTATTCCCATTGTGATCCACTGCTTCTAACAAAAATGTTTTCAGAAAATAATTGACATTTTTATTTAAAGTCGTTATTGATTGTTGCAGTACTACAGTTGTAAGAACTAAGAAGATTTATAAATTTTGTAGTATTGCTGGCACTGTTAAAATTTCTGTGATAGCTTACCGGTGTTTTAATTTGTTTTATAAGATTGAATTCTATTTTACTTTACTAAGACAAATGTTATCTAGACAATTTTAAAGCCGCGTTGGTTTGTCTATCTTTCGCTCTATGTCATACGATAACAGCAAATCTATTAGTTTCGTTTTCATCTTTCATGTAAATATATTATTATTTAATAATAAACTACCAATAAGTATATCATTATACGTTACATTTGTTTATCTCAATAAGTAACATAATAAATTAATTAAATTGCTTGTCTTTTTAGTAAGTATTTAATTAATTTTAATTATGTATGTTCCGATTAAGTGTAACGAAACTATGTAAATATTTGTTTTATAATTGTACTTTAGTTAATAATGTTATGTTTGCATATTAAAAATAAAAGTCTTATTAGTCTTATTTAATTTTCTTGAGCAGTTTAGTTAATGCTTACCATAATTTTATTAATATAAAATAATCTAATATATTAATTAAATGAATAATGAACAAGCAGACGACCGCCGCACACTAGACGCACGCATCATAATATATTCCGCAAATGCATCGAAGTACATTAATACTATAATAATGCGGTATGTGTCGTCAATATGCGAGCCAACTAATTTATGTATATTGTTCACACAATTTTAAATAAATGATTATTAAAAGAATTTAGTATATCACAATATTTATTAGAATTTTATTCAATTTTATTAATGACAGATAAACTCACACAAACTGTCATAAAAGTCACCGTATTATTTGTGCCTGTTTAAAGTCACCGGTTTTTATACGCTTTTACTCATTCTGTGACAAAACTCACAAATATTAAAATAGCATGCTTTGGAAGTGACGTAATTTTTATGAGAAAAACCATCGGTGAGAAAAGTCATCGGCGGTCAAAGTCGACCTAATAATAATGAATTTAACATCATAAAAGGTAATTAAATTATTCTATAAGCTTGTTACTGCAAATATTGCTTGCTTTTCTTAATAATAATGATGTAATAATCTATAAATTGTTTATAAATCAACTAAAATCATTATTTAAAGAAAACTCACGCGAACTGTCACTTTTAAATTATGCATGTTAAAAGTCACCGATTTTTGTCACCAGTGGCAAAACTCATCAGAATTTTGTCACATTTTATTAAAATACGTCATTTTTGTGAGAAAAGCCACCGGTGACAAAAGTCATCGGAGATCAGAATCGACCCCCTGGACTTATGTAGAAAAAGGCATTTTTAGTGGTTTTCGCAAATTCAAATTTTTGTTTTGTACACTTGACTCAGACATGGCCATATATAAAACTTATATTTGTCCTTGTATTGAATATTGTTCTTAAGTATAGGTTCAATGCATCTAAAACTACCCTACTATTTTTTCTAAATTCTATAATTTTAAAATAACAATTTTTAAATCTCTAACGCATAATTTAGACTTATTTATACCACTCCAAACACCAATTAACTGCTGTAATAAGCTACTTAATATACAAAAATATTGTGTGCTCTTTTGCACTCATGCTTCCGCAGAATGATTAGCAATTTAGTCTATATAGTCCAGAAACTAGTAAGTTTTGTTGGTACATATTTGGTTTCTTATTTATATAGTTCATGTTACTTAGATTGATCTAATACTGAAACTAATCAAGTAATTAGAAATCTGGCAAAAAAATTATGACGGGTTCTATTTGGAAAAAATCCAAGAAGTTGAACTTATTTTATTTATTATAATAAATCATAAAACTTACAAAGAAAAAAAAAACAATCAGGATTACCTCTAATGAAAAAAAGTTTTAAAAAATTGTTCAACAATTTAACTAAATTTATTGATAATTATACTACGTATACGTATTTGTTCAACAATAATCTCACATGTCTTAGAATAGAGTCAAATCGGATAAAAAAAAATCATCTGCTTGAGAAATTTACTAATGGAATTAATAAAAACCTTAACCCCTCTTAAACAGATTTAAATAATGAATTATTATATAATATTTCAAACCAAGAATCAGTAGCAGATTTAATTTCTGAGTGTTTGATTAACATTGAGTCAATCGGATCCGATCTACATCAATATTACGTCACCGAGTATGTTGTTACATATTTACGGATTCTATATAAAAAAAAAAAAATAACTGTTGTTGGAATAGATCAACAATGCGCATGCAGAGAGACTTATTGGTAGTTTATTGAGACTTTTTTCGACATTCAAAAAGTGCTTACTTAATCTTTGGCTATTGTCGGAAGAATTTATAACAAAACAAATCGGCTAGAATCTGTTATTATTGACGGCTTTTTTCTTCTGCACCTCATGGAAGAAGTACCTCTTTTATTTAGAAATATTGCAAAACAAATTTTGCAAACTATTTCTAATAACGACATAAAAACAACAACTTTAACGAGAGACGACAGATTTCCGTCCTTTAAAAATTTCTGAACCTGAGTTTGACCATCCAATTTTTTAAAAGAATTGAAGAATACAAAGTTCAAAGAAGCATTATTGGCTTTTAATCAATTTTTGGTTGAGTGATAAAATGGCACTTGTTATTGGTTTAAAATCTTAGTCTTAATTACGACATATGCTACAAGTATGAAGTGGACAATGGCAAGGTGATGTAATCAAATTCTGTTTTTTTTACCTGCGACAAACATAAAGAGGCTGATAAAATGATTATATATTATCCATGTAAAATTGATCTAGAAGATCAGGTTTTAATTAGATTCTCCTTATAATGCTTGGTAACATGAAACATTTTAGAACGCCAGTTTAAATTTGGATGAAGATCGGTGTGGAAAATGGAAAGAGGTATATTGACGTAACAAAAAATTACAAATTTTTGAGCAAATCTTTATGTAGTTCATTGCTTTCAAAAAAAAAGGCCATTATCGATTCTAAAAAGATAAATATTAGCAAACATTTGTAGATCTTGCAAGTTTGGCACAATGTGATTTTGAACAAGTAATGAACACTACTGAAGAATTGATTAAGAAAGTTGAGAAGGCAAGATTTGCTATGTTTACAAAAACATACGCTTACAGTAACATAGATACTTTCTTCAAACTGAACACTAACAATTTTGACGGCTTTGCCTTTTCATCTTGCAAATCCAAATTGCGCCAGCAGTTTCCATCAATTTCATCACTATTGATAATGGCTGGAAAAAGATTGACGAAATATATGACTTCTATTAATTTGAACAAAACCAACTACCTACGTTTGTCAACAAAGTCGTTATTCAACCAAATGAAGAAAGTAAATAATTCTTTTACATTGAATAATTATAACAATTATTTTGAAACTTCTTATTTTTTATCTTTACGTGAGGGTGATAATAATAATGATAATAATTATGGCAATCACAATAATGATGACACTAAAAATAATTATTACGAGCTAGTAAACTGAAAGCAAATACGATGAAGATGTCAGAAAAGAATAATAGTTGGAATCTATTTGATACAAACTAAAAAAAGTATTTTTTTCAAGTTAATGATAACATAATTTTACACTCTACACAGTATTCATTTGCTTTTTTAATTCTCTAAATTATAAAAGAACTTCCACACCAATAATTGTCTGTATAATGGAACGTACTGAGCGCACCTAACAAATATTACACGAGTCTGGCAAGACTTTGTTGTTCTTATATTATAGCCAAATTATTTTTTAAATATTTCTTGCCAAATATATTTTTCCTGCCCACAGATCAGTGAGACTATTTTTTGCTTAATTTTAATACACATTTTCTTAGTTAAGCTATTTTCACTTGCTTAAACAAAGTGAAATTGTATTTTTCAAAACATTTTTTGACATAATCTATCAGAAAACCTGTTTTACTCTCCTACGGTTTGTTGGTCAGAATCAATGCTAAACAATTTTATTCAAGTTTGCCTACTGGGAAAAAATAAGTACTGACAAAAATTACTAGCTCCTGGTCTAATAATATAATATCTTTGCTTAAAATCCTCCGTTATTTAGGACCTAAAAATCGATTTATTTGATCCGACCGATTTCTGCCAATTATTTGAATTCAAAGTTCTTTTGTTGTTTAGTGGTTACAAATCTGTTACCTGAAATTTAATATTTTCTCTCTCCAAATTAATTGAATTAAATTTAGATGCAATGATTTTGCAAGTTTTTTTGTGTTTGTTAGTTGCACTGTCCGTTATTTTGTTTTCTTCTCATAAATCTCTACAGAATTTTCTAATCCACAAATACAGCAGTTTTGCTTATTTACTAGAGAGGATCTTTTGCAAAAATATGTTTTTTTGTTGCTGCATTCATTCGGCAAACACACGACGCAGTTCTTGTATTATTGTATTATTTGGATTTTGTAATTGTAAATCCTTAAAATTTGTTGCGTAGTGGAGTACGTAAAGCCTAATTGCTGCGATCGATGACTTGAATTGATGATTTTGAAAATATTTATCTGTGTCGTGTGGAAGCTTAACATAAATCATCCTTTATATGCTTCTTAGTTGTTTTTATTTAGTTTGACAATTCAATTTAAAATTAATTAGGGTGCAACCTAAAAAAACACCCAGTTGCAACGGACCTTTAAAATGAATCGATCTAAATCCAAACAAATTTGTTTTGACAAATGTGAAGGTCGTTTTAATGCTATAAAAAATTATTATTTATTTTTATTATAATAATATAAAATAGAGGTCACTTTGAAAATAATGACTTAGTTTTAGAATTTTTTGTTTTAATCTTGTTAGCAAATTGTAAACAATTTGTTTGTATTTTGCACATTAAATTAAAAATGCAATGTTGAATCGTAAAACATATTTATTGTTTTTATTGGGTATTTTGGAAATATCACAAATTTGCAGTTCAGACGAAGTTCTAATTTTTGTTCCTTGGACTGATATGGAACAAAAAATATTACATTAATGACTTCTTAAAGTCGACGAAGAACACTTTGAATTAAATTACGGATCACATTTTGGTCGATATTATTCTTTTCCAGAAATAGCAACTGTCTTAGCTCCTGAGCAGTTCTTGGAGCAGGTGTATGATTTTGGATACGTCGTTCCAACTCATCCCAGATATGTTCTATGGGATTTATGTCCGGGCTGAAAGCTGGCCAATCAAACCCACTTCATCCAGAAAATCTCTGACAACTCTGGCTACGTGAGGTGTAGCATTATTTTGCACGAAATTGCCGCGCTCGCTCATTGTTGTCATAAAGGGTATAACATGATCGTTGAGAATCTCTATAATCCTTAATGTATCTGTGAGCTGTCAGGGAGCCATTCTCTATAAAGACCAACTGTGCGTGTTTTGATAGAAATTCCGGCCCTCTCAACACTTTCCGTCGTTTGTCTCATCTATTGAGGGGACTTATCTGAAAGTACTTTACTCTAGTCTTCATTATTCCATGCCCGGTGATTTTAGGCAAAAGCCAATCTTGCAACACAATGTCGGCGTTGTAAAGGTGGACTTGTAGCTATCTTTCTACAAGACAATCTAGCAGCCCAAAGCCTTTTTCTAACGATCCATTTACTAACATTTCCATCTCTAACTTTATGGAGTTGATTTTGTAAATAAACTGCAGAAGCTGTTCTATTACGCAATCATGTGGACACCAAAAAACGGTCGTCCCTGTTTGTAGTGACTTTTTTGCCCGGATCCTGATCTTCTGGTTATCAGGGCAGTATCCAAGTAACGCTGATACCCCTTTTGTACAGCACAAAGACTTTTACCAACGATCCTTGCTGTTTTTAAGTCACGTTTTAATTGACGCTATTATTCTTGCCACAACAATAGGGCCTAAGGGCATTATGACCTGCTAAGTACAGTAACATTTGCATCTGCATTTTTAAGATCAGAATATTTGTTTTAATGCATGTTCACCAAAAATTTTTATTTTTAACTTGACAGACAACAAAACTAAAATAAAATTGATTTTTTAACATTGTTTTTAAACAAAGAACAACTTGTTATTTTGAAATTTTAATTGATTGTAGAAAATATATAATATAATATTTAATGGTCTCTGATCTTAGTTAAACTTTATTTAAAGTTAATGTTTTTTATTATTTTAGGATTTTTTAAAATATTGTTATTTAATTATAATTTTAAATATATTACATTGATAATGCTATTGAAATAGTGAAACTAGTTATAAGACTAGTGTATCAACATATTATTAAATATTAAAAAAATTAGCATTAGGGTATTCCTTTGCTAATACATTTCATAAAATGAAATTATTTTAGTTATATACCTTTATAAACACTTAAAATAAATGTCTGTGTGTCTTTGTTGTTTTCTACTATTACATTATTTACCACATAATCTGTTTATAATTGTTAAATTAATTATTATAATTTTCAGGTCAGTTCTAATTTCTTGCAGTTTTAAACGTGAGTATCTGTTTTTTTGTTACTTCTTTCAATTCTAAACATGCTTAAAATAATATTAATTGTTTACTATAAAATAATTGCAAGTTAGAACACTTTCTTGTCGCACATTGCTTACTGTAACTGCCGAAAGCGTTATAATCTAGGTTTATTGTCATCCCAAACTGTTAATTTCTGTCTAATTAGTAGTTGTTGATATAACATTAAAATTTGCACCGATTTAAATGGTTCTAACAACTTATGTAAATTTATTTACTTTTTATTGTAGGTCACGGTTAAGTTGTTTTCAGGTATTTAGAGTATATTGACATTACGGTTAAAGCGTGTCACTATATAATTAACAAATTAGTAATTTGAATTAGCGCAAAATATATGTTTAAAATAAATAACATTGTTAACAAAGCGTATTAAAATAATTCTATAATTAAAGAAATTTTAATTGATTTAATTTTTATCAAAATAATGGGTTCAGCACTGTTATTAAAACCGTTGTTAACTATTAATTAACTAAATTTTAATTATAATTTCAATAACTCAACATTAAATTTGGGTTATTAGTTTGAAATTAACATAGCTTAAAACAAATATAACAAAAGTTGTGATATTTTTTACATGAAACAGAAAACACTAATACATATATTATTAAGAGATCTTAGGCATTATATTTATTTTTATTATTTATTTATTATTAATACGTTTATTTCTTGCCTTTCGGCCTAGAAAATTACATTTACAAATACATTTTTAACTTTCCAAAATTATAAAACCTAATCCTTATAAAATTAATACAACTAAAAGTATTTTCTTCTCTGTTCATCTACTTCTTTTCTTCGTTTTTTAATTGCCCTCATCCATTTTATCCCTCTTCCGTCCCCATTCAATATCTCATTTTTTCCATCTGTTCTTCTCTCAATTTGTTACACTCTTTCAACAAATGTTCCATAGTTTCTTTAGTCTCTCCGCACATTCTGCACATTTTCAAATCTTCTTCCATCCAAAATTTTGTCACTCGCTCTTCATTACCACATCTGAATCTTGCAATCATCTTTTTATCATTTTTACTATATCTATCGCTCTCTAGGTACATTGGCAGTTCGTTCGTTCATAATTTGCGTTGTACCTAGACTCTTTCACTCGTATTCTCCTTTCTTGCCTTTGTATATCTCTATCTCTTTCCATAATTTTGTACCATGTCTCCCTCCCAGATTCTCTCATTCTTTCAATTTCTTGGCTAGCATACTCATTCCTATTGTAATAATTTTCCCTAATCTCTCCTATCTTTCCATTTCTTGCTTTCATTTTCTCTTTCATGCATTCTTGTAAGATTTTACATTCGTGTTTCTGTCTCATTTTTTCTTCATACCTCATTGCTCTTTTTCCTGCTTCTACTCTTAACTTATCTTTTTTGACTTCCTCCAGCACAATATATGCTGGAGTTTCCCTATTTAAACCTAGCACCCATCTCCAATATTTCACATGTATTGCTTCTAATTTTTCTTGTTCCTTCCATCCCCATATTTCTGACCCATACAATATCATACTCCTAACTAAACTATCAAACATAAGTCCTTTTATTCTCATACATTCAAATTTTCTTTCACTTATCCCCCAAACTTGTCCCACTGTTTGTTAGAATCTTTTAACTAAGATCAAGCATACTTAATCTACTATAGGTTAATTTTATTGAGGTGTTTTTTAGGAAGTACAGAATTTACTTATCTGCAAGACAATATGACCGTCGAGAGCAGCATGATTTTGTCGGTCAAGTCAAGAAATTCTTTTTTTTTTATATTTACAGGTTTAGTCGGGAGGAACGGACCAAACTACAGGAGTGTATTGTATACGTAAAAATAATGTAAAAACTCAAATGTTGTTATCCAATTTTTATTTGTTTTCAAGTTATAACGTAATTAAAAATATACAAAATTTTATACAAAAACGTTTTGGTAATCGTAGTCTTCTTATAATAAATGTTCAAAAATTCTGCCATTTACCTAAAACATTTTCTGTTTTGTGTAGACGGCGCATGTTGCTCTCCTGATTGAGTCATGTCTTTGTTTAAGATTGGCTGCAATATTTCTAATGCGTTGAAATAAACAATAATCTGGTGCTGAGATGTCTGCAGATCTTGGAGGCTAACTAATAGAACCACAGCGACCAATTCAATGCTTTTTAAACCTTTTGTGGCATACTAAATAACCACTTCAAATTGCGCTATAACTTGAAAATAAATAACAATTGGATATTTTTACGTGTAGTAACTCTGAGATTTTGATCCGTTCTTCCCAAATTACCTTGCATTTTAGATCCCACATTTATATAATTTTTTTTTCTTAAAATAAATTAAGATTTCATCACGTCAAATTTGATGTCATTTTCATCAACATGTATACAAGGTGTTTAAAAATTGCACTATTTTAGGGAAGTGTTCTTCAGCACGAGTTTATACAATCAAATGCCTCCTCAAACTACTACCAAAATATTGAAAGTTAAAGATATTTATTTAACAATATAAATTCAAAATAACTGTTTAAATGGCCTTTGTTTTGTTGAGTACTGCTTTTAGCACAACAAATCCATGCTTTTCTAGCAAGTCTTCCACAATGCGACTCCTTAGCTCTTCTTGCGTGTCAATAGATATAAAATAATCTATAGACACTGATAGATCAGAAGATCGTGGTGGCGATTTAACAGGTCCGTTTTGATTAACGTATATGTTACTATATGTTATATTTAAATAATTAGTGACAATATGAACAAAGTGAGCAGGGGCACTGTTATGCATAAACTACATCCCCTGTCTATTTGCAATCGGAATGCCTTCTAAAATTACATTTCTTGTTTTGTAAAAAATGAAAGTCAGCTGTTTTTGAAAGTTTTGTTTATAAAAAGAAAGGTCCAATGAGATCGACACAAAAAAGTTCGCAAGAAGAAACATCTAATTTCTGAACTACCAACAATTGGGTGGGCGGGCGCGACACTCCTGTTGCTATTTTTTTTTTTATTTATCTAATTAAACCTAAAATTTCATCAAAGCATATAGAATGCCATAGAGTTCTTGCATAAATTGCATTGAGCTGTGCTGAATGAAAAGCCATTCAAACACAATAGGTAATGTTAAGGCTGATGAATTGGAAGGATAAACCGACCTGAAACCTGGACCGCACTACTACTAAAAAGCCTCAACACCATACTTAAAACAAATACGTACAATGCATTTAAAGCACGATGGTTTTACAACCCGAGCTGTAGACAGGAAAAGGAGGCAATGATTGCTTTAAATTTCAAAACGGTTTACTACTATTTGCGACTGTCTGTAAAGAACCTGCAAATCATAACAAGGATCTTGTCAAGACACTCTCAATTAAAAAAACACATGCTTACAATGGGCACTGTAAAGAACCCGACATGTAGAGGATGTGAAATGGACGACCAGAGGACTGACGTACTATCTACCTGTCCGGCGTTTTCCTACACAAGAAAGTCTATGTTGCTGACTTTAACCTCATAGGCTGTCTGTGTGCTGGGACAAAGGAGTGAGGTACAAAAGGCTTAATCAGGATTTAGTGCAGTGATCATGGATTCACCGTTCCTCTTAAATTCAGAATTCAGAAATACACACGAGTTAACAGAATGTAAAGTTTAATAATTTTTATTAACGGCCTAACAGAATGTTGCGTTTAGTAATGGTAATTTGACATTTTTGTGCTTATGCAAAACCAATGTAGTTTTAGAAACAATCTTAACGTAGTGAGTATTCTAGCACTAACTATTTATCCAGAATTTAGTCAAATTGGGGCCAATTTTAGTTTTGTATAATATAATAATATGTAAATATAATATTTAGGATAAAGAACCAAAACTATTGCATTTTACATCTATATAACAATATCTTTGTGATTTAATCGTTTTATAAAATATTACTAATTAATCAGTATGTTTATCTATTTATGGAATACTTTTGTTGGCACTTACACTTACACATTCTTTAAGCGCTGTAAGAGATTATATACACTTGTTTTATTATGACAATAAATTTCATATCATACCACTTAGCAATTTTAAATAAATTTGCTACTATGTCATTTATGTCTTGATAGCCGCAATGTCTATTCCTAGCGATTTAGATATGCATATAATTAAACTATTAAATAATAATAACCATTAGGCCAAGCAAGGAAACGCAATTTATATTTTTATGCTGGGTACCGTAGCATGTAGTAATACAGTTCTTCATATAATTGCTGTCGCATGTGCAGAACTGCATAAATGCATTCAATAATAAATGTAACACGTTTTGGTAAATAATAACTTTTTCCCAGGAGTAATGTACATACCAAGTACAAGTGACCGTTGACTCCAGTTGCGAACTAAATATTAGAATTGTGATTACTGAACGTGGTTATGCAAATTTATGAATACGTAATGAGTTTATTACAACCTCGATAATCATATTAGATTTCCGTGCCAATTTAATAAATGTGGTATATCTAATTAATTTTTTAACTATATCTTTATACATATCACATGTTTACTTTAATTTTAACGTTCAATATTCAGAAATTTTCAATATTATTTCTGTAAATTATTCCTATAAAATTTAATGATTGTTGGGGTATCTTCCATAATCAAAATAAAATTTAGTTTTATAAAAAATATTTAAATGAAATGTGCAAGTAAACTCAAAACTTTTGGTGTTATACGTACTAAAGTTATACCAGCACTTCAAGAGGAAAAGACTATTCAATTTGTCAATATGAGCATTCTGAGTAATTTATACACACTGCTAATGTAGAACAGGAAAACACAGATCACCATTTTTTATTCATTGCGTATAAAAAACAAACGTTGTTGGTTTTTGTAACTAATTAAAATTATTTGTTTGTAGTTAATGACCTCAAATTATGTTTTATATAAAATTGCTATCAATAAATGGTTTTAGATTCAGTATTCTTTAATAATGTTGAACTCATTATACAATGATAATTATATCCGGGAATTAAAGACCTAATTTTTATTTCATGACTTTGTAATATTATTTTTAAAGGTTAATAAAATCATATATATTTTTACAGCTAACTATGCTGTAATGAACAAAAACTGCAAGTCATAACAGTAAATGAGGGAAATCATATCATGTTTTAATTTAGTGTACTTGCTTACATGGATCCTCAAAAAATAATTTATTTTTACAGATTTATTTATTTCAGCTGTCAAATTTGAAGCTAATATCTTTTGACATTTAGCAAGTAAAAACTACGCCATTATTAAAATTGAAACGATACACGCTTCAACAACGCATTGAAATTATTAAAATTCACTACCAAAATGATGAAAATTTTTCAGTCACAGTTCGCAAAACTAATGCACTTTTTGGTTGTTGTCAAGCAATTTCTCGGCCGTCAATAGTAAACCTGGTGAAAGAATTTGAGCTGTTGGGACAAGTTTGTGATGTGACAAATCAAAACCGTGTGCATCGCTCAAGAACACATGAGAATATTGCTGATGTAGCCCGTAGTGTTAAAGAAAACCCAAGTTTGTCGATTTCTCGTCGATTTTTGGAATTGGACATTCTACAAACGACATTACACCGTATTTTGCAAAAAGACTTAAGTCTTAAGGCTTTTAAAGTTCAGTTAACACAAGAGCTCAAGCCGGTCGATCACCATAAACGTCGTATCTTTGCTGATTGGGTCCTTCAAATGCATCAAAATGATCCAGAATTTCAACGAAAAATAATGTTCAGTGATGACGCCCATTTTTACCTCGGAGGCTACGTTAATAAGCAGAATTGTCGCATTTGGGGCTCAAAAAATGCAAGAATGAATGTTGAAAAGTCTTTGCATCCTCAACGTGTCACTGTTTGGTGCGGTTTTTAAGCTGACGGTGTAATTGAACCCTATTTTTTTTTAAATGAGGCTGTTGCAACTGTAACGGTGAATGGATGGCGCTACCAAGCTATAACTAATGATTTTTTATGGCCGGAATTAGAAGATATTGATGTGGACGACGTTTATTTTTAGCAAAACGGCGCTACGTGCCACACAAGCAACAAAACAATTGCAATTTTGCAAGAAAAGTTTCCTGACCGTGTTATTTCTTGAAGAGGTGATCATAATTGGCCACCGAGATCTTGCGATTCAACACTTTTAGACTTTTTTCTTTCACGTGAAAGAGGAAAGGTCTATGCCAATGCTCTACAATCGATTCAAGACCTTAAAGATAGAATTTGTGAAGTTATCGAAGACATACAGCCGCAAATGTGCGAATTTTTTATGGAAAATTTCATGAAGAATGTGGTACTGCAACCGTAACCGTGGCGGCCATTAGACTGATATCATTTTCAAGTGTTAATGGGATATCTTCCTCTTTACAATGAAATAAACATTTATTGATTTTATTTTAAATACCCGTTTTTTTTAATATCAAAATAAAACCTCTTTTTGGAAAACCCTATATAGTTATCGTTATTCAAAAAAATGTTAATATAAAAACTTATACTATACGAATTAGTATAGTGATTTTTTTAAAGAATCAAAAAATGGATTCAAAAATGAGTCCCAAAATGTTGGACCTTACAATATCGCCTGTTTAAAATGACACTCATATGAGAAATTTAACAATAAAACGTCTTTCTTGGCATATTTTGTATCTCAATTTTTGGGCTTCTGGAAAAAGATAAGATGGTCCAGGATGGCTCAAATTATTCCTTATTACGTGTACTTTAAAACCTATATTTGTATATTCAATGTTGAGGCAGTTATTTTGATATATGAAGCATCAAACATTATTAAAAAAAAAACCCGTAAAATTAGCAAAATTGCAAAATTATGCTTTGTTTAAACCGTTCTAACTTTGTCAAATCTTAACAAAATTTGATCCACGAGTTCTAGATTTCTTCGGGTTCAATCTTACTGCAAAGTGATCACACGATATTTAAAGAATTAATACGTATTCGCCAGTATTTTGATGCAGGTAGTTGCACTTGTTTTTTCGATCTTCAAAAAGCCCTGTTATACTATGTCGATTTTAGTCAAAATATCTGTAAATACTTTTCAAATTACAAGAAAAAAGGTTATCTATCTGAGAAAAGGTATATCGGGCATTATCAAGAGGTTTTTAATGGTCAAAAATTGTCAAAATCGGCGTTTTCTTTAAAAAAAAAAAACTTATGGTTTTAAACAAACACTCTATTTGAGTTTCTCAAAAAATCACCTTGTTCTGAATGTTGGCTATCATGTTGGCGATTTTTATTTTATTTACAGCTACCCGAAAAAGACATGTCGTTGTCGTAGAAAACCAATTCCAAGATTTTATTTTTTGTGTCTGCTTTCATTGCTTATTTATGACAGCGCTTAGATATACATATTTCTTTATCCTTTCAATGTTACCCTGCTCTAACCTCAGTTGTTGTTGTGTGGGTTATTCTTACTTATGATTATGAATTTGTTCTTATTCATGTTGATATCTAGGCTATATCTATGACTGGTTCTTGTTTTCTATTCATCAGGTATAGTAGGTCTACTATATTGTCAGCAATGATTATGATATCATCTGCATATTTAATGTTGTTTATGCGTTTTCCGCGTAGAAGAATTTTTTCTTGTGCATTTTGTAAGGCTTTTCAAAATATGGCTTTGGATATCGGAGGAGATGATACACATCCCTACCTCACTTCACATACAATTTATATAGATTTGTATTTATACTGAGGTCTTTGTTGTCTATTCCGTTTTTTTTTTTTTTTTTAATCAACTTTTTGTGTTGAACTCTATCAAAGGCCATCTTGTGGTTGACAAAATGGGCATATACATTACAATTCATATTTTTGCATCTTTGTACACTTTCACACTAAAGGGAGCTTCATTTGTTCCGACTGCATTTCTAAATCCAAATTGTGTGGGTCCCAGTTGTTTTTCTAATATTTTGTATATTTTTTTATGTCTAATGCCCGGTTTCACCAACGCCTAATAAATTGTCAAATAACTATTCGTCGAATAAAATTTATTCATCAAATAAGTCATTTTACGTTTCACCAAGGTATCTCAGAGATTAAATAACTATTCCGTGATTTTTATTAAGTTGGTAATATAGTAGACAGAAAATTCGCCAAATAAGTTCAAATGAACCAGTATTTATGCATGCATAACCTCGAATTATTAATGAAGTAAGAATATATCAACACAAAATTAAAAATATTTGTTGCTATGATCGTATTACACTGCCGGTATATAATTACAGATAAAGCTTTAAAAGTCAATGCACAAATTGTCATCAATTTTATTGTAGATTGAAATTTTAAGTACATTTTTTGTTTTTCTTTATAATCACACATGTGAGAAAAGAATTTATAATATAAACCCAACTATTTTGTTAAACTGCTAATGAGTACATTTTTTGCGTAATTATACTGAAAAACTTAAATATGTTCTTAAAATTACAATCT
Source organism: Tachinus rufipes (assembly GCA_963932245.1). Taxonomy (NCBI): domain Eukaryota; kingdom Metazoa; phylum Arthropoda; class Insecta; order Coleoptera; family Staphylinidae; genus Tachinus; species Tachinus rufipes. The sequence goes on along the minus strand of OZ010743.1, from coordinate 43,206,507 downwards.
ACAATAAAACTAATGATCTACTGTGAATTTTACATACTTTTAAATGAGATTGTTCCGCTGATTTTGAGAATCCAAATTGTAATTATTTCCAATAGTGATGAAATTTGAACATTATCAAATAAATTGAACATGACATTCATTATTTACAATATATAAATGTCACCTAGATGTTTTGAGGTTATTTGTCGAGTTATTCGATGCATTTTGGCCGGTTAGTTTATTAGGAGATTTATTCGACGAATAACACTATTTAACGTTGGTGAAACGTTTATTGGGCGAATAAGGCATTTATTCGACGAATAAATTTTATTAGACGTTGGTGAAACCGGGCATAATTTGTAGAAACACTTTCCAAAGGTGGCTTATTAGACTTGTTCTAAATTTTTGGCACTGTTTTAGTGAGGCTTTTTTTGGAAGTGTTATGAATGCTGATCATAGCCATTGTTGTGGCATAACACCAATGTTATAAATTTATTGGTTAGCCATATAAATCCTTCTTTGTCAAATAGTTTCAGAAATGCAGCGTGGAATCCGTCTGCCGTCTTTCATTTTGATTTATGGCATTTTGTACTTTGTCTTTGTCAGACGTGTTAGTCAACCATATGATAGTGTAAATTAAATTTGAAGAAATTTACAGAAAAAAGACCTAGAAGGTTATTGTAGAGACAGTGGCATCCTACACTGACACAAGAACGCAAAAATTGACTTTTAAGGAAAAGTGCAATAATTTTTTTCTTTTTTTAACAATCCAGCATACTGCCAAATTGTCTATCTGGCAATACTACAATAGCCAGATAGACAATATTTTGAAAAAAATGTCTTCAGCACATTAAACGCACGCCGTTTTACATTGATACAATCTTAAAACTCTTTTTATCTTCATTTATCTATTTAAGGACAGTTTTCCAGCAAGTTAAAGCGCGACCTGTACTGTTAAAGTAACTATAGATTTTTTAATACAAAACAACATTAACCGTTTGGTTTGGCCATAAAGACTTGAACTTTATATAACATGTCTGGAATATGATAGACTGATAACCTGGAACGAACTGCTTCAAGATGCATTACTTTATCTGTGGTTTTTTTAAAACCCATTGTATTTGAAATTTAATAAGTAAACGTTGTGGCTCTCTTAAGTTTTGTGTTATTTTGAAATTTACTTTAAAATATATATATAATTTTAAAACATTTGTTATTCTATGGGAAAATGTTTTCTGAAACAATTGTGCTTAATAAGAATTTTTTTAAACCACATTAATGACTACCAAAATCAAACTACAAGATTACTCTCTCTCTTAAATTATTTGTAGAACGTTGTAGCATTTATGGATTCAGAAATAAACAAATTCACAAACATTGTTTTAATTCACACTTCATATTTAAAAAGACCTTTGGCCTACTTAAAACAAGTTGAGTAAGGTTAATAGAATATAAAAACACTAACATTATTTGGGTCGAAATTATAAAGGGTAATATAAGTTTAGCTTTTACATGACACAGAGAAATATTTTTAAAGAATCAAGTTATATGTTACTGTTAATCGTTGATTTGTATCCTAGCAATCGAAACAATTTTAGTCATGGCCGACAGAACAATGCATTAAAATTGTCTAAACCTATTATGAAAATAAGAGATCAAGAAAGAGAGCATTTTGTGATCTTCGTGAATATTTTGGTGCTCAAAATTGATTTGCTGACCGCACAATTTAGAATTTGATCCAAAAGTTTGAGCAAACTGAATCTGTAACTAACGCCAAAGTAGCTCAAGATACTAATACTAGTCGCTCTGTGCAAAATATATTGCCAATGTTTATCAAAGTGTAATTCCAGAACTAGGAGCACCAATTTGTTGTTGATTGCAGCAACTGGGCCTTACGTACTCCACTAATCAACCATTTTTGTCTAAGGAGTTAAACTTACATTTTTACAAAATCCACAAGAACAAAAACTAAAAACTTGGTATTATTTATAGCGTTGCGCGTAGTGTGATTGCAGATCGGATACATAAAAAAAAAACAAATTTTTGCAAAAGATCCTCTTTAGCGATGAAGCGCATTTTTATCTAAGCGTCTACTTAAATAAGCAGAAGCCGTATTTGAGAATTAGAAAATTCAAGAAAAATTTTTGTGAAAAAATGCATTCTCAAAAAGTGACAGTGTTTTGCGGAAAATGCTGTTAAGATATTGATGTCAAAGATCTTTGGTTTCAACAAGACGGTGCCATCTATCACACAGCAGCAGAAGCAATAACATTATTACTAAAAAAAAAAATAGGTTATTTAATTTTTGTTTATGGAAACAAACCAAACATCATGGCAAAACTGAAACACGAAATTTGATGTTATTTTTTATAAGTGATTGTAAGCTAAAATACAGAACTCAAAAATACATATTTTCTAAAATTTTTCTGTGGTTTCTTTACTACATTCTTGTGGAAGCTCAAACTAAATCACCTTTTTTTTAACAAAACTTAATTGTATAATTAATAAACTAAAAGTATTTTATTCAATATTTTTTACATTACGCAAAATATCTAATGATTTAATGCTCTGTGACTTTTTCTAATAACATCTATAATTTTGTCTACGCTTAATAAAACTACCGTAGTTTTGTAATTGTTCCAAAATATGGCATTTAACAGGAATTTATTTAGACATTAAATATTTTTTAAAGTTGTATGATTGGCTTTAATAAATAATTTTAATATACATTTTTTTATTACAAAATGTTTCACGCTTGATTAATAATTTTTTTATTATTATTTATAAATCATTATTGCACTAAGAATATTATGATGATGCCTAATGTAGTGAGAGTACTAACATTGCTATCTGCTTACAGTATTTTATATTTTTTTACACAAAAAAAAAATTAATAATATAAAACTATATGAATCAAAATTTTATAACTATAGTAATGTAGAGTAGCAAAGCTTTAAGATAATATTATTACCAATTTTCCGATAAACAGATGCTAATTTACAAAACGTTTAAATTTGAAAGAATTTTTTGTAGACTTAGAGAAACAGAAACTTTAGTTTACCGAAAAATTGAGCTCAGGCAGCTGCACGTAAATAGGCAAGACCAAGAAAATGTGATACATATGGGGTTGACTGTATATATTGTGTTTGCAGGTACATATGTAACAGTATCAGTGAAGTATTAACACAAGCATAAGCCCTAAAATATCATCCTCTATATCAAAAAAATAAATACGTTTAGACATCAAATATTATTTTGCCAATGGTTATTACAACATTATATTATTTTATTTATTCTATGGGTAAAAATCAACACTTTTAGAGAAGAAGATATTAACGATAGACACAATGAACATTTCTGATCGTAAGAAAATTCTCATTTACCTAATTAGAAAAAATATGTATGTTGTGAATTACTTTAAATGTTAAACAAAATATTAAGACTGACAAAATAAAAAAAAATACGGTTTTATTTCAAATTAAGCTAGAAATCATAAAAACTTTTTACTTAAAACTTATATCTTTGATTTGTTTTATACATGTATTTTATGTCCTATATAATATGTGTTTTGAGAAAAGTTTCCGCTTGGTTACACACTTATAGATCAAATATTTGTTGATGCATAGAAAGTTCAAATTTTCTACTACTTACATCATAACGAAATATTCATTCTTAGACTGACATGTTTAATTATAAAAAAAACAGATCTATTTATTTTTCAGTCTTAAAAAAGCCTTAGCAAAGACATTGATTAAATTGCGTCAATACAAAAGGTTATTAAAAGTATTTTGCAAAAGAGAATTGTTGCAAATTTGATTTTTATCTTGCACAAACAAATTTATTACAGCATCTACCAACAGAAAATATTATTCTAATTTTAGTGTAGTGACATTTGTTAGTAAAAATCAATTTGTTTTCAAAAATAAATATTTGCTACAATATTAACCTTTTGGTTTCTAATATTTACAATTTTTGCAAAATTTGACCTTTATAGTGTTATACGGTTAGCGTAAGATTGAACAGTATCAGGTAAAAATTAGTGATATGAAGCAATTTTATAAATTTAAGATTAACAAGAGAAAATTAAACAACGAAATACACTTTGCTATACTATAAATTGTGTAGAAGCAGTAACAATAATTTTAAATGATAATTGAAACCATTATAAACTCTTAAAAAAAAACTACATTGTCCAAAATGTTAATTACTGATTTTCTATAATACTAGTTTTTATAAAAGTGGGCAATTTTTGCAAAATTAGTTCATTATTTAAACCGCATTCCAACATTAATTCTCTTTTTTGAGACAATAAATTGTAAATTTTAAACTTAAAACCAAGCATAATTCACAGAAAAGTAATTGAATTATTGACTTTAAACAAGTATATTTTTCATATTTGCTTTTAACATTTTTTGGTGAATTAATTTAATCATTATTACACGATACACACTTAAACGCTAATTTCTTCGTACTTGAAATCCTGTTCAGTGTAATATATGCATTTCAATGTTAAGGTAACTCTTGGATAACATGTAACTCCTTTCAAGGTGAAAGCTCAGAACATACGCATAAGGAAATGCAATAAGATATTATCTTACTATTACAAATGAGAACAAATTCCAATTACAAAATATGGCTACAAACCATAAACTGCGAATGAAATTTAATTTGAAATAATATTACTTGCGGTTTGATCTATATAGTATTTATATATCACCATAATTTTACTTCGATCTGTTATGTTATGCACCAAAAATCTATTATTTTTTTACTTGAAATCTTTATAAATAATCAATTTATATTAATATATTAAGTTAACAGTTTTTCATGTTTATAACTGTGTCTCATGTAATTAGAAATGAACATTAAATTAATTTAATTGACCAAAAAATATAGCAATCCTAATAGATTTTCCACTTAAACAGCATCCTTAATTAATCCGCTTCGCACGTTTATTGTAAGAAACCTACCTGCAAATTTCCTTTGAGCGTCTAACAAATAGTCCTGCGACTTGTCTAGCAGGCACCCGATATCTAATTGTCCCGCGCACTTGATAATGTCCAAATAATTTGATGTGTGAGATTTTCCTTGGCGGGAACTCACAAATTTGTAAACACTGTCTGGTTGTTTTTCTTGTTTTTCATCTCCATGGCACGTCGCTGTGAGGGTGAATAGTAGCACCGCTACGATTATTCTTCCGTGAGGACGCATGTTTAACTTCTTTTCAACACAATCAGGCGCACATTTCATATATAGAAAAAGTCCAAAGAAGTGATCACCTTGAACTTAAAGACGCATCTGGAGGTTAAGGATGGCTACGTGCGGCTTTATACGCAAAGAGAGATTGCTGTAGCCGCGGTGGTTCACTTAAGGAAATGTAGAACAGAACGTCTATAGTACAGAGGCGTAGGTTGGTCAGTTTATATGGAAGCGTGACACAGACACATACTTTAAGGACTACATTGTTTATTGTTTTAAACAAACAATTAACCAATGTTTAATGACTAATTTTAGAACTTCTTTTCGATTGAATATTTATTATAAGCACATTCATTTAATTGACATTTTTTTAAACTTAATTAAACAATAAGCCAGTAAAAAGTTTATTTATTTATTATTAGAATTATATCTGCAAATAAATATTTATTTCAATGAAGACTGATTATTGAGATTAATAATGGAAATTATTCACTTTCATTCTCATTTTGATCAATATATAGCAAATAAACATATTCATACTATACAATTGAGAGATATATTATTATATTGATTGTAATAGTTTGGTTTCTATATTAATTGACCGCAAAATCATTAACGTACGGCACTGACTAATTACTCAAGGTGAAATGGAATGTATGAATTCATAACATATTATATTCATTAATAAAAATCAGCTAAAAAGTATAAAACTCATTCAAATATTGTCCGACTTGTTAGAAGCATACAACTTTCCTATGGCCTAGAGGTCTTTCTCATATGGCTTAGCTTTTCAGTTTTTTGTTATTAATTAATATATAACAAGCTAGAACAAATATATTACAAGCATTGAATGGCAGCATAGAATTATGTCAAAGTGAATTTGCCTTTCGCCCTCACTTGTTGAACTGTACTCAGATGATCAATTGATCTTATCTATACTGTAACACTTTAGTAGTGATTTATTTGCAGATTGTATCTACTATTAATTAGTTACTTGACCAAATTTGATTGATAGTCATTGCCTCTGTAATATCTCTAAATTATTATTATCAATAATTTTTGTAACTTTTCTCACGGTCAGAATATTGTAATATTTGCAAAAAAATAACACATTTTAGAATAATTTTATCTATATCATGTAATCTAACTGGATCAATCTTAACATGGTTTGTCACACTTCAAAGATATAAAAAATATATTTGAATAAATTTTAATTTAAGATCTTATTGATTAAAATCAGCTACCTGTAAGTGAAAAGCCGACAAATGAAATGTAGATATGGATGACTGCTTTAATATTGATCTTTTGAGACATTTGAGAGTTAATAGATTAATAAAAAGGTTTGAAGCAATTCTTAACTGATCCATTTACTAAATATTTACATAATAAAATCCAATCAAATTATGACATTGTTTTATGATTAAGACATTTATTAGAGAAGTTGAGATAAATTGGTATTGATTTAAGTATTTTGTTAAAAAAATAATATTTGTTGTGTGTTTCAAAACAAGGATCTTAGGATAATACTTCAGTGTATGTTGTTTCATATCTGCCCTCATGCCGAGTAAATGCGTTCAAAGGTTTATGTTAACACAAACTTTATAATAGGCATAACATATTGTTCAAGACTTGCTCATAAGAACTTCTTTCTACATAAGCATTTGGAAATACTAAAACAAAAATGAGAGTAGCTATTTTGATCTTAAGAGCATACCGACCGCTACCTTGATTTGTAGTATTTTAACAAAAACGGCAACTTTGGCTTCATCGCTGCAACAAATTATGCGCAGAGATTTGAGTTTGGCGTTTCAACAAGATCTTTTACGTTAAAATAAAAGATATCAATACAAAGTTTATTTATTGTTAAATTATACTAAAAAGATAAGCCACAAAAGCAGCCACGCTAAACTCGGTACACTTACAATGTTTGAGTTTTATTTGCACTTGCTAGTACAAAGATAAAGCTAAGCAGGTAATTTATGCAGTTTTACCCAAAATACGTCTTATTATAATTTATTTGCGGTAATTTTGACATTGTGACTAAATTGTGTTGCTTATATCTGACACGCACAAGCTTATTTCAATCAAGCTACTTAGCTACAATAAGGTTTTTTAAGAGACCCAAGCTGAGAGCGGGTGCGTTGTTTATGTTGCAAGCTGATTGCATTTGCAGTGCTGCAGCAACGCTGCGCTGTTTTAAAACGTGTATATGTATGTATACTGTGCCTTAAGTAAGATAAGCAAAATTGCTAATGACATTATTGATTTTTTCAATCATTCTTTTATTCTTTTTCTTTTGATATTGAGTAGTACAAAAGCGCGTTAGGCAATTGGAATAAAACATTGTTTTACAACAAAAAGTTTTTTTTTTTTAGATGGGCTGGTTATTGCTTTGCGGATCGTCACGCAGTATCTGCGGCTCGCATGCTGTCCCCAGCCATTCTTTTCCTTTCTAATGTGGTTTTATTTTGTTTGTTTGCTTTTTTTAAATTCTTCCGTTGTCAAATTTTACAATTTTTTTTTTTTAGTTCTTTTGTTGCAAATTTTTTAGTGTTTTCATTTGTTTTTATCTCTTAGGCATTTCTTAATGATTGTTTTTTTATGCACGTTGCTTTCTAGTATATTTTCTAATTTTTTTCTGTTTTTTTCCTACACTTTTCATTCTACTAGATAAGATTTTGTTCTGCATTATCGTCTGTTTCTTTCTGACATGATAGACATTTTTTCTTTTCTTTGAAGTTTTTGTTTTTTAGAATGACGTTTTGAAGACTTAATGCTCGGTCTGTATTAGTGTTGTAAAAGCGCATTTTGGGTTTATTTTTTTTACATTTTTTTATATCCGGAATTAGTTTTTTTGATTAGTTTTACTTCTCATTCATATCTTTATCTTATCTATTGCCAGCTCTAGTCTTTCATTTAATACTTCTATTTTTATGTCTCGACCTACTAATGCTACGTCGTCCGTAAATGCCGTCACGCTTCCCGACAGTCTCATCCAAAGTAGATCTTTATAAACTAAGTTTTACAGTTTTGGTTTTAGTGCTGAGTGTTGGGGTACTTCTTTCTACCCTGTAAGTAGTTCTACATTATCTTGATTGCTATTATTATGCAGTGTTGTCTATTCCTTTGCGTTCCGCTGTTTACTTTTTTTGTTATTGTTTTCCCTTTTTCTTTAGCTTTGAAAGTTGTTCTTCCTTTAGTAAATCCATATTGTTTTTTTCTATCTTCATTTTTTTTCTATCTTCTGTTCTATTCTTTGTATAATGACTTTATCCATTATCTTACTTAGTTGTCGATTAAGCATATTGGTCTGTATGGGGTTGCTTTTCCTGAATTTTTCTTCTTTTTAATCAGTACTAGGGTGGCATTTTTCTTGCATCATAAGATATATATTAATTATTTGAGTTACTTCTACAACTTTTCCGTTTAGCGCTGCTCTTGCAATCTTTGTTGTTATTTTGTCCGGACCTGATATTTTGTTGTTAGGCAGTTCTTTTATGATCTCTTATTTTTTATTTGCTTTGTATTATATTGTATGTGTTTGTGTAAGATCAGTAAATCTTCTTCTGTCACGATCCAGTCATTCACTATTTTCCCACGTTGCTATGATAATCTTAATATGTGAGCTTCCTCTTATCAACGTCGGTTTGTCTTTTTTGTTGCAAATTGTAAGGTTTGAAGAAGCCTACACTATACTAATAGCAACAGCGGAGAGAGACAGGAAATAGACCTTATGACAGTGAGTGGATTAAATAAAAACTAAATGGTAAGTGGATAAAAGATTAAAAACGGATGCGGCTATATTAGTTAGGGGGAAGTATAGGAACAAGGTAAAAAAAACGCGGAACGCCAAAAGAGGGAATACTGCAAACTGAAATACTATTGGGAGTAGATAGAAGAATAGAAAACAGTTTAAGGAAACAGAAAAACAAATGAATCATAATAGGAAGAGATTTTTATTTGAGGCTGTATCTAGCAAATAACTACTTCTAAAGCAATGTTGGTTTTTGCAAATAATATTATGTTTACTTAAAAATGACATTATTTTGTTATATACAATTATCTCAAAAAAACTATAAAATAAATAAATAAAACGGGGGTCTAGAATAACCGCTGTTATGATTATTTTAAAATTTAAGTCAGCCTTATTTTTTACTTATTGTTTAATTTGTTTTGTTTGTCTGTCTTGCATTTAATTTTAAATATTATATTATTTACATTCTAACTATTACAAATTTTGCAGATTTTTTTAATGTACTTTTATTTTTTTGATTATCTAGTTACAAATAAAAAAGTTGTGTTTATAAAGTGTCAATGCAAGAATTTAGTAAACTATTCTTTTACAAAATATTTTTCTAACTATTTTTGTAGTTTATTTAAAAAAAATAGGTTATTTGAATTTATGTTTCAAGTTTTAGTCTCTGAAACTATTTTTTTTTAAACTCTATTTAAAAGCGCTCTTTGCACTTTCTATAGATATTTCTATGCACATTGTTACATAATACAAGGCGAGGCAGAATAAGGAGCAATTTTATAAATCTTGCCAACTGCGCCGTAGTGTTGGGAGGTGGTAGGGGCGCTGTTGGCCATGTTTCTTGCGTATTAACATTTAGTAATAATGGACCAGTAAATCTCTCAGCGCGTACGCTGTGAAAAGATTTTATCAAAATGGTAATTGTTACGTACCAGCGCGTCGTGCTTTTTGCAACCATTTTAACATCAATCGCAATCAACCGGTTTTGTCCTCCCTGTGCCATTAAAAAGTGGGTTAAGAACTTTGAAGAGACTTCATCAACAAGAAGAAAGAAGCCTGGAAGACCAAAATCAGTACGCACTTCCGAGAATATCGGACCTCACAACGTGCAACTTTTTCTTGTGGGCAATGCTGCGAAACGTAACAAATAATTTCAGATCACGATTGGAAGAATTTGTAGACCTAAATGGACGTCATCTTTCCAAAATTATTTAAAAAAATAAAATTCTTAATTTTTTTATGTTCTTCAACTAAATAAAAAAATTATTTGAAAAAAACAAAAATTTGCTTTTTAACAGATTTTTTAAAATCGCTCCTTATTCTGCCCAACCTTGTATAAGACATATTGCTATCTAGACAAATATTTACTTGTAATACAAGTCTTGCTAGGAATTCTAACAAAAATATTTACTGATAGTTCAGAGATGTAGGACCGAAACTTTTAAGAAAGATATCTTTAACCGTACTATACTACTTTAATGCATAATTTGGTCTAAAAGTAAGGATACGTTGTAACCTCATATCGCGAATCGTCGTGGGAAAAGTTAATAACTGTGTTTAGATACAGAGTAAAACATCATTTAATAAATTTAACAGAATAAAATTTAAATGTAAAATTTATTATATCAAAATTAAAAAATTACCGAAACATCTAATTAATTCTCCAACCGTAAAAAAAACCAAAAAAAGTTTTAAACAACAGTTTTTTTTTGGTTTCAAACAAGTTATCGTTTAAATATATTTTTAATATAAAATAAACACAGACAGTATTTTTTATAATTTTTATTTATAAAATGCACAGTTTTTGAGTAATAAGCAATTAATTCAAACTCCAAAACTTCAAATTAAGGACATTTTCAATTATTTTATCCAAACGGATCAAAAGAAAATTAACAAAACAATCATTTCAAAGACAGTTTGTCAATTGTTTTATGAAGTTGTTGAGAGGTTGATCATTATCAAGCCGCTCAGTGACGGCAGTTTAAACATTTATTTTAATTCTATTTTAATTAAAAAAAAAAAATTCTATAAAAAATTCTTAGAATTAATCTTAGATTAAAAATATAAAAATATACAAGGTATTTATTTTATAATGAAAATTTGAAATAAAAATATTTTTTTATTTTTTTGACAGGTTGGTCAATAATTATGCAATTAGTTTAAATCAGATTTGATTCTTTTTTTAAGTAACATTTGCAATCTTTCAACAACTTGGAATTTTTTTTTTTTTGTATAATAAGGCAAATATTTTAATCAGAATAGGAGCTTATTTATTTGCAAATGTTTTAAAAATAATAGATGGAATTTTATCTATAACTTTTTGGTAATTATTTTTAGAATATATCTTTTAACAACCCGGTACCTAGAGTGATTTGACTCATCATTTTACCACTAGCAGGCATTGTAGGTGTAGAAAAGTTTGAATAGTAAATATAGATGCAATGTTTTTTTAATTGTTTAATCATTTTGTACAAAAAGTTTTGAAGACGTTAAACTACCTTATAATGAGTTTATTGTTCTATAGATTTTTATATTATTTATGAGAAATTTGATTAACTTTGTTTCTGTCGGTCTTCTTTTTTTCATTTCAGATTTTAATACAATCTGAAAAAAATTATTAACACAATGTACACTAGTTTTGTTATAATCTTGTTTGTTTGGAACAATTACTGATGCATTTGTTAAATGCTTTTTACTTTTTATTAATCGCCTGTTTTGAATGATCTGAGCACAAGTACATTTGCTTTGGTTTAATAACAAAGAATGGAACTTTTTTTTGATTTTTTGAATAGTTTTTGTTAAATTTTCTGCTGCAATATAATCCTCAAAATATAATAAACTTTAAAATTAAAATAATTTTGATATTAAAAGTTGTTGAAATTTCTGGAATAGCTGAAAGATACAGATCCAATAAACTTGGATTACTAATAAGTTTATCAAGAAGAAAATATGTTGCTGAATAAGTTGTGTAAGATTATGAGATAAGTGACTTAACCATTTAGTATTATGTACATTAAAATTTCTTATCAAAATTATTTTAACTTTTCTATAATCAATAATAATAACAATAATAATATATAAACTTTATTTCTACTTCTAAATTACAAATATAGAAAGGCAAAGTTTAGACAAGGTTTGTTCTATCACTTAATCTTTCAAAATTTGCGCAATAATTTTTATATTAACATTTTTGTCCTCCACTACACAGCACGTATTCCAACTGCATCTAACTCTATTTAAATCATAGTAAATGTAACAATAATGTCTTTAAATGTTGTAAACTTTCTATTTTACTGTATAATTTAAATTACAAAAGAATTGACCACTTGACACTTTAATGCCAGTCAATTATCTTGAAGAAGTTTGTAGATGCCTTATTTGAAGAATGGTATATGCCAATTGCAAATATAGTCTTATCGGAATGATTTAGTTTAAGAAGTTTGCTATTATAGCCAATGCCCTTAATTTTGTACGTTTTTAGTCTAGAATAAGCTTGTAGTTTGTAGATGTAAAATAAAAATAAACTTTAAAATATTCTTCCATTACTTTTTGATAATCTGACCAATCTTCTCCATCAAATGTGTGTAATACTCCTATCATCGCCATGATGTCGTTTTGATTATAATCTCCTTGATTAAATCTTTTAAAATATAATTATTCCGTACTTCTAGCAGGACTTAATTTATTTTTATCCCATCTTCGTCACCAATTGAAATATTTGTGTATTTAAATAATGCACTCACATTAATAGATGAAAAAATAATATTTATTCATGACATAACTAATATAATTGTTTATTTGCCGGCTACGTTTTTTATTAACAAAATTGGTTGTGCGCGTGCCTTGGTAACTAGTAAATACTAAGCAGCCATATATACTGCAATCGTCCCCTTCTAATTATGACCATACTGTAAAGGAGGTTTGATTGTTTGTTTGCTCCTCCTAAGGTATACAGGGTCATTATCTTTAATTTTATTTATTACTACATTTACAGTTGGATCACTATTAACTAAACTAAATTTATCATTAATTATTTTATTGTTGCAAGCAGTAGTAGTTACACAACTATAATTTTTGTTGTTGTTGTTTGTCACACCCAGATGATATTCAGTGTTTGCGAAAAAGATACCAATCTTAATGATTTGATCTAAATGCCTTTTCCAAGTTAAATCTTTTTCTATTAATTTACAAACATAAGTTTGAGCGCTTAAATCGTCTACAATTTTTTATACAAAAAATTTCAAATTTGACTGAAACTAATTGATCAAACCTTGCAAAACACTCTTAATTTTTCAATCGTTGTAACGGTATCTATTACCTTTCTCATATCATAAATTTCCGGCCATTTAGAAAACGCGTTTATAATCAGTTAATAAGCTTTTCCTTTAAATGGTCCAAGAAAATCGATATGAATTTTATCAAAAACATGTTTGCTTCAATACTAATTTCACTAGAACGTCTCCAATAAGGTCTAAATGTTTCTACTAGCCTGTGCAGGCCATCCACTCTTGGCGTACAAATATATTTTACTGAGTACGGGGTCGTTATAAATTTCTTTCGAAATGAGTTCTGTGTTCAGTGGTATTTGTTCCTCTACTAAAAAAATGAAAATATTCAGTGTCGATTATAGAGTAGGTAGAATTGTGCAACATTTTAAACAAACAGTTTTCACCGAGAGTGTCTGTGTTCAAGGAGCGCATACAGTTTTATTAAGACAAGGTGAAGGGGAATTTAAGAATTAAAAATAAAGCTGCTGAATGCAAATTTGGTTCTCGTTTAGAAGACTTCCTGAAGGACAGGTTGGTGTCGGGATTGTCAAGGGGACCGGTGAAGGATTGTATCATTGACAAGGAGCTCACTATTTTGATGAACGACATTTTGGAGTCAGCGCTGAAGAAAGAAGCGGCGTTGGAGAGTTATGGAGAAACTGCAGTTTACAAACTTCATAATGTTTCAGGATCAAAAGGCAGCACTAAGAAATATAGTGACAATTATATTAAAAGTAAGATGTAACGCCTGCGGCGAATCTACTCATAATTTTGCAGAATGTAAGTACAAAGCTTATATATGTAAAAATTGTAAAAAGATGGGTTATTTGGCCAAATGTTGCAGAATGGCCGTTGATCAACACTTTACAAATGTTGAAAATAAAAACTTAGATGACACATATGACAGCGATGTCGATGTCATTGATATTTTATTCTCAGATAATATTAGTAATAGTTTTTTGATAAAACCATTTATGGTAACAATTTTTATTGACAGTATTTCAATTTAATTGGAAATTGATACAGGTGCCGGAGTATTGGTAATTCCAGAAAGTTTTTATTTGCAACATTTTAAATTCATCAAAATGCAGGAATCTAATATTAGACTTAAGGCATATAATGGTAACATAATTAATTCTTTAGGTGAGATATATGTAAACATTAATTGCAAAATAAATACAAGCAGTAGAAGATTAATCGTTGTTAGGCAAGGTAATGGGTCGAAATTTGATTACGTTGTTTAAAATTAATATTCACAAAATAAATGCAGTCAGTGTAGAGCATATCACGTTGTAGGATTTACTGGAAAAAATTAAATCTTTATTTAGTGATAAATTGGATTATTATAAGCACGAAATAATTTATTTAAAACTTAAGGCTAAGTCAAAGCCTGTTTTTTGTAAGCCTCGAGTGATACCATTAGCATTTAAAACGTCAATCGACAAGGAATTAACAAGATTAGATAACAAAGGTGTCATTGAGAAGGTAAACAGTAACGACTGGGATACACCTTTAGTACCAGTTTTAAAAGCGAACGGGTTAAGAATTTGCTCTGATTAAAAAAAATTTAGAAGATGTCAAGCACCTTTTATCACGTATAGAAGAATTATTTGCAGCATTACAAGGGGGAATTTAATTGTTGAATTAAGATTTATTTAACGCTTACAATCAATTAGAATTATCAGAAGATTCACGAAAACTGTGTGCGTGGAGCACTCACAAAGGAATTTATATATTAAATAGGTTACCGTTTGGAACTTAACCAGCATGCTCTATTTTTCAAAAAAATATTGCAAAAGTCTTGCAAGGTGCAGAAGGTGTGATTAATTTCCTAGGTGATATTGTAGTAACGGGAGTCAATAGACAAGATCATTTAAAGAACCTTGAAAATGTATTACAAAAGCTTTTAGATGCAGTATTCAAATTGAATTTTAAAAATTGTGGTTTTATTGAACGCAGCATTAAATATTTGGGGCATATTATAGACAAAAACGTTTTACAGAAAGACCCTGTTAAAGTAGAAGCAATCAGAAAAGTACAAACTCCTACTAATATTACAGAAGTAAAAGCTTTTTTGGGTTTGGTAAATTATTACAGTAGATTTATTAAAAATATGACGACCATCCTGAAGCCACTTTATTCACTGTTGAAAGCTGATATTAAATTTAAGTGGAATAATAAGTGTAACAAATCTTTAAAACAAATTAAGGAGACAATGTTATCGGAACAAGTTTTAACGCATTTTGATTCTGATAAACCTATTAAGCTAGTTTGTGACGCATCAAATAAAGGCATAGGGTTTTAATGCATATCTTTTCTGATGGAAATGGGAGTCCTATAAGTTTTGCATCGCCCGTCTTACGTAAATGTGAACAGAATTATTTGGTGATCCATAAAGAAGCACTAGCAATTGTTTGGGCAGTTAAAAAGTTTTACCAATATCTGATGGGAAAAGAATTTATTTTTTGTACAGATCATAAACCACGTATAGCCTTATTTAAAGAAGATAATGGAATACTTTAGATGGCGGCAGGTAGATTGCTAAGATGGGTTGTTTTTTAAGCGGATTTAATTATAAATTTCTTCATATTGATGGTAACGATAATAGATTACCCAAATTTAAAGAAGACAGAAGTACTGAAATCGACACTGATTATTTTCATTTTTTAGTAGAGGAACAAATACATCTGAGCAGAGAACTCATTTCAAAAGAAATTTATATCAACCCCGTACTCAGTAAAATATATTTGTACGCCAAGAGTGGATGGCCTGCACAGGCTAGTGAAAATATTAAACCTTATTGGAGGCGTTCTAATGAAATTAGTATTGAAGCTGACATTTTAATGATTGGGTATCATGTTATAATACCAGACAAGTTTCGATCACAATTATTGAACGAAATTCACTAAACACATTTTGGTATGCAAAAAATGAAGTCACTTGCGAGGCAATATTTTTGGTGGCCGGGCATAGATTTGGAAATTGAACAATATGTTAAAAGATGTGACATATGTATGATCAATTCTAAAAGTCCAAATTAATCGAAATTAATCAAATACCCGGAAGGCAAACATGTTTTTGATAGAATTAATATCAATTTAATGTTATAATAATATAAATTTATGATATGGGAAAGGTAGTGGATACCGTTACAACAATTGAAAAATTAAGAGAGTGTTTTGCAAGATTTGGTTTACCTAATACTATAATTAGCGATAATGGCAGTCAATTAGTTTCAGTCACATTTGAGCGTTTTTGTAAAAAAAATGGAATTGTTCATAGAACATCAGCACCTTACCACCCCTCAACTAAATGCCTCAAAATGCCGTTAAAAGTTTTAAGGCTAGTATGACTAAAGCTTTTGAGGATAAATGAAATAGTAATTGTTCCACAACTACCCTAATAAATTGATATTTATTTTCATATTGTAATACTATGCATTGTTACACGCAACAAACACCAGCGTTAAGAATGTTTGAAAGAAATATCAAAACCAGATTAAGTTTTATGACGGAATCAGAAGTTAACATATTTAGAGAAGGGCAGATTAAATTTTGCCATGGTAATCGGGAAGTTAATTTTGGTATAAACAAGTTGGTTTATGTGAAAGATTATCATACACTCAATAAAGTAAAATGGCAAAAGGCAAAAATTGTAGAAGCTTTAGGCGCTCGAACTTATGTTTGTAAATTAATGAAAGAAGATTTAACCTGGAAAAGGCATTTAGATCAAATTATTAAGATTGGTAACTTTTACGCAAACACTGAATGTCATCCGGGTGTGACAAACAACTACAAAAATTATAGTTGTGTTGCTACCACTGCGTGCAACAATAAAATTATTAATGATAGTTTTAGTTTAGTTAATAGTGATCCAACTGTAAATGTAAACGATAACGCAACTGAATATGTATTAGTAACAATGAAAAAATTAACAATGTAAATAAAGTTAAAGATAATAACCCTGTTTTCATCAATTAATGTGAGTGCATTATTTAAATACACAAATATTACAGTAGATGTATGCAGAAACGCTCTGTTGGTCAGCAAATGAATGTTAATTAAAGCGATCTGGATCTTTATTGTATACTTTGGTTTCAGTCAAAAAAGGGATATGTGGTTTTCTAAATTTAAGATGCTCATGAACAGAATTTAAATTTATTTATAAGACCATTAATATTACAGAAATTAACTTTAAAACCACAAATTAAGTCAATGTTTGGATGATCTTTTAGCCGGCGGATAGTGACGTAGTTTTTTTTCTGTGAAAAGACCCCAGAAGGTTGTCAGTCAAAGCGGAAGTCCGTCTTTTAAAGTTGGTTAATGGAAGTGACGAGGTCTTGATTAGCCAATTTAATTATATCATTTGTGTACAGAAATAAAGCTGATTTGTCAATAGATGTGCTCTGTCTTATAGACTTCTGCTGTTCATCATACGTTTGGTCACCCAAGGCTGTTGTGCGGAGTACCCAACTATTACAGTATATCAGAGTACTAGTATGATTGTACCCGTCTCTATACAGTATTTTCTGCTAACGATAATGCTGCAATACCATCCGATGTTATTTATATCTCAAATGCAACCATTGCTCATTCCTCTTGAACAAGCCAGTATATATAGTAGTATATTTATACTCCACGGTATCTGTTTATACTAATAAAACATACTTGTATTTTGTTTATTTTTAATCATTAACCATTTATTTTAAATTCATTATAAATTAGAACCTAACCGATTATAAAATGTCATAAGGTCTGTTCCAACATACGATTTGGACAGTTTGCAAACCGTTCAAACTATGCACACAAATAAATTACTGTGTATAAAAGATTACATAAGGATGATAATTATTTGTTTGTGTGCACAGTTTGGACGGTTTGCAAACTGTCCAAATTGTATGTTGGAACAGATCTTTAATTGATGTCTGGCACACTAATAATTAACTTAAAGATTATTTAAACGTAGGATTAAATTAACATGTGCGTTTTTTTAACTTGGTTCGAGAATTTCGCAAAAAACACTTTTACGCAACAACCGCCATCATCATTGCATTCATAATATACAACACAAGAGTTAGGTGCGTGTATTGCTTTCCTAGTTTGTAAGTCTCATTCTGTAAGCATGCCTCGTAGTGTACTAGCTTAGCCATAAATAATAAATAATGATGTAGTTTTTTATTTAGTTGTAAAAATATATATTTTACATTATACTTCAAGACTTTGTTAACTATAAATTACTAATTAATAAAATGTCTATCCTAAACAAAAATTAATATAACTTACGGAAAACTTAAAAATTATAACAGTTGATATTTTCCAAAAATGTATCTCAAATTTGCAATGAGTAATACTACTGAAAATTAAACAAATATTTTAACAACAAAATTTACAATTTAATTTCAAAACTTAATAAAGCATTGAATATTTTGGATTATGATATATATTTTATTTTATTGGTAATTTTATTCTCTACAATACTTTACATGTTACAAAAAGAACATTTAAAAAATAAGAATTAAATTATTAATATTTAAGCCACTCAAAAATCCTGGCTCTTAGCAATGAATATTTTGTATATTAATAATAAGTGGGTAGCGTTTGAAGACATAAAGCATAAATGAATAGTACAGTAAATACCAAATAAATTAATATTAAAATTGGCTAATGCGTAGGTAGGCGTCTATTTACTTTTCCATAAATTATCAGCAGTGTGTATTATTTTTATAAACGAAAACACATTTGTGGGGTTTTCCATAATTGAATTATTTTTTTTTCTTTATGAATTGTGTAATCTTTGACAAAATGGCAGAAATATTGCTGTTGATTGTGATTAATCAATGATAAAATACGTTCAAAGACTATTGCATATTGTCCCCAAGTATGGGAAAGAGCATCGGAAACTACACTATCTCTTCTAAACTCTATTCAGAAACGAGCTATTCGGATCATAGCAGATCCAAAAAATTGACTAATGACTTAGATACTTTACAACACAAGCCTAATGTTGCAGATATTTTAATATACATTGTTCAAACGAAATACAAGACATTTTGTCATCTAAACAAATATTTATTTGTAGTACAAGGCTTGCTAGGAATTTTAACAAATATTTACTGACAGTTCAGAGATGTAGGACCGAAACTTTTTAGAGAGATATCTTTAACCGTACTATCGACAAACAGAATATACCAAATTTAGTATTTTCTGAGACTTATAAGCCACAAATATTTTAAGTCAATGTTAACAGACTGCTTAAATCTAGTCTTTAATGTGATAGTTCTAGCGAGTGTAGTTTCACCCATTGAAATTTAAAGGTATTGTGTATGACATTTTGAAATTTAAAAAAACTAATATTTGCAAATAATGTTGTTTTTAGTAGTCTAATGCAAATATAAATCACACGTTTTTACGACTACTAGTATCAATTAATAATAAACAGAAGGTCATTGTGTTTATTATTAAAAAAAAAACTAGTCAATAATACTATTTTTGCCATCTAATCATATCATAATGGAAAAAAAAAATTATATCAGTTTGTTAAAAACTCTTAAAAATGAGCAAAAGTTATATTTTATAAATAATGACTTTTAAATATCTTTGAACATATATCTATCATCTATTGTGATTTCAACGATTAAGCTTTTGGACTAATTATTTTGAAATTTGAAATGATTTGTTACTAACTACTTATTATACGCTTTTCTTATTGTTTTATAAACCAATCACCTATCTATGTAATTACGTGGAACGAGAGATATGATAAATTAAAG
The DNA here is from genome assembly GCA_963932245.1 of Tachinus rufipes. Classification (NCBI taxonomy): domain Eukaryota; kingdom Metazoa; phylum Arthropoda; class Insecta; order Coleoptera; family Staphylinidae; genus Tachinus; species Tachinus rufipes. The sequence continues at coordinate 43,186,538 of OZ010743.1, read as the reverse complement.
CAAGTGGAACACGCGTACAGATTGAATTTCACATAGACTTTTTTATTTAAGAAACTGTAATGAAACTCATAACGCATATTTTTGTTATATTGTAAATTGAAATTGAAATAATATAAAAATAATCTTCATATTTGTTGTAGGTAAAGAAACCAATTATTTATTTTATTTATTTTTTAAACTAGTTTCAAATTAAGAAAGGCAATTGAGTGAAAACGAAAGATCTGATAATATTAGATTGAAATTTTACTTTATATTTTATTTTTGCATTCAACCTTTTTATGTCTAGTCTTCAATAACAGTCAACACAAAAATGTATTTCTAGTTAATAGTTTTATAATATTTTGTAGAACTATAATACTGTATTTTATTATTACTTGAGATTATTTAATATTATAAATAATACAAAAAAATTAAGAAAATACTGTTTACACAATTCAATACATAAATATTTATTGATAAAACTATATGATAATTGCCAAAACGATATTTTCTTGATAGTAAATATTTATTTTATTGTTATGGTAAACATTGAATTAAACTATTTCACTTAAAATAACTGGACTTGTATTTCAGCATCCTCACGAATCATATTTGTTTTACGAGTTATTATGTCGATAATATATAATTTAAACTGAGGCGTTTTCATCCTATGTATCCTGTATAATACATGCACATATCCACAAGGATATATAATTTTCTAGAATGTGTAGATATCTTTCTAGTCTACTTAATAGTAACAATGAATTGTTAAAAACACATAAACATATTTACATTTAAATGTCTACAAACATAGCGAGTCAACGATATAACAACAGTAATAAAGTGTAATGTCAACACGACATAAAGCTCGGCATTTTATAAGAAGTGTAATCAAACTTTATACTTACCGTATAGTTGCAATTTCAATGTACACACGAGGTATTGATGAGGCATCTCCATTTCACGCTTGGTTAAATTAATTGAATCTTCCTTGGGCAACAGTTTTTTAACGTACTTCTAAGAACAAATCGTCATTCGGTGTAAAATAAATAACATGACATTCTCTGCCAGAAGGCTGAATTATTATAATGTTCAATGGTATCGATGATAGACACATTATTCTAAACAAAAATTTATTATTGTACTCAATAAATGTATTCTTTAAAATGTTATCTGCTTTTGACATTAATGTACAGAGTAAATCTAAAATATCTGCACTGCTGTATTTCTTGCTTATAACTCATCGGACACAAATTATATTTATAGGTACCATTAGATAACCAGAAAATGATATATTTATATCATTGGATAGACAGAACAAAAATGATTTATAGATATATAAAATGTGCAATTCATTAATGCCTGCACTTTAAATTGCTTACCTATTTAACGTTTAATAAGCGATTGACACACCGAATTAATTAACGTCTTGTTAAATTTATATAGAATATTATTTTCAAGACTAATTCTTTTTAGTAACTATGAAATGTGTGATCTTAATATAAATAAAATATTTTTTAAAAAAAGAATCACAAGATGTAGGTTTTCGTTATTTTGTTGTTTGTATATTTAAATTCATTCGGAAAAAGAAAGTTCATCAAAAACGATTTTGCCTGGATGCAGTATAGAGGAACCGATTTATGGATTTAAATAAACGGAAGGGGGTGCGTCGAGAAACTTGCTTTAGTTTTTTTTTGTTCCTATAACTTATTAGTAGTCTATTTATTGGTTCATGAAAATATGAAACTCTTAAAAAAATCTACAAGTTTTTTTTGTCGTTTATTAACTTTGACTTTGAAAAATTGCAACTTTTGTTTAAAAATCGCAATTTTAACGCAAAATAAAATGTTAGTAGTGAAATCAATCTGAAATATTTCTTAGAATCCAATTCTAGCGTCATTTTAAGTCCATGTCTATTTTATACGCTGCAAAACCCAAAAAACCGATATTTTGGTCTTAGTGGTCTGAGCAAAACGAAGCATTTTTGTAATTTCTTTTAACTTCCGAAGTTAACGTATTTTGATGTGAATTAGTTAGAAAATATAAATTTGTTTTGTGTTTCTAAGTTATACGGGTCTAAAACTTGTAGCGTAGCTCAGGTTCTCAAAGACGTGGGCAATAAATAACTTGTTGGAAATTAAAATACATTTATTGATATAAAATATACATCTAAATTCCACCTAAAATAAATACATATTATTAACTAAATTATCACACATAAGAAAATAAACGAACTAAATTAGAATTTCTTAATAATCATAAATGAATTACTTACTGCGGGTAAATTTAAACAACCCTTCAGGCACGTGGTTTTAGTGGGTATATAGTAATGGCAGCTGTGTGTACCTCAAGACCAAAGTCATCCGGGCCGCGAAGGATCACCGGGCGCGCATGTGTTCCATACGCACGTGAGTAGTAATTGCGCGCGCGCCTAATAGAGAATACCGCGGAATAACTAATAGGTTTAAAAAGGTTTCCGCTTCAAACTTGAAAAAACTGGAAAAATAGGTTTATTTTTTAACATAAACTCTTACAAACACATATTTAGCAGCGCTCAGAGGAACAATACACCAAATATTATTAAAAATTTTAGTTCTGTGAGCAAATCTACATGGAAAATAGTCAGTCATGCTCATCGACCGTAAAAAAGTCTAAAAAAAAATTATTTATTTTTTTACATTTACAAAATATATTATAAACACACTAGGGTGGAGTTTAACATTTTTTAAAAATTATATTTTTTATGTAGAATTGTTTGAAAAACTCAAATGAACGCTGAACGCTGCTAAATATGTATTTGTAAAAGTTTATTACAAAAAATAGGCTTATTTTTGCAGTTTTTTTTCAAAATTCGTCAACTTTGGCGGTTTAAAAAAACCAAAAAATTGTTCTTTTGCACAGCTCACTAAAAACAAAAAATTGGTTTTATGGTTTTTGCGGCTTATAGACATAGTAAAGAGTTCAATTTTATTATTTAAGTTAAAATTGCGATTTTTATACGAAAAATGCAATTATTCAAAGTCAAAGTTAAAAAACGACAAAAAAACTAAATAAAAAATGTAGAGTTTTTTTAAAGATTTTATATCTTTCTGAGCCTATTAAAATACTCTGGTCCATTTAAAATGGAATTGCCCATATGCCGTTAGTAAATTAGAAACAGTGAAAACAAATTATGACATTAAACAAAAAATAGATGTTTATCGATTTATACATGAAAAAAGACACTATAAGTACCATTTGTAGTATATCCGGACAATAATAAATCGTAGGTTGGTTTATAACTGAACTTTATTCTGTCCGCACAATATTTAGACACAAATACTGCAGACAAAAACTTAGAACGGTTTTTTGCTCTTACGGTATAGACATAAGCACAATATTTATTTATAAAATAATACGTTTATTTTGTAAAACACTACTACTATTAGGAGACTCACAAGAGTATCCGAAAAGGACAGAAGACGTCTACTTTTGTCTACCGGTTGCATTTGAATACTGTCTTATAATAGTTTTACCTCAAACGTCTACATTGTATACTATTCTCTCCACATTACTAAAAATTTTACTTTTTTGTCAAGCCGGTGCGGGAGATAATTTTGAATCTCTCACAAGTACAGTATCTTCTACGTTAAATTGTTTTAATTCTACATTATCTTTTTTTTTATTGATTTATTTTTAATTTTAATACGTTACTTGTACAAGGTCTTAAGGGCGCGGTTTAAAGAGTGTCACAAAGCAGAAATCACGCAATTTAACTCATTTTTAAAATCTTTTTTTTTTGCAACGTGTAGAGAATAAAATTTTCAGACTAATGAAATAAATAAAAATCCAAAATCTTAAATTGTCTATTAAATTTTGAAATTGAATTGTAATTTTTTTGTTGATTTATTTATGTACTGTTAACACAAAATCACTTAAAATTATTGTTAAATAAATTGAGGTTATTAGCAGAGGTCGGCAACACTTAACTTCATTAATAAATTGAATCAAAATGAGACATTTTAAGGACATACTGACCTTGAAGCCTCGATCAGATTAAATTGTCACTTTACATTTGTCATTTTATTGACCAATTTCTAGTCAGATTAAAACATGATGGATTATTTTAATAATTACTCAACTATAAATTGCAGCGTTATTTTTTGCAAGACTGAGCTACTGCTAAAAGTTGTATCCAATATTTCAACATTATTTAAATGTTTGTTGAACCAGTTGCAATATGAAATTTGTTAATGATAAAGTGTAAGTGTAATATTACAAAAGATACTAAAATTATAGAAAACTTTGTTGTCAGAGCCTACAAAATGATAATATAATAATAATAATAAATTTATTTTTAATGTTTTGTACAGTAATACACAAAAATATTTAAAATAAAAATTATAAACAAAGAAAATACGAAATAAATGATAATAACAATTATATGGTTTGCATGAATTTTAAAAACCTATCAATTTCTTCTTTATAGTATTATATGTAGTTGCTTTTTTAATTGCTTTGGGCAAATGATTAAAAAACTTTATACAACTCTTGTGTGCACTAATTTGAGATTATGAGTAAGAATTATGTATTCCTGGCTTGGTTTTGTGATGTAATTACTTGACAATAACTTATTAGAAAATTATTCTTATGTTTCCATCTAAATTTAATACATTTTAATATGTAAACTGCAGAAATTATTTTTTTAAATATTCTTTTGAAACTATTGCGCTGTTTTATTTGATAGATAAATCTAATAGTTCTTTTTTGAATAATAAAAACTTCATCTATATGCGAACTATTACCTCAAAACATGACGGTTAGTATTTTTTGATAGAATTCTTAGTCCATAACAAACGATATTTAAATTTTAGGCGATTTATTTAATGCAACTATTGAAAATTTATTTATCATCTATAATAATGCCTAAAAATATTGCATTACAACTAAATTGGTAGGTTATATTATTCAAGAAATTGAGATGATTCCTAAACTTTACATAATATTGTTTTCTTTTTACAGTTTGATATCATCAGGTACACTCAAATGTATATTATAAATATAAATAACAAATATGAGAGGTCCCAAATTACTTTTTTGTAAAACCCCCATATACATATTTAGAGCATCACAACTACTATTTAGATCAGTAATTTTAAGTAAATGTGATCTTAAATTTAAATAAAATTATATCTATTTACCAACCATGTGATTTCATTAACAGTATATCATAATCAATAGTCTGATATATTTAAAAAATCTATTAAGCGTTTTAAAGTATTTACAGTGTAATTATTTAATTTTGTAAAAGTGTAGTTGTCCAAAATTGTAATAACAGCTTTACACACAAACAATTTCAAAATGAAAAAAAAATCTCTTATTACGCTTGTGTACCACAAAACTTCTAAAAATCTAAAATATTTTTTTGTTAAATTGTTGACAAAATGTAGGGTTTTATACCAAAACTAAAAATATAGATGTTGGTTTCTATACTATAACTTGGTACATTAATATTTATTGCATCAGAGAAGCCCTTGTTTTGTTTGAGACACGTCCCAGTCTGTCTTCAGCTAGTGATGTGGTTTGGCTAATGAGTTATTTTTCAAAGTTTTTTTTGAAACGAGAAAGTTTTAAAAGTAATTGCAGATTACCATGCGTCTTATTGTTTGTGGGATGTTAAGAGTCCCGACTGCAAAAACCGGATAAAAAGAAAAGTGGCCATAGAACCTCTGGCTGCAAAGCAATATGACAGTGGTGGAGATAGAAAATATATTCATAATTTTAAAACGCAGTTGGACTGCCAGTCAAAGAGAAGCTAGGATGGTTTTTCTAAATTTTGTATCTTGCTTTATTATTATCCCTCCAACCATCAGAAGCAAATCTTCAAAATCAATAGGCATCAGCCGGGTAAAATTCCAAAAACTCATGGCGTCTTCCAGTCTTAATTTATTTAATAAGATAAGAAACGACAAAGAACGGTGTCTCTAGACGGTCTATAAACCGTGTATCTAGACATGGTCTACTAGTTACACTGGAGCGTCTTGCACTTTTATGGGAACATGTCTTTATAGCGTTCGCGTAGGTGTGTTTTTAAATTAGTAATCATTTACATTTATGTGATTATTATTTGATTTGTATTAATTTTGATTTGTAATTTCTTTTGTTGGCCGTTTCTGATATATATTTTAATTAATTAACGTCTATATTTATAATTGTCAGATGTAATTTTTAAACCAGCCAATCAATTGAGCAAGTGCAACTCGCCACGCTTGAAAGGTTGGGGCTAGAAGAGGAAAGGGAAAGACGACTTGTGCAAATTACCCCACTTTATAAAATGTAACGGGAACGCAGTGCAGCTTGCCCTGGCGTCAACGTAACGGGAAAGCAGCTAATGTCTAAACTAAAAATATAAATGTTGGCATCTATTTTATGTCCGGGAACAAGAATATTTATCAGAACAGAGAAGTCTTTGTTTTGTTGGATGCGCAATAGTTGATACATTTTACAATACTACAAAAGTTAGATAGTAATTATTTAAAGGAAAACACAATTAAATGTATGAAGTTTGCAGTTAATTTAAGGTGAATTATTATGAATTATGCTTTAAAATGAAGTTAGTCATTGTTTTAGGGAGAATACAATGAATGGTGATACAAAATGAAGTTTACAGTTTTATCAAGAGAACTTTTTATGAATAATGCTACAAAATAAAGTTATGCCCGTATGACACTGTCTATAATTCTCTATAGAATTATATATATAATTTCAGATAGAACTTTAAAAGTCTGTAAAATGCACAAATGATCATCAATTTTATTGTAGATTGATATTTTAAGATTTTTTTTAGTTTTTTTTTATTGGGATTACTTTTCAAGTTGTTAGCGCTACTGTGGCTAGAATGATAACTATTATATGTGCCGGCGTTGCTATTTATATGATAGTTTTCTGGATTTTAAGTCATTTTGGTTTACGTTAGGTTATATTAAATGTTAAGTACACAAAATATGCGTTATTCATATGTCAATCAAATTTATATGAACGCTGTACAGTCGTGACTACTGTGTGTGAACATAGCAACATTTTAACATCGGTTTTTTGACAAATCTGGCGCCAGGTAGCGTATTTCTTAGCTGCGATTTCTAATAATTGACGCAAAATTTAAATGCATTAACAATTAAAAAAAATAGATGTGTTATATGGGCATTTTCATTTTTTATTTCAAACGGACCAGAGCTGGGGGGGGGTGCATTAAGAAACTTGCTTATGTATTTTTTTTAGTTTTTATAACTTATTAATAGTCTTTTGATTGGTGTATGAGGGTATAAACTCATTAAAAAAAAATTAAACAATTTTTTTTAGTTTTTTTGTCGTTTTTTTAACATATCGCATTTTTCGTTTAAAAACCGCAATTTTAATTAAAAAAAAAAAAAAAATTTACTAATGAAATAAATCAGTAATTTTTTGTAGAATATAAATCTGGCGCTATTTCAAGTCTATACCCTGTCTATAAGCCGCAAAAGCCATAAAACCAGGTATTAGTTCTCAGTAGACTGGGCAAAACGGAATATTTAAAAAAAAATTTAACCGCCAAAGTTGACGTGTTTTGATGTAAATTAATTGGAAAATAGAAATTTGTTTTGTGTATTTAGGTTTTAAAGGTCTAAAACTCAAAAAAATAAGCCTATTTTTCAACATAAACTTTTACAATTGCAGTTTTCAGAGAAACTATACACCAAATATTATTAAAAAATTGAGTTAAAAAATACATTAAAAAATATAATCTTAAATAATATATTTAAGAAAAAAATAATTTTAAGTAAATGTTGAACAAGTTTTTTTTTCTAGATAAGTTTTTCTTTGCTATGCACTACACTGACTATTTTCTATGTAAAATTGTTTGCAAAACTCAATTTTTTAATAATATTTGGTGTATAGTTTCTCTGAAAACTGCAATTGTAAAAGTTTATGTTGAAAAATAGGCTTATTTTTTTGAGTTTTAGACCTTTAAAACCTAAATACACAAAACAAATTTCTATTTTCCAATTAATTTACATCAAAACACGTCAACTTTGGCGGTTAATTATTTTTTTTAAATATTCCCTTTTGCCCAGTCTACTGAGAACTAATACCTGGTTTTATAGCTTTTGCGGCTTATAGACAGGGTATAGACTTGAAATAGCGCCAGATTTATATTCTACAAAAAATTACTGATTTATTTCATTAGTAAATTTATTTTTTTTGAGTTAAATTTAAAAAAAATGCAATTAAGTTAAAAAACGACAAAAAAACAAAAAAAAAATTGTAGAATTTTTTTTAATGTTTTTTATACTCTTATATACCGATCAAAAGACTTCTAATAAGTTATAGAAACTAAAAAAAAACACATAAGCAAGTTTCTCAATGCACCCCCCTCAGCTCTGGTCCGTTTGAAATGGAATTGTCCATATAATAAATGCTATTTTTTACATTTTATGTGTTAATTATAAAGAAAAACTAAAAATGTACTTAAAGTTTTAATCTACAATAAAATTGATGATTATTTGTACATTTTACAAACTTTTAAAGTTTCATATATAAATTAATAAAAAGTTATCGTAAGTGTCATACGGGCATTATTTAAGGCAAAACACAAAAAAATTGTGATATAAAGCAAAGTAAAGTTTGCAGTTAATTAAGTAAGTAAATATAAGTATTTATTTTAGAAAAAACATAATCAGAGAAACTTTTGTTATGTTGGATGTGCAATAGTTGAGACAGTTTTACTTTTTTAATAAAGAGTCCCGCCCGACGCATCCTCCACTCTCTCAGTTGGATAATATTTTCGACTGTCTCTGCGGTTTTAGTTTGTTGTGAAATTGGTGTTTTTCAATTTTGGGTTGCATCTTAGAATAATGAAAATGCATTTTTATAGTGTTGTTAGATAACGTTATCATTTTTATAAAATTAAAAAAATGCATATTTTCATCAATTGTGCCTATAAATTTGTCTCAAGACCGACTCATTGTGCATTGTTGGAAAGCTTTGGAAAAACTTTATTCAAATAAAAAATAAAAATAAATCAGTGGAACCTTTTTAATTTAATAATTTTTACTTAACGTTTATATGGTGTATGAATGTAGCGTGTCCTGTACAAGATAAAATAATCAATTCAAAAACAAGTCATAAAATTGTATTTTCTAAATATGATCATGTCAAATCTTTGGACTGGGTTAGAAAAACGTTAGACTCTGATGATTTGAATAACATTTTTAAAGAAAAAAAAAAGTTTATTAAATAAAAAAATATCAAAAGAAAAACAAGATTTTTATATGAATTTAATACAAAAATCTTCAAACAAAAACAAAAAATTATAGGAGTTGGTTAAAACTAAACAAAACACAAGTAAAGAACATAGCTACTGAACACATCACTTATAACGAGAAATTATTATCTAGTAATAAAAAAATTGCTAAAGCATTTGGTCATTATTTTATAAACTCTGTTAAAAAAATACGCGATGACATAGTTACAGACTCATGCAGTTGCACAGTTTCTGATCTAAATCCTCAGTCAATGTTTTTTTTTCTAGTTATTAAAAACGACATCAAAAATATAATTGTTAAATTGAAAAATACATGTTCAGGGCCAGAAAACGTACCTACAAAATTAATCAAAGAATGTGAAGCATCTTATGTGAAATAGTTAATATTTCAATTAGTGAAGGTGTTTTTCCTTCTTCCTTAAAACTAGGACATATCACACCTATTCATAAAAATTTGAAAAAATAGTAAATCAAAAATTAAATGAATTTTGTTTAACTACAAGTAACTTATGTCCTGAGCAACACGGATTTAGAGCAAATTTATCAACAGAAACTGCGGCTGTTGCATTAACGCAGCATATAAATGATGAGTTAGATCAAAGATTATATGTGTATGGTGTTTTCTTTGATCTAACTAAAGCATTTGATACTATTAACATTGATTATATGAGCAAAAAAATGAGTAATTTGGGTATTAGAGGAAACATTAATGCATGGATAATATCATTATCAATATCTGATGAATACAACTTTGAATCAGGAACTCCACAAGGAAGTATTTTAGGACCATTTATATGTATTGCCTATGTCAATAATTTAACTAAACATATAAATGTTGGAAAAACATTTATGTATGCTGACGATTCAACCATAATAGTATCTGACAAATCAAGAGATATAACAAAAGCCAAAGTAAATCGAGCAATAAAACAAATTCAAGGATGGTGTAAAAATAATCAGTTGGCTATTAATTTAAGTTAAACCGTTATAGTGGAGTTTGCTAATAAACAAAACAAACAAATAAAATCAGATTTTAGCATAGAAAATACAGTAATAAGTTGCAGTGAATCTTGCAAATTCTTAGGATTAACAGTGGACAACCATCTTCAATGGCACGAACACATCGAAGAATTAATGAAAAAACTGAATAAATCATATTTCTTAATATCAACTTTAAAAAATAATTTTAACACTGAACATATAATTACCATTTATTACTCTATTGTCTATTCACATATTAGTTATAATATTATAACTTGGGGAAGTGCAACAATGTTTTCTTGAGTGTTAATTGAGCAAAAACGAATTCTTTGCTTAATCTTCAATCTCAAACCCAAACCTACTGATTCATGTAGACCAGTATTTGTAAATCATAAAATTTTAACAGCTACTGCTATATATCTGTATAAAGTTTTATGTTTTATTCATTATAATAAATCTAATATAAAAACTGTTGAACATCACAACATAATGACTCGTCAATGTGATTTATTATATATATCAAAAACCATTATCACGCTTTTTACTAAAAGTCGCCATATCATTTTGGCATTAATCTTTATAACTGCTTACCTCTTTATTTTAGATTAGTTAACAATATACAATTTAAAAAAAAATTAAAATGTATTTATGTAGCTCTGCATTCTACACCGTACAGGAGTATAAAAATGCAATTATGAATTTTACTTCGGCATGAATTAATTTATTATTAGTATTTGTATTTAGTTTTTATCTTTTACTTTGTATTGTGTTTATATCAATTTTATACGTGTTTTTAATTTTAATTTTAGTTACTTTGATGTTTTTTTTTATTACTTATTAAATTCTGACCTGTGTATAAACTGTATGTATGTTTGAAACACTAATAAATTATTATTATTATTATTATTATTATTATTATTATTATTATTATTATTATTATTATTATTATTATTATTATTATAAAATTTAATGCAAAACGTAAATTTGTTGAAAAATTAACCGACAACTTTTTTTTACCTGTACCAAATTTGATAAAAATTACATTTTTGACTAATTTTGGTTCTAGAAACACGAATCTTGTATTTAGAAGTTTGATTTAAACCAAAAATTAAGTCAACTTTAAAAATCATGAAGAGCAAAAATTCAAAAATTTGATATATCAAATTGTGCAATTACTCTACCATGCGTAGTATAACAACAGATCTCTTTAATTTGAGATTAAGCACAATTTATTCCGTGCCCGGGTTAACCAGTGGCGGATTTTTAAATGGTGCTTTTAATTGCAATATTTTGAGCGTCACTGCTTGAAAACAAAACTACCAATCAAACGCAAACATGCCTAACGCATACAACAATACTTCTTTTTATAAAGGTTTTGCCTCCGATGACGTTTAGAGCGTTAATTCATCCGTGGTTAGTAAATATCTGTTTTTAAAAACCGCAAATTTCAATTTTAATTAGAAAAATTTTGGTAACGCTGTTGGATCAAAAAATTGAGGTTGAGATATAAGAAAGAACTTTTCAAAGAAGATTTTTTGGTTTATATCTTACTTTTCTGGATTTAAATTTACTCTTCACTTATTGCAAATCTACGTTTTCTTGAAAAAATTTCACTCCGCCACTGATTTTTTAAAAAATCCGCGTTTAGTCTTATATTAAAGTACGGCAGAATTCAAAAATGTTTATGCTTTGTTTGAGTCTTTTATAGAAAAAAGTGCAGAGCGTCATATTCAAGGGTCATTTTTGTGGTCTTTTGGGGTGAGTTTCAGAAAAAGTTGAGGAGCAAATAAAAAATAAATGAACCCATAATATGTATTAGAACGAGGAGAATTTAATAAAAATTTAAAAAAAATATTTATCAGGATGTTTTGTCAGTATTTTTTAAAACGTGCATTTTTTATAAAATTGCCTTTTAAAAATTTGTAGGGGTTTTATATACGGTGGAACTTTTTTAAAATAATTACGTAAGATGTAGAACATTGTTTTCTAAAGCAATACATCAAATTTACCATTGGATCTACAGAGAAAACAAAAGACATAAATAAGTTTTTTGTTTTTTCTGTAGAACTGGTGGTTGATATGATGCAGTGTTCCAGAAAAAAAAATATTGATAATAAACTTAATCTAATATCACAACTGATAACAAAGTTGTAAATAACTTTGGTTTTATAAACTAAACATAAACCTAACATCTAGACGATACCAAAGTTGTAAAATACGCAGTTTTTGTCTTTTATAGAAGAATGTATTGTGCAAACATCTTGTTTATTTCTAAATTTTTATGTACAATTTCGAAAACGCTTGTTTTTTATTTTTTGAGTTTATAGATTCTTGTAAACTGTTGCACTAAAATTAACTGTCTTTACACACTAAGGCAATTCTACATATCCGTTGAGCAATAGCATTAAAAAAAAAACAGGTTTGAACTTTTATGTTAACACAATTACATTTAATGTAAAAGTGTGGCTAGTCCAGATACTAGGCTTTATCAGTATCTATAGAATTTTTTTATGTTTTTAATTAAATGGTTTGGTTATTGTGCAATTTAAAATACATGTACATTAGGGTAGGGCTTTTTTTCAAATTTTGATAAGCGCCGAGCAAAATTATGTTTTAATACCAAAACAAGTAATGGTGCCGCAAGCGCGAAAACCAAAGAAGAAGTCAAATAATTTCAAGAAAATAAAAAATATTATTATTATTTTATAAGATTATTTGACATATCTTTTTTTCTACGCGTTGTATGACTTTCTAGTTAGTGACATTCAATTTGGAAACATAAAATTTAGTAGAAAAATACACTGTACAATAAAAATTTATTTCAAAAGTTGTTGTTGAATGTTACTTCTTGTTTAGTAGTTTAGACTTATTCAATCGGTACCAAATTTTGAGAACGTTATTTTTTTGGCATTCAAACATAATTTTGCCTGGCACTCAAAAAAGTTTGACAAAAGCTTCATCCTAATGTACATATTTAAAGAGAGCTGGGTAATTTTATTTTCCATAATTTTAAACTTACAGGATCAAAATTTGATGTGGTTTTTAACAAAAGTTTATTTAAATTAAAAATTAAATTGTAATAGTGCAATAATTAATTATTTTTATTATCAATAACAATTTAATTAAACAAAAATATTTAAAAAGATACATAAAGATGCATACAAAGTTTAAAACAAAAATTATATAAGAGGTTGAAAATATCCTAATGCTCCAATACACGCATCATTTCTTCTCCTCGTAGATTGACGGACTCTTTAGAATATTCTCGGGGTGTTTTGAATAGTCTGTTGTAAACAAAACATTTTAGATGTCTTCAAAAGAAGAATTTAAGTTTAGTTAAGCATTCTACGGTTAAGATTCACCTCAACCTCCAACAATCGTTGTTTTTGTTCAAAAACCGCCAAACTTTGATAATGAAATGTGCAGGTGCATTGTCGTGCATAAAGCAGCCTTCATTTCTCATGTTGAGTTGGATATTGTCAAGGAGATGCTCTTGAATAAATTTAAGATACAATTGTCCGTTGAGTCTTCTTGGTAGAAAAATGGCACTATCAAAACATTTTCAATTGTGACAGCTTGCACATTCACGGAAAATTGTTCTTGGAAATTTTGTTCACTTATTGCATGATGGTTTTCTTCATTCCACAATTGATTGTTGCGGAAATTTGCGATAGAGTTTTTTGAAAAATTTGCGACATTTGAAAAAAACAATGAAAAAAGTTCAGACGTAATTGAAAATCACGGGGAAGAAGAGCCTGTACCTTTTTAATATGCTACGAATAAAATAACTTTTTGCTTGATGTTATCTTAGTTAATACATTAATAAAACATTTTGTTTTGTTAATTGATTTGTTCATAGGCCATGACATATGAGTCGGCCAATGCATTAAAATTCATACGAATTGGAAAACCGCAAGTATTATAAAAACAGAATTACATGCAAAACCAAGCATATCTTCTTAAAAAAGTAAAAATTTATAATTACTGAATTAGATTTTTATAATTATTTTCATAGCAATTAAGTATTATTTACATATTTAAGAACGCAACATTAATTGCAAAAAATACTAAATATTGTGTATAATGGCTACGACAGCATGCAAATAATCATTTTGAGTTTTTATGTCAACTTATTATATTTCTACGCATAACTTAAATGTAAATTGAAGATGTGAGTGCATAAGCAATAAACTGCGTATGATGAGATAAACTACAGACATCCGCACTTTTCAAATATTTAAACATAACAAAATAAAAATACAATATTTATTTTAAGTTAAAAAGTATGAAACTATATTTATAGGCCAAAAGCATTAAACAGAACATCTTATTAATTAAATTATATACCATGTATAATAATATCTATCAACTCTCATTGGACAACTTTTTCTTTATATTTGTTTAAATTTTCAGTCATTGATATTGCCATTAACATCTCCTTAATGTCTAACGCCACGAATAAAAATACCACACTACTATCAAAATATGATTTAATTTTCTTATAAAAAGTTATAATATATTTCTTTAGCCCACTTTAGTTAAAAAAAACCTTGTTAAAAACATTGTATTATTGCGTGCAGTAGAAATTCGTTGTGTAAATAATAAATAATCTTCAAATTGAAATTTAATGAAGACTTTCAACTAAATCAGCTATGAAGTTACTTTTAAGTATTGTTGCATAATTTTTAATTTGAAATCCATCTATTAAATCAATTTAATTACTTTTTTATTTACAGTTAATGCTATAAAATCAACAATCTACATATTATACCAATATTCTGTTCTCAATTTTAAAAATTGATTTGTTTTATAATTTCTAACTAGATTTATTTGAATTCATATTTCTTTAATAATAATATCCCATATTTGAATTAATATTAAGTCGTACGCTATTTTTTTTTAAAGCAAAGTGAAAAAAGTACTATACTGTGTATAAATTATACGTATAATAAATTTGTATGTCATAGAATTTAGGTGATAATATATTAAAATAATTATGTTAATGATCAAGATATTTATATGGGAATTAATTAATATTAATTGTTATTAGTTTTATTTTTAAACATAATAAATTAGAACGTGTATTTAGAATTGCTCTGCATTAATTTTAGTCTAAAAAGATACGCTTACAGTACTATTAAGTTTTTTAAAAATTGCACGATTGCTGTTCACGAATCTCAACGTTTTTTTAGTTAGTTCGATATGCTAACATTTAATAAAATTTTGCCAAAAACTAATTTTAATTAAAAAAGTTTCTATTAATTAATCAGTCGGACAATTAAACTTACGTACATTGCTTAAAATATTTTTAACATATTTTTTTTTTTTTTTAATTAATTAATGTCTAAGGGCCGCTTTTACAATCGTCGGTTAAACAAGGAATAGCGCTATCTAAGGAATATATAAAAATGCGCTTTTACAATCTCTTATATCTTATATCTAGTATAGTAACTAAGTAACGCGCACAACAAATTAGTGTATAAACAACGTCTACGTCAATTTATAAGTCAGTTCCAGAAAAGGTCATCTTCGTGATAAATGATTTTTTAGAAAATGCATAAACGTGTTACAGTTAAAGTAGGATTTGTTGCTAAAATTTTTGCACAGAAGAAAATTGATAATCGTTGAGCATTATTTCCTTGATTGACCTAATTATTGGGACCTTCAAGTGGTTCGTCTTTATTTCTAATTCTAATTTGGGATTTATTCAATAGAGATTCCACTGCAGTGTGCGGGTGATTGAAATTTTACAATGGCCCCGATTACTTTAGGAGTCCTAGCAATTTCATAAAATTTTATTTATATGTTTTGAGGAGAATAAACCAGGGATAACTTATCCGGTGCTTGAAGCAGTAGTTTTCTCTAGTATAGTAACCTAAGTAACCAAGTAACGCGCACAACAAATTTGCGTATAAATGATTTATACGTCAGTTTATAAGTCATTATTGACGTTTCAATAGGTTATGTAGACTGTAATAAGAGCAAAACTAATGCTATACTAGGTATATACATTTAGATAAATTTATTCCTGGTATAAGTTATCTGACAATTGTAAAAGCGGCCCTCAGTGAACTAATTAGATAAATAGTACAAACTATGTTGGCGCGAGCAATATTTCAGTTGACAACAAAATGCATATTAATAAAATATCATATACATGCTTGTGAGAATTGACTTTGAATATTTGCGGCTTATAAGTAGAGAGCGGATTCTTAGCTATTATGCTTACGCTAAATAGTTAAAGCATCAAAATTATGTCTAAATATATGCACGAATTGTGAAGAATGTAATCATTTGGCACTAAGTTTTTTACGCTTTTTTTGCTTTTTTAGTTTTTTTTTTTAATTTGGTGCTTATTTTAAAATTTTGTGCTTTTTTTCAGTTTTGGTACATTTTTTTTGATAAATCAGTTCTTCTATGAAATTTAGTAGATTGAAATGTAAATAAAAAAAGCGTATATTATTTTATTATTTAGCAAAATTTACGTATCGAGATCTTGCATACTTTTTATAATATTATTTAGACAAGTTTAATATAATTCTGTAAATCCCAACTGAGCTCATAGGTTATTTTAGTGCCACCTCTTCAAGCAAGTCAAATAACTGTATTTTATAATTCCTAAAATAGTCGGTATTCTCTTAATTTTAAAAAAATTAAAAACGTTGTAATACAATTTTTGGATCCTGCAAGTAAGTCAGTGAAAAACAGTCAAGCAGTTCTAAAAAATAAGAAACTTTAAAATAATTTAGCTTTTGGTTTTGTGAGTCATGCCATAAAATCGCTAGGAAAACAGGAAAATATGTTAAATAAAAGTCTAAGTACAATTATAGATTTCAAAGATGCAATTTTAAAATTACTAGGCTGTATTAGGCAAACAGTAAAATCAAAATCCAAAGATGTATTTTTGAAAAATGATGGTTTATTACATTAATTAAAATACACAGTATTTTGAGTGGAGAGAATGTTCCAGATTTCGATATGAATCCAGCTTTTAAAGCAAAATTTAAACATGCACTAATAACAAGTGTGCATGTTAAAAGAAGTCTTTTCCCCTTCAAAAACATTTTAAGTGATTGAAGACAGAATTTTACAGTTAAACACTTAGAGCAACATTTAATTAATAACTGTTTTTGTAGATAGTTTTTTTTAGTTATTTAAAAGTTTTTTTATATTATTTAAAATGTGTGTGAAAAATATCATCACTCAAACAGTTATTAAAATATTTTATAGTTTTGGATTTTTAAAGTTTTCTTTATTGTTTCATGTCTTTTTAATGCTTTTTTACATGTTTTTTAATGCTTTTTCAGTTACATTTTCATGCCTTTTTAAGCGCTTTTATTCGTATTTTTAATGCTTATTAATCCGGTCTCTAAGTCTTTATTCTATGTGTCAATAGTACGGTTAAAAAAATCTCTCTTAAAAATTTTGATTCTTAATGTAGCGATTTGGCTTCAATGTTCCTGGAATGAATTTTTTTCCATACTATCATCTCTCGCGTAAGATGTATGTCGTTTCAACATTTCAACTGTATTTTTTGTTTGTTTTCTTTGTCGATGTTTAATCATTTTACGACTATAAGTTGCTTTTATTGATTGACCCATTGTAGTTTCTCATTTCATTCCAGACGGCACCTCTTATGGTGAGGAGTTAAGGACAAACAGAGGAAAAGGCGGTACGACTTGAGACATCTATTTGTGATTGTAAATTGCATTTTAAATCACTTTTATTTAAAACATTTTCTTATAAAGTCAAAACCAACCAAATAAAAATTTAATTTTATTAACTTAATTTTACTAAAAAAAAATTGTTAAAATTTTTTAAATAAATTATCTGTTTAATGAAATCTATTCTAAATTGCATTCTAAATCACTTTTATTTTAAACAGGTTTTTATAAAGTCAAAACCAACCAAGTATTTTTGATTGTTTTTTTTGGTAAACTGATCGAATGGAAATTCTTTGGTTAGTTAAGCTTCTCCAGACATCTCTAATTGGTTTTGTTGATGTAAATCATCCGCGGAAAGCGACGTTCTGTAGTGTTTCTATGGCGTCCAGGTTGTAATATCCACAACAGCGGACACTTTTGCCAATTTGTTGGGCAACATCACGAACTGACATACCTTCTTTTCTGAGCTCGATTATATACTCTAAAGCGTTCAAAATCGTTTAATTGATGAAAAAAGTCAAACTACGTAATCGGACCAAATTTTTATTTAAATTATTATTATTGTGCGTTATACAGCTTAATCAGAAGTGTTAAATGAGATGCCAATTAACTGATTTGCACGATAAAATTGTAATGTCACTGCACAGTTAATCTAGAAAAATAGCAATAAAGTTTTTTTTTTTAATTTTATATTGGCTAGGTAAATCGAAAGATTTATTAATGTTTGTTGTTATCAGCAAAACGAGCCGGTCTTCGGTCTGGATTTTGGACCCAAGTGTTGGTAAAATTAAAAACTACTATTAATTTAATATTTGTATATTTAAACAAAACAAAAACACTGGAAAGCAATTATTAGTTCAAACTAATTTTCAAGTGAGTTTAAAGTCAAATTTTTCTTTTCCTCTAAAGAATTATTAACGTATTACACATAATAAATCAATCGCAGTCTATTTAAAAACTATTGCATAGAAAGTTTTTAATTACACTTGTTTTTAGTAATGAATATTAATAGGAATAGATAATTGATCGTAACTTATAAATCAATCGTATTCATTAAACGTATTCTTGCTTTACATACTTAATATAGCTATTGATTAAAAGCTGTAAATCAATCATCACATTTCATTTTTATAGTTAATCTTAAAATAAGTTCAAATATTTGTTTTTTTTTTTTAATTTAATATTATTATTTATAAAGTTTTGATTTAATCGACTATTATTGGTTTCAAACTAATATAAACTTAGCTAAATGGCTGTACTAATTATCATAAATAGTGACCGGTATATGCAAATTCATGTTTGCATATTTGCCGTATTTGTGTTTTATGCATATTTCACGAATTTTTAGAAAAAATAATGTTTAAACGAAAAACCGATTTTATTTAATTATTTTTATAATATAATAATAAATAATAATTATTTTAATAAGCTTATTATAATTTAAATAATAAACATTTATAAAATTATATAAATTGAATGAAATAAGCCGATTATTCGCGATTATGGTCGACATTATCGGGGTGTGTTGCAAGTGTTTATTTATGTTTATTTTGCCGTACTTGTGAAAAAATATATCTAGTACAAAGATATTTCAAATATAGCACCATGTGAAAACAAAATTTTGTTTATATTTATAGTGCGTTCCGTATATCAACCGAAGCGACCGAAATCCCGGTTATCCTGAAACAGGTTTATATACGGAACGCGGTTACCTGGAAAAGGTTACAAAGGTTGCGACCACACTCACCATGAACGAACGTCGGTAAATTTCTATTAATTGTGGTTATTCATGGCGGTAACTTTGAAATGCAATCAAAAGTGAACAAAAGCTTCAAATGTTGCTCGTGTATTTTATTAAATTATTAATTATAGGTTATAATGTATATGTATGTTCCTGTCAATGCTAAAACGGGCAAAGGCATGAGTGCAACAGAGCAAACATTATTATTGTGCATAGTTTCCTGTTATACCTGCCAA
Organism: Tachinus rufipes; assembly: GCA_963932245.1. NCBI lineage: Eukaryota > Metazoa > Arthropoda > Insecta > Coleoptera > Staphylinidae > Tachinus > Tachinus rufipes. The sequence goes on along the minus strand of OZ010743.1, from coordinate 43,166,657 downwards.
CCTCTACTGAGATTACTGTATCAGCAGGTAGATAAATACATAAAATCATCTAAGATTAAGCTCTGAAATTTAAAAAAATATAACACTAATGCTAATAATAAATAAATTCATGAAGTTTGAGCTTATAATATTTCAGTTTTGTATTTTGACGTTTCAATAACCGCTGCCGTTCCATAAATCAACCAAGATTTTCAGCGACAGATCTTAGCCGTAACCTAATCGCCGGTTACTTCGGTTGATATACGGAACGCACTATTATATTGCACATAGCATATTTTGACATATTTTTGCTATTTTCATGCTTATTTTAGGCTTTTTATTTCATATTTGCATGCATATTTTAACGTTTTTAAGTTAAATATTAAATATTGCAAATCTCAATCAACTAACAATTGTGTTTGTATGAACAATTTATAGTGTAAGATCATTGTTAATTAGTTTATTTATTTCTACCATTGTTAAATACTTAATTGATTTAGTATAAACAAAAATAAGACACTATGAGAATTAGAGAAGCTAAAAATATGGATAAGTACGTTAAAAACACTAAACTGCTAAGTTTGGTACTAATAGAAGAAATAACAACAGTAAAAATTTGGTACAAAAATATTTCTTACAGAAGAAACCTTAAAAAAAACAAAAAAATAAATGTAAATGTTATAACAAAAAAAAATTAAGAAAAAAGAAAAAGTAAATAATAACAGAGATAATTAATTAATATAATATTAATTACTTAATAGGGTAATTTCACTGAAATTCAGACAATTATCCCCACATAGATATTTTTGATTTTGCTCAAATTTTGTACATATGTTTGGGGTACCAAAATATGCAAACTCCTAAAATTTTAGATTTTTAGGTGCAATACAGTGTAAATGGCGGCTATTTTATTTTTTTAGGAATATTTTGTTTTTTTATGTTTTTGCGCTGTAAATAAGCAAAAAATAGTCAAAATTCATATTTAAAGAATGTATCATTATTTTCATTGCTGTGGTGGCTGATTATCTTCTTTTACAAATACTAGCTGGCCAATCTCAATATTTGGAATTGAGGTCTTCCACTTGTTTCTGGTTTTCAGGGTTTCTAAATATTCTTTGTTTTATAATTGCCAAATATGCTGTCGCAATTGCAATTGTTGCAATCTGGATGTTTATAACATTTGGATTGACAGGTGCCGTTAATGTATTTTCCATTAGGAAATGACCTGGAGATAGAAATGATACTTTGTTAGGATTATTTGATAATGGTGTTAGCGGCCTGAAGTTTAAATTGCTTCAATTTGCGTCATTAATGTTGTGACTTCTTCAAACGTAAGTGACGCATCTCCTATAATGCGTTTTAGGTGATAATTTGTGGATTTCACAGCAACCTCCTATAAACCTCCAAAATTGGAAGATCTTGCTGGTATAAAATGCCATTTTATTTTGTTTGCTTATAGAATTTCTTTTAGGGGGTTCTCAATCTCTTCTTATAAAAATGTGTTTTATTCAGTTTGTGATTTGCTTTAATAAAATTTGTTTTGTTGTAAGAATACATATTTGAAACGTTTTTTCTTCTTGATACAAATCTTTTTGCTGATAAAAATGCATTAAATGTTAATTTAGACACGGCTTTAATGTGCATTGCCTTTGTGGTCATACAAATGAATAAGCATATGTATGTCTTAATTGTCTTTTTGCTTTTGCAAAAACCTTTTTTATGTAAGTAGGTTTGCATAGACAGTATTTATAAAAGGACGAATAAACTCGGTTCGATAAATATGCAAATTTCCCATTTTTGGAGTGTTGCTTATAGGAGTAAATTTATATTATGGACAGTTCTTCTGACGCCTACTATCTAGTATTTACATCAAAACGCTGCTTGAGTGGCTTATGTACCACAATGTAAATTCTTTGTAGTATTTGTTTCTGATTCAAATACAGTAACCTCAATAAATTCTTTGTATAAGCATCTTTTATCACAAATTGTGTAAATGGGTGTTTTTTAGATAATATACTGTTATGAGACAATATGGCGTGGATGCTTGCCGCAATCTTCTTCTTACTCGTAACATATCATCACTATTAAGAAATGGAGGAATAGAAATTTGCTGTCCTGACTGACTTCTTATTTTTTTTTGCTAGTGTTATTAGTTCTTTTTGAAAACATTTTTTTATGAGAAAGGCTTTGGCTTTGTTGCAGTTTATCTTGTTGCAATTGGCATACTGATTTTGCCTGTTGTAAGCAAATCTAAAGCAATATTCGGTAACGTTTATTAGCTTGGAAATATTATAATATTTTTTAAAAGGTTTGTCTACCGCAGCAGTTGTTGTCATTGCACTGTTTCTTTATTTGTTTGAGCCATTCGTTGCTCGATTGACTCAACCACATTGGCTCGTGAAACCACAGAGTACTATTAAGCAGGTTCTTGTAAGGTTTTTCTCTAGATATAATATTTGCAGGGTTATTTTCTGTTTGGATGTGATACCATTCTTTTGCCCTAGTACATAGTTGAATTTTGTGAACTCTATTTGCTACAAACATTTTAAGTGATTTGTTATTTATCTTGGTTTATGATAAGGCAATAGTAGAATTGCTCCAGTAGATTATTTTGTGAGGGTAAATATGTAGAGTCTAAATAGTTGGTCTCATCAACTTAGTTAGTAACAAAGGCCACATAATTCCAATCGTGGTATGGTGGATCCTTTTAATAGTGCCACACGCGATTTTAAACATAGGAGTTGGTATTGTTTGTTATACGTAGGTAGATGCACGTTTCATACGCATTGTTACTGGCAGAATCCATGCATTTCTATGTTTTTCTCTTTGCCGCATGTTACTCGTCGCGGTATTGTCAACTGTATTATCAATTTTTGGAGTCTTATTTAGGTTCTCACGATGGTTGGGCCAATTAGTTCTATCGGATCAAATATTTGTGCGATATGAGACAAAATGGTGCGTTTTGTGATTTTTCATGTATGTTGATGATAAGTGATTGATATAAAAAAGCATTACTACTGGGGTTCTACTGAATGCCTAGTGTTTTGGTGTTATCTTTTGTGTTTAATATTAAACCAGATGTTGCGGTAATTGGATTGGATAACAGGCACTCTAAGTTACTATGAAATAAACTTATTCTTGATTTTATGCTAGTCGCCACCTTGTGTGATATCAGCGTGGTTCCATTGTTTACACTAGTAACTAATACATATGTATTTACCTTTTATAGTTGTAGAAGTTATACACAATTTTTGGAGATGAAATTTGGTAGTGACCCATAGTTGCATTCTTCTTTGCAAGTCTTCAATATATGTTAAAGCCGTTGATAGAAATACATTTTTTACGTCGGCACTTGTGTCAGTAAAATGGTAATTTTAGAAAGAAGCACTACTAGACGGTACTGGAATATTTATCAGTTGATAGCCTCGAATTTGTATCAAAATGAAGTAGCAAATTGTGTAGCTTTCAACATTTTCTACATCTATATCTAAATCTAAATTGTTTTGAGGTGTGACTAGCATATAAACAATTTACACATAAGTTCATTTTTCTTGCTTTTGCTAGTCTATCATCGGTGTTCATTTTAAGAAATTTGGGGTATATGTATATGGTGTGTTGTTGTTCATACATAATGCAGGTTTGTTATCTGGTAGATGCCAGGTGCGATGTAGTCTTTTGTGGGTTGTATTGTTGCTGATTTGTGGATTTAGATATTTCCATAGTTTCTAAGCTGTGACATTTTTGAGTTAAGAATTCGAAAAATTGCTTGAACGTTGGTAATGATGTTGAATTTAATTGAGTTATTAAGTAGATTAAAATGCGGTCCCAATGGTTGGTTTGTTTGCCAAGTGTGTTCAAAGCACGAATATGTTTGGTTGTGTTGTCTAATATTGATCTTACAGAGGTATAATTATATCTCTCAATCTCAGGCTGCTTGCATAATGATTTTAGATGATTATAAACCAGTAAACGTTTGTTTTTATACCGCAATATTAAAATGTTCTATACTATGTTGTAGTTTGCTGTTGAGATTTCTAACGAGTTAAGTAGGTGTATGGCTTCTCTAGTCAAGCTTGTTTTTAGGTAGTGGAAATGTTAAATATTATTTAATAAGTCATATACTGAAGATTTGAAGGTATCGTAGAAATGTAGCTATTTCTCATAATTTTCCGAAAACGTTGGGTGAGTTTTGTTCCTTGTGCAAGATTGGTGTTTTTACTTGCTTTTGGTAACAACCGCTGTTTTACTTGTGCAATAAATTTGTAGAACCGTGATTTGAATGTGTTTCTCTTTTGGTTATCAAGTTCAGATAGCAGTTTTGTTTAGGACTGACACTTTTTAAAGTCAGTTAGATTTTGTTTGGCTTGTGGGAGAATTTTTTCTAACTTGATGGGGTTGATAGATCCTGAGTTCGGGTACGTTAGACTCTTTTATCATGGATTGCAGCACACAAAGTTTCTTTAATTTTTCAGACATCTTTAAAGTAATTGTAGGATTATACACTTAACCAATAAATATCTGATTTCGACGTATTGTCAGTATCCGGTTCGAAAGACCAATGATGATTTGTGACACTCTGTTACTAGTTCAGGATGAGTCACAATCGTGAGTTGTAAATTGACGAATGAATGAGAAATAAATGCGAATGATAAAAACTGCTTTACCGCTGGGCCACGAATCAAACGCGCCGCTCAAGACGCTGGGAGCGTATTTTAGCAGCGTCAAAAACACGAGGCCACGAGCCTGTCAATTTTTGTTGAAGCGTTTATTTTGATATTTCTAATTAAGGTTATGATACATTTATATTTGTTTATATAAACTTTTTAACACTTTTTTAAATTTAAATATTCATTTTGCCAATATATTCATTAAAGATAAATTATTAAATTATAAATTAATGTTACTTTTTAATATATACAAAAATTTTAAAATGTAAATTACTTACATAACCAAAAAATCATAGAATGCGGAAAAAATGGTCTAAACACGAGTTGCTCAATTCCGTATTATATTTGACATTTCTATTTAAGGTTATGATACATTTATATTTGTTTAAATAAACATTTTATAATTTTTTTAATTTTAATTTTATTTACGTATTTGTCATTTGACTTATTGAAATATGACATGCAAAACTATGTGATTTTTGTTACTATCTAGCTTTGTTCTCCCATCTTTTCACGTTAATGATAAAAAATAATAAAATTTTAAATAAAATTTTGTTTCTTCAAATTTAATAAATAAAAACTCAAAATCTTGGCAAAATTTGTTTTGGCAAATTAAACTTGATAATAGAATATAATCTATCAAACAATGTAGGTTTCATCCATTTAAAAATTATGCCAGTTTAAATTCTTCATCTGTCAGTACTATTTATATAAAATTTTGAAAACTGACTAATGAGTGTATTCCCTACGAATCAATAAAAATAGCGGCTGTTATTATTTTTAGCAATCATTAAAATGCAATTCGTATTCCGTACGGCAATTTCCGTTAAATTTTTAGCGACAAGAGTTAAAATCACCCGTTTGTTTGATTATTTTTAGCGAATAAAAATAGCTGCCGTTAATTTTTAAACGGAAGTTTATTATTTTATAAGTTTAGTTTTAATTAATAAATATTAGCAATTTCAAGAAAATATATGATTACGAGTGCATATTACTGTTAATTATTAACCTAAAAACATAATATTTTTACATATTTGTTTGAATTTACAAATACAATATAGAAACTCGCGTAATATAAGCAATACTTATTTGATGCCAAATTATACTTTTTTATTATTGTGTGGAAATGGAATCATTATTAACATCATCAGAAAATCAATTCTACCCTATAACACCTTATTATTTATAACATAATGGACCATAATCAGACTGTTCTAAATATGAATGCAAAAATTCTTAGCTTCTATCAAACGCAAATTACCGATATAACATGGAACAGCAAATAATGTAATAAAAAGAATGTCTTTAAAGAACTCTTGTGTTGCTTAAACATTACTACTTTAAATCACTTTTGTAAAAAAAGATTATTTAAATTTACATTTGCGGTGTATTACATAACACACTATTTTAATAATAAAAATCTTAATTTAAAGCATTCAAAAGTAATGTCAAGGATATAAATAGGCAAAATAGAAGTAAGAAACGTACGTAATATTTATTATTTACTTTTAATAATAATTATATAAAAATATTTTTGACATTAAACGTCAGTTTTTGAGGTTAAAAATGATCAAAGACAAACGTTTTATGCTTATTTTTAACAGGGTCGCTAAATTTTCTTAATTTAACGGGTTGCTAAAAAAATGTGTTATAGAATAAGCAACAACGCTAAAATATTTAACGGGCTGTTAAAATCACACATTTTTAGCGGCAGTTAAAATTAACCAAGTTGGTAGAGAATAGGCCCATAAATGTGTTTTATGTAGTGCAAAACTTATACAAACGTATCATCAAATTATACATTATTCTTCTTACTTAACTAATAATTTTACAAAAAAAAAATTAATAATAATTTATTTAATTCAATATAGTCAAATAAGTTAAATCATAATATTGATAAAATACAAATTTCATTTTTTATAATTACAATTTAGACAAAATAATCAATTTAAAAAAAAAAAACGTTCTGTTGTCCGTATGTAGGAGCGTTTGGATCAAACCGATTTGTTTCAGACGCTGATGCTCAAATAATACGCTGTATAAACAGTCAAATATTTTTGTGTACGTAATTGATTATTTGTATTAATTTGTTTTTAAGAAGCATATATGATGAGCGTCAAGCGCAACAAACGCTCGTGTTTGTTTCGCAAGAAGCAAACGACGCTGCATCTTGCAGCGCTATTTCGTGGCCTGGTACGTATAAACTCATGCAATTGAATTGGACGCTTGACGCTCCTTTTTGCAGTGCCGAGCGTTTACGCTCAGAGCGTTATGGCTCGTGGCCTGCGATGGTGTACATATAATAATAGTAATAGAACTAACTATTAAATAACAAACCGTTACATACATATCTACAAATAGTATAGAGGGGGTGATAGAAAGGATATAATAAGGAGGTACAAAAGGATGATAACGAGCTCCCATTGAACTAGGCTGGGTATTTGCCTGTAGGGGTTTACAATACCAATGCAATTACACTAATTGCTGTAATAAAATAAATGGTAAAATATCCATAATTTGTTGTCGTGACCATAACAGTGTGGATTTGAACTTTTACGTTTAAATACTGATTCACGATTTTGGCAATGCAAGGACGGACATTATTATCCATTAGCATAAAATTATTGCCAATAAATGGAACAAAAGGCACTACATGTAAATCCAAAATTTTTATATGTATTTGTTTGCAGTCATTGTTCCTCTATTAACATGCACTAATTTGGTGCAAGCTTTCAAGTTAATGTCACCCACACAACTACCGAGGCACCACTAAAACTAAGTTTTGGCACAATATTGCACTGTTCAAACTTTTGTCTATGTTTTTTTTATATGCTATAACGTTTATCTGAAGATCTACGGCAAAATATCAATTTGTCAGTAAACAGAACTTCCTCCATTTTTTAATTTCTTAGGTTAGGTGTTTGTGAACAAAGCGATGGCGCTTTACAATATGTTTCCTAGTCACATTTTCATGTTTTTTACTTTAAACATGTATGTACCTAACCTTCTTCTTATTGTTCTTTCACTAATTGTTACACCTTGTACTTCTTGCAACTTCCGCGCACTAACTGCAACTCAACTTTTTTGATGTAGACTCATGTTTGGCAAAACTGTTTTATAGCCTACTGCACACTACATCTTAAAGCAACAACAAACAACAACAACCTAAATAGAGTAATATTGTCACCGCTTATCTTGAATTAGAGCAATATCTCTATCAAAGTGTGATATTTAAAATTTTAAAAATAAGTAATCTGATTTGGAATAAAACTTAGTATTATTGCTAACTTATGTTAGAGAATGTTATATTATAGTTAAAACTAAAAAAAAATAACATATTTGAGCTAGTGTGCATATCAAAATAAAAGTTTTGGTAAAAAATACCAACGGAACGAATTGTATGTCGATGAGTGTAGAACATGTTTTGATCTGATATTGTAATTTTAAAGATGTAATAAAGCAATTCAATCTAATTTGGACTTTAAGGTCAGTAATTCTTTAAAGTTAAACAATAAATTGACAAATGTAAAAACATCTTAAAGCAACTTTAGAGTAGCAATTTGCCCTTAAAACAAACAATTTGTAAGTAAGCGCAAGAAAGGGTCATAGCGGGTTCTTCTGAGGTATTTGTGAACTTTCTGCGTCTTGGACTGTTTTTTTATTATTATTTTATCGGAAATTCGGCCTCAACACTAGATGTGTCAGCCATATTTGCTGTGCATAGCATTTTTTTATTTGTTGGGACGCCTGAAAACATAGTTCCAGTTCTATGATTTTAATATTTGATTCTGAGAGACTACTTAATGAAGTTGACAAGTTTTATTTCACATTCAATAAGGTTCAATTTATAGCAAAGATGAAGACAAACTTCAATCATATGCTTTGGTGTTGTTATTGCAAATTTTGTGTTAATTATAAAGGCAAATCTCTTTTATTTAACTGATAGTGATAGTGATAGTGATAGAGACTAATATTATCAAAGTTTTTACATCCGCTTTTATGTTTGTAGACTATGACATAAATGTGCAATTAATAAAACAGATTGTTGTCCAAAATTTTTATATATTAAAGGTTAAATAGTATGCAAACAAGATTGATTAAAGCTTCTACCTTTGATTAGTTAATTAAGGTGAGTTTGCAATATTGAAACAAGGTGTTTATACTGCAGAACTTTGTGTTATCTGCCAGCATATTTTAAGTGTTGAACATTATATGTCAGATGGACATACCAATATTTTATTCATAAAATATTTAGGCAAATTGACTAGATTTTTTGTAGCTTTCTGAATTAAACAGCACACAAATTTGCAATACGTGTAGTTTTCTACAACAATTGATATTGTATCACTGATAGACAGAGTGTTTTGTTACTCAAAAATGTAACTAAATTGATTTTTTTATAAAAACGCAACACAGAAGTTCTTGATCATATTTAATATAATTTTTACAAAATGCTTATTGTGATGAAACAAACAAATGATTAAAATTTGAAAACAGAAGCACAAAAATAATATATATATTTTTTAATAATGAGTTGCTTTATTTGTTATGCACTTATTTAAACGGCGAGACATACTGTCAATCAAGAGATTATCTTTTTCCTTCCAAGCTTCCTGAATCTGCAGCGGTGGGTGTGGTAAATTAGTCAGTCTTCTACCAATCATATTTTAAACATGCTTAATGGGTGACAAATCTGGCGACCAAAGAGGACCTAGAAGGACAATGATGTTAGCTTCTTGCAATAATTGCGTTTGTAACGCTTATCTTATGAGGGCGTACGTTATCTTGTTGGAAAATGGAATTTTGTAACCCCCAAAGAAATGGAAATTTCATTGGCAATGTAACTGGCTGCGTTTAAGTTACCATCAATGAAGACCAAGGGTGATTTGGTATCATAACATATTGCACCCGATATCATCACTCCTTATGTGAGGATTGTGTTGCGTTTTACAAAAAATGTTGAATATATGATTCTCCTACGACCGGTTAAGTGGAGTAAGAGGAAGACACAAAAATAGATGGTACAAATGCAGTCCATAAGATTTTATATGGCAATAAACAGATGACATTGACATTCTATTGGACCAACGATTTATTACCGTTGCAACATCACGATTACACGGCCAGCATTATCTCTAAACAAAAGTTTGGTTTCTTGGAAATTTGGGGGTGGAAGGAGCAGGAAAAATTAGAGACTATTTAAACAAAATACTGAAGATGGGTATTAAGAGTAAACAAAGAGAAATGGAAGAAGTTAAAATAGACAAATTAAGAGTAGAAGCAGGAAAACGTGCAATGAGGTAGAAAGAAAGAGTGAGAAAAAAAAATGAATGTAAAATATTACAAGAGTGCCTGAAGGAAAAAATGATTGAAAAATGCGGATAAATGGGAACATGCCGAGAATAATATTTTAACAGGAATGGATATGCTAGTAAGGAAGTAGATAGATTGAAAATAGAAAGAAGTATGTGAAATAAAATTATGGTAAGAGGTAGAGATATACAATTCCAAGAGCGTAGAATACGGATAAATGAATCTAGGTTGAATTCAAATTATCTACATATTATAACGGATGCACTACCAAAGTACCTAGAAAGTGAAAAATATTAAAAAAAATAAAAATTGGGTTGGGGGTTAGCCGAGCATGTGGATGGTAATTGTTAATTAAATAAATAGCTTTAATCCTTTCCATACATTTAATTAATAAATAATCTGTAAATTAACAAATATATAAACATTTAATATATCAAAATAATTACTACATACCTGAGCTGGTAATATATTACAAACCATATAGACCACGTTATTTACTAGTTAGCGGCAGGAAACAAAAAGGAATAGGAAACTCTCAGTCAAAAACACAAAACCCAAGAACCCAACGCGTATGTACGGCTTTACGTCCACGCCATGAGTTGATTTAAGTCGGTATACCGGGTGGTTCCGGCACACCTGCTCCCGAACTCCTTTGCTTTAGAATTTAGATGATCGGGTATTTCCAATGAAAGGGTTGAACAATATGATCGCAGATGCAATGCATGATAGGTGCCACGTTCGATGTTGCTACACTGCAACACATACGTATGGTTACTGACTTGCTTTTTAATGCGATAAGTGCCTTTAAATAGCAGCATAAACTTACGCGTCTGCCGTAAATTAGCAGATGATAAAGGATTAGTCCGCAATAACAATAAGTTACCAACATTAAACAACGTATCTTTTGCCGGGGTGTGCAGCTTTTCGGCGTTTGGCTTTGCCAAGATGCGTTTCTCTAGCCAAAAATAGTTTTACATGCGCGTCCAATGTGGGCGGTAGACTTAGACTAAAAGGGAGTACCGGGCCCAGTGCAACACCAAATTGCAATTCATGCGGAGAGAATTCGGTAGTTTTGTGCACGACGTTATTAAGAAGCTGCTCTAACTTATACTTATAGCAATATACCCAAATAACCTACCTAGATCCCGCATAACGCGTTCAACGGTGTTAGCTTGCGGATGCCTAACGCTACAATGTACGTTCTGTATTTTTAGCGATGATAACGTATTGACCCATAAATCAGAGGTAAATTGGGTGCCGTGATCGGTTAGTAACCGTTTTGGGCAACCAATTTTGGAAAAAACTGCGTTTTAAGCCGAAGTAACGTATTTGATAAAACAATGAAGTACCACTCACAGCATAGTAGCGCCGCCAACAGACGGTGGCAAAGGTCCATATAAATCAATAGCAACCAAATTGCCTGGAAACTCGGAAATAACTGCCATTTAAGGTGGGTTTGGTAACGAGCAGAATTTGGTAGTTTGACAAGTTACGCAACCCTTAATACGTTTTTTATGTTTCGATACATGTTTTTTTACAATACTTTTTGTCGAACCGCATGCCAAGTTTTATATACGCCAAAATGACCAATGGCTTCGTGAAAAATATCAATTACTGCTTCTTGAAGAATCTTTAGGATACAAAGATAGGTTGCTTGATACTGCCCTCTTCGGAGATATAAGAAGTTGTGCATAACAAACCTCTGATGATCGATGGCATTCCCTTCTTTAAGACCTGTTATATGGAGAGACAAATTGGGGTCGTCGAGATGGTGTTTAGCTAAAGATTTGAATAAATTTTGTATCTTTACTGATAATAATTTAGATGAAAGATACCGAGCTACTAATATTTTAAATATCTTATCTTGTGTGGTGGATAATCTTTGCATGGGGTGTCTAAATAAAATATTTAGCAAGACGTTACCTTTTCCCGGAATGTATGTAGCTACAAGGGATTTTAACTCCCCAAATGCTGTAGATTGTAAGGCTGATTATTGCCATTTTGACTTTTTTTGATGCAATTCAATTAACGGTGCCGACACGGTAGCAAAATTACTACAAAAGACTCGGTCGTAGTTGCATAAACCCAAAAACGAGTGTATTTCTTTAATATTTTGAGGAATGGGAAACTCCAGTATTGCTTAAACCCACTCTGAGTCGGTGCGCATTCCTTGATTGCTAAGTACATAACCTAAAAATGTTATTTGTTGTTTAAAAACCTCACATTTTTTTAGGTTTAATGTAAAGCCAGCGTTACCAAGGCAAGTCAGAAGATCATCCAATTGTTCAAGGTGTTGAGCAAACGATAAAGATTGTACTAGGAGGTCATTAATATAGGCTATAACAAAACCATGACGTGTTGGGCTTAGGATTTTATCCATGCACCTAATAAAGGAAGATACAGCAGTCTTAATGCCAAAAGGCAAGACCTTAAACTGATAACAACGACCACCTACTACCAACCCCGTGTACCGTTTTGATTCTTGGGATAGTGGAATCTGCCAATAAGAACTTGTCAAGTCAATGGCTGACATAAACTGTACTGCGTCCAGACTATGCATGATATCGTCTATGGCTCTTGGCAATTTTGAATCTCCTTCCATAACTTTATTTAGCCTTTGTGCGTCTAAACAAACACGTACCCTACCCTACCGTCCCGTTTTACTACTGTAAGTAAGGGCAAGCAAAATGGAGTGTTGGTGCGCTCAATAAACCGTGCGTTTCCATTCTCTCTAATTTCTGTAACACAACTGCGCGATGCGCATATGGAATTGGATATAGCTTAATTTGAAATGGTGTTTGATCGGTTAAGTTAATGTGATGCGTATATTCTGCTGTTCGGCCAGATACATTGGAAAAAACATGTAAATGTTTTTGAAGTAACGATAAGAATAAACTTTTAGATTTGGCATTCAGAGCGGTGCCGCCAACGATATCCCTAAGCTCCGTTTCACCTAATTCTACAACCGCGTTTGATGTAACCTGTACAGTATTGCGATTCATAGCAGCTATTTTCAGTTTGGGTGGTTTAATAGGCAAAAACTCATGATGTAATGTCTGTACTTCCTCAATTGATGCTTTTAATTTAGGTAAATCTAAACAAAAAAATTCAAAATTAATATGTGCGCATTTGATGCGTAACCAGTTTACTCCTATAATAATAGGGTACGCAAGTTCAGGTATTAGCAAAAACTCATGAGTAAACGTAAACTTTCCAAGCTTGAACTCAAGTTGGATTTGGTGGGTTATACACTACTGGCCAAAAAAATAGGTATTTTATCAGAAAATTTTATTTGATCCCAAACGTCTGCCGAATAGCAACAAATCTTGCTTCCGGAATCTACAAGTGCCGGAAAAGCAATGTTTTCTATTACTATAGATATTAACGGGGAGTGCTTTTGTGTTATATGGTTAAACTCAAACAGCTCGTCTGTGAGTTCTTCTTTGGGATAACTAGCCATATGGCTAATAACCGCAACATTCGGGCTAGGTAAGGACGCAGACATTAGTTTTCCGAATTGTTTTGCTTAAATGAAACTTGTTTTTGTAAAGGGCTTCCCGGACAATAATTATTTGTAGGGCTCCCGGAACGATAGTTGTTAATCGGGCTACTCGGACGATTGCTAGGACCATTTGAACGATAATAATGGTTAGAGCTATTGGAACAATGGAGACCTTGCCGTTGCTATCATGAGTGTATTGTTTTGTTACCGGTATTGTGGTTTGTTAAAAGTCGGCTTGCCTCAGTCTAGCCAAGGCATCATTAATAGATTTAGCACCGATAAGACACGCGGCGATTTGAGGGGGATAAGCTCGACCAATCGTGGCAACTAACAACTATTGTGAATAGGCCGGTTGTAAATATTTAGCATTTGAGATAGATTTTAAAAAGAAGTCAACATATGATCCACTATTATATCGGCTCGGCTATCCCAGAATTGAGATAAAAAAATTCTGCAAAATTCGTCAAAAGTATTAAAATGGTTAATAAATGCATTGGTCTATGGTTTTGCGTTCCTCGTTTTTATCCATATTTGAAAAAAAAAGAAAATACCCGTCATCTTCTTTTAAGAAAAACTGTGTTTTAAATTTAAATTTTTAAAATTTAAGGAAAAAATTGTTTCGCTATGAAAACTTATTCTTTGGACAATTTTGAAAAAAAAAGTTTTTGTTTTTTTTTTCCTAAAAATGCAATCCTGATCAAATAATGTAAAAAAAACTAAAAAAAATCCAATTTTCCAATTTTAATTGTTTATTACTTGGAAATGGCTCAAATCTGAAAAAGCATTTTGAGTGGTTTGATAAAAAACAAATTTTTAAGGTCTTGTTCATCATTTATTTTTGAGTCGTATTTTGCACTTTTTTGCAAATCTGCATTTATTGTGTATTTATTCTTCGCTTTTGCTAATTGTTAATATTGAGCAAGACTATAAACTAACGTTAACCTATTTCTATAACAAATGTATTCTTATTTAGTTATTCAGTTTACTTGTTTATGTGTAAGAGACTTTCACTCTATTAGATTGAGACTCTTTACATACAGAAAGTATATGTAAATAACAAAATGTGTTAAGAGTTCTATTTGAATACCGATAATTGATTTTTTTTATTATATTCAAATTTTAGTTTTATGATTAGTTGTTAGTATAACAGTAATTAAAAAAAAGTTTTTTTCTTAACAGGAAAGATAATTGTCTTAATATATAATAGTTATAAAATTATACTCAACAAAAACAAATTCGGGAACATTATTCATCTTGCTTCATTTTACCCCCTATAGCCTGCTTAAACCAGGTCAGTAAGGTCGATAGGTTATAAAATCGCTAAATTTATTTTATGTCACTGAATATTTATTAATATTGTTTTGATTATTATAAAGGGAAAGTGAAATTGGCATCATGAAATAACTATATGGAAACAAATATATCTAATTTAATATAATGAGGTTGCATATTTATCTAACAAATACTTTATCCCATAGCTAAATTCTGTTAGTCTAATATAACGGTAGTAAAAAAACTAGTTTTGCTTTAAACAACTTTTGATTTAATAATATTCATCAGTTAATTTGTATTTATTAGATTACAATAAAATTTATCTATTAAAAAAATGTAGATATAATTGAATATGTTCTATTTCTTAAAGATAATATTAGATTTATAAAACGATGTCTAGGTCATCCTATTATTTACATTATAATTGGTTTTATGTTTATATTAATCAATTTTATTGAATTAATATTATTTTTTTGCAGATCGGACATTATTCAATGGAACATTTTGAAAACAGGTAAGATAATATTAGAAACTATGTTAATTAAACAAAATACAAGTTTATATGAATGGTTTAATAGTATTTTTATAGTATATAATTAAACTTTCAATACACTTATTAATATTAATATAGGATCAATGAATGTACGTTTCGGAAATGTGTATAAAATTCATAAAAGTTTTTTAATTGTGTTAATTATGGTGTAATTTTATATGGTCTCATTTTTTTAATACATCAATTTTAGTTTCCTCTTTGACGTAGTATTGGGATAATAATGACTTTCGTTCTAATGCATTAGATGTGCTTCATTATGAATCATTTCTTATGATTGTTTATCATGTTCTTGCTAAAGTTTTCTAAAGTAAGCCAAATGAAAGTAAAAATACTATATAAAATATTATTACTTATTATTACTTGTACAGTTATTATGAATGAATAATTGTTTTTCTATAAGCTTTCTTTAGGTATAATGATATCTTCAGATGGTGTTTCTAAATATTAATTAAATTTAAATCAAAAATAATTGACAAAATTCATATGATCTATAAATAATTTATAGATATATAATAATAGAGTTTTGTAGCTTAATACCAATTTAATTAATAAGTTTTGTTTTTTTCGTGAGAATTAGTAACACTGTCAATTTCATCGTATTCATACTAAATTATATCATATAAAAAGTATAAACAAATTAAGTTACAAGATCCAGGTGGTTTTAATTTACATTTTATATTTTATTATAACTATATTAATGAATTAATGCTTTTTAAAGAAAACATGAACTATTTTTGCTTTTCTGTATTTGTTATTTGTCTCTGTAATGGTTTAGTTAATAAATTGCTTAAAAGAATTCTGTTTTCAATGAGAACCAAACAGGACATATCTACGTTGAAATTTCATAATCGAGTATATCAGCTTAAAAAACTCTTCATATGATACTGAATATGTGAGTGATGGGCAAATGATAGCTTTTAGAGATGGATTTTCATAGCAGATATTAGATGATTTTTGACGTATGGCTTAATTAGTTTTGTAAATGATGTGTAATAGTAGTTTGTGAAAGTATAGCCTGCGGTTTAGGAAAACACCCGGCAACTTTATGTTTGAAGTAATAAATAAAATTTGATGATTGATGGTTGTCGATGAAAATATTGTGATGTTGGTAACTTTGCGACCGTAAATTACTTGTTTTAATTTTTGCGTGTTAACATTAATTATCTAGTGCTAAAAATATGAGTGCTTATTTGAAAACTACTATTTCTACAATAAAATGAATATCCTGTATATTAAAAATATTTTTATAAACTGGTATGCTTAAAACCAAAAAACTTTTATTTGAAACTTATTGTGAAATTTTGAACTATTGGAGAATTAATTAGGTGTTCCGGTTGATTAATAAGGTAACCTATAAGATAATAAGTAGCAATGAGGTTAAATATCAGAAAGACCGAGTGGTTTGAAACTAGAAAAGGAGTGAATGAAGCAAGGTTGTTTATTGCCAACAAGGAAGTGAGCATGTGAGGAAGAAACTCAATTTGTCAATGATATGATTGTATTTAAAGAGAGCACAAAACATATAGAAATGAAATTAATGTATGAACGAAGTACAAACAAAAACTAGACAAAGGTTATGAGATTTGAAGAGGCGGAAGAATACGATGTGAACGGACATAAATTAGACTTGAAAGGTACCTTGGTACTGGAATTACAGAAAATTTGAGAAACGAGTTAGAAGGAAGAGCAAGATGTTCAAAGCAAATAAGATAGAAAAAGATTCTGAAATGTTTTGTATGGAGTGTATTTCTATACTTATATTTATTATTGTGCGATAAAAAAAAAAGATTAAGAAAGCATGAAAGCATTTGAAATGTAGAAGTGATTAATAGGCATTAAGTGGTCAGACAATATCCGGAATGAGGAAGTGTTAATAAAAGCAGGAGAGGAAAGACAGGTACAATCATAAAAATATAGAAAGGGTGGATAAGTTATGCATGCAAAATGTTCTTTTTTGAAGGACGTGATTGCTGAATGCAAACTCAAAAAGAGAAAGAAGTGGATGCAAGATAAAATTGTCATACATGTATAGGGTTTTCCAGTAAGAGGTTTTATTTTATTATTTAAACAAAAAACGGGTATTTTTTTTTTAAATGTTTATTTTATTGTAAAGAGGAAGGTATGCAATTAACATTTGAAAACGATATCAGTCAAATGGCCGCCACGGTTACGGTTGTACTACCACATTATTTTATGAAATTTTCCATGATTCATTTGCTCATTTGCGGTTGTATGTCCTTGATAACTTCACGAGTTCCGTCTTTAAGGTCTTGAATCGATTGTGAAGCATTAGCATAGACGTGGCCCCAAAGAAAAAAGTCTAAAGGTGTTAAATCACAAGATTTCGGTAGCCAATTGTGATCACCTATTTGAAAAAAAAAACACGGTCACGAAACTTTTTTTGCATAATTGCAATTGTTTGGCACGTAGCACCGTTTTGCTGAAAATAAATATATTAATATATTTAATATATATTTTATAAATTAATATATTCCAATTCCGGCCATAAAAAATTATTAATCATAGCTTGGTAGCGCCATCCATTTACCGTAACAGTTGCACCAGCCAAAAACCGCCTTAAACAGTGACATCTTGAGGATGCAAAGACTTTTCAACAATGATTCTTGGATTTTTTGGGCCCCAAATTCGGATCATTTTGATACATTTGAAAGACCCAATCAGCGAAGATACGACGTTTATGGTGATCAACCGGCTTGAGTTTTTGTGTTAACTGAACTTTAAAAGCTTTAAGACTTAAGTGTAATGTCGTTTGTAGAATAATTCCAAAGATCGACTAGGAATCGACAAACCTGGGTTTTCTTCAACACTATGGGCTACATTAGCAATATCTTCTTTACAAACTTGTCCTAACAGTTCAAATTTTTTCACCAGGTTTACTATTGTCGGCCGAGAAGGTGCTTTACGACGACCAAAAAGTGCTTTAGTTTTGCGAACTGTGACTGAAAAATGTTCACCATTTTTGTAGTGAATTTTAATAATTTTAATGCGTTGTTGAAGCGTGTATCCTTCCATTTTTAATAATGGCGTAGTTTTTACTTGTCAAATGTCAAAAGATAATAGCTTCAAAATTGACAGCTCCCCAAATAGCATGCTATTCAAAATGAAACTTCTTATTGGAAAACCCTTTATAATGTAGGTAGCAATAGTGTAGACATATTGTCATATATGTATAATATAAATAATATGTAGGATTGTTATTCAAAGTGAATATAATAAAACGTTTTAATATAAAACGTGTATTATTGAAGTAAAACAATAATCATGACTCTAATGTTCTTATGAATGGAGAAAGGTATAGAAAAATAAATAAAAATACGGAGGATGGAGTAAACTGGAGGAGAAGCACTTAGAACCTGCAAAAAGCAGAACATCAATAATGATTAAGATGTTCATTATGATTGATATTATATATTTTAAAGTTGCTTGATTCTAAATATTCTGGCATTATCACAAAGCAGTGCTGAATTAGTGTTTGATTAATTAATATACGACCTACAAGCTTGGTTGGAAAAGCAGAGCATTTTGTTGCGTCAGTTAAAAAATAATACAATTGAATAACTGGGCATAACAATAATGTAAAGTTTTTAATAATATTATATTCTATTATAGTTTTGTTGTTTAATATACCTACTGTATATTTTCATTTAAATTTTTATCAAACATTATTAGGCTCAATTATTACTTAATGTCAGCACAGTGATTTAATGTAAAACTTGTTATCACTATAGTAATTCTAATAAAAAAACATATTTTATATTATAATAACATTTTTTGTACGCCAGCATCAAAAACATACGACAACGTATTTTGTATTGAAATATTCTATGAAAACTGTTCAAAAGAAATGCAGACATATTGCTATTTACTTGTTGAACTAAAATTTTTAAAAAAGTTATTCAACTATTGACAAACTACTTAAAGTCAATATATATATATATGACAGGAGAGCTAGATGGGGAGCTGGATTTTCACAGGAGTGGTGGATCTGGCATTCTAAAACAGGATCCTGGCTTTGAATGGACAGATCCAGATATTGAAAAGTAGTGTTCTTGCGTGTCTCTGGTCTAAAATATTTTATGCCTACCTATTTTAGTTCGGTTAGTATAATAAGTAATATGGATTTACGAAAGGAAAGTCTACAACTAATGCAATAAACGGTTTATGTGAACTGAACAAAAAATAAACATTTAACATGTAAAATGTAAAGAAATGAATTTTTAAATGTATTCATTAAGCAAAAGCTTTTAAAACACAACTTGTTTCTTAAAAGCTAGAACAAATTGGCAAATTGACAACCTTGTAAATAATCAGAGATAAGTGGAAATAGGTGTTTTACAAGTTAGTGCAAAGACTAATAATATTGCATGGAAATATTATCAGTTGCCTATGATAACGTTATTACTATAGCAGCGGACAATTACCCACAAACTGTAGAAATATCTGCTACAGTTTTGAATATACTGAAAACACTGGCAGACTCAAACAAACTTTGTAATTTTGTAAAAAAAAATTATAGTTTAAAACAAATGCTTTTTAAGAGACGACTTTATAGAAATTTGTTGACCAAACACAATTATCTACTTTAAATATCTAATTTAGTAAAATATCTCGGTATAGAATTTAATTAAAACCTTAAATGAAAAATACATGTACAAATTTAATTGGTAAAGTTTGTAAAATAAAATATTTAGTTAATAAAACAAAAAACATAAAATATATATAAAATCAAAACAATTGTATATAAACGCCTAGTTGAATTATTATTACATTACAGAATAGAATTTTGGTAATCAGCTTATGACAACACAATAGCACCACTGCAAAGTATGCAAACATGTTTATTTATTTAAATTTCAACAAAAGAAGCATTGTTTATGCAGCAGGCAATTATATTTATTAAATTCCAATGCAATAAAAACATATGAGCTTGCATTCTTATAGTACTCGACAAAAAAAAAACATAAATTTAAAATTAAAATTACCCGATGATTATTAATTTAAATTAAATAATATCTTATATACTGGACAAAAATTATATAATGAAGTCCCGCTTAAGATATAAACAAATAAACAATAGAAAAACATTTGTTTTGCAACCAAAATTTTATATTCAATCATCGTTTGACAATTTAGTCAAACTTTACTTTATATTTTTTTTTGTTAAAACTGTTTTAAATATTTATTTCGTAATTATATGTCTACATTGTGTTTACCTCACAACAAAATTGTTGCCTTCACGACGCACAAGTTTTAGGCGTCATTATGTCAATCAGTATTGTTAATATGTTAATGTAAATTTATTAGTTATGTATAATGTATGTACGATTTTAGGAATAACAAATTCTAAACGCAGGGAACCTAAATCTAACTTTTGAAGACTGGTAAACTTGTGTACACAAACTCTCTGTCCTGAGATCATAATACTTTGTACTTTATAAAACTCGCTCTAAATCCCTACCTAGCGGTAGGTATAAAACGTAATATTATATCATAATGGCTTGTTCTGGATTAAATTATTCCGCATGTAAAACAGCTTCTTAGTTGAATTTACGAGCAAATGCTGTAGATTTAAAATCATCAAAAATATGACTATCGCAAGACTTTTATTAGATGCTTGGACTGAGTCTAATGAGTACAAAGCTCAGTCTACTGTGGATTGAGGAACAACTGGCACTAATCTAAAGGGCAAACTGCCTACAAAGTCAAACATGGTTTATGATACAATTAAATTGATCGAACAAAGCCTAATCTGTTCTACAAAACAATTTAATCTATTATACATTGACTTAGCTTGTGGCTTTAAAGTAAATTTTTCTAATATTTGTGGTCAAAAAGCAATTTAAATTTAAATTTTCTCTAACTCTCTTTTTAAACCAGATTTTTGTTTTGTACAACAAGGTATTTTGTTTTTTACTATCAAACATTATTATTTTTTTCTTTCTCTTGTCATATTTGTTATGTGTTTATTTTCATTGTTGTTTGTAAAAGAACATAATTTAGATATTTAAATGTTTTTACTTTTTTAATTTCTTTTTTTATATTTTCAGGTTACATTTATTTCTAATCCCTTTATTTACAGTATTTTTCTTGGCATTTAATAATTTAATTTTTTTTTTTAATTTGCTAAAATTACCCTGTTGTCTGCATAAATCAGCGACCACACTTCTCTCTGCCTATTACAAACCCACCAGCCACACTTCTTATCTTAATGTATGCTACAAACAAACTAGAGCAGAGTATGGTCTCACATATTTTTGTAGTCCAAAACGTATCTCTCATTTCACCATTTACACAAATTTGTTTTTTTTTTTTAATAAATTACACAGTTTCTTTCTATTTGAACTATCAATGCCGATCATACAACTTTTCTTCTTTTTCTACTATGTACTGTAGTAAATATATATATACGATATTCATGGTCTTTCTGTCATTTTTAAACCTGGCTTGTTTTTTACTCAGTTTTTTTTTCTAGGTTTTGTATGTCGTAAATTATACTTTTTTTCTGTATTGGACATACAAGACCTAGTGTCTATTGACTAGGGAACTATTTTTGCTTCTATGTTTTATTTATTATCTTGCTCAGTCTTTTAATTAGATCGTCCGTATCATACATCTATGCTTTTATTTATTTTACCTACATTTTGTTTCAGTAGTTGTGCTAACTTTGGTTGTATATCAGTTTTTCTATAAAATCCTTTCAGTAAACTAATAATGATTCAGATTGCTTTAAGGTAAATTCCGATTATTTTCTTAAAAATAAATTTGCTAACTAACAGGGGTGTTTGCCTACATCCACAAACAACAAGCATATTCTAGACTGATGACAAAATTTCGGGTATTGCTTACTAACATATTTCTTAAAATCAATTTTTAAATTCGAAAGTTTTGACAAGCTTCTTTAAGGTAATTATAAAAAAAGCTAAAATAATTTTGTTAGGAGATGTATACAACACTGAATGGTTAAGTCAATTTTCTATAACACTATTCAGTCAACAAACAAAATCTTTTTTGCTGTTTTTTGTAATCATACTCAACTTATTTATCACATAGTTTTGACGTTTGAAGTTTCTTCAAAAAAATTATGAAAAAACTGAAATACTTTTGTTAGGAGATTTTAATGTACATAATACTGAATGGTTAAGCCATTTTTTACAACACTAAGCTATCATTTGTGTTGATTTTCGTAATATCATTTAACTTGTGTGATGGACTTTTTGGTTAACCAAGATTATCGCATCTGTATTTTTCAACTATTTTAGTAACTACAACAACTACTGTTGGAACTGCTTTAGAAAACTCCGACTATTTTCTTATTACATTTTTTGTTACTCAATTCATACAAAACTGGCGGTTAATAAAAAGCAAAAAGCATTTAACAAATTTATAAGTAATTGTTCCAATTAGTCTAATTAGGATTATAAAAAAAGATTGTAAACATTCTACGACAATTCAAAAAAGATAGAATCAACAGAAACAAAGCTATTCAAAATTCTCAAAATTGTATAAACAACAAAAATATCAAGATTAAATAAAACAATTACTATGTTTTATATCACCATTTAATTTGTCACACTGTGACTGCAGTTTCGGCTGAACCTCAGCTTTTTTCAAACAATACATGAATACATTAATAAAGAAACAGTACATATTTATATATAAGAAATACAAATTAAAATGACAAAAAATATTAAAATGACATTAACATAATCTAATAAATGGTTTGATAGTATAACTACAAAAGATTTAAAATTATTAAGGATTAACTGGCGTATGTTTAAACTGGTTGTTTAAAAGTGGTTAATTGGTTTTATTATTATGTTTGTGAATTTCTAAAGCTTCTAGTAAGTTTGCTTTTTTACTTTTTTTTTTCGTTATGCAAAATTACTAAATCGTCTAAAAGGAAAAGTGTGATTTTTATTAATTATATGATTTGCAAATGTTGATTTTGAATTACCGTGTACATATGATTTTTTATGTTCATTAAAACGTTGTTTGAAATTTCATAATCAGTGCATGTTAGGTTATAGACTCCTGATCCCTCTAGTTTATTATTTTTTCTTCTGTTGGCGTTATAGAGAAAATTGCTTAATTTTGTGTTTAATTTAAAGGCATTTTTAATTTTTTGTTTTTTGAAAATATTTCTTTTTTTTCGAGGTTTTGCCAAATTATGTAATGCTGGAAAAAATTTCTAAATTTTTGTGTGATAGGAAGATGGATTCCAAAAGTTGGGATTTTTTTTCTATTTATTATTATATCAATTATTTGAGCAATATTTTTCGCAATTTGGAACTCAAGTTCTTGGTTTTCTTTACTGAGTGGAACTGTCAAGGCTCTGTGAAGTATTGAATTATATGTGGCTACCTTATGAGATATCGGGTGATTGGATGAGGTCTAAAAAGTTAATTTGGTTATTTGTTTCTGATTTTACTGTAAACTGAATGCGCGGATGAATAGTAATTATAAACTGTAGGAAATTTTCTAACTGTCGGGGTGAACCTGTAAAACCTGCTAAAATGTCATCTACATATCTGCACCAAAATTTTATAAATGTTTTTGCGGGGTTTAAAGAAAGATTTTTTGACTTTAAACTTGTCATGATGATGCCGGCAAGAAGTGGACTAAGTGGTGCTCCCATTAACGGAAATGTTGATTGAAGATTTATCAAAAATGTCTTGAATAATTTGTATGCATTCTTTGGACGGGATATTTGAAAACATATTGCACACATCAAATGATACTAGTTTGCAATTTTGATAAATGTTAATGTTTTTGAGTTTTGATGTGACTTCAACCGAGTTTTTTACATTATAATTAGATTTAAAATTAGTTAACCGTTTGAAGTCCTGATTTAATTTTATGACAAAGTCTCTGATCGAGCTATTTATGTATGATACTATTGGTCTTATAGGACTATTCTGTTTATGGGTTTTTACCAAACCATATAATTTAGAAGCCGACGGATTTATATTTGTAACTCTAAATTTATCAAAACTTGACGGGAAAAGTACACCGGATTCCGTAACAAAATCTTTGACTTGTTTTTTTAAATTTATTAGTAGGATCAGTTTTTAGTATTGTTAAGTCTTCTGTATCTATAAAATTTTGCTTTAAAGCTTGTGTAATGATTAAATTGTCTGTTTTTACTTTTTGTTTTATTTATATTATAAAGTTTTTTTCTGTCTAGGATATTTTAAGTAATGATGGGTCATTTAGTTGCTTTTTTATATATCTAAGCTATCGACACATGGAATATACTTTTAAACTCAGTATTTTCCTTAAGCCGCTAATAGTCAATGTTCACAGACTGCTTTACTTTGCTGAGAGTGTGGTTTTAGTAGTTGCAATCCAAACGAATTTTTATGTTGACTTTATGTGTAATTCTTAAATAGGAGTTTTTTATTTAAGCGCTTCATGCACCCGGTTATTAGAGATCGTGTGCGACTATTTTTTATGTATGTTTGAATTGAAACATCCGCACAGTTACTTTTGTTTAAACTGTATATTTTGTTATTAATTTCCAAATCACTTGCACAATGACATTTACTATATTTTCAAAGAGCTTTATTTATTGGTTTGCCTATCATATTTTAAATATAAATTTTATTGATTTAAAGAATGCTTGCAGTCGTTTTAAAAATTTTATTTTTTGATAAATTTGACATTGTAGTTATTTTATTAATTTTAATAATCTGATTATATCTTAATTTATACATAATTACACTTTTATTAAAATTGCCATTTATCAGTCGGTTGTTTAAAAAAAAAAGAAGCAAAGTCTAATGATAATGTCCTGTCAGTCAGTCATTGTCCTGAATAAAAATTAGGATGTGTGGATAGAGAACGATAGCTGGGGTTTTAAATTTAGGTTGAGTTATTGATCCTCTAAGGACCAATCGAAATTATTAAAGAATTTATAGATTTAATATTTGCTGGATTTGAATGTATAATTGTGTGTAGTTAGTTGTCGTTTGCTAATTGTAAAATATTTGGTTGTTGGAAGGATTATGTAGTGAGCGTGGCAAATTTTAGTGATATAATTAAGGGATGTTCTTTTAGCGACATATAAATTGGAGAAAATAATAGATAGAATAATAGAATATGTACAAGACATTTTGTATCACTTTCAAGATTTTTATAAGTAAGTGATCAAAAGTGTTTTACTCTAGCAATAGTGGTTTTTTCAATATTATTTGTGTGCAAATTAATGTTTTATTTGTAGTCAAAATAAATTTTTAGATATTTACATGAAGTGAAATGGAAATGATACATATGGATTTTTAGAGAATTATTTAATATTTTATGATATGGAATAAACAATTTAGTTTTTGAGAGTTTTGCTAGAGAACTAATTTTTGGTCTTTTCTAATAATGCTTAAAATAAAGAGATGAAATTAAGAGAATGTTTAATTAAAGTTGTGTCATTTCATATTGTAAAACGTATGAGTTATAATCAAATTGGTTTTGATTATGATTGCATATATTGCAACAACATAAATTACAAAAAAGTGGTGGCTTTGGAGTACACCTTGATGAGGTGTAAAAGAATGAGAATATATAGAACAAACTCTTACTTGTAGAAGACGATTTAAAAAAAAATTAATAATGTTAACTAAAAATGAAGCGCAAACAGACTTAATTTATATAGAAGACCTTTATGCCAAACAGAATCACTATAGTTAATTTAACTTTAACTATTTATGTATTGTTTTTTTTTTTTAATTTTGCAGGCAAGAGCGTCTTACACTTGACAAAAGCCCCAGAAAATATTTGGCGTTTGTTTTTTACTTGCTGAACAAGGTAGAATACATGTATTAAGTTTATTCATTGTAAAAAGACTTCTAATATTGAAATGTTTTATCAATTATGTAAGACGCGTTTGACAAATGGAACAAGAAATTAGTCACACACACTGAGTTAGTGCCAGCAAGTGTAACTATTTGGTCTAATGGGTAATAGCTAATATCACGATTTGAAATAATTAAAAAAATATTAAGTAATTCTTAAATATCAAAATTATATGGTCAAGTTACAACCAATTATTTAAAATATTTCTATTTGTTTAATTAATTAATTGTTAAAATCAAAAGTACAAAAAAGTTACCAGTGTTTTAGTTTTATTAATAAGAATAATATATTATTAACCAAGGTGATCAAGACAATCATTATAGCTTTAGCATCAGTTTATAGCCTGAGCATACGCTAGATGATTACTATATAATCAGAAAATGAACCAAAAGTAGCAGAAGAGTATATTGTATAATCTCTAACTGATAAGAAAAGAATAGCAGTAATGGTACGATGTACTACAATGGCTACTACTAATAACCTATTTTGCCACCTGCAGAAAGTTAAGTTACTATTGACTATAATGTTTCATTTTTTTAACTTTATTTTTGCCAAGTTTAATACATATAATTAACATTAATAATTATTCATTAAACATGGATTCTACAACTAATAAGAAATCTGTTCAACATCTTAATAGTGAACAAAAAAGTTTTGCCACAAGGTGTCGCTCATATTTTGCGAGCAATAGTAAAACTGCAATTTTAAGTGGTGAAACGAAAACAACAAATAGTTGTAGCAGCAAATCAAACCATGTGAATGATGAATTTGTTCCACCATCAAGTAGACCAATTATAAAAAAAATTGCAAAAGCATCTACAATTACTCGAACCTGTAATATCAACAAAAATGAAGAAACTGCATGGAACACCGTAGAATGTAAAAAAAGGCATAAGAAGAAAGAACACTTTAAAGGCACGAAAATGGATTTTTGTTTTATGCATCAAACATGTGACAACAAAAGAGGATGTGAAACATTATTTAAAACAAAAGTTAATGCTTCATTTATTGTTGAATCACTCAAACCAAAATTTATAAATGCTGACACATTTTTTAAAATTGGCACACTATCAGAAGTGTTGGATATTGTTATAAATTTGTTTTTCTGTCTAAAAAATACATTTGTAAATTGATTTTATTTTAATAAAAAAAAATTAAACTTTTGGGAAAAACCACAACAACATCTAGTAATATAAAAGCTGACAATAAGTTTGATATGTTTTTATTAAATGTAAGATCAATTAATAGTGACAAAGTTAATCAAATTATAATATATTGTAATAATTTACCTATTAAATTTATCTGTCTTACAGAGACATTAAAAGATGAATAATATTAAATATAGATTCATTTAATTGAGAATTTATGTGCAGTAGTAGTGGCAAAGGTGGATGCGTTGGAATCTGGTTAAAAAACGATTTGATTTGCAAAATTTTAGAACTGAATTTTTAATGTATTGATCATATCATTGAGTTTTGTGGTTTAGTGTAGATTGTAAATAAAAACTTAAGTGTATATATTGTCACTTTTTATTGTACTTTAGATTTTTTATTTAAGTTAGTCATTCCTATCTTAAATGGTGATTTTAACACTAGTAAATTCTAATAATCTTTTCATGTTTACGGAACTACTTAATTCCTATAACTTAAAAATTGTCAACTCAAAACCCATAAGAATATCTCCTACTATATCCAACTGCCTGGATCATATATGGACTAATCTTAAAAATGAGGGTAATTGCAAAACTGTAGATAATGTATTTTCTGATCATAGAACAATATTATTTAATACAAATATATCAGTGCTGTCAAATAATAATAATATTAAATACAGTTCTAGATCATACAATAATGATAACATAATAAAATTTAATAATCTTTTACAAAATGAAAACTGGTGCGATATGTTTAATGCAAATAGTTCTAACAAACAGTTTGACAGTTTTTTATAACATTTTATATTTTTATTTTAATAATTGTTTTTGTTGATAAAAGACTAAACAATAACAAATCATGGCTGAATGATGATATTTACTACAACAACGCAATCCGCAGCTTAAAGAAATTTACACAAACTCTAAAAATGAACATAAAAAGTTAGTTTCTAATACAAAACAAGTACTGACAACATTTACAAATTGTCGTGGAATGTTAATAATAAACTTTTTAGTAAAAAAAAATAAGCATAAAAACATTTTTATAATTTCTAATTCAAGAGTTATTATAAACCCAAAGAAGTAAGTAATTTGCTAAACGTTTACTTTAGAGAAGAAACCATACGAAGTACAAATAGTATTTCAGTAAGTAATAATCAAATTAGAGATTATTTATTTATTGAAAATAGTATTTTTTGTATCCGTATGACAATCTTCTTCTTCCAGTGCCTTCTCCTCATAGGAGGTTAGCGACTATATGTTTGAACTTGTCCCGATCTTGTGCGAGTTTTATTAATGTAGGGGCATCTCTGATTCCGAACCATTGTCGGGAGATTTTGTAACCATGAGAATCTCTTCCTTCCAATTCCTTGTTTACCATCTATTTTTCCTTCCATGATTAATTGCAGGAATTGGTATTTGTCATTTTAGAAGATGTGCCCAAAATATTCTGCTTTTCTACGTTTCACTGTCGTGAGTAGTTTTGTGTCTTTGTTCATTTGCATGAGTATCTCATTATTTGTTATTTTATCCGTCTAAGGGATTTTCAACATTCTTCGATATAGCCACATTTTAAAGGCAAGTTTATTTATGGAAAATACTTTCAGTGTCCATCCCTCGACTTTATACAATAGGACCAAGAAGACGTAGGTAGCACTTAACGGTTCTCCATCTAATATTTAGTCCCTGTTACACAATAAGGGTCGGAGTTTCTGAAAAATATTTCTTCGATTTGTGTTTTGATGTCATGGATCGGGTCCTACTGTTTATTGAGCCAGTTGCCCAAGTACTTGAATCTTTGTACGCGTTCAATTGGATCACCGTTGATAGTTATTGCAGCATTGTTTGCGTCGTTGTTTTTGCTAATAATCATTAATTTAGTTTTTGCAATGTTCACTTTGAGTCTATACTCCGAGCTAGCTTGTTGTATTTGGTCAATGAGGTATTGCAAGTCTTTGTTATTGTTGGCTAGTATCACAGAATCATCCGCGTATCTAATATTATTAACTGATCTTACATTTACTTTTATTACTTGTGTGCATTTATCCAGGGCAGCCCGTTCTTGGAGTATAGGTTGAACAGGATTGGTGAAAGAATGCATCCTTGGCGTACCCTTTTTTGTATTTGGAACTCCTCCGTTAGCTCTTGCCCGACCTTAACCAGCGCTGTTTGGTTCCAATAGAGATTTGTGATAATGCGAGTGTCTTTATCGTCGATGTTGGTTCTTTTGAGCATTTCTACTAATTTTTTATGTTTGACATTGTCCAACGCTTTTTCATAGTCTATGAAGTACGCATAGACTGTGCGGCGTTGATCTAAGCATTTTTGGGTTAAAACATGCATGGAAAACAGTGCCTCTCTTGTACTGATCCCGTTCCTGAAACCCAACTGGGTGTCTCCGATGTCTTGGTATATTTTCTTCCATATTTGGTTGCGTATGATCCGTAAAAATATTTTCAGGGCATGGCTCATGAGGGTAATGAAACGATATCCTCTACACCTTTTAGCGTTTGATTTTTTTTGGTAGCAGCAGACATGTCAAGCTTTCATCGTTCATTGCCTTAAAGAGTTTGGCATTTAGTTCGTCTGGTCCAGGGGTTTTTCATTTTGATTTTCTGCATTATTAAATGTTTTTGTTAGATAAACACGCCTAAATAATTCAAAATAAATTGTTGATTTATTGTTAACATCACTATACAGACTTTTCAAATATTTAAGCGGGTGGTAGTACAAACCACAACAAACAAAAAAGTTTTAATAAACGTGGGTTGTCATAGCAACGGTTTTGGAGATATGGAACATTATTTATTTTTACATATTTTTACAAAAAACAGAGTTATAGAAGATGTTCAAAGTGCTCTCATTTCATTTTCAAACAGGCACGACATTTTTTTCTGAAGGACATTTGTTATCTTTCTAAAACCCTCTCATTGGCTTGGATTTCTTAGCACTTTTTATTAATTTTTAACTGAAGTTCCTTGAGACTTTTTACAGGAGTAGCATACACTAATGGTTTCAAATATCCCTAAAAAAAATCAAGAAGGTTTAATTAAATCAGTCAATCTTGGTG
Source organism: Tachinus rufipes (assembly GCA_963932245.1). Taxonomy (NCBI): domain Eukaryota; kingdom Metazoa; phylum Arthropoda; class Insecta; order Coleoptera; family Staphylinidae; genus Tachinus; species Tachinus rufipes. The sequence continues at coordinate 43,136,282 of OZ010743.1, read as the reverse complement.
GCCATAAAATTGATCCGCTTCTTCCTATCTACCTATGTGGAAAAGTTTGGTCTAAATGCTCTCTAACGGTAATCGAAAAGTGAGCTGGATCACCATCATGCTGGAACCACATTTGTTGCCTGTAGGACAAAGGAATGTGATCGAAAAGACTATACATTGTGTTCTGCAGTTAAGTTAAGTTAAGGTAAGCAGCGCCTGTTAATTGGTTTGGTAAAACAACAAGACCTAGAAACTTGTCGCCTTCAATACCTATCCAAATGTTTAATGAAAAACGTGTCCGATGTTCACATTCAATTACAGCATGGGGATTTTCGTTGGCTTAACGATGTGCCTTATAAAAATTAACAACTACATTTTGTGTGAATTTGGCTTCATCTGTAAAAAGATTTGGAAAGAAACTGCGAGTCTTCAGCATCCTTGCATAGAAACCAGCGACAAAAAACCAAACTTGCTTGATGATCAGATCCGGCATTTTTCAATTTCTGTTGAATTTTTCCAAACATACGATGTGAAGAATTCTAACGATTTGGATAAGCTTTTAAATAAATACGTCGCGCTTTTATGGCAATCCCATTAGCACGACCATACATGAATTGCGAAATGCATGTCGGCTAGTTCTGCATTAGAATAATCAGCAATGAAAATTTGTGCACTAACAACAACTGTCAATTACTGAATATTTATTTCATAAAACATCAGCCAACTATGATAAGAAAATGCTCGTTTTTGGAAAAAACGGAAAGAAAAAATAAAAAAATAAAAAATGTTATATATCTCCGAAACCGTTGATATGACAACCCATGTTTATTAAGACTTTTTTGTTTGTTGTGGTTTGTATTACCACTACCTTAAATATTTTACTTTTTTTAAGCACCCTGTATAGGATCTTTAACTAATAAATGTACAAAGGTACGCAACTCGGAGTAATACACCATTTACTACACGTAGTTTGCACTGACCAAAATATATAAACGTTAATATTGCGTTAATTATATTCACAATTGCAATAATTGTAGTAAATAATGCAGATATAGGGTAATTTATAACATGAAGTTTTCTGAACTTATTTAATTACTTTGACTTTGAAAGAAAAATTTTTGGTGACGCTAATGGAAAATTTTGATTCTCTTGTGAAACAAATTATGTTTGTTGATTTTTAAACAATTTGGTTTACACCTCCTCCTGCCAAAAATAATAAAGTTTATTTTAAAAGTTGTTCAATGTAACTTCAGTTTAGTAACAGTACAGGGTCGGATTTTGTAAAAAAAAACGCACTCAAAAATTAAAATTTTATCAAAAAATAATTTACAAATGACAATCGAAAAACCTGTTTTTGCACTTTTGATGGTGAGGGGTGGACATTTAATTACGAGTATATCTATCAATTTTAAAATGTTAATATTGATGTGCTTGTAAGCTTATAGTAAATAGAACACTTACGGAGAGATTAACTGAAAAATGTATGTATGTGAAGAAAAATATTCTTTAAGTTTATTAGTTTTTAAAATTTATAATTAGCACTTTTGCAAGTAAATAATCAAAAAATATTTAAAATTTAATTAATAACTTGTTAAAATGGAAAGGTTATTCTATATTGTTATGGTATATAAAGTAATTCTAAAAAATTGCATTTTAAAATTTGCTCAAATGATAACATTTTAGTAGTAGTTAAATGTCTAGTTTTATATGTCGTTTTTATTATTTTATTTTATACTACTTTTTGTAGATACATTGAAAAACTGTATTATATTTACATTATTTTCTATTGCCGATATTTCTAAATTTCTAAAACCATATAAAGAACAGTTTTTATTGACAAATTCATTTAGTATCCAACTTATATCAATCTGTAACGATTTTAATGATCTGATAATAAACAAGGATTAAACTACATTTCACAAGTAGAGAAAATCATAAATAACTCTCTATAATAGCTTCAACTTGGATAATCCACTCATTTAAAAGCTGAATGTGGTTCCAGTCACAATTATCATTTCCCGGATTTCAATGTGCTAAGAACAATTACACCTGGCATAAATAAATAAAATTAACATTGCTTGTAAATAACTCATGCTTCAAATAGCAATTAATAATGTCTGAATCTGCAGTAGGTAATAAAACGTTTTACAACGACGTGCAATTTTTCTTGAGGTATATGTTACTCGAAGATGTATGAATTATTGCAATGACAAGTAATTTGTTTTAGAAAATCTGCATAATCTTATAGAAAAAAAAGCATGCCTATTTGTCCCACTATTTATGAATGCACAATTGTTTAAGAATTAACACACTTGCAAGGTTAAATTTTTAATGGTGTATAGTACTTTTGACAAATTTCTGTAATACTTTCTCTTTAAATTAAAATTTTAAAAATAAAGAAGATTTTTTGAAAATTTTCAGAAAGTCCTATAATTTATAGGACTTCAACAAAACTGATAATTTATTATAACTCTCTTCTAAACTTAACATTATTTATTAATACACGAACAATAATTATGTTTAATTCTAATGTTATTAGATATATTATTAAATCTGCAATAGAATATAATTTTTATTCTTATTATATAAATAAATAGATATGATTTTATTTTTTATGTTATTATTTAATGTCATTACAGTGCCGGAACTAGCAACTGATGCTCCAAACTCGAAAATTATGAAGTTTAGGTGGTTTTCTGCGCCTCAACCAAGCTACGCCCGGCGCGGGGCACCGCCCTAGTTACGGCACTGCATTACAGACTAGTTTCGATATTAATATTATTGTCAAATGATATTGAAAATAGTCTGTAATATCGTATTAAATAATAATATAATAATATAAAAGTAAAATCTGTTTGTTTATATAATAAACATAATAAATAAATTTTACAAGTTAAATAAAGAAAATATAAAATTGTATTATAAAAATTCCTAGAGTTTGATTTACTGCAATTAGTAAAGGAGGACAATAATTGCTTAATTACAACAAATAGTTGTGTAGAAAAGTATCAATAGATCATAATCAATAATATTAACCGATATTAGCTTTTATGGCGAGATAACCAAATTCAGAAATTCCTACAGGTGCACTTTGTAAACTTTCCAAGGTGAGTTTTCTCTTGTGCTTTATTGATCATGATATCAATGGCTAGTTAATTCGCTTGCACTAAAACAGTAGCACGACACACTGAACATTGTTTAGAGACATGAGAATTTTAATACATTACATAGAAAGTTGAAGGTTAACTCGGGTTAAATATATTTTTATCAATAAGTAAAATATAGTTTTAACACTGAATAAAATTAAATAAAAGATTATTTGTTATATGAACACACAATTTAAGTTTTTATTGAATTAGTACTAGGTAGTATTTCTCATTACTTTCCTAGTAACTCAAAATGGTAGTACAAGTATAAATAGATTTATTTCATATGTTTTTAACTTTATTGTTAAATTGTTCAATAAATGATGTTAGTTAAAACCATTTTAAAATAAATATACAAAAAACAATTTTTCAATTTTAATATTAATATTAGACTAAGTATTATACTTTCTAGTGGGTACTGTTGATGCAAGGCATCTGGGCGCCGGTATACAAAAGGAACCCCAAAATGTTTGAAGTGTACATTTGAGTATTAATTGTGTAAAGCTCAATGTAAAAAAAATTATAAATAAAGAAATCTTTGCTTTATTTATTCTAGAGCGTCAAAATATAGAAGAAATAATGGGGAAATTAGAGAAAACACAATCAGGAAAAAAAAGGAAAAAATGAAAAAAAAAATGATGGAAAGTGAATTTAAAAAAGAAGAAATAAGGCTTGAAATACATAAATAAAAAAAAATTAAAACAAGAAAATATTGAGGCAATGGCAATGGAAGCGTGAAAGGCACTCATTTCCTGTTTATTTGAAGGAAAAAAAAACCAGGCAGAGAAAAGCCAATCTAGCCAGCGGAAAATATTTCAAAAAAAACAATATGAAAGATGATAAAAAAATTAAAAAAAGGAAAGCGTCAAGTGTGTATGGAATTGAGAATGAAAAGGCAGACCTACGCCATAATATTAGAAGAAAAGTTAAATGAAGATTTTTTTTTAAGTTAATATAGAAAAAACGAAACATATGGTATTCAGAAAGGGGGGGGTGGAAGAAAAAATGTGTTAGTAACTTGTAAAGCTCTTAAAAATTATTAACAAGTTTGTGTGTACTAAAGACACCGGACACATTAAAATATGTAAAACTTGCACAAATTTGTAAAGCATTTTAGTCTAGCAAAATTATATTTTGCAGAAAGAGTAAAATTATAAAACTGTGGCTGAATTTGCAGCACAAACCGACTTCATTAAATTAATATTCACACAGAGAAAAGAGATATTTGAGAAAAGAAAAAATGGCAGTCTTAGTCTGTATTAAGAAGGAACTAGCAGAAACATTCGAATCGATCAGGTAGCGGCATAAAACCATATATCAGTGAGACAACGAGTTTTTAATACTACTACTACTACTACAAGTAATAGAAATGCATTGGCAGAAAAACCAGCAAACTGATACGTAGGATAAAAAAATTATAAGCAAGGGTTGTGGTTGCAATAACCACTATACTTGTAAGTGTTATTTTAAAAATGATTTGTGTAATAATTGTAAAAAAAAACACTTATCTGTATACAATTTTAGAATAACTTGTATACATAATTTTTTTTTGAAATAAAAATAAGTATAAAAAAATGAAGTATATTTTTTGCACGTGGATGCCACATCTCTTCTTTTGTAGTCTCTGTAGCGTAAGTCTTGTGATGGATTGTGGTGCAGAAAGTGAACGTCAGTCTAAAATGTCATTTGTCTAGTTAATAATATTTTGAAATATATATTTTGTGGTTATTTGGCATTATTAGCAAAGTTTCTGTTTTTATACACATAGTAGCAATTGTACAGAAACAGTTTCTACTGTTTTTTTTTTCTAAAACCTTGTTAATTGTGAACCAATAAGTTATGTTAGTCAAAAAAATAAAGTGATACAATTGTAAACTAGTTTCTTATTTTCTTTTTTTATTATTTAAAATTAAAATGAGCTTGTAGTTTTGAATAAACTTTTTTAAACTTTTTATGCGTTATCAATTTACACATGTAGTTTTATTTTATTTTTGTAACTTAGTTTTATATTTACGTCTTTTAATTTTTTACTAGATTTTATGGTGTTTTGTGTAAGCCAATTACGATTGTTAATATTTTTATTTCTTTGTTTCTATTAGGCATGTTAAATTAAACAATATGCGCAAAAATATTAAATGAGCAGTTAACTTTTTTCTCTTAAAGTGGTACGTTTGGTTTTCATGCACTGAGGTCTATTGATTCTAGTGTGCATCTCTGGTTGTTTGTTACTCCTCTAGTAGTTTTTTTTTAATGAGTTTTAGAAACATTTTTTAAGAGACTGTCTTGAGCTCTTCTTTTGTTAACTTCTGCTTGTTGAAGAAGGCACTACTTTGCATATAGCAAACTTCCAAATATGATGTTTTTATAGTATAGCAAGTATTTTGTGGTTGTTGGCATTTGTAGCAAATTTTGTTTGGAGTTTTTTGAGACGTTGGTTAAGTGAAACTACTTTGGTTTTAGCTTATAGCAATTTATTTGAGGGATTATTTAAGGGATTATTCGTGTAGCAAATTGTGGTGATGGAGAATAGGCAAGTTCTTTCTGCGACATACAAGTTATTAAGAGTAGGTTTAGTAAAATTTAAAAATAAAATGGAAGCATAATCAAGTAGAGGACAACATATGTATTTATATTTATAAGTTGCGCATGCGGTAGTAATGCCGGCATTTGTATATATCAGCGAACAAAAATGTTTTGCTCTATTGACTATTTTGAGTTTAAGGGATTGGGTATAGGAATTGAATTTAAGTTTTGGGTCACAGGATACTCCCAAGTACTTGCATACTTGTGATGGGGGGATTAGTTGCTGATAAGGAACAAGGAGTTGGGTTTTTTGAGGGTTGGTTAGGAGGCGCTATTTATCGAACCATGTATCTGTTTTGTCTAATAGTGTTTGCAGCTGATTGATGGAGGTTTTAATAACACTTGCGGTATGAGTGTGGTGTCATCTGCATATAGCAAAATGTACAAGCTTAAGTTGCAGTTGGGTTTTGTTTTATTATATCATAATCGTATTACAATTATATTTTTATGTTTATACTGCAATACGGAATATTACACTGCAGCAGAATCTCCAGCAAAATTATTGTTAGAACGAAATTTAAAACACGCCTAGATCTTATATATCTATTAAATATTAATATTAAAATCTAAAACCAAAAAAGACAAATTGAAAATCAAAAGATCATTATGATGAGCTTTTATTGCGGATGACGTAAGCAATATAAAGTAGGTAAAATAACCAATGTGAGTTTTTATAAAAATAAACTAAAAAATTGATTAGAAAAAATACTGGGTAATTTGTAAGAGCATAAAAATGAAAAAGCATGAACCGTTTGCAGAAGAGTTGTAATTTTCTTGTTGTTTATGGTAAGCTGAAAAAAAATATTATCTTACTTATAATTTCTTATAGTCTGTTTAGAATTATAAGAATAAAACTTAAATAACGAATTTCAAATGTTTTAATAGAAAAATAACAATATCTTCATTTTAGTATGTATTACAGAAAAGCTTGTTTGAAAAAAAATGATAACCAAACACTAAAAGATTAATAATACGTGGGACCTTCTCTAACTCTTATGACCCCTTGGCAACGCCTTGGCATGCTGGAAATTAAATGTAATGCTGAAGAATATTTAGCCATTTTTCCAAAACAGCAGTTTGGAGCTGATGATGATTGTTTGGATCCACTCCTGGTGACCTTATCAACCTTTTTAGGTAATCCTATCCGTTCTCTATGGAATTAAGATCTGGAGAGTTTACAGGCCAATCCATGACGACGCGCATTATCATCAACAAACAAGAAACCATTGCCTATTTCATTGGCAAATGGCAACACTACAGGTTTTAATACCTCATTAAGATACCTGACACTATTTATTGTAGCATTTTCTTTATTTCATACTTCTCCAAACGGTAATTGAACCGCCTTTATAAGCTTGATGGTTTTTAAGATAGCGTTCTTCAAACTTTCACTCTTCCATCGGAGCTCTGGTCTCGTCACTGAATTAACAACGACCCCAATCTTCAACAATCCAATTTGCATGTTGGTGTGCCCATTCTAGCCTTCTTCTTTTGTGGGCTCTGATCAACAATGGACATTTTGTAAAAGATTTGGACCTTAAATTTACCGCATGAGACCTTCTTTTTACTGTTTGAGTGAATACTTGAGTATCTGTTGCGTTTAATAATTGAACTTGGAGTGTTCTTGCAGTAGAAAATTTGTTCTTTCGACACTGAATTGTAATAAACCGGTGCTCCCTGACTGTTGTACTGCGGTTTTGCCTTCCGCCATGCCTATGTTGGACAGTTCTAGTGTCATTAAAACGCATTTAAACTCTTCTGATTACATTGTGGTTCACATTGAAATGGGCAGCAACGTTTTTAGCGAGGCACCAGTAATAAGCTTTCCTAGCGCTTGGCTCATCTCTTTAACAATTAATGGCTTTTTTAAAATGCAGTCAACCATTCTGAATTAAAACTTACTTGAGATATTTGCATAATATTTTTTTTTATTTGATAAGAATAAGCGTCCACAAGCTTAGTAGCTGCACTGATAACAGATAAACAACAATTGTTTTAAAATTGTTATTTGATAGGCCTTTATTTGCCTTCCAAAACACAGCTTTTATTATTATTGTTTTTTTTTTTTGTTTTTTTTTTCTTCCTAGCTTTATTGCTGTTTATTATGTGAATATATATTTATTCCTAACTACTGCCTAAAAAGGATCTAGTAATATTGGCAGTGTTAAGTAGTACGGCTTTTTGCATTGCTTCCAGATTGTATATGTCTATTTTAAGCTTTTTTAGCATTTTTATTGTCAATTGTGGTACTACTCCAGTTGCTGATAATACTATGGGTATTACATCTACTTTGTCCTGTTTCCATATCATTTTTAATTTTGTATGCCAGGTTTTGATATTTTTAAATTTTTTCGGAAATTTTTTTGTTTAGATTTTTACTCGATGGAATAGCGATGTCTATTAGGTATGTAAAACTTTTATATTTAATTTTAAGGATAATACCTGTTCTATTGTTTATTATAGTTTTATCCGCTGGACTGGTAGATCCCATAGTAAGGTGTTTTCTTTCGTTTCTATAGTTGTTTTTGCCTTATATAAGTAGTATGGTTCTTTGCGGTCATTTATCTTAAGCTATTTGATTGCCAGATCTTGATGAATTGCACTCGCTACTTTGTTGTATCTAAATAGATATTTAGTAGGAGCTAAGGTTTTGCATTCAGTTATTATATGCGTTATAGACTTGCATTGTTTCTTGCATTTTCTGCATCGGTCGTCTATATTTTTTTTTAGAATATATTTGCAATATTTTTATGTTTTTATAACTTGGGTCCTGTATGGCTATTATAAAGCCTTCGGTTTCGGGTATTAAATAGCCGTGCGCAAGCCATTTATTTGTTCACTTTAAAATTATATCCTTGTTGTGAATTTGATAATAATGTTTACCATGCAGTTGTTTTTCTTGCCATTCTTTTTCCCATTCTTTGTTTTTGTCATTACGATTTTTGTATATACCAACTGCGTTACCAAGTTTTAGAGGTGTATAGTTAGTGTCTAGTTGTCTTAAAGTTGCGATGTAGCGTATTCTCAGTATCTGAGCTAAAATATGTTTGCAGTTGGTTAATTTGTTCATAGTGTATTTGTTTGATGTTAAGTATACCTCTTCCTCTTCTATGTTTTGGTAGGTTGACTCGCTGGAGGCACGCTCTAGGATGATGCATGTTGAATTTGGTTAGTAGTGTTCGGGTTTTTCTATCTAAGTTTTCCAGATCTGTATTTGACCATTAAATTATTCCAAAAGAGTATGTCCGAGTTGGTATAGCATACGTGTTAATTGCTTTTATAATATTTTTTCTATTTAATTTAGTTTTAAGTATTGATTTGAGGCGAGATTCATATTTATTGCTAAATTGTTGTTTCATTATGGTATTGTCTGTTTTTGTGTTTTGTAACATTTCTAGGTATTTGTATGTCTCGTCTTCTTCCATCGCTCAGATTGTTGTATTATCATATATTAAGATGTTTTCAGTTTAACACCATTGACCTTTTTTTATGTGAATAATTTTACATGTTTTGATTCCAAATGTCGTATGTATGTCTATGCTTAGTTTATGCAAAAGTTTTGTGATCTGTACTAGTTGGTTTCTATTTGCTGCATATATGTTTAAATTATCTATATAGAGTAGGTGATTAATTTTTGTGTTTTGGTTAAATTTGTATCCATATTTGGTTTGGTTGAGCTTACGAGATATTGGGTTTAGAGCTAGACAAAACCAGAGAGCGCTAAGAGGAAGGAATATACCTCTATTTATTTCAATAGATTCGGTCTGTATTTTATATTTGTTTGTTTTGATTTCCAATCGAGTTTTCCAAGTATTCATAGTTTTGTCTAGAAAATCTCAAGGATATGTATCAACAAAGTGTGTGAATCTGAATCAAATGCTTTTTTATAGTCTATATAGCCCATGTATAAATTTCGTTTTTGTCTTTGAGCTTGTGAGGTAATAATACCGTCAATTACAAGTTGTTCTTTACACCCACGCGTTTTAGTTTTACACTTTTGTTCAGATGTCATTATCTCATTTTATTTATGTGTTCATTTATTTTGTGTATAATAATATTTGTAAACATTTTGTAAATGGTAGGTAAACAAGTGATAGGCCGATAATTTTCAACATTTTTTGTGTTTATTTTATTTTTAGGGAGAAGATATGTTACGCCTTCCGCTAAGAATGGTGGTACTTTGTATGAAAAATTTATTATTTTATTCACCTGCTTAGTTATCTTCTTCTTCCTTAATCCAGTTTGCGTTTTTATGATGTTCTACTGGCACTGACCATATTCTATTTCAGAATTCTTCTACGTCTTTAGTGTTTGGTATCTGGGTTGCTTTATCATTTTTTCCTTCTAATTGTATGTAAAATCCACGTTCATTAATTTCAAACATTATATTCTATTTTTTCTTTTTTGCAGATGTATTATACCTTCGTAACCTATAGCTCATAGCAGCTAGTTTTTGCTTTTGTAATTCAAGTAAAGTTAAACATTCGGTTTGGTGCTGCTCTGTATTTAATGGAGTATTAGATTGTAAATGTATAGTAAAGTTTTTGTGATGAGTACCTTTGAGTGTACCTAGTTAATTGTCCAATACTTTTTCTTAAATTTTCTATTTTCTTTTCTAGCTTTATTTTCCATGGTGGTTTAATTGCATCCGTAGTATTTTTGTTATTGGTATTTGTGTGATATGTATTTTGCTCAAGTGATGATATTGTTATTGCACCACAGTATATTAGACACATGATTTCTTTTAAAGAGTTTTTTGTTGTTAGATTTTCTTCTATAATTTTATTTATATGGTTTATATTATGAAATACCTGTAATGAGTTTTGTATTTTTGGTATAAACTCTTTATTTTTTACATGGGTCGGAGTGGTTAAAAAGTATATTTAAGTTAAAAACATATCTCGTATTTGCTAGGTATTTCTGTGTTGGATTGGGCGTTATACGTGTAGTTTGTATTTATCGTATTAGTTGCAAAGCTTGAGTTTATATTTTCTGTATGTTCAATACTTGTGTTTTAGGTGTCAATGTTGATGTGTTTTTCATTTTTATTTTCTATTATTTCAATGGTATTAGTATTACTATTAGTTTGAAGAAGTTTTGCCAGTTCTTCTTTTAAAATATTGAGTCTGGTTTAGTTAGTAGATTGTTTCTGATAATTGATCTTTTTGGTCTGATATTTGCTCTGCAGTTAGATCTTTTAACTCTGCGTGGTTGTTAGCAATATATTTGTGTAATTTTTGGGTATACTCTATTGTATCTGTTTCGTTATGTGTGATATATAGTATGAGCGCATTATTATTTTATTGAAACAAGATGTCCATTTACGTCGCTCTCTTATCTTGCCTGTTTTAGTGGTTGCCTGTATCTGCATAACCAAAACACTTTTATCAGGTGGAAACTGCATGTCATGGTTGTTTCCAACAATAATTTGTTTAGGAGCATCGCTTATTTGGTTGGTAGGAGTTTGCTTCCCGTCGCTTCTATCACCGACAATTCGCATGCTGTCATATCCAGCATCGGCTCCAGATATGCCCTGGCGCAACCCAGGCAGGCATTCTTCATTATTATAGGGGGTTAGCATTTTTACAATGCTGCTGCCAAAGCTTAAATTTCCAGGTCGCCCCTCCGGATTATTATTGTTATCAATATTTTATTACTATTATATTATTATTTAATTATCATTTTATTATTATTTTATTACTATTTTATTATTATTTTATTATTATTTTATTATTAATTTATTATTATTTTATTATTATTTTATTATTATTTTATTATTATTTTATTATCATTTTATAATTATTATATTACTATATTATTATTATTTTATTATTATTTTATTATTATTTTATTATTATTTTATTATTATTTTATTATTATTTTATTATTATTTTATTATTACTTTATTATTATTTTATTACTATTTTATTACTATTTTATTATTATTTTATTATTATGTTATTATTATTTTATTATTATTTTACTACTATTACATTTACTGCATGTTATATAAGTGTACCTGTTTAAATGTTGAGCAGTGTATAATATGATGCAGGAAAGGTTCAATTGTTAGAAACAACAACAAATTGAAATGTTTTGGTTCTTATCAACATTTTTTGCTGCCACTACAAAGTTGAATGCGTTTTGGTGTCTTTACATCTTATAGTACTGTAACGGCTTGTTTAAATTTTTATTATTATATTCCATGTAACGTAAAAGTTTTTCATGTGAAAAATAGCGCGCAATTCAAATTGGTTATTTTTTTAATAAAACACCTTTTATGTCTTTAAGTTAAATAATTTTGAAAAAAATTAATATGAAAAAATTAATAAATTACTCTCAATATGAATTATTATTCTATTCTTCTAGAAAATTAACTTTTTTTATTTTGCTCGTTTGTTATTTGTTTTTACAAATATCTGTTATTTGGTATCTTATTCAGGTGTTTTAAGTTTTTTTAATTGTTTATTTATTTTATTTTTTAAGGATTAGATCTTGTTATTAACTAACTATTGTTATTGTGCTTCTTGTGATCCGGATGTTCAACTGTTCATCCATCTTTTAGGTAGGCCCCCCGGAAAATATCTTTATGCTTGGCTTTAATGTTAGTTATATTGGTAATTTTGCAGTCTTTGTGGATGTTGTTACTTTGTATACGGTCTCTAAGTCTGAGTTCTGATATGGATCTAAGGGTTTTCATTTCCGTTGCCCGCAAGCGTCCCTTTCTCTTACTTGTATCTTTTCTGTTTTTTTACGCATATGTTAGGATAGGTTTTTCGCGGGTTTTATATATGAATATTTTGCTGTCTTTTTGCCTGAATTTGTTTCTCTAGATTACATCTCGCATACAACAAGCGGTTGTTGAAACTTTTGCATTGTGATTTTTTTGCATTATTGACTTGAAGTAGACAAGGAACACTTTGAATTAAATTAATGATCACATTTTATATTATATTATATTATTCTATTCCTGCAATAGCAACTGTCTTAGCTCCTGAGCAGTTTTTGGAGCAGGTGTATGCTTTTGGATACGTTGTCCCAACTTATCCCAGACAAGTTCTATGGGATTCATATCCGGGCTGAGAGGTGGTCAATCGAACAGCAAAATTTCTACTTTATATCTCTGACAACTCTGGCTACGTAAGGTCTAGCATTATCTTGCTTTAAAATACCGCGCTTGCTCATAGTTGTAATGAAGGGCATAACATGATCTTCGAGAACCTTCATAATGTATCTGTGAGCTGTCAAGGAGCTATTCTCTATAAAGACCAACTTTGTGCTTGTTTTGGTAGAAATTCTTGCCCAAATCATAACCGACCCACCGCCAAATGGAAGTTGCTCATCAATACAAACTGAAACATATTTTTCTTCGCGTTTTCTTTACATTTTTCGTCTGATCCACACTTTCCGTCTGATCTATTGAGGCAACAGAGCGACTCATCTGAAAACAGTACTCTGCTCTATCTTTTCATTATTCTATGCTCGGTGATTTTGTGCAATCTTGCAACACGATGTTGTAGCCATTTTTTTTTCAAGACAATCCAGCAGCCAAAAGCTTTTTCCTAACGGTCCATTCAATAACATTTACATCTATAATTTTATGGAGTTGATTTCGTAGATAAACTGCAGAAGCTGTTTTATTTTGCAAACTTCTGGACACCAAAAAACAGTCATCTCTGTACGTGGTGATTTTTTTTTTGCCTGGATCCTGATTTTCTGGTTTTTAGGCCAGTATCCAAGTAACGCTGATACAATTTTTTTACAGCTCAAAGGCTTTTAGCAACAGTTTTTGTAGTTTTTCTTACCTATCTTCAATCGACGTAATAATTCTTGCCACAACAATGAGGCTTAAAGGCATTATGACCGGTTAAGTACAGTACATTGTGTGAATGACAAGTTTTGCAAAGAAAAATCAAAATTAATTAAAAAAACCGCAACGAAATGTAGGTTCTCAATTAGAACGAAGTTATAAAAGTTTGTAACACGGTGATAATAACTGACAGATAAATAACATTTATTAGGAAATAAATTATTAAACGCTTACTTTGGTTTACAATTTGCAAACATAAAGTTAAAACAGCAAACATAATTAAAACCATATATTCCAAAATAAGTCATAATTTTAAAATAAACTCTATTTATATTTATTTTTTATAATTGATTAATTAGTTAAAAATCAACATTTAAAACTAATATCTTGACTAAACTATTAGTCAACAAAAGTCAGCTTTGGTCTGAAGGTACATAACATAACTAGTTTTTGAAAGTATAGTTATGTAAAAAAATACTCTATGAAACAACTTAGGTTCAACAATGTTGAACAGCAAAAAATGCTAGAAGCAGTAGGACTTGTTTGGATAATTCATTTGTTCTGCAAAGATTTTTTTTACTGGCGTGTATATAATTTTCTAAGTTGACTATTTGTTAGAATGCAAGTAATGCCTTATTTAAAAAAAATGGATTGCTTCTTATTGTAAGAACCTTTACCTAAACTTGTGCTTTATAGAAGTATTGTGTATAAAAAAATAGTTTTCAAATAAAATTTGTAAATAAAATAATCATATCAATTCACATAGCCAATTGTTGTTCCAGCATTGACCTTAAATTTATTATTTTAAACAAAAAACTTTCAAAAATTGCAAAAATTAATCCAAGTAAATGTTTTTTTATTATTAGTATGTTGGCTATCACATACTAGAACACTAGTATTTTTTAACTGTGAATTGAGATTATTTTTTAATAAATGGTTTTTTAGTTGGCATGGGTAGATTTTTTATTATTCAATAACTTTTGCCAAATCACTATGGCAAGTTACTCAATTAAACAGCACGTTAAAATGATGAAACTTTATTATCAAAATGAGTGTTTAATTGTGCAAACGTTGCGCACATTGCGCCCGTTTCAGGGTAGACGTGGTGGCCTTTAACAGTCGAGTCTTCAACGTTTGGTGGCTAAATTTGAGACGACGGGTTTGGTAAATAATCAGCCAACACTTGTACGTTTAAGGAACGCAAAATCAACGGAGAACATCGCCGCGGTTTGTGAAAGTGTACAACAGAACCGGAGGCAGTCGATTTTTTGCCGTGCACAAGAACTCGGGCTTTTGCAGACTTCAATTTGGCGAATTTTGCGTTGGGACTTAAGCCTACACCCGTACAAGATCCAATTGACGCAGGAACCCAAAGCTTATGACCATAGACAACGCTGTTTGTTTGCTGACGAGGCCCATTTTTGGATGAATGGCTATGTTAACAAGCAAAATTGTCGTATATAGGACGACACCAACTCACACGAGATTTACTAGGTGATAATTCATCCTCAAAAAGTTACCGTTTGTTGTGGATTTTAACCGGCGGTGTCATTGGTCCGTACTTTTTCGAGAACGACGTTGAGATTGAACCATATGGACGACATGTGGTTCTAGCAGGACGGCGCCACGTGCCACACAGCGGACGCCACAATTGACATTCTGCATGATTGTTTTAAGGGTAACGTTATCTCTCCCAGGGGTGATGTGAGTTAGCTACCAAGGTCATGCAATTTGACCCCGCTAGAGTTTTTCTTGTGGGGTTTCTTGAAGTCGCAGGTCTATGCAAATAAACCACAATCGACGATGCCCTAAAGGTAAATATAACACAGGCCTTTGCTCAAATTCAGCCGGATCTATGCGGAAGAGTCATTGAAAATTGGCATTTGAACACGTCATATTCCACACTTAATGGCATACAATGGCCTTTAAAGTTAACGAATTTTGTTAATACCTTACACACAGCTTGTTTTATTTCATTTGAACATCTACCCGCCCTTATTGAAAAACCCTTCACTTTGAAATCAACCAAATTTTTAAAAAGACGAATAAAATTTAACAATTCATGAATATTTTATAAGAAGATTTAATTATACATTAAAGATTAAATAATAGTATGCACAATTAATTATCAAATGATTTATTAATATTTATTTTTCTAAATTTATGAAGCACATCATTTATTTACAAACTTTCATCTTTACTGTGAAGCATCTACTTTGTTAGTCGTTGTGTTCATAATTCTTCAATTAGCACGTTGATTCGTTTAAATATTTAGTTTCGCTGTAGATTTAACCTAATTTTTTTCAACACTTGAATTCCATCAAATTAATACTAACATTAATAACACATTGAAAATTTCACTAACATGTCAAACTTTAAATAAAAATAAATAGAGTATATAATGAAAACTAAATCAAAAAATGCATGCGTTATGAAGTCTTTCGTGCATGACGCTAATAATATTTAATACAACAAAGAAACAAGAGTTCTAAATAATACAGGTTGTCATTCATAATATTTAAATATCAATATTACTGTCTTGTTAATTATGTTATATGTAATACATATATTAATAAAACTTATAATTAAAATTTCAAACGTAAAAATATATTAAATATCAAATATAATTTATTATTTATATGCATTTATGTTATATGGGTAGTTATAATTAATTAATAGTTTGTTGGATTGTAGATATTTCATTAATTTATAGCTGTTTAACAACGTTGATATTTTGTTTGTGAAAAATGGTATTTGCGTTCTAACTGTTTCGTTATTACTTATCTATTAATTATATCAAACACATGCTTCAATAAAATTTTGCTTTACTGATTAACTGTGTATTCAAGAAGTATAATTTTATTATCTCATTTACCTGTGACTAATAAAATCAGTTGAATTAAATGAAATAAAAACTAATTAATTTTCTTCTGTTATGTTATATTTTTGTTTACTTTTAATGCACTTAATTAATTTTTATTGATTTTTATTTTATTAACAAAAACCAATCATCAATAAATGTGTTCTTTTACATGTTCTGCACGCCTTCAATGTTTTATAACGATGTGTTTACATTTTGACTTAACTTTGGCTAAATTGAAATAATGTTACTCAAAATGTTTTTCTTAAGATCATTAATGGTTTGAGGGTTATTAGCGTAAGCTTTTTCTATCAAAAAAGCCCTAAAAAAAATCTGAGAAAGATCATATGATTTTGGTGGACAATTAACAGTTCTTTGTCGACAAATTATACGGTTACTAATTAACGTACACAATATATTGATTATATCGTTATATGTATGCAATGTGATACCATCTTGTTGAAACCATTTGACTATGCACTTTTAGTTTAACTACAGTTTGTAGAGTGCAGAAAATTTATGTTTAGTTTACTATGTCCACACAAACGCAG
The DNA here is from genome assembly GCA_963932245.1 of Tachinus rufipes. Classification (NCBI taxonomy): domain Eukaryota; kingdom Metazoa; phylum Arthropoda; class Insecta; order Coleoptera; family Staphylinidae; genus Tachinus; species Tachinus rufipes. The sequence continues at coordinate 43,119,353 of OZ010743.1, read as the reverse complement.
TTTGCCGCCAGTTTGAAATTTGTCAGATTTTACTGATATAATTAAGATTTTTACGGCGGTCCTATTCTCTAGTAGTTGCTTTAATGCATGGAATCCTTTGTCAAAGAACTGTCTTCAACTTTTCTTTGGTTAGCTTGTGCTTTTCAAAGAAAGCACTACATTGCGTATTGTAAACCTCGTACTTGCTGCAGTGCTCAGTAATTTTATGTGATGGTCCTGTGGTTTTTATTTCTGTCGTGCTAGTTTGCTTTAAGGTTACTTTCAATACCTGGTTTTTTTGGTATACAGATTAGGCGCACCTTGTTGTTTGTAGCTAATGCTTCTAGACTGGTTATGTAGTCTTTGCGGTCTGACATGGTTGTTATCGGTTTTTTAGTTTTGGCCCGATTTGATCATGTTTCTAGCTCCATTTAATTTCCGCTTGAAAAACTGATTGCCCAGATTGACGTTCTCTCCGTTTTTGTATATTTTGGTGTCATTGTAATTTATAGCCCAGTTTATCATAAACTTACATTTGTTGAACATATTAACATCATGTGCAATCGTGCCATAAAAATGTTGGGGTTTGTTTATAGAATGTCAACGGATTTATCACCCGTTACACTAAAACTTTTATACTGTGCGTTGGTGCGTTTGCATTTAGAGTACGCTCCGTCAGTTTAGAGCCCTGCTTATGATATTCATAACTTTAGTATTGAACGAATTCAAAAGAAATTTTGTCGTTTATTGTCTTATTAATTAGGCATACTATCTGTAAATTATAATTAAAGTTACATTGCCTCATTCTATAATCTACCGTCATTAAGGCTTCGCCGAAAAAGAGCCGATTTGTCATTCTTGCATAATTTAATTATGTCAGAGATTGATTGTCCGGAGCTACTTGGTACTTTTCCATTTCATATAGCACCTAATAATAGACTCAGCAGGCATTTTTCTTTATTCCGTAAGTCTACCTATTCTACTAATTATGGTTTTAATAATTAGCTGAGTAGAATGTGATTTGCAAACACTTTACCAACTAGCTTTAATTTATTTTGCGTCTCTAAGTCTACGTTTTAAAGTCAGCTGAGTCATGCTAACTAATGTTTTGTTATAATATGTGCAATTTTTAGTATATATTATTTTTTGTATTTTTTATTTTTATATCTTTTTGTAAAACATTATTAATTATGTATATTTGATGTAGATGTAAACGGTAAGTTTCTATACTGTAAATAAAGTATTATTATATTATTATTTACTGATTGTGTAATCTTCTTCTTTCTTTAGTAAGAATTTAATGTTTGCAGTGTGATCTTTGTTGCACGCCTTTTGGAAGCAAGAGCACGATTGTTTTTTTGCACGACTTTGCAGTATCTTCTCCAGGAGCTTTATTTTTTACTTTTTTATGACATTGTTATTTGTTGTGAGGCTAAGTCATCGGTTTTCTAGGTCTTGTAAAACAGTTTTTTAGTGCTTGCTCTTATTCTGTGAAGCTTTCTAGTCTACTAAGTTTTGTTGGTAATATGTTGTTAAGGCAGTTTCTTAGAAAAGCTGTTTTTATGGAGTTAATCTTGTTTTTTTTGTCATTACCTTCAGTTTGTGATTTGTTTTTGAAGCTTTGGGACAGTCTCCGATTTGACAAATTAGTATTTTGTTATATGTATAAATCCAAGTTAGTTTTTTTTTTAGGCTTTTGTATTCCTGTAAGAACATTTCTTTAGATTCAATGGTGAATTGCTTTACTTGTGCTACTTTTTATTACTTTACTTACTTTATAGTTTTTTATAGTGTTAGATCTATACTTTTATTTTAATATTTTTAGGTTTGTTGTCATACTTTATAGTATATAACAATGCTTGGAATGAAACCTAAGTACTGTTTTGATTGTTTGGGTTTCAATCTTTTCATAAGCGCCTTCATCCATACGTTGAGTGTTTTTGGGGTTTGGTTTTGAGTTTACCACTGACGAGATCTCAGTGTTCATGCTTGTTTCTTCTAATTTAATAATGTGCCCGCTTCCAGTTGTGGCTTTGGTACCCGTTTCTGGACTTTTTTGGAGTTTCTTGCACTAAAAAAGGTGTTTTTTAATAATTATTTCTTAGTTGTTTGTCTGCACATAAAACTTAAAAAAATCTCCCTGTATGGGTACATTCCAGAAAACGGGGTGATGAATGCCAGTATTTGGGGTACCCTTTTGGTATTGTTGTTAATGCAGTTTTTGTAGAAGAGATTTTTTTAATTTTTTTGATGATTTGTTGTTGGTCGTTTTTTGTTATGCTTGCAGTTGATGTTGATGACGAGTGTAGCTGTTGCATCCACACCTTGTCTACTTTTGTGTTTGAAGGTTTTTTTGGCTTTGCCGTCAAGGTTGGTATGGTTGCTTGAGCTCACTACGCTGCTTTCTGTTGTTTTTTAGGTAACGTCTGGCCGCCATTCAAGAGCTTCTGTTTTTTGGTTGCTGCCAAATGATTGTTCCTTTTGAAATCTTGACCGGTCTGTGGGTGGGTGTGGTTTTGCACTATTAGTACTACCCACCTGAGGTGTTTTGTTGTTATTGTTTGATTTTTTTTTTTTAATTTTATGGTTATTGGCAGGTTTTAGTAAAAAGATAGAATAATAGATCTTTTGGTTCCTTAGCCTAAAAGCATTGGTGGCCAAAATGGGGGCGACTGGATTCATTTGAATTAATTTATTTAAGTTTTTTAAATAAATCCAGTCACCCCAAAGTTTTCTCAAAACACATAAGGAGGATTTACCCATTAGACCGGTAGTATCGTACGTCAATTGTCCAATTAAAGAATTTTCAATTAAATTAAACTCACTCTTTCGTAATTTTACTCAGTTCCAGGCACCTCATAGCGTAAAGAATTCAGCAGAACTAGCTCAACTGCTTAAAGACAAAAACATTTCAAATGGTTGCAAACTAGTCTTATTTGATGTTTGCAGTATGTTTTCTAATATACTTCCACAAGAATGCCAAAATATTATAAGATATATACTGAACAAATCCGCTATAGATGTCACTACACAAATGGAGTTAGAAGATGCTTTTTAAAATAGGTATTAATCAAAATTCTTTTCAAATTTAACGGAGTATTTTACAAACAAAACGCCGGACTGCCAATGAGAGCACCGCTTAGTTCCTTCTAGCCAATATTTTTATGACACACTTGGAAGAAAAAATATTATCATCTTGGCTGGCTAAATTACACATTCATTTTTTGTATAGATACGTAGATGATATTTTAGCTTGTTTCAAAGGCACACAAACACAACCTTTCAATTTCTTACAGTTTGTAAACAGCATCTATCCTAAGATTCAATTTACACTAACTAAAGAAAATAATAAAGTTAAATTTAAAATTTTTACGAAACCAACATTTACAGATGGTACAGTTTCCAGCGAGTCAAACCACCCCTATAATCATTTGATGGCAACGTACAGTTCAATGATTTATAAAGCATCACAATTCCAATGTCACAAGAAGACTGAGATATAGAATTGAAACAATCAAACAAATTGCACTCAACAATAGTTAAAAACTAAAAAAAGTTAAAAAAACGTATATCCTCAATTAAAAGAAACAGTCGATTCAAGATTCACTTGTCTCACATATTTTGGCGTAGTCACCGAATCTGTATCATATGCTTTCTAAACTTACCATAAAAATTGCTTTTAGGTCAACGTCAAAATTATCAAACATTTTATTTAACGCAAAGGAAAAAACCGACAAATTTCAAAAGTCAGGAGTATATAAATTA